>CP136059.1:248762928-250012928 GCA_032464435.1 Aegilops umbellulata | reverse complement strand
CGTGGGCTTTAAACCCTATGAACCGCCATCCTCATGGTGGGTCTTGGGCTTCCTTCGCGATGAGTACTCTTTGCGTAACCCGGCCCCTCCTGGCCGGCTTACTCAAATAGTTATATCCCCAACACCCACAGAGAATGTTGGGTCTTCAAGCAATCCGGCCAACTCAACACCGAACACAAGGGGCTCGACACATCAAGCGAGGACGATGACGAACGCCACAAGCAGAGCACCGGGAAACAAAAGAATTTCCCACACCAAGTCAAAGTAGTAAACTTACTTCACGTGACAAAATGGAAAAATAGAGTGGCGCCTATAGAGATACGTGCCATACGGCCTACCCTAAAGGAGTCTTGCCATTGGTTGTTAAAACCGATCACCTTTGACCATCAGGATTACTCTAGAAGTATCCGGAACGCAGGTTGGATTGACTTAGTATTAGATCCAATAATCAACGGACTCCACTTTACAGAAGTCCTGATGGACGGCGGCAGTGGTCTGAACCTGCTATATCAGGACACAGTCCGCAAAATGGGGATGGACCCAACAAAAATTTGCCATAGCAACACTTCCTTTCAAGGACTAACGCCAGGCCCGAAGGCCCATTGCACGGGCTCTCTCCTGCTAGAAGTTATGTTCGGCTCCCCCAATAACTTCCGCTGCGAAAAGCTAACCTTCCACATCTTCCCATTTTCAAGTAGCTATCAAGCACTACTGGGACGCGAGGCTTTCGCCCGCTTTAATGCAATATTGCATTATGCATCTCTTACGCTTAAGATGCCCGGTCCACGAGGCACCATCTCACTAAAGGGAAATATCGAGTGTTCCTCGCACGCGGAAGAATATGCGGCTACCTTGACAGCCACTCATTAAAACAGCTTCAGCAATAAAAGCATCTAACAGGTCATTAAGACCACGGAAATGGCTAGACGACTCCGGCGTAAGCATATAATTGATAAAGGCTTAATAGCCGTATACCCCTATACAAGGGTCTCTGCGCATGTAAAATAAGAGACAATAAGGCTCAAATTTTCCCATCTCGAATTACAATTTGTTTATTTAGTATACCGTACATTTCGCACGGCCTTTTTCAACTAAGTTCCTCTCTTTTACAGATGAACACCGTGCTACACCCGTCCAGGACATGGCACAACGGAGATACAGGCGCAGACGTGCAGCAGGGACCCGTCCCAAGGATTCTTTTTAGATTAAGACCCTGCGTAAACCTTTTTTATTGTCTCTTGTTGATATACATCCCTCGGATTCTCACTATAACCGAGGAGGAGGCTGACGTCTGTTGGATTTCGGGTTCCGGCAGACCCTTGAGGTTCGAACTCTGGGGTGTGCGCGGAGATTACGCCTTCTACCTACTTGCACCCCTCCGCCTCGCAAAGCTCTAAGCAATGGAAAACACAGCACAACTGACATAGGGTTTATACTGGTTCGGGCCACCGTTGTGGTGTAATACCCTACTCGAGTGTGGTGTGGTGGATTGCCTCTTGGGCTGATGATGATGAACAATACAAGGAAGAACAGCCTCGCGAGGGTCTGTTCTTGGCCGGGGCGATGAACTGCTAGGAGGAGTTTAGTCACCCTTCTCTCTCTCTCTCTCTCTCTCTCTCTCCTATCTGATTGCCGATCCATCTCCCTACCCTGGGGGTGGCTAGTCCTATTTATAGGCAAAGGCCCTAGGCCTCTTCCCAAATATTGAGCGGGACGGGCGCCAACAATTGGCCATTTTGGAGGGGAACATATGGTACACTTATCCTGACTAAAGTTGGTCCTCGCCTGCCAAAGGCTCTGGTGATGACGCTGGCTTGGGCTCCACAATGACTTCTTCCTTGTCGCGGGGCTGGTCTTGGTCTCGTTGCACCCGCCTGCTCTTGCTCCCTTTGCACCAAAGAGGAAAGGGAGGACACTGCGCGGGCTTGCGCCCGCCTGGCGCCCTTGGTCATCATGGCTTCCCTCATTGGCACCTCATGAGGTACCCCGCCTTGATCTCTCCGCCTCCTCGTGAGCCAGCCTGATGAGGCCGTGCCTGAGGAAGCTCCGTGTCGTCCGCCCGGCGAGGCTCGGCCCCTCGCGAGGGTCTTGGGTCTGTGTTGATGAAGATGGGCCGTGCTGGGCCCCCTTCTGAGCCATGCCGCAGGCCGCAGGTAGGCAAGTCTGGGGACCCCCGTTCCCAGAACGCCGACAGTAGCCCCCAGGCCCAAGGCGCGCCCGGACTTGGCCGTGTAGCAAGGCGAAAGGGCAAGGGCGAAGCGCCGCGGGCCCTAACAGCCTGTGGCCTTGGGCGCCGCGTGGCGGTTAATTGTCCGTGGGCGTCTCCACTTCCCCATGACGCCTCGGCAACTGCGCGGATTGGACAAGTCCCTACATGCAAAGCGGGTCATGATTACCTGCGATCGTGGAGGTCGGCGGTTGGCCTTCGCCGACCATAAATACGGAATAGCACGCGCCCTTCCAGTCCATCTCTTCTTGCTTCTCCTTCTTCCCGGTCCTTACTCCGTCTTGCTGCAATGGCTCTGTCGAGGAGGTTCTCGGCCGCAGAGAAGGGGAAGGCTCACCAGGTTGAGCCCGCCTCGCCCCTGCCCAAGCGTGGACGTGGGCGCCCCGCAAACATCCTGTGGCCACCACGGCAGCTCCCCGCGGCCGTGGAGATGGTTTCCATCACGGTGTCGGGTGGACAGTTGCAGTCGGGGGGCGCGCTTTGGTCGCGCGTCCCCCTAGGCCGCATTTCCACGCTTCAGAGGTGCTGCCGGAGTTCGTTGTGTGGTCGTCGGAGCTGACCAGCGCCCGACTTCAACTCCCTCGCTTCCTCCTCGGTGAATTCCCGCCTGGCGCCCCGGGCGGCCTCTGGCTTCAGGAAGACGCCTACTGCAGCCGGGCCTCGTGGGCTTCATTGGAGGTCTCCTCATCCGGGAGCCTGGCCTTGACTCGTGGTTGGCAGACGTTTGCCCGCGCGCGTGGCCTGAGCCGTCGGTGCACCCTGCACTTCAAGTTTGATGGCGACGCCACCCTCTACGTGAGGGTGTTTGCGGAAGATGGTCGCCGCGCAGGGTGCTGCCCTGAGGACGACGACCGCGGCCGGGGACCCAACCCCGGGGATGACGGAGAGGACAGCGCTCGCGTGGTCGGCGAAGCGCAGGGTTCCCCAAGCTTCTCCGGTTCTTCTTCAGGCGGCGACTCTTCTAGCAGTGGCCGCTGCCAGCCCCCACGCCGACGCGCCTGCTGGGAATGTGGTGGCGCGTCTACCCGCCGTCGCGCCTCGGTGAAGCGCGAGAGGGAGTCTGCTTGAGCCCCAGAGGCGGCTCGAGTCTTCCCTGCAGGCCGGTGTGGGGTGAGCTGTGCCTGATTTGCTCTTTCTTTTCCTTTTTCCTGCGTAAAAAGACAGTAGCGTGGAGCCCCGCGGGGGCGTGTTTTGGGTTATTGCTGTTAGTCATCGCTTTGCTTCCATTATCGTGCTTTCTGGCTACGTGCCCGCGAGTGGATAGTTCCCGGCTCCAGTCGTAGTGGGGGGCGACCGACCCAGGCCCTGTGTTCGTGTCGCGGTGCCCTTGGGGCACGGACCGGAGGGGTGCTCTTGTAATGGGCCCAGGTCGCGGAGCCTTTGAACGACTAGGACAGAAACACTCACGAGGGCGCTCGGCTGCCCCCCCTCGCGAGGCTTTGCATAAGAGAAATACAGTCAAGAGAGTGAAAAGGCGAAGAACCACAAGTCAGGGTCGGTAACAACTTCAATAAAACTTCGGAAAGCAAAATGAACAAACCAACCGCGGAAAGCAAATGAACAACTGAACTGCGGAAAGCAAATGAAAAAGCCGCGTACGGCACCTAATCTAGTCTTCGACGTCTTCTCACCAGCGCGGAGCTAAGTGCTGCCACTGGGCGTGGGAGGGAGCCCCAGGGCCTGAGGCCGGCGCTCCTGAGACTCCGGGGCGTGTACAGCCCCAACTCATTATTACGTGAGAGTGTCACGGGCGGCGAGCTTCACAGGCGTTGGCCTTCTTCACAGGCTCCGGTCCTTTCTCGGGAGAAGCGAGCTTCACGGGCATTTGCCCTCTTCACAGGCTCTGGGCCTTTTCCAAAACACGACGGCTTCACAGGCGTTCGCCCTCTTCACAGGCTCTCGGCCTTTTCCAAAATGCGACGGGTTCACAGGCATTCGCCCTCTTCACAGGCTCCGGGCCTTTTCCAAAACGCGACAGCTTCACAAGCGTTCACCTTCTTCACAGGCTCTAGGCCTTTTCCAAAACGCGACGGCTTCACAGGCGTTCGCCTTCTTCACAGGCTCTGGGCCTTTTTCAAAATGCGACGGCTTCACAGGCGTTCGCCTTCTTCACAGGCTCTGGGCCTTTTCCAAAAAGGATAATCTTCACAGGCAGTCGCCTTCTTCACAGGCTCCGGGCGTTTTTAGGGGTAGAACCTCCGGAGGTGCTGGATGTTCCATGCGTTTTGGATCGGCACTCCCTCCTGAGTCTCCAAGCACGCGGAGCCAGGCCTGGAAACATGAACAACCTTGAACGAGCCCTCCCACATGGGAGAGAGCTTGTGCAGTCCCTCCCTGGAGAGAACCCGCCTGAGCATGAGGTCTCCTACCTCGAGGGTTCTGGGGCGGATGTTGTGGCAGTGATATCGCCGCAGTGCTTGTTGGTACCTCGCTGCTTGCAGCGCGGCTTCTCGGCGGCGTTCCTCCCCCAGCACGAGGTCCATCCCCCGCATGGCGTCCTGCTGCGCCTCGTCGAACGCCAGGACCCGTGCGGAGCGACGTCTGACCTCATGAGGGAGGACCGCTTCAGCTCCGTAGACCAGGAAGAATGGGGTCTCTCCTGTCGGCTTGGTCGCGGTGGTGCGGATGGACCACAACACGGCCTGAAGCTCATCGTATCAACCTCTGCCGCAGACCTCCAGCTTCTTCTTGAACGTCCTGGTCTTGAGGCCCCTCAGGACCTCTGCGTTGGCCCACTCGGCCTGGCCGTTGCTTCGGGGGTGCGCCACCGAAGCGTAGCATATCTGCATTCCAAGGTTAGCACAGTATGTTTTGAAGAGGTTACTGGTGAACTGCGAACCGTTGTCTGTGATGATGCGGTTCGGCACCCCGAACCGACTCACGATGCCCCTGATGAACTTGACTGCGGAACCCGCGGGGATGGTGCGGACAACCTCCACTTCAGCCCACTTGGTGAACTTGTCCACGGTGACGTAGAGGTAGCAGTAGCCCCCTGGCGCCCGAGGAAACGGGCCCAGGATGTCCAGCCCTCAGACTGCGAACGACCACGAGAGGGGTATAGTCTGCAGGCCTCCTGCCGGCTGATGGATTTCCTTGGCGTAGAACTGGCAGGCCTCGCAAGCCTTCACCAGTTCGACGGCGTCGTTGAGTGCGGTGGGCCAATAAAACCCACTGCAGAACGCCTTGCCGACGAGGGTCCATGATGATGAATGATGCCCGCAGTCTCCACCATGTATATCTTCCAGCAGTTCCCTTCCTTGCTCCCTGGAGATGCAGCGCAGGGATACATCGTTTGGTCGCTTCCGGTAGAGCTCTCCGTCCTTGATGCAGTATGCCGTGGCCTGCCGTGCCACGCGCTCCGCTTCCTCCTCCTTATCCAGTAGGGTCCCATGCGTTAAGTAACTCCGGAGCTCCGTGATCCAGCACCCCTCCTGAGGCTCCATCGTCAGGAGCAGGCGTGCTCCTGAGGCCGGGCCACAGACCAGGGCTCCCGAGGCAGGTGGCTGGGGGAGCTCCTCCCGAGGCCGAGCTGTGTTTGACAATTACGACAGGGCTGAGGGCTTGAAGAGCCACTCCTCAAAGACGCCAGGCTCCTGAGGTAACCGTCTGGATGCTCGCCTGGCAATGTTGTCGGCCTCTTGATTGGTGCCACGGGGCACATGCTGCACCTCCAACCCCCAAAACTGCTTCTCCATCTTGCGGACCTCTGCAAGGTAGGCTTCCATGTGCTCGTCTTTCGGCTCATACACCTTGTTGGAGAAATTGACAAGGAGCTACGAGTCTCCCTTGATGGTGAGGCGTTTCACCCCCAGGGCAGCCGCGGCCTTCAAGCCCGCTATTAGAACTTCATACTCCGCTATGTTGTTGGAGACCTTCTCACCTTACTGGAAACAGAGCTGTACAGCGTAGTAGAGCTTGTCCTGAGTGGGCGATATAAGCACTGCCCCAGCCACAGCGCCATGCCTGGAGAACGCCCCATCGAAGTACATGACCCAGCCTTCCGGCGCTTCGCTTCCCGGGGAGAGGGATCGATCCTCGTCGGCCTTGAGGCCTGGTGCGTCCGTCCATTCTGCCATAAAATCCGCTAAGGCTGCTCCCTTGATGACTCTGGTTGTGCTGAATTCGAGCTGAAACGCTTGTAGTTCTATGTTCCACTCAGCGACCCTCCCGGCCGAGTTACGGCTCCTGAGCACTCTCTCCAGGGGGTATGACGAGACGACCTTGATGGGGTGACCCTGAAAGTAGTGCCGCACCTTACGCGAGGCCACCAGCAGCGCGAGGAGGAGCTTCTGAGGCATGGGGTACCGTGCCCTCACGTCCCGCAACACCGAGCTGACAAAGTATACTGGGTGCTAAACGAGGTTGGGTGCGTCAGTGCTGGCGACGCCCTCTGAAGACCATGGCGCCTCCTGAGGTGATGAGGCCTCCGGAGGCTGGCCATCTGGGTGAGGGGCCCCTTCCGGCTTCGGTGCACTCCCCTGCGGCGGCTGACCCTCCCCAGCCGCGGTGGCGGTTTCTGCGGGCCTTCCTTGTTCCTGTTTTGCCTTGTCCCGGGCTGCTGCCGTGGTTTTGACTCGACGCTCCTCCCTAACCGCCACCAGGGCGGCGCTGGAGGAGTAGGGAGTGGCGGCGAGGTAAAGCACCAGGGGTTCTTTAGGGCGCGGAGCCACCATGACCGGAGGGTTGGTCATGTATCTCTTGAGATCTTGGAACACCTTGTCGGCCTCTTCAGTCCATTCAAAGGGCCCCTTCTTCTTCATTAGCTGGAAGAAAGGCAGCGCTCGTTTCCCCAACTTGGAGATGAAACGCCCTAGCACGTTTACGCGCCCAGTGAGCTTCTGCATTTCTCAGAGGGTCTTTGGCGGGCTCATGTCCTCGATCGCCTTGACCTTCTCCGGGTTAGCCTCGATGCCTCAGTGGGACACGAGGAAACCCAAGAGCTTGCCCGAGGGGACTCCGAACACACACTTCTCTGGGTTGAGCCGGAGGCTCACTGCGTTGAGGCTCGCGAAGGTTTCCTCCAGGTCTTGTATCGGGGTCTTGGCCTCCCGAGACTTCACCACAATGTCATCGACGTAAGCCTCAGCGTTCTTCCCAAGCTGTGGGCCCAAGGTGATGTGCATCAGCCGCTGAAAGGTCGCCCTTGCATTGCGCAGCCCGAATGGCATGCATGTGCAGCAGTACACCCCACACGGGGTTAGGAAGGCTGTCTTCTCGACGTCTTCTACCGCCATCCTGATCTGGTGATACCCAGAGAAGGCATCCAAGAAGCATAGCAGGTAGCATTCTGCGGTGGAATCAACGATATGGTCGATGCGGGGGAGCGGGAACGGATCCTGCGGACATGCGTTGTTGAGGTTGGTGAAGTCGACACACATACGCTCCTTCCCCCCTTTCTTTGGCACAACGATAGGGTTAGCCAGCCAATCCGGGTATCGGACCTCGCGAATGACCCCAACGGCCTCTAGCTTGCGGGTCTCTTGGACGATGAAGGCCTTCTTTTCTGTGGACTGCCGCCTTTCCTTCTGCTTCACAAGGCGCACGTTGGGGCACATGTTGAGGTGATGCTCGATTACGCTCCTGGGGATCCCCCCAACTGGTCAGGCTCCCAAGCGAATACCTTCTTGTTCGCGCGCAGGAACTTGACCAGGGCCTCATCCTGCTTGGGCTCGAGGTTGGCGCCTATGGTGAAAGTGGCGTTGGTGGACCCGTCCTCATCGACGAGTATCTGCTTGGTTTCTGCGTTGTCTTGGGTGAACAACTGTTTCTTCTTGGCAGGTGCAGCCCACTTGGGCTCGGGGGTCTCCGAGTCGGCGGGCTGTGCCGACGCCGCCATCTTGAAGGCGAGCTTGAGCACTCGCACCACGTCCCCGGTGTCCCCGTGCACGGTGAGGACACCACCACTCCCAGGCATCTTCATGAGGTTGCACGCCGGGTGCGTCGCGGCCATGAACTGGGCCAACGTTGGATAGACGAGGATGGCATTGTAGGGGAGGCCGATGGGGGCGATGTCGAAGTTGACCAGCTCCATGCGGAAGTTGTCGTAGGTGCCGAAAGTCACTGGGAGCCGGATCTGTCCCAAGGAGCTGGATGACCCACCCTCAACGCCTGAGAAGGGCCGGCTGGGTTGCAGCCATTCCAGGGGTATGCAGAGGAGGTTGAAGGCCTCAACCGAGAGCACGCCGAGGCCCTCGCCGCCATCGATGAGGGTTCTGGTGACGGCCACCTGGCAGATGGTGGGGGTGCACAGCATGGGGAGCGCACCCGAGCAGGCCGAGTTGGAGGGGTGGTCCTCCGAGCTGAAGGTCAGGCTGGCCTTGGGCACCACCCGGTCCGGGAGAGCCCCCTGGCGCGTGGAAGCGGCGTTGGCCCGACGGATGAACGTCTTGACGTGGTGACTTGTAGGCGGCGCGTGCGAGCCGCCCAGGAGGGCCGCTACGATCGGAGGTGTTGGTGCAGCATGGTGGGCGAGGAAGAGGCTGCAGAGCTCTTCCCAGGAGGCCACGGAGGCTGCCGGCAGGAGGAGCAGCCATGCGCGCGGGGCGCCGGTGAGGGCCATGGGAAGCCAGTTGGCCATGACCCTTTCATCACCTCCAGCTTCGAGGATGGCGCCCTCATACGCCAACAAGAAGGCCAGCGGATCAGTCGCGCCACTGTAGCGCGGCGGCGTCGTTGGCTTGAACTTGTCCGGCCACTGTACCTGTTGCAGGGCTGGGGCCAGGGCTCGGAGCCCCCTGGCCCCCGTGCTGGTGCCGGCGGCCGGAGCGGGCGACGCGCTACTCATCGCGAAGCAGGTCGGGGCGGTGGTGAAAGGGAAAACTCCGGTGCACCCCTACCTGGCGCGCCAAATGTTGGATTTTGGGTTCAGGCAGACCCTTGAGGTTCGAACTCTGGGGTGCGCGCAGAGATTACGCCTTCTACCTACCTGCACCCCTCCGCCTCGCAAAGATCTTAGCAATGGAAAACAAAGCACAAGAGACACAGGGTTTATACTGGTTCGGGCCACCGTTGTGGTGTAATACACTACTCCAGTGTGGTGTGGTGGATTGCCTCTTGGGCTGATGATGATGAACAATACAAGGAAGAACAGCCTCGCGAGGGTCTGTTCTTGGCCGGGGCGATGAACTGCTAGGAGGAGTTCAGTCACCCTTCTCTCTCTCTCTCTCTCTCTCTCTCTCTCTCTCTCCTATCTGATTGCCGATCCATCTCCCTACCCTGGGGGTGGCTAGTACTATTTATAGGTAAAGGCCCCGGGCCTCTTCCCAAATATTTAGCGGGAAGGGCGCCAACAATTGGCCATTTTGAAGGGGAACATATGGTACACTTATCCTGACTAAAGTTGGTCCTCGCCTGCCAAAGGCTCTGGTGATGACGCTGGCTTGGGCTCCACAATGACTTCTTCCTTGTCGCGGGGCTGGTCTTGGTCTCGTTGCACCGAAATGGGTGCCTTTGCTTGATACCCCCGCCTGCGCTTGCTCCCTTTGCACCAAAGAGGAAAGGGAGGACACTGCGCGGGCTGGCGCCCGCCTGGCGCCCTTGGTCGTCATGGCTTGCGTCACGGGCACGTCGTGAGGTACCCCGCCTTGATCTCTCCGCCTCCTCGTGAGCCAGCCTGATGAGGCAGTGCCTGAGGAAGCTCCGTGTCATCCGCCCCATGAGGCTCGGCCCTCGCGAGGGTCTTGGGTCTGTGTTGATGAAGATGGTCCGTGCTGGGCCCCCTTCTGAGCCACGCCGTAGGCCGCAGGCAGGCAAGTCTGGGGACCCCCGTTCCTAGAACGCCGACAACGTCTTGGCATGTGGCCACGCCAGAATTTTGCACGTACCTGGACACCAGGGGCTTATTACCAAGGGCACTGTTCAGCCCGTTTTCATAAAGACCGAATACCTTAGGGAGTGTTCGGCGTCATGAGTTTGGCCTTATATGCATCAGCTCTGAATCATGTCTTTGGTCAAATGTTGGGTTTGCCCAGCTCCTGTGTTTTTTTGCCTTACGTTCCGCTCTATCGGCTAAGGCGGCACCAGGAGAACTACTGCGATTGTGCCCCGGTTCAGCCAGGCGAGCACCTCAGTAGAGAAAGCCAAAAACTGACTGTCATGATATAGCGTGAGACTAGTCAACCACTCGATGACCTATCGGAATCTTTGGGATTCCTCCGCATTAACAAAGGGTCGTTTCCTGGCTAGGCACACACGCGCCCCGAATTCGGGCGAGCGCGGTGCCACCAGGGGCTATATAGTAGCTCCACGGTCAAACTCCTATGGCTAAGTGAAAGTGATAAAGCATTATAGTCCGGTTGCCTAGTTTGCTGCGCTACCACCTCCTTAATGGACCAAGACGTTGGATCAAGTGTGATGATGCGCCTTTTGTGAACACCCGCATTATATGCGTGGGGGCTGAAGCCAACGACTGCCATCTTTCAGGTTATATATACATATACGTAAACGGCCGCACATGAGGTATTATAATTCTTGCAAGAACAAGTATAAAAATCTTCTACATTTCAGCAAAATATTCTTTCCAATAAGAATACATGTTATTCGAACATAACATCCTTCGAGCACTGCGTCTCTATTAAACGAGCGCCCTCCAAGACTTCTTGAAAGAAGTGCTCGGCAAGTACTCGGCTTTCGCCCGAATCTTGGGCTGCAACAGCGCTGGCCTCCATCTCCACCCAGTATGTCTTGACACGGGCAAGGGCCATCCGCGCACCCTCCACACACGCTGACCTCTTCATCGCGTCGATATACGGCACCGCACCAAGGAACTGATGCACCAAGCTAAAGTAACTATTCGACTTTGGCCTTTTTGGCCACAGATGATCCACGACATACTTCATGGCGAGTCCGGATAACCTATTCAGCTCAGCCCATTCGGCCAAACGATTGGGTAATGGAAGCGGACGCTCTGGATTGTGGAACTGCGACTAGAAAAGCTTTTCTACTTCGTGACCCTCCTGATCTCGGAGGTGTTCGGCCGCATCAGCGACACTTGCCGCTAAATCCAGATACTTGTCCGCCGAACTCCACATCCGGTCCTATGGAGCATATTTAGGATCCCCGAACTTCATCCGCAGCATAAAGGGCTTTCCAGCCGCGATATCTCCAGCTTGACGAAGCTCCTCCCTCATCGCTCTCATCGCAGAACGAGCATCCTTGGCCACTGTAGTGGCCTTCCCCAGGTCCGTCCGTTCCGCCCGATCCTCTTTTTCAAGAAGCTTGCAACGGTCAGCAGCACTCTTCAACTTCACAGCCATCTCGGCCATTTCCTTCTTGCTTCGGCAGTGAGCAGGTTGTTCGGCTTTCAACTCCTCAACCGCCTTTAGGGCAGCCGCATCGCTTTCTCTGGCTTGCTCCTTGGCTCGGGCAAGCTCAGCTCGAAGGTCCTCCACAGCGGCAGCCCCATCTACATCGAATGCAGACACTGTAAGATACTGGCGTCAAGCTCCTCTTACCAGGTGTCTCCGGAGAGATTACATACCTTGTGCCTCGTCAAGCCGCTTGTTGACAAGCGCGATGTCGACATCCGCCACGTCAAGATGCCGCTTTAGCTCGGCAAATTCATCAGTCCGGCTGGGCACCGGACACTTCGCCACCTGCATATGAAGGCGGCAAAATTATACCTAGGACTATGATCCTCCATGTGCCGTCGTCTTCGACAGCACCTAGAGTCTCAGGGGCTACTACCTACACAGGGCGCATCTTAAAGTATGCGGCACTGACCAAAACAGTTATACCATTTCACGTACCTCAAAGCCCGTCAGTAGACTCACGACAGCTTCATGCAACCCGCTTTCCGCGGATGAAATCTTTTCAATCACCGTACCCATCAACGTATGATGCTCCTCTGAGATAGGTGCTCGCCCTAGCAGATCCTTCAATGCCTCCGACCGTGCACCAGGCGGTGCCGGACTCGTCCGATTGCCTTTATCGAAAGTCGGACTCGGAGGGCTTCGGGTGGCCGTATTACTACCTTCCGGCCTAACCGGATCAGGAGAAATCCTCCGCGACGACACCTCGGGGTCGCCCGCCTCATGAGGCGGTATGGCAGGGGGAGGCGTTCTGCTCTCCATCATCTCCGGAAGAAGATCCCCCGAAGATGAGTTCTGCTGAGAAGGGCTAAGGTCCGAACTACAAGGTAAATTTTCAGTTATTTTCCTCAGAAGTAAAGCAAAGATTTCTCTCATTATTACAACATCCTCTTTACTTACGGCTCGGTGGAGGGCTGATCCCCTTGAGGGTATAATACGGCCGGGGTATCTCCCGGCACAGTACCCTCTGGTGAAGATTTCTTCCCCCGCTTTGAGACCATGGTCTCCGGGTCTTCAGAGGCGGTCCTTTTCTTCCCCTGAATAGAGGAATTTTTTATTCCTCCTTTCCGGACAGCCTCCTTCGGGGAGGCAGTAGCTTCCTTGTCCCCCCCTTTGATTTCTTCCGAAGGCGCGATCTCCAGCATCCTGGTTAACACGGGATCTGGCGAGGTCTCGGGAAGGGGGGCCGGACACCTGATTAATGTCGCCTTCGCTATCCACTCCTGCTTCAAGGACAACTCCTTTAAGGGCAACGTTGTGATAAATGTACGGATGGCGTGATAGGGTACAGGCCTACTTACTTGAGTATCTGGAGCTGTCCTTGCATCCTCAGTCGAGTCCGGGCACGCTGCTTGCGGCCCGAAGAACAGCTTATACATCTCTGCGGGCGTCGCGCCCATAAAATGTTGGAGAGCTCGTGGTCCCTCCGGATTGAACTCCCACACGCGGAGGGGGCTACGTTTGCAGGGCAGGGTTCGGCGAATCAACATGACTTGCGTCACCACGACCAGACTGATGTCTCTTTCCAGGAGGTCTCGGATGCGTCCCTGCAGCAGGGGCACGTCCTTTGCTGCCCCCAGTCCAGCCCCTTATTAACCCATGACACTAGTCGGGGCGAGGGACCCGAGCGAAAAGCAGGCGGCGCTACCCACTTGGTACCCCTAGGAGCTATGATATAAAACCACTCTTGTTGCCATAAGCTGGACTCCTCTTGAAAAGAGCCCTCGGGCCATGGAGCATCAACATTCTTGCGTATTACGGCGCCTCCGCACTCTGCGTGCTGACCCTCGATCATCTTCGGCTCTACTTTGAAGGTCTTAAGCCACAGTCCGAAGTGAGGAGTAATATAGAGGAAGGCTTCGCACACGACGATGAACGATGAGATGCGGAGGATAGACTCCGGAGCTAAATCATGAAAATCCAGCCCATAATAGAACATGAGCCCCCTCACGAAGGGATCCGTCGCGAAGCCTAGCCCTCGGAGGAAGTGAGACACGAACACAACGCTCTCACCGCAGTCTACTCTCTTCTATATGCTGCAAGACGGAGGAGGGGATCGCTTGGTAGGATTATGCTATACGATTGCCTGAAAGGACGCAGGCTAACCATGATGAAATGAACTTTCATTTCACACGTCCTCCCTCTGTTTTATCTGTCTACTACTTGATGAAATTGATCTGATTAATTGTGATATCATATTCTTCACTGCTGAAGTATATGAGGTCGTAAGTTGCACTAATTCATCTGCAGGATGATCAACCCAAAGCCACTGAATGGGTACTTGATAGTGGATGTACAAATCACATGACTGGTGACAAGAATATGTTGATAGATGCTCCCTTATCAGCATCACACATGAAGCATATCATCTTCGCTGATAAAAGCAAAAGTCAGGTATTGGGTCTTGGTAAGGTTGCTATCACAAAGGATCGACACATGGACAAAGTCATGCTTGTTGAGTCCTTAGGATATAATCTTATGTCTGTCTCAATGCTTTGTGATCTTGATATGGTTGTTGTCTTTGGCAAGTATCGTTGTGTTGTGATTATGGAAGATGACAATTCCAAAGTCTTCGAAGGCTTTAGGAGAGGAGACTTGTATATTGTTGATTTCTCTGCAGATTCACAACCAGCTGTGTGCCTACTTGCAAAAGCTTCAGAAGGATGGCTATGGCATCGACGACTTGGTCATGCAGGCATGAGGAATTTCAACACGCTTGCAAAGAAGAAGCACGTCATTGGCATTGAAAATGTCAAATTCCTCAAGGATCACTTGTGCGGTGCCTGTGAAGCTGGAAAGATGACAAAGGCCAAGCATCCAGTGAAGACTATCATGACCACTACTCGTCCATTTGAATTGCTTCACATGGATCTCTTCGGTCCTAACCATTATTCCTCTGTTTCGAATGAAGCATCTCAATATGGCTTTGTTATTGTTGATGATTACTCTCGTTACACATGGGTACACCTTGTCTCTTACAAAACTGAAGTGCAGGAAGTCTTCAAACGATTTTCCTCGAGGGCTTCAACCAACTTTGGTGTGAAGATTAAGCACATCAGAAGTGACAACGGCACTGAGTTCAAGAATTCGGGTCTCGATGACTACCTTGATGAACTTGGTATTACTCATGAGTTATATGCTCCTTATACTCCTCAACAGAATGGCATCGTGGAGCACAAGAACAGGACTCTTGCTGAGATGGCTCGCACTATGCTCGATGAGTACAAAACCCCTCGTCGTTTCTGGGGTTGATGCAATTGATACTGCGTGCCATATCATCAACAGAGTATATCTTCACAAATTCTTCAAGAAGACTGCATATGAACTCCTCACTGACAAGAAACCTAATGTGAGTTATTTCAAAGTCTTCGGTGCTAAATGCTGGATTAGAGATCCTCATCACAACTCTAAATTTGCACCGAAAGCACATGAAGGTTTTATGCTTGATTACGGAAAGGACGCAGGGGGGTTTTACCCAGCTTGGGAGCTCTCCGGAGAGATAATACTCCTACTGCTGCTTTGTGGATTGTATTGAGTTCTTGCTCGGGAGCGCTGAGTGCTGCAGTACACACCAGCAGCTAACGAGACCGAGCGTGAGTGTTCTACTGTTCATCCTCCTCCCTCTACGTTGTGCATGGGCCTCCTTTTATATGCTCAAGGGGTCTCCAACAGGTGGCAACGTAGGTGAGGGCAAAAATGGAAAGGTGATGCAGTAGGTACAGCTACCTACACGGTGAATCATACCTAACCCTGACGGCAGGGGACAAAGGCATTAAATGCCTATCTACGTCGCCCAGACAGTGCAGAAAAGGGACCGTCAGGGGCGCCACCGCTTGCCACGATGGCGATCTTGTCAGCGCTGCATGCCACAGTGTACCCCTGGCTGCACAGCCTCCCACCACGTACGCCTGGAAGGGTCCCAGAGCGACACGTAGGTGGGTGAGCTGGAGCGCAGGTACAGAGTGGTTGCTTGCCGCGGCAAACGCCTTGCCGCGGCCATTGTCTTGCCGCGTCCGGGAGCTTGTCGCTCGCCGGGTCCTGCCGGGACGCGTGGCGCGTCGCGGCAAGTTCCTTGAGATGCCCTGGTTGGCCTTCCCGGCAAGCTCCACTTGCTGGGGTCTTGTGCCTTGAGTGGCCTTCCCGGCAAGCTCCTCTTGCCGGGGACTTGTCTCCTTGGCTTAAATACTTTGTCCTTGAATGGCTCCAAAGGAACCACGGAGGACCTTGGCGATCACCTGGCAAGCCTTGCCGCAGGACGCTGCGACTGCCCGTGCACAAGTTCGGGATACTAGGGTACGCCTACTCTAGTACAACGACAGTAGTATCTTGATATAGTAGAATAAAGTTTATGGCATGATCCAGTTTTGAGTTTTGCTTTTTGATCCCTCTATGTAATTGAGTCTGTGAGCTATATATAATAAAGATTAGTTTTGAGTCAAGGGCTTGATTATTTTGCTATGATCTTGAGTGAATAAAAGAAAAAGAGAAAACAATAAAAAAGAATAAAAAAGAGATCATATTGATCTTATTGAGAGTAATGACTTCACATAGAAGAGTATGATGATTAAAAATTGTTGGGAGTTGGCAAACATAGCTTTGGTCATCGTTGCAATTAATAGGAAATAATAAAGAAAGAGAGGTTTCACACATAAATATACTATCATAGACATCTTTTATGATTTGGAGCACTCATTAAAATATGACATGCTAAAGAGTTGATCTTGGACAAGGAAGACAACGTAATGGGTTATGTTTTCTTATATCTGAGATAAAGTATATTGTCATGGATCATCCAACATGTTGAGCTTGCCTTTCCCCCTCATGCTAGCCTAATTCTTAGCACCAAGTAGAGATACTACTTGTGCTTCCAAAAACCCTTAAACCAGTTTTGCCATGAGAGTCTAGCGTATCTACCTATGGATTGAGTAAGATCCTTCAAGTAAGTTGTCATTGGTGCAATCAATAAAAATTGCTCTCTAATATGTATGATTGATTGGTGTGGAGGAAATAAGCTTTATACGATCTTGTGATGTGGAAGAAATAAAAGCGACGGACTGCATAATAAAGGTTCTTATCACAAGTGGCAATATAAAGTGACGTTCTTTCGCATTAAGATTTTGTGCATCCAACCCTGAAAGTGCATGGCAACCTCTGCTTCCCTCTGCGAAGGGCCTATCTTTTATTATTATCTTCTACCTTATGCAAGAGTCATGGTGATCTTCACCTCTCCATTTTATATTTTATCCTTTGGCAAGCATAGGGTGTTGGAAAGATCCTGATAGATACATCTAATTGGATGTAAGTCAGCATGAGTTATTATTGCTGACATTACCCTTGAGGTAAGAGGTTGGGAGGCGAAACTATAAGCCCCTATCTTTCTCTGTGTGTGGCTAAAACTCCGTAACCACAAGTATTGCGTGAGTGTTAGAAATTATGAAAGACTAAATGATAGTTGAGTATGTGGACTTGCTAGAAAGCTCTGACATAGACTCTTTCTGATGTTATGATAAATTGCAATTGCTTCAATGACTGAGATTATAGTTTGTTAGTTCTCAATAAAGTTTCCGATTCATACTTTGCATTGTGAATATATTATTACTTGAGCATAAGAAATCATATGACAATATCCATATATGTTGTTGTCATGAGAACAATCATGATGCCCTCATGTCCGTATTTTATTTTATCGACACCTCTACCTCTAAACACGTGGACATATTTATCGTTATCGGCTTCCGCTTGAGGACAAGCGAGGTCTAAGCTTGGTGGAGTTGATACGTCCATTTTGCATCATGCTTTTATATCGATATTTATTGCATTATGGGTTGTTATTACACATTATGTCACAATACTTATGCCTATTCTCTCTTATTTTACAAGGTTTACATAACGAGGGAGAATGTCGGCAGCTGGAATTCTGGGCTGGAAAAGGAGCAAATATTAGAGACCTATTCTGCACAACTCCAAAAGTCCTGAAACTCCGCGAAAGTTATTTTTGGAAATAATAAAAAATACTGAGAGGAAGAAATACGCCAGGGGGGCCACCACCTGTCCACGAGGGTGAGGGGCGCGCCCTACCCCCCAAGGTGCGCCCCCCTGCCTCGTGGGCCCCCTATTGGCTCTCTGGTGGCCATCTTCTGCCATATGAAGTCTTTCGTCAAGGGAAAAATCATAAGCAACCTTTCGGGACGAGACTCCGCCGCCACGAGGCGAAACCTTGGCGGAACCAATCTAGGGCTCCGGCAGAGCTGTTCTGCCGGGGACACTTCCCACCGGGAGGGGGAAATCATCGCCATCGTCATCACCAACGCTCCTCTCTTCAGAAGAGGGCAATCTCCATCAACATCTTCACCAGCACCATCTCCTCTCAAAACTCTAGTTCATCTCTTGTATCCAATTCTTGTCTCCAAGTCCGGGATTGGTACTAGTAGGTTGCTAGTAGTGTTGATTACTCCTTGTAGTCGATGCTAGTTGGTTTATTTGGTGGAAGATCATATGTTCAGATCCTTTATGCATATTAATACCCCTATGATTATGAACATGAATATGCTTTGTGAGTAGTTACGTTTGTTCCCGAGGACATGGGAGAAATTTTGCTATTAGTAGTCATGTGAATTTGGTATTCGTTCGATATTTTGATGAGATGTATGTTGTCTATCCTTTAGCGGTGTTATGTGAACGTCGACTACATAACACTTCACCATAATTTGGGCCTAGAGGAAGGCATTGGGAACTAATAAATAGATGATGGGTTGCTAGAGTGACAGAAGCTTAAAAGGACGCAGGCTAACCATGATGAAATGAACTTTCATTTCACAACGAGGAGGGGATCGCTTGGTAGGATTATGCTATACGATGCTACTTGGAGGACTTCAGTCTACTCTCTTCTATATGCTGCAAGACGGAGGCGACCAGAAGCGTAGTCTTCGATACGACTAGCTATCCCCCTCTTATTCTGGCATTCTGCCGTTCAGTCCACTGATATGGCCCCTTACACATATATCCATGCATATGTAGTGTAGCTCCTTGCTTGCGAGTACTTTGGATGAGTACTCACGGTTGCTTTTCTCCCCCTTTTCCCCCTTTCCCTTCTACCCGGTTGCCGCAACCAGATGCTGGAGCCCAGGATCCAGACGCCACCTTCGACGACGACTCCTACTACTCTGGAGGTGCCTACTACTACGTGCAGCCCGCTGACGACGACTAGGAGTAGTTACGAGGATCCCTGGCAGGAGGCCTGTGCCTCGTTCGATCTGTATCCCAGTTTGTGCTAGTCTTCTTAAGGCAAACTTGTTTAACTTATGTCTGTACTCAGATATTGTTGCTTCTGCTAACTCGTCTATGATCGAGCACTTGTATTCGAGCCCTCGAGGCCCCTGGCTTGGGAGTGGGAATGACCTGCCCTTGAGCAAGCAGCCTATGCGGGATTTCGCCGGTCAAATACCTGACCTCCCTCAGCTTTAGTATGTCTTCCTCCGTGATGGAGGAAGGCATCCATCGGCCTTGAAGGTCGGAGCCGGACATTGTCGAAGGCCCGAAGCGCCTAGATGTGGAGCCTTGGGTGCTGGAACTCGAGGCGGAAGGCGGATTCGATTGAGATCGAAAGAACGGAGTAAAGCCTTGGTCTCTTTATAGGAGGTTGAATACCAGGAGACCTCCCCGTGACCGTTTTGGGACTTACCTTTGATCAAGGGGATATACCAACGGACACGACTGGGTTACCCACGTCCGTAATGATGAGGATCCCGTAAATAAAGGGGACACGATCTCTGCTTCGACAGGACGTGCCAAGGAAACCGCCTCGCAAAACGCGACGAGGTGGGATAGCAAAAAACGATTCGAATAAAGACTTGGCTGTGGTGTGGTGTCACGCTACAGAATACGTCAGCAGATTAGATTTGTGAAAAAGTTATTCTCTCTCTACGGTGGTATGTGGAACTTTTTTTGCAGAGCCGGACACGATCCTTGTGTTCAAAATCTTCTATGAAGTATTCGAAGGAGGAACCTGCCTTGCAATGCCGAAGACAGTCTGCACGCCGGACTCGTCGTCATTGAAGCCTGGTTCAGGGGCTACTGAGGGAGTCCTGGATTAGGGGGTGTCCGGGTAGTCGGACTATAACCTTTGGCCGGACTCTTGGACCATGAAGATACAAGATTGAAGACTTCGTCCCGTGTCCGGATGGGACTTTCCTTGGCGTGGAAGGCAAGCTTGGCGATACGGATATGTAGATCTCCTTCCGTTGTAACCGACTCTGTGTAACCCTAGCCCTCTCCAGTGTCTATATAAACCGGAGGGTTTTAGTCTGTAGGACAAACAACAATCATACCATAGTCTAGCTTCTAGGGTTTAGCCTCTCTGATCTCGTGGTAGATCTACTCTTTTACTACCCATATCATCAATATTAATCAAGCAGGAGTAGGGTTTTACCTCCATCGAGAGGGCCCTAACCTGGGTAAAAACATTGTGTCCCTTGTCTCCTGTTACCATCCGCCTAGACGCATAGTTCGGGACCCCCTACCCGAGATCCACCGGTTTCGACACCGACAGTCGCTCTAAATTTGCTCCTAAATCTCATGAAGGTTTCCTACTTGGTTATGGTTCAAACTCTCACACTTACCGTGTCTACAACAATTTCACCTGAAAGGTTGAAGAGACGGTAGATGTGAAGTTTGATGAATCTAACGGCTCACAAGTAGAGCAATTTCTAATTGATGTAGGAGACAAAGACCCTTCGAAAGCAATCCAAGACTTGTCTATCGGCAAGATTCGTCCAACGCAGGTGAAGGAGAATACCTCGTCCGTCCAAGTGGAAGCTTCTACCTCACGACAAGGTGAACCAAGAGTTGACATGGAAGCATCCACGAGTGGGACACACCAAAATGAAGAAAACGAGGACGTACACCAAGATGAACCTCATCAACCTCCTTCTCCACCACGACAAGAGAATTACAACGTCAACAATGAAGAAGGCCAAGAAGAAGGACAAGATGAAGAATATGTTCCACCCCGAACAAAGCAAAAGCTCCCACGAGTTCGAGCAATAGTCGCTAAAGACCATACCGTCGAGCAAATCTACAATGATATCCAAACCGGGAGAATCACTCGCTCTAAAACTCGTTTGGCTAAATTTTGTGAACATTATTCATTCATCTCTAGCATTGAACCTATGAAGGTTGAAGAAGCATTGGAAGATCCGGATTGGATAAATTCCATGCATGAAGAGCTACACAACTTTGAGAGAAATCAAGTGTGGACATTGGTCGAGAAGCCCGACAACAACCACAACATCATCGGTACCAATTGGGTGTTTTGCAACAAGCAAGATGAAGATGGTCAAGTCGTCTGCAACAAAGCTCATCTAGTCACCCAAGGCTACACACAAGTCGAAGGTATGGACTATGGTGAGACATATGCCCCCGTTTCTAGACTTGAGTCCATTCGCATCTTACTTGATTATGCTAATCACCATGATATCACCTTGTACCAAATGGACATTAAAAGTGCTTTTCTAAATGGTGAAATTCAGGAGGAAGTTTATGTTAAGCAACCTCCCAGCATTGTCAAACCTAATCATGTTTAGAAACTTCAAAAAGCTCTTTATGGTCTTAAACAAGCTCCTAGAGCATGGTACAAATGCTTGACCAAGCTCCTTATTGAAAAAGGCTTTGAAATTGGAAAAAAAGATTCTACACTTTTTACTAAAAGGGTTAATGGAGAACTATTTGTGTGCCAAATTTATCTTGATGATATTATATTTGGTTCGACTAGCCCTCATTTTAGTGAGAAGTTTGGAAAGCTAACGTCGGAGAAGTTTCAGATGTCTATGATGAGTGAACTCAAATTCTTTCTTGGTCTGCAAATCAAGCAAACTAAGGAAGGTACCTTTGTTTCTCAAACAAAGTGCACCAAGGACTTATTCAAGAAGTTCAATATGCAAGAATGAAAAGGTATGAATACACCCATGCCTACTAATGGACATCTTGACTTGACTAAGGACAGTGAACCGGTAGATCAAAAGGTTTACCGCTCTATGATCGGTTCATTGTTATATCTATGTGCCTCTCGTCCAGATATTATGCTAAGTGTGTGCACGTGTGCATGATATCAAGCGGCCCCCAAAGAATGTCATCATAAGGCTGTGAAAAGGATAGTAATATACTTAATACATACACTGAATTTTAGCATTTGGTATCCTAAGAGGTCTTCTTTTGATCTTGTTGGCTATTCTGACTCGGACTATGCTGGAGACAAGGATGATAGAAAGTCCACTTCGGGTACTTGTCAATTTCTTGGTAGATCTCTTGTGTCTTGGTCCTCCAAGAAACAAAACTCGATATCCTTATCCAGCGCCGAAGCGGAATACATTGCTGCCGGTTCATGTTGTGCTCAATTACTTTGGATGACCCAAACTCTTAAGAATTATGGGATATATGTGAAACATGTTCCATTGCTTTGTGACAATGAGAGTGCTATTAAGATTTCTCACAATCCCATGCAACATTCTCGAACTAAGCATATTGAAGTTCGTCATCATATCATTCGAGATCATGTTGCTAAAGGGGATATTGATCTTAAGCATGTTCGTACCGATAAGCAATTGGCGGATATATTCACCAAACCGCTTGATGAGAAAGTCTTTTGCCGTTTGAGAGGTGAATTGAACATCATTGATGCTTCAAACTTGGAGTAGGGACTCCTTTTGGATACATGCAAGGCATGAATCTATTACTAATCCTTGATCTTTCTTTCATAATGCTATTTACATGTCTTGGATATATTTGCACCCTTGCATGTTATCTAACCCTTGTAGGTACTTGGATGAATCCAAATCTATGAGATTGCAACTCTCTCTCACATCTTGAGCAATCTCTACATCAGCAAGACTCTACAATACGTTGGTTGATGACAAGGAAGCACGAAACCCTTCAACATATCCTTTGACAAATTATATGTATAAAATTTCATGATTGTCATTTTGGATACACAAGTGCTCCTCCTTGCAAAACTAACCCATGTAGGTAAATGAACTCAAATTACAAGTGGTGCTCCCAACTCTTCATGAACTACATCAACCTTGAGCAACCCACACAAGTTCAACTACATGATGAAGATCAACACCACCACCCAAGATATGTTATTCCATCTTTGAGAAGCTTTACTCCAAGTCATGGGTCAAAGAGGCTCAACAAGACGTGCATACATCAAATGCTTAAACGAAAAATGGTAACCCCATTTTGAGCTTAAACGATGAGTATGACTTATGATCAAGTGCTCTCGCTTGACTCCTTAGTCAATATACTCTAACATAGGTGACTTTGTCACCGCCCAATTCTAGATGAAGTTCTCTAGTGTTTCTTTGAGTTTTTGCATTTTTTCGCTTGCATATTTATTCCCTTTTCTTTATCAAAAAAATAACTTCATCTATATTTTCTCTTCTTTGTTCTGTTCTGCATTCCCTGCATCCAATTCATAGCAAATCATTCAGTAAATTCCTTGCAAATCCTTGTGAGATCTTACTTGACTAGTGAGCTGAGGTGACAAGCGTTTTCCTTGTGATGAACTAGGTCACACCGGTTTGTTGTTTTCAGTCCAACCGAACCCTTTTTGGTGCAACCAAAGCACACAACTCGGTGCCACCGATTTCACTACAGGAAAGACAACTTGCCACTTGTTCCTGCATTCTTTTTGCTCCAGCTCCACTCAATGATTCTTGTCCTCTACCAGCATCACATTCGACTTGCTGCTTTGCTTTGTGACTCAAGGACCAAACCCATTTGCAACAAACATCCAGAAGAGCCCTTCTTGGAAATTGATGTCAAAGGGGGAGGGAGAGATCACATCAAAGCTTAATCATTTCTATAGGGGCAGAGAGAATACTCAGGGGGAGAGAGTTCTTCACAATGAGAAAGAAGTATCACATCAAAGACCCCAGATGCTTGATGATCAAGAGGAGAGAAGTCACATGTCTTTAAGAGGGGAAAGACATGTTCATATTTGATTGTTTGCTTTTGCTCTGTTTTTCTTTGCTCTGATTTTCTGTTCCCTATCTTCTCCCAGTATCCCATGCAAGATTCAGGGGGAGCAAGACTTCTAAGGGAAGGAATTCCTTGAATTCATTGCATATCTTTACCTTTGGGGACATGTCTATATCCAATAGAGTACTTAGTACTCACTTTCTAGATGTCAAGACAATCTTGGTACTGTTGTGGTTTCTTTGTTTGCTCTGGCTAGTAGATGTATCTGTGTTATCTAACCGTGTTTACTCAGGTTCATTCCTTCCTAAGCCATCTCAAGACCACAAGGTAAGTATATGCATCACAGTCATGTGCATGAGGATTTCTTGCTGATGTACATACTGTTTGCAAGAAGGACTCATGAGCATGAAGGTACATTTCCTATACTCACATCATTTGCTCTGATGCATATAGCCAAGATACATGTAATACATTGCTTACTCTGTCATGCTTATGCATTCACATGCTCCTATATTCCATATTTACATGATTTCATACATGTAGGGGGAGCCTATGCATGTTACATGTCTTTCCAAAGCTTTACTTGTTATTCTCTATATCTTTATCTAAAGCTTTGATGTATGTTGTCATCAATTACCAAAAAGGGGGAGATTGAAAACACAAGTGCTCCCTGGGTGATTTTGGTAATTAATGTCAACATATCTCTTGTTGGACTAATGTTTTCACCTAGTATATTCCATATAAGTTCAACAATGGAGTGGCATGGACAAGAAGATGTGGAACCCCTTCAAGATGATAAGGACAAAGGATTGGCTCAAGCTCAAAGCTCAAGACTCTGCATTTTCTATTTTAGTGATCCAAGATCACATTGAGTCCATAGGAAAGCCAATACTATTAAGAGGGGGTGAGGTGTTGCTTAATGGCTTGCTTGCTCAAAGTGCTTAGTGATATGCTTCAAAGCCCTCAACCACTTTCTCACATCCACATATGTCCCAAACCAAAAGTCAAACTCGGCCCCACCGAGTTGATCTACCCGGCACCACCGAGTTCACTTGACATAGCCACTGCCACAAACCCTAATCAATTCGGTCTCACCGATAGGGATCTCGGTATCACCGAGATGGGATTGCAAGCTCTTTGTTGCCTGTTGCAACTCGGTCTCACGAGATGTCGATCGGTCCCACCGAGATTGCAATGCAAACTCTCTGTCACCCTTTCGTAATGTGTCGGTCCAACCGAGATGAGCGAATTGGTCCCACCGAGTTTGCCTGACCAACTCTCTGGTTAGTCTATTACCAAAATCGGTGTCACCGAGTTTGTGTAATGGGTCTCACCAAGATTATGTTATGCCCTAACCCTAATGACATCGGTCCCACCGAGTTGACATGTCGGTCCCACCGAAAACCCTAACGGTCACACTATGAACCAAATTGGTCCGACCGAGTTCTCTGAATCGGTCCCACCGAGTTTGGTAAATTGTGTGTAACGGTTAGATTTTGTGTGAGGATATATATACCCCTCCACCCACTCTTCATTCGGTGAGAGAGCCATCAGAACATGCCGACACTTCCAACATACAATTTGTGAGAGAGAACCACCTACACTTGTGTTGAGGTCAATATATTCCATTCCAACCACATAAGTCTTGATCTCTAGCCTTCCCCAAGTTGCTTTCCACTCAAATCATCTTTCCACCAAATCCAATCCTATGACGGAGAGTTGAGTGTTCGGGAGACTATCATTTGAAGCACAAGAGCAAGGAGTTCATCATCAACATACCATCTATTACCTCTTGGAGAGTGGTGTCTCCTAGATTTGTTAGGTGTCACTTGGGAGCCTCCGTCAAGATTGTGGAGTTGAACCAAGGAGTTTGTAAGGGCAAGGAGATCGTCTACTTCGTGAAGATCTACCCGAGTGAGGCAAGTCCTTCGTGGGCGACGACCATGGTGGGATAGACAAGGTTGCTTCTTCGTGGACCCTTCATGGGTGGAGCCTTCCATGGACTCGCGCAACCATTACCCTTCGTGGGTTGAAGTCTCCATCAACGTGGATGTACGATAGCACCACCTATCGGAACCACGGATAAAAAATCTCCGTGTCTCCAAATTGCATTTGCACACTCCAATCCCATCCCTTTACATTCTTGCAACTTGCATGCTTTACTTTCCGCTGCTCATATACTCTAATCATGCTTGCTTGATATGTATTGTGAATGTGTTAAAACTCCACTTCAACTTAAAGAAATTAAAAACTGAACTTTTATTGCTAGGAGTCTATTCACCCCCCTCTAGACACTTCTTCTCGATCCTTTCAAGGTCCAAAATAACTTTTTGTAGACCGCGCTCTCTATTCCGAGCCTGTAAAGTGCCCTTTTCCTCAGCCTTCGACCCCTGGCATGTCAAATAGCCAGGGTTGCGACTTTGTTATATATATAATAATTGACATATCACTCAGCTCCCGGTAAAAGTAACCAGTGTCACTAAAAAAATACACTTCCGTGACGATACGTGTTTGTCACAGTAGGTCACGTTTTCTGCCATGCATGTACATCCATGACAAATTTATGACAGAATCGAGATAGTCACACCTGTGCCGTCGTAGAAGTGTTCCATGGCAATACCAAAATTATCATCACGAAAGTGTCCACTTCCATGACGATAAATCGCGCGTCATAGAAGTGCTTTCGTCAAGGGAGACCGACACGTGGCATCCACCGTAACGGAGCGCTGTTAAGCTATCGGGTCCGGTTTTGGATCCAGTAACCCGTTAACAGCCCCGACGAATGGGGATTTTCCACGTGTAAAATCATCATTGGCTGGAGGAAACACGTGTCAGCTCACCGTTGGGACAGATGTCATCCACTCATTGGACCCAAAGCGCCTATGATACGTCGACACGTGGCACGGCCCAAGAGAGGCCCATTCCTGTGAAAAGGCCATCCCGTTTGACTTGGTCAAAAGGTGGCGGGCCGGCCCACTACAAGCCTGTTAATGGCCTGTTCGCATATAGCCCATTTACAGCCCGCTAACCCAGGGCCCGTTTACGGCCAATCCGAATTAGGCCCAATAGCGTCATCTGGGCCGTCCAATATAACTCCAACCCGTCTTAACTTCCGGCCCATGTATGGACCATGACGTCTTTTGGCCCATATGAGACCCTTAGTAACCCTCGGCCCATTAATGGCCCGTGGTAAAATTGGCCCGTAATGAACAGTGTATCACTTTATACTCATTAACGGCCCATTATTCCATTTGGCCGTTTCTAGCCCATGTTATCTTTCGGCCTTCTTAGGGCCCATTTATTCTTGGGCTCATTTCCAGCATTCGTTTACTTTCGGCCCGTTACTGTCATTTTCAGCTTGTGGGCCAAATACAGCCCGTGGTTACAGTCGGCCCGTTTGTGGCCCGTTAATACGTTGGGCCGTTTTCATAGCGTCATCAAATACGGCCTATTAACAATGGCCCGTTATGGTCGGCCCATGAACGGACGATTTCAACTCTAGCCCATTTACGACCATAATGTGGTCTGTTATTGGCCCATGTTTGGCCAACCGATCATACGGCCTGTAGAAGGCCCATTGATGATACGGCCCGTAGAAGGCCCATTGATGATACGGCGTGTAGAAGGCCCATTGTGTCTACGCCCCGTAGAAGGCACATTGTGTCTACGCCCCATAGAAGGCCCATTGTGTTTACGGCCCTTAGAAGGCCCATTGTTTCTACAGCCCGTAGGAGGCCCATGTTAACTATAGTAAATATGTAGCCCATTGTTAATGTGGCCTAGTTTAAAAAAGTAGGTTATTCCGGCCACTAGCAAACCGCAGAAAAAGAACTGCACTGACTACAAGAAAACAAATAAACAAGACAACAGAAATAAATAAGCAAGTAACTTACGCTAGGCTATCACGGCTATTACACATATTACATCCACTGGGCATCAAAGTTCACCACCAGTGCAAATATAGGGAACAAAAAGCAGCATATAAACGCCGCAGCAAAACAAGTCCAGAACTGAAACCACTTCAGAAGAGCTCAAGAAACAATATCCTAGGTACCCATAATGCTGGCAAGATGCTTAGCAAGCTTATTAACTTTCTCTTGTTTGGCGCTTAAATCCTCCAGCACTTGCTGTTGCACCAGAAAGTATGCATCTGAATTCTGCAGGGACTTCCTCAGTCCTTCGGCTTCCTGTCGCATAACATCTGATTGATGTCTTTCAACTTGAAGTTGAGACTCAAGAAGCCGAACTGATTCAGGCAGCGAGTACGAAGAGCTGGTGCCAGCAGTAGTAGCCAGTAACTCGAACACTACATCAAGACAGGACTTTGGGGTTGTCTCAATGTCTATAATATAGTTTTTATCAGCTTTCTTGGAGAACAACAGGGATGTCTCACTATCTTGAACCTGATCTGCATTACTTCCTTTACCATTGCATAACAGCGTACTCTTCTCCAATATTTTATCCGCGTTCTAAAGGAGAAACAAACAAACACATCACAGGTTTACAATGTAGTATATGAAACTCATTTTGGTAAACCACTTCAATAGTAAGGTGGACAGGATAACAGCATGAAACAAACATATATCTATGTAGTATGGTCAGTGTATGGTCTATATAATTCTAGTTTATGTTGCCAAATCAAGATAGATACAGTTCAAATCATATCTATTTAAGACAAAGAAGCATAGACAGAATATAAGTGTGGGAAACTACATAGCAATAACAACACTTGTAATGTGCATGGCATGAGAACATAACTGTTTATTCAGTTGAAACTGAAATCAACATAGAGCAAGTTAGAACAGCAAACACGGTAAAGAAACAGGTTTAAAACATACCTGTTGTGTCATTGGAGTTTCAATTGCATCCTTCAAATTTGAAATTAGTTGGTATGAGTAAATACAGTGATGCAAGAGCAAAGTAGTATGAACCATAGCTACGGAACCTGACCTGAGAACAATTCTTCTTCTACTTTAAGAGTTGACTTGGGGTTCGGAGTGGTGGTCCTCATGCTTTGGGCACTGCAGTTGCCTTACTAACTGCTCGTGTTTGGGTGCTCTGTGGTGGAGACGGTGACGTGTCAACGGGAACTGGGTTACTATCTGTTGGGGTTGGCGTTAGAAGGGGTGTAGCTGGTTCTCTGTCCAACTGGGTAGGGGTACAATCTGCGTGAGTCTGGGTTATGTGTGGTGGGGCTAGTTCTTGGGCAAGTACAACCGTGGTTTTATCTCCATCGACAGGTAGCACGATCTTTTCTGAAGACCGTGTTTTCACTCCCACAGATACCGCCATCACCCCCTCCAATTGAAATGGCTAATAAACAAGAAAAGTAATTGAATGTACAAACATAGTAAGATAGACAGGTGCAATGGATAGTAGGGTAGAAAACAGGGCATGAAATAATTCACACTTATGTTGTCTAACCAAACAAAATAGTAGGACATTATTTCAAATATATGATGGCAAATTAAATAGGATAGCATGACACAATTTCACATGTATGATGGCTAACTAAATAGGATAGAATGGCATACTTCAAAATATGATGACTATGTAAACAGGATGACATGATATAACTATACGATGTGTCTATTAAAGTGGTTGGCATGCCACAAATCACAAACATGCCGCCGATGGAAACATGATGGCATGATATAATTCACGGATAGAATGACATAATTCAAAATATGATGACTATGTGAACAGATGAGATTATATAACTATATTATGTCTTTAGAAAATGGGTTGGCATGCCATAATTCAGATACATGATGTCTATGTAAACATCATGGCATGATATAATTCAAATATATGATTTATATACTAAGCAAGTGAGTAGAGGGCAATCACATATATGATGTGTCAACTAAGGAGATGGCATTCAACATCGTGTATATGATGTAAAAACTAAGCATTGCAATACAACATATGCATGATATGAGTAATATAACCCTGCCAAGTTTGAGCATACACCTCAGGGGGATAATAGGACTAGTCATCTGCCTATGAATCCTCCTCTGAAGAGCTATCTGTAACCAGTAACATATCTGCTTCACCAGGTAGCATTGTGTGCTCTGAAGACCTTGTTTTCACTCCAGATTTCTCCATCACCAATTCAAATGGCCGATGCACAGGAAGAGCAGTTGAATATACAAACATTGTCGACAAAAGCAATGAGAAATACAAAAAAGGACGACATGATATAATTCACATATATGACGCTTGGCTAAACAGCATGGCATTGCATAATTCACATATATAATGCCTTGCAACAAGATAGCATTGCATAATTCACATATATAATGTCTTGCAAAAAGATGGCATTGCATAATTCACATATATGGTAATTAGACACTAAACAGGTGGCATTCACACAAATCATGTCTAAACTAAGCAAATGACATAGCAATGCAAGAGACCATACGCACGATATGAGCAACATAACCCTGCCAAGTTAGAGCATGCACCTCGGGGGGGGGGGGGTAGGACTGGTCATCTGTCTCGGAATCCTCCTCTGAGGAGCTATCTGTAACTAGCGAGATATGCGCTTCGTCAGATAGCATAGTCTGCTCTGAAGACCTTGTTTTCACTCCAGAATTTTCCATCACCGTTTCAAATGGCTGATGCACACGAAGAGTAGTTGAATGTACTAACATTGTTGACAAATGTAATATGTAACGAAAAAAAAGGATGGCCTGATATAATTCACATATAAGATGACTGGCTAAGCAGGATGGCATTGCAAAATTTACATATATGATGCCTGGCTAAACAAGATGGCATTACATAATTAACATAAATGATGAAAAAACTAAACAGATGGCATTCACACAAAGCATGTCTAAACTAAGCAGTTGACATATTTGATCTATAAAGTAAGCAATGCAAGGCACCATATGCATGATATAACCAACATCAGCATGCCAAGTTAGAGCGAAGACCTCATGGGGTAAATAGGAGTGGTCTTCTGCTTCTAAATCCCCCTCAGAATAGTTATCTTCCTCTTGATTATGATCCGAAATGGGTGGAGGGGGTCTGCCTTTGCGCACACCATGGAGCAACGTCTGCATGAAATTTTATCGCCACAAAAGGCTCGTCTCTTTTGCTCTACATGTTCAGTTTCATTGTGTACAATAACTGACATGCATAGGAATAAAACATAGTGAGATTATGTAAGGAGTGCATGCACAAATCCAGAGTGATGGTAGCAAACTGTGGATAGACCCAAAACCAATGATAGCAGGCAGATAATAGCTTTAGTTAAAAAATACAGATAATTGCTCCTTAATGTTTGTTTGCACCCAACATGAAACTCATAGTAGACACCCGAGATTAACCAGATAGTAGACAGATAGTACTGATTGCTGCCCCAATATGTACCCCACAACCATTTAAAAACTCAAGTTTCAGCATAAGTTTGGACCTAAGTCGGAGTCTAATAGGTGAACACGATGATAAAGTAGCATGTCATCATATTAAGCGATGCATAACGTAAGCAGACACGGAAGAGTGTGACCTCTCTTGTGGACCCGTATAGTCCTCAAGGTCATCTGCTCAGTTGATGATGGTAATGCAGTTGTTGTGGCTGCCGGCGGCGGCAAAGAAGATCTGACGCGGCGAAAGATAGTCTGGAGAGCAGATCCCTGCTGTGGTGAACCCTTCCGTTGTTGGAGCAGCTGAGCTGGGGTGGAACACAGCACCGCAGGAGCAGGACAAACCACACAAGGTTTTCTTTGACACATATCTGTAACAGAAGTAATTGTGTAAGGGCTTGTTTGAATTTGAGGATTCTAACAATGCAGGGATAGGAAATAGACACGAATAGGATAGGAATGCACGTGCAAAACAGAGAATTTAAAAACACAGGATTGCTGCCATTCTAGGTGTTTGGTTCACAAGAATTGGAAGATCACAGGATGCAAAGAAGTATGGTGAGATTAAGTCAAACCACAAGAAGTGTACAACCTCTTTGGCGAAGCCATGTTGATCTCAGTGTGATTGGGTTGGCCGGTGAGGATGCTCCGACTGACTTGGCTGTCGGAGGAGGGGAAGAAGATCTTAGGCATCTAGAGATGGATCCCGAGGTACTGCTCTGCTGTGATGGAGGGTTTCATCGTTGGAGCAGCTCCGATGAGTTGTACGACGCCGAGGCTGAAGCAGGACAAGAGAGACAACGTTAACCTGAGTGGAATTTTAATAGCATCTCCAATAGATGACGTAAAATACATAACCACAAAGTGCTAGATCTATACATCAGCCGCTCATCTATGAACTTAACTGTCGAAACTGAATTTAACTGTCGAAACTGAACTTAACTGTCGAAACTGAATTTTGCTATCGAAACTGAATTTTACTGTGGAAACTGAACGCACTAGAGGTGAGGCTACACGTCAGTCGACTGACTTTTTCATCTCTGGTCAGTCGATTTTGCAGTCGTTGGATACAAAATCAAGGGCCTGCAGTTCATCTTCAACCTCCACTCCCTAAGCCGCCAGCCACCACCGGCCAAACAGCCGCCCCGCCCGCCTAGAAAATACTCCCCACCGCCGGTCTGCCGCCGCCCCGGCCATCCCTCTAGCCCCCCCACCCCGTGCCGAGCTTTTTCTCCGGCGATCCCCATGCCACCGCCCCACCACCACCGGCGACCACCTCCCCCACCCTGAACCCTAAGATAGATAGAGGGGTACTTGTGCAGCGAGCCCCCCTCCCTGCTGCGGCTTGTTCTTCCTTAACTCCGGCGAGCCCCCCCCCCCACCCCCTGTAAATCGACTGACCCAAAAGTCGATTCAGTCGACTAAAGTGTAGCTAAATCGGAGCAGCATCGCAAGCAAGAGCAAGAGCGAGAGCAGCAGCGCAAGTGTCGGAGTAATGGGCCACGGGTAGGCTAAACCGAAGCCCAGAACCTTTCAAGACATCGGGGCTGACTGCGCTGTGACGCCCGGGTAATTAAGCTACAATGAACCTCTGCTAATGATGCCATGTCACCTCGGTTACTGTCGATAAACTCGCGTTAGTTTAAAACCGATTCAAATTCAAATTCAAAATCAGGCAAACAACAAAAGTTTTCAAACTTAAAAACTAAAATGTTCAATAAATAGTAGGTAAAGCAGAGGCTAGGTTAAAATTGTAAACAACATTATTGATTTATGATAAGTCATTTAAACAATCTCAAACAGTGGCTGAATACATTTTTTTAATAACCTTTTAATTACTCTAAATCTAATATGAAAGAGTATTTAAACCAAACAAGTTTTTGGTGCTAGGATATAATGCACTACAATTTATGAGCTAGCTCTAATATTTTATAAAAGTTAATTAGGTGCTAAACATTTTTGAAGAACAGAAAACGGAAACCAAGAAAATAAATAAAAGAAAAGGAAATACAAAAAAACAAATAAAAAGGAACCGCCCCCCACTGGGCCACTACCCAGTCGGCTCAGCCCACCAGGCCGGCCCAGCCGCCCCCCTCACTCACTTAACCCCACGCCCCTGGAACCCTAGTGCCGCTAACCCCCCACGTTTCCCCACTCCCCACTCGCTCCCTCGTCTTCTCCCCCGTCCCGATCTGGATCGGGGGGCTGCGCCCGCCTCTGCCACCACTGCCGTGACGGGGCCCTTCCCCGTCGGCGCCCCTCCATCCCAACCGCACCCCCTAGTGCTCCCGACGGCTCCGGCGAGTGCACCCGCGCCGGAGGACTGCCTCCTCCGCCCCGTACCAGGGTCGTCGTCCCCGCATCGCCCCTCTGCCATGGGCTTCGCCACGACATCCCACGCCTCTCCCTCGCGGGATCGACCCCGCCGCTCGTCCCTGCGACCCATTGACGGACGCCATCACCGTCGTCCTCTCGGTCGCCGGCGTTCCCCGTCCTCGTCGCCGGTGCTGCCTCGACGGACCTCCCTGACTCCTCCCCGAGCCCACTGCCTTTTCACTACGGACCCGTGAGCCTCCGCCTCCCCCTCTCCTTCTCCTGTCTCCCGCGCGCATGCGCTCAAGGCCGTGGCCTCGTGCCGCGCGCGCCGGCGCCGGCGCCGTCCCGCACGCGTTCGCCTGTTGCCGCGCTAGCGAGCTCCGGCCGTCGCTCGTGCTCACCGCCGTGTGGTCGTGCTCATGCACGCCCCTGGCCGCGCCCACTATCGCCCGTCGCCGGCTTCGCCCGCACACCCGAACAGCTCGGGCTGGTGCCCGACACCCGTTGCGCCCGCTATGCCCCTAGGCCAATGACAGAGGGGGCCCACCTGCAAAAAAAGAGGGAGAAATAAATAAATAAATAATTACATTAATTAATTAATTAATTAATCTAGTTTAATTAATGTAATTAACCAGTTACTTTAATTTAACCCTGATTAGATTAGCCTAATTAACTAATTAAACTAATTAACTACTGTTAATTAGTTAACAGCCTATGACATGCGGGACCCACCCATTAGTTGACTTGTCAATGATCAACTTTGACCGCTTGCGTCATGCCGACGTCATGATGACGTCATAAATGCTTTTTGACTTAATTAATTATGTTAATCCTAAAAATGATCTAAATCTTTTAAAATTAATATAAAATAAACCGAAGCTCGGATGAAAAAACTTTGTACATGAAAGTTGCTCAGAACGACGAGACGAACCCAGATACGCAGCCCGTTCGTCTGCCACACACCCCTAACATATCAAACTCGCAACTTTCCCCCTCCGGCTCCTCTGCCCGAAAACGCGAAACACCGGGGATACTTTCCCGGATGTTTTCCCCCTTCGCCGGTATCATCTCATACCGCATTAGGGCACCCCTAGCACCGATACTTGTCATGTCATGCATCGCTATGCATCTGTTTGCTTAAATATTTATTGTTTCTTCCCCCTCTTCTCTCGCCAGACACCAAGACCGACGCCGCTGCTACCCAGTACGACTAAGGAGTTGACGACCCCTCTGTCTTGCCAGAGCAACCAGGCAAGCCCCCCCTTGATCACCAGATATCGCCTACTCTCTTCTATACTGCTTGCATTAGAGTAGTGTAGCATGTTACTGCTTTCCGTTTATCTTATCCTGATGCATAGCCTGTCCTTGTTACTACTATTGTTACCTTTACCTGCAATCCTATATGCTTAGTATAGGATGCTACTTTCCATCAGTGGCCCTACATTCTTGTCCGTCTGCTGTGCTATACTATCGGGTCGTGATCACTCGGGAGGTGATCACGGGTATATACTATACTTTATACATGATACATGTGGTGACTAAAGTCGGGTCGGCTCGAGGAGTACCCGCGAGTGATTCATGGATTGGGGGCTGAAAGGACCTTTGTCCCAACGGCCCTCTGTGTGGATCTTTGTGGCGGAGCGGCAGGGCAGGTTGAGACTACCTGGGTGAGAGGTGGGCCTGGCCCTGTTCGGCGTTTGCGGATACTTAACACACTTAACGAGATCTTGGTATTTGATCTGAGTTGGGTCGTTGACCTTATACGCACTAACCAACTACGCGGGAAATATATGGGCACTCGGCATCATTGTATCAGCCGAAGCCTTCGTGACGTCAGCGACTGAGCGGCGCGCGCCGGATTGGAACGTAAGCCTGCTCTTGTATTAAGGGGGCTAGTTCTGCTTCCAGGCGCCCTCGCAACATGCAGGTGTGCTAAGTGTTGGGGAACGTTGCAGAAAATTAAAATTTTTCCTACGGTTTCACCAAGATCCATCTATGAGTTCATCTAGCAACGAGTATTCAGATTAGATAGCATCTACATACCACTTTGTAGATCGCAACAGAAGCGTTCGAGTGAACGTGGATGAGGTAGTCTTACTTGCCGTGATCCAATTCACCGATGATCTAGTGCCGAACGGACGGCACCTCCGCGTTCAACACACGTACGGAAAGCGTGACGTCTCCTCCTTCTTGATCCAGCAAGGCAAAGGAGAGGTTAGGGAAGAAGGTTCCAGCAGCAGCACGACGGCGTGGTGATGGTGGAACTGCAGTACTCCGGCAGGGCTTCGCCGTGCTCAATGGAGGAGGAGGAGGTGTTGGAGAGGGAGAGGGAGGCGCCAGGGCAATGGGTGGTGAGCCCCCTCTCCCCTCCCTCCTTTATATAACCCCCAAGGGGGGGCGCCTGCCCTAGGAGATGAGATCTCCTAGGGGGGGCGGCGGCCAGGGAAGGGGGGCTTGCCCCCCAAGCAAGGGGGGCGCCCCCTTTAGGGTTTTTCCCTCCCCCCAAACCCTAGGCGCATGGGCCCATGGGGGGGAGGCGCACCAGCCCACTATTGGCTGGTTCCCTCCCTCATACAGCCCATGGGGCCCTCCGGGATAGGTGGCCCCACCCGGTGGACCCCCGGGGACCCTCCGGTGGTCCCGGTACAATACCGATAACCCCGAAACTTGTCCCGATGTCCGTATGATGACTTTCCATATATAAATCTTTACCTCCGGACCATTCCGAAACTCCTCGTGACATCCGGGATCTCATCCGGGACTCCGAACAACATTCGGGTTACTGCACATACATATCCCTACAACCCTAGCGTCACCGAACCTTAAGTGTGTAGACCCTACGGGTTCGGGAGACATGCAGACATGACCGAGACGGCTCTCGGGCAATAACCAACAGTGGGATCTGGATACCCATGTTGGCTCCCACATGCTCCATGATGATCTCATCGGATGAACCACGATGTCAAGGATTCAATTAATCCCGTATACGATTCCCTTTGTCAATCGGTATTTTACTTGCCCGAGATTCGATCGTCGGTATCCCAATACCTCGTTCAATCTCGTTACCGGCAAGTCACTTTTCTCGTACCGTAATGCATGATCCCGTGATCAAACACTTTGATCACATTGAGCTCATTGTGATGATGCATTACCGAGAGGGCCCGGTGATACCTCTCCGTCAAGCGGAGTGACAAATCCCAGTCTCGATCCATGTCAACCCAACAGACACTTTCAGAGATACCCGTAGCATACCTTTATAGTCACCCAGTTACGTTGTGACGTTTGGCACACCCAAAGCACTCCTACGGTATCCGGGAGTTACACGATCTCATGGTCTAAGGAAAGGATACTTGACATTGGAAAACTCTTAGCAAACGAACTATGCGATCTTATGCTATGTTTAGGATTGGGTCTTGTCCATCACATCATTCTCCTAATGATGTGATCCCGTTATCGATGACATCCAATGTCCATAGTCAGGAAACCATGAGTATCTTTCGATCAACGTGCTAGTCAACTAGAGGCTCACTAGGGACATATTGTTGTCTGTTATTCACACATGTATTACGATTTCCGGTTAACACAATTATAGCACGAATAAAGACAATTATCATGAATAAGGAAATATAATAATAATGCTTTTATTATTGCCTCTAGGGCATATTTCCAACAGTCTCCCACTTGCACTAGAGTCAATAATCTAGTTACATTGTGATGAATCGAACACCCATAGAGTTCTGGTGCTGATCATGTTTTGCCTTAGGGAGAGGTTTAGTCAACGGATCTGCGACATTCAGATCCGTGTGCACTTTACAAATTTCTATGTCTCCATCTTGAACATTTTCACGAATGGAGTTGAAGCGACGCTTGATGTGCCTGGTCTTCTTGTGAAACCTGGGCTCCTTTGCAAGTGCAATGGCTCTAGTGTTGTCACAGAAGAGCTTGATTGGCCCCGACGCATTGGGTATGACTCCGAGGTCGGTGATGAACTCCTTCACCCAAATTGCTTCATGTGCTGCCTCCGAGGCTGCCATGTAATCCGCTTCACATGTAGATCCCGCCACGACGCTTTGCTTGCAACTGCACCAGCTTACTGCCCCACCATTCAAAATATACACGTATCCGGTTTGTGACTTAGAGTCATCCAGATCTGTGTCGAAGCTAGCGTCGACGTAACCCTTTACGACGAGCTCTTCGTCACCTCCATAAACGAGAAACATTTCCTTAGTCCTTTTCAGGTACTTCAGGATATTCTTGACCGCTGTCCAGTGTTCCTTGCCGGGATTACTTTGGTACCTACCTACCAAACTTACGGCAAGGTTTACATCAGGTCTGGTACACAGCATGGCATACATAATAGAACCTATGGCTGAGGCATAGGGGATGACACTCATCTCTTCTATATCTTCTGCCGTGGTCGGACATTGAGCTGAGCTCAATTTCACACCTTGTAACACAGGTAAGAACCCTTTCTTAGATTGATCCATATTGAACTTCTTCAATATTTTATCAAGGTATGTGCTTTGTGAAAGACCTATGAGGCGTCTCGATCTATCTCTATAGATCTTGATGCCTAATATATAAGCAGCTTCTCCAAGGTCCTTCATTGAAAAACTTTTATTCAAATAGGCCTTAATGCTGTCCAAGAGTTCTATATCATTTCCCATCAAAAGTATGTCGTCTACATATAATATGAGAAATGCTACAGAGCTCCCACTCACTTTCTTGTAAACACAGGCTTCTCCATAAGTCTGTGTAAACCCAAACGCTTTGATCATCTCATCAAAGCGAATGTTCCAACTCCGAGATGCTTGCACCAGCCCATAGATCGAGCGTTGGAGCTTGCACACCTTGTCAGCATTCTTAGGATCGACAAAACCTTCCGGCTGCATCATATACAATTCTTCCTTAAGGAAACCATTAAGGAATGCCGTTTTGACGTCCATTTGCCATATCTCATAATCATAGTATGCGGCAATTGCTAACATGATTCGGACGGACTTCAGCTTCGCTACCGGTGAGAAAGTCTCATCGTAGTCAATTCCTTGAACTTGTCGATAACCCTTAGCGACAAGCCGAGCTTTATAGATGGTCACATTACCATCCGCGTCTGTCTTCTTCTTAAAGATCCATTTATTTTCTATGGCTCGCCGTTCAACGGGCAAGTCAGTCAAAGTCCATACTTCGTTTTCATACATGGATCCTATCTCGGATTTCATGGCTTCCAGCCATTTGTCGGAATCCGGGCCCGCCATTGCTTCCTCATAGTTTGAAGGTTCTCCGTTGTCTAACAACATGATTTCCAAGACAGGGTTGCCGTACCACTCTGGTGCGGAACGTGTCCTTGTGGACCTTCGAATTTCAGTAGGAGCTTGATCAGAAGTATCTTGATCATAATCATTAATTTCCTCTCTAGTCGGTGCAGGCACCTCAGGAACGATTTCTTGAGTTTCGCCATTTTCCGGTTCAAGAGGCAACACTTCATCAAGTTCTACTTTCCTCCCACTTACTTCTTTCGAGAGAAACTCTTTCTCCAGAAAGGATCCATTCTTGGCAACAAAGATCTTGCCTTCGGATCTGAGGTAGAAGGTATACCCAACAGTTTCTTTAGGGTATCCTATGAAGACGCATTTTTCCGACTTGGGTTCGAGCTTTTCAGGTTGAAGTTTCTTCACATAAGCATCGCATCCCCAAACTTTTAGAAACGACAGCTTAGGTTTCTTCCCAAACCATAATTCATACGGTGTCGTCTCAACGGATTTCGACGGTGCCCTATTTAAAGTGAATGCAGCAGTCTCTAAAGCATAGCCCCAAAAAGATAGCGGTAAATCGGTAAGAGACATCATAGATCGCACCATATCTAATAGAGTGCGATTACGACGTTCGGACACACCATTACGCTGAGGTGTTCCAGGCGGCGTGAGTTGTGAAACTATTCCACACTTTCTTAAGTGTGTGCCAAATTCGTGACTCAAGTATTCTCCTCCACGATCTGATCGTAGAAACTTGATCTTTCTATCACGTTGATTCTCAACCTCACTCTGAAATTCCTTGAACTTTTCAAAGGTTTCAGACTTGTGTTTCATTAAGTAGATATACCCATATCTACTCAAGTCATCAGTGAGGGTGAGAACATAACGATAGCCACCGCGAGCCTCAACACTCATTGGACCACACACATCGGTATGTATGATTTCCAATAAGCTGGTTGCTCGCTCCATTGTTCCTGAGAACGGAGTCTTGGTCATTTTACCCATGAGGCATGGTTCGCACGTGTCAAATGATTCATAATCAAGAGACTCTAAAAGTCCATCTGCATGGAGCTTCTTCATGCGTTTGACACCTATGTGACCAAGGCGGCAGTGCCACAAATATGTGGGACTATTGTTATCAACTTTAACTCTTTTGGTACTCACACTATGAATATGTGTATCATCACGTACGAGATTCATCAAGAATAAACCATTAACCATCGGAGCATGACCATAAAACATATCTCTCATATAAATAGAACAACCATTATTCTCGGATTTAAATGAGTAGCCATCTCGAATTAAGCGAGATCCGGATACAATGTTCATGCTCAAACTTGGTACTAAATAACAATTATTGAGGTTTAAAACTAATCCCGTAGGTAAATGTAGAGGCAGCGTGCCGACGGCGATCACATCGACCTTGGAACCATTCCCGACGCGCATCGTCACCTCGTCCTTCGCCAGTCTCCGTTTATTCCGCAGCTCCTGCTTTGAGTTACAAATGTGAGCAACTGCACCGGTATCAAATACCCAAGAGCTACTACGAGTACTGGTAAGGTACACATCAATTACATGTATATCACATATACCTTTGGTTTTGCCGGCCTTCTTGTCCGCTAAGTATTTGGGGCAGTTTCGCTTCCAGTGACCACTTCCCTTGCAATAAAAGCACTCAGTTTCGGGCTTGGGTCCATTCTTTGGCTTCTTCCCGGCAACTTGCTTACCGGGCGTGGCAACTTCCTTGCCGTCCTTCTTGAAGTTCTTTTTACCCTTGCCCTTCTTGAACTTAGTGGTTTTATTCACCATCAACACTTGATGCTCCTTCTTGATTTCTACCTCTGCTGATTTCAGCATAGCATACACCTCAGGAATGGTCTTTACCATCCCCTGCATATTGTAGTTCATCACAAAGCTCTTGTAGCTAGGTGGAAGCGACTGGAGGATTCTGTCAATGACCACTTCTTCCGGAAGATTAACTTCCAGTTGACTCAAGCGGTTGTGCAACCCAGACATTCTGAGTATGTGCTCACTGACAGAGCTATTTTCCTCCATCTTACAGCTAAAGAATTTGTTGGAGATCTCATATCTCTCGACCCGGGCATGAGCTTGGAAAACCATTTTCAGCTCTTCGAACATCTCATATGCTCCATGTCTCTCAAAACGATTTTGGAGCCCCGGCTCTAGGCTGTAAAGCATGCCGCACTGAACGAGGGAGTAATCATCGCATCGCGATTGCCAAGCGTTCATAACGTCTTGTTGTGCAGGGAGAACAGGTGCGTCACCCAGCGGTGCTCGTAGGACATAATCTTTCTTGGCAGCTATGAGGATGATCCTCAGGTTCCGGACCCAGTCCGTATAGTTGCTACCATCGTCTTTCAGCTTGGTTTTCTCTAGGAACGCGTTGAAGTTGAGGACTACGTTGGCCATTTGATCTACAAGACATATTGTAAAGATTTAGACTAAGTTCATGATAATAAAGTTCATTTAATCAAATTATTTAATGAACTCCCACTTAGATAGACATCCCTCTTCCAGTCATCTAAGTATTACATGATCCGAGTCAACTAGGCCGTGTCCGATCATCACGTGAGACGGACTAGTCAACATCGGTGAACATCTTCATGTTGATCGTATCTTCTATACGACTCATGCTCGACCTTTCGGTCTTCCGTGTTCCGAGGCCATGTCTGTACATGCTAGGCTCGTCAAGTCAACCTAAGTGTTTTGCGTGTGTAAATCTGTCTTACACCCGTTGTATGTGAACGTTAGAATCTATCACACCCGATCATCACGTGGTGCTTTGAAACAACGAACTGTCGCAACGGTGCACAGTTAGGGTGAACACTTTCTTGAAATTATTATGAGGGATCATCTTACTACCGTCGTTCTAAGTAAACAAGATGCAAAACATGATAAACATCACATGCAATCAAATAATAAACGTGTCATGATATGGCCAATATCACATAGCTCCTTCGATCTCCATCTTGGGGCTCCATGATCATCTTGTCACCGGCTTGACACCATGATCTTCATCATCATGATCTTCATCATCGTGTCTCCATGAAGTTGCTCGCCAACTATTACTTCTACTACTATGGCTAACGTGTTTAGCAATAAAGTAAAGTAATTTACATGGCGATTCTCAATGACACGCAGGTCATACAAAAAATAAAGACAACTCCTGTGGCTCCTGCCGGTTGTCATACTCATCGACATGCAAGTCGTGATTCCTATTACAATAGCATGAACATCTCATACATCACATATAGATCATTCATCATACATCACAACTTTGGCCATATCATATCACATAGCACTTGCTGCAAAAACAAGTTAGACGTCCTCTAATTGTTGTTGCAAGTTTTACGTGGCTGAATTAGGGTTCTAGCAAGAACGTTTTCTTACCTACGTTAAAACCACCACAACGTGATTTGTCAACTTCTATTTACCCTTCATAAGGACCCTTTTCATCGAATCCGCTCCAACTAAAGTAGGAGAGACAGACACCCGCCAGCCACCTTATGCAACTAGTGCATGTTCGTCGGTGGAACCGGTCTCACGTAAGCGTACGTGTAAGGTTGGTCCGGGCCGCTTCATCCCACAATACCGCTGAAGCAAGATAAGACTAGTAGCGGCAAGAAGAGTTGACAACATCTACGCCCACAACAAATTGTGTTCTACTCGCGCAAGAAGAACTACGCATAGACCTAGCTCTGATACCACTGTTGGGGAACGTTGCAGAAAATTAAAATTTTTCCTACGGTTTCACCAAGATCCATCTATGAGTTCATCTAGCAACGAGTATTCAGATTAGATAGCATCTACATACCACTTTGTAGATTGCAACGGAAGCGTTCGAGTGAACGTGGATGAGGTAGTCGTACTTGCCGTGATCCAATTCACCGATGATCTAGTGCCGAACGGACGGCACCTCCGCGTTCAACACACGTACGGAAAGCGTGACGTCTCCTCCTTCTTGATCCAGCAAGGCAAAGGAGAGGTTAGGGAAGAAGGTTCCAGTAGCAGCACGACGGCGTGGTGATGGTGGAACTGCAGTACTCCGGCAGGGCTTCGCCGTGCTCAATGGAGGAGGAGGAGGTGTTGGAGAGGGAGAGGGAGGCGCCAGGGCAATGGGTGGTGAGCCCCCTCTCCCATCCCTCCTTTATATAACCCCCAAGGGGGGGCGCCTGCCCTAGGAGATGAGATCTCCTAGGGGGGGGCGGCGGCCAGGGAAGGGGGGCTTGCCCCCCAAGCAAGGGGGGCGCCCCCTTTAGGGTTTTTCCCTCCCCCCAAACCCTAGGCGCATGGGCCCATGGGGGGGCAGGCGCACCAGCCCACTATGGGCTGGTTCCCTCCCTCATACAGCCCATGGGGCCCTCCGGGATAGGTGGCCCCACCCGGTGGACCCCCGGGGACCCTCCGGTGGTCCCGGTACAATACCGATAACCCCGAAACTTGTCCCGATGTCCGTATGATGACTTTCCATATATAAATCTTTACCTCCGAACCATTCCGAAACTCCTCGTGACATCCGGGATCTCATCCGGGACTCCGAACAACATTCGGGTTACTGCACATACATATCCCTACAACCCTAGCGTCACCGAACCTTAAGTGTGTAGACCCTACGGGTTCGGGAGACATGCAGACATGACCGAGACGACTCTCGGGCAATAACCAACAGCGGGATCTGGATACCCATGTTGGCTCCCACATGCTCCACGATGATCTCATCGGATGAACCACGATGTCAAGGATTCAATTAATCCCGTATATGATTCCCTTTGTCAATCGGTATTTTACTTGCCCGAGATTCGATCATCGGTATCCCAATACCTCGTTCAATCTCGTTACCGGCAAGTCACTTTTCTCGTACCGTAATGCATGATCCCGTGATCAAACACTTTGATCACATTGAGCTCATTGTGATGATGCATTACCGAGAGGGCCCGGTGATACCTCTCCGTCAAGCGGAGTGACAAATCCCAGTCTCGATCCATGTCAACCCAACAGACACTTTCAGAGATACCCGTAGCATACCTTTATAGTCACCCAGTTACGTTGTGACGTTTGGCACACCCAAAGCACTCCTACGGTATCCGGGAGTTACACGATCTCATGGTCTAAGGAAAGGATACTTGACATTGGAAAACTCTTAGCAAACGAACTATGCGATCTTATGCTATGTTTAGGATTGGGTCTTGTCCATCACATCATTCTCCTAATGATGTGATCCCGTTATCGATGACATCCAATGTCCATAGTTAGGAAACCATGACTATCTTTCGATCAACGTGCTAGTCAACTAGAGGCTCACTAGGGACATATTGTTGTCTGTTATTCACACATGTATTACGATTTCCGGTTAACACAATTATAGCACGAATAAAGACAATTATCATGAATAAGGAAATATAATAATAATGCTTTTATTATTGCCTCTAGGGCATATTTCCAACACTAAGGGCGATGGGCCCAGACCCCTGTGCGCTTAGGTTTAGACCGGCGTGCTGACCTCTCTGTTGTGCCTAGGTAGGGCTGCGACGTGTTGATCTTCCGAGGCCGGGCATGACCCAGGAAAGTGTGTCCGGCCAAATGGAATCAAGCGTGTTGGGTTATGTGGTGCACCCCTGCAGGGAAGTAAATCTATTTGAATAGCCGTGATCTTCGGTAACAGGACGACTTGGAGTTGTACCTTGACCTTATGACAACTAGAACCAGATACTTAACAAAACACACCCTTCCAAGTGCCAGATACAACCCGGTGATCACTCTCTAACATGGCATCAAGGAGGGGATCACCGGGTAGGATTATGCTATGCGATTCTACTTGGAGGACTTCAGTCTACTCTCTTCTTTATGCTGCAAGACGGAGGCTGCCAGAAGCGTAGTCTTCGACAGGATTAGCTATCCCCCTTTTTATTCTGGCATTCTGCAGTTCAGTCCACCGATATGGCCTTTTACACATATACCCATGCATATGTAGTGTAGCTCCTTACTTGCGAGTACTTTGGATGAGTACTCACGGTTGCCTTGTTCCCCCTTTTTCCCTTTCTTTACCCGATTGTTGTGACCAGACGATGGAGCCCAGGATCCAGACGCCACCGTCGACGACAACTCCTACTACTCTTGAGGTGCCTACTACTATGTGCAGCCCGCTGACGACGACCAGGAGTAGTTAGGAGGTTCCCAGGCAGGAGGCCTGCGCCTCGTTCGATCTGTATCCCCATTTGTGCTAGCCATCTTATGGCAACTTGTTTAACTTATGTCTGTACTCAGATATTGTTACTTCCGCTGACTCGTCTATGATCGAGCACTTGTATTCGAGCCCCCGAGGCCCCTGGCTTGTATTATGATGCTTGTATGACTTATTTTATTTGTAGAGTTGTGTTGTGATATCTTCCCGTGAGTCCCTGATCTTGATCGTACACATTTGTGTGCATGATTAGTGTACGATTGAATCGGGGGCGTCACAAGTTGGTATGAGAGCCGACTACCTGTAGTAATCCCCCTTCCAAACTCCTTGGCCGAAGTTGAGTCTAGACATTACAAAAACTTTTACTAACATGTTTGTGTGCCTTACGGGCCCACGTTGCCATTGGGTGGTATTAGGATCTTTTATTCCTCAACCTATACTCTGGGACTCTGATCTCTTTTCTATTCAGGTTAAATGAATTTTTGCTAAAGTCTAACATTAGGTTCTCGTAACAACTTTCTCCCGTTGAGCCCCTTGTTACAGATGATCGCCGGCTGCACCTGAAGATTTCGATGTTACTCTCCGATACTCTTTCAAGACTTTGTGCCTGTTGATTTTGCAATTCCTACCACCGGAATATCCCTATCTATAAATATATACACTTGTCGTTCTTACTTTTATTCCCAGTTGATCTTTTTATTACAAGATACCCTGAAATTCTCTCTATTGATCCGAGAATACATTGAGCTTACCGCCTTGCTGTTCTTTGTCACCTAAATACCCCTACGGATAATTCTCGCACTTATCGAGTATCCGCTCATCCCCCAGTTGTTCATGTGTTTCACAATGGTCTTCGAAATACTATTCGATCCTCCTAAAAATCCTTAGTAGCTTATTGCTCTGCAATACTTGTCTGCTTGCATGATGGATGCTTTCCATATGTCTAGAAATATTCGTTAGTATCCTTAGGCACCATCATCTTGATCCTTTTGATTCAACATGAGTGCGAATGCACGCAATCATCAGTTGATACTTTTAAATTATCTTTCCGGCTCAGACGTCATTTTAAACATGAGCTGGTTCTCAACCAATCCAATTGCCGTCGATTGTACCCCTTAGGTCTATTGAACTTATCCACCTTTGATTAGAGCGTCTGCTTCTGATCCTTCAATTTAGAAATCACAATACCTCTGATTCTAAGCATCGAATCAGTCAGTTGTTTCTATAATCCAATGCCCTTGCATTGTTACTTCCTCGGGTTGTGTGTCGATGCTCACAACAGCTCTGGTATTGACCGGCAGATCCTTTAATGGATTTTATCCGACGGTGTCCTTCATATTCAATAACTTTGTGAGTCTTTTCTCGGACACATAATGCCTTTGGTAAATTGTGTCCTCTGCTTTGTCAACCATGCTCTGCTTTTGAGCTTATGGTATTTACTCCAAAGTTTTGTGGCATATGTTCCTAAGATGCCCTGATGGGTTGAACCTACGCCTTCCCTAATCCGTGTGAACCTGAAAGATTACTCGGATCATACTTATCTGGTATTGCACCAGGTAAAAACTTTCAACAACTAATGTCATTTTCGAAATATGAGAGGTGAATGAGAAGTTATGCATTGGAGAACTGGGAGTCGACCTTGAACTTTGTGTTCATGCCCATGGACACGATGTAGATCCTATCATGGAAACTTCTTGTAATAATAACTATTTCCTTGATATAATATCATCTGATAGCGGTGAATTGACTCTTTGCAGTCGTGGTCCCGACCATGTTCTTCTTTAAATACCATTTCTCAAGCAAGTGAAAACACTTGTCTTCTGCAGATCAATACATCTCGCAACCCCTATGTCGATCTTCCTTCGAGTAATACCCTCTAGTATCTCGAGAATATAAAAAAAACTGTGTTGCTTCCAATAAGTCTTCATCTAGTATGACTTCTCACTGATTTCAGATTTCCCTTGGGTTCTGAGTTAATAGTCACTCGAGAACACTGATATGTGAATCGATTTCGCAATCCGATTCAATAACTCTAAGTAATTTTCGTTGCTTACGAGTTTAAAAATCCTTCAACTCATTCCTAGCCTGATCAACTATATCAATACCATGCAACTTTTCAACTGTGTGCTACCTGGTCCTTATTCCCGGAGCACAACTTTCGACAATGAGCTAATCTTACGTCGTTCTTCCTCGTCTTATCATTTCTCCTTGAACAACAAACTTGATTTCGAATTTGTGTCGTACCCATGGTTCCAATAACATTTTGCTTCATCATTCCTTTGACTCGATGTCGTCGCTGATTGATTACATCTTCATGAAATTTCTCAACAAATGTGTCGTGATCATCATCAACCTTAGGAGCTCTTCTAGGATATCAACCGGATTCTTGAAGATAAATACCATCCTTGCCCTCAATGAGTTGTGTTATCATCGGCCACTTTATTGCCTTCCCTCCAACACAAACTTGTTCGTGTTTTGTGTTATACCTTGAGTTCCTTGCTACCCAGCATTGTTCTTCTTTACCTTGGAGTATTACCACCTTTTATGTCAAGAATGCCGTGGGAATCTCACCACCTCTTAAGAATTCTTGATATAGTGATACTTCTCACCATCACCATTCTTTCTTGGTCCTCGTGTTGATTCCAACCGGGGTACCAACAAGTGAATGGTGTTGTTTGGATTCTGCACTTCTAGCAACCCTATTGCTTTGAAGTTAATGGTCGGCCGTTCATTCTTAGACTATTGCTTATTGAATCACCATTCTGACATTGGTCGTACAACCCAACCCATATTTTGGGCGCACCTTTCAAACAATGTTTAGTTGTGTATGGTTTCCTCGAGCATACTTCCTTATATTATTTGATCTGACTAATGTTATCTCCTTGTTCACATAATTGTGGAAAGCCATCTTTTGGAAGTCTTGATGAATTGTCGCTGAGTTTATCAGCTACCTCCTCATCCTCTTCTTGGTTTAATGATGAACTCTTGTGTCGGAACTCGCTCCCATAGTTCATTTCTCGAAAATCTTACATTGTCGTCTCGACAAATTGTTGGCACCTGTTCTTCTCAGGCATCCTGAGTCTGAGGTATCCTAACACCGATCAGATCTGAATCTCGGTCAGCTATGATGGTTGGAACATATTTTCAAGAGTTGCAACATTGGTCCCTATATGACCCGGTAAGGTGATGTCATGCCTAGCACACCTGGTTGGAGGACCTATTGCAAGACTTATTCTATGAGTAGTTCCTGATGGATCCTTTGTGTATCCAAAGTCCGACCTTGCTTGAAGACCATGTCAATGCTATCTCAAAGCATGTCTGTGGTACTCTGATTTTCAACAAGAACATTTGAAGCCCAATGCTAAATGTTTCTTGCTCAATTATCCAAACACCGTTGTATGGGTAATGACATGAAATTTCTCTCCCCTTACCTAAAGGGTTTTCTACATTATATCCTGCCATGGATATCATGCTCTGCTTGTCCTTGGGAAGGATATACCCCTGATATATGTGTTTAAACACATTTTTCCTTTCCGTTGTTTTGATCAATCTTTCTTATAATCTACTTAACTGAGCAGTGGTAATCCCCTGCTTAGGTAAGCACCTTGTGGTAATACTTTGCCAGTAAGACCCTATTACTATAATTGATGACATATCGGTAGCCATCGATGGATGAGAACGTTGCCTAATGGTCCACCTCGTTCAACGAGCAGGAACATGGTTCTCTTCGTCCCTCGCCCTTGGTATCGACATTGTTGCCAACATAACTAATAGGCTACCCTCTGACATGTCTTGCTATCATGACCGTGCAAGATATCAATGCTTTTTCTACTTTAAACCACATGGTGGGCCCATAACCCACAGTTCCGCAGGATCGAACCTGACTCTCCTGTACACCCCCGGTTTCCAAAGTTATTCCTCGCGCTTGACTTCTTATGTAACTCACGGGCCACCTGCCAAGTGATCTATTCGGGTATCAGACACAATACTTATTCTCGTTGCTCTGAACCCCTTTCACCTTCTGATTAGGCATCCAACGTCTGCCTATCCGTTTGAAACTTCTCATGGTACCTCCTTACTTTGCTCTCGATATTTTCAGAGGTTTAAATTCAAGAGTTACTTTCTGACTCCCTCCCCGATGTTATCTACCAGATAGTCAACCTTGCCGAGGTCCGTTCTCCCGGAATGATACCCCTTTATTCTTTCGTAAGTACGATGGAACCCCCGAAGAAAGAATGATGACTTCATCATGATGACATGAAGCAGAGAAATGGATACATGAACGTAATGGATCTACCACTTCGAGGAGATCAACCAAGACCGAGAAGATTTGTTAGAATTTCCTAACCAGACCTTACCCCCTAGTCCCCCTCTTAAATCTCGGGACGAGATTTCTTGTAGTGGAGGAGAATTGTGATGCCTGGGTAATTAAGCTACAATGAACCTCTGCTAATGATGCCATGTCACCTCGGTTACTGTCGATAAACTCGCGTTAGTTTAAAACCGATTCAAATTCAAATTCAAAATCAGGCAAACAACAAAAGTTTTCAAACTTAAAAACTAAAATCTTCAATAAATAGTAGGTAAAGCAGAGGCTAGGTTAAAATTGTAAACAACATTATTGATTTATGATAAGTCATTTAAACAATTTCAAACAGTAGTCGAATACATTATTTAATAACCTTTTAATTAATCTAAATCTAATATCAAATAGTATTTAAACCAAACTAGTTTTTGGTGCTAGGATATAATGCACTACAATTTATGAGCTAGCTCCCATATTTTATAAAAATCAATTAGGTGCTAAACATTTTTGAAAAATAGAAAAGGGAAACCAAGAAAATAAATAAAAGAAAAGTAAATACAAAACAAAAATAAAATAAAAAGGAACCCCGCCCATTGGGCCAAGACCCGGTCGGCTCAGCCCAGCAGGCCGGCCCAGCCGCCCCCCTCACTCACTTAACCCCACGCCCCTGGAACCCTAGCGCTGCTAACCCCCCATGTTTCCCCACTCCCCACTCGCTCCCTCGTCTTCTCCCCCGTCCCGATCTGGATTGGGGGGCTGCGCCCGCCTCCGCCACCACTGTCGTGACGGGGCCCTTCCCCGTCGGCGCCCCTCCATCCCAACCGCATCCCCCAGTGCTCCCGACGGCCCCGGCGAGTGCACCCACGCCGGAGGACTGCCACCTCCGCACCGTACCAAGGTCGTCAACCCAGCATCGCCCCTCAGCCATGGGCTTCGCCACGACATCCCGCGCCTCTCCCTCGCGGGATCGACCCCGCCGCTCATCCCTGCGACCCATTGACGGACGCCATCACCGTCGTCCTCTCCGTCGCCGGTGTTCCCCGTCCTCGTCGCCAGTGCTGCCTCGACAGACCTCCCCGACTCCTCCCCGAGCCCACTGCCTTTTCACTACAGCCCCGTGAACCTCCGCCTCCCCCTCTCCTTCTCCTGTCTCCCGCATGCATGCGCTCACGGCCGTGGCCTCGTGCCACACGCGTCGGCGCCGTCCCGCATGCGTTCGCCTGTTGCCGCGCTAGCGAGCTCCGGCCGTCGCTCGTGCTCACCGCCGTGTGGTCGCGCTCACGCGTGCCCCTGGCCGCGCCCACTGTCGCCCATCGCCGGCTTCGCCCGCACGCCCGAACCGCTCGGGCTGGTGCCCCACACCCGTTGCGCCCGCTATGCCCCTAGGCCAATGATAGAGGGGGCCCACCTGCAAAAAAACTCACGGGAAGATATCACAACACAACTCTACAAATAAAATAAGTCATACAAGCATCATAATACAAGCCAGGGGCCTCGAGGGCTCGAATACAAGTGCTCGATCATAGACGAGTCAGCGGAAGTAACAATATCTGAGTACAGACATAAGTTAAACAAGTTGCCATAAGATGGCTAGCACAAACGGGAATACAGATCGAACGAGGCGCAGGCCTCCTGCATGGGATCCTCCTAACTACTCCTGGTCGTCGTCAGCGGGCTGCACATAGCTGTAGGCACCTCCGGAGTAGTAGGAGTCATCGTCGATGGTGGCGTCTGGATCCTGGGCTCCATCATCTGGTCGCAGCAATCGGGTAAAGAAAGGGAAAAAGGGGGAACAAGGCAACCGTGAGTACTCATCCAAAGTACTCGCAAGCAAGGAGCTACACTACATATGCATGGGTATATGTGTAAAAGGCCATATCGGTGGACTGAATTGCAGAATGCCAGAATAAAAAAGGGGGATAGCTAATCCTGTCGAAGACTACGCTTCTCGCAGCCTCCGTCTTGCAGCATATAGAAGAGAGTAGACTGAAGTCCTCCAAGTAGCATCGCATAGCATAATCCTACCCGGCGATCCCCTCCTTGATGCCCTGTTAGAGATAGATCACCAGGTTGTATCTGGCACTTGGAAGGGCGTGTTTTATTAAGTATCCAGTTCTAGTTGTCATAAGGTCAAGGTACAACTCCAAGTCGTCCTGTTACCGAAGATCACAACTATTCGAATAGATTTACTTCCCTGCAGGGGTGCACCACATAACCCAACACGCTTGATCCCATTTGGCCGGACACACTTTCCTGGGTCATGCCCGGACTCGGAAGATCAACACGTCACAGCCCTACCTAGGCACAACAGAGAGGTCAGCACGCCGGTCTAAACCTAAGCACACAGGGATCTGGGCCCATCGCCCTTAGCACACCTGCACGTTGTGTGGGCGGCCGGAAGCAGAACTAGCCCCCTTAATACAAGAGCAGGCTTACGTTCCAATCCGGCGTGCGTCACTCAGTCGCTGACGTCACGAAGGCTTCGGCTGATACCACGACGCCGAGTGCCCATATCTTTCCCGCATAGTTGGTTAGTGCGTATAAGGTCAATGACCCAACTGAGATCAAATACCAAGATCTCGTTAAGCGTGTTAAGTATCCGCGAACGCCGAACAGGGCCAGGCCCACCTCTCACCCAGGTAGTCTCAACCTGCCCTGCCGCTCCGCCACAAAGATCCACACAGAGGGTCGTTGGGACAAAGGTCCTTTCAGCCCCCAATCCGTGAATCACTCGCGGGTACTCCTCGAGCCGACCCGACTTTAGTCACCACATGTATCATGTATAAAGAATAGTATATACCCGTGATCACCTCCCGAGTGATCACGGCCCGATAGTATAGCACAACAGGCGGACAAGAGTGTAGGGCCACTGATGGAAACTAGCATCCTATACTAAGCATGTAGGATTATAGGTAAAGGTAACAACAGTAGTAACAAGGACAGGCTATGCATCAGGATAGGATAAACGGAAAGCAGTAACATGCTACACTACTCTAATGCAAGCAGTATAGAAGAGAGTAGGCGATATCTGGTGATCAAGGGGGGCTTGCCTGGTTGCTCTGGCAAGAGAGAGGGGTCGTCAACTCCGTAGTCGTACTGGGTTGCAGCGGCGTCGGTCTCGGTGTCTAGCGAGAGAAGAGGGGGAAGAAACAATAAATATTTAAGCAAACAGATGCATAGCGATGCATGACATGACAAGTATCGGTTCTAGGGGTGCCCTAATGCGGTATGAGGTGATACAGGCGAAGGGGGAAAACATCCGGGAAAGTATCCCCGATGTTTCGCGTTTTCGGGCAGAGGAGCCGGAGGGGGAAAGTTGCGAGTTTAATATGTTAGGGGTGTGTGGCGGATGAACAGGCTGCATATCCGGGTTTGTCTCGTCGTTCTGAGCAACTTTCATGTACAATGTTTTTTCATCCTAGCTACGGTTTATTTTATATTAACTTTAAAAGATTTAAATCATTTTTAGGATTAATAGAATTAATTAAATCAAAAAGCATTTATGACGTCATCATGACGTCAGCATGACACAAGCGGTCAAAGTTGACCGATGACCAGTCAACTAATGGGTGGGTCCCACATGTCATAGGCTGTTAACTAATTAACAGTAGTTAATTAGGCTAATCTAATCAGGGTTAAATTAAACTAATTAGTTAATTACATTAATTAAACTAGATTAGTTAATTAATGTAATTATTTATTTATTTATTTCTCTCTCTTTTTTTGCAGGTGGGCCCCCTGTGTCATCGGCCTAGGGGCATAGCGGGCACAACGAGTGTTGGGCACGAGCCCGAGCGGTTCAGGCGTGCGGGTGAAGCCGGCGACGGGCGATAGTGGGCACGACCAGGGGCGTGCGTGAGCGCAACCACACGGCGGTGAGCACGAGTGACGGCCGGACCTCGCTACCACGGCCACAGGCGAACGCGTGCGGGACGGCGGCTGCGCGCTGCACGAGGCCACGGCCGTGAGCGCATGCGCGTGGGAGACAGGAGAAGGAGAGGGGGAGACGAAGGCTCACGGGGCCGTAGTGAAAAGGTAGTGGGCTCGGGGAGGAGTCGGGAAGGTCCGTCGAGGCAGCACCGGCGACGAGGACGGGGAACGCTGGCGACGGAGAGGACGATGGTGATGGCATCCGTCAATGGGTCGCAGGGACGAGCGGCGGGGTCGATCCCGTGAGGGAGTGGCGCGGGATGTCGTGGCGAATCCCATGGCAGAGGGGCGGTGCGGGGATGACGACCTTGGTACGGGTCGGAGGAGGCAGTCCTCCGGCGCGGGTGTACTCGCCGGGGCCGTCGGGAACACTAGGGGATGCGGTTGGGATGGAGGGGCGCCGACAGGGAAGGGCCCCGTCACGGCAGTGGTGGCGGAGGCGGGCGCAGCCCCCCGATCCAGATCGGGACGGGGGAGAAGACGAGGGAGCAAGTGGGGAGTGGGGAAACATGGGGGGTTAGCGGCGCTAGGGTTCCAGGGGTGTGTGGTTAAGTGAGTGAGGGGGGCGGTTGGGCCGGCCTGGTGGGCTGAGCCGACTGGGTCATGGCCCAGTGGGGGGGGTTTCCTTTTTATTTGTTTTTTTGTTTTGTATTTCCTTTTCTTTTATTTATTTTCTTGGTTTCCCTTTTCTGTTTTTCAAAAATGTTTAACAGCTGATTAATTTTAATAAAATATGGGAGCTAGCTCATAAAATTTTCTGTTTTTCAAAAATGTTTAGCACCTAATTGATTTTTATAAAATATGGGAGCTAGCTCATAAATTGTAGTGCATTATATCCTAGCACCAAAAACTAGTTTGGTTTAAATACTATTTCATATTAGATTTAGATTAATTAAAAGGTTATTAAATAATGTATTCAGCCACTGTTTGAGATTGTTTATATGACTTATCATAAATCAATAATGTTGGTGACAATTTTAACCTAGCCTCTGCTTTACCTACTATTTATTGAACGTTTTAGTTTTTAAGTTTGAAAACTTTTGTTGTTTGAGTGATTTTGAATTTGAATTTGAATCGGTTTTAAACTAACGCGAGTTTATCGACAGAAACCGAGGTGACATGGCATCATTAGTAGAGGTTCATTGTAGCTTAATTACCCGGGCGTCACATGTGCCCCTCAAGACGCCAAGATGAAGAGCCATCTTCTGGAGGCCGGCTGGAGGAACAACCGGCTGCCCATAAACGGCCGAGTCCTGGAGACAAGGATAAGACAAGCCGACTCCTATCTGGCGGCTTCTGGAGAAGCCGGCCCCGAGGAGTCGGCCCGCAGCATCAGCGAAGCCCGTGTCCTCTTCAAGGGGGATGGGACAGGGAATGGCTACAGTGTAGCCCATCCCCTCCCTTTTTCCAGGGGCTGGCATGGCCACCGTGCGTTGTACTGGCAAAGATCTCCGCCCGGCGCGGCATTGTTGCCATGTCATCCCTGACATCATCACAAGTAGGCGGAATCCTGCTCCCACGACGGCATGTCGATACGGCCCAGAGACGACTGGCCCCACCAGTCAGCGAGAGTTTGGAAGACGGCAAGAGCCCCGCCAGTCGGACCCGATGGAGGTCGGCCCTTAATGGTCGGCCCGCCCTTTCCTCGGGACCCGCATGCCATTAACCAGACGAGACACGGGGTGGCCATAGTAATCGCCCGCCAGGCGGCGGAGCTGTGGCCACGACCCCCTAACCAAGCCCGCGTCATTAGAGTCGTGGCTACAATGATCAGCAGCCGACAAGACCCGAGAGCGACGGGGACGGCTTGTCGGCCCCGTACCCAACCAGCTGGCGGGGCCCACCAGGCTGCGGGCCCCAGCAGTCGGCGGAGAAGCCGACGGCCAAAGAGACTAACGGTCGGGCCCTACGCCCGACCGGATTACTATTGTACCCCTGGGGGGGAGGCCTATATAAACCCCCCAGGGCACCCATGCAAAGGGTTCCCAGCCTGTTAGAACTAGACCAGATCATAGGAGAAGGAGAGAGCTAGCCTTGCCCTCTCCTACCTCCAGCATACAGCTCAAGGAGCACCTTTGTATTCACTTGTGCCTTAGTGATCACGCGGAGACCCTGCAGAGCAGGACTTGGGGTGTTATCTCCTAGGAGAGCCACGAACCTGGGTAAAGTACGCCGGCGTTCGTGTCTACACCTCATCCCGCTTCCAGGCACCGGCGACGTTCTACTCGCTCCCACCATGATAAGCCATCCATTGGCATATGTCGCACCCAACCCCCGACATTTAGCGCCCACCGTGGGGCGAGGTGCACCGTCGTCCGGAGACCTGTTCTGGACGGGAACCTTTTTCCTCCCTTGCAAGCGTAGCCAGCCCGGCACGCCGGACGGAGTCTGTGCCGATGCGCTGCTTGGCGCGGAACTCGCCTGTGCGGCGAGCTGCCTCGCTGACCTTGTTTGCGAGGTTCGCCTCTCTCACGAGCCCGCGTCTGATGATGGGCACCGACGGCCCGGCGAGCCGCCTCATCAGCCTCCTCGATCAGCTCCACGTAGCCAGCGAGCCTGTTGCGGACTTGGAGTCCGTTGGATCCACCGACCCGATGCTTGTCGACTCTGACACTGTGTCCCTTGACGCGTTCCCCACCAACTTGGTGGTATACGGCGAGCTGCCTCTCTGCATGGAGAGCGGTGAAAGCGTCGTCACGGAGGTGCTTGTCATCGGCCACGGCGAGAACTCCGGCGGAGGTGCTCACGACCCGCTCGACGCAGCACTGCAAGACCTGACGGCGCCCATCCCAGAAGACACCGACGATGAGACGCTGGAAGCACGCCGCATCCAGCTCGTCGAAGGCGCCAAGAAGCTGGCCAGCATGAGACGCCTGTCGGAAGCCTACCAGCGCGAGATGGACCGTGCTGTGGGCGGCACGCCGGCTCCCGCTGGGCCCAGCCGCCTTGGCACGGTCCGGCAACACAGAGTGGCCATCGCCAACCTGTTCGGGGAGGATCGCCCCGTCTATGCCATGCCCGCGGAAAACATCCGAGCTGCCCAGGCGGCAGCAGACGAGCTGGACAAGTTAGAGGGCGAAGAACGTCACCTGATGGCGGAGCGCGTCCAATGGCTCCTCGACGCAGCTGCTGAGTAGCATGAGGCCGGCTGCCGCACTGAGGCGCCTCACCGGCAAAATGACGATCTGCCTCCCCGCCGAGATCAAGGTGCGACATCTCGGACGCCGACTGGTGGCGTCCACGAAAGAAGAGACAGGGAGCCGGCTGCCAGCCGCAGCCGGACTCGCATCACCATCGAGCGCGACCAAGATGGCCGCCCGAGAGCAATGGAACGACGGGACGACTGTCCGCCTCCTCCCCCTCGTCGGGAGAGGCACGTCTCCCCGCCGCATGTTGATCACCCAACACTCGGCGGCCGCCTTGGCCGCCGAGAGGGAGTCGGAGAGAACGATGCCCACCACCGGATCGACCATCTCCACCGATCCCTGGCGCTAGAAGAAGAAGATGAGTTGGGTCCGCCGTGTTTCGGCCCCCGCATTCGATACGAGCCCTTCCCCAAAGGGTTCATGGTCCCAAGAGACACCCCCAAATACACTGGCTCCGTGAAGCCGAAGGACTGGCTGGTCAACTACTCCACGGCCATCAGCATAGCAAACGGCAAAAAGCGTGATGCCGTGAAGTACGTTCCACTCATGCTCCAGGGCACAGTCCGGACGTGGCTGAACAGTCTGAAGCCCCGCAGGATCAACAGCTGGGTCGACTTCACCGACGCCTTCGTCGGCAACTTCACCAGCATGTACAAGCGGCCGCCCAAACCTCGCCAACTTTCCTTGTGCGTCCAAGGCCCCAACGAGTCGACTCGCGACTACCTCACACGCTGGGCAGAGCTCCGCAACTCTTGCGAAGGCGTGCATGAGGTGCAGGCCATCGAGTACTTCACCGCCGGGTGCCGAGAAGGCACCCTTCTCAAGCACCGACTCCTCTGCGACGAGTCAGCGACCCTCGACGAGCTGCTAATCATAGCAGACAAGTATGCCACGACTGACTCCTCCGTGAAGGCAGAGATCCAAGTTGACGCCTCTGGCAAAGTAGCCCCTCAAGCTCCGCGAACCCCCGCTGGTGAATCCAGTCGGCGCCAGCAACCAAGCGACCACAAGCGTAAGGCCACGCAGCCGGCTTCCACAAGTCGGTAGGTGGCGACAGTCGAAGACCAGCAGCCGGAAGGGCAACCTCCGTCCAAGCTCCAGAAGGGCGGCAAGCCCAACTAGCTGCCAGCTTTCTCATATGAGCAGACTCTTGGCGCACCCTGCAAGTTCCACAGCGGCGCGAAGCCGTCCAACCATGTCACTTGGAAGTGCCATTGGCTCACCAGGATCACCAAGGGAGATGACCTCTTGCCTCCCCCGCCTGCTGGGCAGCCGCCTCCTCCTCCGCCCCAGCAGCCGGCGGTCAGACCAGTCGGAGCCATACAAGACGAGTATCCAGAAGAGCACGAAGCTTATGTCGTGTTCACTAGTGTGGCCGATGACCGACGCAGCAGGCGGCTCCAGCAACAAGAAGTGAATGCGGTAGCCTCAGAGACCCCAGAGTTCATGCATTGGTCTGAAAAGCCCATCAGCTAGAGCAGGGCCGACCACCCGGAAGCGATGCCCAAACCCAGCTCCTATGCCATGGTTTTGGATGCCACCTTTGCCACACATAGGCGAGCTGCTCGCTTCTCCTGAGTTCTGATAGATGGCGGCAACAGCATCAACATCCTGTACAAATATACCATGGAGAAGTTAGGAACCAAACAAAGGCAGCTTCAGTCCAGTCGGACTGTATTCCATGGCATAGTTCCTGGCCTTTCCTGCTCACCAATCGGCAAGATCCAGATAGACATCCTCTTTGGAGACAAGGATCACTTCCGCTGAGAGCCAGTCTGGTTCGAGGTGGTAGACCTTGAGAGCCCATATCATGCACTACTTGGCTGGCCTCCTATGGCCAAGTTCATGGTGGTCCCCCACTATGCCTACCTCAAGATGAAGATGCCGAGTTCCAAGGGAATTCTGCCGATAGCCGGCGACTACAAGAAGTCATCCGCCTGCGCAGCTGAGAGCAGTCGGTTGGCCGAGTCCCTCGTGATCGCAGCTGAGAAGCGGCTCCTTGACTGGGTCGTGGCGATGGCAGGCAAGCGGCCAGAGATGTAGCCCGATCCCAAGGAGTCGGAAGCCGAGGGCTCGTTCAAGCTGGCCAAAGAAACAAAGAAGATACCCTTGGACCCGGAGCACCCGGAGAGGTACGCTGTTGTAGGTGCAAACCTTGACAGCAAATAGAAGGCGAGCTCGTCGATTTCCTCTGTAAGAATCGGGACATCTTCGCGTGGTCCCCCAAAGACATGCCGGGTGTCCCGCCGGATTTCGCCGAGCACAAGTTACATGTCTGATCTGATGCCAAGCCAGTCAGGCAGCCCTTGCACCGCTTGTCAGAAGAGAAGAGAAGAGTTGTTGGAGAAGAGATAGCCCGGCTGCTGGCAGCCAACTTCATCATGGAGGTGTTCTTTTCCAGAGTGGCTGGCTAACCCAGTCCTTGTACTGAAGAAAAACAGTGGCGTATGTGTATCGATTACACCAGCCTCAACAAAGCATGCCCCAAGGACATGTTCGCCTTACCGAGGATCGACCAAGTGATAGACTCCACAGCCGGATGCGAGCTGTTGAGTTTCTTGGATGCACATTCAGGATATCACCAGAACAAGCTGAACCCGGCCGATAGACTGAAGACCGCCTTCATCACACCATTTGGAGCCTTCTGCTACTTGACCATGATGTTCGGCTTGAGGAATGCTGGCGCCATGTTTCAACGTTGCATGCAGAAGTGCCTCCTCAAGCAACTCGGTAGAAACGCCCACGTTTACGTGGACGATGTCGTGGTGAAGACAGAGAAGCGTGGAACGCTGCTAGAAGACCTCAAGGAGACCTTTGAGAACTTGCACCGATTTCAAATCAAGCTCAATCCAGAGAAATGCGTCTTCGGAGTACCAACCGGCCAGCTTCTTGGCTTCCTGGTCTCAGAACGCGGCATAGAGTGCAACCCTGTGAAGATTAAGGCCATCGAGAGGATGGAAGTACCCACCCGACTGCTGGATGTGCAGAAGTTCACCGGCTGTTTGGCATCGATCAACCGATTCATTAGTCGGCTGGGCAAGAAGGCTCTTCCCCTGTACCAGCTCATGAAGAAGACCACTTTTTTCGAGTGGAACGACAAGGCGGATGAAGCTTTTCACCAGCTCAAAAAGATGTTGACTACTTCACCTGTCCTGGCGGCTCCGACTCCTAAGGAGCCCATGCTCCTCTACATCGCCGCCACCAGCCGAGTGGTTAGCACTGTCATCGTGGTAGAGCGCAAGGAGGAAGGCAAGGCACTACAAGTCCAGAGACCGGTGTATTATTTGAGTGAAGTGTTGTCGGCCTCCAAGCAAAACTACCCTCACTACCAGAAGATGTGCTACGGCGTGCACTTTGCCGCCAAGAAATTGAAGCCGTATTTTCAAGAGCACCCAATCATTGTGGTCTGCATAGCTCCACTAGCTGAGATCATTGGAAGCCGAGATGCTTCGGACCGAGTGGCCAAACGGGCCATAGATTTGGCCCACTACACCATCTACTACCAGCCTCGCACCGCCATCAAGTCACAAGCACTGGACGACTTCCTCGTCGACTGGGCCGAGACCCAGTACCTACCGCCAGCGCCCGACTCCACCCATTGGCGGATGCATTTTGACAGTTCCAAGATGCGCACCGGTCTGGGAGCCAACATCGTCCTCACCTCTCCCAAAGGCGACAAGCTCAGATATGTGCTACAAATCCATTTTTCCACCTCCAACAACGTCGCCGAATATGAGGTACTCATTCACGGGCTCCGGCTTGCTAAAGAGCTCGGCATTCGCCGGATCCTGTGCTATTGTGACTCTGACTTGGTGGTTCAGCAGTCGTCAGGCGACTGGGATGCCAAAGATGCAAACATGGCAAGCTACCGCTTCCTCGTACAACAACTCAGTGGATATTTTGAGGGTGCGAGTTTCTCCATGTACCAAGAAATGACAACGAGCAAGCAGATGCCTTGGCACGAATCGGCTTGCTACCTCTTGAGCTTGCGTTGGTTTTCCCCGAAGAGGAGAGGATGATGCAACAGAGTAGCGTAAGTATTTCCCTCCGTTTTTGAGAACCAAGGTATCAATCCAGTAGGAGGCCACTCTCAAGTCCCTCGTACCTGCACAACACGATAGCTACTCGCAACCAACGCGATTAGGGGTTGTCAATCCCTTCACGGTCACTTACGAGAGTGAGAACTGATAGATAATTTTTTTGGTATTTTTTGTATAGAGATGCAAAGTGAAAAGTAAAAGGCAAAGTAAAAAAGCAAAGCAAGATTAAAGTGATGGAGATTGATATGATGAGAATAGACCCGGGGGCCATAGGTTTCACTAGTGGCTTCTCTCAAGAGCATAAGTATTCTACGGTGGGTGAACAAATTACTGTTGAGAAATTAACAGAATTGAGCATAGTTATGAGAATATCTAAGGTATGATCATGTATATAGGCATCACGTCCGAGACAAGTAGACCGACTCCTGCCTGCATCTACTACTATTACTCCACTCATCGACCGCTATCCAGTATGCATCTAGAGTATTAAGTTAAAAACAGAGTAACGCTATAAGGAAGATGACATGATGTAGAGAGATAAATTCATGCAATATGAAATAAACCCCATCTCGTTATCCTCGATCGCAACGATGCAATACGTGCCTTGCTGCCCCTTCTGTCACTGGGAAAGGACACCGCAAGATCGAACCCAAAGCTAAGCACTTCTCCCATGGCAAGAAAAACCAATCTAGTAGGCCAAACCAAACTGATAATTCAAAGAGACTTGCAAAGATAACCAATCAAACATAAAGGAATTCAGAGAAGATTCAAATATTATTCATAGATAGACTTGATCATAAACCCACAATTCATCGATCTCAACAAACACACCACAAAAAGAAGATTACATCGAATAGATTTCCACAAGAGAGGGGGGGAACATTGTATTGAGATCCAAAAAGAGAGAAGGAGCCATCTAGCTAATAACTATGGACCCGAATGTCTAAGGTAAACTACTCATACTTCATCGGAGGGGCTAGGATGATGTAGAAGCTCTCCGTGATGACGGCCCTCTCCGGCGGAGCTCCGGAACAGGCCCGAAGATGGGATATCGTGGATACAGAAAGTTGCGGTGGTGGAATTAGGTTTTTGGCTCCTGTTCTGATCGTTTGGGGTACGTATGTATATATAGGAGGAAGGAGTACGTCAGTGGAGCTTCGAGGGGCCCACGAGGCAGGGGCGCACGCTAAGGGGGGCGCCCGCCACCCTCATGACCGCCTCTCTGATGCCTTGGCGTAGGGTCCAAGTCCCCTGGATCACGTTCGGTGAGAAAATCACGTTCCCGAAGATTTTATTCTATTTGGACTCCGTTTGATATTTTGTTTCTCCGAAACACTGATAAAGGCAAAAAAACAGCAATTCTGGGCTAGGCCTCCGGTTAATAGGTTAGTCCCAAAAATAATATAAAACTGTAAAATAAAGCCCAATATAGTCCAAAACAGTAGATAATATAGCATGGAGCAATCAAAAATTATAGATACGTTGGAGACGTATCAGGCACCCCCAAGCTTAATTCCTGCTCGTCCTCGAGTAGGTAAATGATAAAAAGAGAATTTTTGATGCGGAGTGCTACTTGGCATAATTTCAATGTAAAATTTCTTAATTGTGATATGAATATTCAGATTCGAAAGATTCAAGACAAAAGTTCATATTGACATAAAAATAATAATACTTCAAGCATACTAATAAGCAATTATGTCTTCTCAAAATAACATGGCCAAAGAAAGTTATCCTTACAAAATCATATAGTCTAGCTATGCTCCATCTTCACCACACAAAGTATTTAAGTCATGCACAACCCCGATGACAAGCCAAGCAATTGTTTCATACTTTAACATTTTCAAAACTTTTTCAATCCTCACGCAATACATGAGCGTGAGCCATGGACATAGCACTATATGTGGAATAGAATGGTGGTTGTGGGGAAGACAAAAAAGAGGGGAAGATAGTCTCACATCAACTAGGCGTATCAACGGGCTATGGAGATGCCCATTAATAGATATCAATGTGAGTGAGTAGGGATTGCCATGCAACGGATGCACTAGAGCTATAAGTATATGAAAGCTCAACAAAATAAACTAAGTGGGTGTGCATCCAACTTGCTCACTCACGAATACCTAGGGCATTTTGAGGGAGCCCATCATTGGAATATACAAGCCAGGTTCTATAATGAAAAATTCCTAGTAGTATATGAAGGTGACAACATAGGAGACTCTCTATCATGAAGATCTTGGTGCTACTTTGAAGCACAAGTGTGGTAAAAGGATAGTAACATTGTCCCTTCTCTCTTTTTCTCTCATTTTTTTATTTGGGCCTTTCCCTTTTTTTTATGGCCTCTTTTTTTTTCGTTTTTCGTCCGGAGTCTCATCCCGACTTGTGGGGGAATCATAGTCTCCATCATCCTTTCCTCACTTGGGACAATGCTCTAAAAATGATGATCATCACACTTTTATTTTTCTTACAACTCAACAATTACAACTTGATACTTAGAACAAGATATGACTCTATATGAATGCCTCCGGCGGTGTACCGGGATATGCAATGAATCAAGAATGACATGTATGAAAGAATTATGAATAGTGGCTTTGCCACAAATACGATGTCCACTACATGATCATGCTAGCAATATGACAATGATGGAGCATGTCATAATAAACAGAACGGTGGAAAGTTGCACGGCAATATATCTTGGAATGGCTATGGAAATGCCATGATAGGTAGGTATGATGGCTGTTTTGAGGAAGATAAGGTGGGTGTATGATACCGGTGAAAAGTGCACGTTATTAGAGAGGCTAGCAATGGTGGAAGGATGGGAAAAAGTGCGTATAATCCATGGACTCAACATTAGTCATAAAGAACTCATATACTTATTGCAAAAATCTAGAAGTTATCAAAGCAAAGTATTACACGCATGCTCCTAGGGGGATAGATTGGTAGGAAAAGACCATCGCTCGTCCCCGACCGCCACTCATAAGGTGGACAATCAATAAACACCTCATTCTCCGACTTCGTTACATAACGGTTCACCATACGTGCATGCTACGAGAATCACAAACTTCAACGCAAGTATTCTTTAAATTCACAACTACTCAACTAGCATGACTCTAATATTATCACCACCATATCTCAAAACTATTATCATGCTTCAATCTTTTCTTAGTATTCAATGCACTCAAAACAAAATTTCACAAATCTTGAATACTAAGCATATTATCATTAAGCAATTTACCATGCTATTAAGACTCTCAAAATGATCTAAGTGAAGCATGAGAGATCAATAGTTTCTTTAAAACAAATCCTCCACCGTGCTCTAAAATATCTAAGTGAAACACATAGAGCAAAATTATCACGCTCAAAAGATATAAGTGAAGCACATAGAGCAAAAATACATAGCTCAAAAGATATAAGTGAAGCACAAAGAGTATTCTAACAAATTTTAATTCATAAATGTCTCTCTCAAAGGTGTGTACAGCAAGGATGATTTTGGCACACTAACAAACAAAGACACAAATAATACAAGACGCTCCAAGCAAAACACATATCATGTTGGTGAATAAAAATATAGCTCCAAGTAAAATACCGATGGAAGAAGACGAAAGAGGGGATGCCTTCCGGGGCATCCCCAAGCTTTGACTTTTTGGTGTCCTTGGATTATCTTGGGGGTGCCATGGGCATCCCCAAGCTTAAGCTCTTGCCACTCCTTGTTCCATTATCCATCAAAAGATTTCACCCAAAACTTGAAAACTTCACAACACAAAACTCAATAGAAATCTCGTGAGCTCCGTTAGAGAAAGAAAACATAAAACCACTTCAAGGTACTGTAATGAACTCATTCTTTATTTACATTGCTGTTAATCCTACTGTATTCCAACTTCTCTATGGATTATAACTATTTTACTAGCCATAGATTCATCAAAATAAGCAAACAACACACGAAAAACAGAATCTGTCAAAAACAGAACAGTCTGTAGTAATCTATAACTAACGCAAACTTTTGGAACTCCAAACAATCTACCAAAATTATATGACCTAGAAAATTTGTTTATTGATCAGAAGAAATTGGAATCAGTATTTTATCACGTTCTGATGATCTTTAATAATTCAGGCACTGAACGCAAAGTTTCTTGAAATTACAGCAAGATCAAATAACTATCATCCAAGAAGATCCAATAGCTAACTAAAACACAAAACCACATCTAAACAGAGGGTAGATGGGTTATTTATTCTTAAATATAAGAAAAAGCAAAAGAAAACTCAAAATAAAATTGGGTTGCCTCCCAACAAGCGCTGTCGTTTAACGCCCCTAGCTAGGCATAAAAGCGAGTATAGATTTAGGTATTGCCATCTTTGGCAGGCAATTCTTCGATGAGGCATCTACCTTCTTTAGGAATTTCTTTCTTTCTAGTAATTATCAAACTTTTAGGCACAGGATCAAAAAATTCATTTGTAGCAAATGGTTCCTTAATGATAGAAAAAAGATTGGGATGAATACTTATAGATTTAAGATCCGCAGTTTCCTTAGAGGATTCACCCTTATTTTTAGGAACATACATAAGCTTGGCAATTTTAGTAGGAGGACTTGGAGTATTCTTTACGGAAGAAAAGGCGGTTCTCAAATTTGTAATGATACCCTCAAGTTTATCAATTCTAGTAGAATCTAGATTTATTTTCTCATTAACTATAGGTTCCTTTTCCTTAATATTTTTCAAAGTCATTCCTACCTTAGATCCATATTGAGTAATTTGATTGTGGATCTTTTTATCTAGATTTTCAATTGATTCAATGGTAGCAATTTTATTTTCAATAATTTCAAGTCTTTGCATAACATGCTCCAAAGTTAACATAGTTCCATTAACCAAAAGAGGTGGTGAGCCAAATAAATCTATCATGGCATTATAAGAATCAAAAGTATGGCTACCCAAGAAATCCCCCCCGGTAATGGTATCAAGGCGACTGAGCATGGAGCACCCCCCTCCACCTCCTCCCACCTCAGGCGACTCCCATGGCGATTCTAGGGTTTAACTCTACGATCTCCTCCCGACGACCCCAATGGACGGCCTCCTCCATTGGGATTTCTCCCCCGGCCTCAAGGTCGAGGCACAGGTGCGTGCAAGGTTTGGATCTACGGTCCACTTCGTCCCCAACCCCGGCTCCAAGGAATTCTTCCTTGAAGTCTCCTTCTCCTCGGCATCTTTTCCCCTCTCGGTGGATTCAGTGGGATTGGCCCTTCAATCATGTATTGGAGGCCTTGGTGAGGGTTTCAATGTCATGCGTCTGGGTGATCGCCATTTTCGGTTCTCAGTGGCCTCAAATCGTGTGGGGCATTTCATTTTTGGTTTAAGGGACCGTATCTGGCCGGACTTTATCTGTCACTTTCATCTACATCGTAAGATGGGTTCACGTCCCCGGCTCCCCTCATGGCATGCTGATTCTGAGCTGACTGGTTTGGCCTTCTCACCGGGTCCGGCGATTAAATCTAAATGGCTTTCTAACTAGAGCAAGCTGCCTTTGGATCCCGAGTCCATACCAGTGCTGCAGAAATTGGGTTTCATTCCGCCGCTGACGGACTTACATTCCGGCGAGCTTTCAGATCAGATCTCCTTTGAAAGTTTCTCGTCTCCGATTTCTCCGGATTCTTTTTGGATTGGTTCCATATCCCTACCTATTTCATCCGATATTCATGGAAGGTTACCATCTTTTCATGGTGAACGATATCTTGTGGGTTTGTGGGATTCAATCGCGGATGATACTCTACTTTCTATTTTGGATGGCTGGCAGGCCAGATATGATAATGATAATGTTAAGCTTATGGTGCAAGTATCGTCAGTCCCAACCAAAGAATACATTTACAAAAGGCGTTTGCACTGCTCTCTTTGTGATCGTCTTGGTCATGTTGAAGAATCCTGCACTGGAGTTTTTTGTCAACGATGCGGGGATGATTCTGGTGCCTGCACTTGTTTGGCTTCACGTACTGATGATCATGAGCATGTGCCATGCAAGGTGGGCCCGGATCCCTTGGGTCTTCCGTGTACTGCATGTTCTGCGTTTAACCATATGACTAGGCTCTGTCCTGGGCTTTATCTCTGCTCTCTGTGCTTTTGTCTGGGCCACAAGTCACGTAAGCCCAAGGCTTGTAATTTTCTCCCTTGTTGGGCCTGGAAACGCAAACGTCAAACACAATGGGAGAGGATTTTGCCTCAGGCTCCTGCGAATGAGTCTGTGGTTGGTAACTCTATGGAGGTTGGTATGGCCCGTGTTGTTAGGGATCCGCATGGTGGTTGGATATGGAAACAGAAACAGACAATCCCACACCTCGCGGACATGGCTAACCCCCATTGCTTGATGATACGCCTTCCTGGTCAGGGTGTAGTCAATTCTGCCTGCCAAAAACCCCAATCGGGTAAGCCCACGCTCTCCTCGAGTTCCACACCCACGCCTCCACCACCTCGATTCTTCTCGTCTTCGACCTCGAGCAAGAAAACCACACCCCCTACTCCGGCGAACTCTCTCAAGCAGGCGCAGTCCCCGGCACCATCAACCATGGCAAACTTCCCAGTGAGCCCATTTGCCTTCGCTCCCGATGGATCGACCTTTGATCGTGGGCCTGCGCACAGGGTTCAATGCCATGTCATGGTGGTGGATGATCCGCCTCTGAACCATGATAGGTATGCCATCATTTCTGTCCACCCCCCGGTCTCTGACCATCAGAAGGAGTTCTGGTTAGCCGAGGTCTGCCGCATTATTATTGAAGATTTAGAGTATGAACTGCTAGATGACTTTGTTTACCCGCTGGGGATTGGGTGTGTGGTTTTTGCAGACATGGAAAGTAGAGATGCTGCATTAGGGAAGGACCGCATGCTTTGACTGATGATTCCAACTTCTCCCTAGTTCCGCATGATGAGAGTATCAATATGCGCATGCCTGCTTTTGAATATGAAGTTTGGGTCATGTTTCTTGCTTTTCCAATGGATTATCAAACTGGACATTATGTTCATAAGGTTGTCTCAAACTTTGGGAAGTTGTTAGTCTGGCCCCGTCCGGGACAGAACAAGGCTAGAATCCTCGTCAAATGCCATATCAAAGATGCTGCTGAGGTGCCGCACTGTCTTGTGATTACCAGGGTTGGTTTACTGCCATGTCTTGCCCGTTCGTGGTCAGTGCCTGTGTATGTTCTGAATGGTAGAAACACTATCCCAAATTTGGTTGGTAATGAGGATGTTCCCCCGCTCCTGAATGCATCTCCACATCTGTATCATCTTCCGTACTACACCCTCATGCAGCAGGCACGCATTGATGAGATGGCTGCTCAAGAAGCTCTGAATGAGGCAGCCTGGAATGCTCCTAAACCTGCTCAGGAAGTTCTGGAAAATGGATGGGGTGTGTGGCCTGTGATCCCTCCTCCATACACTGGGTTCAGTTTCAGGACATTTTTTCAGTATGATGGACCGTCACTCATGGATGGTGTGGATCCAGAGCATAATGTGCAGGACAATTTGTCAGATATTTGGTCTTCTGACTCTGAGTTTCAGGCGGTGGAAGCCTTGGCTGATGGATTTGTCAATGGCAATCCTGCGGCTAGGATGGCATTCGTCAGGGCCGGAGGAAGCTCTGTTTTTCTTTAGGTCCTGCTGATCATGAGTTTCTGCTTTGGATTGGGAGTATGCTCAAACGGATATATACACCAGCTATCACCTTCCAACATGCTTCTCCTGTGATGTTGCCCCTCAACCCTTTTCGGATCATTCAGAACCATATTAATGCCGCTGCTGCAGCCTGGATTGATTTTATGGCACCTGAACCTGATGTCCTATCCAGGATCTTTGCTACTACTTTTCAGTGGGAATCTGTTGTTGTTCCATCGTCTGTGCTGTCTTCTGAACCCAGGGCTCGACTGTCCGCTATGGACTGGGATTTGCATGATCATTCTCCTGGCCTCAAGGCGATCACGCAGCTTGTTTCCACAGAGGTGGAATCTCGGTTAGTGTCTTCATCAGACCAGCCTAACGCGCTTCAAGTGATTGCATCCTCCTCCATGTTCAATGTTCCACAACACCGCAATGTGCTAGTGCCTTTGGACACCACTGCTGTCAGAAGGAGCACTAGATCCAACAAGTATGATGGGTTCAAAATCAACCATTCCCCCGACACCAAGCGTTCCAAGTCAAGGGTGAAACCACGTGAGACTCCTTTTGTCACTGCTGTTTCTTTGGCTGCTGCTCCTGTGCAGGTGCCCACTGCTGCTTACCCCCCCCCCCGCCCCAACACCGATCGAAGATCTTCAACAGATGGGAAACAATTGTGGAATTGCCCCGGAAGTCCTCTCCCGCGAGAAGCTGTTGGATGACCAGCGCTCATCTGCGGCGACTGACGACTGAAGTCTTCCTTTCTGATGAATAAATCATGGAACGTGCTCTCATGGAACATCAGAGGCATAAATTCTGATGCAAAACTTTTGGCTATTAGGAATGCGAACGATACTAGCGGTTGTTCTGTGCTATCTATCCAAGAAACTAAACGTGAATCCTTCGATCTTGCTTTTATTAAAACTTTCTGCCCTAAGCATTTCGATAAGTTTGTTTTCGCACCATCAGTGGGTGCCTCTGGTGGCATCATTATAATTTGGAATAGTTCTGTGTTTACGGGCACACCTTGGTATGTGGATTCTTTTGCAGTGGGGGTTTCTTTTATTGCCACGCAATCGAACGATTCGTGGAATCTGATCAATGTTTATAGCCCCTGTTCTGGCCAGCGTCGAGTGGATTTTACAAACTGGCTCTTTGATCTGAATATTCCGGATGATGAAAACTGGCTGATTTTGGGTGATTTTAATTTCATTCGATCCACAAATAACAGAAATAACCCAGGGGGTGACACTGCGGACATGTTGTTATTTAATGAGCTCATCCGTGCACAATCGCTTATGGAATTTCCTGTGAAAGGCCGAACATACACCTGGAGCAATATGCAGGATGATCCTCTGCTGGAACAGTTGGATTGGTTCTTCACGTCATCCTGTTGGACCACCTCATATCCAAACACAATGGTCCTGCCTCTGGGGAAACCAGTGTCCGACCACATTCCGTGCATGGTCACAATCGAATTCAAGTATCCCCCGATCCAAGCTCTTTCGGTTTGAGAACTTTTGGACTAATCATGATGGGTTCATGGAGGTTGTTTCTAACTCCTGGTCTAAGGCATGTCACGCCCCCAATGCCGCAACTCGCATATGCAAAAAGCTTAAAACCCTATGATATGATCTTAAGCGATGGAGCAAGGGTGTCTCGAAACTTAAAATTATGATCCAAAACAGTAATGAGACTCTGGCTGTCATGGACACTCTTGAGGATAAACGTCCTTTATATATCCAGGAGTCAAACTTCAGGAAGATATTGAAAACCCACTTACAGGCCCTGCTCAAATACCAGAATGAATATTGGAGGAAGATATGTACTATCAGGTACTTTCGCTTTGCTGATGAGAACACTAAGCTTTTTCAGTCGCTGGCCACAGAGAGATATAGACACAGTGCTATTGCCATGCTTAGGGTTGGTGAGGTGGATATCCATTACCATGTTGGCAAGGAGGGTGTGCTCTTCAATACATACAAGGAACGTTTAGGTTCTTCTAAACCCACCAGCATGAAGTTTGACCTCGCTAGGATCATCCGCCGGATTGATGGGTTGGACAAATTGAGTGCGCCTTTCTCTACTGATGAGATAGATGCTGTTATCAAGGAAATGCCGAGTGACATAGCTCCCGGCCCGTATGGTTTCAATGGTTGTTTTCTTAAGAAGTGCTGGCAAATCGTCAAGTCTGATTTCTACGACCTGTGTCATGCTTTCCATGCAGGGGGGCTTGATATCACGAGCATTAGTGAGGGACACATCACCCTCATTCCAAAAATATCCTCTCCGGAAACGGCTAATGATTTTAGACCAATTACCCTACTGAACTGTTGTCTGAAAATCATTACAAAAATCTTGGCTAACCAGCTGCAGAAAGTTATTCTCAAAATCATCCACAGGAACCAGTATGGTTTTATCAAGGGCCGGACCATCCAGGATTGCCTCGCGTGGTCGTACGAATATATTCATCAATGCCAATCATCTGCAAGAGAGATTGTCTTGCTTAAGCTTGACTTTGCCAAGGCCTTTGACATGATTGAACATGCCCCCATGCTGGAAATCATGAAACACATGGGTTTCGATGACAAGTGGTTATGTTGGATGGAAACGATTTTTGGTTCGGGAGTTTCAGCTGTCCTCTTGAATGGAGTTCCTGGTCGGAAATTCAAATGCAATTGTGGCGTACGACAGGGAGACCCTCCCTCGCCACTGATCTTTGTCCTTGCAGCTGATCTGCTCCAAGCTGTGATTAATGACACTTATGCCCAGGGTCTGCTGGAGCTTCCTATTCCTCGTGCAGCTGACTTCCCGGTGGTGCAATACGCTGACGACACAATCTTGGTTATGAAAGCTTGTCCTACATAGGCCGCCCGCATAAAGCTTATCTTGGAAGATTATGCAGCTTCGGTGGGGCTCAAGATCAACTTCCAAAAATCAACCCTCATACCCATTAATGTCGACTACCAGCGTGCTAGTGAGTTAGCAGAGGTGTTTGGCTGCTCTGTTGGCACCTTGCCATTCACTTACCTCGGTCTCCCCATGGGAACAATGAGGCCGAGTGTTCTGGATCTCATGTTGTTGGTGCAATCGGTTGAGAGGAAAACCTCCACTGCCCTATCACTGATGTCGTCAGGGGCCAAGTTGACACTGGTTAATTCGGTGGTGACCTCCATGCTGATCTATGCAATGTGCACGATCAAGCTGCACCCCAAAGTGGTCAAGCACCTCGACAAACTACGCCGATACTGCCTTTGGGCGAAAAACTCTGAAGATGGGGTCAAAACCAACTCCCTCGCTGCCTGGGAGCTTGTCTGCCGACCTAAATGGTGCGGTGGCCTTGGCGTTATTGATATCAAGACACAAAATGCTGCGCTACTCCTAAAACACTTGTTCAAGTTCTACAATCGTGAGGATGTGCCATGGGTTCAACTAGTCTGGGAGGCATACTACACGAACAAGGTTCCACATGTCACTGAATTGGTGGGTTCCTTCTGGTGGAGGGATGTGATGCAACTCAGTGGGTCCTTTCGGGGGATCACCAAGGTCATCCCGGGGGATGGGTCGAGCTCTTTGTTTTGGAAAGATGTCTGGTTTGGTGACAATGATTCCACGCTGATGGACATGTACCCACGAGCCTTCTCTTTTGCCATAAACGAAGATGACTCCATTGCCAAGGTTCTCATCACCATTGATCCGACCGCGATTTTCAGCCTGCCTCTTTCGAGCCAGGCCAGAGAGGAGATCAGAGAGATTCAACGTGGGTCCGCGCATATCAGACTAAACAGTGACTGTGCAAATACTTGGGTCTGTGATCTAGGGCGTTATTCTTCCAAAAAGTACTACAACCACAGCTTCAGGCAGATAGTGGCTGATGAGGCGTTTTGTTGGCTCTGGAACTCCAAATGCTCGATCAAGTTCAAAATGTTTGGGTGGCTGCTTCTGGTCGATCGTTTGAACACCAGGAACATGCTGAAGCGGCGACACTTCGCTGTAGCCGGGGGTAATTGTGCTTGCATGTTCTGTCAGAACCCCCCCGTGGAAACTGTGGAGCATCTCTTTTTCGTGTGCCCCTTCGCCCAGCAATGCTGGAGTAAAGTTGCGCTGTCCTGGCCAGGAGGAACCAACAGGTCAGCCATATTGCTTGGGGGGAAAGATAGCTGGCGTTGACCCCTATTCATGGATGTGTTTCTGCTTGCTGCTTGGAGCTTATGGATAGAGAGAAACAACCAACATTTCAGGGGGATCCCGCACTCCTTCGTGGCATGGCTAGCTAGATTCAAAAATCTATTGGGCCTAGTAGTCCACAATTGTCCAGAGAAATTCCATCCTTTTCTCTCTGATTACATCGTAAGTTTGGGCCACTAGCCTTTGTTTTTGCAACCAGTACGGCCGGGAGGCCTAAAACCCATTGTAACACCCATGTAACTGTTCTGTTGTGAGTAATACAAAAGTCAGTGGGAGCCTCTCCCAATGTCGTTAACCCTAAAAAAATGGTATCAAGGATATATCTATACCAAGGACTAGCACCTACATAAAAATTGTGAAGAAGAACTGAAGTAGATTGCTTCCTAGTAGCTCTGTTTTGAGCATTGCAAATTCTATTCCAAGCATCTTTCAGATTTTCTCCCTCCCTTTGTTTAAAATTTAGAATTTCGTTCTCGGGAGATAACAGAGAAGATATAAGACTAGCCATGATGACAAGGCAAGCGAGAAAAGGCAAACGGGAAAAGAGAAGGAGAAGGAGATTGGGAAAGAGAGGGCAAATAAAACGGCAAGGGTGAAGTGGGGGAGAGGAAAACGAGAGGCAAATGGCAACTGATGTAATGCGAGAGATAGGGATTGTGATGGGTACTTGGTATGTTGACTTTTTGCGTAGAATCCCCGGCAACGGCACCAGAAATTCTTCTTGCTAGCTCTTGAGCTTGCGTTGGTTTTCCCCGAAGAGGAGAGGATGATGCAGCAGAGTAGCGTAAGTATTTTCCTCAGTTTTTGAGAACCAAGGTATCAATCCAGTAGGAGGCCACGCTCAAGTCCCTCGTACCTGCACAAAACGATAGCTACTCGCAACCAACGCGATTAGGCGTTGTGAATCCCTTCACGGTCACTTACGAGAGTGAGAACTGATAGATAATGTTTTTGGTATTTTTGGTATAGAGATGCAAAGTGAAAAGTAAAAGGCAAAGTAAAAAAGCAAAGCAAGATTAAAGTGATGGAGATTGATATGATGAGAATAGACCCGGGGGTCATAGGTTTCACTAGTGGCTTCTCTGAAGAGCATAAGTATTCTACGGTGGGTGAACAAATTACTGTTGAGCAATTGACAGAATTGAGCATAGTTATGAGAATATCTAAGGTATGATCATGTATATAGGCATCACGTCCGAGACAAGTAGACCGACTCATGCCTGTATCTACTACTATTACTCCACTCATCGACCGCTATACAGCATGCATCTAGAGTATTAAGTTAAAAACAGATTAATGCTTTAAGCAAGATGACATGATGTAGAGAGATAAATTGATGCAATATGAAATAAACCCCATCTTGTTATCCTCGATGGCAACGATGCAATAAGTGCCTTGCTGCCCCTTCTGTCACTGGGAAAGGACACCGCAAGATCGAACCCAAAGCTAAGCACTTCTCCCATGGCAAGAAAAACCAATCTAGTAGGCCAAACCAAACTGATAATTCAAAGAGACTTGCAAAGATAACCAATCAAACATAAAGGAATTCAGAGAAGATTCAAATATTTTTCACAGATAGACTTGATCATAAACCCACAAATCATCGGTCTCAACAAACACACCGCAAAAAGAAGATTACATCGAATAGATCTCCACAAGAGAGGGGGAGAACATTGTATTGAGATCCAAAAAGAGAGAAGAAGCCATCTAGCTAATAACTATGGACCCGAAGGTCTGAGGTAAACTACTCACACTTCATCGGAGGGGCTAGGATGATGTAGAAGCCCTCCGTGATGACGGCCCTCTCTGGCGGAGCTCCGGAATAGGCCCCAAGATGGGATCTCGTGGATACAGAAAGTTGCGGCGGTGGAATTAGGTTTTTGGCTCCTGTTCTGATCGTTTGGGGTACGTAGGTATATATAGGAGGAAGGAGTACGTCGGTGGAGCTTCGAGGGGCCCACGAGTCAGGGGGCGCGCCCTAAGGGGGGCGCCCCCAACCTCGTGACCGCCTCTCTGATGCCTTGGCGTAGGGTTCAAATCCCCTAGATCACGTTCGGTGAGAAAATCACGTTCCCGAAGATTTTATTCCGGTTGGACTCCGTTTGATATTATGTTTCTCCGAAACACTGAAATAGGCTAAAAATAGCAATTATGGGCTCGGCCTCTTGTTAATAGGTTAGTCCCAAAAATAATATAAAAGTGGAAAATAAAGCCCAATATAGTCCAAAACAGTAGATAATATAGCATGGAGCAATCAAAAATTATAGAGACGTTGGTGACGTATCACGGCTCCACCCGTCAAGTGATACCGACCGGCGTCGCCCTTCAACGCCTCCTCAAGCCGTCTGTCAAGCCATCGCCAGAATCTGATTCTATCTTCATGCCGGCTCTTCCTGAACCAGTCGGATCCGACTTGAGAGCTCCAGCAGCCGGCTCAAGAATGCTGGTAGGTGGCCTGGGGGCCGCAGCAGTCGCACCCGGCCTGGCGGCTTCAGAACCCGGCCCGGGGACTGCAGCAGGCAGCCCAGAGATTTCAGAGCCCGGCTCGGGGACTGCACCAATTGGCCCAGGGACTGCACCAATTGGCCCGGGGACTTCATTGACCCAGCAAGCGGCTGCCGACTCCAACCCACCGCCCCTGGCCCAACCGCCCTCGTCCAAGTTGCAGTCTTGACAGTCGAAGAAATCAGAGCACCTTCATGGGCCCAGCCCATCCTCAATTTCCTAGTGAACAAAGAGTTGTGGACTGATGAGATCTCGGCCCGACAAGTGCAACGCCGCGGCAACATCATACACCATAGTCAATAGAGATCTTGTGAGGCGCAGCGTCACTGGTGTCTACCAGCGCTGCGTGGAGCCGGAGCAAGGCCAGGCAATTCTCAAAGACATCCATCAAGGCGAGTGTGGCCACCACGCGGCTTCAAGAGCACTTGTCGCCAAAGCCTTCTGCCATGGTTTTTTCTGGCCGACTACTCTAGAAGACGCCAAGGACCTAGTCCAAAAATGCAAAGGGTGCTAGAAGTTCCGTTCCAAGCCACATCTGCCGGCTTCTGCACTCAAGACTATTCCCATTGCCTGGCCCTTTGCTGTCTGCGGCCTGGACATGGTGGGACCATTCAAAACAGCGCGAGGTGGCATGACTCATCTGCTTGTAGCAGTGGACAAGTTCACCAAGTGGATAGAAGCAAAACCAATCAAGAAGCTGAACGGTCTGACTGTTGTGACTTTCATCTCTGACATCACCATCCGGTATGGCATACCACACAGCATCATCACCGACAATGGCACAAACTTTGCCAAAGGCGCCTTGGCCCATTTCTGCGCGACGTAGGGCATCCGACTGGACTTAGCGTCCGTTGCCCATCCGCAGTCAAACGGCCAGGTGGAGCGAGCAAACGACCTCATCTTGTCTGGCATAAGCCTCGACTGATCGAGCCTCTAGACCGTTCAGCCGGTTGCTGACTCGACGAGCTACCGGCCGTCCTCTGGAGCCTGCGCACAACTCCAAACAAGTCAACCGACTTCATGCCTTTTTTCCTCGTCTACGGTGCCGAAGCCGTCATCCCAACGGACATAGAATTCGACTCCGCTCGAGTCACCTGTACACCGAAGAGGAGGCAGAAGAAGCGCGACAAGACGACGGTGATCTGCTGGAAGAGGGCCGGCTGTTGGCACTCAGCCGGTCCAGCATCTACCAGCAGAGCCTGCGACGGTACTACAACCGAAAGGTTAAGCCGAGATCTTCCCAAGAAGGAGACCTTGTGCTCCGGCTGATCCAGTGAACAGCTGGCCAGCACAAACTCTCAGCGCCTTGGGAAGGCCCCTTCATCATGAGCAAAGTGTTGGGCAACGATTCCTACTACCTGATCGACGCTCAGAAGCCTCGAGCATGCAAGAGGGACGACTCCGGCAAGGAAACAGAGCGGCCATGGAATGCAAGTCTCCTCCGAAGATTTTTACAGTTGATGCAGTATGTACCACGCTACCTTTTTTATTAAAGTATGAAGACTCCGGGTCCCCCGAGAAGAGCTCGGGGACTGCCCTCTTTTATCTATATGATAAGAATTATGCCTATGAGTATGTTTTTTTGTTATGCCACCAGGCACCGGGTCTGACTAGTCGGCCCGGAGACTTGCCGTCGTGTACTATGAAATTCTTCCTGCAGTCGGACAAGTAATGTGTGGCACTTAAGCCGTCTCCTGCCAGAAGCCGCAGCTCGCGGAGCGACTGTATGGTAGGCAGGAGCAAGGTAGAAAGGGTGCCCACATGAAAAATGGCTAAGGACACAAAGCATGTGCATAGTTTAAGCTGGCTTCCCGCCTTTTACGACCGACTGTTGAGCAGTCGGCCCGCCGTTTTGTACTCAACTTGCTAAAGAACTCTAAACGGCTAAGTACTTGCCTTCCCAAAAGTAGTTAAGTACTTGACCCAGCAATAGTCCACAGAGCGGCTGTTTGGCGGGCAAGATGGCAACCAAGGGAAGGCGACAAAGGAAAAAGCCAAAGAGCAGTAAGCAAGAAAAGAGAGAAGTCGGAAAAATATTTACATAGCAAAGGCCCTTGGCCGATCTTCAACAGAAGTTCAAGATACACCCCGCGGGTGGAATTGTGCAAAAATAACAAGTTCGGCGAGACTGATAGACAGGTGAAGTAAAAGAGAAAATGGCGGTCTAGGAAGCGGCAGAAGGGTTCGGTGGATCGGAGGAGTCGGCGGTGCCAGTTGCCGGAGCGGCCGGCAGGTCGGTCTCTGCTTGGTCGCCTCCGGCGGCAGCTGGCTCGGTTGGGCGTGGCTCGTTGCTAGAGGCACGGTCGAGCTGAGGCTGCCGTCCGCTCCGACCTCTGGCGCCTCCTCTTCGCCTCCCTCCTCCGCCTCGCCTTCTTCCTCACCGCTGGAATCGATCACCTCCGCCGAGTCCTCGCCGTCGTCCGGGTTCAGCCCGAACCATTCCGCCGGTGCCTCGTCGCCGTTTTCAACCCGCTCCGGGACAAAGAGGCTGGTGTCGGTGTACTCGGCGATTGACGCCTCGTGCTTGACGAGATCGTCTTCCACGACCGCCAACTCCTCCTGAGCTTCCAGCCGGAACGTGGCTAGGTGGGCTAGACTCATCCCAGGGTACCATGCCTTGATGAACTCCAAGGCCCGGCGTGCTCCAGCCCAGGCCGAAGAGCCCTTCCAGGCCTCAAGACGGTCGGCCGCCACCTCCAGCCAGTCGGCAGTCCAACTGGGAGTGTGTGGTACCGGCGTGTCAGGCCACAAGGCGGCGATCGCCTGGGCGCCGGCACGCTGAAGCCGGCGCAACATCCGGTGAGCTGGCCGAAGATGGGTCTGGATGCTCAGGATCTGCTCGTTAAGGGTTCGAGGGGCGTCGGCGGCGATCTATGCGCCGTCCGCCTGCCATCCTTCGCGATTAGCCTCTATGGCCCGATTGGCGGTGTCCGAATGGCCAGGGAAGAAGTCTGCCAAGACAGAAAGCGAAGAACAAAATTAAAGACTAGAGGCCGGCTCGACCAACAGCCGGCAGCCCAAAGAAGGAAAATGAGGGAGGCTCACCATCGACTATGTCCTCGATCTCGTGAAAGCCGGAAGTCAGCATCGCCTCCTTGTCGGTCCAGGCGGCGCGTTCGGTCGCGAACTCAGCAAGGAGGCCGACCTCCTTGTCGTCTGCCTCCTTCTGGGTCTTCTTGAGGAGCTCTTTCTGTTCTGCCAGTTGCGTGACCAGCCGGTCGCGCTCTTCAGCCAGCTTGCTGCGCTCCTCCTCCTTAGCGTGCAACGCGGTGTTCGCCTCGCCCAGCTGCTGCTGCAAGGTCGCGTTGGCCTCTGTGGAAGAAAGAAGAAAATAAGGTGTTAGTTACCAATAAAGAAGAATAGTGGCCGGGGAGATCCGGCCTGACTGCTCAGCAGTCGGCCGGAATCTCGGGGACTACAGCCCACGGGTGCGCCAGCGCGCCCCCGTAGAGAAAGAAGAGGACTTACTCTGGCTTTTCGACAAGTCGGCGGTCCGCTGAGCCAGCTCCTGGACGTTGGAGTTGCAGGCGGTCACGCGAAGATTGTGGTAGTCCGGTGACGAAAATTTCAAATAAGTGTTAATGCTTGGAACTCGCTGATTAGAGTTTCGAGCCGCCTGCTCAGCAGCCGGCCCGAAACTCAGGGACTACACCCAGTGGGTGCGCCAGCGCGCCCCCACAGAGAAGCACAAGAAACAGAAAAAAGAAGAAGGAAACGTACCCGGATGGTCCCTCGCGATGCCAGGTGCGCCTTGGTGCAGTTCTTGATGGCATCGCCCTCGGCTCGGATTTTGGCTTGGACATCCAAAAGCGCCCGGTTCAACGGGCCCGTCCCGCCTCCCCGCACCCACCCAATGGGCGCGGCACTCGTCGCCTCAGTGTCCGGGATCGAGGAGCTCGTGGCGCCAGTCTCCAGCGGGTGCAGCGCCAAAGACGCCTTTGCAAGGCGGCGCGTCAGTGTGCCGACCTCGAGAACTAGGTCTTGGTCAGTTGGCGGCACTGGCGGGTCCGTCGGCTGCCCGCCTTGCGTGCTCCAGGACGGCAGCGGTGGTGGCATGATCATGTCCGGCATGGTGGTGTCGCCGCCGTCCCTCTCCATGACTGGGTTCTCGTCGCCAGCCTCCCTAGTCTGTGCCGTGAACTCCGGTGGTGGCGGCGCGGAGTTAACGGGAGTGACGAAAACCGCCGACTGGCGGTGCGCGGCTTCGTCAGCCTGCTTCTTTGCCGCGTCGGCGGCCTCGGCCTCCGCCAGTTTTTTAGGGCGGCGGCCTCTGCCTTCTCAGCCTCCGCCTTCTCCAGGCGGGCGGCTTCCGCCTCCTCGCGCGCTTCCCGCGCATTCCGCTCCTTCGCCTCCCGAAGGTCGGCGGCCGGGTCGATCCGCCGAGTAGAGGCGGAGGTCTCTGCTGACCCCACGATGGAGGCGGCAGCCACCTTCTCAAGAGAGAGGGGAGCCCTAGACCAAGGGATACAAACAAAGAAACTCAGACAAGGTCAAACGAAGAAAAGATGAAGGCGGAAAGGAAGGTAGTACTTACGTAGAAACCAGCTGCGGCGTCTTCACCTCCTTGCGGAAGTGGTTAACCTTCGCGGCCGCTTCATCCCGCTTGGTCGCCGCGGCCGAGCCCTTGGGATTCTTCGGCCGATTAACGAACAAGTTCGGCGCAGCCCTGCGTTTCTTCACACCGCCTTGGGCGTCCGGCACGACCCCTGTTCAAGAATTCGTCCGATTAACCAGTTAACTTGCCGATTAATCCCTACTCGTAGGATTACCGAGTAGCTGATAAACCGATAAATCATCCGATTAATTGATTACATGGCCGATTTACTTGTTGATTAGCCTATTAATGCCCTACTCTCCAGCCAACCGAGCAGCTACCAGTTAATAATTTCCTCAACAATGGGTGCGGCAGAAGAACTCGCGCCCGGCTAGCCGGTTCCTGGCTGGTGGCGCGGGGCGACTTCCCCCGCGTCGTTGTCAGGCCAATCCTCGAGGCTGGCTCCAAGCCTCGGGCCGCCTGTTGCACCGCCTCCTCCCTCGGTGTCGTTCTCCAAAGCCGCCGCCCCCAAGTCGGGGTCGTCGACATCGCTCTCCGCCCGGTCGGGGAGGAAGTCGCGCTCCGGCCCTGCGGCTCCGGCTGCCAGCTGGAGAAGGGGGCTCTGTGATGACCCACAAGTATAGGGGATCTATCGTAGTCCTTTCGATAAGTAAGAGTGTCGAACCCAACGAGGACCAGAAGGAAATGATAAGCGGTTTTCAGCAAGGTATTCTCTGCAAGTACTGAAATAAGTGGTAACAGATAGTTTTGTGACAAGTTAAATTGTAATGAGCAACAAGTAACAAAAGTAAATATAGTGCAGCAAGGTGGCCCAATCCTTTTTGTAACAAAGGACAAGCCGGAACAAACTCTTATATAAGGAAAAGCGCTCCCGAGGACACATGGGAATATCGTCAAGCTAGTTTTCATCACATTCATATGATTCGCGTTCGGTACTTTGATAATTTGATATGTGGGTGGACCGGTGCTTGGGTGATGTTCTTACTTGAACAAGCATCCCACTTATGATTAACCTCTATTGCAAGCATCTGCAACTACAACAAAAGTATTAAGGTAAACCTAACCATAGCATGAAACATGTGGATCCCAATCAGCCACTTACGAAGCAACGCATAAACTAGGGTTTAAACTTCTGTAACTCTAGCAACCCATCATCTACTTATTACTTCCCAATGCCCTCCTCTAGGCCCAAATAATGGTGAAGTGTTATGTAGTCGACGTTCACATAACACCACTAGAGGCTAGACAACCTACATCTTATCAAAATATCGAACGAATACCAAATTCACATGACTACTAACTGCAAGACTTCTCCCTTGTCCTTAGGAACAAAAGTAACTACTCACAAAGCATATTCATGTTCATAATCAGAGGGGTAATAATGTGCATAAAGGATCTGAACATACGATCTTCCACCAAATAAACCAACTAGCATCAACTACAAGGAGTAATCAACACTACTAGCAACCTACTAGCACCAATCCCGGACTTGGAGACAAGAATTGGATACAAGAGATGAACTAGGGTTTGGAGATGAAATGGTGCTGGTAAAGATGTTGATGGAGATTGCCCTCTCCCGATGAGAGGAGCGTTGGTGATGACAATGGTGATGATTTCTCCCTCCTAGAGGGAGGTGTCCCCGGCAGAACAACTCTAGATTGGTTCCGCCTCGTGGCGGCGGAGTTTCGTCCCGAAAGGTTGCTTCTAGTTTTTTTCTTGACGAAAGACTTCATATAGGAGAATATGGGCGTTGGAGAGCCACCAGGGGGGCCACGAGGTAGGGGGCGCGCCCCCCACCCTCGTGAGCAGGGTCTGGGCCCCCTGGCCTTCATCTTTGGCGAGGATTTTTCTTTATTTATTTTAAGATATTCCGTGGACCTTCAGGACTTTTGGAGTTGTGCAGAATAGGTCTCTAATATTTGCTCCTTTTCCAGCCCAGAATTCCAGCTGCCGGCATTCTCCCTCTTCATGTAAACCTTGTAAATAAGAGAGAATACCTATAAGTATTGTGACATAACGTGAAACAACAGCCCAAAATGCAATAAATATCGATATAAAAGCATGATGCAAATGGACGTATCACTCTATTCAAAAGCCGATTGGTCGGGCTGGATAAGACGGACTCGGCAATAAAGAGACAGCGAGAAAAGGAAAGACAACTTACCATGGGCGGAGGGTTGGCGTGTGAATGCGGCTCCTTGCCCAACCGCCATTCTTCCGTGAGCTCGTAGTTCACAAGATAGTTCACCATGAAGGCTACCTCTGCGTGAGGCATCTCCTTGGTGCACAGCTGGCTCGGGTCCCGATGTTCGCTCATCTGGCAGATCATGTGGGGGCGGCCCTGGAGCGGGAGCACTCGCCGCGCCATGAAGGCGGCCAGCAAATCAGGCCCGGTCAGGCCCTCCGACTGTGTCAGCACTCGGAGCCTCGCGATGGTGGCGGCTCCAGCAGGCGTCAGTGTCCTGGCTCGGTACGACCAGTTGGGTTGCCTTCCAGCTGGCGGGCCGGCTGCGTAAGTCGGCAGGTTGACCCAGTCGCCCTCCGCAAAGACGCTCTTCACGTAGAAGTACGACCGCTGCCACATCTTCACCGACTTTATCAGCGTGATGGGGGGAAACGGATTGTCGGCCCCCGACCTCCGCACCGCGATGAATGCGCCGCACTGGGCCGGCACGCCTGCGACGTGGGTGCTGAGCTTGGAGTAGAAGAACTCCCACCAGAGCTCGACGGTGGGGAGGACGCCGAGGAAGCCTTCACACAAGGTAACGAAGGCGGACAACAGCACCACCGTGTTCGGTATGAGGTGGTGCGGCTGGAGACCGTAGAATTTGAGGAAGGATCAGAAGAAGTTGCTCGCCGGCAAGCCAAGGCCGCGCAGGCAGTGCGAGCGGAAGACGACCCGCTCGCCCTCCTCTGGCGCCGGCGAGATTTCCCTCCTCGGCGCGAGGCGGACCCTCACGAAATCCTTGTCGGGCAGCCGTCGCGTCTGGCGGAGGAAATCCATGTGGTCGTCATGAACTTCGGAGCCATCCCACGCTCCGGAGCGTGCCGTGGGGGCGCAGGGGCGGAAGATGAGCTCATCTAGAGTAAAGCGCCGTAGTGCTCAACCTGGCGTGGAGGCGTGACGGCGAGAGGAAGAAGAAAGAGCAGGCAGTGAGGAGGAGGGGCGCGCGTGCTCTGTCGTTCCCCCTCCTCCACCTACTTATAGGTCTACGGGCTGTGAAGCCGAGGGGCGATCATGGGATTTACTGCGCCTACTACTCCACGCCCCCACATTTATTGCGCAAGTTACTGTGCACAGTAACTCTGCGGGAACCTCAACCGCCCACCTCGGCCACAGCGGATCCGCTCACGTGCCGAGGCGTGGTAGTGGCGGGCCCCGCAGGCAGGCGTGTCCCGTCGCGCGCGTGGGTGGGCAGACTGGCCCGGCCGCTCGTCGCCACGTGACAGGCCCGAAACAGGCGGCGGCCTGGAAGCTTAGCTAGCACGCCGCTTGGATCCTGCTGGGGCATTCGAAAATTTTGGACAAGTCAGATTGGGCGAGTCCGACTCCTACCAGTCAGCCCGTCGGAAGACGGACGAGGCTCTACCTCAAAAACTGGGAGAAGGAAACTGCTGAGGCTCCTCGGCCAATCGCCCGCGGCGCCTCACAAGCTTCGGGGACTACTGTCGGAGTAATGGGCCACGGGTAGGCTAACTGGAAGCCCAGAACCTTTCAAGACATGGGGCTGACTGCGCCCCTCAAGACGCCAAGATGAAGAGCCGTCTTCTGGAGGCCGGCTGGAGGAACAGCCGGCTGCCCATAAACGGCCGAGTCCTGGAGACAAGGCCAAGACAAGCCGACTCCTATCCGGCGGCTTCTGGAGAAGCCGGCCCCGAGGAGTCGGCCCGCGGCATCAGCGAAGCCCGTGCCCTCTTCATGGGGGACGGGACAGGGAATGGCTACAGTGTAGCCCATCCCCTCCCCTTTTCCAGGGGCTGGTGTGGCCAAAGTGCCCTGTACCGGCAGAGATCTCCGCCCGGCGCAGCACTGTTGCCATGCCATCCCTGACATCATCACAAGCAGGCAGAATCCTGCTCCCATGATGGCCTGTCGGTACGGCCCAGAGACGACGGGCCCCACCAGTCAGCGAGAGTCTGGAAGACGGCAAGAGCCCTGCTAGTCGGACCCGATGGAGGTCGGCCCTTAATAGTTGGCCCGCCCCTTCCTCGGGACCCGCGCTCCATTAACCAGACGAGACACAGAGTGGCTACAGTAATCGCCCACCAGGCGGGGAAGCTGTGGCCACGACCCCCTGACCAAGCCTACGTCATTAGAGCCGCGGCTACAATGATCAGTAGCCGACAAGACCCGAGAGCGGCGGGGACGGCTTGTCGGCCCCGTACCCAACCAGTCGGCGGGGCCCACCAGGCAGCGGGCCCCAGCAGTCGGCGGAGAAGCCGGTGGCCGAAGAGACTGACGGTCGGGCCCTACACCTGGCTGAATTATCATTGTACCCCTGGGGGGTAGGCCTATATAAACCCCCTAGGGCACCCATGCAAAGGGTTCCCAACCTGTTAGAACTAGACCAGATCATAGGAGAAGGAGAGAGCTAGCCTTGCCCTCTCCTACCTCCAGCATACAGCTCAAGGAGCACCTTTGTATTCACTTGTGCCTTAGTGATCATGCAGAGACCCCGCAGAGCAGGACTAGGGGTGTTATCTCCTAGGAGAGCCCCAAACCTGGGTAAAGTACGTCGGCGTTCGTGTCTACGCCTCATCCCGCTTCCGGCCACCGGCGACGTTCTACTCGCTCCCACCATGATAAGCCATCCATTGGCATATGTCGCACCCAACCCCCGACAGCAAGCAAGAGCAAGAGCAGACCAGGCAGGGGACCGAGAGCAAGAGCAGACAGCAGTGCGAGCGAGAGCTAAAGCAGCAGCAGCTCCTACTGATGTGGACGTTGCCACCGAGGGAGCGACGCCGTTTAGGAAGTGGCCTGCGACGCCGCGGTGGATGGAGCCGCGCCGTGTCGGCTCGGGACCGAGCGCCGGCAGCACAGTGAGATCGAATCAAGAAGAAAATGCGGCGATTAGTGTACAACATCTTTGGTGGCGCCGATTAGGCCGCAGCTTCATCCGAGGAAACGTTGATGCTGATGCTCTACCGGTGGTGTAGGTGAAGACGGCGGTGTGGGAATGGAGGTGGCATGAAAGACGAGGGGAACGTCGGGGCAGCTCCTTGGAGGTGGAGGACGGGGTGGCTGAACCGGCGGGACGACTAGATCGACGACGGATCTTCATCTGGTACGGTGGATGAGGGACGTCGAGGTTGTTGTGGACGACGTCGTCGGGGAAGAGGATCCGGCTGGGTGGCGGACGGAGGAGGATGTGGGGCTTCGCGGGTGAGGGAGTCATGGACTAATGGGTCCTCGGGTGTTCGGCCTGTCCTCCGTGGGCCGGACTGATGGGCTGTGAAGACATGAAGACCGAAGACCGTACTTGTGTCCGGATTGGACTCTCCTTGGCGTGGAAGGCAAGCTTGGCGACCAATAATGAAGATTCCTTCTTATGTAACCGACTCCATGTAAACCCTAGATCCCCTCGGTGTCTATACAAATCGGAGCGGTTAGTCCGGAAAGGACATTCAGTACCATATACACATAGCCTAGACTACTAGGGTTTAGCCATTACGATCTCGTGGTAGATCAACTCTGTAACACTCATATTCATCAAGATCAATCAAGCAGGAAGTAGGGTATTACCTCCATAGAGAGGGCCCGAACCTGGGTAAACATCGTGTCCCCCATCTCCTGTTACCATTGGTCCTACACGCACAGTTCGGGACCCCCTACCCGTGATCCGCCGGTTTTGACACCGACATTGGTGCTTTGATTGAGAGTTCCACTGTGCCATCGGCAAAGGATTCGTTGTCCCCTTCGATCGTCAGTAATGGCACCGTTCAGGGAGAAACCTTCCTCCCCGGACAAACCTTTGTTGTCGGTGACTTCGTACTGCGGGCCAACTCGCGTGGCCATCTGGAGCAGGTCGATAGTCACGCCCCTGGCCATCGGGTCAGATCTGAAATCTTGAACTGCGCCATGGATACTCGCAGAGACTTGATCTCCGATGGATTCAAGACTGCGGCAGTCGCTCCCCCTATCTCCGATGAACATGACTTAAATCTGTCATCGGATTAGACCCAGGAGTTGGATCCTGTTGCTGCAACGGCCTTAGAACCAAAGCAGATCGTGCCCTTCGAGGCCACAAAGTCCACAGTATTGGATCCACACACGGACTCGACATCTTGCAATATTTGCGTCAATGGAACTCCAGACTCGTTTTCGGCTACACGTTCCAGATCAGACGCGCCAGCAGACACCGAGCTTGATCGGTTATCAATTTTCGAATTTAGCGCCGCTGACTTCTTCCAGCACTCGCCTTTTGGTGACATACTAAATTATTTAAAGAACTTATACTTGGAGGAGGACTCACAGCCGAACTATGTTCGGGTCGAGCTAGAGACGGATGACGAGGAAATTTGCTTCCCACCTGCCACCCACTTCATAGACACTGTCGATGGCTTAACCGACGTGCTTGACTATGGCTCCGAAGACATCGACAGTATGGACGACAATGCCGATATGGAGCAAGGCCAAGACCCGCCATTCACCGGACGTTGGGCGGCTACCTCTTTGTACGACGTGTACATGGTTGATACACCCAAAGGATCTGGCGACGAGAACGAAGAGCCAGATGCGAAGAAAACCTCTGAGACGCAGTCCAAGCGCCGACGCCCCAAGCGCCAATCTAAGCCTCATTGCTCAAAGGACGGCAACACCGGCACCGGAGAAAATAGTACTCTAGGCGACACCGAAAACAATGAAGACCTTGTCGGAGCTACATCCGAACAAGAGGAACATGACAACAGGCAAGACAACCCTGATGAACAGGCCATAGAAGATGACTCGGAGGACGACAGCTACCGTCCACCCTCCGAAGAGGAGACAAGCCTCGGCAACGAAGACTTCATCATGCCTAAGGATCCTCTAGAGCAGGAGCACTTTAAGCTTCAGCTCATAGCCACTGCAAGGAGCCTGAAAAGAAACAGCAGCAGCTTCAAGCTGAACAAGATCTGCTCGTCGGCAGGTGGACCGATGTCCTGACAGCCAAAGAATACGGCCTCAAGCGCCCAACAAAGAGCTACCCGAAACGCAGACTGCTACCTCAATTCGACGAGGAAGCACTGGAGCATACATCTCCCTTGCGTAATGCGGAACGACCACCACGTGGTCGGGACAGGGTGGCCGACCGGCCACCCCGCGGCTGGGATAAAGCGGCAACTCAGGCCGAACAGCAGCCTGCCCCACCACCTCGTAAAATAGAGACGGAAGAGTTCGGGGTCGCACATATGACCTCCGGCAGATCCTGGATGATAGAGCAGGACATACAAGATCGATCTACGGATCGCGAGTCCGTGCCTCGAGGCACGATGATGGCTACCTATTCGAACGTGATAAATCTAACCATGCCCGAGCCGAATACCGCAGACGGACTCCGTCAGAGCTATGCCACGACGCGACCCGATATAGAGGTGCCGCACACCCTCTTTGCTTCACAGATGAAGTACTGGATCATGAATTCCCCGAGGGGTTCAAGCCTGTCAACATTGAATCATACGACGGCACAACCGATCTCGCAGTATGGATCGAGGATTTCATTCTCCGTATCCATATGGCTTGAGGAGATGACCTCCACACCATTAAATACCTCCCACTAAAGCTCAAAGGGATAGCTCGGCACTGTCTTAGCAACCTGCCTGAAAATTCTATCGGCTGCTGGGAGGACTTGGAAGAAGCCTTCCTGGACAACTTACACGGAACATATGTCCGGCCACCAGACGCTGATGACTTAAGCCACATAGTTCAACAACCTAGAGAATCAGCCAGAAAATTCTAGACTAGGTTCCTAACCAAAAAGAACCAGATCGTTGACTGTACGGATGCCGAGGCCTTAGCAGCCTTCAAACACAGCATCCGTGATGAATGGCTAGCACGCCACCTCAGCCAAGAAAAGCCGAAGTCCATGGCAGCCCTCACGGCACTGATGACCTGCTTTTGCGCGGGAGAGGACAGTTGGCTGGCCCGTAGTAACAACACAGCCAGCGAGACAGGCCCCTCTGAGGCCAAGAATAGCACCAGCAAGCTTCGGCGCAATAGACACAAACGCTGAAGCAACGGCAACAACATCGATGACACCATGGTCGACACCGAATTCACTTGCTCGAAGTCCGGCCAATGGAAGAAGCCCTACAAAAGGAACAATGAAGGACCTTCCAGCCTTGACCGCATACTCGACCGTCCGTGCCAGATACACGGCACCCGGATAATCAAGCTAATCATACCAACAGGGATGTTGGGTTTTCAAGCAGGACGGCAAGTTAAATGCCGAAAACAAGGAAAAGGGATCACAAAGTGAGGACGAGGACGAAGAGCCCCGGCGGCCGAACACTGGGGGCAGAAGAAATTTCCCCCTCAAGTCAAAACGGTGAACATGATATACTCTACGCACATCCCCAAAAGGGCGCGTAAGCGAGCGCTTAGGGACGTCTACGCGGTAGAGCCAGTCGCCCCAAAATTCAACCAGTGGTCATCATTCCCGATCACTTTCGATCGGCGGGATCACCCAACTAGTATCCGCCATGGCTGTTCAGCCCACTAGTCCTCAACCCAATTATTGACGGGTTTCACCTAACATGAGTCCTGATGGACGGTGGTAGCAGCCTCAACCTGCTTTATCAGGACACAGTGCGGAAGATGGGCATTAACCCCTCACGAATCAAACTAACAAATACTACCTTTAAAGGAGTCATACCAAGCATAGAGGCCCGCTGTACGGTCTCAATCACGCTGGAAGTGGTCTTCGGTTCTCCGGACAACTTCAGAAGCGAAGAGTTAATCTTCGATATTGTCCCCTTCCGCAACGGCTATCATGCACTACGCGGGCGAACTGCGTTTGCTAGATTCAACGCAGTGCCACACTACACTTATCTCAAGCTCTAGATGCCCGGCCCACGGGGCGTCATAACAGTCAATGGCAATACGGAACGCTCCCTCCGAACAGAGGAGCACACCGCCGCCCTAGCAGCAAAAGTACAGAGCGGCCTTCTCAATTAGCACCATAGTACGGCTGCCGAGCCCTCGGACGTCATTAAGAGGTCCCGGACTACACTGCAACAGGACGGCGTGGCTCGTTAAGAGCTCAACTAGCAATCCGACCTTTGTCCCGGTCCAAATGAGGTAGTGGCATTCGTACCACGCGTACACAATTACGCACTCAAAATTCCATGGACATCGACGGAGGCACAAGATAACCCGGGGTCTACAGTTCGGCCAGACTGATCCGGGAAAAACATACTTTTACCTTTTTCTTGTTTCAGGTTCCTTTTTCCGCGGGCCTGAACGCAAGTCCTTTAGAAGGATTGGCATACAACGGAGGCAAGCATCACATGTGTGTAGGGTAACCTTTATACGTTCTTCTTGACGATATTCAAACTTATTTCTCAGGACCCGCACGCTGCGCCCTACTGATCTCGGCATGTTAAATAGCCCGGATACTTCTCGCACCATCTGTACAAGATACGCTTTGACGTATCCATCCAGTTATAATAAAAATGGTTCGTGGCCCAGTTTCTGTGGTTTTCACTTCTTACTCCGTTTTATTTCGATCCGCTTATTTGCGACATCGATACTCTTCTGTACGTTTCATATTCGCTAGGGGCTATTGGTCGCCCCACAATACGGCAGCGAAGTCCGAAAACTTCTTACATATAAGTTCAAAACCCCGAATTTAGCATTATATGCATTGGCTCTGAATCATGTCTTTGGTCAATAGTTGGGTTGCCCGACTCCTGTGCTTGCTACCCTACGTTCCGCTCTATCGGCTAGGGTAGTAAAGGGAGAACTACTGCGATTGTGCCCTGGCCTTGACCGGCTGAGCACCTTAGTAGAGAAAGGCGAAAACTAACTGTCATGAAATGGCGAGAGCCAGTCAGCTGTTTGAGGGTTACCAAATCGTTGGGGATTTTTTCCGCGTCATACGAAGGATCGGCACTTCCTGATCAGATGCCGATGGCACCCTGGCCTGGACTAGGGGCTGCACACTTGCTTAATTATAGAACTTCTATGGCTAAGTGAGGGCGTTCAAGCCGTACAGTTCGATTGCCTTGTTTGTTGCGCTAAACAACTCCTCCAAAGGACCATATAATTGGATCAAGATTGTTTAGAATCCATCCCGAACACCTCAGTACTACCTATGTGAGGGCAGAAGCCGACGACTGGCCAACCCTCAGATTACAAATAACACGGCCGCACAGGAGGAAACAATTTAAAGCATAATAAAATTATTTTACAAACACCAGCTTTGTTCCCATAATACAAGGCAAGGCAACATGAATACATTTATTCAAATACAATGTCCTACGAACATTGCACCGCCACAAGTCGAGACCCCTCTACGACATCCGCGAAATATCGCTCGGGTGTGCGGTGCTCCTTGCCCTCCGGCGGCCCGCTGGCAACTTCAACATCGTTCATCTTCACCCACCACATCTTGCAGCGAGCGAAGGCCATACGGGCACCTTCAATACAGGCAGAGCGCTTGAGGACGTCCAGCCGCGGACATGCCTCCACCAGATGCCTCACGAGTTCAAAGTAGCTGTCGGGCATAGCTTCGGCTGGCCATAGCCGGATTATCAAATTCTTCATGGCTAGTTCGGCCACCCTGTGCAGCTCCACCAGCTGCTTCAGCTGATCGGTGAAGGACACGGGATGCTCTGGCGTCGCGTACTGCGACCAGAATAGCTTCTCCGTAGAACCTCCTCCTTCGGCTCGATAGAACTCTGCAGCGTCTGATATGCCGGTAGATCCGCAAAAGCCCCTGGGGAACTCCGAACCCATGTTAGTAAACGGTATTGCTTCTTCGCATACTTGCTTTGCATCTTAAATGCCTTACCCGTCGTGATCTTCTTGACCTCCTGGATCTCCTGGAGGGCGGCCTGGGCCTCATTCCGTGCGGTCTTCGTGCTCTGACGAGCCTTGGTGAGCTCGGAGTCTTGAGCCGGCGCATCATTCTCCAAGGTCTCACATTTTTTCACCGCATCCTGGAGCTCCTGCTGGATTTCCTTGACCTGGGCCTCGAGCTTCTTACGGGCGGCTTGCTGCTAGACAGCTTTCTCCTCAGCCTTGCCCAGGGCCTTCCTCAGGGCCTCGACCTCGGTCGCGGCTCATACACATATTACGACAATACAGTCAATATACATCGCTTACACTTTCCGAACATACGGTGAGTCGTTATTCACCTTGCTTCTCCTGGAGCCGAACCCTAACCTCGTCGAGCTCGTTCTCGGTCCGCTCCAGCCTCTGCCTCAATTCAGAGACTTCGGCAGCATGCAAGGTTGCGGCAAACAGCGACGCCTGTTTATGCATACATGCTATGTTAGTCTCCTGCAATAGATCCTCTGTCTAGTTCTTCTCGCCAGACAGTGTCTCAGCAGCTACTGACTACAGGTTTTTTTCTCTTTCTATGTCACTTACCTCAAAACCTTTCAACGGGTTGCTGCAGGCCTCGTTCAGCCCACTCTTGGCGGACTGAACCTTCTCAATCACCGCGCCCATAAGGACGCGGTGCTCTTCCATAACGGGGGCGCCTCGCAGCGCCTCCATCTGGTTGTCCGGCGCCACTAGATGGAAAGGGACCATCGGTGAAAGCGACGCACCCCCCCCCCCTTCAAAGGTGGCTGCTCGCCCGACTCCTGAGCCATATGGGTCTTTGGAATCGTATTAGGCTGATGGCCAAACTGGGCGCGGCCCTCCTTGCTAGTTTTCATGGGGTTCGTTTCCCCCAAGTGTCCGGCGGTGGAGGCTTCGCCTCGTGGCACCTCCCCGATAGCATCCTGGGCTCCTTCTCGGTTCGGATCGGCCCTCCGGGACAACACTTCGGTGTCGTCCCTGGCCCCGGGAGAGTAAGCAGGCGGTGGCGACTGGCTCGCCATCTCCGACGGAGCCAACGAACCCCCAGACGATCGCTGGCTTAGGTCGCGACCGGACTGCAATATTACAGTTGACTCCGTCAAGATAATGGAGAGAAAGGGCTGGATGTGTGCACGAACGAGGCCTGCCACTTATGATGCGGTCTGGGGCTTAGTGCGAGGGCGCCGTTCCGGACTACTGTCAACGTCCCACGCGGTGTTGACCGCTGAGGCGCCCTTCCCCTTTTTGGGCGCTTTCGCCTCCGGATGTGCCGAGGCCGCCCACTTCTTCTTATCCTCGGGAGGAGGGTTGTTTTCCTCCTCCTCCTACTCCTCCTCCTCCTCGTTGTTGTCCTCAGGAACAGAGGAATGGGCCTCGTCGTCTTCGGACGCCGCATACGAAGTGCCCTTGCGACGGGGGCCACTCTTGGCCCCCATGGCCTTCTTCTTGGCCTTCTTCTCCGGCGCCTTGTATGGCACCTGTCGGATCATGGGTTCCGGCAGACCCTTAAGGTTCGAACTCTGGGGTGCGCGCGGAGATCGTGCCCTCTACCCCTCCGTCTCGTAAGGATCTAACTACTGCAAGAACAACACAAGAGACACAGGGTTTATACTAGTTCGGGCCACCGTTGTGGTGTAATACCCTACTCTAGTTTGTGGTGGGCGGATTGCCTCTTGGGCTGATGATGAAGAACAGTACAAGGGAGAACAGCCTCGCGAGGGTCTGTTCTTGGCTAGGGGATGAACTGCTAGGGTGAGTTCGATCGCCCTTCTCTCTCTCTATGTATGCCTCTAGATACTCAATCAGGTGCCTCTACCCTGGGGGTGGCTAGTCCTATTTATAGGCAAAGGCCCTGGGCCTCTTCCCAAATATTGAGCGGGAAGGGCGCTAACAATTGGCCAATTCAAAGGGGAACATCTGGTAAACTTATCCTGACTAAAGTTGGTTTTCACCTGCCAAAGGCCCTGTGGTGATGTCGTCCTGGGCTCCATGGTGACCTCCTTCCCACCGTTGGACTGGTCTTGGTCTCGTTGCACCGAAATGGGTGCCTTTGCTTGATCCTCTCGCCTGCGCTTTCCCCCTTTGCACCAAAGAGGAAAGGGAGACGCTGCATGGGCTGGTGCCCGCCTGGCACCCTTGGTCGTCATGGCTTGCGTCATGAGCACCTCGTGAGGTACCCGCCTTGATCTCTCCGCCTCCTCGCGAGCCAGCCTAAGGAGGCCGTGCTTGAGGAAGCGCCGTGTCGCCCGCCTCGCAAGGCTTGGGCCCTCACGAGGGTCTTGAGCCTTGTGCTGATGAAGATGGGCCATGCTGGGCCCCCATTTGAGCCACGCCGTAGGCCGCAGGCAGGCAAGTCTAGGGACCCCCGTTCCCAGAACGCCGACAGTAGCCCCCGGGCCCAAGGCGCGCACGGACTTGGTCGTGCCAAGAGGTGAAAGGGCAAGGGCGAAGCGCCGCGGGCCCTAACAGCCTGCGGCCTTGGGCGCCGCGTGGCGGTTGATTGGACGTGGGTGTTTTTGCGACTACGCTGGATACTGAAGGCGTGGCATATGCTCGGGCTTTGTTCTTCTCCTTCGCTGCTCAGATCCCCTTTCTTGCGCTTCTCCTCCCTTCCTCCAAGCTTCCAGATCTACACCACCTGCTCGACCCAGGTAGCCATGGCGCCTCGCCGGGCCCCGGCCGAAGCTTGGTTCTCGCCTGCCTTGGACTCGCCCAACGTGTCGAAGGCGAGCCTCGCCCTACTGCACCGGATGGCTGCGGCGCAGGGCATTAACGGGGCGCAGATGTTCAAGGTCGGCTCCGATGCCCCTGAAGGCCAAGGGAGCACCTTCTATCCTTTCTTCGTGAGCTCCATTACAGCGGGCCCGGTGCCTCCTTTCTCTGAGTTCTTCCTCGCCGTCCTCCGTCACTACAACTTGCAAGCTCTGCATCTCCACCCCAACTCCATCCTTCTTCTGGCGATCTTTGCCTACTACTGCGAGGCGCATGTGGGGGTGCAGCCTTCAGTGGCCTTGCTGCGCCACTACTTCTACCTATGGACCTCCAAAGGTTCCCCTTCTGCGTGCGCGGGCTTCGTCGCGTGCGGCAGCTCCATGGCCATCTCGAATCTGTGGAAGAGGATCGAGGGCTTCCGGAGCAAGTGGGTATTGGTTGGCGCCGGGCGCGTCCACCCTCGGTTGACCCTTCCCACGGAGCCGCCCGTCAGTTCGGGCGACTGGTGCCGAGCGGAGCTCACAGATCCCCGCGCGAAGTCGATGCTGGCGAAGATGGACGCCGATCTGAAGCCAGCCAACATGGCGACGGCGAAGCTGACCGGGCGTCGCGGCTGAGGGAGTTCTTGGAGCACCAGCTGGCTCCGCTTCGGCAGTACTCTCTCCCAATGTGGAGGCCTCACCCGAGCCCCGCAGCCGTGGGCGAAGAGGACGTGACTGCGGTCCTCCAATCCCTGGTCGGGGGCGAGGTAGCAAGGCTGGAGGGCGCACCTTCGCCCCTGTTCCTCCGCGACGATTGGGAGCAAGCGGTGAAGTCCATGCCCGTCTTCAACGGGGACGGGCTCGTGCCCGTGGTGGCTCCCGAGGATCTGGTGGATGTGTCTTCCGGCGACTCCAGCGGAGGAGGAGGCAAGGAGGAGCGGGAGGGAGGTCCCGACTCCGAGGCGACTGACGGAGAGTCTAGGGCTCCCCCGCTCCAGCGCAAGCCCCGCGCTCTCCGCCTTTCGCTGAGCGACGATGACGATGATGACGACGTGCTGGGCAGCGGGAGCTCATCCCCGGTCCCGAAGAAGGGCAGGACCGGGTTGATTCCCCGCGGGTCCGCCCTAACTCCGGGGCGAACCGCTGACGCACCTTCTGCTTCCGAGGTCGACCCCTCCAGCCGGCTCTCCGGCTTCAAGTTTGGCAGGAGACCGCTGGAGCTTTTTGGCGACGACCCGTAAGTGCTTGATCCTTGATCCCTGGTTTCTTGTTCCGCCGACGAGGCTTGACGATTACTTCTCCTGAGCAGGCTGGCGCCCGCGGCGAAGAAGCTGAAGGGAGCCCCTGGGGCCCCAGCTGTGGCGACACCTCCGCCTGCAGGGGAGGGCGACCGCGACGCACGGGCTTCTCCTGCCCACTCGTCCTTGCGGGGCTTGGCTGATCTGGCTGGGGCCGCAGCCCCCATGGCTCGATCGACCCCAGAGGTGCCCTTGCCTGGTGCTGCTGCTACGGCTGGGGAGGCGCAGCAGACTCCGTCTTAGGATACTGCAGCCTCGCCGCTGCTACCATCTCCTCCCGTTCCGCCGGCCGCTGGTTCCACGACCCCTCCTGCTGCCTCGGGGTGTGCTGATCCTTCTCCGCCTTCTTCTTCCATCTTGGAGCGGGCTGTTGCTAGACTGGACCGGCTGCGGCAGGATCTTCTAGGCGCCGACCCTCGCCTGGTGGCCGGGCGCCTGGAGCTGGCTTCGGGGTGGATTCGCTCTGACGCCTCGATTCGGGCAGCGCTGGTTCAGGCCTCGACGGCCTGTGACGAGGAGAGTGAGGCTACCCTCGAGGCGAAGGCTGCCCGTGACGCGGCCCTGGGAGAGGCGGTTGGCATCCGCGGCCGCTGCAAGGAGCTGGAGGACGAGTTGCAAGGCCTTCGTGATCAGCTTGCAGAGGAGACCCGCCTTCGCCAAGAGCAGGAGAAGGGGGTGAAAGCTCGCGAGGCGGCGCTCGAGAACCGGGAGGCGAAGCTCAGGAAGCGCCGCAGCCACCTAGGCGCATTGAAGAAGGAGCTGGAGACGACGAAGGCCGAGCTGGACGCCAAGGCCCGGGTCCTCGCCGAGGATCGCGTGGCCTTCGCGGACATGGAGAGGGATGCTCGTGCTTCACTGAAGACGCTTTACGAGAGTGGCCTGGATAGCCCGCTGGCTGGTGACGAGGACGGCCCCGCCAAACTGCTTCCCTTCTTGGTGAAGGCTCTTGGAGATGTCGCCCTTGGACTCACCCCCACGGCCGAGGCCGAGGCGCGTGTCCTGTCTTCTGCCGCGCTGACGCGGGTCTTCGCCCATGTCTACCTTCGCGATCCCAGCGCCGACCTCGACAGCCTGCTGGAGCCGGTGAGTGGCGAGGGCGCTGCTGCCGCTGTCGAGGCCGTGAAGGGGCGCGCAGAGGCGCTGCTAGGGAAGTTTCGGGCCTTCAGCACCAAGCCGAAGCGAGGCGCTGCCGGCCCCACTACCCCACAAGGCGAAGCCACTCCACGCGACTCCGCTGCCGACAAGTGACTCCGCTATCGTTCCTGTTCTTCTTTCGATTCCTGCACATGCACGACGCCTCGGGGAGGCATTTAAATTTGCGTTTGGTACCAAGGCGACAGTATGGGTTGTAATATTTACTTTTAAGTTCCTTGAATTTTATGTTCCCCTTCCCTACTTGCTTATGTTCTATGCCGGCAGAGCCCGCCCACGCGCATGCCTCACCCAGCATCCGCCCCGACCGGATACCAGGACGGGACCAAAGGAATGAGGGGCCACGTGACAAGTTAGGGTCCTGAGTCACGATGCTCAGGAGTCCCCCTTGGCGCACGAACAACAAGTAGGGAAGCGCGATGTAGGTGCGTTTCCCGTTCTACGTCTGCAGAGCCCGACCCCGCGCGTACCTCACCCAGCATAGCCTTTCGGAACTAAGGAGTGAGGGGCTACGGAGCCAGTTAGGCTCCTGAGTCGCGATGCTCAGGAGTCCCCCTTGGCGCACGAACAGCATGAGATGGAATGTAGGCGGGGCTACCGTTCTACGTCTGCAGAGCCCAGCCCCGCGCGTACCTCACCCAGCATAGCCTTTCGGAACTAAGGAGTGAGGGGCTACGAAGCCAGTTAGGCTCCTGAGTCACGATGCTCAGGAGTCCCCCTTGACGCGCAAACGGCCTTTGTACCTTGGCTCCGCTCGAGGAGAGACGCGCGATGAAACCAGGCCCGAGGGGCCTGGCTGGGGCGTACGGCTGACCGTGACCCAGTCGTAGCCCCCGTGCCCAGCCCCCTCGCGCGGCGCTCCCGGGGGGAGGCGTTGCGATGAGGCCGGCCACTGAGCTCGGGGCTCCCTGAGGTTAATGCGGCCCGGAGGCCACCCTCAGTTGTTTATCACCAGCGCGGAGCATAGCGCTTCCGTATGTGTACGGGCATAGCCGCTCCTCGGCAGTGTCGTCAGCCAACGCGGAGCATGGTGCTTCCACTGGTACGTGGGAGGGGGCTCCCCTCCGGGAGGAGCCCCCGGGGCGTGTACAGCCCCGCCCTGACTCGTGGCTGGCACGGTAGAGCTAGGTGAGGTGTATCTGGGCACCCGTGAGCCAGCGCGGGACTCACGAGGCCCTACCTCTAGGCGGGTTGCGCCTGGCACTGGGCCGTATCTTGAGATGTGTTCCTGCAAAATCTGGTTAGATGCCGGCACTCTACATCCTCGGGTCCTGGCCCTCGAGCTTGTCTCAGCCGTCGCTGGTATGCCAGGTCGCGATGCCGTGGACAAGGCCAGAGGGTGAGGGTGGGAGAGCCAGTAAGAGCCCTGAGTCGCGATGCTCAGGCGCCCCCCCTTTAACGTGCAAGTGGTCGACATGAAGAAGAAAAGGTGCCGTGGACGGCATCAAGTAAACAAGCATGATGCATAATTGGAAATAAACGCGAAAGGGATACATGCCGCTGGGCCTAGCCCGAGTGGCCTGGGGATGATGCAGCCCGAGGGGCGCCCCCAGCAAAGCAAGCTAGCGATTGAAAAGATAAAAAGGGATACATGCCGCAGGGACGGACCCACGTGGCCTGGGAATGACACAACCCTGGGAGGGCGCTCCCAGCTGGGAATGAAACTTGAAAGATGTCACGTGAAGATGTCGTCGGTGCAGTGGCGTTGGTGCAGCAGACTCGGTGGGCTGCGGAAGCCGATCCTCATGAGCCCCCAGGCCTAGGGGCCTCGGGATGCTCCGGGGGCACTGGTGGCTCCTCGTGAGCAGCCTCCGTCTCCGCGAGGGCTGTGGAACGCCTGTCTCCTTGCGCCTCCAAGACGCTCCTCATGAGGTGCTGGTACGCCGCAGCCATGCTCGGCAGGCCATAAGGCATGCGAACATAGCTATGGGGTGGTCCTCCGCAGCGCCCCACTTGTGAGGGCGACAGGCGCTCCACCGTGGCAATCTGATTGAGCCCTGGTACGTCGATGCAGACGCGCAGTCCACCATCCTCGCCTGGATGGGGAGCCACAGCTGGTGGGCATTGGCAACCTCTTATCATCCTTGACTCCTGAAGTTCTTGAATGGCCTTGCTAACAAACTCCTGCTGGTCTGACCTTCTTTCCCTGGCTTCCTTTCGAGGGAAACGTGCTTCGAAACACGCCTCCACATGGTGCCCAAGCGCCTCCCTCGTGACCTTGGCGAGGTCGGTGGCCCTCCAGGTGAGAGCCCCCGAGCCCTGCCTGAGGACGGCGCCGGGTGCGCTTTCCTATGCGATTGAAGGAGGATCCCCCTGGGCAGACGCGGGCCCTGAAGGGCCTGCCTCCTGGGGGGCTGAGCCTGACGTCGTCTTCTTCTTCTTGGGGGTGGTCTCAGGAAGCCTCCTGCTTCCGCGATCTAGGTCTTCTAGTGACGCGGCCTGAAAGGCTCGCTCCAGGGTACACACTGCATCCTTCTCTTGACAGGGCACCGTGATGACGCCGCCACTTCATGGCATCTTGAGGATGTTGTAGCCATGGTGAGTCACGGCCATGAACTTGGCCAGCGCCGGGTACCCGAGGATGGCGTTATACGGCAGGCGGATGTGGGCGACGTCAAAGTCGATGAGCTCGGTGTGGTAGTTGTTGCGGGCCCCGAAGGTGACTGGGAGGCGGACCTGCCCGATCGGGACTGTGGAACCATCGGTGACTTCGGAGAAGGGCTTGGTTGGCTGAAGCTGGTCATAGGGCACTTGGAGGCTGTTGAATGTTTCCACGGACAAGACATTGAGCCCTGCCCCTCCGTCGATGAGGGTCCTGGTGACCAGAACATTGCTGATGACTGGGGAACAAAGCATTGGGAGGACTCCGGCTGTGGCCGCGCACTTGAGCTGGTCTGCTGAGCTGAACGTGATGACGCAGGCCGACCACCTGAGGGGACGCGTTGCTTCGAGCTTGGGGAGAACTACATTCACTTCACGAGCAAACTGCTTGAAGATACGCTGAGAGGCTGGGGCTTGAGCTCCGCCCAGGATGCAGGCGATTGCGCGAGGCTCCTGGAAGCCCCCAGCCCCCTCGTCTTGGTGGCGGTCTTCATTTCTTCTTGGCTGAGGCGGCAACGGCGGCAGGCCTGGGTTGCCATGAGGGCGATCCTCACGAGGCTGGTCCCTCCAGTCCCCCTTGCGAGGCGGGTCACGCCAGCGGTCCTTGCGAGGTTGGTCACGCCAGCCTTGACGTGGGCCACGATCTTCCCAGCATCCCAGGTGCCTTCCTCCTCCTCGGCCGTAGCCCCGGTCAGCACGGTCAGGGCGTCGGCCGACTCTTCCTTCTCGCACGGCGCGGAGTTCTTGGCATTCGTTTGTGATCTGGGTGTGGAGGTCGTGGTACACACAGTACCGGCTGCCCCTGGAGGATTCGGGCAGATCCTTGCCCCGCTTGGTGTCCGGCTCTGCCGCGAGCACGGCAGCCCCCTTGCGCTTCACGTCCTTGGCCTTGGGCTTCTTTTCTTCTGGGTCTGCGGCAGGCAGCTCGAGGAGGGAGAGGCGTCCCTCCTCAGCCCTGGCGCACTTGGTCGCCAGGTTGAACAGCTCTAGGGAGGTGCAGAGGTCTTCGTGCATCGCCAACTCCTCCTTCATCTTCACGTCGCGCACGCCATCGGAGAAGGCCGAAATGATGGCTTCCTCGGACACCCTGGGGATCTTGAGGCGCGCACTGTTGAAGCGCTGGATGTACTTTTGCAGGGTCTCCCCAGGTTGCTGCTTGATGCGGCGCATGTCGCTCACGGCGGGAGGCCGGTCGCGGGTACCTTGGAAGTTGGCGATGAAGCGAGTACGCATCTGGTCCCAGGAGGAGATCGTGCCTGGGGCCAGGTTCAGGAGCCAAGTGCGAGCACCTTCCTTCAGCGCCATGGGGAACCAGTTCGCCATGACCTTTTCATCCCTGCTGGCTGCTTAGATTCCCAGCTCGTAAAGCTGGAGGAACTCTGTGGGATCAGTCGTGCCATCGTAGCGAGGGGGCAGGTCCGGCTTGAACTTGTCGGGCCATGCGACTCCGCGCAGCTCGGCGGTGTAGGCGCGGCAGCTAGCGGTGACCGCGGGAGGTTTTGGTTGAGCGAGAGCTTGGCCTTGCAGGTCCCCTTGAGCTGCACCTGGGAGCAGCGCGGGGTCTTGACGTGCCGGAGCTGGAGCGGGGTCTCGGCAAGCCGGGGCTGGGAGCGCCCGGGCGGCCCCTTGCGGTCGCGGGACTTCTTGGCAGCTCCGTTCCTGCTGGGCCGGCACATGACAGAGCGGGTTCCGCCCAGGAGCTGCGCGCCTTGGGGCCATGGCATCTTCTTGGAAAGGAGGCGGCTGGAATGCCCCCGGGGCTTCATTGCCTACTCGGGGCGGAGTGCAGCGCAGCGGTGCGGAAGGCGCGGGAGAGCCCCCCGCGGCGCGGATGAGCTCGGCGACGCGGTCGAGCCACTCCTCGTAGACGTCGTCGACGGGGCGGTAGAGCAGGAGCTCATTCGCCGCGATGAGCGCAGCTCAAGCCTCCAAGGGCGCGCGAAGCGCGTGCGACAAAGAATCAGCCGGGGTGAGCGACGGAGTGGCGGTGCGGCCATCCCGCCGCACGGACGGGTGCTGAGAGGATGCTTGCCGCTCGTTCCCCGCCGGACCGGTGGCGGCGTTGACGGCGGGCGACGGGGAACGACGAGGACGCCCACCGACGGGGGCCGTCTGGACGACACGGGAAGCGATGGCGGCCCGGCGCTCGGCGCGGGCCCGACGAGCGTCACACATGGATGCGACGGTCGGAGGAGAGCGCAGCGGTGGAAGATAGATTCCGGCGCACCCCTACCTGGCGCGCGAAATGTCGGATCACGGGTTCCGGCAGACCCTTAAGGTTCGAACTATGGGGTGCGCGCGAAGATCGTGCCCTCTACCTCTCCGTCTCGTAAGGATCTAACTACTGCAAGAACAACAGAAGAGACACAGGGTTTATACTAGTTTGGGCCACCGTTGTGGTGTAATACCCTACTCTAGTTTGTGGTGGGTGGATTGCCTCTTGGGCTGATGATGAAGAACAGTACAAGGGAGAACAGCCTCGCGAGGGTCTGTTCTTGGCTAGGGGATGAACTGCTAGGGGGAGTTCGGTCGCCCTTCTCTCTCTCTATGTATGCCTCTAGATACTCAATCAGGTGCCTCTACCCTGGGGGTGGCTAGTCCTATTTATAGGCAAAGGCCCTGGGCCTCTTCCCAAATATTGAGCGGGAAGGGCGCCAACAATTGGCCAATTCATAGGGGAACATCTGGTACACTTATCCTGACTAAAGTTGGTCTTCGCCTGACAAAGGCCCTGTGGTGACGCCGTCCTGGGCTCCATGGTGACCTCCTTCCCACCGTTGGACTGGTCTTGGGCTCGTTGCACCGAAATGGGTGCCTTTGCTTGATCCTCTCGCCTGCGCTTGCCCCCTTTGCACCAAAGAGGAAAGGGAGACGCTGCGTGGGCTCGCGCCCGCCTGGCACCCTTGGTCGTCATGGCTTGCGTCATGAGCACCTCGTGAGGTACCCGCCTTGATCTCTCCGCCTCCTCGCAAGCCAGCCTAAGGTGGCCGTGCTTGAGGAAGCGTCGTGTCGTCCGCCTCCCGAGGCTTGGCCCCTCGCGAGGGTCTTGAGCCTTGTGCTGATGAAGATGGGCCACGCTGGGCCCCCATTTGAGCCACGTCGTAGGCCGCAGGCAGGCAAGTCTGGGGACCCTCATTCCCAGAACGCCGACAGCACTAGCACTAGCATCCCCACTAGGCGCGGGATGACTGGTTCTTCAGGCAACAGAGCCGGACACTGGATCCGCTTCGCCCTCTCCATCCAGTCCTACAGGAACCACAATAAAAGCTCAGACTTCACCCTCAAAACAATGAGGTTGGGGATACGTCACATGTAGCATACCTTGCTGGCGGGGTGTGTACAATCGTGGCCACGGTCTGAATCCGTGGCCGGTGGCTTCTCGTTGCCCTTAAAAAGCAACTTCCAGTCACCTTCGTGGGTAGTATCTAAGAGCCTCACCAAGGTCTAGTGCTTCTTCGAATTGAATTCCCAGAAAGGGCGGCTTCGGCGCTGGCACGGAAGAATCCGGCGGACCAGCATCACCTGGATGACGTCAACGAGCTTGATGTTCTTGGTCACCATGCTTTGAACGCGCGTCTGCAGCGCTATCAGCTCGTCAGGTGAACGCCACTCCGGACTCTTCTCGACCCAGGAGGTGAGTCGCATGGGAGCACTGGAGCGGAATTCGGCAGCCGCGGCCCAGGTGGTGTCGTGAGGTTCTGTGATGTAGAACCACTGCTTCTGCCATTCCTTTACTATCTCCACAAAAGTGCCTTTGGGCCAGGAGACGTTAGATACCTTGCTCACCATGGCTCCTCCGCACTCCGCATGCTGGCCATCCACCACCTTTGGCTTTATGTTGAAGACTTTGAGCCATAGCCTGAAGTGGGGCCGGATGCGGAGGAAGGCCTCACACACGATGATAAACGCTGAAATGTTGAGGAAGGAATTCGGGGACAGATCATGGAAATCTATCCCGTAATAGTACATCAGCCCGCGGACGAAAGAGTGGAGTGGAAACCCCAGCCCGTAGAAGAAATGAGGAAGGAATACTACCCTCTCGTTGGGCTCTGGTGTGGGGACGATTTGTCCCTCGGCAGGCAAGCGGTGGGCGATTCCCTCCGCCAAATATCCGGCCGCTCGGAGCTCAGTAATGTCCTCCTCCTTGACGAAGGAGACCATCCACTTGCCCTGACCACCGGATCCGAACATGGTTGCTTGAGTGGAAAGGAGATGAGAACTTGGGCACTGGAGCTCAAGATCGGGAAGGCGGAGACAGAGAGAAAGCTTGAGAAGAGGAAGAGGGGATCCTTATCCTCTTATAAAGGAAGCAAACATTAAAACGCCTCCTCGCTCGCCTTAAGATTCTCCTATTCCCAAGGGCCGTATAAACGGCACGGTTGAGTTACCCATGCCCGCATTGATGAGAATCCCGCAATAAGGGGACACGATCTCTGTTTCAACAAGACGTGCCAATAGCAATCGCGTCTCGAAACGTGGGATGGCAGAAGAAAAGCGGTTCGAAATTATGACCGGACGGACGCGATGTTATGTCAAAAAGAAGCTGCCGACAGATTAGCTTCGTTCAAACATTATAGTCTCTCTGCGGTTGTGTATGGTGTGTAACAGATCCGGATACAATCATCGCATCTGAAGACTATTTTGGAGTTCGAAAAAAGGGGAACCCGCCTTGCAATGCCGAAGACAATCTGCGCGCTGGACTCCTCGTCATTGGAAGCCAGGTTCAGGGGCTACTGAGGGAGTCCTGGACTAAGGGGTCCTCGGGCGTTCGGCCTGTTCTCCGTGGGTCAGACTGATGGGCTGTGAAGACATGAAGACCGAAGACCGTACTTGTGTCCAGATTGGACTCTCCTTGGTGTGGAAGGCAAGCTTGGCGACCAATAATGAAGATTCCTTCTTATGTAACCGACTCCATGTAAACCCTAGATCCCCCTCGGTGTCTATATAAACCGGAGGGGTTAGTCCAGAAAGGACATTCATTACCATATACACATAGGCCAGACTTCTTGGGTTTAGCCATTACGATCTCATGGTAGATCAACTCTTGTAACACTCATATTCATCAAGATCAATCAAGCCAAAAGTAGGGTATTACCTCCATAGAGAGGGCCCAAACCTGGGTAAACATCATGTCCCCCACCTCCTGTTACCATCGATCCTAGACGCACAGTTTGGGACCCCTTACCCGAGATCCGCCGGTTTTGACAACGACAACGGGTTTTCCCGGCCTCGGTGTATGAATGGGTGGGCGGATGGGATGGGAGTGGGGAACCATGCTTAGGGAGACGCTTGTCCGAAATGTGGGGTAAGTTACGAAAGTACCCCCACCAATTTGAGGCGGTTCTTTCGGTTCAGGGGTATCACGGGCATTTCGTGCGTCAGGATTTCACAGGATGTGGGAGTTTTCGCGTGCGGTGTAATTTTGGAATAGCAAGGCGCGGGTTGAGATGGAGGGAGTTGTCGGAGCACAACGAGACAAAGATATATCTTAAATATTTCAGGCTAACAAGGCGCGGGTTGAAACTTCCGGACAAGACTAACGTGTATTGTACCAAATCAATTCGCACTACAAATGTCATTCAAAACTTTGAATTCATGTTATGTTCAATTAAAATATTTTGCTACGCGTATAATGCATGCAACCTAGTACTCAGATGAACGTTTTAGTGCATTCCAAACGTATATACTACCGCGTCAATATGAACTAAATTTGAAATTGTTTCTCTATTTGAATAAGATCTACAATAATGATTGTTGTGAAGTCAAAGCGTTTGAATTCGTTTCTCTGTTCTAATAAGATCTACAATCGTCATTATTGTCCAGTTAAACCATCGTTTGTGTATTATCTTCACAGCACACTACATGATTAGTCTCGAGTTACATTTGAACTATGTATACTATATGAACTCGAACTTGATTTTTGGAATCCACTTTATGTTGATTTCAAATCATATTACATTTCAAGATCTAGCTAGATATTCACAAACTAAACCATGTCTCATATGTATAATGTGTTTATCACATTATGTATGGTGCCCCGCCCCCTACGCCTACAAGTATTTAGATGTGAGTTGCAAACACCACACATTACCACAAATTCAAATAAAATGTGAGAATGTTTGATATATAGTATTGTTTAGATTGTTAGATATTTAGCCGTAAGCTGCAAACGTCACACATTATCACAAATTCAAATAAAATGTGAGATTGTTCGATGTATAGTATGGTTTAGATTGTTCGACATTTAGCTGTCAGTTGCAAACGCCATGCATTATCACATTATGGTATAACATGTGCAAAACCACAACACGCATATCACCGCTATATTCATGCATGCATATGTTTAAAACACTATGATCTCCTATTCAAATATATGAATCCACTTTGATATCAAATTATGATCTTTGTTAGTCTCTTACACCCAGACAATCCTCTAACCTTTGTAGATACCACTAACTTTCTCTCGTGCATGCACACGCCCTCCTCGCCCTCCCCTCCCTCAGCATTCTATCCATCGCGCACATTCATTTTTTTCTTAAGGTTGTTCTCCCACAGTCTCCACAACTCCTTTCCGACACACACCGATCGATAAACCTCTCCAGCGATGTCTGCCTACAACATACACACACATCTTCAATCTCCTCCTTTATGTATCCTTGCCTCGTGTCTCTCATACAGTCCCACTCACGTGTAAACTCTCGCCCCTCTTTTCATCGATCTCACAACCGCTCACTCCTCCCCCTATCTAGCTAGTAGCTGGGCCTCTCGCACCACCCCCTAGCTCCATTCTCTCTGTCTATCCATCTCGTCGGGCCTTATTTGCCTCTAACAAATGGACGTACACCGACCGATCTCCCGCTATACATATAGCTAGCTAGGTCCTTATAACTCGTTTTTACCCATGCGTCGATCGATCTACCTCATTAGTTATGTCTCTCCCTTCCTCCGATAAACAACAATTGATCTACCGATCTAGTTAGGTTTGCTTACCAAACACATGGTTCCCCTTCATCATCCATGGATGTGCCCCGACAGATCTATCACGCACAGGCACACACAGAAACACATCCCCACTCTTATTGATAATATTGCAATTCCACCCTCAGTTTGTCTAGTAGGCCTCTCCCACTATCTTCGAGAAGAAACTCCATCACCCATCCAGCACTCTACCCCTCTCCCTCCCTCTCTCTCTCCTCTCTCTCTGTCCCCCTTCAGTTATGTATGGATGTCGACCGATCTCCCTCAAGACATAGCTGGGTCTCTCCTTCTCAACACATATACGAGTCGTTCTACCTCTATAGTTAGGCATCTGCCTACCCCTCCCCCACCCCCTCGCACACACACACCGGTACATCGAGCACTCTAGTCATGTCTCCCTGCCACACACAAACTTGACATGTGCCCTCTAACATTCCGGTAGCTAGGTCAGTCGCCCTATATCTTTGACTTGCACAAACACACAATTTCGATGGCTCTCTTCATCGATCTCGCACCCACCTACTTGATCCTCTCTTCGACTCTATGGATATCTATGACCCCTCCCTCTCTTCTCATGGATCGCCCGACCCTCTATATATGATATGGATAGGCCTCCATTTCACACACATTGCATGCAAAATTTTGTTTGAGAGGTCATCGACACATATTCCCACAAATACATTCACAAAATCAACCCTCCCCCCCAAAAAACAAAAAACACTCACGAACGTGCAAGCCATTTGTCTAGGTTTGTATCTCTCACACACACCCACGTAGGTGGGGGACGTGCACGAAGAGAAGAGGTGCACGCACGGCACACGTACTCTCGTCTCTTTCCCAACCACACCCGCGCGGGTATACGGTGGAGCTCATTTCTGTACGAAAAGGCAGCCCACGTGGTAATTTTACACATGTACTGGTTGTCCACCAGATGGAGGGAGGACCGTCTACCACGGGTGAATAAACAAATTGCGACTTGACGCGTCATGTTAAAAAAGAGGCAAACCATGTGGGGCCTATCTTAGAGGCAAGGCTCTATACACTGGAGTACTTTTGATGTGTCCCATCAACTCGCGGAACGAGGAGAAGCTTGCTTAGTAACCGTCTCCCCCGCCCACGGACGCGGCGGCTTGCAGGATGAGGTGAAGCTTGCTTACTACGCCTTACGCCCGCTCCCTCGCCCATGCGCGCGGTGGCTCGCAGGACGAGGAGAAAAATTTACTAGTACTCCCTCCATTTACTCCTCGTCCCTACTACCTTGGTTAGAGAGATTATCATATTGTTTGGAATATATATGTCCTTTAGTAGACTTGAATATGAACTACTAGTACATACTCCAAACACTTATGTATATAAACGTATTATAGAGTGTAGATTCACTCATTTTGCTCCGTATGTAGTCCATACTGAAACGGACGTAATAGTATGCACTCTCCCTCGTCCCTCGACCCTCACCACGTGGCGGATGTGCAACAATTCATTCGGTGTCAAAACCGGCGGATCTCGAGTAGGGGGTCCCGAACTGTGCGTCTAGGCGGATGGTAACAGGAGACAAGGGACACGATGTTTTTACCCAGGTTCGGGCCCTCTCGATGGAGGTAAAACCATACTCCTGCTTGATTAATATTGATGATATGGGTAGTACAAGAGTAGATCTACCACGAGATCAGAGAGGCTAAACCCTAGAAGCTAGCCTATGGTATGATTGTTGTTGTTCTACGGACTAAACCCTCCGGTTTATATAAACACCGGAGGGGGCTAGGGTTACACAGAGTCGGTTACAATAGGAGGAGATCTACATATCCGTATTGCCAAGCTTGCCTTCCATGCCAAGGAAAGTGTCATCCGGATACGGGACGAAGTCTTCAATCTTGTATCTTCATAATCCAACAGTCCGGCCAACGGTCATAGTCCGGTCGTCCGGACACCCCCTAATCCAGGACTCCCTCAATAGCCCCTGAACCAGTCTTCAATGACGACGAGTCCGGCGCGCAGGTTGTCTTCGGCATTGCAAGGCGGGTTCCTCCTCCGAATACTTCATAGAAGATTTTGAACACAAGGATCGTGTCCGGCTCTGCAAAACAAGTTCCACATACCACCCTAGAGAGAGAATAACTTTTTCACAAATCTAATTTGCTGACATATTCCATAGCGTGACATCACACCATAGCCAAGTCTTTATTCGAATCATTTTTACTGTCCCACCTCTGCGCGTTTTGCGAGGCGGTTTCCTTGGTACGTCTTGTCGAAGCAGAGATCGTGTCCCCTTTATTTATGGGATTCTCATCAACACGGACGTGGGTAACCCAATCGCGCCCGTTGGTATGTCTCCTCGATCAAAGGTAAGTCCCAAACGGTCACAGGGAGGGCTCTTGGTATTCAACCTCTTATAAAGAGACCAAAGCTTTACTCCTTTCTTTCGATCTCAATCGAATCCGCCTCTTGCCTCGAGTTCCAACACCCAAGGTTTCGAATTTAGGCGCTTCGGACCTTTGATGATGTCCGGCTCTGACCTTCAAGGCTGATGGATGCCTTCCTCTGTCATGGAGGAAGACGTACTAAAGCTGAGGGAGGCCAGATATTTGACCGGCAAAATCCCGCATAGGCTGCCTGCTCAAGGGCAGGTTATTCCCACTCCCAAGCCTGGTAAGAGTGTTGTGTTCGTGTCTCACTTCCTCCGAGGGCTAGACTTCACGACGGATCCCTTCGTGAGGGGGCTCATGTTCTATTATGGGCTGGAATTCCATGACTTAGCTCCGGAGTCTATCCTCCACATCTCATCGTTCATCGTCGTGTGTGAAGCTTTCCTCCGTATTACTCCTCACTTCGGACTGTGGCTTAAGACCTTCAAAGTAGAGCCAAAGATGATCGAGGGTCAGCACGCAGAGTGCGGAGGCGCCGTAATGTGCAAGAATGCCGATGCTCCCTGGCCCGAGGGCTCTTTTCAAGAGGAGTCCAGCTTATGGTAACAAGAGTGGTTTTATATCACAGCTCCTAGGGGTACCAAGTGGGTGGTGGCGCCTACTTTTCGCTGGGGTCCCCCGCCCCGACTAGTGTCATGGGTTAATAAGGGGCTGGACTGGGGGCCAGCAAAGGACGTGCCCTTGCTGCAGGGCCGCATCCGAGACCTCCTCGAAAGAGACGTCAATCTGGTCGTGGTGACGCAGGTCATGTTGATTCGCCGAACCCTGCCCTGCAAACGTCGCCCCCTCCGCCTGTGGGAGTTCAATCCGGAGGGACCACGAGCTCTCCAACATTTTATGGGCGCGATGCCCGCGGAGATGTACAAGTTGTTCTTCGGGCCGCTAGCAGCGGGCCCGGACTCTACTGAGGACGCAGGACTGAGCTGCAATCATCCAGATACTCAAGTAAGTAGCCATGTGCCTTATCACGCCATCCGTACATTTATCAAAACATCGCCCTTAAAAGAGTTGTCCTTGAAGCAGGAGTGGATAGCGAAGGCGAGGTTAATCAGGTGTCCGGCCGCCCTTCCTGAGACCTTGCCGGATTCCGTGTTAACCAGGATGCTGGAGATCGCGCCTTCAGAAGAAAGCGAAGGGGGGGACAAGGAAGCTACTGCCTCCTCGAAGGAGGCTGTCCGGAAAGGAGGAATCGAAAATTCCTCTACTCAGGGGAAGAAAAGGACCGCCTCTGAAGACCCGGAGACCATGGTCTCAAATCGGGGGAAGAAATCTTCACCAGAGGGTCCTGTGCCGGGAGATACCCCGGCCGTATTTTTCCCTCAAGGGGATCAGCCCTCCACCGAGCCGTAAGTAAAGAGGATGTTTTAATAATGAGAGAAATCTTTGCTTTACTTCTAAGGAAAATAACCGAACATTTACCTTGTAGTTCGGACCTTAGCCCTTCTCAGCAGAGCTAGTCTTTGGGGGATCTTCTTCCGGATATGATGGAGAGCGGAACGCCTCCCCCTGCCATACCGCCTCATGAGGCGGGCGATCCTGAGGTGTCGTCACGGAGGGTTTCTCCAGATCCGGTAAGGCCGAAAGGTAGTAATATGGCCACCGAAGCCCTCCGAATCCGGCTTTCAAAAAAGGCAATCAGACGAGTCCGGCACCGCCTGGTGCACGGCCGGAGACACTGAAGGACCTGCTAGGGCGAGCGCCTATCTCAGAGGAGCATCGTACGTTGATGGGTATGGTGATTGAGAAGATTTCATCCACGGAAAGCGGGTTGCATGAAGCTATCGTGAGTCTACTGACGGGCTTTGAGGTACATGAAATGATGTACCTTGTTTGGACAGTGCTGCATACTTTAAGATGCGCCCTGTGTAGGTAGTAGCCCCTTAGACTCTAGGTGTTGTCGAAGACGACGGCACATGGAGGATCATAGTCCTAGGTATAATTTTGCCGCCTTCATATGCAGGTGGTGAAGTGTCTGATGTCCAGCCGGACTGATGAATTTGTCGAGCTAAAGCGGCAACTTGACGTGGCAGATGCCGACATCGCGCTTGTCAACAAGTGGCTTGACGAGGCACAAGGTATGTAAGTTCTTCGGAGACACCTAGTAAGAGGAGCTTGATGCCAGTATCTTATAACGTGTGTGCTTGATGCAAATGGGGTTGCCGCCATGGAGAAACTTCGGGCAGAGCTTGCCCGAGCCAAGGAGCAAGCCAGAAAAAGTGATGCGGCTGCCTTAAAGGCGGTTGAAGAGCTGAAAGCCGAATAGGCTGCTCACTGCCAAAGCAAGAAGGAAATGGCCAAGATGGCTGTGAAATTGAAGAGCGCTGTTGACCGTTGCAAGCTTCATGAAAAAGAAGATCGGGCGGAACGGACGGACCTGGAGAAAGCCACTACAGCGGCCAAGGGTGCTCGTTCTGTGATGAGAGCGATGAGGGAGGAGCTACGTCAAGCCAGAGATATCGAGGCTGGAAAGCTCTTTATGCTGCGGATGAAGTTCGGGGATCCTAAATTTGCTCCGTTGGATCGGATGTGGAGTTTGGCGGACACGTATCTGGATTTAGCGGCAAGTGCCGCTGATGCGGCCAAACACTTCCGAAATAAGGAGGGTCGCGAAGTGGAAAAGTTTTTCTGGTCGTAGTTCCACAATCCAGAGCATCCACTTCCATTAACCGATCATTTGGCCGAATGGGCCGAGCTGAATAGGTTATCTGGACTCGCCATGAAGTATGTCGTGGATCATCTGTGGCCGAAAAGGCCAAATCCGGACAGTTATTTTAGCTTGGTACAGCAATTCCTTGGTGCGGTGCTTTATATCAACGCGATGAAGAGATCAGCGTGTGTGGAGGGTGCGCGGATGGCCCTTGCCCGTTTCAAGACATACTAGGCGGAGATGGAGGCCACCGCTGTTGCAGCCCAAGATTCGGGCAAAGGCCAAGAACCTGCCGAGCACTTCTTTCAAGAAGTCCTGGAGGGCGCTCGTTTAATAGAGACGCAGTGCTCAAAGGATGTTATGTTCGAATAACATGTATTCCTATTAGAAACAATATTTTGCTGAAATGTAGAAGCTTTTTATACTTGTGCTTGCAAGAATTATAATACCTCATGTGCGGCCGTTTACGTATATGTATATATATCCTAAAAGATGGCAGTCATTGGCTTCAGCCCCCACGCATATAATGCAGGGGTGTTCGCAAAAGGCGCATCATCACACTTGATCCAACGTCTTGGTCCATTAAGGAGGTGGTAGCGCAGCGAACTAGGCAACCGGAATATAATGCTTTATCACCTTCACTTAGCCATAGGAGTTTGACCGTGGAGCTACTATATAGCCCCTGGTGGCACCGCGCTCGCCCGAATTCGGGGCGCGTGTGTGCCTGGCCGGGAAATGGCCCATCGTTAATGCGGAGGAATCCCTAAGATTCCGATAGGTCATCGAGTGGTTGAACAGTCTCACGCTATATCACGACAGTCAGTTTTAGGCTTTCTCTACTGAGGTGCTCGCCTGGCTGAACCGGGGCACAATCACAGTAGTTCTCCTGGTGCCGCCTTAGCCGATAGAGCGGAACGTAAGGCAGCAAAACACAGGAGCCGGGCACACCCAACATTTGACCAAAGACATGATTCGGAGCTGATGCATATAAGGCCAAACTCGCAATGCCGGACACTCCCTAAGGTATTCGGTCTTTTTGAAAAACGGGCTAAACAGTACCCTTGATAATAAGCCCCTGGTGTCCAGGTACGTGCAAAATTCTGACGTGGCCACATGCCAAGACGTCAGCCTCCTCCTAGGTTATACTGAGAATCCGGGGGATGTGTATGAACAAGAGACAGTAAAAAAGGTTTACGCAGGGTCTTAATCTAAAAAGAATCCTTGGGACGGGTCCCTGCTACACGTCTACGCCTGTGTCTCCGTTGTGCCGTGTCCTGGACGGGTGTAGCACGGTGTTCATCTATAAAAGAGAGGAACTTAGTTGAAAAAGGTCGTGCGAAATGTACGATATACTAAATAAACAAAGTATAATTTGAGATGGGAAAATTGAGCCTTATTGTCTCTTATTTTACATGCGCGGAGCCCCTTGTACAGGGGTATACGGCTATTAAGCCTTTATCAATTATATGCTTACGTCGGACTCGTCTAGCCATGTCCGTGGTCTTAACGACCTGTTTAGGTGCTTTGATTGACGAAGCCGTTTTAGTGTGTGGCTGTCAAGGCAGCCGACAGTCTTCCGCGCGGGAGGGACACTCAATATTTCCCTTTAGTGACATGATGCCTCGTGGACCGGGCATCTTAAGCGTGAGAGACGCATAATGCGGTATTGCGTTAAAGCGAGTGAAAGATTCGCGTCCCAGTAGTGCTTGATAGCCACTTGAAAATGGGGCGATGTGGAACATTAGCTTTTCGCTACGGAAGCTATCGGGGGAACCGAACATAAATTCTAGTAGGAGGGAACCCGTGCAGTGGGCATCTGGGTCTGGCGTTACTCCTTTAAAGGAAGTGTTGCTATGGCGAATTTTTGTTGGGTCCATCCCCATTTTGCAGACTGTGTCCTGATATAGCAGGTTTAAACCACTGACGTCGTCCATCAGGACTCGTGTGAAGTGGAATCCGTCAATTATCGGATCTAACACCAAGGCAGCCCAGCCTGCGTGCCGGATACTTCCGGAGTAGTCCTGATGGTCGAAGGTGATTGGTTTTGACAACCAGTGGCGAGGCTCTTTTGTGATAGGCCACATGGCGCATATCTCTGCGGGCTCCACTTCGTTTCTCCCTTTTGTCACGTGTAGTAAGTTTACTGTTTTGACTTCTTGTGGGAATTTCTTTTGTTCCCCGGTGCTTTGTTTGTGGGGTTCATCATCGTCCTCACTTGGTGTATCCAGCCCCTTGTGTTCAGCATTGAGTTTGCCAGATTGCTTGAAGACCCAACATTCTGTGTGGGAATGATTTGCAGGCTTCCCGGGGGTGCTGTGGATTTGACATATCTTGTCCAGGATCTTCTTTAGATTAGACAGTCCGTCCCTATTATCTTTGAGGGGCAGCTTCCGCTTACCCTGCCGAGAGCTTTTGAATCCGGCGCTGACCACCGTGCTCCTCGGACTGTTTCCCTTATTCCGGCGCTGGTCTTTGCTGCGTCGTGGCTTCCCGTTTTCATCCCTGACTTCGGACGTACTTCGATCGCTGGTGTCGCATCTTGCCAACCAGCTGTCCTCTCCCGCACAAAAGTGAGTCATGAGGCTTGTTAATGCGGCCATTGTTCTTGGCTTTTCTTGGCCGAGGTGTCTGGCGAGCCATTCGTCTCGGACGCTGTGCTTGAAAGCTGCTAAGGCTTCGGCGTCCGGACAGTCGACTATCTGGTTCTTTTTAGTAAGAAATCTGTTCCAGAGCTTCCGGGCTGACTCTCCGGGTTGTTGAGTTATATGACTTAAATCGTCTGCATCCGGTGGTCGGACATAAGTCCCTTGAAAATTTGCCCGAAAAGCGTCCTCGAGCTCTTCCCAGCTTCCAATGGTGTTTTCGGGAAGGCCTTTAAGCCAATGTCGGGCTGGCCCTTTGAGCTTGAGGGGTAGGTATTTTATGGCGTGGAGATCGTCTCCTCTGGCCATGTGTATATGGAGGATATAGTCCTCAATCCAGACTCCAGGGTCTGTCGTTCTATCATATGCCTGTATGTTTACGGGTTTGAATCCCGCTGGGAATTCATGGTCCAGCACCTCGTCGGTGAAACATAGGGGGTGAGCGGCACCCCTGTATTTGGGTGTGCCGTTGTGTTCGGATATATGTTGTGTTGCATTGCTTGCTAGAGCTTGCTTTCTTGGCCCGTAGATAGATCTGGCTGGGCCATCTTTTTTATGTGAATCCTCGCGTGGATCACGTGCTGGCTTGTGTGTGGCATTGTTTGCCGCTCTGAATTGGCCATGAGGTCGTCTATCCGACCGGGTGGTTGCTTTGTTTTTTGATTGCGGGGGCTCTAAGGCCTCCTCATCAATTCGGGCAGTAGCTTTCGCTTCAAGTAGCTCTTTGTATGGCGCCTGTCGCCATATTTGTCTGCGGTGTTGAGTACTTTGCTCCATCTGATTCTGAGTGCATCTTCCGCCGTCTTGAGCTTCCGCTTCTGTCTTTTCAGGCTACGCGCGGTGGCGACGAGCCTTTTGTGGAGGTTCTCCTATTCCAGGAAATTGTCCGGCGTGAGGTCATTCGGACTGTTATCTTTGCCGGGGATGGGTTGTTCAGTTTGGTTATTTAAGTTGCCTTGTTCGGACGGTTGCTTGATGCCGTGTTCGTCGTCCGCCGACTCGCCCTGCTCTATGGCTGGGTCTATATGACCGCTCCCTCTGTCGAGGCGGGGTTTGGAGTGGTGCTTACGGTGCTGCTTTGACTGCTTCTCGAAGGAACGATCATTCGTTGCGTCCTCCCGTTCCTTGTCGTTGCTTCCTTTGGGTGTATCCACCATGTATATATCGTGGGCTGAGGTGGCCGTCCAATGCCCTATAGGCGCTGGTTGATGTTCGTCCCCTGCATCATCGTCCATACCGACGATGTCCTCGGAGTCGAAGTCGAGTACGTCGGTTAAATCGTCGACAGTAGCTATGAAGTGGGTGGTGGGTGGGCGTTGAATTTCTTCGTCGTCCGCATCCCGATCCTGCCGGTCATAATCCGGCCAGGACTCTCCTGACAAAGAGAGAGACCTAAGTGAATTCAGAATGTCGCTGAAGGGCGAGTACTGAAAGATATCCGCGGCGGTGAATTCCATGATCGGCGCCCAGTCGGATTCGATTGGCAGGGGCGCGGAAGGCTCGGAGTCCGGAGAAGAGTCCGGCACTTTGGAATCATGAGCTTCGCAGAGGATAAGGCTGGTGTTCGGTGCGATCGCCGTTAAGACTGCAGCCCCCGCGGCGGGGTCTAGCCACCCGTCCTCGATCGGCGCAGTTGGCTCCGAGCTAAGGGTCGGAGCGAATGCGGGTGCGGCCTCTAGGGCACTGTTCGGCGGCAGAGCTAAATCATGCCCATCGTGACAATGCGGCGCGCTCGGCTGTGGCTCGAATCCGTCGAAGATCAAGTCTCCGCGTATGTTAGCCGTGTAGTTCAAACTTCCAAATCTGGCCTGATGGCCAGGGGCTTAGCTTTCAATCTGCTCCAGATGGCCAAACGAATTGGCCCGCAGTGCAAAGCTGTCGAATACAAAGATCTGTCCGGGGAGAAAAGTCTAACCCTGGACTGCATCGCCAACGATGATCGAAGGAGCCATCAAGCATGATGACAACGACACAGAGGAACTCTTAATGAAAGCACCAATGTCGGTGTCAAAACCGGCGGATCTCGGGTAGGGGGTCCCGAACTGTGCGTCTAGGCGGATGGTAACAGGAGACAAGGGACACGATGTTTTTACGCAGGTTCGGGCCCTCTCGATGGAGGTAAAACCCTACTCATGCTTGATTAATATTGATGATATGGGTAGTACAAGAGTAGATCTACCACGAGATCAGAGAGGCTAAACCCTAGAAGCTAGCCTATGGTATGATTGTTGTTGTTCTACGGACTAAACCCTCCAGTTTATATAGACACCGGAGGGGGATAGGGTTACACAGAGTCGGTTACAATAGGAGGAGATCTACATATCCGTATTGCCAAGCTTGCCTTCCATGCCAAGGAAAGTCCCATCCGGGTACAGGACGAAGTCTTCAATCTTGTATCTTCATAATCCAACAGTCCGGCCAACGGTCATAGTCCGGCCGTCCGGACACCCCCTAATCCAGGAATCCCTCAACCATTATTGCTCGACTTCCCGAAGAGGCGAAGAGCCAATCGCAAGGTTAATAGTTTGGAGATGCCAAGCGCAAGGTTTATAGGAGAACGAGTAGTAGGTGCCGCATCATTTATAAATAAAGTTTTTTGTCTTCGGTGGCACGTACGCAATATAAATAGGTTCATATGGAGAAAAAAGGAAACCGCTCCACTATATACATAGGCAGGACGAGCCTACATGGTTGCTTAATAGGGTTGCTCTCTTCAGTTTTCACACTCTCTCGCACAAAACCACTGTCTCCACATCTCTAACATCCCGGCGGACGTGGGTGGATGCTTAGTGTAGATGCGGTCACCGTCGCCGACGGCCACTGTCGGCACGTCCCGATCAGGGGTCCCCGCCATTCTCTCTCACAAAGCCGGTGAGGTTGCCTTCGTCCATTGCTCACTGCCGCGACGTGGGTAGTTGCCTCCTCCCGCCGCCCTCCTCTAGGTTGAGCTACATCCCGACATCCCTCAGGTACAACTCCCTTTACAGTCGGCTTGCACCACTACTCCAGTTGCCCACATCACTCCATGTGGATATTTCTCTACTTCTTTGCCCCGCACATACCTCTACTGGCTTCTACGTACTGTATTTGTGATGATTTTATGTCTCATCAACTAGTCCTAGTAATCTTATTCTAATCACACTTCTTCAATTTCTTTGCCACAGGGATGCTCATCTCGATTTTGGTGAAACTGCACAAAATGATCCGATGGTCAAAGGGTTGCAAACTTCATTTCTTAGGAAGCACCGACGTTGCCAGCAAATTAAAGCCTGGTTAGGGTTTACAGTTCAAGGGCTAGGGACTGCATGGATCGCTTTTTTCTTTAGCTGTCTCTGTTTCAATGGCTAGGGACTGCATGAGTAGTAGTAGTACTATACGCCTTACGCCCGCTCCCTCGCCCACGCGCGCAGTGGCTCGCAGGACGAGGAGACAATTTTACTACTCCGTCCGTTTACTCCTCGTCCCTACTACCTTGGTTAGAGAGATTATCATATTGTTTGGAATATATATGTCCTTTAGTAGATTTCAATATGAACTACTAGTACATACTCCAAACACTGATGTATATAGATGTATTTTAGAGTGTAGATTCACTCATTCTGCTCTGTATGTAGCATAAAGTTGAGACACTTACTTTGGAACGGAGGGAGTACATATTTGCTATGATCTGTCAATCATTGAGATGCAATAGCATGCATGTTAGTATCCTTTGTATTTGATGAAATGTTGCAACGGGCAACCTTGGACGCAAGATACATGTAACAGAAGCTGGAAGCTTCATAGCATTGTACTATCTCGCTGATAAATTACAGTACGTACTATACAAGTAGTACTATGTAAAGAGTTAGGTGTCGCACGGTGTCCAGAAAATGTGGTGATAGTGTGAGGTGGGCCATGTAATCACTGAGCCTGCGTGTTTTCACTACTCTTGCACTCCTCCGCCGTAAGAATGGAGAAAATTGTAATCTAGTAGTACCTCCTTTCGCCGAAAGCGTGGGACATCCAACAGTCCTACCACCTCAGTAATAATGACCAATGAGCCGTCAAATCACATAGACCCAGCAGTAAGTTGGACGGACAAAGAAACCATCACTCTTGAATCCGCTTCTCCCTTCAACACAGGCACCAGTGAGAGGTCACGTCCGCTCTGCCCGGGCATGAATGCGGCACCAATTCTTTAGAGCGGTGCTGACCGTTTCGGGCGGGAAGCGCGCGCGGGCGATGGAGGGGCTTTGGGTGGGCCAGGATGGTCAGGAGCGGGCGTGGCAGCTGTCCGCCTGTCCCTACTAGACGCCCGGAAACGAGAGGATGCACCGACTCTCACAGCTAAAATCGTACACTACACACCATCTCTCTGTAGGAGTAGGTCGATCTGTCGCTCTCTCTAACACACACATGTTGTTAAACACGCACACGCACACACAGGTTCATAGAATAGGAAAATCATGCGAGTGCGAAGCCACAGGAAGTGAGATACAAATGGAGTACGTACAAGAAGAGAAGAGGCATCTCTTAGTTGTTTGGATTAATTGTTGCGCTTAGAGACAGAAATCAGGGCTTTGATTGGAGGAATGACCGGTCAAGTTTCTCCGTCTCCTCCAATCTGCTTGCACCTTGGTCCTGCTGCACCTTCTAACATGACTTATTACTTCTAGACGGAGGGAGTCGTATGATATATGGTGGCACACTGACTTAGGTCGAATACAAGTGCCCAAAAAATTGTGTGCATGTTATAATAAGGATTCACTTAAAATAGTACGTGAGCGAACAGAGGGATCAATTGGACAGTGTTCCCGAGCAGTAGTGAGATGTGTGAGGTAAGATACACCGCTGGTGCTTTTAATTTTTCTTATTAATTTGTTTGTTTCACCCTCTGACTGGTGGGACCCAACGTACTACGTGGAGAGAGGTTAGGTGACTAAGGCTGCATTATTTCTGCACCACTGTGGATAGTCTTACCACCAAAGCCACATGACACGATTATGATTGAAATCCCAATGACTCCCACACACACAAAAAACACGGCATGCTTGTCACATGAATGCAGGAATGTATAAAAGGTTATTTCCCTCTCGTTGAACATAATGGGAGGGTTGTGTAGCTGGTTAGCCTGTTCGCTCATCAAACTTGAGGTCTCGGGTTCGATAACTACACTTGAGCATAATTCGTGCCAGGAGGATTCTTTGACTGGCCAAAATGGATGGATACAGAGCTATACGATCTCGTAGTGACCGTATAATCACCTCATCACGTATAAGATGCAGCCTCGGCGCTTGTTTTCTAGGGTTTGACTCTTCACACTCTCTCCAGTATATATATACACGCTAGAGCCTTAGCGCTTGTAGTTGCTCTTTTCACACTCTCTCACCCTTTCCAGATCTAAACAACACTTTGTTGGCATCTCTCTCTCCCCTCACTGCTGGTCTGCTTGTAGTTGCTCTCTTCACACTCTCTCACCCTCTCCAGATCTAAACAAGACTTCGCTGGCCTCTCTCTCTCTCCCCTCACTTCTGGTAAAAGAGCCGTCCGCCGGGAAGGGAAGGAGGCTTAACGCTGTCGCCGTCGGCGAGGGAGGGAATCCACTACCGGCGCAACTGTTCACTTTCACCAAGCGGCGGCGTGGGAGGGCCTCCGACCCCTTCTTCTTCACCGCCGTACATAGTGTGGGTCGAACGGCCTCCGGTCGCCCACCGAACCACACCCCAAGAACCTTAAGGTATAATTTACTTATTCCACATGCATTGCTCTAGCTACATGTGGGCTTTTCCGGTTCTGCACTCGAATCTAGGTGTTGGATCAAACAAGAAAGTAGTGGGGAAAGTTGTATACCATGAATCTAGGACGTGGTTCAAAGAGGAAAGGAATGGGGGAACGTAGTGGGAAAAGTTGTATAGCATGAATCTAGGACTTGGTTCAAAAAGGAAAGGAAGGGGGAAAGTTGTATCGCATGAATCTAAGACGTGGTTCAAAGAGGACAGGAATGGGGGAAGTAGTGGGGAAAGTTGTATGGCATAAATCTAGGAAGTGGTTCACAGAGGAAAGGAAGTGGGGAAAGTACTAGTACAGACAGGCTATCCAGCACCTACGTTGGTCGAAAAGGGAAAACAATGACAAACGCAGTATGCACATATGTAACGAACTGATCTTTTGTTTTGGGGGACAAGGCTGTAGAGTTTGAGCAGGACTAGATTTGCTGTGCTCACATAGGGAAAGGTGTCTAAAGATAACAAAACAAGGACCAACAAAAATATGCTCCTTGGTTGTTTGTTCTTTGTTGCAACAGACTATGCATCACCCCAGTACATCGGTAGATGCACAAGGTGCTGGTGCGTCCACTGTCCCGTGCAACTCTTTAGCTGTTGTTAATCTAAATCCCTGTTTGGTTAAAAACTCCCTAGTCCCTACCAGCTTGGTTCCAGGGACTAAACACGGACTAGAGGTTATTAAATGACATGCTAAAAGACCATGTTACCCCTAGTAGTGAACTAATAGAGACAAGGTGCAATGCGTGGCAGGGGCAACTGTTGGAAAAAAGTCCCAAAAAGACTCCCTCGGGGTATTCTTTCTTTAGTCCCAAATGCCCACTTTTAGTCCCTAAAAGTCCCTCCTGTTTGGTTTAGATGGGACTGAAATGTCCCTGCAAACAAACACCCTCTAATAATGCTGCTGGAAAATTGATGCAATGCCACAGTTAAAAGCAAATTACATGTTTAACGAATTTTATTGTTAATATAATCTCTCTATTAATATTAATCAATGCCACCGTTTGAGAAATGCTACTGTCTTGCTTTCTTTCCCATTTAGATAAGGTAGATGCTTCTTTTTGTTGGCTTCTGTGTCATCCACCGTTATTGACCACTAGTTGTTTCCTTTGCACCTCTGTGTAAACAGGGTTATCTAGTTCACCTCGTTGCCATTGTGACCTTTTGTTGCACTGCACAAAATACTTTTGTTTTAAGAGTGTTTTGTGCAGTTCAACCAAAATGTCACACCGACAACGTTGCTTGATTGCTTGATCTTAGTGGAACTGCACAAGAGGAGATCTTACTTCCTATCTGTGTTGGCAAATTTGATTCAGATCTTCTTCTTGTGAGTTGTTTGAATTCCGCGTCATGAGAGGTCAGTACTAGCCTTCTTTCACATGATTCTGCAGTGTGCTTTCATATGTTGTGCTACTTGTACGGTAATGTTGCTTGATTTTAGTGAATTGCACAAATGGAGACAAGACTTCCAATCTGTATGTGCACCGTAATGTCCCATTGAGGTAAGATAAGGGTATTTCACAACTGTTGGCATGTATTTTGCCACTTTCATCAGAAAATTAATGTCATTGTTTAGTGCTATACTTGTGCAACCTAATTGACATGCCAAATCTTACATTGAAGCCAAAGCTTGTCTGTTATTGAACCAAGTGATGAAGGGGAAGAACAAGCGGAAGAAAAACAAAAATCAACTCCTGGTGTTGTAATGAAGCACTGGAACTGTGATGACACAAGTAATGATATAGTTTTGCATCTTAATTTATTGCTATGGCTGGAACGAGCAATTGTTTTGCCACTAATTTGATGCCACTCTTAATGTAATACGTAATTATCTCTACTTGTGCAAACAGGGATCTTCTTTGAAGATACCATATATTTTAGTGGAACTACACAAGAAGATGTTGGAAACATTAATCTAATTGAGGAGTATATAGTAAGCATGGCCACCACAGTAGATAGCAACAGATGGTTCCAGAGAAGTGCTTCATTTGTATGCTCTACGCAATAAGCCTCCTGACAAAGGATGGTACTCGCCCACTGATTTCATCCATATGATTGAGCTTTGTCATCTCTATTGGTGGTGTGCTACTGTTTAGATGTTGTCATCAAAAAGTGGAAGTGCATCATCTGTGCGGTTTTAAATATTTCCTTTCCCTTTTTTCAAGCAAACATGGATGCTAGCATTTAGTTATCCTCTTGTCTTTGCACAACAGGATCATCCTCCTCTGAAGAAGAATATGGAGTACGTGAAGTGACTAGTTCCGATTATGCCAGGATGAAGAAGCCATGTCTATCTTCTCATCAGAAGGAGCAGTTGAAGGATGGTTACATTACCCCCCACAAGACCAAACTAACTTCAGCTCAGAAGGACTGACAAATCTCCATTTGCTTGTTGTGATGCGCGAGTACAATGTTGTTCTAGGATTCTTTACGGTGAGTTCCATTTTTGTAAAAGTGTGCTCTACATGGACCATGTAGGTGCCTGTTTAAACTATCAATTCATAGTACAGTTTGCTTTATACTAATCACTTTTTTTGTATTTGTGCAAACAAGGGTGCTCAGCTTGATTTCAATGGGAACTGCACAAAATGTTCATGAATACATCGAATCATTCATTTCCACCACAAGAAAGGACGTGCCGATAAGTTCAAGGTGTTACAACATATAAGGGCGAAATCATACAAGCTACGCGCGAATTTGGTTGATTTTGGTGGAACTGCACAAAAACAACAGCTGGTTTATTTAGCACGAGGTGCCATGTCAATGTCTAAACTGATGGCAAATCCTGCCCATTCCACAATCGTCGGCATTTGATATTTTGGAATGGGAAAACCTTGTCAAATTTTGCTCATTGATTTTAGCAGGAAGACATGCTTTTGATATTTTATAATGGGACGCCCTTTGCTGTCAGCAGCGTCGATCCATTTTTTATTCTTTAGTTCTGAAGTAAATATTGGCTCTGACATGTGAATCGCTGAGATGCATAATCATTGATTGTTTTGAATGTTCTCTCTGACATGTGAACCGCTGTGATTGCAATGTACGGGAACGCCAAAGAGCTGCTCAAACTCTTTGTACTCCTTCTGTTCCATTTTACTTCGCACATTGTCCGGTAGCATACAACTGAAGTGCTCAAGTTCTCTAGCAAATTACTGTATCTCATGAGCTTTCTCAACCATGGAGCGCTCTTCAATCATCCTGTAATCATAGAATTGCTCCATGATGTATAGCTCAGTGCCAGCAACTAGAGGGTAGCAGCGGTGGCCTTACTTGGACCCGAGCGGCGGCGACCTACCTTGTTCTACTCTTCCTCGTTTTCTATGTGGCACGGCCTCATTAGCAGCGGGGCGGGGCCTCGGCGGAGCTGGCGATGTCCTCTGTCTCGTTGCTGGCGGGTGGCGCCTCGGCGGAGCGGGGGGAAATTCTCCCCCTCGTTGCCGGCAGGGTGGGGCCTCGGCGGAGCCGGCGGTGTCCTCTGCCTCGTTGTTGGCGCCGCAGGGCCTCAGCGGAGCAGGGCCTCATCGACGCCAGCCGAGCGGGGACTTGTCGGAGCTGGCATTGTCCTCTGCCTCGTCATCGGTCTCGCCAAACAGCGCCTCGGCCGCTTCATCGCCCTCTTTGTAGGCGACCGCAGCCTCCGCGACCCGCATGCGGTAGCGCCAGCACTCGAGGCGGCCCTCGCGGGCGGAGTGGTACGAGTCGAGCAGCGCCTCCTGCTCCGCCCGCTCCGCGGCGATCTGCTCCTCCGCCTGCAGGTGCTCCTGGAGGAGATGGTGGTTGTAGGCGGCGTCGGCCTGCGCCTCCCAGAACTGCTCCTCACGCTTCTGCCTCACCGTGTCCATATATTGGGCACGGGCCTCGCCGATGGTCATGGTGCAATGCATCGGCGAGGATGGAGCGGAGGAGGGGGTTGGCGTCGGATCGTCGACTACCATGTTCTCCATTGGGACGTCGTCGTCCTCCGGCTGCCTGCCGGCCAGCCAGTCGGCAGCAATGGCTGCCATTTCCTTGTGGTCCATCGTCCGCCCATCCCGAAGAGTGCTGGAGTGCGAGGAAGCCATGGTGGGCAGTAGTGGTGTGGACAAGAGAATAGGAACAGATGCGGATGACTGCAGCTATGGTCGGCGCAGCAATTTATATAGCAATGGTGGGTGGCGAAGGGACGAAAGTGTGGCGTCGGAGTAGCCGCCTCGGCAACCGTGTATCATCAACGTGGACGGACGACACTTGTGTCGTTTAAAGGCGGAGCAATCGCATGCACCGGGAAGCGGGGCGGGCGGCGCTGAACCGTTTTGGGCGAAAAGTGCGCCCGGGTGAGGGAGGCGGTCTGGGTGGGCCAAGGCAGTCAGACACGTGCTTGGCAGCGGGTCGGTCCAGCAGCCGGACATGCTAGCTTGCAGCTACCTCGCCGAGTTGAGTGACGACAATCAGACAATGGACGTAGCTTCCGACTAGGAACAGGCGCCACTGTCCAAGCCGGTCCATGCCGTGTTGACCATAGAGCAGGTGCGGCCGCACTTCGACGCCCTAATGGCGGAAAAGCTACCAGCGCAGGAGGACCTGTGCTGCAACCTCCGTCTCCTCAACGAGCACCGGTGAACAAGCGAACGACAATGCCGTCGCGGACATGTGGCCCTATGATCCTGGCTTCCCGAATGATCAGCGGGCGCTGTATCAGACCATCCGTAGGTCCCGCGAGGCCCTCTCCATCGTCCTTCGAGTTGTTGCGCTCGCCGTGGCGCCGCCGTCTCGCGTTGTCCACATGGTCAACAGACATGAGAATGAGGAGATGACTTTACTTGGAGAGGATGACAGCAAGTGCCTCCTTATTAGTATATAAAACTACAAATTATTTTGCTTCCTCCTGGTTTCCTGACATAACGGTCCCACACCATTGTGAACCTATGTAGTCACTAAACGAGAGAATTGCACAAGAAGCGGCCGACAGCTGGGACCAAGCAGCTCGAGCAGTATTTGTGTTTTTGAGGTGTGAGCACTGCAGAGTTTTTCTTGAGCGATGTTTAGCCCAGATATTAATTTTTCTCCTCTGAACAACAATGGAAACATCACTGCAGCTATTAATTGGGCGGGTTGTGGCCCGTCTAGCCCAGGCCAGATATCCAGCCCAGATATTAATTTTTTTTCAAGCTGAAAATGGCTAGCCCAGCTATACTTTTTTTAGGAATACCCAGGCAAAGTCAAGTTGTTATTCTCCACCCGCTAGGCTGCAAATCTTTCCTAGGAGGGATGCATTAGGCTTAACAAGAAAATGGGCTTTAAGAAATAATAAATGGGATGTGATTATAAAAACTGGGCAGTAACTATAAAAAATGCACCAAACACGTAATTACTTTATAAAATATTATTTTTGGATATTGAAAATTTTAATTTCATTAATTGTTGCGTGCGCAATGTTTCGTTGGATTTTTACGTAATATAAATTTATATTGAAATTGTATTTAATCTGACTAGAAATTTCGGGATAAAAATATTTCGGATCCCATTAAAATGTGGGAAATTTTATTGAATTCTGTTTTGAACGGTTGGTTGAAATGGTTTGTACTTTTAACAAACTGTAAATGGGTTGTAGCAAAATTTCATTAGAATTCAAAATTGGCTGCACATTCTTACAAATCACAAATGGGCTATAAGTTCTCTGCCACACACTTGTGGCCTTACTAAGTTGACGCGTCCCCTAAAAAAGAGAGTTGACGCGTATGCAAGGCTTTGTCAACTTATAGTCAACACACGGTTCTAGCAGCAGTGGCCGTTGGATGTCCATCCAACGGATGCCGTGCTTCTTCTTCAATCTCAGATATTCTAGCTTCACCCGCCCAAAAAATGATTCCTCCCCCTGACATCTAGGGTGCACCGTTTCGGAAGCTGACCTGTGGGCCTACTAAGTTGACGGGGACGGAGTGCTTTGTCAACTTAGTCAATATGAACGATTCTAGCTCCAGTGACCGTACGATGTCCATCCAACGGCCGTAGTGCTTCTTCAACCTCTGGTCTTGTTGCTCCAGCCGCCCAAAGCAGCACCGATCATGCCGCATGCTCCTGCCTCCCATGGCCTGCTGTGCTGCCATGGAGGCCTCACCGCCCCTACTATTCCCACCGCTGGCCAGGCCATCCCTCTACTCACCCACACCCCTTGTTATTCTGCGGCGACAGGAGCCTCACATCGCAGCGAACCAGTGAACCCTCGTACTCCTCTACGTGTGGGCATCCACTGCCGCGTCTTCCCCGGCTCCACGCCGTCCCCTTCCTAGGCCTCGTCGTTGTCCACCGCCCTGGTGCTCTCGGTGCGGCGTGGTCAACGAGGTCAAGGAAAGGCTTCCTTCGGACGTGGACTTTACGTGGAGAGGCTGACAGCAGGGTCCACGGCCGCAGCAAGAAAGTGCCTCCTTATTACGCACAAAATAATTATTCCTCCACCTGACAGCGGGGACCCACCGGACGGGCCGCCGTCTTTTGCGAAAAAAAAAGTTTCCCCCTGACTGTTGGGACCCACCAGCTACATCCTCGCACGCAAAGAAGTGCATTCGGGCAAAAAAATGATTCGCCCCCCTGACTGCTGTGACCCACCAGCTACATCTTCGCATGCAAGAAAGTGCCTGACAGTGGGGACCCACCTGGTCAAAGCGTACGTAGCATTGTCATTCCGAGTATGAACGTGTACGTACATACTAGTCGATGTAGAGACGTGCACATGTCGTAGAAGAGGCGCGCACGTATCATGTACACGTACTCACAGCGGCCAGTGTGCAAGAAAGAAAATATGGCCACGTACGTACATACGGGCAGGGTCTCGAACGCCTACTCATGCATACGTACGGCCAGGGCTCGTGTACATGGCTGGGTAGGAACGGAGAAACATCGTCGTCGTCGTGTTCATGGGGAGCCAACCAGCTGGGTCGGAACGGAATGCGTTGTCGTGTTCATCGGGAGGGCTTGGATGGAACAACCGATGGAAACGAGGCCTGGCATACCGCAGAACGGAGGAAAAGGCTTTGGGTTCGACCAGCCACGTTTGAAACGGGATCCTATTCATCGGGAGGGGTCTGGCGTACCGCAAAATGGAGGAAACGGACCTCCTATGGTCGAAACGGGGGTCCTATTGATCGGGAGGGGTGTGGCGTACCGCAAAATGGAGGAAACGGACTTGTGTTGGAGCGCTACGGTCGAAACGAGGGTCCTGCTCATTGGGAGGGGTGTGGCGTACCGCAAAACGGGACTCCACGGGATACTGTTCATATCCACCGTCGACCCCCCCTCCAGCCTCCACGCGGTACTGTTCATCCACCGTCGACCTCCTCCAGCCTCCACCTACGACTGTTCATCCACGGGCTCATGTTCATCCAGCCTCCATCGCGCGCTACTCCACCGGCTACCGTTCAACCAGCCCTCTCCACGGGCTCCTGTTCAACCACCCCTCCATGGGCTACTGTTCATCCTGCCCTCCACCGTCTACTGTTCATCCTGCCCTCCATGGGGTGGTCATGTTCATCCTGCCCTCCACGGGGTCCTATTCATCCAACCCCAACCGGCTCGATCGATCGGGGTCCTGTTTATCCACCCCCACTAGAAACTGTTCATCCAAACCCCCCAGCAACGCTCACTGTTCATCCAGAGGTAACGCCACTGGGTCCTGTTCATCCACGCCCACCGGGAACTGTTCATCCACCCCCCCCCCACCCGCAATGCTCACTGTTCATCCAGAGGCAGCATCGATCGGCTTCAGATAACAATAGTAGTGAAGGAATCGCTCGATCGGGTTCAGTTAACAGCCATCGATCGATCGCTCGGGTTCAGTAACGCGTAGCCTGCAGTGCAATCGCTCGGGTTCAGTTAGAGCCCAACGCCTCGCACACACACGCATACGTACGAGAGAAACGCGCATCTCTCGGCCCCCTACCACCCACCGTAACCGGGGACTCCCCGATATTTACCGCGCCCTTGCTTCTACCATGGTTTTTTCCATCATGGACGGCCCAAAGAATGTCAGGCAGCTGCGTCTCCGTCCCGCCCAGGACGAAAAGCCCATTTTCTGTGATGATTTTTTGTCATAGAAGTAGGACCCCACCACATCTATGATGATACCGGGTTTTGTCACAATTATCGTCATAGAAGTGTCATAAGTATGATAGAAAAGATTTTCGTTCGGCCCAAAATGTCACGAATGTGTTTTTTTTGTAGTGTGTCCAGTATTCACTTTTTCCTAATCGATCCGAATTTTTGCTCCCATGGTTGTTTTACACACACACCTCGGCATAACTCGCCAGGGGCTCAGTATGGGAACAAATGAGTTGCCGACAAGTCCGAACAGCTTTATAGCGTACTTCGGCGTCACGAGTTTGGCCTTATATGCATCAGCTTCAAATCATGTCTTGGGTCAATAGTTGGGTTGCCCGGCTCCTGCGCTTGCTACCCTACGTTCCGCTCTATCGGCTAGGGTAGTAAAGGGAGAACTACTGCGATTGTGCTTCCGATTCATTTGGTCAAGCACCTCAGTAGGGAAAGCCGAAAACTGACTATCATGATGCGGCAAGAGCTGGTCAACCACTCGACGACTTACCGGAATCTTTAGCGATTCTCTTCGTGTTATACGAAGGATCTTTTTTAGATCATTTTTTTTGCAACGCATCTTATTAAAAATAAGCCGCGTACATACCAGGGGCTATATCGTAGACCCACCATAAAACTCCTTTGGCTAAGTGAAAGTGTTAATGCCCCATATTCTGATTGCCAGGTTTGCCGCATTGTCACCTCCTTCACGGTCCAAGACGTTGGGTCAAGAGTGATCAAATACTTTTCCGAACACCCCCATACTTCCTACGAGGGGGCTGAAGCTGAAGACTGGAAAACTTTCCGATTATATAAAAATGGCCGCACAGGAGGAACAATAGCTTTCGAGCAAAGCATAAAAATAGTCTAAGTATAAAATTGGCTTTTACAATTCCCGTACACCTCACTTGAATATTATGTCTTTCGAGCATTGACCCTCTATCAAGCAGGCAGCCTCTAAGACGTCCTCAAAATAATGCTCCAGCGTGTGATGGTCCTTGCCCTTGGGTGGAATCTTCACCGCTGTCGGATTTCGGGTTCCGGCAGACCCTTGAGGTTCGAACATTGGGGAGCGCGCGGAGATCTCTCCCCTCTGATCTATGTCCAATCCTCTCGTGCGAACTGAGATGAAAACGATGAACAACACAAGAGACACAAGGTTTATACTGGTTCGGGCCACCGTTGTGGTGTAATACCCTACTCCAGTGTGTGGTGTGGTGGATTGCCTCTGGGGCTGATGACGAATAGTACAATGGAAGAACAGCCTCGTGAGGGGTGCTCTTGAGCTGGTTCGGTGTGTTCTACTTGGTCTCTACCAGATTTCTCGATGCCTCTACTCTGTGGTGGCTAGCTCTATTTATAGAGGCCCTGGGCCTCTTCCCAAATAATGAGCGGGAAGGGCGCCAACAATTGGCCATTTTGAAGGGTAACATCTAGTACAAGTTATCCTGACCAAAGGTGGTCTTCGACTGCCAAAAGCTCTGGTGGTGACGCCGTCTTGGGCTCCACAGTGACCTCCGTCCGGCCGCCTGGCTGGTCTTGGTCTAGTTGCACTGGAATGGTAACCTTTGCCTGATACCTTGGCCTGAGCTTCCCTCCTTTGCACCAAAGGGGAAACAAGGACTCTGCGCAGGCCGGCGCCCGCCTGGCCTTGATCGTCATGGCTTGCGTCACTGGATCCTCGTGAGGTCCCCTTCCATTGATCTCTCTGCCTCCGTGCGAGCCTGCCTGATGAGGCCGCTCTTGAGGAAGCTCTCTGTCGTCCGCCCCGCGAGGCTTGGCTCCTCGCAAGGGTCTTGAGCTTGTGTTGATGAAGATGGGCCACGCTGGGCCCCCACTTGAGCCACGCCGCAGGCCGCAGGCAGGCAAGTCTGGGGACCCCCGTTCCCAGAACGCCGACAGCCGCAACATCGATGGCCTTCATCTTCCCCCAGTATGTCTTGACATGGGCAAAGTCCATCCGTGCACCCTCAATGCACGCCGACTGCTTGACAGCATCGATACGTGGTGTCGCATCAACAAGCCGCTGCACCAAGCCGAAGTAGCTATTCGGAATAGGCTCAGTCGGCCACAGCTGGATTATGACGTTCTTCATGGCAGCGCCGGATATCCTATGAAGATCGGCCCATTGGGACATCTGTTCATTCAGCAACAGAGGGCGCTTTGATGCGCCAAATTGTGACCAAAAAATCTTCTTCGTTGCATACCCCTCTAGCGCTTGGTAAAACTGCGCCACATCGGAAGAACTCTTCGGCAAGTCTAAAAACTCGTCTGGAGAACTCCACACTTGGTTAAGCAGAGCATAGTTCGGATCACCGAACTTGGTCCGTAGCAAAAAGGGCTTACCGGCCGCAATCTCCCCAGCTTGCCGGATCTCCTTACGGGCTGCTCTGGATTCAGACCGCGCTCCTCTCGCCTCCCGCAAGGCCTTGTCAAGTTCAGCCGTTTTGGCTTCATTCTCCTTCTCAAGAAATTCACAGTGGCTGGTAGCATTTTTTAGTTCGAGCGCCATCGTGTATATTTTCTCCTCGTCTTGGCGCCGAGCAGCTTGCTCGGCCTTTAACTCAGCCGATGCCTTTTCGGCAGCCACATTACTAAACCGGGCCTGCTCCTTGGCCCAGGCCAGCTCCGCCCGAAAAATCTCAGCGGCGGCTGATCCTCGAGGCTGGCTCCAAGCCTCGGGCCGCCTGTTGCACCGCCTCCTCCCTCGGTGTCGTTCTCCAAAGCCGCCGCCCCCAAGTCGGGGTCGTCGACATCGCTCTCCGCCCGGTCGGGGAGGAAGTCGCGCTCCGGCCCTGCGGCTCCGGCTGCCAGCTGGAGAAGGGGGCTCTGTGATGACCCACAAGTATAGGGGATCTATCGTAGTCCTTTCGATAAGTAAGAGTGTCGAACCCAACGAGGACCAGAAGGAAATGATAAGCGGTTTTCAGCAAGGTATTCTCTGCAAGTACTGAAATAAGTGGTAACAGATAGTTTTGTGACAAGTTAAATTGTAATGAGCAACAAGTAACAAAAGTAAATATAGTGCAGCAAGGTGGCCCAATCCTTTTTGTAACAAAGGACAAGCCGGAACAAACTCTTATATAAGGAAAAGCGCTCCCGAGGACACATGGGAATATCGTCAAGCTAGTTTTCATCACATTCATATGATTCGCGTTCGGTACTTTGATAATTTGATATGTGGGTGGACCGGTGCTTGGGTGATGTTCTTACTTGAACAAGCATCCCACTTATGATTAACCTCTATTGCAAGCATCTGCAACTACAACAAAAGTATTAAGGTAAACCTAACCATAGCATGAAACATGTGGATCCCAATCAGCCACTTACGAAGCAACGCATAAACTAGGGTTTAAACTTCTGTAACTCTAGCAACCCATCATCTACTTATTACTTCCCAATGCCCTCCTCTAGGCCCAAATAATGGTGAAGTGTTATGTAGTCGACGTTCACATAACACCACTAGAGGCTAGACAACCTACATCTTATCAAAATATCGAACGAATACCAAATTCACATGACTACTAACTGCAAGACTTCTCCCTTGTCCTTAGGAACAAAAGTAACTACTCACAAAGCATATTCATGTTCATAATCAGAGGGGTAATAATGTGCATAAAGGATCTGAACATACGATCTTCCACCAAATAAACCAACTAGCATCAACTACAAGGAGTAATCAACACTACTAGCAACCTACTAGCACCAATCCCGGACTTGGAGACAAGAATTGGATACAAGAGATGAACTAGGGTTTGGAGATGAAATGGTGCTGGTAAAGATGTTGATGGAGATTGCCCTCTCCCGATGAGAGGAGCGTTGGTGATGACAATGGTGATGATTTCTCCCTCCTAGAGGGAGGTGTCCCCGGCAGAACAACTCTAGATTGGTTCCGCCTCGTGGCGGCGGAGTTTCGTCCCGAAAGGTTGCTTCTAGTTTTTTTCTTGACGAAAGACTTCATATAGGAGAATATGGGCGTTGGAGAGCCACCAGGGGGGCCACGAGGTAGGGGGCGCGCCCCCCACCCTCGTGAGCAGGGTCTGGGCCCCCTGGCCTTCATCTTTGGCGAGGATTTTTCTTTATTTATTTTAAGATATTCCGTGGACCTTCAGGACTTTTGGAGTTGTGCAGAATAGGTCTCTAATATTTGCTCCTTTTCCAGCCCAGAATTCCAGCTGCCGGCATTCTCCCTCTTCATGTAAACCTTGTAAAATAAGAGAGAATACCTATAAGTATTGTGACATAACGTGAAACAACAGCCCAAAATGCAATAAATATCGATATAAAAGCATGATGCAAATGGACGTATCACTCTATTCAAAAGCCGATTGGTCGGGCTGGATAAGACGGACTCGGCAATAAAGAGACAGCGAGAAAAGGAAAGACAACTTACCATGGGCGGAGGGTTGGCGTGTGAATGCGGCTCCTTGCCCAACCGCCATTCTTCCGTGAGCTCGTAGTTCACAAGATAGTTCACCATGAAGGCTACCTCTGCGTGAGGCATCTCCTTGGTGCACAGCTGGCTCGGGTCCCGATGTTCGCTCATCTGGCAGATCATGTGGGGGCGGCCCTGGAGCGGGAGCACTCGCCGCGCCATGAAGGCGGCCAGCAAATCAGGCCCGGTCAGGCCCTCCGACTGTGTCAGCACTCGGAGCCTCGCGATGGTGGCGGCTCCAGCAGGCGTCAGTGTCCTGGCTCGGTACGACCAGTTGGGTTGCCTTCCAGCTGGCGGGCCGGCTGCGTAAGTCGGCAGGTTGACCCAGTCGCCCTCCGCAAAGACGCTCTTCACGTAGAAGTACGACCGCTGCCACATCTTCACCGACTTTATCAGCGTGATGGGGGGAAACGGATTGTCGGCCCCCGACCTCCGCACCGCGATGAATGCGCCGCACTGGGCCGGCACGCCTGCGACGTGGGTGCTGAGCTTGGAGTAGAAGAACTCCCACCAGAGCTCGACGGTGGGGAGGACGCCGAGGAAGCCTTCACACAAGGTAACGAAGGCGGACAACAGCACCACCGTGTTCGGTATGAGGTGGTGCGGCTGGAGACCGTAGAATTTGAGGAAGGATCAGAAGAAGTTGCTCGCCGGCAAGCCAAGGCCGCGCAGGCAGTGCGAGCGGAAGACGACCCGCTCGCCCTCCTCTGGCGCCGGCGAGATTTCCCTCCTCGGCGCGAGGCGGACCCTCACGAAATCCTTGTCGGGCAGCCGTCGCGTCTGGCGGAGGAAATCCATGTGGTTGTCATGAACTTCGGAGCCATCCCACGCTCCGGAGCGTGCCGTGGGGGCGCAGGGGCGGAAGATGAGCTCATCTAGAGTAAAGCGCCGTAGTGCTCAACCTGGCGTGGAGGCGTGACGGCGAGAGGAAGAAGAAAGAGCAGGCAGTGAGGAGGAGGGGCGCGCGTGCTCTGTCGTTCCCCCTCCTCCACCTACTTATAGGTCTACGGGCTGTGAAGCCGAGGGGCGATCATGGGATTTACTGCGCCTACTACTCCACGCCCCCACATTTATTGCGCAAGTTACTGTGCACAGTAACTCTGCGGGAACCTCAACCGCCCACCTCGGCCACAGCGGATCCGCTCACGTGCCGAGGCGTGGTAGTGGCGGGCCCCGCAGGCAGGCGTGTCCCGTCGCGCGCGTGGGTGGGCAGACTGGCCCGGCCGCTCGTCGCCACGTGACAGGCCCGAAACAGGCGGCGGCCTGGAAGCTTAGCTAGCACGCCGCTTGGATCCTGCTGGGGCATTCGAAAATTTTGGACAAGTCAGATTGGGCGAGTCCGACTCCTACCAGTCAGCCCGTCGGAAGACGGACGAGGCTCTACCTCAAAAACTGGGAGAAGGAAACTGCTGAGGCTCCTCGGCCAATCGCCCGCGGCGCCTCACAAGCTTCGGGGACTACTGTCGGAGTAATGGGCCACGGGTAGGCTAACTGGAAGCCCAGAACCTTTCAAGACATGGGGCTGACTGCGCCCCTCAAGACGCCAAGATGAAGAGCCGTCTTCTGGAGGCCGGCTGGAGGAACAGCCGGCTGCCCATAAACGGCCGAGTCCTGGAGACAAGGCCAAGACAAGCCGACTCCTATCCGGCGGCTTCTGGAGAAGCCGGCCCCGAGGAGTCGGCCCGCGGCATCAGCGAAGCCCGTGCCCTCTTCATGGGGGACGGGACAGGGAATGGCTACAGTGTAGCCCATCCCCTCCCCTTTTCCAGGGGCTGGTGTGGCCAAAGTGCCCTGTACCGGCAGAGATCTCCGCCCGGCGCAGCACTGTTGCCATGCCATCCCTGACATCATCACAAGCAGGCAGAATCCTGCTCCCATGATGGCCTGTCGGTACGGCCCAGAGACGACGGGCCCCACCAGTCAGCGAGAGTCTGGAAGACGGCAAGAGCCCTGCTAGTCGGACCCGATGGAGGTCGGCCCTTAATAGTTGGCCCGCCCCTTCCTCGGGACCCGCGCTCCATTAACCAGACGAGACACAGAGTGGCTACAGTAATCGCCCACCAGGCGGGGAAGCTGTGGCCACGACCCCCTGACCAAGCCTACGTCATTAGAGCCGCGGCTACAATGATCAGTAGCCGACAAGACCCGAGAGCGGCGGGGACGGCTTGTCGGCCACGTACCCAACCAGTCGGCGGGGCCCACCAGGCAGCGGGCCCCAGCAGTCGGCGGAGAAGCCGGTGGCCGAAGAGACTGACGGTCGGGCCCTACGCCTGGCTGAATTATCATTGTACCCCTGGGGGGTAGGCCTATATAAACCCCCTAGGGCACCCATGCAAAGGGTTCCCAACCTGTTAGAACTAGACCAGATCATAGGAGAAGGAGAGAGCTAGCCTTGCCCTCTCCTACCTCCAGCATACAGCTCAAGGAGCACCTTTGTATTCACTTGTGCCTTAGTGATCATGCAGAGACCCCGCAGAGCAGGACTAGGGGTGTTATCTCCTAGGAGAGCCCCAAACCTGGGTAAAGTACGTCGGCGTTCGTGTCTACGCCTCATCCCGCTTCCGGCCACCGGCGACGTTCTACTCGCTCCCACCATGATAAGCCATCCATTGGCATATGTCGCACCCAACCCCCGACAGCAAGCAAGAGCAAGAGCAGACCAGGCAGGGGACCGAGAGCAAGAGCAGACAGCAGTGCGAGCGAGAGCTAAAGCAGCAGCAGCTCCTACTGATGTGGACGTTGCCACCGAGGGAGCGACGCCGTTTAGGAAGTGGCCTGCGACGCCGCGGTGGATGGAGCCGCGCCGTGTCGGCTCGGGACCGAGCGCCGGCAGCACAGTGAGATCGAATCAAGAAGAAAATGCGGCGATTAGTGTACAACATCTTTGGTGGCGCCGATTAGGCCGCAGCTTCATCCGAGGAAACGTTGATGCTGATGCTCTACCGGTGGTGTAGGTGAAGACGGCGGTGTGGGAATGGAGGTGGCGCGAAAGACGAGGGGAACGTCGGGGCAGCTCCTTGGAGGTGGAGGACGGGGTGGCTGAACCGGCGGGACGACTAGATCGACGACGGATCTTCATCTGGTACGGTGGATGAGGGACGTCGAGGTTGTTGTGGACGACGTCGTCGGGGAAGAGGATCCGGCTGGGTGGCGGACGGAGGAGGATGTGGGGCTTCGCGGGTGAGGGAGTCATGGACTAATGGGTCCTCGGGTGTTCGGCCTGTCCTCCGTGGGCCGGACTGATGGGCTGTGAAGACATGAAGACCGAAGACCGTACTTGTGTCCGGATTGGACTCTCCTTGGCGTGGAAGGCAAGCTTGGCGACCAATAATGAAGATTCCTTCTTATGTAACCGACTCCATGTAAACCCTAGATCCCCTCGGTGTCTATACAAATCGGAGCGGTTAGTCCGGAAAGGACATTCAGTACCATATACACATAGCCTAGACTACTAGGGTTTAGCCATTACGATCTCGTGGTAGATCAACTCTGTAACACTCATATTCATCAAGATCAATCAAGCAGGAAGTAGGGTATTACCTCCATAGAGAGGGCCCGAACCTGGGTAAACATCGTGTCCCCCATCTCCTGTTACCATTGGTCCTACACGCACAGTTCGGGACCCCCTACCCGTGATCCGCCGGTTTTGACACCGACATTGGTGCTTTGATTGAGAGTTCCACTGTGCCATCGGCAAAGGATTCGTTGTCCCCTTCGATCGTCAGTAATGGCACCGTTCAGGGAGAAACCTTCCTCCCCGGACAAACCTTTGTTGTCGGTGACTTCGTACTGCGGGCCAACTCGCGTGGCCATCTGGAGCAGGTCGATAGTCACGCCCCTGGCCATCGGGTCAGATCTGAAATCTTGAACTGCGCCATGGATACTCGCAGAGACTTGATCTCCGATGGATTCAAGACTGCGGCAGTCGCTCCCCCTATCTCCGATGAACATGACTTAAATCTGTCATCGGATTAGACCCAGGAGTTGGATCCTGTTGCTGCAACGGCCTTAGAACCAAAGCAGATCGTGCCCTTCGAGGCCACAAAGTCCACAGTATTGGATCCACACACGGACTCGACATCTTGCAATATTTGCGTCAATGGAACTCCAGACTCGTTTTCGGCTACACGTTCCAGATCAGACGCGCCAGCAGACACCGAGCTTGATCGGTTATCAATTTTCGAATTTAGCGCCGCTGACTTCTTCCAGCACTCGCCTTTTGGTGACATACTAAATTATTTAAAGAACTTATACTTGGAGGAGGACTCACAGCCGAACTATGTTCGGGTCGAGCTAGAGACGGATGACGAGGAAATTTGCTTCCCACCTGCCACCCACTTCATAGACACTGTCGATGGCTTAACCGACGTGCTTGACTATGGCTCCGAAGACATCGACAGTATGGACGACAATGCCGATATGGAGCAAGGCCAAGACCCGCCATTCACCGGACGTTGGGCGGCTACCTCTTTGTACGACGTGTACATGGTTGATACACCCAAAGGATCTGGCGACGAGAACGAAGAGCCAGATGCGAAGAAAACCTCTGAGACGCAGTCCAAGCGCCGACGCCCCAAGCGCCAATCTAAGCCTCATTGCTCAAAGGACGGCAACACCGGCACCGGAGAAAATAGTACTCTAGGCGACACCGAAAACAATGAAGACCTTGTCGGAGCTACATCCGAACAAGAGGAACATGACAACAGGCAAGACAACCCTGATGAACAGGCCATAGAAGATGACTCGGAGGACGACAGCTACCGTCCACCCTCCGAAGAGGAGACAAGCCTCGGCAACGAAGACTTCATCATGCCTAAGGATCCTCTAGAGCAGGAGCACTTTAAGCTTCAGCTCATAGCCACTGCAAGGAGCCTGAAAAGAAACAGCAGCAGCTTCAAGCTGAACAAGATCTGCTCGTCGGCAGGTGGAACGATGTCCTGACAGCCAAAGAATACGGCCTCAAGCGCCCAACAAAGAGCTACCCGAAACGCAGACTGCTACCTCAATTCGACGAGGAAGCACTGGAGCATACATCTCCCTTGCGTAATGCGGAACGACCACCACGTGGTCGGGACAGGGTGGCCGACCGGCCACCCCGCGGCTGGGATAAAGCGGCAACTCAGGCCGAACAGCAGCCTGCCCCACCACCTCGTAAAATAGAGAAGGAAGAGTTCGGGGTCGCACATATGACCTCCGGCAGATCCTGGATGATAGAGCAGGACATACAAGATCGATCTACGGATCGCGAGTCCGTGCCTCGAGGCACGATGATGGCTACCTATTCGAACGTGATAAATCTAACCATGCCCGAGCCGAATACCGCAGACGGACTCCGTCAGAGCTATGCCACGACGCGACCCGATATAGAGGTGCCGCACACCCTCTTTGCTTCACAGATGAAGTACTGGATCATGAATTCCCCGAGGGGTTCAAGCCTGTCAACATTGAATCATACGACGGCACAACCGATCTCGCAGTATGGATCGAGGATTTCATTCTCCGTATCCATATGGCTTGAGGAGATGACCTCCACACCATTAAATACCTCCCACTAAAGCTCAAAGGGATAGCTCGGCACTGTCTTAGCAACCTGCCTGAAAATTCTATCGGCTGCTGGGAGGACTTGGAAGAAGCCTTCCTGGACAACTTACACGGAACATATGTCCGGCCACCAGACGCTGATGACTTAAGCCACATAGTTCAACAACCTAGAGAATCAGCCAGAAAATTCTAGACTAGGTTCCTAACCAAAAAGAACCAGATCGTTGACTGTACGGATGCCGAGGCCTTAGCAGCCTTCAAACACAGCATCCGTGATGAATGGCTAGCACGCCACCTCAGCCAAGAAAAGCCGAAGTCCATGGCAGCCCTCACGGCACTGATGACCTGCTTTTGCGCGGGAGAGGACAGTTGGCTGGCCCGTAGTAACAACACAGCCAGCGAGACAGGCCCCTCTGAGGCCAAGAATAGCACCAGCAAGCTTCGGCGCAATAGACACAAACGCTGAAGCAACGGCAACAACATCGATGACACCATGGTCGACACCGAATTCACTTGCTCGAAGTCCGGCCAATGGAAGAAGCCCTACAAAAGGAACAATGAAGGACCTTCCAGCCTGGACCGCATACTCGACCGTCCGTGCCAGATACACGGCACCCGGATAATCAAGCTAATCATACCAACAGGGATGTTGGGTTTTCAAGCAGGACGGCAAGTTAAATGCCGAAAACAAGGAAAAGGGATCACAAAGTGAGGACGAGGACGAAGAGCCCCGGCGGCCGAACACTGGGGGCAGAAGAAATTTCCCCCTCAAGTCAAAACGGTGAACATGATATACTCTACGCACATCCCCAAAAGGGCGCGTAAGCGAGCGCTTAGGGACGTCTACGCGGTAGAGCCAGTCGCCCCAAAATTCAACCAGTGGTCATCATTCCCGATCACTTTCGATCGGCGGGATCACCCAACTAGTATCCGCCATGGCTGTTCAGCCCACTAGTCCTCAACCCAATTATTGACGGGTTTCACCTAACATGAGTCCTGATGGACGGTGGTAGCAGCCTCAACCTGCTTTATCAGGACACAGTGCGGAAGATGGGCATTAACCCCTCACGAATCAAACTAACAAATACTACCTTTAAAGGAGTCATACCAAGCATAGAGGCCCGCTGTACGGTCTCAATCACGCTGGAAGTGGTCTTCGGTTCTCCGGACAACTTCAGAAGCGAAGAGTTAATCTTCGATATTGTCCCCTTCCGCAACGGCTATCATGCACTACGCGGGCGAACTGCGTTTGCTAGATTCAACGCAGTGCCACACTACACTTATCTCAAGCTCTAGATGCCCGGCCCACGGGGCGTCATAACAGTCAATGGCAATACGGAACGCTCCCTCCGAACAGAGGAGCACACCGCCGCCCTAGCAGCAAAAGTACAGAGCGGCCTTCTCAATTAGCACCATAGTACGGCTGCCGAGCCCTCGGACGTCATTAAGAGGTCCCGGACTACACTGCAACAGGACGGCGTGGCTCGTTAAGAGCTCAACTAGCAATCCGACCTTTGTCCCGGTCCAAATGAGGTAGTGGCATTCGTACCACGCGTACACAATTACGCACTCAAAATTCCATGGACATCGACGGAGGCACAAGATAACCCGGGGTCTACAGTTCGGCCAGACTGATCCGGGAAAAACATACTTTTACCTTTTTCTTGTTTCAGGTTCCTTTTTCCGCGGGCCTGAACGCAAGTCCTTTAGAAGGATTGGCATACAACGGAGGCAAGCATCACAGGTGTGTAGGGTAACCTTTATACGTTCTTCTTGACGATATTCAAACTTATTTCTCAGGACCCGCACGCTGCGCCCTACTGATCTCGGCATGTTAAATAGCCCGGATACTTCTCGCACCATCTGTACAAGATACGCTTTGACGTATCCATCCAGTTATAATAAAAATGGTTCGTGGCCCAGTTTCTGTGGTTTTCACTTCTTACTCCGTTTTATTTCGATCCGCTTATTTGCGACATCGATACTCTTCTGTACGTTTCATATTCGCTAGGGGCTATTGGTCGCCCCACAATACGGCAGCGAAGTCCGAAAACTTCTTACATATAAGTTCAAAACCCCGAATTTAGCATTATATGCATTGGCTCTGAATCATGTCTTTGGTCAATAGTTGGGTTGCCCGACTCCTGTGCTTGCTACCCTACGTTCCGCTCTATCGGCTAGGGTAGTAAAGGGAGAACTACTGCGAGTGTGCCCTGGCCTTGACCGGCTGAGCACCTTAGTAGAGAAAGGCGAAAACTAACTGTCATGAAATGGCGAGAGCCAGTCAGCTGTTTGAGGGTTACCAAATCGTTGGGGATTTTTTCCGCGTCATACGAAGGATCGGCACTTCCTGATCAGATGCCGATGGCACCCTGGCCTGGACTAGGGGCTGCACACTTGCTTAATTATAGAACTTCTATGGCTAAGTGAGGGCGTTCAAGCCGTACAGTTCGATTGCCTTGTTTGTTGCGCTAAACAACTCCTCCAAAGGACCATATAATTGGATCAAGATTGTTTAGAATCCATCCCGAACACCTCAGTACTACCTATGTGAGGGCAGAAGCCGACGACTGGCCAACCCTCAGATTACAAATAACACGGCCGCACAGGAGGAAACAATTTAAAGCATAATAAAATTATTTTACAAACACCAGCTTTGTTCCCATAATACAAGGCAAGGCAACATGAATACATTTATTCAAATACAATGTCCTACGAACATTGCACCGCCACAAGTCGAGACCCCTCTACGACATCCGCGAAATATCGCTCGGGTGTGCGGTGCTCCTTGCCCTCCGGCGGCCCGCTGGCAACTTCAACATCGTTCATCTTCACCCACCACATCTTGCAGCGAGCGAAGGCCATACGGGCACCTTCAATACAGGCAGAGCGCTTGAGGACGTCCAGCCGCGGACATGCCTCCACCAGATGCCTCACGAGTTCAAAGTAGCTGTCGGGCATAGCTTCGGCTGGCCATAGCCGGATTGTCAAATTCTTCATGGCTAGTTCGGCCACCCTGTGCAGCTCCACCAGCTGCTTCAGCTGATCGGTGAAGGACACGGGATGCTCTGGCGTCGCGTACTGCGACCAGAATAGCTTCTCCGTAGAACCTCCTCCTTCGGCTCGATAGAACTCTGCAGCGTCTGATATGCCGGTAGATCCGCAAAAGCCCCTGGGGAACTCCGAACCCATGTTAGTAAACGGTATTGCTTCTTCGCATACTTGCTTTGCATCTTAAATGCCTTACCCATCGTGATCTTCTTGACCTCCTGGATCTCCTGGAGGGCGGCCTGGGCCTCATTCCGTGCGGTCTTCGTGCTCTGACGAGCCTTGGTGAGCTCGGAGTCTTGAGCCGGCGCATCATTCTCCAAGGTCTCACATTTTTTCACCGCATCCTGGAGCTCCTGCTGGATTTCCTTGACCTGGGCCTCGAGCTTCTTACGGGCGGCTTGCTGCTAGACAGCTTTCTCCTCAGCCTTGCCCAGGGCCTTCCTCAGGGCCTCGACCTCGGTCGCGGCTCATACACATATTACGACAATACAGTCAATATACATCGCTTACACTTTCCGAACATACGGTGAGTCGTTATTCACCTTGCTTCTCCTGGAGCCGAACCCTAACCTCGTCGAGCTCGTTCTCGGTCCGCTCCAGCCTCTGCCTCAATTCAGAGACTTCGGCAGCATGCAAGGTTGCGGCAAACAGCGACGCCTGTTTATACATACATGCTATGTTAGTCTCCTGCAATAGATCCTCTGTCTAGTTCTTCTCGCGAGACAGTGTCTCAGCAGCTACTGACTACAGGTTTTTTCTCTTTCTATGTCACTTACCTCAAAACCTTTCAACGGGTTGCTGCAGGCCTCGTTCAGCCCACTCTTGGCGGACTGAACCTTCTCAATCACCGCGCCCATAAGGACGCGGTGCTCTTCCATAACGGGGGCGCCTCGCAGCGCCTCCATCTGGTTGTCCGGCGCCACTTGATGGAAAGGGACCATCGGTGAAAGCGACGCACCCCCCCCCCTTCAAAGGTGGCTGCTCGCCCGACTCCTGAGCCATATGGGTCTTTGGAATCGTATTAGGCTGATGGCCAAACTGGGCGCGGCCCTCCTTGCTAGTTTTCATGGGGTTCGTTTCCCCCAAGTGTCCGGCGGTGGAGGCTTCGCCTCGTGGCACCTCCCCGATAGCATCCTGGGCTCCTTCTCGGTTCGGATCGGCCCTCCGGGACAACACTTCGGTGTCGTCCCTGGCCCCGGGAGAGTAAGCAGGCGGTGGCGACTGGCTCGCCATCTCCGACGGAGCCAACGAACCCCCAGACGATCGCTGGCTTAGGTCGCGACCGGACTGCAATATTACAGTTGACTCCGTCAAGATAATGGAGAGAAAGGGCTGGATGTGTGCACGAACGAGGCCTGCCACTTATGATGCGGTCTGGGGCTTAGTGCGAGGGCGCCGTTCCGGACTACTGTCAACGTCCCACGCGGTGTTGACCGCTGAGGCGCCCTTCCCCTTTTTGGGCGCTTTCGCCTCCGGATGTGCCGAGGCCGCCCACTTCTTCTTATCCTCGGGAGGAGGGTTGTTTTCCTCCTCCTCCTACTCCTCCTCCTCCTCGTTGTTGTCCTCAGGAACAGAGGAATGGGCCTCGTCGTCTTCGGACGCCGCATACGAAGTGCCCTTGCGACGGGGGCCACTCTTGGCCCCCATGGCCTTCTTCTTGGCCTTCTTCTCCGGCGCCTTGTATGGCACCTGTCGGATCATGGGTTCCGGCAGACCCTTAAGGTTCGAACTCTGGGGTGCGCGCGGAGATCGTGCCCTCTACCTCTCCGTCTCGTAAGGATCTAACTACTGCAAGAACAACACAAGAGACACAGGGTTTATACTAGTTCGGGCCACCGTTGTGGTGTAATACCCTACTCTAGTTTGTGGTGGGCGGATTGCCTCTTGGGCTGATGATGAAGAACAGTACAAGGGAGAACAGCCTCGCGAGGGTCTGTTCTTGGCTAGGGGATGAACTGCTAGGGTGAGTTCGATCGCCCTTCTCTCTCTCTATGTATGCCTCTAGATACTCAATCAGGTGCCTCTACCCTGGGGGTGGCTAGTCCTATTTATAGGCAAAGGCCCTGGGCCTCTTCCCAAATATTGAGCGGGAAGGGCGCTAACAATTGGCCAATTCAAAGGGGAACATCTGGTAAACTTATCCTGACTAAAGTTGGTTTTCACCTGCCAAAGGCCCTGTGGTGATGTCGTCCTGGGCTCCATGGTGACCTCCTTCCCACCGTTGGACTGGTCTTGGTCTCGTTGCACCGAAATGGGTGCCTTTGCTTGATCCTCTCGCCTGCGCTTTCCCCCTTTGCACCAAAGAGGAAAGGGAGACGCTGCATGGGCTGGTGCCCGCCTGGCACCCTTGGTCGTCATGGCTTGCGTCATGAGCACCTCGTGAGGTACCCGCCTTGATCTCTCCGCCTCCTCGCGAGCCAGCCTAAGGAGGCCGTGCTTGAGGAAGCGCCGTGTCGCCCGCCTCGCAAGGCTTGGGCCCTCACGAGGGTCTTGAGCCTTGTGCTGATGAAGATGGGCCATGCTGGGCCCCCATTTGAGCCACGCCGTAGGCCGCAGGCAGGCAAGTCTAGGGACCCCCGTTCCCAGAACGCCGACAGTAGCCCCCGGGCCCAAGGCGCGCACGGACTTGGTCGTGCCAAGAGGTGAAAGGGCAAGGGCGAAGCGCCGCGGGCCCTAACAGCCTGCGGCCTTGGGCGCCGCGTGGCGGTTGATTGGACGTGGGTGTTTTTGCGACTACGCTGGATACTGAAGGCGTGGCATATGCTCGGGCTTTGTTCTTCTCCTTCGCTGCTCAGATCCCCTTTCTTGCGCTTCTCCTCCCTTCCTCCAAGCTTCCAGATCTACACCACCTGCTCGACCCAGGTAGCCATGGCGCCTCGCCGGGCCCCGGCCGAAGCTTGGTTCTCGCCTGCCTTGGACTCGCCCAACGTGTCGAAGGCGAGCCTCGCCCTACTGCACCGGATGGCTGCGGCGCAGGGCATTAACGGGGCGCAGATGTTCAAGGTCGGCTCCGATGCCCCTGAAGGCCAAGGGAGCACCTTCTATCCTTTCTTCGTGAGCTCCATTACAGCGGGCCCGGTGCCTCCTTTCTCTGAGTTCTTCCTCGCCGTCCTCCGTCACTACAACTTGCAAGCTCTGCATCTCCACCCCAACTCCATCCTTCTTCTGGCGATCTTTGCCTACTACTGCGAGGCGCATGTGGGGGTGCAGCCTTCAGTGGCCTTGCTGCGCCACTACTTCTACCTCTGGACCTCCAAAGGTTCCCCTTCTGCGTGCGCGGGCTTCGTCGCGTGCGGCAGCTCCATGGCCATCTCGAATCTGTGGAAGAGGATCGAGGGCTTCCGGAGCAAGTGGGTATTGGTTGGCGCCGGGCGCGTCCACCCTCGGTTGACCCTTCCCACGGAGCCGCCCGTCAGTTCGGGCGACTGGTGCCGAGCGGAGCTCACAGATCCCCGCGCGAAGTCGATGCTGGCGAAGATGGACGCCGATCTGAAGCCAGCCAACATGGCGACGGCGAAGCTGACCGGGCGTCGCGGCTGAGGGAGTTCTTGGAGCACCAGCTGGCTCCGCTTCGGCAGTACTCTCTCCCAATGTGGAGGCCTCACCCGAGCCCCGCAGCCGTGGGCGAAGAGGACGTGACTGCGGTCCTCCAATCCCTGGTCGGGGGCGAGGTAGCAAGGCTGGAGGGCGCACCTTCGCCCCTGTTCCTCCGCGACGATTGGGAGCAAGCGGTGAAGTCCATGCCCGTCTTCAACGGGGACGGGCTCGTGCCCGTGGTGGCTCCCGAGGATCTGGTGGATGTGTCTTCCGGCGACTCCAGCGGAGGAGGAGGCAAGGAGGAGCGGGAGGGAGGTCCCGACTCCGAGGCGACTGACGGAGAGTCTAGGGCTCCCCCGCTCCAGCGCAAGCCCCGCGCTCTCCGCCTTTCGCTGAGCGACGATGACGATGATGACGACGTGCTGGGCAGCGGGAGCTCATCCCCGGTCCCGAAGAAGGGCAGGACCGGGTTGATTCCCCGCGGGTCCGCCCTAACTCCGGGGCGAACCGCTGACGCACCTTCTGCTTCCGAGGTCGACCCCTCCAGCCGGCTCTCCGGCTTCAAGTTTGGCAGGAGACCGCTGGAGCTTTTTGGCGACGACCCGTAAGTGCTTGATCCTTGATCCCTGGTTTCTTGTTCCGCCGACGAGGCTTGACGATTACTTCTCCTGAGCAGGCTGGCGCCCGCGGCGAAGAAGCTGAAGGGAGCCCCTGGGGCCCCAGCTGTGGCGACACCTCCGCCTGCAGGGGAGGGCGACCGCGACGCACGGGCTTCTCCTGCCCACTCGTCCTTGCGGGGCTTGGCTGATCTGGCTGGGGCCGCGGCCCCCATGGCTCGATCGACCCCAGAGGTGCCCTTGCCTGGTGCTGCTGCTACGGCTGGGGAGGCGCAGCAGACTCCGTCTTAGGATACTGCAGCCTCGCCGCTGCTACCATCTCCTCCCGTTCCGCCGGCCGCTGGTTCCACGACCCCTCCTGCTGCCTCGGGGTGTGCTGATCCTTCTCCGCCTTCTTCTTCCATCTTGGAGCGGGCTGTTGCTAGACTGGACCGGCTGCGGCAGGATCTTCTAGGCGCCGACCCTCGCCTGGTGGCCGGGCGCCTGGAGCTGGCTTCGGGGTGGATTCGCTCTGACGCCTCGATTCGGGCAGCGCTGGTTCAGGCCTCGACGGCCTGTGACGAGGAGAGTGAGGCTACCCTCGAGGCGAAGGCTGCCCGTGACGCGGCCCTGGGAGAGGCGGTTGGCATCCGCGGCCGCTGCAAGGAGCTGGAGGACGAGTTGCAAGGCCTTCGTGATCAGCTTGCAGAGGAGACCCGCCTTCGCCAAGAGCAGGAGAAGGGGGTGAAAGCTCGCGAGGCGGCGCTCGAGAACCGGGAGGCGAAGCTCAGGAAGCGCCGCAGCCACCTAGGCGCATTGAAGAAGGAGCTGGAGACGACGAAGGCCGAGCTGGACGCCAAGGCCCGGGTCCTCGCCGAGGATCGCGTGGCCTTCGCGGACATGGAGAGGGATGCTCGTGCTTCACTGAAGACGCTTTACGAGAGTGGCCTGGATAGCCCGCTGGCTGGTGACGAGGACGGCCCCGCCAAACTGCTTCCCTTCTTGGTGAAGGCTCTTGGAGATGTCGCCCTTGGACTCACCCCCACGGCCGAGGCCGAGGCGCGTGTCCTGTCTTCTGCCGCGCTGACGCGGGTCTTCGCCCATGTCTACCTTCGCGATCCCAGCGCCGACCTCGACAGCCTGCTGGAGCCGGTGAGTGGCGAGGGCGCTGCTGCCGCTGTCGAGGCCGTGAAGGGGCGCGCAGAGGCGCTGCTAGGGAAGTTTCGGGCCTTCAGCACCAAGCCGAAGCGAGGCGCTGCCGGCCCCACTACCCCACAAGGCGAAGCCACTCCACGCGACTCCGCTGCCGACAAGTGACTCCGCTATCGTTCCTGTTCTTCTTTCGATTCCTGCACATGCACGACGCCTCGGGGAGGCATTTAAATTTGCGTTTGGTACCAAGGCGACAGTATGGGTTGTAATATTTACTTTTAAGTTCCTTGAATTTTATGTTCCCCTTCCCTACTTGCTTATGTTCTATGCCGGCAGAGCCCGCCCACGCGCATGCCTCACCCAGCATCCGCCCCGACCGGATACCAGGACGGGACCAAAGGAATGAGGGGCCACGTGACAAGTTAGGGTCCTGAGTCACGATGCTCAGGAGTCCCCCTTGGCGCACGAACAACAAGTAGGGAAGCGCGATGTAGGTGCGTTTCCCGTTCTACGTCTGCAGAGCCCGACCCCGCGCGTACCTCACCCAGCATAGCCTTTCGGAACTAAGGAGTGAGGGGCTACGGAGCCAGTTAGGCTCCTGAGTCGCGATGCTCAGGAGTCCCCCTTGGCGCACGAACAGCATGAGATGGAATGTAGGCGGGGCTACCGTTCTATGTCTGCAGAGCCCAGCCCCGCGCGTACCTCACCCAGCATAGCCTTTCGGAACTAAGGAGTGAGGGGCTACGAAGCCAGTTAGGCTCCTGAGTCACGATGCTCAGGAGTCCCCCTTGACGCGCAAACGGCCTTTGTACCTTGGCTCCGCTCGAGGAGAGACGCGCGATGAAACCAGGCCCGAGGGGCCTGGCTGGGGCGTACGGCTGACCGTGACCCAGTCGTAGCCCCCGTGCCCAGCCCCCTCGCGCGGCGCTCCCGGGGGGAGGCGTTGCGATGAGGCCGGCCACTGAGCTCGGGGCTCCCTGAGGTTAATGCGGCCCGGAGGCCACCCTCAGTTGTTTATCACCAGCGCGGAGCATAGCGCTTCCGTATGTGTACGGGCATAGCCGCTCCTCGGCAGTGTCGTCAGCCAACGCGGAGCATGGTGCTTCCACTGGTACGTGGGAGGGGGCTCCCCTCCGGGAGGAGCCCCCGGGGCGTGTACAGCCCCGCCCTGACTCGTGGCTGGCACGGTAGAGCTAGGTGAGGTGTATCTGGGCACCCGTGAGCCAGCGCGGGACTCACGAGGCCCTACCTCTAGGCGGGTTGCGCCTGGCACTGGGCCGTATCTTGAGATGTGTTCCTGCAAAATCTGGTTAGATGCCGGCACTCTACATCCTCGGGTCCTGGCCCTCGAGCTTGTCTCAGCCGTCGCTGGTATGCCAGGTCGCGATGCCGTGGACAAGGCCAGAGGGTGAGGGTGGGAGAGCCAGTAAGAGCCCTGAGTCGCGATGCTCAGGCGCCCCCCCTTTAACGTGCAAGTGGTCGACATGAAGAAGAAAAGGTGCCGTGGACGGCATCAAGTAAACAAGCATGATGCATAATTGGAAATAAACGCGAAAGGGATACATGCCGCTGGGCCTAGCCCGAGTGGCCTGGGGATGATGCAGCCCGAGGGGCGCCCCCAGCAAAGCAAGCTAGCGATTGAAAAGATAAAAAGGGATACATGCCGCAGGGACGGACCCACGTGGCCTGGGAATGACACAACCCTGGGAGGGCGCTCCCAGCTGGGAATGAAACTTGAAAGATGTCACGTGAAGATGTCGTCGGTGCAGTGGCGTTGGTGCAGCAGACTCGGTGGGCTGCGGAAGCCGATCCTCATGAGCCCCCAGGCCTAGGGGCCTCGGGATGCTCCGGGGGCACTGGTGGCTCCTCGTGAGCAGCCTCCGTCTCCGCGAGGGCTGTGGAACGCCTGTCTCCTTGCGCCTCCAAGACGCTCCTCATGAGGTGCTGGTACGCCGCAGCCATGCTCGGCAGGCCATAAGGCATGCGAACATAGCTATGGGGTGGTCCTCCGCAGCGCCCCACTTGTGAGGGCGACAGGCGCTCCACCGTGGCAATCTGATTGAGCCCTGGTACGTCGATGCAGACGCGCAGTCCACCATCCTCGCCTGGATGGGGAGCCACAGCTGGTGGGCATTGGCAACCTCTTATCATCCTTGACTCCTGAAGTTCTTGAATGGCCTTGCTAACAAACTCCTGCTGGTCTGACCTTCTTTCCCTGGCTTCCTTTCGAGGGAAACGTGCTTCGAAACACGCCTCCACATGGTGCCCAAGCGCCTCCCTCGTGACCTTGGCGAGGTCGGTGGCCCTCCAGGTGAGAGCCCCCGAGCCCTGCCTGAGGACGGCGCCGGGTGCGCTTTCCTATGCGATTGAAGGAGGATCCCCCTGGGCAGACGCGGGCCCTGAAGGGCCTGCCTCCTGGGGGGCTGAGCCTGACGTCGTCTTCTTCTTCTTGGGGGTGGTCTCAGGAAGCCTCCTGCTTCCGCGATCTAGGTCTTCTAGTGACGCGGCCTGAAAGGCTCGCTCCAGGGTACACACTGCATCCTTCTCTTGACAGGGCACCGTGATGACGCCGCCACTTCATGGCATCTTGAGGATGTTGTAGCCATGGTGAGTCACGGCCATGAACTTGGCCAGCGCCGGGTACCCGAGGATGGCGTTATACGGCAGGCGGATGTGGGCGACGTCAAAGTCGATGAGCTCGGTGTGGTAGTTGTTGCGGGCCCCGAAGGTGACTGGGAGGCGGACCTGCCCGATCGGGACTGTGGAACCATCGGTGACTCCGGAGAAGGGCTTGGTTGGCTGAAGCTGGTCATAGGGCACTTGGAGGCTGTTGAATGTTTCCACGGACAAGACATTGAGCCCTGCCCCTCCGTCGATGAGGGTCCTGGTGACCAGAACATTGCTGATGACTGGGGAACAAAGCATTGGGAGGACTCCGGCTGTGGCCGCGCACTTGAGCTGGTCTGCTGAGCTGAACGTGATGACGCAGGCCGACCACCTGAGGGGACGCGTTGCTTCGAGCTTGGGGAGAACTACATTCACTTCACGAGCAAACTGCTTGAAGATACGCTGAGAGGCTGGGGCTTGAGCTCCGCCCAGGATGCAGGCGATTGCGCGAGGCTCCTGGAAGCCCCCAGCCCCCTCGTCTTGGTGGCGGTCTTCATTTCTTCTTGGCTGAGGCGGCAACGGCGGCAGGCCTGGGTTGCCATGAGGGCGATCCTCACGAGGCTGGTCCCTCCAGTCCCCCTTGCGAGGCGGGTCACGCCAGCGGTCCTTGCGAGGTTGGTCACGCCAGCCTTGACGTGGGCCACGATCTTCCCAGCATCCCAGGTGCCTTCCTCCTCCTCGGCCGTAGCCCCGGTCAGCACGGTCAGGGCGTCGGCCGACTCTTCCTTCTCGCACGGCGCGGAGTTCTTGGCATTCGTTTGTGATCTGGGTGTGGAGGTCGTGGTACACACAGTACCGGCTGCCCCTGGAGGATTCGGGCAGATCCTTGCCCCGCTTGGTGTCCGGCTCTGCCGCGAGCACGGCAGCCCCCTTGCGCTTCACGTCCTTGGCCTTGGGCTTCTTTTCTTCTGGGTCTGCGGCAGGCAGCTCGAGGAGGGAGAGGCGTCCCTCCTCAGCCCTGGCGCACTTGGTCGCCAGGTTGAACAACTCTAGGGAGGTGCAGAGGTCTTCGTGCATCGCCAACTCCTCCTTCATCTTCACGTCGCGCACGCCATCGGAGAAGGCCGAAATGATGGCTTCCTCGGACACCCTGGGGATCTTGAGGCGCGCACTGTTGAAGCGCTGGATGTACTTTTGCAGGGTCTCCCCAGGTTGCTGCTTGATGCGGCGCATGTCGCTCACGGCGGGAGGCCGGTCGCGGGTACCTTGGAAGTTGGCGATGAAGCGAGTACGCATCTGGTCCCAGGAGGAGATCGTGCCTGGGGCCAGGTTCAGGAGCCAAGTGCGAGCACCTTCCTTCAGCGCCATGGGGAACCAGTTCGCCATGACCTTTTCATCCCTGCTGGCTGCTTAGATTCCCAGCTCGTAAAGCTGGAGGAACTCTGTGGGATCAGTCGTGCCATCGTAGCGAGGGGGCAGGTCCGGCTTGAACTTGTCGGGCCATGCGACTCCGCGCAGCTCGGCGGTGTAGGCGCGGCAGCTAGCGGTGACCGCGGGAGGTTTTGGTTGAGCGAGAGCTTGGCCTTGCAGGTCCCCTTGAGCTGCACCTGGGAGCAGCGCGGGGTCTTGACGTGCCGGAGCTGGAGCGGGGTCTCGGCGAGCCGGGGCTGGGAGCGCCCGGGCGGCCCCTTGCGGTCGCGGGACTTCTTGGCAGCTCCGTTCCTGCTGGGCCGGCACATGACAGAGCGGGTTCCGCCCAGGAGCTGCGCGCCTTGGGGCCATGGCATCTTCTTGGAAAGGAGGCGGCTGGAATGCCCCCGGGGCTTCATTGCCTACTCGGGGCGGAGTGCAGCGCAGCGGTGCGGAAGGCGCGGGAGAGCCCCCCGCGGCGCGGATGAGCTCGGCGACGCGGTCGAGCCACTCCTCGTAGACGTCGTCGACGGGGCGGTAGAGCAGGAGCTCATTCGCCGCGATGAGCGCAGCTCAAGCCTCCAAGGGCGCGCGAAGCGCGTGCGACAAAGAATCAGCCGGGGTGAGCGACGGAGTGGCGGTGCGGCCATCCCGCCGCACGGACGGGTGCTGAGAGGATGCTTGCCGCTCGTTCCCCGCCGGACCGGTGGCGGCGTTGACGGCGGGCGGCGGGGAACGACGAGGACGCCCACCGACGGGGGCCGTCTGGACGGCACGGGAAGCGATGGCGGCCCGGCGCTCGGCGCGGGCCCGACGAGCGTCACACATGGATGCGACGGTCGGAGGAGAGCGCAGCGGTGGAAGACAGATTCCGGCGCACCCCTACCTGGCGCGCGAAATGTCGGATCACGGGTTCCGGCAGACCCTTAAGGTTCGAACTATGGGGTGCGCGCGAAGATCGTGCCCTCTACCTCTCCGTCTCGTAAGGATCTAACTACTGCAAGAACAACAGAAGAGACACAGGGTTTATACTAGTTTGGGCCACCGTTGTGGTGTAATACCCTACTCTAGTTTGTGGTGGGTGGATTGCCTCTTGGGCTGATGATGAAGAACAGTACAAGGGAGAACAGCCTCGCGAGGGTCTGTTCTTGGCTAGGGGATGAACTGCTAGGGGGAGTTCGGTCGCCCTTCTCTCTCTCTATGTATGCCTCTAGATACTCAATCAGGTGCCTCTACCCTGGGGGTGGCTAGTCCTATTTATAGGCAAAGGCCCTGGGCCTCTTCCCAAATATTGAGCGGGAAGGGCGCCAACAATTGGCCAATTCATAGGGGAACATCTGGTACACTTATCCTGACTAAAGTTGGTCTTCGCCTGACAAAGGCCCTGTGGTGACGCCGTCCTGGGCTCCATGGTGACCTCCTTCCCACCGTTGGACTGGTCTTGGGCTCGTTGCACCGAAATGGGTGCCTTTGCTTGATCCTCTCGCCTGCGCTTGCCCCCTTTGCACCAAAGAGGAAAGGGAGACGCTGCGTGGGCTGGCGCCCGCCTGGCACCCTTGGTCGTCATGGCTTGCGTCATGAGCACCTCGTGAGGTACCCGCCTTGATCTCTCCGCCTCCTCGCAAGCCAGCCTAAGGTGGCCGTGCTTGAGGAAGCGTCGTGTCGTCCGCCTCCCGAGGCTTGGCCCCTCGCGAGGGTCTTGAGCCTTGTGCTGATGAAGATGGGCCACGCTGGGCCCCCATTTGAGCCACGTCGTAGGCCGCAGGCAGGCAAGTCTGGGGACCCTCATTCCCAGAACGCCGACAGCACTAGCACTAGCATCCCCACTAGGCGCGGGATGACTGGTTCTTCAGGCAACAGAGCCGGACACTGGATCCGCTTCGCCCTCTCCATCCAGTCCTACAGGAACCACAATAAAAGCTCAGACTTCACCCTCAAAACAATGAGGTTGGGGATACGTCACATGTAGCATACCTTGCTGGCGGGGTGTGTACAATCGTGGCCACGGTCTGAATCCGTGGCCGGTGGCTTCTCGTTGCCCTTAAAAAGCAACTTCCAGTCACCTTCGTGGGTAGTATCTAAGAGCCTCACCAAGGTCTAGTGCTTCTTCGAATTGAATTCCCAGAAAGGGCGGCTTCGGCGCTGGCACGGAAGAATCCGGCGGACCAGCATCACCTGGATGACGTCAACGAGCTTGATGTTCTTGGTCACCATGCTTTGAACGCGCGTCTGCAGCGCTATCAGCTCGTCAGGTGAACGCCACTCCGGACTCTTCTCGACCCAGGAGGTGAGTCGCATGGGAGCACTGGAGCGGAATTCGGCAGCCGCGGCCCAGGTGGTGTCGTGAGGTTCTGTGATGTAGAACCACTGCTTCTGCCATTCCTTTACTATCTCCACAAAAGTGCCTTTGGGCCAGGAGACGTTAGATACCTTGCTCACCATGGCTCCTCCGCACTCCGCATGCTGGCCATCCACCACCTTTGGCTTTATGTTGAAGACTTTGAGCCATAGCCTGAAGTGGGGCCGGATGCGGAGGAAGGCCTCACACACGATGATAAACGCTGAAATGTTGAGGAAGGAATTCGGGGACAGATCATGGAAATCTATCCCGTAATAGTACATCAGCCCGCGGACGAAAGAGTGGAGTGGAAACCCCAGCCCGTAGAAGAAATGAGGAAGGAATACTACCCTCTCGTTGGGCTCTGGTGTGGGGACGATTTGTCCCTCGGCAGGCAAGCGGTGGGCGATTCCCTCCGCCAAATATCCGGCCGCTCGGAGCTCAGTAATGTCCTCCTCCTTGACGAAGGAGACCATCCACTTGCCCTGACCACCGGATCCGAACATGGTTGCTTGAGTGGAAAGGAGATGAGAACTTGGGCACTGGAGCTCAAGATCGGGAAGGCGGAGACAGAGAGAAAGCTTGAGAAGAGGAAGAGGGGATCCTTATCCTCTTATAAAGGAAGCAAACATTAAAACGCCTCCTCGCTCGCCTTAAGATTCTCCTATTCCCAAGGGCCGTATAAACGGCACGGTTGAGTTACCCATGCCCGCATTGATGAGAATCCCGCAATAAGGGGACACGATCTCTGTTTCAACAAGACGTGCCAATAGCAATCGCGTCTCGAAACGTGGGATGGCAGAAGAAAAGCGGTTCGAAATTATGACCGGACGGACGCGATGTTATGTCAAAAAGAAGCTGCCGACAGATTAGCTTCGTTCAAACATTATAGTCTCTCTGCGGTTGTGTATGGTGTGTAACAGATCCGGATACAATCATCGCATCTGAAGACTATTTTGGAGTTCGAAAAAAGGGGAACCCGCCTTGCAATGCCGAAGACAATCTGCGCGCTGGACTCCTCGTCATTGGAAGCCAGGTTCAGGGGCTACTGAGGGAGTCCTGGACTAAGGGGTCCTCGGGCGTTCGGCCTGTTCTCCGTGGGTCAGACTGATGGGCTGTGAAGACATGAAGACCGAAGACCGTACTTGTGTCCAGATTGGACTCTCCTTGGTGTGGAAGGCAAGCTTGGCGACCAATAATGAAGATTCCTTCTTATGTAACCGACTCCATGTAAACCCTAGATCCCCCTCGGTGTCTATATAAACCGGAGGGGTTAGTCCAGAAAGGACATTCATTACCATATACACATAGGCCAGACTTCTTGGGTTTAGCCATTACGATCTCATGGTAGATCAACTCTTGTAACACTCATATTCATCAAGATCAATCAAGCCAAAAGTAGGGTATTACCTCCATAGAGAGGGCCCAAACCTGGGTAAACATCATGTCCCCCACCTCCTGTTACCATCGATCCTAGACGCACAGTTTGGGACCCCTTACCCGAGATCCGCCGGTTTTGACAACGACAACGGGTTTTCCCGGCCTCGGTGTATGAATGGGTGGGCGGATGGGATGGGAGTGGGGAACCATGCTTAGGGAGACGCTTGTCCGAAATGTGGGGTAAGTTACGAAAGTACCCCCACCAATTTGAGGCGGTTCTTTCGGTTCAGGGGTATCACGGGCATTTCGTGCGTCAGGATTTCACAGGATGTGGGAGTTTTCGCGTGCGGTGTAATTTTGGAATAGCAAGGCGCGGGTTGAGATGGAGGGAGTTGTCGGAGCACAACGAGACAAAGATATATCTTAAATATTTCAGGCTAACAAGGCGCGGGTTGAAACTTCCGGACAAGACTAACGTGTATTGTACCAAATCAATTCGCACTACAAATGTCATTCAAAACTTTGAATTCATGTTATGTTCAATTAAAATATTTTGCTACGCGTATAATGCATGCAACCTAGTACTCAGATGAACGTTTTAGTGCATTCCAAACGTATATACTACCGCGTCAATATGAACTAAATTTGAAATTGTTTCTCTATTTGAATAAGATCTACAATAATGATTGTTGTGAAGTCAAAGCGTTTGAATTCGTTTCTCTGTTCTAATAAGATCTACAATCGTCATTATTGTCCAGTTAAACCATCGTTTGTGTATTATCTTCACAGCACACTACATGATTAGTCTCGAGTTACATTTGAACTATGTATACTATATGAACTCGAACTTGATTTTTGGAATCCACTTTATGTTGATTTCAAATCATATTACATTTCAAGATCTAGCTAGATATTCACAAACTAAACCATGTCTCATATGTATAATGTGTTTATCACATTATGTATGGTGCCCCGCCCCCTACGCCTACAAGTATTTAGATGTGAGTTGCAAACACCACACATTACCACAAATTCAAATAAAATGTGAGAATGTTTGATATATAGTATTGTTTAGATTGTTAGATATTTAGCCGTAAGCTGCAAACGTCACACATTATCACAAATTCAAATAAAATGTGAGATTGTTCGATGTATAGTATGGTTTAGATTGTTCGACATTTAGCTGTCAGTTGCAAACGCCATGCATTATCACATTATGGTATAACATGTGCAAAACCACAACACGCATATCACCGCTATATTCATGCATGCATATGTTTAAAACACTATGACCTCCTATTCAAATATATGAATCCACTTTGATATCAAATTATGATCTTTGTTAGTCTCTTACACCCAGACAATCCTCTAACCTTTGTAGATACCACTAACTTTCTCTCGTGCATGCACACGCCCTCCTCGCCCTCCCCTCCCTCAGCATTCTATCCATCGCGCACATTCATTTTTTTATTAAGGTTGTTCTCCCACAGTCTCCACAACTCCTTTCCGACACACACCGATCGATAAACCTCTCCAGCGATGTCTGCCTACAACATACACACACATCTTCAATCTCCTCCTTTATGTATCCTTGCCTCGTGTCTCTCATACAGTCCCACTCACGTGTAAACTCTCGCCCCTCTTTTCATCGATCTCACAACCGCTCACTCCTCCCCCTATCTAGCTAGTAGCTGGGCCTCTCGCACCACCCCCTAGCTCCATTCTCTCTGTCTATCCGTCTCGTCGGGCCTTATTTGCCTCTAACAAATGGACGTACACCGACCGATCTCCCGCTATACATATAGCTAGCTAGGTCCTTATAACTCGTTTTTACCCATGCGTCGATCGAGCTACCTCATTAGTTATGTCTCTCCCTTCCTCCGATAAACAACAATTGATCTACCGATCTAGTTAGGTTTGCTTACCAAACACATGGTTCCCCTTCATCATCCATGGATGTGCCCCGACAGATCTATCACGCACAGGCACACACAGAAACACATCCCCACTCTTATTGATAATATTGCAATTCCACCCTCAGTTTGTCTAGTAGGCCTCTCCCACTATCTTCGAGAAGAAACTCCATCACCCATCCAGCACTCTACCCCTCTCCCTCCCTCTCTCTCTCCTCTCTCTCTGTCCCCCTTCAGTTATGTATGGATGTCGACCGATCTCCCTCAAGACATAGCTGGGTCTCTCCTTCTCAACACATATACGAGTCGTTCTACCTCTATAGTTAGGCATCTGCCTACCCCTCCCCCACCCCCTCGCACACACACACCGGTACATCGAGCACTCTAGTCATGTCTCCCTGCCACACACAAACTTGACATGTGCCCTCTAACATTCCGGTAGCTAGGTCAGTCGCCCTATATCTTTGACTTGCACAAACACACAATTTCGATGGCTCTCTTCATCGATCTCGCACCCACCTACTTGATCCTCTCTTCGACTCTATGGATATCTATGACCCCTCCCTCTCTTCTCATGGATCGCCCGACCCTCTATATATGATATGGATAGGCCTCCATTTCACACACATTGCATGCAAAATTTTGTTTGAGAGGTCATCGACACATATTCCCACAAATACATTCACAAAATCAACCCTCCCCCCCAAAAAACAAAAAACACTCACGAACGTGCAAGCCATTTGTCTAGGTTTGTATCTCTCACACACACCCACGTAGGTGGGGGACGTGCACGAAGAGAAGAGGTGCACGCACGGCACATGTACTCTCGTCTCTTTCCCAACCACACCCGCGCGGGTATACGGTGGAGCTCATTTCTGTACGAAAAGGCAGCCCACGTGGTAATTTTACACATGTACTGGTTGTCCACCAGATGGAGGGAGGACCGTCTACCACGGGTGAATAAACAAATTGCGACTTGACGCGTCATGTTAAAAAAGAGGCAAACCATGTGGGGCCTATCTTAGAGGCAAGGCTCTATACACTGGAGTACTTTTGATGTGTCCCATCAACTCGCGGAACGAGGAGAAGCTTGCTTAGTAACCGTCTCCCCCGCCCACGGACGCGGCGGCTTGCAGGATGAGGTGAAGCTTGCTTACTACGCCTTACGCCCGCTCCCTCGCCCATGCGCGCGGTGGCTCGCAGGACGAGGAGAAAAATTTACTAGTACTCCCTCCATTTACTCCTCGTCCCTACTACCTTGGTTAGAGAGATTATCATATTGTTTGGAATATATATGTCCTTTAGTAGACTTGAATATGAACTACTAGTACATACTCCAAACACTTATGTATATAAACGTATTATAGAGTGTAGATTCACTCATTTTGCTCCGTATGTAGTCCATACTGAAACGGACGTAATAGTATGCACTCTCCCTCGTCCCTCGACCCTCACCACGTGGCGGATGTGCAACAATTCATTCGGTGTCAAAACCGGCGGATCTCGAGTAGGGGGTCCCGAACTGTGCGTCTAGGCGGATGGTAACAGGAGACAAGGGACACGATGTTTTTACCCAGGTTCGGGCCCTCTCGATGGAGGTAAAACCATACTCCTGCTTGATTAATATTGATGATATGGGTAGTACAAGAGTAGATCTACCACGAGATCAGAGAGGCTAAACCCTAGAAGCTAGCCTATGGTATGATTGTTGTTGTTCTACGGACTAAACCCTCCGGTTTATATAAACACCGGAGGGGGCTAGGGTTACACAGAGTCGGTTACAATAGGAGGAGATCTACATATCCGTATTGCCAAGCTTGCCTTCCATGCCAAGGAAAGTGTCATCCGGATACGGGACGAAGTCTTCAATCTTGTATCTTCATAATCCAACAGTCCGGCCAACGGTCATAGTCCGGTCGTCCGGACACCCCCTAATCCAGGACTCCCTCAATAGCCCCTGAACCAGTCTTCAATGACGACGAGTCCGGCGCGCAGGTTGTCTTCGGCATTGCAAGGCGGGTTCCTCCTCCGAATACTTCATAGAAGATTTTGAACACAAGGATCGTGTCCGGCTCTGCAAAACAAGTTCCACATACCACCCTAGAGAGAGAATAACTTTTTCACAAATCTAATTTGCTGACATATTCCATAGCGTGACATCACACCATAGCCAAGTCTTTATTCGAATCATTTTTACTGTCCCACCTCTGCGCGTTTTGCGAGGCGGTTTCCTTGGTACGTCTTGTCGAAGCAGAGATCGTGTCCCCTTTATTTATGGGATTCTCATCAACACGGACGTGGGTAACCCAATCGCGCCCGTTGGTATGTCTCCTCGATCAAAGGTAAGTCCCAAACGGTCACAGGGAGGGCTCTTGGTATTCAACCTCTTATAAAGAGACCAAAGCTTTACTCCTTTCTTTCGATCTCAATCGAATCCGCCTCTTGCCTCGAGTTCCAACACCCAAGGTTTCGAATTTAGGCGCTTCGGACCTTTGATGATGTCCGGCTCTGACCTTCAAGGCCGATGGATGCCTTCCTCTGTCATGGAGGAAGACGTACTAAAGCTGAGGGAGGCCAGATATTTGACCGGCAAAATCCCGCATAGGCTGCCTGCTCAAGGGCAGGTTATTCCCACTCCCAAGCCTGGTAAGAGTGTTGTGTTCGTGTCTCACTTCCTCCGAGGGCTAGACTTCACGACGGATCCCTTCGTGAGGGGGCTCATGTTCTATTATGGGCTGGAATTCCATGACTTAGCTCCGGAGTCTATCCTCCACATCTCATCGTTCATCGTCGTGTGTGAAGCTTTCCTCCGTATTACTCCTCACTTCGGACTGTGGCTTAAGACCTTCAAAGTAGAGCCAAAGATGATCGAGGGTCAGCACGCAGAGTGCGGAGGCGCCGTAATGTGCAAGAATGCCGATGCTCCCTGGCCCGAGGGCTCTTTTCAAGAGGAGTCCAGCTTATGGTAACAAGAGTGGTTTTATATCACAGCTCCTAGGGGTACCAAGTGGGTGGTGGCGCCTACTTTTCGCTGGGGTCCCCCGCCCCGACTAGTGTCATGGGTTAATAAGGGGCTGGACTGGGGGCCAGCAAAGGACGTGCCCTTGCTGCAGGGCCGCATCCGAGACCTCCTCGAAAGAGACGTCAATCTGGTCGTGGTGACGCAGGTCATGTTGATTCGCCGAACCCTGCCCTGCAAACGTCGCCCCCTCCGCCTGTGGGAGTTCAATCCGGAGGGACCACGAGCTCTCCAACATTTTATGGGCGCGATGCCCGCGGAGATGTACAAGTTGTTCTTCGGGCCGCTAGCAGCGGGCCCGGACTCTACTGAGGACGCAGGACTGAGCTGCAATCATCCAGATACTCAAGTAAGTAGCCATGTGCCTTATCACGCCATCCGTACATTTATCAAAACATCGCCCTTAAAAGAGTTGTCCTTGAAGCAGGAGTGGATAGCGAAGGCGAGGTTAATCAGGTGTCCGGCCGCCCTTCCTGAGACCTTGCCGGATTCCGTGTTAACCAGGATGCTGGAGATCGCGCCTTCAGAAGAAAGCGAAGGGGGGGACAAGGAAGCTACTGCCTCCCCGAAGGAGGCTGTCCGGAAAGGAGGAATCGAAAATTCCTCTACTCAGGGGAAGAAAAGGACCGCCTCTGAAGACCCGGAGACCATGGTCTCAAATCGGGGGAAGAAATCTTCACCAGAGGGTCCTGTGCCGGGAGATACCCCGGCCGTATTTTTCCCTCAAGGGGATCAGCCCTCCACCGAGCCGTAAGTAAAGAGGATGTTTTAATAATGAGAGAAATCTTTGCTTTACTTCTAAGGAAAATAACCGAACATTTACCTTGTAGTTCGGACCTTAGCCCTTCTCAGCAGAGCTAGTCTTTGGGGGATCTTCTTCCGGATATGATGGAGAGCGGAACGCCTCCCCCTGCCATACCGCCTCATGAGGCGGGCGATCCTGAGGTGTCGTCACGGAGGGTTTCTCCAGATCCGGTAAGGCCGAAAGGTAGTAATATGGCCACCGAAGCCCTCCGAATCCGGCTTTCAAAAAAGGCAATCAGACGAGTCCGGCACCGCCTGGTGCACGGCCGGAGACACTGAAGGACCTGCTAGGGCGAGCGCCTATCTCAGAGGAGCATCGTACGTTGATGGGTATGGTGATTGAGAAGATTTCATCCACGGAAAGCGGGTTGCATGAAGCTATCGTGAGTCTACTGACGGGCTTTGAGGTACATGAAATGATGTACCTTGTTTGGACAGTGCTGCATACTTTAAGATGCGCCCTGTGTAGGTAGTAGCCCCTTAGACTCTAGGTGTTGTCGAAGACGACGGCACATGGAGGATCATAGTCCTAGGTATAATTTTGCCGCCTTCATATGCAGGTGGTGAAGTGTCTGATGTCCAGCCGGACTGATGAATTTGTCGAGCTAAAGCGGCAACTTGACGTGGCAGATGCCGACATCGCGCTTGTCAACAAGTGGCTTGACGAGGCACAAGGTATGTAAGTTCTTCGGAGACACCTAGTAAGAGGAGCTTGATGCCAGTATCTTATAACGTGTGTGCTTGATGCAAATGGGGTTGCCGCCATGGAGAAACTTCAGGCAGAGCTTGCCCGAGCCAAGGAGCAAGCCAGAAAAAGTGATGCGGCTGCCTTAAAGGCGGTTGAAGAGCTGAAAGCCGAATAGGCTGCTCACTGCCAAAGCAAGAAGGAAATGGCCAAGATGGCTGTGAAATTGAAGAGCGCTGTTGACCGTTGCAAGCTTCATGAAAAAGAAGATCGGGCGGAACGGACGGACCTGGAGAAAGCCACTACAGCGGCCAAGGGTGCTCGTTCTGTGATGAGAGCGATGAGGGAGGAGCTACGTCAAGCCAGAGATATCGAGGCTGGAAAGCTCTTTATGCTGCGGATGAAGTTCGGGGATCCTAAATTTGCTCCGTTGGATCGGATGTGGAGTTTGGCGGACACGTATCTGGATTTAGCGGCAAGTGCCGCTGATGCGGCCAAACACTTCCGAAATAAGGAGGGTCGCGAAGTGGAAAAGTTTTTCTGGTCGTAGTTCCACAATCCAGAGCATCCACTTCCATTAACCGATCATTTGGCCGAATGGGCCGAGCTGAATAGGTTATCTGGACTCGCCATGAAGTATGTCGTGGATCATCTGTGGCCGAAAAGGCCAAAGCCGGACAGTTATTTTAGCTTGGTACAGCAATTCCTTGGTGCGGTGCGGTATATCAACGCGATGAAGAGATCAGCGTGTGTGGAGGGTGCGCGGATGGCCCTTGCCCGTTTCAAGACATACTAGGCGGAGATGGAGGCCACCGCTGTTGCAGCCCAAGATTCGGGCAAAGGCCAAGAACCTGCCGAGCACTTCTTTCAAGAAGTCCTGGAGGGCGCTCGTTTAATAGAGACGCAGTGCTCAAAGGATGTTATGTTCGAATAACATGTATTCCTATTAGAAACAATATTTTGCTGAAATGTAGAAGCTTTTTATACTTGTGCTTGCAAGAATTATAATACCTCATGTGCGGCCATTTACGTATATGTATATATATCCTAAAAGATGGCAGTCATTGGCTTCAGCCCCCACGCATATAATGCAGGGGTGTTCGCAAAAGGCGCATCATCACACTTGATCCAACGTCTTGGTCCATTAAGGAGGTGGTAGCGCAGCGAACTAGGCAACCGGAATATAATGCTTTATCACCTTCACTTAGCCATAGGAGTTTGACCGTGGAGCTACTATATAGCCCCTGGTGGCACCGCGCTCGCCCGAATTCGGGGCGCGTGTGTGCCTGGCCGGGAAATGGCCCATCGTTAATGCGGAGGAATCCCTAAGATTCCGATAGGTCATCGAGTGGTTGAACAGTCTCACGCTATATCACGACAGTCAGTTTTAGGCTTTCTCTACTGAGGTGCTCGCCTGGCTGAACCGGGGCACAATCACAGTAGTTCTCCTGGTGCCGCCTTAGCCGATAGAGCGGAACGTAAGGCAGCAAAACACAGGAGCCGGGCACACCCAACATTTGACCAAAGACATGATTCGGAGCTGATGCATATAAGGCCAAACTCGCAATGCCGGACACTCCCTAAGGTATTCGGTCTTTTTGAAAAACGGGCTAAACAGTACCCTTGATAATAAGCCCCTGGTGTCCAGGTACGTGCAAAATTCTGACGTGGCCACATGCCAAGACGTCAGCCTCCTCCTAGGTTATACTGAGAATCCGGGGGATGTGTATGAACAAGAGACAGTAAAAAAGGTTTACGCAGGGTCTTAATCTAAAAAGAATCCTTGGGACGGGTCCCTGCTACACGTCTACGCCTGTGTCTCCGTTGTGCCGTGTCCTGGACGGGTGTAGCACGGTGTTCATCTATAAAAGAGAGGAACTTAGTTGAAAAAGGTCGTGCGAAATGTACGATATACTAAATAAACAAAGTATAATTTGAGATGGGAAAATTGAGCCTTATTGTCTCTTATTTTACATGCGCGGAGCCCCTTGTACAGGGGTATACGGCTATTAAGCCTTTATCAATTATATGCTTACGTCGGACTCGTCTAGCCATGTCCGTGGTCTTAACGACCTGTTTAGGTGCTTTGATTGACGAAGCCGTTTTAGTGTGTGGCTGTCAAGGCAGCCGACAGTCTTCCGCGCGGGAGGGACACTCAATATTTCCCTTTAGTGACATGATGCCTCGTGGACCGGGCATCTTAAGCGTGAGAGACGCATAATGCGGTATTGCGTTAAAGCGAGTGAAAGATTCGCGTCCCAGTAGTGCTTGATAGCCACTTGAAAATGGGGCGATGTGGAACATTAGCTTTTCGCTACGGAAGCTATCGGGGGAACCGAACATAAATTCTAGTAGGAGGGAACCCGTGCAGTGGGCATCTGGGTCTGGCGTTACTCCTTTAAAGGAAGTGTTGCTATGGCGAATTTTTGTTGGGTCCATCCCCATTTTGCAGACTGTGTCCTGATATAGCAGGTTTAAACCACTGACGTCGTCCATCAGGACTCGTGTGAAGTGGAATCCGTCAATTATCGGATCTAACACCAAGGCAGCCCAGCCTGCGTGCCGGATACTTCCGGAGTAGTCCTGATGGTCGAAGGTGATTGGTTTTGACAACCAGTGGCGAGGCTCTTTTGTGATAGGCCACATGGCGCATATCTCTGCGGGCTCCACTTCGTTTCTCCCTTTTGTCACGTGTAGTAAGTTTACTGTTTTGACTTCTTGTGGGAATTTCTTTTGTTCCCCGGTGCTTTGTTTGTGGGGTTCATCATCGTCCTCACTTGGTGTATCCAGCCCCTTGTGTTCAGCATTGAGTTTGCCAGATTGCTTGAAGACCCAACATTCTGTGTGGGAATGATTTGCAGGCTTCCCGGGGGTGCTGTGGATTTGACATATCTTGTCCAGGATCTTCTTTAGATTAGACAGTCCGTCCCTATTATCTTTGAGGGGCAGCTTCCGCTTACCCTGCCGAGAGCTTTTGAATCCGGCGCTGACCACCGTGCTCCTCGGACTGTTTCCCTTATTCCGGCGCTGGTCTTTGCTGCGTCGTGGCTTCCCGTTTTCATCCCTGACTTCGGACGTACTTCGATCGCTGGTGTCGCATCTTGCCAACCAGCTGTCCTCTCCCGCACAAAAGTGAGTCATGAGGCTTGTTAATGCGGCCATTGTTCTTGGCTTTTCTTGGCCGAGGTGTCTGGCGAGCCATTCGTCTCGGACGCTGTGCTTGAAAGCTGCTAAGGCTTCGGCGTCCGGACAGTCGACTATCTGGTTCTTTTTAGTAAGAAATCTGTTCCAGAGCTTCCGGGCTGACTCTCCGGGTTGTTGAGTTATATGACTTAAATCGTCTGCATCCGGTGGTCGGACATAAGTCCCTTGAAAATTTGCCCGAAAAGCGTCCTCGAGCTCTTCCCAGCTTCCAATGGTGTTTTCGGGAAGGCCTTTAAGCCAATGTCGGGCTGGCCCTTTGAGCTTGAGGGGTAGGTATTTTATGGCGTGGAGATCGTCTCCTCTGGCCATGTGTATATGGAGGATATAGTCCTCAATCCAGACTCCAGGGTCTGTCGTTCTATCATATGCCTGTATGTTTACGGGTTTGAATCCCGCTGGGAATTCATGGTCCAGCACCTCGTCGGTGAAACATAGGGGGTGAGCGGCACCCCTGTATTTGGGTGTGCCGTTGTGTTCGGATATATGTTGTGTTGCATTGCTTGCTAGAGCTTGCTTTCTTGGCCCGTAGATAGATCTGGCTGGGCCATCTTTTTTATGTGAATCCTCGCGTGGATCACGTGCTGGCTTGTGTGTGGCATTGTTTGCCGCTCTGAATTGGCCATGAGGTCGTCTATCCGACCGGGTGGTTGCTTTGTTTTTTGATTGCGGGGGCTCTAAGGCCTCCTCATCAATTCGGGCAGTAGCTTTCGCTTCAAGTAGCTCTTTGTATGGCGCCTGTCGCCATATTTGTCTGCGGTGTTGAGTACTTTGCTCCATCTGATTCTGAGTGCATCTTCCGCCGTCTTGAGCTTCCGCTTCTGTCTTTTCAGGCTACGCGCGGTGGCGACGAGCCTTTTGTGGAGGTTCTCCTATTCCAGGAAATTGTCCGGCGTGAGGTCATTCGGACTGTTATCTTTGCCGGGGATGGGTTGTTCAGTTTGGTTATTTAAGTTGCCTTGTTCGGACGGTTGCTTGATGCCGTGTTCGTCGTCCGCCGACTCGCCCTGCTCTATGGCTGGGTCTATATGACCGCTCCCTCTGTCGAGGCGGGGTTTGGAGTGGTGCTTACGGTGCCGCTTTGACTGCTTCTCGAAGGAACGATCATTCGTTGCGTCCTCCCGTTCCTTGTCGTTGCTTCCTTTGGGTGTATCCACCATGTATATATCGTGGGCTGAGGTGGCCGTCCAATGCCCTATAGGCGCTGGTTGATGTTCGTCCCCTGCATCATCGTCCATACCGACGATGTCCTCGGAGTCGAAGTCGAGTACGTCGGTTAAATCGTCGACAGTAGCTATGAAGTGGGTGGTGGGTGGGCGTTGAATTTCTTCGTCGTCCGCATCCCGATCCTGCCGGTCATAATCCGGCCAGGACTCTCCTGACAAAGAGAGAGACCTAAGTGAATTCAGAATGTCGCTGAAGGGCGAGTACTGAAAGATATCCGCGGCGGTGAATTCCATGATCGGCGCCCAGTCGGATTCGATTGGCAGGGGCGCGGAAGGCTCGGAGTCCGGAGAAGAGTCCGGCACTTTGGAATCATGAGCTTCGCAGAGGATAAGGCTGGTGTTCGGTGCGATCGCCGTTAAGACTGCAGCCCCCGCGGCGGGGTCTAGCCACCCGTCCTCGATCGGCGCAGTTGGCTCCGAGCTAAGGGTCGGAGCGAATGCGGGTGCGGCCTCTAGGGCACTGTTCGGCGGCAGAGCTAAATCATGCCCATCGTGACAATGCGGCGCGCTCGGCTGTGGCTCGAATCCGTCGAAGATCAAGTCTCCGCGTATGTTAGCCGTGTAGTTCAAACTTCCAAATCTGGCCTGATGGCCAGGGGCTTAGCTTTCAATCTGCTCCAGATGGCCAAACGAATTGGCCCGCAGTGCAAAGCTGTCGAATACAAAGATCTGTCCGGGGAGAAAAGTCTAACCCTGGACTGCATCGCCAACGATGATCGAAGGAGCCATCAAGCATGATGACAACGACACAGAGGAACTCTTAATGAAAGCACCAATGTCGGTGTCAAAACCGGCGGATCTCGGGTAGGGGGTCCCGAACTGTGCGTCTAGGCGGATGGTAACAGGAGACAAGGGACACGATGTTTTTACGCAGGTTCGGGCCCTCTCGATGGAGGTAAAACCCTACTCATGCTTGATTAATATTGATGATATGGGTAGTACAAGAGTAGATCTACCACGAGATCAGAGAGGCTAAACCCTAGAAGCTAGCCTATGGTATGATTGTTGTTGTTCTACGGACTAAACCCTCCAGTTTATATAGACACCGGAGGGGGATAGGGTTACACAGAGTCGGTTACAATAGGAGGAGATCTACATATCCGTATTGCCAAGCTTGCCTTCCATGCCAAGGAAAGTCCCATCCGGGTACAGGACGAAGTCTTCAATCTTGTATCTTCATAATCCAACAGTCCGGCCAACGGTCATAGTCCGGCCGTCCGGACACCCCCTAATCCAGGAATCCCTCAACCATTATTGCTCGACTTCCCGAAGAGGCGAAGAGCCAATCGCAAGGTTAATAGTTTGGAGATGCCAAGCGCAAGGTTTATAGGAGAACGAGTAGTAGGTGCCGCATCATTTATAAATAAAGTTTTTTGTCTTCGGTGGCACGTACGCAATATAAATAGGTTCATATGGAGAAAAAAGGAAACCGCTCCACTATATACATAGGCAGGACGAGCCTACATGGTTGCTTAATAGGGTTGCTCTCTTCAGTTTTCACACTCTCTCGCACAAAACCACTGTCTCCACATCTCTAACATCCCGGCGGACGTGGGTGGATGCTTAGTGTAGATGCGGTCACCGTCGCCGACGGCCACTGTCGGCACGTCCCGATCAGGGGTCCCCGCCATTCTCTCTCACAAAGCCGGTGAGGTTGCCTTCGTCCATTGCTCACTGCCGCGACGTGGGTAGTTGCCTCCTCCCGCCGCCCTCCTCTAGGTTGAGCTACATCCCGACATCCCTCAGGTACAACTCCCTTTACAGTCGGCTTGCACCACTACTCCAGTTGCCCACATCACTCCATGTGGATATTTCTCTACTTCTTTGCCCCGCACATACCTCTACTGGCTTCTACGTACTGTATTTGTGATGATTTTATGTCTCATCAACTAGTCCTAGTAATCTTATTCTAATCACACTTCTTCAATTTCTTTGCCACAGGGATGCTCATCTCGATTTTGGTGAAACTGCACAAAATGATCCGATGGTCAAAGGGTTGCAAACTTCATTTCTTAGGAAGCACCGACGTTGCCAGCAAATTAAAGCCTGGTTAGGGTTTACAGTTCAAGGGCTAGGGACTGCATGGATCGCTTTTTTCTTTAGCTGTCTCTGTTTCAATGGCTAGGGACTGCATGAGTAGTAGTAGTACTATACGCCTTACGCCCGCTCCCTCGCCCACGCGCGCAGTGGCTCGCAGGACGAGGAGACAATTTTACTACTCCGTCCGTTTACTCCTCGTCCCTACTACCTTGGTTAGAGAGATTATCATATTGTTTGGAATATATATGTCCTTTAGTAGATTTCAATATGAACTACTAGTACATACTCCAAACACTGATGTATATAGATGTATTTTAGAGTGTAGATTCACTCATTCTGCTCTGTATGTAGCATAAAGTTGAGACACTTACTTTGGAACGGAGGGAGTACATATTTGCTATGATCTGTCAATCATTGAGATGCAATAGCATGCATGTTAGTATCCTTTGTATTTGATGAAATGTTGCAACGGGCAACCTTGGACGCAAGATACATGTAACAGAAGCTGGAAGCTTCATAGCATTGTACTATCTCGCTGATAAATTACAGTACGTACTATACAAGTAGTACTATGTAAAGAGTTAGGTGTCGCACGGTGTCCAGAAAATGTGGTGATAGTGTGAGGTGGGCCATGTAATCACTGAGCCTGCGTGTTTTCACTACTCTTGCACTCCTCCGCCGTAAGAATGGAGAAAATTGTAATCTAGTAGTACCTCCTTTCGCCGAAAGCGTGGGACATCCAACAGTCCTACCACCTCAGTAATAATGACCAATGAGCCGTCAAATCACATAGACCCAGCAGTAAGTTGGACGGACAAAGAAACCATCACTCTTGAATCCGCTTCTCCCTTCAACACAGGCACCAGTGAGAGGTCACGTCCGCTCTGCCCGGGCATGAATGCGGCACCAATTCTTTAGAGCGGTGCTGACCGTTTCGGGCGGGAAGCGCGCGCGGGCGATGGAGGGGCTTTGGGTGGGCCAGGATGGTCAGGAGCGGGCGTGGCAGCTGTCCGCCTGTCCCTACTAGACGCCCGGAAACGAGAGGATGCACCGACTCTCACAGCTAAAATCGTACACTACACACCATCTCTCTGTAGGAGTAGGTCGATCTGTCGCTCTCTCTAACACACACATGTTGTTAAACACGCACACGCACACACAGGTTCATAGAATAGGAAAATCATGCGAGTGCGAAGCCACAGGAAGTGAGATACAAATGGAGTACGTACAAGAAGAGAAGAGGCATCTCTTAGTTGTTTGGATTAATTGTTGCGCTTAGAGACAGAAATCAGGGCTTTGATTGGAGGAATGACCGGTCAAGTTTCTCCGTCTCCTCCAATCTGCTTGCACCTTGGTCCTGCTGCACCTTCTAACATGACTTATTACTTCTAGACGGAGGGAGTCGTATGATATATGGTGGCACACTGACTTAGGTCGAATACAAGTGCCCAAAAAATTGTGTGCATGTTATAATAAGGATTCACTTAAAATAGTACGTGAGCGAACAGAGGGATCAATTGGACAGTGTTCCCGAGCAGTAGTGAGATGTGTGAGGTAAGATACACCGCTGGTGCTTTTAATTTTTCTTATTAATTTGTTTGTTTCACCCTCTGACTGGTGGGACCCAACGTACTACGTGGAGAGAGGTTAGGTGACTAAGGCTGCATTATTTCTGCACCACTGTGGATAGTCTTACCACCAAAGCCACATGACACGATTATGATTGAAATCCCAATGACTCCCACACACACAAAAAACACGGCATGCTTGTCACATGAATGCAGGAATGTATAAAAGGTTATTTCCCTCTCGTTGAACATAATGGGAGGGTTGTGTAGCTGGTTAGCCTGTTCGCTCATCAAACTTGAGGTCTCGGGTTCGATAACTACACTTGAGCATAATTCGTGCCAGGAGGATTCTTTGACTGGCCAAAATGGATGGATACAGAGCTATACGATCTCGTAGTGACCGTATAATCACCTCATCACGTATAAGATGCAGCCTCGGCGCTTGTTTTCTAGGGTTTGACTCTTCACACTCTCTCCAGTATATATATACACGCTAGAGCCTTAGCGCTTGTAGTTGCTCTTTTCACACTCTCTCACCCTTTCCAGATCTAAACAACACTTTGTTGGCATCTCTCTCTCCCCTCACTGCTGGTCTGCTTGTAGTTGCTCTCTTCACACTCTCTCACCCTCTCCAGATCTAAACAAGACTTCGCTGGCCTCTCTCTCTCTCCCCTCACTTCTGGTAAAAGAGCCGTCCGCCGGGAAGGGAACGAGGCTTAACGCTGTCGCCGTCGGCGAGGGAGGGAATCCACTACCGGCGCAACTGTTCACTTTCACCAAGCGGCGGCGTGGGAGGGCCTCCGACCCCTTCTTCTTCACCGCCGTACATAGTGTGGGTCGAACGGCCTCCGGTCGCCCACCGAACCACACCCCAAGAACCTTAAGGTATAATTTACTTATTCCACATGCATTGCTCTAGCTACATGTGGGCTTTTCCGGTTCTGCACTCGAATCTAGGTGTTGGATCAAACAAGAAAGTAGTGGGGAAAGTTGTATACCATGAATCTAGGACGTGGTTCAAAGAGGAAAGGAATGGGGGAACGTAGTGGGAAAAGTTGTATAGCATGAATCTAGGACTTGGTTCAAAAAGGAAAGGAAGGGGGAAAGTTGTATCGCATGAATCTAAGACGTGGTTCAAAGAGGACAGGAATGGGGGAAGTAGTGGGGAAAGTTGTATGGCATAAATCTAGGAAGTGGTTCACAGAGGAAAGGAAGTGGGGAAAGTACTAGTACAGACAGGCTATCCAGCACCTACGTTGGTCGAAAAGGGAAAACAATGACAAACGCAGTATGCACATATGTAACGAACTGATCTTTTGTTTTGGGGGACAAGGCTGTAGAGTTTGAGCAGGACTAGATTTGCTGTGCTCACATAGGGAAAGGTGTCTAAAGATAACAAAACAAGGACCAACAAAAATATGCTCCTTGGTTGTTTGTTCTTTGTTGCAACAGACTATGCATCACCCCAGTACATCGGTAGATGCACAAGGTGCTGGTGCGTCCACTGTCCCGTGCAACTCTTTAGCTGTTGTTAATCTAAATCCCTGTTTGGTTAAAAACTCCCTAGTCCCTACCAGCTTGGTTCCAGGGACTAAACACGGACTAGAGGTTATTAAATGACATGCTAAAAGACCATGTTACCCCTAGTAGTGAACTAATAGAGACAAGGTGCAATGCGTGGCAGGGGCAACTGTTGGAAAAAAGTCCCAAAAAGACTCCCTCGGGGTATTCTTTCTTTAGTCCCAAATGCCCACTTTTAGTCCCTAAAAGTCCCTCCTGTTTGGTTTAGATGGGACTGAAATGTCCCTGCAAACAAACACCCTCTAATAATGCTGCTGGAAAATTGATGCAATGCCACAGTTAAAAGCAAATTACATGTTTAACGAATTTTATTGTTAATATAATCTCTCTATTAATATTAATCAATGCCACCGTTTGAGAAATGCTACTGTCTTGCTTTCTTTCCCATTTAGATAAGGTAGATGCTTCTTTTTGTTGGCTTCTGTGTCATCCACCGTTATTGACCACTAGTTGTTTCCTTTGCACCTCTGTGTAAACAGGGTTATCTAGTTCACCTCGTTGCCATTGTGACCTTTTGTTGCACTGCACAAAATACTTTTGTTTTAAGAGTGTTTTGTGCAGTTCAACCAAAATGTCACACCGACAACGTTGCTTGATTGCTTGATCTTAGTGGAACTGCACAAGAGGAGATCTTACTTCCTATCTGTGTTGGCAAATTTGATTCAGATCTTCTTCTTGTGAGTTGTTTGAATTCCGCGTCATGAGAGGTCAGTACTAGCCTTCTTTCACATGATTCTGCAGTGTGCTTTCATATGTTGTGCTACTTGTACGGTAATGTTGCTTGATTTTAGTGAATTGCACAAATGGAGACAAGACTTCCAATCTGTATGTGCACCGTAATGTCCCATTGAGGTAAGATAAGGGTATTTCACAACTGTTGGCATGTATTTTGCCACTTTCATCAGAAAATTAATGTCATTGTTTAGTGCTATACTTGTGCAACCTAATTGACATGCCAAATCTTACATTGAAGCCAAAGCTTGTCTGTTATTGAACCAAGTGATGAAGGGGAAGAACAAGCGGAAGAAAAACAAAAATCAACTCCTGGTGTTGTAATGAAGCACTGGAACTGTGATGACACAAGTAATGATATAGTTTTGCATCTTAATTTATTGCTATGGCTGGAACGAGCAATTGTTTTGCCACTAATTTGATGCCACTCTTAATGTAATACGTAATTATCTCTACTTGTGCAAACAGGGATCTTCTTTGAAGATACCATATATTTTAGTGGAACTACACAAGAAGATGTTGGAAACATTAATCTAATTGAGGAGTATATAGTAAGCATGGCCACCACAGTAGATAGCAACAGATGGTTCCAGAGAAGTGCTTCATTTGTATGCTCTACGCAATAAGCCTCCTGACAAAGGATGGTACTCGCCCACTGATTTCATCCATATGATTGAGCTTTGTCATCTCTATTGGTGGTGTGCTACTGTTTAGATGTTGTCATCAAAAAGTGGAAGTGCATCATCTGTGCGGTTTTAAATATTTCCTTTCCCTTTTTTCAAGCAAACATGGATGCTAGCATTTAGTTATCCTCTTGTCTTTGCACAACAGGATCATCCTCCTCTGAAGAAGAATATGGAGTACGTGAAGTGACTAGTTCCGATTATGCCAGGATGAAGAAGCCATGTCTATCTTCTCATCAGAAGGAGCAGTTGAAGGATGGTTACATTACCCCCCACAAGACCAAACTAACTTCAGCTCAGAAGGACTGACAAATCTCCATTTGCTTGTTGTGATGCGCGAGTACAATGTTGTTCTAGGATTCTTTACGGTGAGTTCCATTTTTGTAAAAGTGTGCTCTACATGGACCATGTAGGTGCCTGTTTAAACTATCAATTCATAGTACAGTTTGCTTTATACTAATCACTTTTTTTGTATTTGTGCAAACAAGGGTGCTCAGCTTGATTTCAATGGGAACTGCACAAAATGTTCATGAATACATCGAATCATTCATTTCCACCACAAGAAAGGACGTGCCGATAAGTTCAAGGTGTTACAACATATAAGGGCGAAATCATACAAGCTACGCGCGAATTTGGTTGATTTTGGTGGAACTGCACAAAAACAACAGCTGGTTTATTTAGCACGAGGTGCCATGTCAATGTCTAAACTGATGGCAAATCCTGCCCATTCCACAATCGTCGGCATTTGATATTTTGGAATGGGAAAACCTTGTCAAATTTTGCTCATTGATTTTAGCAGGAAGACATGCTTTTGATATTTTATAATGGGACGCCCTTTGCTGTCAGCAGCGTCGATCCATTTTTTATTCTTTAGTTCTGAAGTAAATATTGGCTCTGACATGTGAATCGCTGAGATGCATAATCATTGATTGTTTTGAATGTTCTCTCTGACATGTGAACCGCTGTGATTGCAATGTACGGGAACGCCAAAGAGCTGCTCAAACTCTTTGTACTCCTTCTGTTCCATTTTACTTCGCACATTGTCCGGTAGCATACAACTGAAGTGCTCAAGTTCTCTAGCAAATTACTGTATCTCATGAGCTTTCTCAACCATGGAGCGCTCTTCAATCATCCTGTAATCATAGAATTGCTCCATGATGTATAGCTCAGTGCCAGCAACTAGAGGGTAGCAGCGGTGGCCTTACTTGGACCCGAGCGGCGGCGACCTACCTTGTTCTACTCTTCCTCGTTTTCTATGTGGCACGGCCTCATTAGCAGCGGGGCGGGGCCTCGGCGGAGCTGGCGATGTCCTCTGTCTCGTTGCTGGCGGGTGGCGCCTCGGCGGAGCGGGGGGAAATTCTCCCCCTCGTTGCCGGCAGGGTGGGGCCTCGGCGGAGCCGGCGGTGTCCTCTGCCTCGTTGTTGGCGCCGCAGGGCCTCAGCGGAGCAGGGCCTCATCGACGCCAGCCGAGCGGGGACTTGTCGGAGCTGGCATTGTCCTCTGCCTCGTCATCGGTCTCGCCAAACAGCGCCTCGGCCGCTTCATCGCCCTCTTTGTAGGCGACCGCAGCCTCCGCGACCCGCATGCGGTAGCGCCAGCACTCGAGGCGGCCCTCGCGGGCGGAGTGGTACGAGTTGAGCAGCGCCTCCTGCTCCGCCCGCTCCGCGGCGATCTGCTCCTCCGCCTGCAGGTGCTCCTGGAGGAGATGGTGGTTGTAGGCGGCGTCGGCCTGCGCCTCCCAGAACTGCTCCTCACGCTTCTGCCTCACCGTGTCCATATATTGGGCACGGGCCTCGCCGATGGTCATGGTGCAATGCATCGGCGAGGATGGAGCGGAGGAGGGGGTTGGCGTCGGATCGTCGACTACCATGTTCTCCATTGGGACGTCGTCGTCCTCCGGCTGCCTGCCGGCCAGCCAGTCGGCAGCAATGGCTGCCATTTCCTTGTGGTCCATCGTCCGCCCATCCCGAAGAGTGCTGGAGTGCGAGGAAGCCATGGTGGGCAGTAGTGGTGTGGACAAGAGAATAGGAACAGATGCGGATGACTGCAGCTATGGTCGGCGCAGCAATTTATATAGCAATGGTGGGTGGCGAAGGGACGAAAGTGTGGCGTCGGAGTAGCCGCCTCGGCAACCGTGTATCATCAACGTGGACGGACGACACTTGTGTCGTTTAAAGGCGGAGCAATCGCATGCACCGGGAAGCGGGGCGGGCGGCGCTGACCGTTTTGGGCGAAAAGCGCGCCCGGGTGAGGGAGGCGGTCTGGGTGGGCCAAGGCAGTCAGACACGTGCTTGGCAGCGGGTCGGTCCAGCAGCCGGACATGCTAGCTTGCAGCTACCTCGCCGAGTTGAGTGACGACAATCAGACAATGGACGTAGCTTCCGACTAGGAACAGGCGCCACTGTCCAAGCCGGTCCATGCCGTGTTGACCATAGAGCAGGTGCGGCCGCACTTCGACGCCCTAATGGCGGAAAAGCTACCAGCGCAGGAGGACCTGTGCTGCAACCTCCGTCTCCTCAACGAGCACCGGTGAACAAGCGAACGACAATGCCGTCGCGGACATGTGGCCCTATGATCCTGGCTTCCCGAATGATCAGCGGGCGCTGTATCAGACCATCCGTAGGTCCCGCGAGGCCCTCTCCATCGTCCTTCGAGTTGTTGCGCTCGCCGTGGCGCCGCCGTCTCGCGTTGTCCACATGGTCAACAGACATGAGAATGAGGAGATGACTTTACTTGGAGAGGATGACAGCAAGTGCCTCCTTATTAGTATATAAAACTACAAATTATTTTGCTTCCTCCTGGTTTCCTGACATAACGGTCCCACACCATTGTGAACCTATGTAGTCACTAAACGAGAGAATTGCACAAGAAGCGGCCGACAGCTGGGACCAAGCAGCTCGAGCAGTATTTGTGTTTTTGAGGTGTGAGCACTGCAGAGTTTTTCTTGAGCGATGTTTAGCCCAGATATTAATTTTTCTCCTCTGAACAACAATGGAAACATCACTGCAGCTATTAATTGGGCGGGTTGTGGCCCGTCTAGCCCAGGCCAGATATCCAGCCCAGATATTAATTTTTTTTCAAGCTGAAAATGGCTAGCCCAGCTATACTTTTTTTAGGAATACCCAGGCAAAGTCAAGTTGTTATTCTCCACCCGCTAGGCTGCAAATCTTTCCTAGGAGGGATGCATTAGGCTTAACAAGAAAATGGGCTTTAAGAAATAATAAATGGGATGTGATTATAAAAACTGGGCAGTAACTATAAAAAATGCACCAAACACGTAATTACTTTATAAAATATTATTTTTGGATATTGAAAATTTTAATTTCATTAATTGTTGCGTGCGCAATGTTTCGTTGGATTTTTACGTAATATAAATTTATATTGAAATTGTATTTAATCTGACTAGAAATTTCGGGATAAAAATATTTCGGATCCCATTAAAATGTGGGAAATTTTATTGAATTCTGTTTTGAACGGTTGGTTGAAATGGTTTGTACTTTTAACAAACTGTAAATGGGTTGTAGCAAAATTTCATTAGAATTCAAAATTGGCTGCACATTCTTACAAATCACAAATGGGCTATAAGTTCTCTGCCACACACTTGTGGCCTTACTAAGTTGACGCGTCCCCTAAAAAAGAGAGTTGACGCGTATGCAAGGCTTTGTCAACTTATAGTCAACACACGGTTCTAGCAGCAGTGGCCGTTGGATGTCCATCCAACGGATGCCGTGCTTCTTCTTCAATCTCAGATATTCTAGCTTCACCCGCCCAAAAAATGATTCCTCCCCCTGACATCTAGGGTGCACCGTTTCGGAAGCTGACCTGTGGGCCTACTAAGTTGACGGGGACGGAGTGCTTTGTCAACTTAGTCAATATGAACGATTCTAGCTCCAGTGACCGTACGATGTCCATCCAACGGCCGTAGTGCTTCTTCAACCTCTGGTCTTGTTGCTCCAGCCGCCCAAAGCAGCACCGATCATGCCGCATGCTCCTGCCTCCCATGGCCTGCTGTGCTGCCATGGAGGCCTCACCGCCCCTACTATTCCCACCGCTGGCCAGGCCATCCCTCTACTCACCCACACCCCTTGTTATTCTGCGGCGACAGGAGCCTCACATCGCAGCGAACCAGTGAACCCTCGTACTCCTCTACGTGTGGGCATCCACTGCCGCGTCTTCCCCGGCTCCACGCCGTCCCCTTCCTAGGCCTCGTCGTTGTCCACCGCCCTGGTGCTCTCGGTGCGGCGTGGTCAACGAGGTCAAGGAAAGGCTTCCTTCGGACGTGGACTTTACGTGGAGAGGCTGACAGCAGGGTCCACGGCCGCAGCAAGAAAGTGCCTCCTTATTACGCACAAAATAATTATTCCTCCACCTGACAGCGGGGACCCACCGGACGGGCCGCCGTCTTTTGCGAAAAAAAAAGTTTCCCCCTGACTGTTGGGACCCACCAGCTACATCCTCGCACGCAAAGAAGTGCATTCGGGCAAAAAAATGATTCGCCCCCCTGACTGCTGTGACCCACCAGCTACATCTTCGCATGCAAGAAAGTGCCTGACAGTGGGGACCCACCTGGTCAAAGCGTACGTAGCATTGTCATTCCGAGTATGAACGTGTACGTACATACTAGTCGATGTAGAGACGTGCACATGTCGTAGAAGAGGCGCGCACGTATCATGTACACGTACTCACAGCGGCCAGTGTGCAAGAAAGAAAATATGGCCACGTACGTACATACGGGCAGGGTCTCGAACGCCTACTCATGCATACGTACGGCCAGGGCTCGTGTACATGGCTGGGTAGGAACGGAGAAACATCGTCGTCGTCGTGTTCATGGGGAGCCAACCAGCTGGGTCGGAACGGAATGCGTTGTCGTGTTCATCGGGAGGGCTTGGATGGAACAACCGATGGAAACGAGGCCTGGCATACCGCAGAACGGAGGAAAAGGCTTTGGGTTCGACCAGCCACGTTTGAAACGGGATCCTATTCATCGGGAGGGGTCTGGCGTACCGCAAAATGGAGGAAACGGACCTCCTATGGTCGAAACGGGGGTCCTATTGATCGGGAGGGGTGTGGCGTACCGCAAAATGGAGGAAACGGACTTGTGTTGGAGCGCTACGGTCGAAACGAGGGTCCTGCTCATTGGGAGGGGTGTGGCGTACCGCAAAACGGGACTCCACGGGATACTGTTCATATCCACCGTCGACCCCCCCTCCAGCCTCCACGCGGTACTGTTCATCCACCGTCGACCTCCTCCAGCCTCCACCTACGACTGTTCATCCACGGGCTCATGTTCATCCAGCCTCCATCGCGCGCTACTCCACCGGCTACCGTTCAACCAGCCCTCTCCACGGGCTCCTGTTCAACCACCCCTCCATGGGCTACTGTTCATCCTGCCCTCCACCGTCTACTGTTCATCCTGCCCTCCATGGGGTGGTCATGTTCATCCTGCCCTCCACGGGGTCCTATTCATCCAACCCCAACCGGCTCGATCGATCGGGGTCCTGTTTATCCACCCCCACTAGAAACTGTTCATCCAAACCCCCCAGCAACGCTCACTGTTCATCCAGAGGTAACGCCACTGGGTCCTGTTCATCCACGCCCACCAGGAACTGTTCATCCACCCCCCCCCCCACCCGCAATGCTCACTGTTCATCCAGAGGCAGCATCGATCGGCTTCAGATAACAATAGTAGTGAAGGAATCGCTCGATCGGGTTCAGTTAACAGCCATCGATCGATCGCTCGGGTTCAGTAACGCGTAGCCTGCAGTGCAATCGCTCGGGTTCAGTTAGAGCCCAACGCCTCGCACACACACGCATACGTACGAGAGAAACGCGCATCTCTCGGCCCCCGACCACCCACCGTAACCGGGGACTCCCCGATATTTACCGCGCCCTTGCTTCTACCATGGTTTTTTCCATCATGGACGGCCCAAAGAATGTCATGCAGCTGCATCTCCGTCCCGCCCAGGACGAAAAGCCCATTTTCTGTGATGATTTTTTGTCATAGAAGTAGGACCCCACCACATCTATGATGATACCGGGTTTTGTCACAATTATCGTCATAGAAGTGTCATAAGTATGATAGAAAAGATTTTCGTTCGGCCCAAAATGTCACGAATGTGTTTTTTTTGTAGTGTGTCCAGTATTCACTTTTTCCTAATCGATCCGAATTTTTGCTCCCATGGTTGTTTTACACACACACCTCGGCATAACTCGCCAGGGGCTCAGTATGGGAACAAATGAGTTGCCGACAAGTCCGAACAGCTTTATAGCGTACTTCGGCGTCACGAGTTTGGCCTTATATGCATCAGCTTCAAATCATGTCTTGGGTCAATAGTTGGGTTGCCCGGCTCCTGCGCTTGCTACCCTACGTTCCGCTCTATCGGCTAGGGTAGTAAAGGGAGAACTACTGCGATTGTGCTTCCGATTCATTTGGTCAAGCACCTCAGTAGGGAAAGCCGAAAACTGACTATCATGATGCGGCAAGAGCTGGTCAACCACTCGACGACTTACCGGAATCTTTAGCGATTCTCTTCGTGTTATACGAAGGATCTTTTTTAGATCATTTTTTTTGCAACGCATCTTATTAAAAATAAGCCGCGTACATACCAGGGGCTATATCGTAGACCCACCATAAAACTCCTTTGGCTAAGTGAAAGTGTTAATGCCCCATATTCTGATTGCCAGGTTTGCCGCATTGTCACCTCCTTCACGGTCCAAGACGTTGGGTCAAGAGTGATCAAATACTTTTCCGAACACCCCCATACTTCCTACGAGGGGGCTGAAGCTGAAGACTGGAAAACTTTCCGATTATATAAAAATGGCCGCACAGGAGGAACAATAGCTTTCGAGCAAAGCATAAAAATAGTCTAAGTATAAAATTGGCTTTTACAATTCCCGTACACCTCACTTGAATATTATGTCTTTCGAGCATTGACCCTCTATCAAGCAGGCAGCCTCTAAGACGTCCTCAAAATAATGCTCCAGCGTGTGATGGTCCTTGCCCTTGGGTGGAATCTTCGCCGCTGTCGGATTTCGGGTTCCGGCAGACCCTTGAGGTTCGAACATTGGGGAGCGCGCGGAGATCTCTCCCCTCTGATCTATGTCCGATCCTCTCGTGCGAACTGAGATGAAAACGATGAACAACACAAGAGACACAAGGTTTATACTGGTTCGGGCCACCGTTGTGGTGTAATACCCTACTCCAGTGTGTGGTGTGGTGGATTGCCTCTGGGGCTGATGACGAATAGTACAATGGAAGAACAGCCTCGTGAGGGGTGCTCTTGAGCTGGTTCGGTGTGTTCTACTTGGTCTCTACCAGATTTCTCGATGCCTCTACTCTGTGGTGGCTAGCTCTATTTATAGAGGCCCTGGGCCTCTTCCCAAATAATGAGCGGGAAGGGCGCCAACAATTGGCCATTTTGAAGGGTAACATCTAGTACAAGTTATCCTGACCAAAGGTGGTCTTCGACTGCCAAAAGCTCTGGTGGTGACGCCGTCTTGGGCTCCACAGTGACCTCCGTCCGGCCGCCTGGCTGGTCTTGGTCTAGTTGCACTGGAATGGTAACCTTTGCCTGATACCTTGGCCTGAGCTTCCCTCCTTTGCACCAAAGGGGAAACAAGGACTCTGCGCAGGCCGGCGCCCGCCTGGCCTTGATCGTCATGGCTTGCGTCACTGGATCCTCGTGAGGTCCCCTTCCATTGATCTCTCTGCCTCCGTGCGAGCCTGCCTGATGAGGCCGCTCTTGAGGAAGCTCTCTGTCGTCCGCCCCGCGAGGCTTGGCTCCTCGCAAGGGTCTTGAGCTTGTGTTGATGAAGATGGGCCACGCTGGGCCCCCACTTGAGCCACGCCGCAGGCCGCAGGCAGGCAAGTCTGGGGACCCCCGTTCCCAGAACGCCGACAGCCGCAACATCGATGGCCTTCATCTTCCCCCAGTATGTCTTGACATGGGCAAAGGCCATCCGTGCACCCTCAATGCACGCCGACTGCTTGACAGCATCGATACGTGGTGTCGCATCAACAAGCCGCTGCACCAAGCCGAAGTAGCTATTCGGAATAGGCTCAGTCGGCCACAGCTGGATTATGACGTTCTTCATGGCAGCGCCGGATATCCTATGAAGATCGGCCCATTGGGACATCTGTTCATTCAGCAACAGAGGGCGCTTTGATGCGCCAAATTGTGACCAAAAAATCTTCTTCGTTGCATACCCCTCTAGCGCTTGGTAAAACTGCGCCACATCGGAAGAACTCTTCGGCAAGTCTAAAAACTCGTCTGGAGAACTCCACACTTGGTTAAGCAGAGCATAGTTCGGATCACCGAACTTGGTCCGTAGCAAAAAGGGCTTACCGGCCGCAATCTCCCCAGCTTGCCGGATCTCCTTACGGGCTGCTCTGGATTCAGACCGCGCTCCTCTCGCCTCCCGCAAGGCCTTGTCAAGTTCAGCCGTTTTGGCTTCATTCTCCTTCTCAAGAAATTCACAGTGGCTGGTAGCATTTTTTAGTTCGAGCGCCATCGTGTATATTTTCTCCTCGTCTTGGCGCCGAGCAGCTTGCTCGGCCTTTAACTCAGCCGATGCCTTTTCGGCAGCCACATTACTAAACCGGGCCTGCTCCTTGGCCCAGGCCAGCTCCGCCCGAAAAATCTCAGCGGCGGCTGCACCATCTGCAGCCATGCATATCCCAGTATGCAACTTTCAGCGTCATGCCTATATTACAAACACATATGCGTAAGGATTGCTCCGAATACATACCTTGCGACTCGTCAAGAAGCATATTGATTAAGGCAATGTCATCCCCTGCCACATCAAGCTTCCGCTGCAGCTCGACAATGTCTGTAGTCTGGGAAGTAGTCAGGGGGGAAGCAGCATGTGTTCTAATCAACTAGATTAGTCCTTGAGTGTTTTTTCTTGATCCTCCGTTCGCTTCCCATGGGAAGGCAACCCGAGTCTCAGGGGCTACTACCTATACACATGTGCATTTTTGCAAATAAAATATAGTTGAAAATATTATATCACAAACCTCGAGGCCTCGTAGCAGGCTCATGAAAGCTTCATTCAATCCGCTCTTCGCAGACAGAATCTTCTCAACCACCGTACCCATCAAGGTACGCTGTTCTTCCAAGACAGATGCTTTTCACAGCATATCCCTCAACGTATTCGGTGCCTCCAGGTCTCCGGAAGACAATGTAGGAGCACGGCCATCCTTTGAAGGAACCTGTTCACCCGTCTCCAGAATCATCGTTGGCTGAAAACCGGATAGGTCGGGGCCTTCATTGTTGGCCCCCGAATCCCGGATGATCGGAGGTTCACCTTTGGGTACTGCCTCCTTCATCCCCCACGCCGCTTTTTGATCAAGAAAAACCCTCTAAGATTCGCCTCTTCCTGCTTCTCCTCTTCTTCTCCTTGGCCACTCGCCGTCCTCATGGCTCCGAAGAGGTTCTCAGCCGCAGAGAAGGGAAAGGCCTGCCAGGCAGGGCCCGACTTCTCCCCGGCCAAGCGTGGCCGGGGTCGCCCTCGCAAGCATCCCGCGATCCCCGTAGCGACTTCCCGTGGCCACAGAGGCGGTTCCCCGCGTGGTTGTGAGCGCTCGGCTGCCGAGGGGAGGCATGCCGTGACCGCGCGGCCCCCCAGGCCGCGCTTTCGCTCGGCGGAGGTGCTGCCGGAGTTTGTTGTGTGGTCGGCGGACCCGACCAACACCTGGCTCCAGCTCCCCCGCTTCTTCATTGGTGAGCTGCCGGCCAGCGCCCCGTGCGGCTTCTGGCTCCAGGCTGATGGTTGCTGCAGCAGGGCCTTCTGGGCTTCGCTGGAGGTCTCCCCTTCTGGAAACGGGGCCCTGACTCGTGGCTGGCAAACGTTTGCCCGCGCGCGCGGCCTGAGTCAGCGGTCCACCCTGTACTTCAAGTTTGACGGCGGCGCCACCCTCTACGTGAGGGTGTTTGGGGAAGATGATCGCCGCACTGGGTGCTGCCCCGAAGATGATGACCGCAGCCGCCTGCTCAGTCCCGGCACCGACCAGGATGGAGACGGCACCAGGCGTGTCGGTGGCGTTGGCCGGGACTCGCCAAGTTTCGGCGACTATCCCTCAGGCAGCAGCTCCTCTAGCGGTGGCCGCGACCAGCCCCTGCGCCGTCGCGCCCGCCTGGGTGCAGGCAGCGGGTCCACCCGCCGCCTCACCCTGGTGAAGCGAGAGGGGCGTCCGCCTGAGCCCCAGGAGCAGCACGAGCCTTTGCTGTAGGTTGGTGTAGGACAGGTCGCGTCCATTTTGTTTCCTTCCTTTCCTGCGTAAGAAGAAGGTAGTACAGGGCCCCGTGGGGGCGTGTTAGAACTGTTGTTGTCAACTATCGCGTTGCTTTTCCCATTTCCGCGCTATGTTCCTGTGATGCGTGCCCATGTGTGGGAGTTATTTGAGCTTGGTGGAGCTTGACGCGACCCTTGACTCCCGAGGCTGAGGCCAGGCTGTGAGCTTCATGCCCTGCAAAGATTAGTTAGAGGGGCAATCTTTGACCCGGCAACGGGGGCGATCAGCCCAGGCCCTGCATTCGTGTCGCAATGCCCGTGGGGCATGGACCGGGAGGGGTACTCCCACAGAGGACTCAGGCAGGAAAACTCCAGACGATCGGGGCAGAAGACGCTCGCGAGGGCGCCCGCGATCATCCCTCGCGAGACTTGTACGAGAGAAAATGAGGCGAGTAGATGAAAAGGACAGAGAGCCACAAGCCAGGAACGCCAACAACTCCAATAAGACTTCAAACGGGAATAAACACGCCAACTGCAGAAAGCAAATGAAAAAGCTGCGTCCGGCACCTATTCTAGTCTTCGACGTCTTCTCACCAGCGCGGAGCTAAGTGCTGCCACTGGGCGTGGGCCGGAGCACCCGAGGCCCAAGGGCGGCACTCCGGAGACTCCGGGGTGTGTACAACCCCACTCATTATTACATGAGAGTGTCACGGGCGGCGAGCTTCACAGGCACTGGGCCTTTCCCAAAACGCGATAGCTTCACAGGCATTGGCCTTCTTCACAGGCACCGGGCCTTTCCCAAAACGTGATAGCTTCACAGGCATTGGCCTTCTTCACAGGCACCGGGCCTTTCCCAAAACGCGATAGCTTCACAGGCATTGGACTTCTTCATAGGCACCGGGCCTTTCCTAGGCGCTAGGCCTCGCTCAGGGGTAGAACTTCCGGAGATGCTGAATGTTCCACGCGTTCTGGATGGGTGCTCCCTCCGGAGTCTCCAAGCGCGCGGAGCCAGGCCTGGAAACATGAACAACCTTGAACGGGCCCTCCCACATGGGAGAGAGCTTGTGTAGCCCTTCCCTGGAGAGAACCCGTCTGAGCACGAGATTCCCTACCTCGAGGGCCCTGGGGCGGATGTTGCGGCAGTGGTATCGTTGTAGCGCCTGTTGATACCTTGCCGCTCGTAGTGCGGCTTCTCGACAGCGTTCCTCCCCCAGTACGAGGTCCGTCCCCCGCATGGCGTCCTGCTGAGCCTCGTCGAACGCCAGGACCCGTGCGGAGCGACGCCTGACCTCGTGAGGGAGAACATCCTCTGCTCCATAGACGAGGAAGAACGGGGTCTCGCAAGTCGGCTTGGTCGTTGTCGTGCGGATGGACCACAGCACGGACTGGAGCTCGTCGTACCAGCCCCTCCCACATGCCTCCAGCTTCTTCTTGAAGGTCCTGGCTTTGAGGCCCCTCAGGACCTCCGCGTTGGCTTGTTCTGCCTGGCCATTGCTCCGGGGGTGCGCTACCGAAGCGTAGCATATCTGCGTTCCAAGGTTAGCACAGTACGTTTTGAAGAGATTACTGGTGAATTGCGAACCGTTGTCAGTGATGATGCGGTTAGGCACCCCAAATCGGCTCATGAGGCCCTTGATGAACTTGATTGACGAGCCTGTCGGGATTGTGCGAACAGCTTCCACCTCGGCCCACTTGGTGAACTTGTCCACAGCAACGTAGAGCTAGCGATAGCCCCCTGGCGCCTGAGGGAACGGGCGCAGAATGTCCAACCCCCAAACTGCGAACGGCCATGAGAGGGGTATGGTCTATAGACCTCCCGCAGGATGATGGATCTGTTTAGCATGAAACCGGCAGGCCTCGCAAGCCTTCACCAGCTCAACGGCGTCGTTGAGTGCTGTGGGCCAGTAGAACCCGCTGCGGAACGCCTTGCCGACAAGGGTTCGTGACGACAAGTGGTGCCCACAGTCTCCGTCGTGTATGTCCGCCAGCAGCTCCTTTCCTTGCTCCCAGGAGATGCAACGCAGGGACACGTCATTTGGCCGCTTCCTGTAGAGCTCGCCATCCCGAATGCAATAAGCTGTGGCCTGCCGTGCTACACGCTCCGCCTCCTCCTCTTTCTCTGGCAGAATCCCTTGCATCAGGTAGTCCTTGAGCTCCGAGATCCAACATCCCTCCTGAGGCTCCAACGCCAGGAGCAGTCGCACTCCTGAGGTCGGGCCGCAGACCGGAGCTCCCGAGGTAGGCGGCTGAGGCGGCTCCTCTCTTGGTTGCACCATTCCTAACAGCAATGGCACCGCCGAGGGCTTGAAGAGCCACACCTCGAAGACGCCAGGTTCCTGCGGCAGCCGCCTAGACGCCCTCTTGGCAATGTCGTCAGCCTCCTGATTGGTGCCGCAAGGCACATGCTGCAACTCCTGCCCCCAGAACTGTTTCTCCATCCTACGAACTTCAGCGAGGTAGGCCTCCATGTGCTCGTCCTTCGGCTCGTATACCTTGTTGGAGAAGCTGATGAGGAGCTATGAATCTCCCTTGATGGTGAGGCGCTTCACCCCTAGGGCGATCGCAGCTTTCAAGCCCGCTATCAGGCCTTCGTACTCTGCTATGTTGTTGGAGACCTTCTCTCCGTGCTAGAAGCAGAGTTGCATGGCATAGTAGAGTTTGTCCTGGGTGGGGGATACGAGTACTGCGCCAGCTCTTGTGCCGTGCCGGGAGAATGCCCCATCGAAGTACATGACCCAGCCGTCTGGCGCTTCGCTTCCTGGGGAGAGTGACCGGTCTTCTCCCGCCTCGAGACCCGACGCTTCTGTCCATTCTGCCATGAAATCTGCCAGTGCGGCTCCCTTGATGACTCTGATCGTACTGAATTCTAGCTGAAATGCTTGCAGCTCTATGTTCCACTCTGCGACCCTTCCAGCTGAGTTGGGGCTCCTGAGTACCCTTTGCAAGGGGTATGCGGAGACGACCTTGATGGGGTGGCCCTAGAAGTAGTGCCGCAATTTGCGCGAGGCCACCAATAGCGCGAGGAGGAGCTTTTGAGGCATGGGGTACCGCGCCCTTGCGTCCCGCAGCACCGTGATGACGAAGTACACAGGATGCTCGACGAGATTCAGGGTGTCTGCGCAGCATGCGTTTTCCAGTGGTCGGGGCACCCCCTGAGGCGATGGAGCCCCCAGCGCTTGGTCGTCTGAAGAGGCCTCTCTTCCCCTAGGTGCGTCCTCCTGGCGCAGCCATTCCTATCCGGCTACGGTTGTGGTCCTCGCGAGGCCCTCATGGCCTCGCTCTGCCTCGGTCTGGGCACTTGATGCATCCCCTGCTCGACGCTCTTCCCTAACCGCCACCAAGGCTGCGCTAGCGGAGTAAGGGGTGGCCGCAAGGTAGAACACCAAGGGCTCCTGAGGGCGTGGTGCCACCATCACTGGTGGGCTGGTGAGGTACCTCTTGAGATCCTGGAACGCCTTGTCGGCCTCTTCAGTCCATTCGAAGGGGCCCTTCTTCCTCATCAGCTTGAAGAAGGGCAGCGCTCGCTCCCCTAGCTTGGAGATGAAGTGCCCCAGTGCAGTCACGCGCCCAGTCAGCTTCTGGATTTCCCTGAGGGTTGTTGGCGAGCTCATGTCCTCGACTGCCTTGACCTTCTCTGTGTTGGCCTCGATGCCCCTATGGGACACGAGGAAACCGAGGACCTTGCCGGAGGGGACTCCGAACACGCACTTCTCCGGGTTCAGTCGTAGATCCACTTTGTCGAGGCTCGCAAATGTTTCCTCCAGGTCCTGGATCAGGGTTTTCGCTTCCCGAGACTTCACCATGATGTCATCGACATAAGCCTCAGCGTTCCTCCTGAGCTGCCGGCCTAAGGCGATGTGCATCAGCCGCTGAAAGGTTTCGCCTGTGTTGCGCAACCCAAATGGCATGCACGTATAGTAGTATACCCCGCAAGGGGTTAGAAAGGCCGTCTTCTCCACGTCTTCCACCGCCATCTTGATCTGATGATAGCCTGAGAAGGCATCCAGGAAGCACAACAGGTCACACTCTGTGGTGGAGTCGACGATCTGGTCAATGCGGGGGAGCAGAAATGGGTCCTGCGGGCAGGCTTTGTTGAGGTGGTGAAGTCGACACACATGCGCTCCTTCCCCCGCTTCTTTGGCACGACAACAGGATTAGCCAGCCAATCGGGGTAGCGGACCTCGCGGATAACCCCTGCCGCTTCCAGTTTCCGGGTCTCCTGAATGATGAAAGCCTGTTTCTCAGTGGACTGCCTCCTTGCCTTCAGCTTCATGGGGCGCACGTTGGGGCACACGTTGAGGTGATGCTCGATCACATCCCTCGGGACTCCTGCTAACTGATCAGGTTCCCATGCGAACACCTTCTTATTTGCGCGCAGGAATCCGATCAGGGCCTTCTCCTGCTCGGGCTCGAGATTGGCCCCTAAAGTGAAGGTGGCGCCGGTAGATCCATCCTCATCAACTGGTACTTGCTTGGTTTCCGCCTTATCCTGGGTGAATAGCTGCTTCTTTTTGGCTGGCACATCCCCCTTGGGCTCGAGGGCGTCGGTGCTGGCGGGCTGTGCCGCCGCGGTAGCCCTGAAGGCCAGCCGGAGCACCTGCAGCGCGTCCTTTGTATCCCCCGGCACGGTAAGGACACCGCTGCTCCCAGGCATCTTCATGAGGTTGTACGCCGGGTGAGTCGCCGCCATGAACCGGGCCAAGGACGGGTAGCCCAGGATGGCGTTGTACAGGAGGCTGATGGGGGTGATGTCAAAGTCGATCAGCTCCGTGCGGAAGTTGTCGTAGGTGCCGAGGGTCACCGGGAGGCGGATCTACCCCAAGGAGGCGGTGGAGCCGGCTCCGACGCCTATGAAGGGCCTGCTGGGTTGGAGCCGCTCTGGTGGTGACGCTGTCTTGGGCTCCACTGTGACCTCCGTCCGGCCGCCTGGCTGGTCTTGGTCTCGTTGCACTGGAATGGTAACCTTTGCCTGATACCTTGGCATGAGCTTGCCTCCTTTGCACCAAAGGGGAAACAAGGACTCTGTGCAGGCCGGCGCCCGCCTGGCCTTGATCGTCATGGCTTGCGTCACTGGATCCTCGCAAGGTCCCCTTCCATTGATCTCTCCGCCTCCTCGCGAGCTTGCCTGATGAGGCCGCTCTTGAGGAAGCTCTTTGTCGTCCGCCCCGCGAGGCTTGGCTCCTCGCAAGGGTCTTGAGCTTGTGTTGATGAAGAAGGGCCATGTTGGGCCCCCACTTGAGCCACGTCGCAGGCCGCAGGCAGGCAAGTCTGGGGACCCCCGTTCCCAGAACGCCGACAGCCGCAACATCGATGGCCTTCATCTTCCCCCAGTATGTCTTGACACGGGCAAAGGCCATCCGTGCACCCTCAATGCACGCCGACCGCTTGACAGCATCGATACGTGGTGCCGCATCAACAAGCCGCTGCACCAAGCCGAAGTAGCTATTCGGAATAGGCTCAGTCGACCACAGCTGGATTATGACGTTCTTCATGGCAGCGCCGGATATCCTATGAAGCTTGGCCCATTGGGACATCTGTTCATTTAGCAACAGAGGGCGCTTTGATGCGCCAAATTGTGACCAGAAAAGCTTCTTCGTTGCATACCCCTCTAGCGCTTGGTAAAACTGCGCCACATCGGAAGAACTCTTCGGCAAGTCTAAAAACTCGTCTGGAGAACTCCACACTTGGTTAAGCAGAGCATAGTTCGGATCACCAAATTTGGTCTGTAACAAAAAGGGCTTACCGGCCGCAATCTCCCCATCTTGTCGGATCTCCTCACGGGCTGCTCTAGATTCAGACCGCGCTCCTCTCGCCTCCCGCAAGGCCTTGTCAAGTTCAGCCGTTTTGGCTTCATTCTCCTTCTCAAGAAATTCACAGCGGCTGGTAGCATTTTTTAGTTCGAGCGCCATCGTGGATATTTTCTCCTCGTCTTGGCGTCGAGCAGCTTGCTCGGCCTTTAACTCAGCCGATGCCTTTTCGGCAGCCACATTACTAAACCGGGCCTACTCCTTGGCCCAGGCCAGCTCCGCCCGAAGAATCTCAACGGCGGCTGCACCATCTGCAGCCATGCATATCCCAGTATGCAACTTTCAGCGTCATGCCTATATTACAAACACGTATGCGTAAGGATTGCTCCGAATACATACCTTGCGACTCGTCAAGACTCATATTGATTAACGCAATGTCATCCCCTGCCACATCAAGCTTCCGCTGCAGCTCGGCAATATCTGTAGTCTGGGAAGTAGTCAGGGGGGAGGCAGCATGTGTTCCAATCAACTAGATTAGTCCTTGAGTGTTTTTTCTTGATCCTCTGTTCGCTTCCCATGGGAAGCCAACCCGAGTCTCAGGGGCTACTACCTATACACACGTGCATTTTTGCAAATAAAATATAGTTGAAAATATTATATCACAAACCTCGAGGCCTCGTAGCAGGCTCATGAAAGCTTCATTCAATCCGCTCTTCGCAGACAGAATCTTCTCAACCACCGTACCCATCAAGGTACGCTGTTCTTCCAAGACAGATGCTTTTCACAGCATATCCCTCAACGTATCCGGTGCCTCCAGGTCTCCGGAAGCCAATGTAGGAGCACGGCCATCCTTTGAAGGAACCTGTTCAGCCGTCTCCACAATCATTGTTGGCTGAAAACCGGATAGGCCGGGCCTTCATTGTTGGCCCCCGAATCCCGGATGATCGGAGGTTCACCTTCGGGTACTGCCTCCTTCATCCCCCGCGCCGCTTGTTGATCAAGAAAAACCCTCTGAGATGACACTTCGGAGTCATCTACCTTACTGGGCGAGGAGGTCGGCGGAGGCGTCTCGCTTTCCATCATCTCTGGGAGAAGATCTCCCAAAGAAGAGGATTTCCCAAGGAAACTCTGCGTTGAACTGTAAAGATACACATGTACGTTACATGTCACTTTGGTAACAGGAAAGGGACGGGATGTGATCAAAACACCACGGATTCACTTACGGTTTGGATCAAGGATTGTCGTCATGACGGAGCTATCCAACGGCGCCGCCTTCCAATCCCGAGCCACCCAACGATGGCATCTTGCTCCTCTTGGGAGACTGCCCCTCCCAACCTTCGGAGGCGGCCCTTTTCTTCCTGAATGGACAAGGGATGCTTGCTTCTCCTTCGCCTTTGTCTTCGGGCGAGGAAATGTCGATTTCTCCGGACTCAGTATCTAATTTACCTCTAGAACGAACGTCATCCTGGGTCTTCTCACTCTCCACCTTGCCCTCCCCTACCGGCGCCTAGTACGGTGCCGGTGCCAGCATCCTTGTTAACACGGGGTTCGCTGAGTCTTCGGGAAAAGGGGCCGGACACCTAATTCATTCTGCTTTCTTTATCCAGCCCTAGAAAAAGATGGTTCGCTTAGTGTCTTACCACAGGATACCTGATTATGAGGTGTTCGGCGGAAAAGTACTTACCATGGTATCCGGATGGTTACAGTCAAGGCCGGTGTCTTTGGTAGTATCCGGCCACTGTTTTCGTTTCTCGAAAAATAATTTCCACATGCCTTTGTGCGTAGTGCCAAGGAAGTGTTGAAGTATCCGCGGCCCTTCGGGATTAAACTCCCATAGGCGGAGAGGCCGCCTTTGGCACAACAATGTCCGACGAACTAGCATTACCTGGATAACGTTGACAAGATCGATATCCTTCTCAATGAGGCTTCGTATGTGACTCTGCAGAGTCCGCACTTCATCAACTGATCCCCAGTCCAACCCCTTATTAATCCATGATGCAAGCAGAATTGGGGGGCTGGATCGAAACGCAGGCGCAGCTGCCCACTTGGAGCCACGGGGCACGGTGATATAGAACCACTCCTGCTGCCATAAGTCAGAAGATTCTATGAAGGATCCTTTTAGCCAAACAACGCTGGTAAGCTTGCTCACTGAGGCACCACCGCACTCTGCCTGCTCCCCCTCCATCACTTGCGGCTTCACATTGAAGGTCTTGAGCCACAAACCGAAGTGTGGAGGAGTTCGGAGGAAGGCTTCGCACGTGACGATAAACGCTGAGATGAGAAGAACAGAGTTCGGGGCGAGATCGTGAAAATCAAGTCCATAATAGAACATGAGCCCCCGGACGAAGGGATTAAGGGCGAACCCTAATACTTGGAGAAAGTGGGAAACGAACACGACCCTCTCGCCAGATCTGGGGGTAGGGATAACCTGCCCTTCCGCAGGAAGCCGATGGAGGATTTCTGCGGTCAGATATCTTGACGCCCGAAGCTTCGTAATATCCTCCTCTGTGACAGAAGAAGCCACCCACCGGCCTTGACGGCTGGATCCGGACATGACTAAGGCTTGCGGATATTGAAACTTGGGTGTTGGGACTCGAGGTAGTAAGAGTTGAGGAAGAAGCAAGTGTGGAGAAGAAAGACGAGTTTGTGCCCCTTTATAAAGGCCGTGAGTATCGAACGCCTCCTCCCGGGCCTTAAAACTTGCCTATTCCCAAGGAGTTGTACCCTAAAGACGGTTGGGTTACCCACGTCTGTGTCGATAAAGAATTCCTTAATAAGGGAACATGATCTCTGCTTGGATAAGACGTGCCAATGACAACCGCGTCTCCAAACATGGGGCAGCAGGCGAAAAAACGGTTCGAAATAATGACTGGATTGACGTGATGTCATGTTATAAAAAGTTGCCAGAGGATTGGACTTATAAATTATTATGCTCTTTGTGGAAGTATATGCTACTCGTGTTGCAGAGCCAAACTCGATCGTCCGAAGACCATTGTGAAGTATCCGGAAAAGGGGAACCCGTCTTGCAATGCCGAAGACAAATCTACGCGCCGGACTTCTCGTCATTGAAGCCAAGTTCATGGGCTACCGAGGGAGTCCTGGACTAAGGGATCCTCGGGCGTCCGGCCTGTTAGTCATGGCCTAGACTGATGGGCTGTGAAGATATGAATGTTGTTGACGCAGTAAATTCAAAATTTTTCCTACGCACACGCAAGATCATGGTGATGCATAGCAACGAGAGGGGAGAGTGTTTGTCTACGTACCCTCGTAGACCGAAGCGGAAGCGTTGACACAACGTAGAGGAAGTAGTCGTACGTAGAGGAAGTAGTCGTACGTTCTCCTCGCGATCCAACCGATCACAGCACCGTTACTCCGGCACCTCCGAGTTCTTGGCACACGTTCAGCTCGATGACGATCCCCGGGCTCCGATCCAGCAAAGCGTCGGGGAAGAGTTCCGTCAGCACGACGGCGTGGTGACGATCTTGATGTGTTACCGGCGCAGGGCTTCGCCTAAGCACTGCAACGATATAATCGAGGTGGAATTTGGTGGAAGGGGGCACCGCACACGGCTAAGGAACGATCCGTAGATCAACTTGTGTGTCTTTGGGGTGCCCCCTGCCCCCGTATATAAAGGATCCAAGGGGGAGGGGCTGGCCGGCCAGGTTTGGTGCGCCAGGAGAGTCCTACTCCCTCTGGGAGTAGGATTCCCCCCCCCAATCCTAGTTGGACTAGGATTGCTCCAAGGGGGAGAGAGAGAGAGAGGGGGCGCCCCACTTCTCCTAGTCCTAATAGGACTAGGGAAGGGGGGAGGCGCGCAGCCCCTAGGGCTGCCCTCTCACCTTTCCTCCAAGGCCCATGTTGGCCCATTATGCTCCCGGGGGGTTCCGGTAACCCTCCCGGTATTCCGGTAAAATCCTGATTTCACCTGGAATGCATCCGATGTCCAAACATAGGCTTCCAATATATAATTCTTTATGTCTCGACCATTTCGAGACTCCTCGTCACGTCCGTGATCACATCCGGGACTCCGAACTCCTTCGGTACATCAAAAATGCATAAACTCATAATAACTGTCATCGTAACGTTAAGCGTGCGGACCCTACGGTTCGAGAACAATGTAGACATGACCGAGACATGTTTCCGGTCAATAACCAATAGCGGGACCTGGATGCCCATATTGGCTCCTACATATTCTACGAAGATCTTTATCGGTCAGACCGCATAACAACATACGTCGTTCCCTTTGTCATCGGTATGTTACTTACCCGAGATTCGATCGTCGGTATCCAATACCTAGTTCAATCTCGTTACCGGCAAGTCTCTTTTCTCGTTCCGTAATACATCATCTCGCAACTAACTCATTGGTTGCAATGCTTGCAAGGCTTTATGTGATGTGCATTACCGAGAAGGCCCTGAGATACCTCTCCGACAATTGGAGTGACAAATCCTAATCTCGAAGTATGCCAACTCAACATGTACCTTCGGAGACACTTGTAGAGCACCTTTATAATCACCCAGTTACGTTGTGACGTTTGGTAGCACACAAAGTGTTCCTACGGTAAATGGGAGTTGCATATTCTCATAGTTAAAGGAACATGTATAAGTCATGGATAAAAGCAATAGCAATATACTAAACGATCGGGTGCTATGCTAATGCAATGGGTCATGTCAATCAGATCATTCAACTAATGATGTGATCTCGTTAATCAAACAACAACTCTTTGTTCATGGCTAGGAAACATAACCATCTTTGATTAATGAGCTAGTCAAGTAGAGGCATACTAGTGACACTCTGTTTGTCTATGTATTCACACATGTATTATGTTTCCAGTTAATACAATTCTAGCATGAATAATAAACATTTATCATGATATAAGGAAATAAATAATAACTTTATTATTGCCTCTAGGGCATATTTCCTTCAGTCTCCCACTTGCACTAGAGTCAATAATCTAGATTACAAAGTAATGATTCTAACACCCATGGAGTTTTGGTGCTGATCATGTTTTGCTCGTGGAAGAGGCTTAGTCAACGGGTCTGCAACATTCAGATCCGTATGTATCTTGCATATCTCTATGTCTCCCACCTGGACCAAATCCCGGATGGAGTTGAAGCGTCTCTTGATGTGTTTGGTTCTTTTGTGAAATCTGGATTCCTTTGCCAAGGCAATTGCACCAGTATTGTCACAAAAGATTTTCATTGGACCCGATACGCTAGGTACAACACCTAGATCGGATATGAACTCCTTCATCCAGACTCCTTCATTGGCCGCTTCTGAAGCGGCTATATACTCAGCTTCACATGTAGATCCCGCCACGACGCTTTGTTTAGAACTGCACCAACTGACAGCTCCACCGTTTAATGTAAATACGTATCCGGTTTGCGATTTGGAATCGTCCGGATCAGTGTCAAAGCTTGCATCGACGTAACCGTTTACGACGAGCTCTTTGTCACCTCCAAAAATGAGAAACATATCCTTAGTCCTTCTCAAGTACTTAAGGATGTTCTTGACCGCTGTCCAGTGATCCACTCCTGGATTACTTTGGTACCTGCCTGCTAAACTTACAGCAAGGCACACATCAGGTCTGGTACACAGCATTGCATACATGATAGAGCCTATGGCTGAAGCATAGGGAACATTTTTCATCTTCTCTCTATCTTCTGCGGTGGTCGGGCATTGAGTCTTACTCAATTTCACACCTTGTGCCACAGGCAAGAACCCTTTCTTTGCCTGATCCATTCTGAACTTTTTCAAAACTTTGTCAAGGTATGTGCTTTGTGAAAGTCCTATTAAGCGTCTTGATCTATCTCTATAGATCTTAATGCCCAATATGTAAGCAGCTTCCCCGAGGTCTTTCATTGAAAAACTTTTATTCAAGTATCCCTTTATGCTATCCAGAAATTCTATATTATTTCCGATCAGTAATATGTCATCTACATATAATATCAGAAATGCTACAGAGCTCCCACTCACTTTCTTGTAAATACAGGCTTCTCCGAAAGTCTGTATAAAACCAAAAGCTTTGATCACACTATCAAAGCGTTTATTCCAACTCCGAGAGGCTTGCACCAGTCCATAAATGGATTGCTGGAGCTTGCACACTTTGTTAGCTCCCTTTGGATCGACAAAACCTTCTGGTTGCATCATATACAACTCTTCTTCCAGAAATCCATTCAGGAATGCAGTTTTGACATCCATTTGCCAAATTTCATAATCATAAAATGCGGCAACTGCCAACATGATTCGGACAGACTTAAGCATCGCTACGGGTGAGAAAGTCTCATCGTAGTCAATCCCTTGAACTTGTCGAAAACCTTTTGCAACAAGTCGAGCTTTATAGACAGTAACATTACCATCAGCGTCAGTCTTCTTCTTGAAAATCCATTTATTTTCTATTGCTTGCCGATCATCGGGCAAGTCAACCAAAGTCCATACTTTGTTATCATACATGGATCCCATCTCAGATTTCATGGCCTCAAGCCACTTTGCGGAATCTGGGCTCACCATCGCTTCTTCATAGTTCGTAGGTTCATCATGGTCTAGTAACATGACTTCCAAAATAGGATTACCGTACCACTCTGGTGCGGATCTTACTCTGGTTGATCTACGAAGTTCAGTAGAAACTTGATCTGAAGTTTCATGATCATCATCATTAGCTTCCTCCCTATTTGATGTAGGTGTCACAGGAACAGATTTCTGTGACGTACTACTTCTCAATAAGGGAGTAGATACTGTTATCTCATCAAGTTCTACTTTCCTCCCACTCACTTCTTTCGAGAGAAACTCCTTCTCTAGAAAGTTTCCGACTTTGGCAACAAAAATTTTGCCTTCGGATCTGTGATAGAAGGTATACCCAATAGTCTCCTTTGGGTATCCTATGAAGACACATTTTTCCGATTTGGGTTCGAGCTTATCAGGTTGAAGCTTTTTCACATAAGCATCGCAGCCCCAAACTTTAAGAAACGACAACTTTGGTTTCTTGCCAAACCACAGTTCATAAGGCGTCGTCTCAACGGATTTTGATGGTGCCCTATTTAACGTGAATGCGGCCGTCTCTAGAGCATAACCCCAAAAAGATAGCGGTAAATCGGTAAGAGACATCATAGATCGCACCATATCCAGTAAAGTACGATTACGACGTTCGGACACACCATTACGTTGTGGTGTTCCGGGTGGCGTGAGTTGCGAAACTATTCCGCATTGTTTCAAATGTAGACCAAACTCGTAACTCAAATATTCTCCTCCACGATCAGATCGTAGAAACTTTATTTTCTTGTTACGATGATTTTCCACTTCACTCTGAAATTCTTTGAACTTTTCAAATGTTTCAGACTTGTGTTTCATTAAGTAGATATACCCATATCTGCTTAAATCATCAGTGAAGGTGAGAAAATAACGATATCCGCCACGAGCCTCAACATTCATTGGACCACATACATCAGTATGTATGATTTCCAATAAATCTGTTGCTCTCTCCACAGTACCGGAGAACGGTGTTTTAGTCATCTTGCCCATAAGGCACGGCTCGCAAGTGCCAAGTGATTCATAATCAAGTGACTCCAAAAGTCCATCAGTATGGAGTTTCTTCATGCGCTTTACGCCGATATGACCTAAACGGCAGTGCCACAAATAAGTTGCACTATCATTATTAACTCTGCATCTTTTGGCTTCAACATTATGAATATGTGTGTTACTACTATCGAGATTAAGTAAGAACAAACCACTCTTTAATGGCGCATGACCATAAAAGATATTACTCATATAAATAGAACAACCATTATTCTCTGATTTAAATGAATAACCGTCTCGCATCAAACAAGATCCAGATATAATGTTCATGCTCAACGCTGGTACTAAATAACAATTATTTAGATCTAATATTAATCCCGAAGGTAGATGTAGAGGTAGCGTGCCGACCGCGATCACATCGACTTTGGAACCATTTCCCACGCGCATCGTCACCTCGTCCTTAGCCAATCTTCGCTTAATCCGTAGCCCCTGTTTTGAGTTGCAAATATTAGCAACAGAACCAGTATCAAATACCCAGGTGCTACTGCGAGAATTAGTAAGGTACACATCAATAACATGTATATCACATATACCTTTGTTAACCTTGCCATCCTTCTTATCCGCCAAATACTTGGGGCAGTTCCGCTTCCAGTGACCAGTCTGCTTGCAATAGAAGCACTCAGTTTCAGGCTTAGGTCCAGACTTGGGTTTCTTCTCTTGAGTAGCAACTTGCTTGCTGTTCTTTTTGAAGTTCCCCTTTTTCTTCCCTTTGCCCTTTTTCTTGAAACTAGTGGTTTTGTTAACCATCAACACTTGATGCTCCTTTTTGATTTCTACCTCCGCGGCTTTTAGCATCGCGAAGAGCTCGGGCATAGTTTTGGTCATCCCTTGCATATTATAGTTCATCACGAAGCTCTTGTAGCTTGGTGGCAGTGATTGGAGAATTCTGTCAATGACGCAATCATCCGGAAGATTAACTCCCAGTTGAATCAAGTGATTGTTATACCCAGACATTCTGAGTATATGCTCACTGACAGAACCATTCTCCTCCATTTTACAGCTATAGAACTTATTGGAGACTTCATATCTCTCAATCCGGGCATTTGCTTGAAATATTAACTTCAACTCCTGGAACATCTCATATGCTCCATGGTGTACAAAACGTCGTTGAAGTCCCGGTTCTAAGCCGTAAAGCATGGCACACTGAACTATAGAGTAGTCATCAGCTTTGCTTTGCCAGACGTTCATAACATCTGGCGTAGCTCTTGCACCAGGCCTGGCACCTAGCGGTGCTTCCAGGACGTAATTCTTCTGTGCAGCAATGAGGATAATCCTCAAGTTACGGACCCAGTCCGTGTAATTGCTACCATCATCTTTCAACTTTGCTTTCTCAAGGAACGCATTAAAATTCAACGGAACAACAGCACGAGCCATCTATCTACACAACATAGACAAGCAAGATACTATCAGGTACTAAGTTCATGATAAATTAAAGTTCAATTAATCATATTACTTAAGAACTCCCACTTAGATAGACATCTCTCTAATCCTCTAAGTGATCACGTGATCCAAATCAACTAAACCATGTCCGATCATCACGTGAGATGGAGTAGTTTCAATGGTGAACATCATTATGTTGATCATATCTACTATATGATTCACGCTCGACCTTTCGGTCTCTGTGTTCCGAGGCCATATCTGTATATGCTAGGCTCGTCAAGTTAAACCTGAGTATTCCGCGTGTGCAACTGTTTTGCACCCGTTGTATTTGAACGTAGAGCCTATCACACCCGATCATCACGTGGTGTCTCAGCACGAAGAACTTTCGCAACGGTGCATACTCAGGGAGAACACTTCTTGATAATTTAGTGAGAGATCATCTTATAATGCTACCGTCAATCAAAGCAAGATAAGATGCTTAAAAGGATAAACATCACATGCAATCAATATAAGTGATATGATATGGCCATCATCATCTTGTGCTTGTGATCTCCATCTTCGAAGCACCGTCATGATCACCATCGTCACCGGCGCGACACCTTGATCTTCATCGCAGCATCGTTGTCGTCTCGCTAATCTTATGCTTCTACGACTATCACTACCGTTTAGCAATAAAGTAAAGCATTACATCGCGATTGCATTGCATACAATAAAGCGACAACCATATGGCTCCTGCCAGTTGCCGATAACTCGGTTACAAAACATGATCATCTCATACAATAAAATTTAGCATCACGTCTTGACCATATCACATCACAACATGCCCTGCAAAAACAAGTTAGACGTTCTCTACTTTGTTGTTGCAAGTTTTACGTGGCTGCTACGGGCTTTAAGCAAGAACTCATCTTACCTACGCATCAAAACCACAACGATAGTTTGTCAAATAGACTCCGTTTTAACCTTCTCAAGGACCGGGCGTAGCCACACTCGGTTCAACTAAAGTTGGAGAGACAGTCTTCCGCAAGCCATCTCTGTGCAAAGCACGTCGAGGGAACCGGTCTCGCGTAAGCGTACGCGTAAGGTTGGTCCGGATCGTCTCATCCAACAATACCGCTGAACCAAAGTATGACATGCTGGTAGGCAGTATGACTTGTATCGTCCACAACTCACTTGTGTTCTACTCGTGCAAATAACATCAACCATAAAACCTAGGCTCGGATGCCACTGTTGTTGACGCAGTAAATTCAAAATTTTTCCTACGCACACGCAAGATCATGGTGATGCATAGCAACGAGAGGGGAGAGTGTTTGTCTACGTACCCTCGTAGACCGAAGCGGAAGCGTTGACACAACGTAGAGGAAGTAGTCGTACGTAGAGGAAGTAGTCGTACGTTCTCCTCGCGATCCAACCGATCACAGCACCGTTACTCCGGCACCTCCGAGTTCTTGGCACACGTTCAGCTCGATGACGATCCCCGGGCTCCGATCCAGCAAAGCGTCGGGGAAGAGTTCCGTCAGCACGACGGCGTGGTGACGATCTTGATGTGTTACCGGCGCAGGGCTTCGCCTAAGCACTGCAACGATATAATCGAGGTGGAATTTGGTGGAAGGGGGCACCGCACACGGCTAAGGAACGATCCGTAGATCAACTTGTGTGTCTTTGGGGTGCCCCCTGCCCCCGTATATAAAGGATCCAAGGGGGAGGGGCTGGCCGGCCAGGTTTGGTGCGCCAGGAGAGTCCTACTCCCTCTGGGAGTAGGATTCCCCCCCCCCAATCCTAGTTGGACTAGGATTGCTCCAAGGGGGAGAGAGAGAGAGAGGGGGCGCCCCACTTCTCCTAGTCCTAATAGGACTAGGGAAGGGGGGAGGCGCGCAGCCCCTAGGGCTGCCCTCTCACCTTTCCTCCAAGGCCCATGTTGGCCCATTATGCTCCCGGGGGGTTCCGGTAACCCTCCCGGTATTCCGGTAAAATCCTGATTTCACCTGGAATGCATCCGATGTCCAAACATAGGCTTCCAATATATAATTCTTTATGTCTCGACCATTTCGAGACTCCTCGTCACGTCCGTGATCACATCCGGGACTCCGAACTCCTTCGGTACATCAAAAATGCATAAACTCATAATAACTGTCATCGTAACGTTAAGCGTGCGGACCCTACGGTTCGAGAACAATGTAGACATGACCGAGACATGTTTCCGGTCAATAACCAATAGCGGGACCTGGATGCCCATATTGGCTCCTACATATTCTACGAAGATCTTTATCGGTCAGACCGCATAACAACATACGTCGTTCCCTTTGTCATCGGTATGTTACTTACCCGAGATTCGATCGTCGGTATCCAATACCTAGTTCAATCTCGTTACCGGCAAGTCTCTTTTCTCGTTCCGTAATACATCATCTCGCAACTAACTCATTGGTTGCAATGCTTGCAAGGCTTTATGTGATGTGCATTACCGAGAAGGCCCTGAGATACCTCTCCGACAATTGGAGTGACAAATCCTAATCTCGAAGTATGCCAACTCAACATGTACCTTCGGAGACACTTGTAGAGCACCTTTATAATCACCCAGTTACGTTGTGACGTTTGGTAGCACACAAAGTGTTCCTACGGTAAATGGGAGTTGCATATTCTCATAGTTAAAGGAACATGTATAAGTCATGGATAAAAGCAATAGCAATATACTAAACGATCGGGTGCTATGCTAATGCAATGGGTCATGTCAATCAGATCATTCAACTAATGATGTGATCTCGTTAATCAAACAACAACTCTTTGTTCATGGCTAGGAAACATAACCATCTTTGATTAATGAGCTAGTCAAGTAGAGGCATACTAGTGACACTCTGTTTGTCTATGTATTCACACATGTATTATGTTTCCAGTTAATACAATTCTAGCATGAATAATAAACATTTATCATGATATAAGGAAATAAATAATAACTTTATTATTGCCTCTAGGGCATATTTCCTTCAATGAAGACCGAAGACTGCACCCGTGTCCGGATGGGACTCTCCTTGCCGTGGAAGGCAAGCTTGGCGACCAAATATGTAGATTCCCTTCTTTGCAACCGACCTTGTGTAACCTTAGATCCTCCCAGTGTCTATATAAACCGGAGGACTTAGTTCGGAGGAGGGAAGAAATCCATTATCATAGTCATACAGGCTAGTGTCGGAGTAATGGGCCACGGGTAGGCTAACCCAAAGCCCAGAACCTTTCAAGACATTAGGGCAGGCTACGCCCCTCAGGAACCCCAGGACGGAGGGCCGCCTCTGGGAGTCGGCAGCGGCGCTGCCGACTATCCACTCACGACCGAGTCCCAGGGATGACTACAAGATGAGCCGACTCCTAACTGGCGGCTTCCAGAGAAGCCGGCTATGGGGAGTCGACCCGCGACTCCAACCACCCTCTGCCTTCATAAGAAGGGGCAGGGCGGGGAACGGCCGCAGTATGGCCCGCCCCCACCCCGATTACCAAGGGCAGGCATGGCCACAGTGCGCCGTACCAATGGAGATCTCCATCCGGCGCGGCACTGCTGCCATGCCGGCCCTGACATCAACCCCAGTGGCGGAGCCCTGTACCCACGTCGGTCTGCCTGTACGGCCCAAAGACGGCGGGCCCCGCTGGTCGGCGGGGGGACAGAAGACGGCAAGAGCGCTACAAGATGGACCCCGTGGGAGTCGGCCTCTAGGAGTCGGCCAGTCCCTCCCACGGGCCCCGCATGCCATTAACCAGATAAGATAGGGAGTGGCAACAGTTATCGCCCGCCAGGCGGCGGTACTGTTGCCATGACCCCATGACCAAGCTAGCGTCATTAGAAGCACGGCGCTACAGTAATCCGCAGCCGGCAAGACCCGCCCGCGGTGGACAAGGCCTGTCGGCTCAGTACCGGACTAGTCGGTGGGGCCCACCAGTCGGCGGGCCTTAGTAGTCGGCGGAGAAGACGGCAGCCTGAGAGACAGACGGCTGGGACCCACACCCAGCCGGATTACCATTGTAACCCCGGGGGGTAGGCCTATATAAACCCCCCGGAGCACCCATGCAAAGGGTTGGATCCCATTAGCACTAGACCATAGAATACAGGAAGGAGGGAGCTAGCCTTGCCTTCTCCTACTTCCAGGAAACAGCTCAAGGAGCAACCTTGTACCCACTTTGCCATAGTGATCATGCGGAGACCCCGCAGAGCAGCAGTAGGGGTGTTATCTCCTCGGAGATCCCTGAAGCTGGGTAAGATTCGTCGGCGTGCATGTCTACGCCTCATCCCGCTTCCAGGCACCGGCGACATTCTACTCGCCCCCACCGTGATAAGCCATCCCTTGGCATATGTCGCACCCAACCCCCGACATTTGGCGCCCACCATGGGGCGAGGTGCACCGTCGTCCGGAGACCTGCTCTGGACGGGAACCCTCTTCCTCCATGGCGAGCGCAGCCAGCCCGGCACGCCAGATGGAGTTTGCGCCGATGCGCTGCATGGCGCTGAGATCGCCTGCACAGCCAGCTGCCTCGCCGAACTTGTCGGCGAGGTTCGCCTCTCCGACGAGCCTGCATCCGACGCAGGCACGGGCGGCCCCGATGGCCTCCTCGCGGGCCTCCTCGACTGACTCCACGTCTCCGGCGAGCCTGTCGTGGACCTGGAGTCCGTAGGCTCCACCGACCCGATGCTGGTCGACTCCGACACTGTGTCGCTCGATGCATTTCCCACCAACGTGGTGGTCTACGACGAGTCGCTCCCTCGCGTGGAGAGCGGCAGAAGCACCGTCACAGAAGTGCTCGTCATCGATCATGGCGAGCATTCCGGCGGAGGAGCTCATGACCCGCTCGACACGGTGCTACAAGACCTAACCGCGCCCATTCCAGAAGACGCTGACGCCGAGACGCTGGAGGCACGCCGCCTTCAGCTCGTCGAAGGCGCAAAAATGCTGGCAAGCATGAGACGCTTGTCAGAGGCCTACCAATGAGAGATGGATCGCGCTGTGGGCGGCTCGCCGGCCCCGACGGGGCCTAGCCGCCTAGGCGCGGTCCGGCAGCGCGGCGTGGAGATCGCCAACCTCTTCGGCGCTAATCGCCCCGTATACGCCACGCCTGCGGAGAACATCTGAGCCACCTAGGCGGCGGCGGACGAGCTGGACAACTTCGAGGGTGAAGAGCGCTGCCTGATGACGGAGCGAGTCCAGCGACTCCTCGACGCGGCTGCCGCGCAGAACGAAGTCGGCTGCCGCACAGAGGCACCGCAACAGCAAAACGACGACCTGCCTCCCCTCCGGGATCAAGGCGCGACGTCTCGGACGCCGACTGGCGATGTCCGCGGAAGAAAGAACAAGGATCCGGCTGTCAGACACAGTCGGACTCGCATCACCATCGAGCGCGACCAAGACGGCCGCCCAAGAGCAGTGGAACGACGGGACGACTGTCTGCCTCCTCCTCCTCGCAAGGAAAGGCGAGTCTCCCCGCCTCCTGTTGACCATCCGATTCTCGGTGACCGCCTTGGCCGCCGAGAGGGAGTCGGAGAAAACGACGCCCGCCACTGGATTGATCGACTTCACCGGTCCCTGGTGCTGGAAGAAGAAGACGAGTTGGGCCCGCCCTATTTCAGACCCTGCATCCGAGATGAGCCCTTTCCCATAGGGTTCACGCTCCCCCGAGACACGCCCAAATACACTGGCTCCATGAAGCCGGAAGACTGGCTGCTGGTTGACTACTCAACGGCCGTCAACATAGCGAACGGCAACAAGCGCGTTGCCGTGAAATATGTTCTGCTCATGCTCCAGGGCATGGCCCGGACATGGCTGAACAGCCTGAAGCCCCTCAGCATCAACAGCTGGGTCGAGTTCACCGAAGCCTTCATCCGCAATTTCACGAGCACGTACAAGTGACCTCCCAAGCCTCGTCAGCTCTCCTTGTGCGTGCAGGGCCCCACCGAATCAACTCGCGACTACCTCACGCGCTGGGCCGAGCTTCGGAACTCCTGCGAGGGCATGCACGAGGTGCAGGCCATCGAGTACATCACCACTGGGTGCAGAGAAGGCACCCTCCTCAAGCACAAGCTCCTCCGCGACGAGCCAGAAACCCTTGACGAGCTGCTAATCATAGCAGACAAGTATGCCACAACCGACTCCTCCATGAAGGCGGAGATTCAAGTTAGTGTGACTGGCAAAGTGGCCCCTCAGGCTCCCAGAACTCCGGCTGGAGACGCCAGTCGGAGACAACAGCAGAATGACCACAAGCGCAAGGCTCCACAGCCGGCTTCCAGCAGTCAACAGGTTGCGATGGTCGAAGACCAGCGACCGGAGGGGCAGCCTCCGCCCAAGCGACAGAAAGGCGGCAAGTCCAACTGGTTGCCGGCTATCTCTTACGAGCAGACTCTAGATGGTCCTTGCAAGTTCCATAGCGGCGCGAAGCCGTCGAACCACACCACCCGGAAGTGCCACTGGCTCACTAGGATCGCCAAGGGAGACGGCCTCCTACCACCCCCGCCTGCTGGGCAGCAGCCTCCACCTACACCCCAGCAGCCGGCTGTCAGGCGGGTCGGCGCAGTACAAGATGAGTACCCAGAAGAGCATGGGGCCTATGTGGTGTTCACCAGCGTGGCTGACGACAGACGCAGCAAGCGGCTGCAGCAGCAAGAGGTGAATGCGGTGGCATCAGATGCTCCAGAGTTCATGCACTGGTCCGAGAAGCCTGTCAGCTGGAGCAGGGCTGATCACCCAGAAGTGATGCCGAATCCGGGCTCCTACACCCTGGTCTTGGATGCCACCTTTGCCACAGACAAAAGAGCTGCTCGTTTCTCACGAGTGTTGATAGACGGAGGCAGCAGCATCAACATCCTGTACAAGGATACCATGGAGAAGTTAAGAATCAAGCAAAGACAGCTTCAGAACAGTCGGACTGTGTTCCACGGCATTGTCCCTGGCCTTTCCTGCTCACCAATCGGCAAGATTCTGATAGATGTCCTCTTCGGAGACAAGGATCATTTCCGCCGAAAGCCAGTCTGGTTTGAAGTGGTGGACCTTGAAAGCCCATACCATGCGCTGCTTGGCCGACCTGCTTTGGCCAAATTCATGGCGGTCCCCCACTACGCCTACCTCAAGATGAAGATGACGAGTTCCAAGGGGATTCTGGCCATAGCCGGCGACTACAGAAAGTCGTCCGCATGTGCGGCTGAAAGCAGTTGGCTAGCCGAGTCCCTGGTGATCGCAGCTGAGAAGCGTCTCCTTGATCGGGTTGTGGCGATGGGAGACAAGCGTCCAGAGATGTCGCCTAACCCCAAGGAGTCGGAAGCTGAAGGTTCGTTCAAGTCGGCTAAAGAGACAAAGAAGATATCCTTGGACCCGGAGCACCCGGAGAGGCACGCTGTCATAGGTGCAAACCTTGACATCAAATAGGAAGGCGAGCTCGTCGATTTCCTCCGTGAGAATCGGGACATCTTCGCATGGTCCCCCAAAGACATGCCAGGTGTACCGACGGAATTCGCCGAGCACAAGTTACATGTCCGATCAGATGCGAAGCCCGTCAGGCAGCCCTTGCGCCGCCTGTCAGAAGAGAAGAGAAGAGTTGTTGGAGAAGAGATAGCCCGACTCCTTGCAGCCGGCTTTATTATGGAAGTGCTTTTCGCAGAATGGCTAGCAAACCCGGTCCTGATGCTGAAGAAGAACAAGCAGTGGCGGATGTGTATCGACTACACAAGCCTCAACAAAGCATGCCCGAAGGACTCGTTTGCCCTGCCAAGGATTGATCAGGTGATAGACTCCACAGCCGGATGCGGGCTGTTGAGCTTCTTAGATGCATATTCAGGATATCACCAGATCAAGCTGAACCCGGCAGACAGACTGAAGACCGCCTTCATCACGCCATTTGGAGCCTTCTGCTACCTGACCACGACGTTCGGCTTGAGGAATGTCGGCGCTACCTTTCAGCGTTGCATGCAGAAGTGCCTCCTCAAGCAACTCGACAGAAACGCCCACATCTACGTGGATGATGTGGTGGTGAAGATGGAAAAGCACGGAACGCTGCTGGAAGACCTCAAGAAGACCTTTGAGAACCTGCGCCGATTCCAGATCAAGCTCAACCCTGAGAAATGCGTCTTCGGAGTACCAGCCGGCCAACTCCTTGGCTTCCTGGTCTCTAAACGCGCCATAGAGTGCAACCCTGTGAAGATCAAAGCCATCGAGAGGATGGAGGCACCCGGCCGACTGCTGGACGTGCAAAAGTTCACTGGCTGCTTGGCGTCCATCAGCCGATTCATCAGTCGGCTGGGCGAGAAAGCTCTCCCCCTGTACCAGCTAATGAAGAAGACCACTTTTTTCGAGTGGAACCACAAGGCAGACGAAGCTTTTCTCCAACTGAAGAAGATGTTGTCTACTCCCCCTGTGTTGGTGGCTCCGATTCCTAAGGAGCCCATGCTCCTGTACATCGCCGCCACCAGCCGGGTAGTCAGCACAGTCATCGTAGTTGAACGCAAGGAGGAAGGCAAGGCACTACCTGTCCAGAGACCGGTATACTACCTAAGTGAAGTACTGTCGACCTCCAAGAAGTACTACCCCCGCTACCAGAAGATGTGCTATGGCGTACACTTTGCCGCCAAGAAGGTGAAGCCTTACTTTCAAGAGCATCCAATCACTGTAGTTTGCACAGCCCCACTAGCCGAGATCATCGGAAGCCGAGATGCCTCCGGCCGAGTGGCCAAATGGGCCATGGAGTTGGCCCCCTACACAATCTACTACCATCCCCGCGCCGCCATCAAGTCGCAAGCGCTGGCCGACTTCCTTGTCGACTGGGCCGAGACCCAGTATCTGCCGCCAGTGCCCGACTCCACCCATTGGCGAATGCACTTCGATGGCTCCAAGATGCGCATCGTCTTAGGGGCCGGCGTTGTCCTCACTTCTCCCAAAGGCGACAAGCTCAAGTACGCACTGCAGATCCATTTCGCCGCCTCCAACAATGTCGTCGAATACGAGGCGCTCATTCACGGACTCCAGCTTGCCAAAGAACTTGGCATTCACCGGATCCTGTGCTATGGCGACTCCAACTTGGTGGTCCAGCAGTCGTCTAGCGACTGGGATGCCAAGGATGCAAACATGGCAAGCTACCGCTTCCTCGTGCAGCAACTCAGTGGATATTTCGAGGGGTGTGAGTTCCTTCACGTGCCAAGAAATGACAACAACCAAGCAGATACCCCGGCACGAATCGGCTCCACCCGCCAGGCAATACCATCCGGTGTCGCCCTTCGGCGCCTCCTCAAACCATCTGTCAAGCCTTCACCGGAGTCAGACTCCATCTTTGTACCGGCTCCCCCCGAAGAGGCTGGATCCGACTCAAGAGCCCCAGCAGACGGCACAAGAACTCTTGCAGACGGCTCCAAGAACGCCGCAGTCGAAGCTGCCCTGGGGACTTCAGAACCCAGCCCGGGGACTGCGGCGACCAGACCAAAGACTCCAGAGCTCGGCCCGGGGACTGCATCAGTCGGCCCGGGAACTTCACCAGTCCAGCAAGCAGCCGCGGACTCTAGCCCGCCGCCTCCCAGCCCAGCTTCCCTCGTCCAAGTCCCAGTTCTGGAAGTCAAAGAAATAGCAGCGCCCTCGTGGGCACAACCCATCCTCAAGTTCCTAGTGAGCAAAGAGCAGCCAACCGACGAAACCTTGGCTCGGCAAGTACAACGCCGAGCGGCAGCCTACACCATAGTCAACAGAGAGCTGGTCAGGCGAAGCGTTACTGGTGTCTACCAGTGTTGCGTCGAGTCGTAGCAAGGCCAAGCAATTCTCAGAGACATCCATCAAGGCGAGTGCGGCCACCATGCGGCCTCAAGAGCACTCGTCGCCAAAGCCTTTCGACACGGTTTCTTTTGGTCGACTGCCCTAGAAGAAGCCAAAGATTTGGTCCAGAAATGAAGGGGTGCCAGAAGTTCCGTTCCAAGCCGCGTCAGCCGGCTTCCGCACTCAAGAACTTTCCCATCGCCTGGCCCTTTGCGGTTTGGGGCCTGGACATGGTGGGACCATTCAAGACGGCGCGAGGAGGCCTAACTCACCTACTTCTCGCGGTGGACAAGTTCACCAAGTGGATAGAAGCAAAGCCCATCAAGAAGTTGAATGGCCTGACTGCCGTGACTTTCATCTCCGACATCACGATACGGTACGGCATACCGCACAGCATCATCACCGACAACGGCACAAATTTCGCCAAAGGCGCCTTGGCCCATTTCTGCGCGACACAGGGCATCCGACTGGACTTAGCGTCCGTTGCCCATCCACAGTCAAACGGCCAGGTGGAGCGGGCAAACGGCCTCATCCTGTCTGGCATCAAGCCTCGGCTGGTCGAACCACTGGAATGCTCGGCCGGCTGTTGGCTTGACGAGCTGCCAGCCATCCTGTGGAGCCTGCGCACAACTCCAAACAAGTCGACCGGCTTCACGCCCTTCTTCCACGTCTCTGGTGCCGAAGCCGTCATCCCAACGGACATAGAGTTCAACTCCCTGCGAGTCACCATGTACACCGAGGAGGAAGCAGAAGAAGCACGTCAAGACGGCGTCGATCTACTGGAAGAGGGCCGGTTGTTGGCACTTAGCTGGTCCAGCATCTACCAGCAGAGCCTGCGCCGATACTACAACAGGAAGGTTAGGCCGAGATCTTTCCAAGAGGGTGACCTTGTGCTCCGACTGATCCAGCGGACAGCCGGCCAACACAAGTTGTCGGCACCTTGGGAAGGCCCCTTCATCATTAGCAAAGTACTGGGCAACGACTCCTACTATCTGATCGACGCTCAGAAGCCCCGAGCACGCAATAGGGACGACTCCAGCAAAGAGACGAAACGGCAATGGAATGCAAATCTTCTCCGAAGATTTTACAGTTAAAGCAGTATGTACCACGCTACCCTTTGTATTAAAGTACCAAGACTTCGGGCCCCCCGAGACGAGCTCGGGGACTGCCCTTTTTGCTATCTGTATGATAAGAATCATGCCTTCGAGTATGCCACTCTTTTTTATGCCTCTTGGAACCGGATCCGACTAGTCGGCCCGGGGACTAGCCGTCTTGCGCTATGAAATGCTTCCTGCAGTCGGACAAGTAGTGTGTGGCGCCTAAGCCATCTCCTGTTAGAAGCCGCAGCTCGCAGAGAGATTGTCTGGTTTGCAGGAGCAAGGAAGAATGGGCGCCCACATGAAAAATGGCTAAGGACTCAAAGCATAAGCATAGCTTAAAGCCGGCTTTCCAGCCACCCTTTTGCAAAGCCGACTCCCGAGTAGTCGGCTCACCGCCTTCTATTCAACTTGCTAAGAAACTCTAGAACGACCAAGTACTTGCCTTGCCAAAGTAGCCAAGCACTTGATCCAACGGCAGTCCGCGGAGCGGCTGTCCGACTAGCAAAGTCGGCAACTAAGGGAAGGCGGCAAAGGAAAAAGCCAAGAGAGCAATAAACAAGAAATGATAGAACTCGGATAGATATTTACATAACATAGGCCATTGGCCGAATCTCCGAACAGAAGTTCAAAATACACCCCGCGGGTGGAATTGGGCGAATTAACAAGTTCTTCAAAGACTACTAAAACAGATAAAATAAAGACAAGGCAGCAGCCTAGGAAGCAGCAGACGGGTTCGGAGGCTCGGAGGAGATGGCGGTGTTAGACGTTGGGGCGGCCGGCTGGGCAGTCTCGGCTTGATCGCCTCCAGCGGCAGCCGGCTCGGTTGGGCGCGGCTCGTTGCTGGAGGCGTGGTCGAGCTGAGGCTGATCGTCCGTCCCGCCTCCTGGCGCATCCATCTCGCCTCCGTCCTCCGCCTCGCCTTCTTCCTCGGCGCTGGAGCCGATCACCTCCGTCGAGTCCTCGTCGTAATCCGGGTTCATCCCAAACCACTCCGGCGGTGCCTCCTCGCCGTCTTCAGCCCGCTCAGGAATTAAGACGCTGGTATCGGCATCCTCGGTGATCGCCGCGGCGCGCTTGACGAGGGTGTCTTCCGCGGCTGCCAGCTCCGGCTGGGCCTCTGCCTGGAGCGTGGCCAGCCGGTCCAGGTCTAGCCCCGGATACCACGCCTTGATGAATTCCAAGGCCTGGCGCGCTCCAGCCAGGGCCGAGGAACCCTTCCAAGCTTCAAGACGGCCGGCTGCGACCTCCAGCCAGTCAGCTGTCCGACTGGGAGTGCGCAGAACCGTCATGTCCGGCCACAAGGCAGCAATCGCCTGGGCGCCGACACGTTGAAGCCGGCGCAGCATCCGTTGGGCCGGCCGCAGACGAGCCTCGATGCTCGGAAGCTGCTTGTCAAGGGTCCACGGGGCATTGGTGGCAATCTCTTCGCCATTTGCCCTCCGCGCCTCGCGATCAGCCTTGATGGCTTGAGTAGCAGCTTGCGTGTGGCCAGGGAAGAAGTCTGCCAAAGACGGAAAAGAAGCAAGTCAAAAATCAGGAGTCGGCCCGACCTGGTGTCGGCGGCTCAAAGAAAGAGAGTAAAGAAACTCACCATCGACGATATCCTCAATCTCATGAAAGCCGGAGATCAGCATTGCCTCCTTGTCGGTCCAGGAGGAGCGCTCGACCTCGAACTCGGCCAGGAGCGCAATCTCTTTCTTCTCCGCCTCCTCCTGCGCCTTCTTAAGCAGCTCCCTCTGCTCCGCCAGCTGCATGGCTAGCAGGTCACGCTCTGCGACGAGCTTGCCACATTCCTCCCCCTTGGCGCGCAAGGCGGTGTTGGCTTCGCCCAGCTGCTGCTGAAGAACGGCGTTGGCCTCTGAAGAAAAAAGAAGAAGGCGCTAAGTCATCATCAAAGAGGATCGCCGGGAAGATCCGGCCCGACTGCTCAGCAGTCGGCCCGAATCTCGGGGACTACAGCTCACGGGTGCGCCAGCGCGCCCCCGTGAAGAAGAAGGAGAACTCACTCTGGCTCTCCGACAAGTCGGCGGTCCGCTTGCCCAGCTCTTCAACATTGCGGTTGAAGGTGGTGACCCGGAGGTTGTGATAATCCTATGATAAATATTTCAAACAAGAGTAAGTACTTAGAACTCGCCAATGGAGTTCCGAGCCGCCTGCTCAGCAGCCGGCCCGGAACTCGGGGACTACACCCAGTGGGTGCGCTGGCGCGCCCCCACAGAGAAAAGCAAGTAAACAAAGTCAGAAGAAATCATACCCGAAAGGCTACTCGCGACGCCAGATGCGCCTTGGTGCAGTTCTGGAGGGCATCACCCTCAGCCCGCAGCTTCGCCTGGACGTCTAGAAGCGCCTGGTTTAGCGGGCCTGTGCCGCCTCCTCGCGCCCACCCAACGGGCGCGGCGCTCGTTGCCTCGACATCTGGGATGGCCGAGTTGGCGGCGCCGGTCTCCAAGGGGCGCGGTGCTGAAATCGCCTTCTCAAGGCGGCGGCGCGTTGGCGAGGCGACTTAAAGGAGCACCTTCGCCACGGCCTCATCTATAGTCGGCGGCACCAGCGGGTCCGCCGGCTGCTCGCCTCGCATGCTCCCAGACGGCGGCGGGGGCGGCCGAGGCACGGCCGTGTCCGACATGGAGGCCTCGCCGCCTTCCCTCTCCATGATTGGGTACTCGCCGCCGGCTTCCCCAGTCTGCTCCGTGAAATCCGGAGGCGGTCGCGCTGAGTTCAGCGGGATGACGAATAACGCTGACTGGCGGCGCGCGGCTTCCTCAGCCTGCCGTTTTGCCGCGATGGCGGCTTCGGCATCGTCCAGCTTCTTCTGGGCGGAGGCGGCCGCCTTCTCGGCCTCCGCCTTCTCCCGGCGTTCGGCCTCTTCCTCGTCGCGCTTCTCCTGCGCGTTCCGCTTCGTCGCCTCCCGGAGATCGGCGGCGGGGTCAATCCGCCGAGTGGTGGCGGACGTCTCCGCCAACCCCATGATGGAGGCGGCGGTGACCCTCTCAAGGGTGAGGGGAGCCCTGGAACAAGGGAAGCATGAACAAGACTTAGACAAAATCAACCAACAGAAAACAAGACGAAGGGCGGCGGCACTTACGCGGAGACCAGCGGCGGTTTCTTCACTTCCTTGCGGAAGCGGTTGGCCTGGGCAATCGCCTCTTCCCGCCTGGTTGCGGCGGCTGCCCCCTTGAACTTATTCAACCGGACGCCAAGAGAACTCGGCCCAGCCCGGTGCTTCCTCGCGCCGCCTAGACCATCCAGGGCGGCGGACGAACTCACGCCGGGGTGGCCGGCCTTCGGTTGGTGGCGCGGGGCGACTTCCCCCTCAACATCGTATTTAGGCCAGTCAGCAAAGGTGGCTGAAGGCCTGAGGCCGCCTTCTCCTCCTTCACCTCCTCCTTCAGCGTCGGCCTCCATCACCGCCGCCCCCAAGTCGGGGTCGTCGACATCGCTCTCGGCTCGGTCGGGGACGAACTGGCGGGACGGCCCCACGGTGCCGGTCGAAGGCTAAATGAGAGGGTTCTGTTTTGAGTACTAAAGAAGATTAGGAGTCGGACTTGGCTGAAGAAAGAAAGCAGAAGGGAAACAACTTACAACAGGCGGGGGGGTTGGCGCGTGAGTACGGCTCCTTGCCGAACTGCCAATTCCCCGAGAGACCGCAGTTCGCAATGTAGTTCACCGTGTCCGCCATCTCCGCGTGGGGCATGTCCTTGGAGCACATCCGACTTGGGTCCCGGTGGCCACTCATCTGACATATCATGTGAGGCCGGCCTTGGAGTGGGAGGACTTGGTACGCCACGAAGGCGGCCAGCAAGTCGGCCCCGGTCAGACCCTCCGACTGCATCAGCACTCGGAGTCGCGCGACGGCGGCGGCGCCGGCAGGAGTCAGCGTCTTGGCCCGGTCGGACCAGCTGGGGAGCCTTCCGGCCGGCGCACCGGCCTCGTAAGGCGGCAGGTTGACCCAGTCGCCTTCCGGGGTGACGTTCTTCACGTAGAAATAAGATCGCTGACACATCTTCACCGATTTGATCAGCGAGATGGTGGGAAACGGGTTGTCGGCCACCGACCTCCGCATCGCGATGAAGGCACCGCACTGGGCTGGCACGCCGGCGACGTGCGTGCCGAGCTTGGAACTGAAGAATTCTCCCCACAGCTCGATGGTGGGGAGAACACCAAGGAAGCCTTCGCACAGGGTGGCGAAGGCGGCCAGCAGCACCACCGTGTTTGGTGTGAGGTGGTGCGGCTGGAGCCCGTGGAACTCCAAGAAGGAGCGGAAGAAGCCGCTCGCCGGCAGCCCTAGGCCGTGCATGAGGTGCGAGCGGAATATGACCCGCTCGCCCTCCTCCGGCACCGGCGATACCTCCCTCGCCGGCGCGGCGCGGGCCCGCACTAGGTCCTTGCCGGGGAGGCGACACGTCTTGTGAAGAAACTCAATGTGATCGTCATCGACCTCGGAGCCGTCCCACAGGCCGGAGCGCACAGCGGCGGGCGCGGCGGCGGAGGAAGAGCTCATCGCGGCGGGCGTGATGAGGTCCGGCATGGCGACGTCGAAGGAAAGAAGAAGCAAGAGGAAGCAGAGGGGAATAAGGGAGAGTGAGTGCGCGTGCTTCGCCGCCCCGCTCCCTCCGCCTACTTATAGGCTACTAGGCTGAGAAGCTGATGGGGCGTCGTGGGATTAACTGCACCTAGGACCCCACGACCCCCACGATTTACCACACGAAGTTACTGCGCAGGAATCCCAACCGTCCGCACGGCCGCAATAGATCTGTTCGAAGGCCAAGGCACGGTAGTGGCGGGCCCCACCTGCGGGCCTGTCCCGTCGTGCGCGTGGGCGGGCAGATTGGCCCGGCCACGTGGCGCCACACGGCGGGTCCGCGGCGGACGGCAACCAGGAAGCTTAGCAGGCACGCCGTCTGGATCCTGCTATGACTTTCAAAATCTTTAAGAGGCAAGACGACCTTCGATGAGTCCGGATCCCGATAGTCGGCTTGAAGGAAGACGGCGGGCAAAAGCCCAGATCCAACCACCAGAAGGAAGAAACTATTGAGGCTCCTCAGTACGTCTCCCTCGGCGCCTCACCAACTTCGGGGACTACTGTCGGAGTAATGGGCCATGGGTAGGCTAACCCAAAGCCCAGAACCTTTCAAGACATTAGGGCAGGCTACGCCCCTCAGGAACCCCAGGACGGAGGGCCGCCTCTGGGAGTCGGCAGCGGCGCTGCCGACTATCCACTCACGGTCGAGTCCCAGGGACGACTACAAGATGAGCCGACTCCTAACTGGCGGCTTCCAGAGAAGCAGGCTATGGGGAGTCGGCCCGCGACTCCAACCACCCTCTGCCTTCATAAGAAGGGGCGGGGAACGGCCGCAGTATGGCCCGCCCCCACCCCGATTACCAAGGGCAGGCATGGCCACAGTGCGCCGTACCAATGGAGATCTCCATCCGGCACGGCACTGCTGCCATGCCGGCCCTGACATCAACCCCAGTGGTGGAGCCCTGTACCCACGTCGGCCTGCCTGTACGGCCCAGAGACGGCAGGCCCCGCTGGTCGGCGGGGGGACAGAAGACGGCGAGAGCGCTACAAGACGGACCCCGTGGGAGTCGGCCTCCAGGAGTCGGCCGGTCCCTCCCACGGGCCCCGCATGCCATTAACCAGATAAGACAGGGAGTGGCAACAGTGATCGCCTGCCAGGCGGCGGTACTGTTGCCATGACCCCATGACCAAGCCAGTGTCATTAGAAGCATGGCTACAGTAATTCGCAGCCGGCAAGACCCGCCCGCGGCAGACAAGGCCTGTCGCTCCGTACCGGACTAGTCGGCGGGGCCCAGCAGTCGGCGGGTCCCAGTAGTCGGCGGAGAAGACGGCGGCCTGAGAGACAGACGGCTGGGACCCGCGCCCAGCCGGATTACAATTGTACCCCCGGGGGGTAGGCCTATATAAACCCCTCGGAGCACCCATGCAAAGGGTTCGATCCCATTAGCACTAGACCATAGAATACAGGAAGGAGGGAGCTAGCCTTGCCTTCTCCTACCTCCAAGAAACAGCTCAAGGAGCAACCTTGTACCCACTTTGCCATAGTGATCATGCGGAGACCCCGCAGAGCAGCAGTAGGGGTGTTATCTCCTCGGAGAGCCCTGAAGCTGGGTAAGATTCGCCGACATGCATGTCTACGCCTCATCCCACTTCCAGGCACCGGTGACGTTCTACTCGCCCCCACCATGATAAGCCCTCCCTTGGCATATGTCGCACCCAACCCCCGACAGCTAGACTTCTAGGGTTTAGTCATTACGATCTCGTGGTAGATCAACTCTTGTAATACTCATATTCATCAAGATCAATCAAGCAGGAAGTAGGGGTATTACCTCCATAGAGAGGGCCCGAACCTGGGTAAACATAGTGTCCCCTGTTGTCAGATCTCGGGTTCCGGCAGACCCTTAAGGTTCGAACTCTGGGGTGCGCGCGGAGATTATGCCCTCTACCTCTCCGTCCTACAAAGATCTAACTACTGAAAGAACAACACAAGAGACACAGGGTTTATACTAGTTCGGGCCACCATTGTGGTGTAACACCCGAATCTAGTTTGTGGTGGGTGGATTGCCTCTTGGGCTGATGATGATGAACAATACAAGGAAGAACAGCCTCGCGAGAGTCTGTTCTTGGCTAGGGGGATGAACTGCTAGGAGGAGTTCAGCCGCCCTTCTCTCTCTCTCTCTCTCTCTCTCTCTCTCTCTCTCTCTCTCTCTCTCTCTCTCTCTCTCTCTCTTGCCCTCTCCTTGCTCAGATTCTAGGTACCCGCTTCTCGATCTCCCCCCTCTACCCTGGGGGTGGCTAGTCCTACTTATAGGCAAAGGCCCTGGGCCTCTTCCCAAATATTGAGCGGGAAGGGCGCCAACAATTGGCCAATTCGAAGGGGAACATCGGGTACACTTATCCTGACTAAAGTTGGTCCTCGCCTGCCAAAGGCCCTGTGGTGACGCCGTTCTGGGCTTCACGATGACCTCCTTCCCACCGTTGGACTGGTCTTGGTCTCGTTGCACCGAAATGGATGCCTTTGCTTGACCCTCTCGCCTGCGCTTGCCCCCTTTGCACCAAAGAGGAAAGGGAGACGCTGCGCGGACTGGCGCCCGCCTGGCACCCTTGGTCGTCATGGCTTGCGTCATGGGCACCTCGCGAGGTACCCCACCTTGATCTCTTTGCCTGCTCGTGAGCCAGCCTGACGAGGTCGTGCCTGAGGAAGCGCCGTGTCGTCCGCCCCGCGAGGGTCTTGGGTCTTGTGTTAATGAAGATGGGCCGTGCTGGGCCCCCTTTTGAGCCACGCCGCAGGCCGCAGGCAGGCAAGTCTGGGGACCCCCGTTCCCAGAACGCCGACAGTAGCCCCCGGGCCTAAGGCGCGCATGGACTTGGCCGGGCCGAGAAGCGAAAGGGCAAGGGCGAAGCGCCACGGGCCCTAACAGCCTGCAGCCTTGGGCGCCGCGTGGCGGTTGAATAGACGCGGGCGTCTCCGCTTCCCCATGACGCCTCGATGATCGTGCAGATTGGACAAGTCCCTGCGTGCAAATCGTGTCATGATTACCTGTGATCGTGGAGGCCGATGGTTGGCCTTCGCCAGCTATAAGTACGGCACCGGGCGTGCCCTTCCAGTCCATCTCTCCTTGCTTTCTCCTTCGCCCCGATCCTTGCTCCGCCTCGCCGTGATGGCTCCGGTCCGCCGGTTATCTGCAACAGAGAAGGGAAAGGCTCCTCGAGAGGGACCAGACCCGCTCCCGCGAAGAAGCGGCCTGCCTTTCGCGGCCGAGACGAGGAAGACCGTCAGGTGGTGTCGAGGCCTTGGTACGAGCGGCCTCCGCCGGGGTTCCCGCTTCCCTTGTATGCCCACGTCGAGGGCCTTGAAGGAGGAGATGCCGATCCCCGGGGCCAGCGCCGACGGGTCACGAAGGTGTGGGTCGTTCCTCCTGGAGTCCACGCCGAGGGCTCCTCCCGCGAGCTCGTGCTCCACGCCGCTATGCCTCCTCGAACTTCGATTCGCTTTCCCCCCTTCTTCGCCTCCGTCTTCCCGCAGGGAAGACTCCTAGAGCTATGGCTGCAGCACGCTGACTGCAGCACTCCCGCGACCGAGGCAGAGGTCGCGGTCATCGCCTCGGGCGAGGTCTTCATGACTCGTGGATGGGGCGAGATTGCTCGAGGTTGCAGAGCAAGGGGCGCCCTCACGATCCACCTGGAGTACGATGGCGCTTCGGTGATGTTCTTCAAGGTCTTCGACGCTAACGGGCGCCGGCTGGAGTGCTGCCCCGAGGGAGGCGGCCAGGACCCTGCCATGGTGCGGGTTGGGCCCGCCAACCGCTCCCTGGATAGCTCCACAAGTGACGGAAGTGCCGGAGGATCCAGCGATCCCAGCGAGGCCTTCGCGACTCCGGAGACGAGCGACGACAGCTATGAGCCCACGAGCCAGCGCCGCTCTCGGAGCAGGGCGGGCTCGCTTGGTCGTCGCCGACTCTGATCTGGATGGGGTTGGCGCCAGTGCTTGATGGCCCACTGTTGATCATGGCGTCTTTTCCAGGGGCGCGTGTAGTTAGCATCCCTTAGGATCTGTTTCCTGCAATGAATCATGCTGCGCCCAATGGGGGCTTGTAAGGTGTCTGTGATTCTTTTTGTTAATATGTAACTCTTGCTATGGAACTGTGTGAGTCGTCAATTCCGTCGTAGCTTAGTTCTCCCTTTCGAACCTCGCGAGGGCTTGGTGCTCTGCGTCGACAGGTCCCAATCCCAAGGCGGCGTCAGTCGTCGCTGGTATGCCAGGTCGCGATGCCGTGGTCAAGGCCAGGAGGTGAGTGACCCGGGGTCCGGTAAGAGCCCCTGAGTCGCGATGCTCAGGAGGTCCCCTTTGGCGCCCAAGCAGCCGTCGCTCGGTGAGAAAGGAGAGCGACGTCGCTAGTACGGAATTGCGTTAGGTGCGGAGGTAGTGCCATGGTAGCCGGTGTTTTCGGGCGGTGACTTATCTTGTTAATCAGGGGTTACTCCTGGTGTAACGTCGGGTCCACGCGGCAGCGGGAACGGAGTTGCTTGGCAAGGTGCTCTCGTGCGCCCCTTCTCCCTCGCCTTGCTCCCCTTTCTGCTCTACGTCCTCGGGTCCCGGCCCTCGAGCTGGTCTCAGCCGTCGCTGGTATGCCAGGTCGCGATGTCGTGGTCAAGGCCAGAGGGTGAGGGCTGGAGAGCCAGTAGGAGCCCTGAGTCGCGATGCTCAGGCACCCCCCTTTAAGGTGCAAGCGGTTCGCGCGGACGAGGGTGAAGGGAACTCCGTGAGGGCCTCGGCAAGCAATTCCCTCACGGGGTCCTGTAAGCTCATCATAGAAGGAAAAAGGGTTGCCATGACATCTATCAGTCGGTCGTTAGTTGCTCTGGTTGGCGCAGGTGAGGTGTACCTGGGCGCCCATGAGCCAGTGCGGGACTCACGGGGCCCTACCTCTAGGCGGGTTGCGCCCGGCACTGGGCCTTAACTTGAGATGTGTTCCTGCAAATTTGGTTAGATGTCGGCACTCTACGTCCTCGGGTCCCGGCCCTCGAGCTTGTTGAAGGAAATATGCCCTAGAGGCAATAATAAAGTTATTATTTATTTCCTTATATCATGATAAATGTTTATTATTCATGCTAGAATTGTATTAACTGGAAACATAATACATGTGTGAATACATAGACAAACAGAGTGTCACTAGTATGCCTCTACTTGACTAGCTCATTAATCAAAGATGGTTATGTTTCCTAGCCATGAACAAAGAGTTGTTGTTTGATTAACGAGATCACATCATTAGTTGAATGATCTGATTGACATGACCCATTGCATTAGCATAGCACCCGATCGTTTAGTATATTGCTATTGCTTTTATCCATGACTTATACATGTTCCTTTAACTATGAGAATATGCAACTCCCATTTACCGTAGGAACACTTTGTGTGCTACCAAACGTCACAACGTAACTGGGTGATTATAAAGGTGCTCTACAAGTGTCTCCGAAGGTACATGTTGAGTTGGCATACTTCGAGATTAGGATTTGTCACTCCAATTGTCGGAGAGGTATCTCAGGGCCTTCTCGGTAATGCACATCACATAAAGCCTTGCAAGCATTGCAACCAATGAGTTAGTTGCGAGATGATGTATTACGGAACGAGAAAAGAGACTTGCCGGTAACGAGATTGAACTAGGTATTGGATACCGACGATCGAATCTCGGGTAAGTAACATACCGATGACAAAGGGAACGACGTATGTTGTTATGCGGTCTGACCGATAAAGATCTTCGTAGAATATGTAGGAGCCAATATGGGCATCCAGGTCCCGCTATTGGTTATTGACCGGAAACGTGTCTCGGTCATGTCTACATTGTTCTCGAACCGTAGGGTCCGCACGCTTAACGTTACGATGACAGTTATTATGAGTTTATGCATTTTTGATGTACCGAAGGAGTTCGGAGTCCCGGATGTGATCACGGACGTGACGAGGAGTCTCGAAATGGTCGAGACATAAAGAATTATATATTGGAAGCCTATGTTTGGACATCGGATGCATTCCAGGTGAAATCAGGATTTTACCGGAATACCGGGAGGGTTACCGGAACCCCCCGGGAGCATAATGGGCCAACATGGGCCTTGGAGGAAAGGTGAGAGGGCAGCCCTAGGGGCTGCGCGCCTCCCCCCCCTTCCCTAGTCCTATTAGGACTAGGAGAAGTGGGGCGCCCCCTCTCTCTCTCTCTCCCCCTTGGAGCAATCCTAGTCCAACTAGGATTGGGGGGGGGGGAATCCTACTCCCAGAGGGAGTAGGACTCTCCTGGCGCACCAAACCTGGCCGGCCAGCCCCTCCCCCTTGGATCCTTTATATACGGGGGCAGGGGGCACCCCAAAGACACACAAGTTGATCTACGGATCGTTCCTTAGCCGTGTGCGGTGCCCCCTTCCACCAAATTCCACCTCGATTATATCGTTGCAGTGCTTAGGCGAAGCCCTGCGCCGGTAACACATCAAGATCGTCACCACGCCGTCGTGCTGACGGAACTCTTCCCCGACGCTTTGCTGGATCGGAGCCCGGGGATCGTCATCGAGCTGAACGTGTGCCAAGAACTCGGAGGTGCCGGAGTAACGGTGCTGTGATCGGTTAGATCGCGAGGAGAACGTACGACTACTTCCTCTACGTACGACTACTTCCTCTACGTTGTGTCAACGCTTCCGCTTCGGTCTACGAGGGTACGTAGACAAACACTCTCCCCTCTCGTTGCTATGCATCACCATGATCTTGCGTGTGCGTAGGAAAATTTTTGAATTTACTGCGTTCCCCAACAGTGGCATCCGAGCCTAGGTTTTATGGTTGATGTTATTTGCACGAGTAGAACACAAGTGAGTTGTGGACGATACAAGTCATACTGCCTACCAGCATGTCATACTTTGGTTCAGCGGTATTGTTGGATGAGACGATCCGGACCAACCTTACGCGTACGCTTACGCGAGACCGGTTCCCTCGACGTGCTTTGCACAGAGATGGCTTGCGGAAGACTGTCTCTCCAACTTTAGTTGAACCGAGTGTGGCTACGCCCGGTCCTTGAGAAGGTTAAAACGGAGTCTATTTGACAAACTATCGTTGTGGTTTTGATGCGTAGGTAAGATGAGTTCTTGCTTAAAGCCCGTAGCAGCCACGTAAAACTTGCAACAACAAAGTAGAGAACGTCTAACTTGTTTTTGCAGGGCATGTTGTGATGTGATATGGTCAAGACGTGATGCTAAATTTTATTGTATGAGATGATCATGTTTTGTAACCGAGTTATCGGCAACTGGCAGGAGCCATATGGTTGTCGCTTTATTGTATGCAATGCAATCGCGATGTAATGCTTTACTTTATTGCTAAACGGTAGTGATAGTCGTAGAAGCATAAGATTAGCGAGACGACAACGATGCTGCGATGAAGATCAAGGTGTCGCGCCGGTGACGATGGTGATCATGACGGTGCTTCGAAGATGGAGATCACAAGCACAAGATGATGATGGCCATATCATATCACTTATATTGATTGCATGTGATGTTTATCCTTTTAAGCATCTTATCTTGCTTTGATTGACGGTAGCATTATAAGATGATCTCTCACTAAATTATCAAGAAGTGTTCTCCCTGAGTATGCACCGTTGCGAAAGTTCTTCGTGCTGAGACACCACGTGATGATCGGGTGTGATAGGCTCTACGTTCAAATACAACGGGTGCAAAACAGTTGCACACGCGGAATACTCAGGTTTAACTTGACGAGCCTAGCATATACAGATATGGCCTCGGAACACAGAGACCGAAAGGTCGAGCGTGAATCATATAGTAGATATGATCAACATAATGATGTTCACCATTGAAACTACTCCATCTCACGTGATGATCGGACATGGTTTAGTTGATTTGGATCACGTGATCACTTAGAGGATTAGAGAGATGTCTATCTAAGTGGGAGTTCTTAAGTAATATGATTAATTGAACTTTAATTTATCATGAACTTAGTACCTGATAGTATCTTGCTTGTCTATGTTGTGTAGATAGATGGCTCGTGCTGTTGTTCCGTTGAATTTTAATGCGTTCCTTGAGAAAGCAAAGTTGAAAGATGATGGTAGCAATTACACGGACTGGGTCCGTAACTTGAGGATTATCCTCATTGCTGCACAGAAGAATTACGTCCTGGAAGCACCGCTAGGTGCCAGGCCTGGTGCAAGAGCTACGCCAGATGTTATGAACGTCTGGCAAAGCAAAGCTGATGACTACTCTATAGTTCAGTGTGCCATGCTTTACGGCTTAGAACCGGGACTTCAACGACGTTTTGAACACCATGGAGCATATGAGATGTTCCAGGAGTTGAAGTTAATATTTCAAGCAAATGCCCGGATTGAGAGATATGAAGTCTCCAATAAGTTCTATAGCTGTAAAATGGAGGAGAATGGTTCTGTCAGTGAGCATATACTCAGAATGTCTGGGTATAACAATCACTTGATTCAACTGGGAGTTAATCTTCCGGATGATTGCGTCATTGACAGAATTCTCCAATCACTGCCACCAAGCTACAAGAGCTTCGTGATGAACTATAATATGCAAGGGATGACCAAAACTATGCCCGAGCTCTTCGCGATGCTAAAAGCCGCGGAGGTAGAAATCAAAAAGGAGCATCAAGTGTTGATGGTTAACAAAACCACTAGTTTCAAGAAAAAGGGCAAAGGGAAGAAAAAGGGGAACTTCAAAAAGAACAGCAAGCAAGTTGCTACTCAAGAGAAGAAACCCAAGTCTGGACCTAAGCCTGAAATTGAGTGCTTCTATTGCAAGCAGACTGGTCACTGGAAGCGGAACTGCCCCAAGTATTTGGCGGATAAGAAGGATGGCAAGGTTAACAAAGGTATATGTGATATACATGTTATTGATGTGTACCTTACTAATTCTCGCAGTAGCACCTGGGTATTTGATACTGGTTCTGTTGCTAATATTTGCAACTCAAAACAGGGGCTACGGATTAAGCGAAGATTGGCTAAGGACGAGGTGACGATGCGCGTGGGAAATGGTTCCAAAGTCGATGTGATCGCGGTCGGCACGCTACCTCTACATCTACCTTCGGGATTAATATTAGATCTAAATAATTGTTATTTAGTACCAGCGTTGAGCATGAACATTATATCTGGATCTTGTTTGATGCGAGACGGTTATTCATTTAAATCAGAGAATAATGGTTGTTCTATTTATATGAGTAATATCTTTTATGGTCATGCGCCATTAAAGAGTGGTTTGTTCTTACTTAATCTCGATAGTAGTAACACACATATTCATAATGTTGAAGCCAAAAGATGTAGAGTTAATAATGATAGTGCAACTTATTTGTGGCACTGCCGTTTAGGTCATATCGGCGTAAAGCGCATGAAGAAACTCCATACTGATGGACTTTTGGAGTCACTTGATTATGAATCACTTGGCACTTGCGAGCCGTGCCTTATGGGCAAGATGACTAAAACACCGTTCTCCGGTACTGTGGAGAGAGCAACAGATTTATTGGAAATCATACATACTGATGTATGTGGTCCAATGAATGTTGAGGCTCGTGGCGGATATCGTTATTTTCTCACCTTCACTGATGATTTAAGCAGATATGGGTATATCTACTTAATGAAACACAAGTCTGAAACATTTGAAAAGTTCAAAGAATTTCAGAGTGAAGTGGAAAATCATCGTAACAAGAAAATAAAGTTTCTACGATCTGATCGTGGAGGAGAATATTTGAGTTACGAGTTTGGTCTACATTTGAAACAATGCGGAATAGTTTCGCAACTCACGCCACCCGGAACACCACAACGTAATGGTGTGTCCGAACGTCGTAATCGTACTTTACTGGATATGGTGCGATCTATGATGTCTCTTACCGATTTACCGCTATCTTTTTGGGGTTATGCTCTAGAGACGGCCGCATTCACGTTAAATAGGGCACCATCAAAATCCGTTGAGACGACGCCTTATGAACTGTGGTTTGGCAAGAAACCAAAGTTGTCGTTTCTTAAAGTTTGGGGCTGCGATGCTTATGTGAAAAAGCTTCAACCTGATAAGCTCGAACCCAAATCGGAAAAATGTGTCTTCATAGGATACCCAAAGGAGACTATTGGGTATACCTTCTATCACAGATCCGAAGGCAAATTTTTTGTTGCCAAAGTCGGAAACTTTCTAGAGAAGGAGTTTCTCTCGAAAGAAGTGAGTGGGAGGAAAGTAGAACTTGATGAGATAACAGTATCTACTCCCTTATTGAGAAGTAGTACGTCACAGAAATCTGTTCCTGTGACACCTACATCAAATAGGGAGGAAGCTAATGATGATGATCATGAAACTTCAGATCAAGTTTCTACTGAACTTCGTAGATCAACCAGAGTAAGATCCGCACCAGAGTGGTACGGTAATCCTATTTTGGAAGTCATGTTACTAGACCATGATGAACCTACGAACTATGAAGAAGCGATGGTGAGCCCAGATTCCGCAAAGTGGCTTGAGGCCATGAAATCTGAGATGGGATCCATGTATGATAACAAAGTATGGACTTTGGTTGACTTGCCCGATGATCGGCAAGCAATAGAAAATAAATGGATTTTCAAGAAGAAGACTGACGCTGATGGTAATGTTACTGTCTATAAAGCTCGACTTGTTGCAAAAGGTTTTCGACAAGTTCAAGGGATTGACTACGATGAGACTTTCTCACCCGTAGCGATGCTTAAGTCTGTCCGAATCATGTTGGCAGTTGCCGCATTTTATGATTATGAAATTTGGCAAATGGATGTCAAAACTGCATTCCTGAATGGATTTCTGGAAGAAGAGTTGTATATGATGCAACCAGAAGGTTTTGTCGATCCAAAGGGAGCTAACAAAGTGTGCAAGCTCCAGCGATCCATTTATGGACTGGTGCAAGCCTCTCGGAGTTGGAATAAACGCTTTGATAGTGTGATCAAAGCTTTTGGTTTTATACAGACTTTCGGAGAAGCCTGTATTTACAAGAAAGTGAGTGGGAGCTCTGTAGCATTTCTGATATTATATGTAGATGACATATTACTGATCGGAAATAATATAGAATTTCTGGATAGCATAAAGGGATACTTGAATAAAAGTTTTTCAATGAAAGACCTCGGGGAAGCTGCTTACATATTGGGCATTAAGATCTATAGAGATAGATCAAGACGCTTAATAGGACTTTCACAAAGCACATACCTTGACAAAGTTTTGAAAAAGTTCAGAATGGATCAGGCAAAGAAAGGGTTCTTGCCTGTGGCACAAGGTGTGAAATTGAGTAAGACTCAATGCCCGACCACCGCAGAAGATAGAGAGAAGATGAAAAATGTTCCCTATGCTTCAGCCATAGGCTCTATCATGTATGCAATGCTGTGTACCAGACCTGATGTGTGCCTTGCTGTAAGTTTAGCAGGCAGGTACCAAAGTAATCCAGGAGTGGATCACTGGACAGCGGTCAAGAACATCCTTAAGTACTTGAGAAGGACTAAGGATATGTTTCTCATTTTTGGAGGTGACAAAGAGCTCGTCGTAAACGGTTACGTCGATGCAAGCTTTGACACTGATCCGGACGATTCCAAATCGCAAACCGGATACGTATTTACATTAAACGGTGGAGCTGTCAGTTGATGCAGTTCTAAACAAAGCGTCGTGGCGGGATCTACATGTGAAGCTGAGTATATAGCCGCTTCAGAAGCGGCCAATGAAGGAGTCTGGATGAAGGAGTTCATATCCGATCTAGGTGTTGTACCTAGCGTATCGGGTCCAATGAAAATCTTTTGTGACAATACTGGTGCAATTGCCTTGGCAAAGGAATCCAGATTTCACAAAAGAACCAAACACATCAAGAGACGCTTCAACTCCATCCGGGATTTGGTCCAGGTGGGAGACATAGAGATATGCAAGATACATACGGATCTGAATGTTGCAGACCCGTTGACTAAGCCTCTTCCACGAGCAAAACATGATCAGCACCAAAACTCCATGGGTGTTAGAATCATTACTTTGTAATCTAGATTATTGACTCTAGTGCAAGTGGGAGACTGAAGGAAATATGCCCTAGAGGCAATAATAAAGTTATTATTTATTTCCTTATATCATGATAAATGTTTATTATTCATGCTAGAATTGTATTAACTGGAAACATAATACATGTGTGAATACATAGACAAACAGAGTGTCACTAGTATGCCTCTACTTGACTAGCTCATTAATCAAAGATGGTTATGTTTCCTAGCCATGAACAAAGAGTTGTTGTTTGATTAACGAGATCACATCATTAGTTGAATGATCTGATTGACATGACCCATTGCATTAGCATAGCACCCGATCGTTTAGTATATTGCTATTGCTTTTATCCATGACTTATACATGTTCCTTTAACTATGAGAATATGCAACTCCCATTTACCGTAGGAACACTTTGTGTGCTACCAAACGTCACAACGTAACTGGGTGATTATAAAGGTGCTCTACAAGTGTCTCCGAAGGTACATGTTGAGTTGGCATACTTCGAGATTAGGATTTGTCACTCCAATTGTCGGAGAGGTATCTCAGGGCCTTCTCGGTAATGCACATCACATAAAGGCTTGCAAGCATTGCAACCAATGAGTTAGTTGCGAGATGATGTATTACGGAACGAGAAAAGAGACTTGCCGGTAACGAGATTGAACTAGGTATTGGATACCGACGATCGAATCTCGGGTAAGTAACATACCGATGACAAAGGGAACGACGTATGTTGTTATGCGGTCTGACCGATAAAGATCTTCGTAGAATATGTAGGAGCCAATATGGGCATCCAGGTCCCGCTATTGGTTATTGACCGGAAACGTGTCTCGGTCATGTCTACATTGTTCTCGAACCGTAGGGTCCGCACGCTTAACGTTACGATGACAGTTATTATGAGTTTATGCATTTTTGATGTACCGAAGGAGTTCGGAGTCCCGGATGTGATCACGGACGTGACGAGGAGTCTCGAAATGGTCGAGACATAAAGAATTATATATTGGAAGCCTATGTTTGGACATCGGATGCATTCCAGGTGAAATCAGGATTTTACCGGAATACCGGGAGGGTTACCGGAACCCCCCGGGAGCATAATGGGCCAACATGGGCCTTGGAGGAAAGGTGAGAGGGCAGCCCTAGGGGCTGCGCGCCTCCCCCCCCTTCCCTAGTCCTATTAGGACTAGGAGAAGTGGGGCGCCCCCTCTCTCTCTCTCTCCCCCTTGGAGCAATCCTAGTCCAACTAGGATTGGGGGGGGGGGGGAATCCTACTCCCAGAGGGAGTAGGACTCTCCTGGCGCACCAAACCTGGCCGGCCAGCCCCTCCCCCTTGGATCCTTTATATACGGGGGCAGGGGGCACCCCAAAGACACACAAGTTGATCTACGGATCGTTCCTTAGCCGTGTGCGGTGCCCCCTTCCACCAAATTCCACCTCGATTATATCGTTGCAGTGCTTAGGCGAAGCCCTGCGCCGGTAACACATCAAGATCGTCACCACGCCGTCGTGCTGACGGAACTCTTCCCCGACGCTTTGCTGGATCGGAGCCCGGGGATCGTCATCGAGCTGAACGTGTGCCAAGAACTCGGAGGTGCCGGAGTAACGGTGCTGTGATCGGTTAGATCGCGAGGAGAACGTACGACTACTTCCTCTACGTACGACTACTTCCTCTACGTTGTGTCAACGCTTCCGCTTCGGTCTACGAGGGTACGTAGACAAACACTCTCCCCTCTCGTTGCTATGCATCACCATGATCTTGCGTGTGCGTAGGAAAATTTTTGAATTTACTGCGTTCCCCAACACTTGTCTCAGCCATCGCTGGTATGCCAGGTCGCGATGCCGTGGACAAGGCCAGAGGGTGAGGGCTGGAGAGCCAGTAAGAGCCCTGAGTCGCGATGCTCAGGTACCCCCCCCCCCCTTAACGTGCAAGTGGTCGACATGGAGAAGAAGAGGTGACGTGGACGGGCATCAAGTAATCAAGCATGATAGGCGAATGCATAGCTGGAAATAAACGCAAGGGAGATACACGCCACCGGGCCTGGCCCGAGCTACCGCGAGGCTATTCTTCCTTGTATTGTTCTTCATCATCAGCCCAAGGGGCAATCCACCCACCACACTGGAGTAGGGTATTACACCACAATGGTGGCCCGAACCAGTATAAACCCTGTGTCTCTTGTGTTGTTCTTGCAGTAGTTTAGATCCTTACGAGACTGAGAGGTAGAGGGCTCGATTTCCGCGCGCACCCCAGAGTTCGAACCTTAAGGGTCTGCCGGAACCCCAGAATCCGACATTTGGCACGCCAGGTAGGGGTGCGTCGGAATCTGCCCTTCCATCGCTCCATCTCCTGTTGCGTCGTCGTCACCATGTCCGGCGACCAGGCGGGCAACCAAGGCCAGTGGGCGGCATGGCCCATCTGCGCGGAGCCTCCTGCTCCAGGCGACCCCGCGCCGCAGGCAGCTCGCGATCCGCAGGGCGCTGCGGGCCGCGGGCGACGCGGGCAAGCTTCTGCGACCCTCACACCGCGACAGGCGTGGTCGGCGGCGAGGGCATCCAATCACGCTGCAACTACGACACCGTACACCTGCCGGGAACAGGCAAACTCGAGGGCCGCGCTCACAGTAGAACGGGAGCTGCTGCAGTGCAGGCTATTGGAGGGCAGCCGCGACGTGCTGGAGCGGGTCGCCGAGCTCCTGGGCTTCGCCGCTTTGGGGGCTCACCCCTTCTGCGTCCAGCTTCCGCCTCAAGTTCAGGGCGGCGCATGAGGGGGCCCCGCGCACCCGCGCGGGCCTCAAGACTACCCCAACATCGGCGAATCCGCCGGCACCAGACTGGCGGTGGCGCTACCCCCGCCCCCGGCGCGCGAAGGAGAGGGGCTCGGTGCGGCCCACGGCGCCAGCGGCCAACCGTGCTACCACCCCGCAATAGGCACGACAAGCAACGCCGCATGGCGCATGGAGCACTACAGCATAGCATTCGGGGTGGCAGCGCCAGAGGAATACGTGCCCCACATGATGGACCAAGGGCACGCTCACGGTGGCGAATAGGGCTCACTCTTCAGCCCCAGCTGGGAGGACGAGACGCCAGAGGCCGAGCCCTTCCAGGAACCCCAGGACGGCCCCGTCGGTCACACCGAAGGCAACGACTATCGGGTACCGTTAATTCCTCAAGAGCAGGCATACACTAATCATGGATCACAGGAGATGCAGGTCGCCGCAACAAGCAGCTGCCCCGCTCCTGCGGCATCCTACCCCTCGGGAGGAGGACGCAGGGGGCTGCAGGAAAGGGGCAGAGATCCTACATCACCACCACGGCGTTCGGAGCAAGGCGTTCTTAGAAGATAGGCCCTCCGCTGGGCAGGCGCCTGAGGGCCTGCCCCTGGCGGAGGACCCGTGGTCGTCGGGGGAACCGCTGGCGACCGCTCTACCCCACCGGCGGCGTCCTGGTTTCCGGTCGTCGTTGGTGGCACTAGAGTGTGGCGCAAGGCGGGGCCCTCGTCTGGCGATATGAAGCAAGGCCGGTTCCTGTGAAGAAGGCCCAGTGCCTGTGAAGCTCGCCGCCCCGTGACACTCTCACGTAATAATGAGTGGGGCTGTACACGCCCCGGAGTCTCAGGGGTGCCATCCTCAGGCCCTGGGGCTCCCTCCCACGCCCAGTGGACAGCACTTAGCTCCGCGCTGGTGAGAAGACGTCGAAGACTAGATTAGGTGCCGGACGCGGCCTTTTCGTTTGCTTTCATTGCCTTCTTCCTTTGGTTGTAACCTTTTTCCCCCGCTGGATTTAACTTGAATTCGAATTTGAGCTTTGCGTGCGTTTGGGGAAGGGGTGCTTGGTCTTGTTTGAATCGTTTCCCGCGTTCTGGTCACCATCTCACCACAGCTGCCTCCCCTCGCGAGCCCCTCGCGAGCCGGGCCAGGCCTAGCTTAAGCACGGCCCAGGCTGCCGCTGCCGCTCCCTCGCGAGGTGACCTTTGGTGCTTGCGGAGATCGTTTTCTCATGAAGGCCTAGAGCCTGTGAAGAAGGCGAACGCCTGTGAAGCCATCCCTTTCGGGAGAAGGCCCTGAGCCTGTGAAGAAGGCCAACGCCTGTGAAGCCATCCCTTTCGGGAGAAGGCCCTGAGCCTGTGAAGAAGGCGAACGCCTGTGAAGCCACCCCTTTTGGGAGAAGGCCCTGAGCCTGTGAAGAAGGCGAACGCCTGTGAAGCCATCCCTTTCGGGAGAAGGCCCGGAGCCTGTGAAGAAGGCAAATGCCTGTGAAGACGTCTCGCTCGAGGAAAAGGCCCGGAGCCTATGAAGAAGGCAAATGCCTGTGAAGACGTCTCGCTCGAGGAAAAGGCCTGGAGCCTGTGAAGAAGGCAAATGCCTGTGAAGACGTCTCGCTCGAGGAAAAGGCCCGGAGCCTGTGAAGAAGGCAAATGCCTGTGAAGACGTCTCGCTCGAGGAAAAGGCCCGGAGCCTGTGAAGAAGGCAAATGCCTGTGAAGACGTCTCGCTCGAGGAAAAGGCCCGGAGCCTGTGAAGAAGGCAAATGCCTGTGAAGACGTCTCGCTCGAGGAAAAGGCCCAGAGCCTGTGAAGAAGGCAAATGCCTGTGAAGACGTCTCGCTCGAGGAAAAGGCCTGGAGCCTGTGAAGAGGGCGAACGCCCGTGAAGACGTCTCGCTCGAGGAAAAGGCCCGGAGCCTGTGAAGAGGGCGAACGCCCGTGAAGACGTCTCGCTTGAGAAAGGGCCCGGAGCTTGCGAAGACGACCCACGCCTGTGGGGTTTCCTGTCAGCAACGACCCCGCCTCCCGAGGTTTCAACTACCCAGCACCCGGGACGTGACGCCCTCCAGAAGGCAGCTCCGGAGCCAGCAAGGAACAAGGGCGAACCAGCCTACCGTTGGACATGCGTACGATTTAATCACTGCAGATACATTAGATACGAATTCATACATGAGGGGCTTCCCCTCCCAAAATGCTCTCACAACCGTCGGGCCAAACGCCTGAGTTCTATCTATGCAGGGTAAAAAGACGAGGATAGTACATGGTCAATCCGACAAATCCCCCAATGCATCCTCGGAGGCGCCTCCCGAGCTGTCGCTGGCGTCGCTGAACTCACCTTCGTTGTCTGCGCCCCCATCAGCGGCATTGGGGTCTTCCACCACGCCACCTTCGCCGGTGTCCACGATCACGTCGTCATCATCCGAAGTGAAGGCCCGAACGAGAGCATCTACGTTGCTCTCCACCCATTCAGCCAGGTCACCTCGAACAGCTTGGGGAACTGGGGCGATGGCGGCGTCGAAGTCGAAGTGGGGATCCATGTTTTGAAGATGGCTGAAGACGCGAGAAAAGGCGCGCCCGAGTAGGGCGCGGCTCCTCTCCTCCACCAACCTATCGGCTTTGGCCGACCGTGCCTCCACCTGTGTCACCACGGTGGTGAAGAACTGCAGGTTGCCGGCGTAGTTAATCGTGTGCGGCTCGCCCACGGCAGCCTCACAGATGTTGCCCAGGGCAATGTTAGCCCTCTCCCTGAGCTTGGTGAGCATGGGGCCATGCTCGTGCTCCAGGACATGCCGCTGGCGTATCTCGTCGGTGTTCTGATGCTCGACGGCCACGGCCTCTTCCACACGTTGGCGCAGGCGGAGCACCTCGGCCTGGGAGGTGGCCAGCTCCTTCTGCGCTTCCCCAAGAGCGACCCGGGAGGCGTCCGCTCGTCGCGTCGCCTCATCTCGTTGGGCCCTCAAGGCGGCGGTTCTACCCTCAGCTTCGACTCGGATCATCCACAGCTTCCCCTCGAACTCACGCTCGAGGCCTTGGCGCGCTGTCGCCACCCGACGGCAAACCTCCTCCAGGACACGTGTTTCTCGCGCGGCGACATCGTCTTCCGCCTACGTCACTAGGCGCTCCCTCGTCTCCAGCTGCTCGAGCTCGCGAGAGCGTTCGGCGGCCTCCAGCACCAACGCTTCCTCGCGCTACCGAAGCTCAGCCGGGTCGCCAGAAGCCACCTCCATCGATGCAAGGGCTGCCTCGTGCAGCTCCGCTTGCTCCTCCAACGAGCGACACCAGGCCAAGAGCTCCCGAGCCTATTCTTCTGCTGCTCCTCGCCGTCGGTCTGCTCCTCGGGCCTCCTCAATGGCCTGAGACCGAGCCACCAGGGAAGCCTCCAGCGACGCCTTCGCTTCTTCGTCATCAAGGACGCGCTGGCGACGCGCGAGGGCAGCGGCTGCCTCCAGCTCGCGCCGCTCTGCGGCCAGGCACAGGCCCTCGGCTTCCAGGCGCGTGTCTTCCTCAGCGAGCTCCTGCCCAAGCAGGTCTACGGCGCCACTCGCCCTCCGAAGGAATTCGTGGCGACGGACACGGCGCTCCCGAGCACGCTCAAGCACGTCTGCCACGCCATCATCCGCCCCAAGGGGGCGTCGAGGACCTCGGATCATCACTCCGGCCCCGGGCAGGGGGCTGGGGGATGGCGCCTTCACGACGGCCGGCCGCGCCGCATCAGAAGCCCGACCTGAGTCCAACCTGACCTCAGGAGAAGGGCCCCGGAGGTGCCTCAGCCGGTCGCAGCCCGCGACCAGACAGGAGGCCCACGGCAGGCTGCCTATGTCGAGGGCCGGGATGGCGCCTTCACGACGGCCGGCCGCGCCGCATCAGAAGCCCGACCTGAGTCCAACCTGACCTCAGGAGAAGGGCCCCGGAGGTGCCTCAGCCGGTCGCAGCCCGCGACCAGCGGGAAGCCCACGGCAGGCTGCCTATGTCGAGGGAAGGCCCGCGAAAGGAGATCGCGGGAACGGGAGAGTCGCCGCATGCTATGCAGCGGTCCGCGCCGTCGCCTGCCCAAACCACAAGGGCAGTGTTGCTCGAGGCACCCAGGGGTGGCGGAGGAGACGGAGTCAAGGAAGGCGTCGACCCCGCGGCTTCATCGAGCTCAGTGGGCAGAGGCCTGCAGAGCAAGGATCAGCGGATGCGGCAAGCAGGATAAGGAACAGAAAAGGAGAAGGCTTACTCATCGACAGCAAAGTACTTCCGGCGCTTCAGCAAGCGGCAGGGGAAGTCCTCGCCCAGGGCCTCCCTTTTTCTCCGGAGGGCCTCAAAGTCCACACGGAAACGGCCCAGGAGAGATGCACAGGAATCAGCCTGCGAAGAGGACGGAGCGCCGAGGCCACTTGCGTCGAGGGCGCATGCCTGATACGCGCGGGCAGTCGCCTCGTCAGAGACCATGGCTGGGGGCTCAGGAGCCTCGGCCTCAAGCATTGGAGGCGGCAGCGCCTCACCCGTGGCCTCGGCAGCGCGGACCTCGCGAGCTGCTCCATCAAGAGCATCGCCAGGTGCAGTCACATCGTCCGCGGCTCCCTCGACCCCCGCTGTCTCCTGCCTTCCTGCGCCACCACTCGAGGAGGATTCACCCAGGCCGACCGGAAGGGAAATCACCACCACAGGGTTCTCGCGAGGCCCCTGGAGGCCGACAGGGCGTAGCCTCCACTCATCGAAAGGGGGCATCTGCCTCACGAAGTCATCCCTGTTGTGGCAGAGGTACAGCAAGGCTCCCCCCTGCCGGACACCCCCGGGGTTGGGATCGCCTGTCAGGGCCAAGAGCACATTCCTCAGCACCTCGGGCGTCAGGTCGTCTCCCTGAAGCCTCATGCGGTCACCATGCCCGCTGAAGGCCCACATTCGACGAGAATGGCGTTGGAGAGGGGCAATGCGGCGCAATAGGAACTCCTTCACCACTTTGGACGTCGTTACGCCAAGCTTCTTCAGGGACATGAAGCGGTGCCAGACGAAGGCGAGCCGGGGACTTATGAGCGTCTCCTGGCCCCAGCCCGAATTAGGCACAGCAGGCGATGTTGGCTTCACGAGCCGGGGGCTGGGTACCCCGACATCAATGTACAACCACCGCTCGTGGAACCCGACTGAAGGCAGAGGGAGGTTGAAGTCGATACCAGAGGTTGCGGTCTCGGGCGAAGCTACGAAGCTCACGCACGCCGAGCACTGCGTGGGGTCGGCAAGATGCAAGGAGAAGAAGTGGCGCAGCAGGGCAACAGAAGGAGGGATGCCCACCATCGCCTCACAAACAAAAGCGAAGACCGAAAGAAGAGCAATGGACTCAGGACCCATATGCATCATGTGGATCTGATAATGATCAAGGATGGCGTTGAAGAAATCGGAGAAGGGAGGCATCAAACCCGCCCACAAGGCGTCGGCAAAGTAATGGACCTCGGTGATTATCCTATCAGTGGGGAGGTGACACGTAGGCCACGCCATCGTCCTCCCGCACTCGTCGAAGGCGGTGGCCAGAGCCGGATTGAACTTGCCCAGGCACTCCAGGTTGAGTATGATTGAGCGGCCGACAGCAGGCGCCACCGGCGGCAGCGGGCGAGATGGAGCCGCAGGCTTCTTCCCCTTTCCTTTCTTAGGAGCCATGGCGGCGGGCGGAAGAGAGGAGATGCGAGATGGGATTGGAAGCAAGGGTCAGAGTTCGGAGGGAGGAAGAGCAGGAGACAGTCAAGCAACAGGGAAAAGGGCGGCTGTGTACAACTGTGGGGCAACCTAGTGTGACGCAGAATAAGGGAGCGTGGGTAAAACAGTGCCGCCCATGTCCAATCAACCGCCACGCGGCGCCCGAGGCCGCAGGCTGTTAGGGCCTGCGGCGCTTCGCCCTTGCCCTTTCACCTCTCGGCATGGCCAAGTCCATGCGCGCCTCGGGCCCGGGGGCTACTGTCGGCGTTCTGGGAATGGGGGTCCCCAGACTTGCCTGCCTGCGGCCTGCGGCGTGGCTCGAATGGAGGCCCAGCGTGGCCCATCTGCATCAGCACAAGGCTCAAGACCCTAGCGAGGGGCCAAGCCTCGCGAGGCGGACGACACGACGCTTCCTCAAGCACGGCCTCCTTAGGCTGGCTCGCGAGGAGGCAGAGAGATCAAGGCAGGGTACCTCGCGAGGTGCCCATGATGCAAGCCATGACGATCGAGGGTGCCAGGCGGGCGCCAGCCCGCGCAGCGTCCCCCTTTCCTCTTTGGTGCAAAGGGGCAAGCGCGGGCGAGAGGATCAAGCAAAGGCACCCGTTTCGGTGCAACGAGACCAAGACCAGTCCAACGGTGGGAAGGAGGTCACCATGGAGCCCACGACGGCGTCACCACAGGGCCTTTGGCAGGCGAAGACCAACTTTAGTCAGGATAAGTGTACCAGATGTTCCCCTTCAAATTGGCCAGTTGTTGGCGCCCTTCCCGCTCAATATTTGGGAAGAGGCCCAGGGCCTTCGCCTATAAATAAGACTAGCCACCCACAGGATAGAGCACGGAATCCTGCATCTAGAGAGAGAGAAGGGCGATCGAACTCCCCCTAGCAGTTCATCCCCTAGCCAAGGACAGGCCCTCGCGAGGCTATTCTTCCTTGTATTGTTCTTCATCATCAGCCCAAGGGGCAATCCACCCACCACACTGGAGTAGGGTATTACACCACAATGGTGGCCCGAACCAGTATAAACCATGTGTCTCTTGTGTTGTTCTTGCAGTAGTTTAGATCCTTACGAGACGGAGAGGTAGAGGGCTCGATTTCCGCGCGCACCCCAGAGTTCGAACCTTAAGGGTCTGCCGGAACCCCAGAATCCGACAGATGATGCAGCCCGAGGGGCGCCCCCAACAAAGCAAGCTAATGATCAAAAATAAAAAGGGATACATGCCGCAGGGACGGACCCACGCGGCCTGGGAATGATGCAGCCCTGGGAGGGCGCTCCCAGCTGGAAATGAAGCTTGAAGGATGTCACCTGAAGATGTCGAAGATGAAGTGGTGTTGGTGCAGCAGACTCGGTGGGCTGCGGAAGCCGATCCTCACGAGCCCCCAGGCCCAGGGGCCTCAGGAGGCTCCGGAGGCGCTGGTGGCTCCTCGCGAATCATCTCCATCTCCGCCAGGACTGCAGAACGCCTGTCTTCCTGAGTCTCCATGATGCCCCTCATGAGGCGCTGGTATGCAGCAGCCACGCTCGGCAAGCCGTAAGGCATGCGAACATAGATGTGGGGTGGACCTCCACAACGCCCCACTTGCGAGGGCCAGAGGCGCTCCATCGTGGTGACCTGATTGAGCCCTGGTACGTCAATGCAGACGCGCAGCCCACCATCCTCGCCTAGAAGGGGAGCCACAGCCGGTAGACGGCGGCAACCTCTCATGATTCTTGACTCCTGTAGTTCTTGACCGGCCTTGTTAACGAACTCCTGCTGGTCTGACCTTCCTTGCCTCGCTCCTTCTTGAGGGAAACATGCTTCGGGGCACGCCTCCACGTGGTGCCCCAGCGCCTCCCTCATGACCCTGGCCAGGTCGGTGGCCCTCCATGTGAGAGCCCCCGAGCCCTGCCTGAGGAGGGCGCTGGGCGTGCTTTCTTATGCGATGGAAGGAGGGTCCCCTTGGGCAGACGCGGGCCCTGAGGGGCCTGCCTCCTGAGGGGCTGAGCCTGACGATGTCTTCTTCTTCTTGGGGGTGATCTCGGGAAGCCTCCTGCTTCCGCGATCTGGGTCTTCTAGCGACGCGGCCTGAAAGGCTCGCTCCAGGGAACACACTGCATCCTTCTCTTCACATGGCACCGTGATGACCCCGCCACTTCCTGGCATCTTGAGGACGTTGTAGCCATGATGAGTCACGGCCATGAACTTGGCCAGTGCTGGGTACCCGAGGATGGCGTTGTATGGCAGGCGAATGTGGGCGACATCAAAGTCGATGAGCTCAGTGCGGTAGTTGCTGCGGGCCCCGAAGGTGACAGGGAGGCGGACCTGCCCGATCGGGATCGTGAAACCATCGGTGACTCCGGAGAAAGGCTTGGTTGGCTGAAGCTGGTCATAGGGCACTTGGAGATTGTTGAATGTTTCCACGGACAGGACGTTGAGCCCTGCTCCACCATCGATGAGGGTCCTGGTGACCAATACGTTGCTGATGACTGGGGAGCAAAGCATCGGGAGGACTCTGGCTGTGGCCGCGCACTTGAGCTGATCTACTGAGCTGAACGTGATGGCGCACGCCGACCACCTGAGAGGGCGCGTTGCTTCGAGCTTGGGGAGGACTGCATTCACTTCGTGGGCAAACTGCTTGAAGATGCGTTGGGAGGCTGGGGCTTGAGCTCTGCCCAGGATGCAGGCGATTGCGCGCGGCTCCTGGAAGCTCCCAGCCCCCTCGTCTTGATGGCGGTCCTCGTTCCTCCTTGGCTGAGGCGGCAGTGGAGGGAGGCCTGCGTTGCCCTGCAGGCGATCCTCACGAGGCTGATCCCGCCAATCCCCCTCGCGAGGCAGGTCTCACCAGCGGTCCTCATGAGGTTGATCCCGCCATCCTTGGCGCGGGCCGCGGTCTTCCCGGCGTCCTGGGTTTCTTCCTCCTCCTCGGCCGTAGCCCCGGTCAGCGCGGTCGGGACGACGGCCAATCCTTCCTTCTCGCACGGCACGGAGCTCTTGGCATTCATTGGTGTTGTGGGTGTGGAGGTCGTGGTACACACAGTACCGGCTGCCCCTGGAGGATTCGGGCAGATCCTTGCCCCGCTTGGTGTCCGGTTCCGCCGCGAGCACAGCAGCCCCCTTGCGCTTTACGTCCTTGGCCTTGGGCTTCTTCTCTTCTGGGTCTGCGGCAGGCAGCTCGAGGAGGGAGAGACGCCCCTCCTCAGCCCTGCCGCACTTGGTCATCAAGTTGAACAGCTCCAGGGAGGTGCACAGGTCTTCATGCATCGCCAGCTCCTCCTTCATCTTGACGTCGCGCACACCGTCGGAGAAGGCTGAGATGATGGCTTCCTCAGACACCTTGGGGATCTTGAGGCGCGCACTGTTGAAGCGTTGGATGTACTTTTGCAGGGTCTCTCCGGGTTGTTGCTTGATGCGGCGCATGTCGCTCACGGCGGGCGGCCGGTCGCGAGTACCTTGGAAGTTGGCGATGAAGCGGGTGCGCATCTGGTCCCAGGAAGAGATCGTGCCCGGGGCCAGGTTCAGGAGCCAGGTGCGAGCTCCTTCCTTGAGCGCCATGGGGAACCAGTTCGCCATGACCTTTTCATCCCCGCTGGCAGCTTCGATGCCCAGCTCATAAAGCTGGAGGAACTCTGCAGGGTCGGTCGTGCCGTCGTAGCGAGGAGGCAGGTCTGGCTTGAACTTGCCGGGCCACGCGACGCTGCGCAGCTCGGTGGTGTAGGCGCGGCGGCCTGTGGTGGCCACGGGAGGCTTCGGTTGAGGAAGAGCTTGGCCTTGCGGGTCCCCATGCGCCGCGGCTGGAAGCAGCGCGGGGTCTTGACGTGCCGGAGCTGGAGCAGGGTCACGGCGAGCCGGAGCAGGAAGCGCCCGGGCAGCCTCTTGCGGTCGAGGGACTTCTTGGCAGCTCCATTCTTGCTGGGCTGGCGCCTGACGGAGCGGGTTCCGTCCAGGGGCCATGCGCCTTGGACCATGGCGTCTTCTTGGAGAGGAGGCGGCTGGTACACCCCCGGAGCTTCATTGCCCGCGCGTGGCGGGGTGCGGCGCAGCGGAGCGAACGGCGCAGGAGAGCCCCAGCGGCGCGGACAAGCTCGGCGACGCGGTCGAGCCATTCTTCGTAGACGTTGTCGACGGACGGTAGCACAGGAGCTCGTTTGCCGCGATGAGCGCAGCTCGAGCCTCCAAGGGTGCGCGGAGCGCGTGGAACGAAGAGCCATCTGGTGTGAGCGACGGAGTAGCGGTGCGGCCGTATTGCCGCACGGACGGGTGCTGAGACGACGCTTGCTGCTCGTTCCTCGCCGGGCCGGTGGCGGTGTTGACGGCGGGCGACGGGGAACGACGAGGACGCCCGCCGAAGGGGGCCGTCTGGGTGACGCGGGAAGCGATTGCGGCCCGGCGCTCAGCACGGGCCCGACGAGCGTCAGACATGGACACGACGGTCGGAGGAGAGCGGAGCGGTGGAAGACAAATTTCGGCGCACCCCTACCTGGCGCGCCAAATGTCGGATTTCGGGTTCCGGCAGACCCTTAAGGTTCGAACTCTGGGGTGCGCGCGGAGATTATTCCCTCTACCTCTCCGTCCCGCAAAGATTTAACTACTGAAAGAACAACACAAGAGACACAGGGTTTATACTAGTTCGGGCCACCATTGTGGTGTAACACCCTACTCTAGTTTGTGGTGGGTGGATTGCCTCTTGGGCTGATGATGATGAACAATACAAGGAAGAACAGCCTCGCGAGGGTCTGTTCTTGGCTAGGGGGATGAACTGCTAGGAGGAGTTCAGCCGCCCTTCTCTCTCTCTCTCTCTCTCTCTCTCTCTCTCTCTCTCTCTCTCTCTCTCTCTCTCTCTCTCTCTCTCTCTCTTGCCCTCTGCTTGCTCAGATTCTAGGTACCCGCTTCTCGATCTCCCCCCTCTACCCTGGGGGTGGCTAGTCCTATTTATAGGCAAAGGCCCTGGGCCTCTTCCAAAATATTGAGCGGGAAGGGCGCCAACAATTGGCCAATTTGAAGGGGAACATCGGGTACACTTATCCTGACTAAAGTTGGTCCTCGCCTGCCAAAGGCCCTGTGGTGACGCCGTTCTGGGCTCCACGATGACCTCCTTCCCACCGTTGGACTGGTCTTGGTCTCGTTGCACTGAAATGGATGCCTTTCCTTGACCTCTCGCCTGCGCTTGCCCCCTTTGCACCAAAGAGGAAAGGGAGACGCTGCGCGGACTGGCGCCCGCCTGGCACCCTTGGTCGTCATGGCTTGCGTCATGGGCTCCTCGCGAGGTACCCCGCCTTGATCTCTCCGCCTCCTCGTGAGCTAGCCTGACGAGGCCGTGCCTGAGGAAGCACCGTGTCGTCCGGCCCGCGAGGCTTGGCCCCTCGCGAGGGTCTTGGGTCTTGTGTTGATGAAGATGGGCCATGCTGGGCCCCCTTTTGAGCCACGCCGTAGGCCGCAGGCAGGCAAGTCTGGGGACCCCCGTTCCCAGAACGCCGACACCTGTCTCCTGTTACCATCGAACTTAGACGCATAGTTCGGGACCCCCTACCCAAGATCCGCCAGTTTTGACGCTGACATCAGGAGACAAAGGAAGAGAAAAAGGACTAGCCATATGAGCTAAACGGGCGTTTAAACACACGAGCACACAAAAAGCAAAGAAGAAGACGAACGGAAGAGGGGCGAAGAAAAGGCGAATCTTTTCAAAAAAAATCATTTTAGAAGTGGGGGAGAGGGAAAAAAAGAGGCAAATGGCAAATAATGTAATACGAAGGATGAGAGTTTATGATGGATACTTGGTATGTCTTGGCTTGGCGTAGATCTCCCCGGCAACGGCGCCAGAAATTCTTCCTGCTACCTCTTGAGCTTGCGTTGGTTTTCCCCTTGAAGAGCAAAGGGTGATGCAGCAAAGTAGAGTAAGTATTTCCCTTAGTTTTGAGAACCAAGGTATCAATCCAGTAGGAGACAACGCACAAGCCACCGAATACCTGCACAAACAAACACCAACTTGCACCCCAAGCGATAAAGGGGTTGTCGATCCCTTCATGGTATTTGCAAAATGAGATCTGATATAGATGGATAAACGGTAAAGTAATATTTTTGGTATTTTTGGTTTATGGAACAGAAAGTAAAAGATTACAAAGTAAGTAAATAGGAAACTAAAATTATAGATCAGAAACTTATATGATAGAAAGTAGACCCGGGGGCCATAGGTTTCACTACAGGCTTCTCTCAAGATAGAAAATATTATGGTGGGTGACCAAATTACAGCCCAGCAATTGATAGAAAAGCGCAAAGTTATAACGATATCCAAGGCAATGATCATGAATATAGGCATCACATCCATATCAAGTAGACCAAAAACTGCCTGCATCTACTACTATTACTCCACACATCGACTGCTATCCAGCATGCATCTAGAGTAATAAGTCTAGGTTTAGCATCTTTCTTTTCCATAAGATATTTAATAGCAGCATGATCAGTGTGAACATTTACTTTAGAATCAACAATATATAGTCTGAACTTATCACAAGCAAACACAACTACTAATTTTTTTTCAGTAGTAGCATAATTTCTCTGGGCATTGTTTAGAGTTTTACTAGCATATTGGATAACGTTTAATTTCTTATCAACCCTTTGTCCTAGAACAACACCTACAACATAATCACTAGCATCACACATACATTCAAAGGGTAAATTCCAATCAGGTGGTTGAACAATAGGTGTAGAAATCAAGGCTTTATTAAGTATTTCAAATGCTTCTACACAATCATCATCAAAGACAAAAGGAACATCTTTTTGGAAGAGATTAGTCAGAGGCCTAGAAATTTTTGAGAAGTCTTTAATGAACCTCCTATAGGAACCATCATGACCAAGAAAACTTCTTATACCTTTAATGTCCTTAGGACACGGCATCTTTTCAATAGCATCAACTTTAGCTTTATCAACTTCAATACCTATTTTAGAAATTTTATGCCCCAAGACAATACCTTCATTAACCATAAAGTGGCACTTCTCCCAATTCAAGACAAGATTAGTTTCTTCACATCTCCGCAAAACTCGGTTAAGGTTGCTTAAGCAATCATCAAAGGATGTTCCATAAATAGAGAAATCATCCATGAAAACCTCAACAATCTTTTCACAAAAGTCAGAGAATATAACAGTCATACATCTTTGAAAGGTAGCAGGTGCATTACATAAACCAAAAGGCATACGTCTATAAGCAAAGGTACTGAAAGGGCAAGTAAAAGTGGTCTTTTCCTGATCCTCTTTTGACACAGGTATTTGAGAGAAACAAGAATAACCATCTAGAAAGAAAAAATGTGTGTGTTTGGATAATCTTTCTAGCATTTGATCAATAAAAGGTAAAGGGTAATGATCCTTTTTAGTAGCTTTATTTAGTTTGCAAATATCAATTACCATTCTATAACATGTAACAATTCTTTGTGGGATCAATTCATGCTTATCATTAGGAACAACAGTAATACCTCCCTTCTTAGGGACACAATGGACAAGACTTACCCACTGACTATCAGCAACGGGATAAATTATACCTGCCTCCAGAAGCTTTAGTATTTCTTTTATTACCACTTCTTTCATCTTAGGATTTAACCGTCGTTGGTGATCAACAACTGGTTTAGCGTCTTTCTCCAATTTTATTTTGTGATGACATAGAGTGGGACTAATGCCATTAAGATCATCAAGAGTATACCCAATAGCAGCACGGTGCTTCTTTAGAGTTTTCAATAATTTCTCTTCTTCTTGCGCTGAAAGGATAGCACTAATAATAATAGGATATATCTTCTTTTCATCTAGATAAGCATATTTAAGAGTATCAGGTAATGGTTTAAGCTCAAACACGGGATCACCCTTGGGTGGAGGAGGATCCCCTAGAATTTCAACAGGCAAGTTGTGGTTCAAAATAGGTCCCTGTTTAAAGAATACTTCATCTATTTCCCTTCTTTCATTCGTAAACATATCATTTTCATGGTCTAACAAATATTGCTCTAAAGGATCATTAGGAAGCACGGCAATAGAAGCAAGACCAATAATTTCATATTTACTAGGCAATTCTTTATCATGGGGTTGTCTACGAAATTTAGCAAAATTAAAATCATGAGACATGTCCCCTAATCCAATAGTAACAACATCTTTTTCACAGTCTATCTTAGCATTAACAGTATTCAAGAAGGGTCTACCAAATATAATGGGACAAAAGTCATCTGTTGGGGAGCCAAGAACAAGAAAATCAGTAGGATATTTAACTTTCCCACACAAGACTTCAACATCTCTAACAATCCCAATTGGTGAAATAGTATCTCTATTGGCAATCTTAATTGTAACATCAATTTCTTCTATCTCGGCAGGTGCAATGTCATGCATAATTTATTTGTATAAGGAATGAGTTATTGCACTTGCACTAGCACCCATGTCACATAACCCATGATAACAATGATCTCCTATTTTAACAGAAATAACAGGCATGCCAACAATAGGTCTATGTTTACCCTTAGTATCGGTTCTAGCAATTCTAGCAGCTTCATTGCAGAAATAAATAACATGCCCATCAATATTATCAGCCAAGAGATCTTTAACCATAGCAATACTAGGTTCAACTTTCATTTGCTCAGAGGGTGTAGGTGTTCTACTATTACTCTTACGAACCACAGTTGAAGCTTTAGCATGATCCTTTATTCTAATAGGGAAAGGTGGTTTCTCAATATAAGTTGTAGGAACAATAGGATCAACATTATAAGTGATAGTCTTTTCTTCAATTTTAATAGGTTCAACTACTTTTACTTCAATGGGAGGGTGATATTTAAACCACTTCTCCTTAGGGAGATCAACATGAGTAGCAAAGGATTCATAGAAAGAAGCTACTATCTCAGAGTCAAGTCCATATTTAGTGCTAAATTCACGGAAAACATTGGTAGCCATAAAAGATTTAACACAATCAAACTTGGGTGTTATTCTTGACTCCTTACCTTCATCGAGATCCCAATCTTCAGAGTTGTGTTTAATTATTTCCAATAAATCCCATTTGAATTCAATAGTCTTCATCATAAAAGAACCAGTACAAGAAGTATCGAGCATGGAGCGATTATTGAGAGAAAGCCGGGCATAAAATTTTTGAATAATAATTTCTCTTGAGAGCTCGTGATTGGGGCATGAATATAACATTGACTTAAGCCTCCCCCAAGCTTGAGCGATGCTTTCTCCTTCGCGAGGCCAAAATTATATATATAATTACGATCACAATGAACAAGATGCATAGGATAAAACTTCTGTTGAAATTCCAATTTCAAGCGGATGTAGTTCCATGATCCCATATCATCACATAGCCTAAACCATGTCAATGCCTTTCCCTTCAAAGATAAAGGGAAGACCTTATTCTTGATAACATCCTCGGGCATACCTGCAAGCTTAAATAATCCAAAAACTTCATCCACATAGATTAGGTGCAAATCGGGATGTAATGTTCCATCTCCTGTAAAAGGATTAGCTAGCAGTTTCTCTATCATACCCGAAGGAATTTCAAAGTAAACATTTTCAGTAGGTTCACTAGGTTGAGGAGCAACTCTTTGCTCTACTCGTCGGGGTGAAGATACCCTGAACAAGCCCCTCAAAGGATTATGTTCCATAATAACAAGTGACAGTAAATTTCAGCACACTACATAAATTTTTCCTTACCAACCTACCAAAGGCGCTTCACACCTCAGAAATGGCGCCAGAAAAGAGTCTTGATGACCCACAAGTATAGGGGATCTATCGTAGTCTTTTCGATAAGTAAGAGTGTCGAACCCGACGAGGAGCAGAAGGAAATGACAAGCGGTTTTCAGTAAGGTATTCTCTGCAAGCACTGAAATTATCGGTAACATAAAGTTTTGTGATAAGGTAATTTGTAATGGGTAACAAGTAATTAAAGTAAATAAGGTGCAGAAATATGGCCCAATCCTTTTTGTAGCAAAGGACAAGCCTGGACAAACTCTTATATGAAGAAAAACGCTCCCGAGGACACATGGGAATTATCGTCAAGCTAGTTTTCATCACGCTCATACGATTCACGTTCGTTACTTTGATAATTTGATATGTGGGTGGACCTGTGCATGGGTACTACCCTTCCTTGGACAAGCATCCCACTTATGATTAACCCCTATTGCAAGCATCAGCAACTACAAAAGAAGTATTAAGGTAAACCTAACCATAGCATGGAACATGTGGATCCAAATCAGCCCCTTACGAAGCAATGCATAAACTAGGGTTTAAGCTTCTGTCACTCTAGCAACCCATCATCTAATTATTACTTCCCAATGCCTTGCTCTAGGCCCAAACAATGGTGAAGTGTCATGTAGTCTACGTTCACATAACACCACTAGAGGAAGGACAACATACATCTCATCAAAATATCAAACGAATAACAAATTCACATGACTAATGATAGAAAGACCTCTCCTATGTCCTCAGGAACAAATGTAACTACTCACAAATCATATTCATGTTCATAATCGGAGGGGTATTAATATGCATAAAGGATCTGAACATATGATCTTCCACCAAATAAACCAACTAGCATCAACTACAAGGAGTAATCAACACTACTAGCAACCCACATGTACCAATCTGAGGTTTTGGGACAAAGATTGGATACAAGAGATGAACTAGGGTTTGAGAGGAGATGGTGCTGGTGAAGATGTTGATGGAGATTGACACCCTCCCGATGAGAGGATTGATGGTGATGACGATGGTGATGATTTCCCCCTCCTGGAAGGATGTTTCCCCTGTAGAATAGCTTCGTCGGAGCCCTAGATTGGTTCCTCCAAGGTTCCGCCTCGTGGCGGCGGCGTTTCGTCCTGAAAGCTTTCTTATGATTTTTTTTTCCAGGGTGAAAGACTTCATATAGCAGAAGATGGGCACCGGAGGCCTGCCAAAGGGCCCACGAGGCAGGGGCGTGCCTAGGGGGTAGGGCGCGCCCCCCATCCTCGTGGATGGTGGGTGGCCCCCCTCTGGTTGATTCTTTCGCCAATATTTTTTATTAATTCCAAAAACTACCTCTGTGAAGTTTCAGGAATTTTGGAGCTGTGCAGAATAGGTCTCTAATATTTACTCCTTTTCCAGCCCAAAATTCCAGCTGTCGGCATTCTCCCTCTTCATGTAAACCTTGTAAAATAAGAGAGAATAGGCATAAGTATTGTGACATAATGTGTAATAACAGCCCATAATGCAATAAATATCGATATAAAAGCATGATGCAAAATGGACGTATCAACTCCTCCAAGCTTAGACCTCGCTTGTCCTCAAGTGGAAGCCGATAACGAAAAATATGCCCACATGTTTAGAGATAGAGGTGTCGATAAAATAAAGTACGGACATGAGGTCATGATGATCATTCTTAGAATAGCAACATATATATATAATGTCATGTGATTTCTTATGCTAAAAGTAACAGTCTATTCACAATGTAAAGTATGAATCAGAAATTTCATCAAGAACTAAGAAACTATGATCTCGTTCATTGAAGCAATTGCAATTTATCATAACATCGGAAAGAGTCAATATAAGAGCTTTTCAGCAAGTCCACATACTCAACTATCATTTAGTCTTTCATAATTGCTAACACTCATGCAATACTTATGGGTATGGAGTTTTAATAAGACACAGAGAAAGATAGGGGCTTATAGTGTTTCCTCCCAACCTTTTACCTCAAGGGTATATAATGTCAACAATAATAGTTCATGCTAACTTACATCCAATTGGATATATATATTAGGATCTTTCCAACACAATGTGCTTGCCAAAAGATAAAATATTAAAAGGAAAGGTGAAGATCACCATGACTCTTGTATAAGGTATAAGACAAAAGTTGAAGATAGGCACTTCACAGAGGGAAGCAGAGGTTGTCATGTGCTTTTATGGTTGGATGCACGAAATCTTAATGCAAAAGAACGTCACTTTATATTGCCACTTGTGATATGGTCCTTTATTATGCAGTCCGTCACTTTTACTGCTTCCACATCACAAGATCGCTTATTTTCTCCTCACTAATAAATCATACATATTTAGAGAGCAATTTTCATTGCATGCAACAATGACAACTTACTTGAAGGATCTTACTCAATCCATAGGTAGGTATGGTGGACACTCATGGAAAAACCGGGTTTAAGGATATCCGGAAGCACAAGTAGTATCTCTACTTGTAGCAAAGAATTTGGCTAGCATTAGGGGGAAAGGCAAGCCCAACATGTTGGACGATCCATGACAATATACTTTATTTCGGATATAAGAAAGCATAACCCATTACGTTGTCTTCCTTGTCCAACATCAACTTTTTAGCATGTCATATTTTAATGAGTGCTCACAATCATAAAAGATGTCCAAGATAGTATATTTATATGTGAAAACTTCTCTTCCTTTATTACTTCCTATTAATTGCAACGATGACCAAAACTATGTTTTACAACTCTCAACAACTTTTATTCATCATACTCTTTTATATGTGAAGTCATTACTCTCCATAAGGTCAATATGATCTCCTTTATTTCTTTTTATTCTTTATTTTATTCCCTCAAGATCATAGTAAGATAATCAAGCCCTTGACTAAAAAATAATCTTTATTATATATAGCTCAGGTACTCGATTACATAGAAGGATCATAAGGCGAAACTCAAACTAGATTATACTAAAACTTTATTCTACTAGATCACGATATTACTAAAAGGATTGAACTAAGAAAAATGGTAAAGATAGATGTGTGATGGTGATACGATACCGGGGCACCTCCCCCAAGCTTGGCAGTTGCCAAGGGGAGTTCCCATACCCAATACTCAGTTCTCCTTTGCTGGTGAAGAAGATGGTGGTGATGATGGATAGTCGCACATCAAGCGTAGAAGATCCTCCAATTTGCGTATAATGCACTTGAGTGCGGTGACATGCTCCTTCAACAAAATATTTTCACGTGTGAGATACTTATTTTGTATGTGAGCTAACTCAATCATCTTGAAAGCTTCAATCTCCGTTGGGGTAAGAAGATTTTAATGAGGTTGGAGGATGTCTTCCTCTTCTACAGTCGAAGCTTGATCCTCCATGGCCTTCTTGATCCCATCATCCTTGTTGATCTCCCAGAGTTCTTCTCTTTTCAGCTATATCTTCATTAGCCAAGCATCGTTGCCTCATTGTTGGAGGAGGGGAACAACATGATGCCTAGCCTTGACAACTCCGGTAGAAAACAGCTCGAAACAAAAACAGAGGATGTTTGCATGGTACGGTGGTCAAAACCTTCGGGAGATTGTATAATGAATTTTTACCGACCAAAATAAGTATTGTGTATGCAAACGGAGTCCAGAGGGCACACAAGGTGCCCACGAGGCAGGGGGCGCGCCCTCCACTCTTGTGGGTGCCTCGTGTCCCTTTTGGACTACTTCTTATTTTCCTATTTTCTTAAATATTCCAAAACGGAGAAAATTTTCCATTAGAACTGCTTTGGAGTCGATTTACTTACCATACCACATACCTATTCCTTTTCGGGGTCTAAAACGTTCTGGAAAGTGTCCCTTATGTATTCCTCCGGGGTTACGGTTTCAATAACATTGGGTTCAACATATATTGGATTACCTGAGATATAATGTTTGATTCTTTGACCGTTCACCACCTTCGGATTTGTTCCTTCCAAGTTGTTGATTTTTATGGCACCGGAACGATAGGCCTCCTCGATAACGTAAGGACCTTCCCATTTAGTGAGAAGTTTTCCTGCAAAAAATCTTAAACGAGAGTTGTATAGCAGAACATAATCACCTACATTAAACTCGTGCTTTTGTATCCTTTTGTCATGCCATATTTTAACTTTTTCTTTAAATAGTTTGGCATTCTCATAGGCATGGGTTCTCCATTCATCAAGTGAGCTAATGTCAAATAGGCTCTTCTCACCGGCAAGTTTGAAATCATAATTGAGCTCTTTAATGGCCCAATATGCTTTATGTTCTAGTTCGAGAGGTAAGTGACATGCTTTTCCATAAACCATTTTATACGGAGACATACCCATAGGATTTTTATATGCAGCTCTAAAGGCCCATAATGCATCATCAAGTTTTTTGGACCAATTCTTTCTAGATATATTAACAGTCTTTTGCAAAATTAATTTAATCTCTCTATTACTCAATTCTACTTGAGCACTAGGCTATGGGTGATATGGAGATGCAATTCTATGACTAACATCATACTTAGCAAGCATCTTACGAAAAGCACCATGAATAAAATATGAACCACCATCAGTCATTAAACATCTAGGGACTCCAAACCTTGGAAAAATAACTTCTTTAAGCATCTTAATAGAGGTGTTATGATCAGCACTACTAGTTGGAATAGCTTCTACCCACTTAGTAACGTAATCAGCAACAACGAAAATATGTGTATACCCATTAGAGGAAGGAAACGGTCCCATATAATCAAACCCCCAAACATCAAATGGTTCGATAACAAGTGAATAGTTCATAGGCATTTCTTGACGTCTACTAATATTACTAATTCTTTGACATTCATCACAAGACAAGACAAACTTACGGGCATCTTTAAAAAGAGTAGGCCAATAAAAACCGGATTGAAATACCTTATGTGCAGTTCTATCTCTAGCACGGTGTCCTCCATAAGCCTCGGAGTGACACTTTCGTAGGATCTGTTTCTGTTCATGCTCAGGTACAAAACGTCTAATAACACCATATACTCCTTTATAAAGGTGTGGGTTATCCCAGAAGTAATGTCTTAAATCTTAGAAAAACTTTTTCTTTTGCTGGTATGTGGAACTAGGTGGTATAAATTTAGCAACAATGTAATTAGCATAATCAGCATACCATGGAGCAGTGCAAGAAGCATTTACGACTGCTAATTGCTCATCAGGAAAACTGTCATCAATAGGTAGTGGGTCATCAAGAACATTCTCTAACCTAGATAAGTTGTTTGCAACAGGGTTCTCAGCTCCCTTTCTATCAATAATATGCAAATCAAATTCTTGTAGCAAGAGAACCCATCTAATAAGTCTAGGTTTAGCATCTTTCTTTTCCATAAGATATTTAATAGCAGCATGATCAGTGTGAATAGTTACTTTAGAATCAACAATATATGGTCTGAACTTATCACAAGCAAATACAACTGCTAAAAATTATTTTTCAGTAGTAGCATAATTTCTCTCGGCACTGTCTAGAGTTTTACTAGCATATTGGATAACGTTTAATTTCTTATTAACTCTTTGTCCTAGAACAGCACCTACAGCATAAGCACTAGCATCACACATAATTTCAAAGGGTAAATTCCAATCAGGTGGCTGAACAATAGGTGAAGAAATCAAGGCTTTCTTAAATATATCAAATGCTTCTACACAATCATCATCAAAGACAAAAGGAACATCTTTTTGTAAGAGATTAGTCAAAGGCCTAGAAATTTTTGAGAAGTCTTTAATGAACCTCCTATAGAAAACGGCATGACCAAGGAAACTTCTTTTACCTTTAATATCCTTAGGACACGGCATCTTTTGAATAGCATCAACTTTAGCTTTATCAACTTCAATACCTCTTTCAGAAATTTTATGCCCCAACACAATACCTTCATTAACCATAAAGTGGCACTTCTCCCAATTCAAGACAAGATTAGTTTCTTCACATCTCTGCAAAACTCGGTTAAGGTAGCTTAAGCAATCATCAAAAGGCGTTGCATAAACGGAGAAATCATCCATGAAAACCTCAACAATCTTTTCACAAAAGTCAGAGAATATAGTAGTCATACATCTTTGAAAGGTAGCAGGTGCATTACATAAACCAAAAGGCATACGTCTATAAGCAAAGGTACCGAAAGGGCAAGTAAATGTGGTCTTTTCCTGATCCTCTTTTGACACAGGTATTTGAGAGAAACCAGAATAACCATCTAGAAAGCAAAAATGTGTATGTTTGGATAATCTTTCTAGCATTTGATCAATAAAAGGAAAAGGGTAATGATCGTTTTTAGTAGCTTTATTTAGTTTGCGGAAATCATTTACCATTCTATAACCTGTAACAATTCTTTGTGGGGTCGATTCATCTTTATCATTAGGAACAATAGTAATACCTCCCTTCTTAGGGACATAATGGACAGGACTTACCCACTGCCTATCAGCAACGGGATAAATTATACCTGCCTCTAGAAGCTTTAGTATTTCTTTTCTTACCACTTCTTTCATCTTAGGATTTAACCGTCGTTGGTGATCAACAACTCGTTTAGCGTCTTTGTCCAATTTTATTTTGTGCTGGCATAGAGTGGGACTAATGCCCTTAAGATCATCAAGAGTATACCCAATAGCAGCACGGTGCTTATTTAGAGTTTTCAATAATTTCTCTTCTTATTTCTCTGAAAGGTTAGCACTAATAATAACAGAATATGCCTTCTTTTCATATAGATAAGCATATTTAAGAGTATCAGGTACTGGTTTAAGCTCAAACACGGGATCACCCTTGGGTGGAGGAGGATCCCCTAGAATTTCAACAGGCAAGTTGTGTTTCAAAATAGGTCCATGTTTAAAGAATACTTCATCTATCTCCCTTCTTTCATTCATAAACACATCATTTTCATGGTCTAACAAATATTGCTCTAAAGGATCATTAGGAGGCACAACAATAGAAGCAAGACCAATAATTTCATCTTTACTAGGCAATTCTTTATCATGGGGTTGTCTACGAAATTTAGCAAAATTAAAATCATGAGACATATCCCCTAATCCAATAGTAACAAAATCTTATTCACAATCTATCTTAGCATTAGCAGTATTCAAGAAGGGTCTACCAAATATAATGGGACAAAAGTCATCTTGTGGGGAGCCAAGAACAAGAAAATCAGTAGGATATTTAACTTTCCCACACAAGACTTCAACATCTCTAACAATCCCAACTGGTGAAGTAGTATCTCTATTGGCAACCTTAATTGTAACATCAATTTCTTCTATCTCAGCAGGTGCAATATCATGCATAATTTCTTTGTATACGGAATGAGGTATTGCACTTGCACTGGCACCCATGTCACATAAGCCATGATAACAATGATCTCCTATTTTAACAGAAATAACAGGCATGCCAACAACAGGTCTATGTTTAATCTTAGTATCGGGTCTAGCAATTCTTGCAGCTTCATTACAGAAATAAATAACATGCCCATCAATATTATCAGCCAAGAGATCTTTAACCATAGCAATACTAGGTTCAACTTTCATTTGCTCAGAGGGTGTAGGTGTTCTAGTATTACTCTTACGAGTCACAGTTGAAGCTTTAGCATGATCCTTCGCGAGGCCAAAAATTATATATATAATTACGATCACGATGAACAAGATGCATAGGATAAAATTTCTGATGAAATTCCGATTTCCATCGGTTGTAGTTCCATGATCCCATATCATCACATAGCCTAAAATATGTCAATGCCTTTCCCTTCAAAGATAAAGAAGACCTTCTTCTTGGTAACATCCTCAGGCATACCTGCAAGTTTAAATAATCCACAAACTTCATCCACATAGATTAGGTGCAAATCAGGATGTAATGTTCCATCTCCTATAAAAGGATTAGCTAGCAGTTTCTCTATAATACCCAAAGGAAGTTCAAAGTAAACATTTTCAATAGATTCAGTAGGTTGAGGAGCAACTCTTTGCTCTACTGGTCGAGGTGAATATACCCCGAACAAGCCCCTCAAAGGAATATGTTCCATAGTAACAAGTGACAGTAAATTTCAGCACACTATATAAATTTTTCCTTACCAAATTGCACCTACCAAAGGCGCTTCACTCCCCGGCAACGGCGCAAGAAAAGACCCACAAGTATAGGGGATCTATCATAGTCCTTTTGATAAGTAAGAGTGTCGAACCCAACGAGGAGAAGAAGGAAATGACAAGCGAATAAGGTATTCTCTGCAAGCACTGAAATTATCGGTAACACATAGTTTTGTGATAACAAGTAATGAAAGTAAATAAGTTGCAGCAAGATGGCCCAATACTTTTTGTAGCAAAGGACAAACCTGGACAAACTCTTATATGAAGAAAAACGCTCCCGAGGACACATGGGAATTATCGTCAAGCTAGTTTTCATCACGCTCATATGATTCGCGTTCGTTACTTTGATAATTTGATATGTGGGTGGACCGGTGCTTGGGTACTGACCTTCCTTAGACAAGCATCCCACTTATGATTAACCCCTATTGCAAGCATCCACAACTACAAAAGAAGTATTAAGGTAAACCTAACCATAGCATGAAACATGTGGATCCAAATCAGCCCCTTACGAAGCAACGCATAAACTAGGGTTTAAGCTTCTCTCACTCTAGCAACCCATCATCTACTTATTACTTCCCAATGCCTTCCTCTAGGCCCAAACAATGGTGAAGTGTCATGTAGTCGACGTTCACATAACACCACTAGAGGAAGGACAACATACATCGCATCAAATTCTTGAACGAATACCAAATTCATATGACTACTGATAGCAAGACTTGTCTCATGTCCTCAGGAACAAACGTAACTACTTAAAAATAATATCCTTCTTCATAATCAGAGGGGTATTAATATTCATAAAGGACATGAACATATGATCTTCCACCAAATAAACCAACTAGCATCAACTACAAGGAGTAATCAGCACTACTAGCAACCCACAAGTGCCAATCTGAGGTTTTGGGACACAGGTTGGATACAAGAGATGAACTAGGGTTTGAGAGGAGATGGTGCTGGTGAAGATGTTGATGGAGATTGACCCCCTCCCAATGAGAGGATCGATGGTGATGACGGTGGTGATGATTTCCCCCTCCCGGAGGGATGTTTCCCCGACAGAACAGCTCCCTCGGAGCCCTAGATTGGTTCTGCCAAGGTTCCGCCTCGTGGCGGCGGTGTTTTGTCTCAAAAGCTTACTTATGATTTTTTTTCCAGGGTGAAAGACTTCATATAGTAGAAGATGGGCACCGGAGGCCTGCCAGTGGGGCCACGAGGCAGGGGCACGCCCAGGGGGTAGGGCATGCCCCCCACCCTCGTGGATGGTGGGTGGCCCCCTCTGGTTGATTCTTTCACGAGCATTTTTATTAATTCCAAAAACTGCTTCCGTGAAGTTGCAGGACTTTTAGAGCTGTGCAGAATAGGTCTCTAATATTTACTCCTTTTCCAGCCCAGAATTCCAACTGCCGGCATTCTCCCTCTTCATGTAAACCTTGTAAAATAAGAGAGAATAGGCATAAGTATTTTGACATAATGTGTAATAACAGCCCATAATGCAATAAATATCGATATAAAAGCATGATGCAAAATGGACGTATTAGGGGCCACAAGGGTAGGGGCGCGCCCTACCCCCCTGGGCGCGCCTCCGACCTTGTGGACACCTCGTGGCTTTCCTGACGTGCACTCCAAGCCCTCTGGATGTCTTCTGGTCCAAGAAAATTCATCGCGAAAGTTTCATTCTGTTTCGACTCCATTTCGTATTCCTTTTCTGCGAAACTCTGAAACAAGGAAAAAACAGGAATTGGCACTGGGCTCTAGGTTAATAGGTTAGTCCCAAAAATCATATAAAATAGCATATTAATGCATATAAAACATCCAAAACAAATAATATAATAGCATGGAACTATAAAAAATTATAGATACGTTGGAGACGTATCAATCCTTAGTTTCTCTGTTGTTGTTACGACGCTTATTTTTGCTGCGTCGTGGCCTTCCATTGTCGTCCCTGGCCTTAGAGGTGACGGGGTCGCTGGTACTATTGCTTCTACGAGCCAACCAGCTATCTTCGCCCCACAGAAGCTGGTCCTAAGTGCAGCAAGAGATGCCATAGTCTTTGGCTTTTCCTGACCGAGGTGCCGGGCGAGCCATTCATCACGGACGCTGTGCTTAAAGGCCGCTGAGGCTTCGGCGTCCCTACAGTCGACGATTTGGTTCTTTTTAATTAAGAACTGAGTCCAGAATTTGCAAGCTGACTCTCCGGGTTTTTGGACTATGTGACTCAGGTCATCTGCGTCCGGTGGTCGGACATAAGTGCCCTGAAAGTTGTCCCAAAAAGCATCCTCTAAGTCCTCCCAACTGCTAATGGAGTTCTCTGGGAGGCTATTCAACCAGTGTTGTACTGGTCCTTTTAGCTTTAGGGGGAGGTATTTGATGGCGTGGAGATCATCTCCGCGAGCCATGTGAATGTGGAGAAGAAAATCTTCAATCCATACAGCGGGATCTGTCATGCCATCGTAAGGCTCGATGTTCAGGGGTTTAAACCCTTCCGAAAACTGGTGTTGCATTACCTCATCGGTAAAGCACATGGGGTGTGCGACACCTCTATACCAGGCGACATCGCGACGGAGCTCGGACAACATCTTTGTTCGGGGCTGACCCCGGGTTTCGTTATGTTTGTTGTGCCAGGTTTGATGGCCGTCATCTCGCGCTGGAGCGCGTCCTCTTGATCCATAGATTCATCTTGTATGGCCGGCTCTATTGTCCAGGTCCTGACGTAAGTCGTACATGTAGCCCGGATCCACTCTCTCTTTGCCTCTACGACGAGGTGGCATGGGCTGGTGTTCGGCATAATTGGCCGCTTTGTGCCGTCCACGTGGTGGTCGGTCCTGTTGGTCAGCCTGATTGTATTTTGATGGTATTGGATCAAGGGCCTCATCATCAAATTGTGGCAGTAGCCTACATTTTGGGTAACTCTTTCTCGGGCGCTCGAGGTTGTATTCTTCGGCAGCCAGGACCTTGGTCCACCTGTCGTTGAGCGTATCCTGTTCGGCTTGAAGCTGCTGTTGTTTGTTTTTCAGGCTTCATGCGGTGGCGATGAGTTGTCGCTTGAAGCGTTCTTGATCGAGGGGTTCCTCTAGGATGATGAAATCTTCGTTACTGAGGCTGACATCCTCTTCGGAGGCAGGTAAGTAGTTACTGTCTTCCGAGTCCTCGTGATCAGCGTGTTCGGGGCTGTATTGACCTTCTTCCCTTTCATCCTACTCAAACACAGGCTCAACGGGTGATTGGGATCTTCGGTATTGTCCAGAGTGTTATTATCTCCGGTGTCTGTATTGCTTTCCCTTGCCCGACGCGATTGTGAGCGGCACCGCTGACGTCGGCGCTTTGGTGGTTCATCTACGGGCTTATCCTTGTCTGGGTTTCAGTGCCATCATCGTCCTTATTCTCAGGTGTGTCCACCATGTATACGTCGTACGTAGAAGTGGCCATCCAACGCCCCATGACGGGCGAGTTTTGGCCTGGTTCGGCCTCGACATCGTCGTCCATGCAATCGATGTCTTCGGAGGCATGGTCTAGCATGTCGGCTAGGTCCTCGACAGTGGCTATTAAGTGGGTGGTGGGTGCGACGTAAAATTCCCTGCACTCAGCTCCCAGTTCGGGCTGGGCGTAGTTCGGAGGTGATACTTTCGTGATAGCGAGAGATCGCATTAGGTCCAGTGTCTCGTTTAAGAGCGAAAGATGGACAGATGTCTAAGGACCTACGGAGCTAGGTCCGGTAATAACCACTTGACCGAGCTCCATGGACGCAGGCCTCAAGAGTTCGGACTTAACATCCAGAGGCGAGTCCAGCCTTCTGATGACAGCGAGAGTCCTGTTTGACTCCGGGCTCCCTGACGGCATGGTCGCATCTGGGTCTCCGACGAGGAGCTCCATAATGGGATAGAGTCCGGCGGGGTTTAGCCTCCCGTCTTCGGACAAAGCGATCCGCCTCGGATCTAAGGCCGGGGCGGGCGTGGGCGTCGACCCTTGAGCGGAATTTGATGGTGGATCCGACGGGCCTCTGTCAGGACCCCGATTCCTAAGCCACATCGATCTAGCATGTAACACGTCATATCACGTTGCGGCCTCACGCACGGTATTCCCACGGGTGCCACCTTACCTGGCCCGGGACCGTTTGCGCCTTTTGGCTCACGTATATGATAGTGTCGCTAGCATCCATATGACAGAGAACCCGGGCCGACATGGCTAATCGTGAACCCAAAGCGGCACTAACCCATGGGGACAGGCATACATGAATCAACTTCGAGCATGTCGGTCAGCAGCGTGTGAATCCGGGCTGTAGCACTGGGCTAACAGGACTCCGGGAACCCGGGCTGTAGCAGGCTAGGCAGGACTACGGATGTCACCGCGTGACATTTCCCCGAAGGGACAGACATAGGAACGAAGTGAAACACATGCCGGCCAGTCAAGTGTCCTGAGCAGTAGTGCTGGGCTAGCAGGACTCCGGTGAACCGGGCTGTAGCGGACTACTATGGCTCATGGAAGCAGTAGACTACATTTCCCCATAAGAGAGGCTGCCAAGGATAAACAACTAGATTGTCGGATCCCACACATAGCAAGCGTTTCAATCATACACACAATATGCTCGATATGTGTAAATACAACATGGCATCACAACATAACTCTACGACTCCAGTATTTATTCATTAGGCTCCGAGGAGCGAGATATTACAAACATGGGTCTCATGACCCCACATTCAGAGCATACAAATCAAAGCACATGTGGAAGCTTAACATGTCTGGGTGCAGACATCTAGAAATGAAAAAGGCTTAGAAGCCTGACTATCTACCAAATCCTGCCGAGGGCACAAGATCGTAGCTGAGGTATCAAGCTAAACGTCGAAGTCCACACGGAACTACTAGCGAAACTGACGTCTCTCCGCAAAACATAAAATAGGCAAACGTGAGTACAAATGTACCCAGCAAGACTTACATCAGAACTAGCTACGAATGCAACGGTATCAACAAAGGGGTAGTGGAGTTTAACTGCAGCAAGCCAGCTTTGACTCGATGGCTATCCTGAACTACGACTGCGAGCAACTCTTTTGAGGTGGCGCACACAAGTCCACATATTCACCATATCAATACACCACTATGGATCCGCTCCCGTCTCCCTACGAGAACGCCATCCATAGTACTCACGCTTATCTTGCGTATTTTAGAGTATCCACTTTCACTTGTCTATGAACTGTTATAGGCAACCTAGAAGTCCATTACCGCGGACACGGCTATTCGAATAGATGATGTTAACCCTGCAGGGGTGTACTACTTCATACATGTTTCCACCACTTAGCGTCTGCACACGACATGTGCTCGCAGACTTCAAGCGAAAGCCGACGTGGGTGTAGACCTCGACCTACCTAAACACTCAAGTCTCTGGTCCAGGTTTATCGCCCATTCGGGTTCCATCCGCAGGGAGTCCGGCCAAGGTTTCCACTAACGGCCCCGAACAATGTGTGCAGGGTTCCCGAGACACCAAACGGGCGAGTCGGTACACCGTGCCATGTGCCTACTGCAACACAGCCCACCCCTATGGTCAGCACCGCGTGCAGGCCCCAGCATACTACAAACACCAGAAACTACTTGCAACTCCTGGACAGAGGACGAGGGTGATTAAGAAGTCGAGCGGGGTCATATTTCAGGTCCCAATGCATGGTAGTAGCTGTTTCATTGATCACAAACACAGAACTCAGTTCCTGAGGACGGCTTCAATGAGACAACCCACCATGTACTCCTACATGGCCTCTCACCGCTACCTTTACCAAATCGTGTTCACACACTTAGCTCACACACAGTAGGACATGTTCATCACCATTCCAATTCATTCCCGATGAATCAGACCTGACACAACTCTAAGCAATAGCAGGCACGACAAACAAGCATGAATGAGTAGGCACATCAGGGCTCAATCAACTCCTACTCATGCTAGTGGGTTTCATCTATTTACTGTGGCAATGACAGGTCATGCAGAGGATAAGGGGTTCAACTACCGCAGCAAGTAACAGATGAATCGTTGTTGTCCTAATGCAGTAAAAGAGAGCAGGAGCGAGAGAGTGGGATTGTATCGGAATGAACAAGGGGGTTTTGCTTGCCTGGCACTTCTGAAGATATTATAGTTCTTCATCGGTGTCATCGAACTCATCGTCGAAACATCGTCTATCGAGAGAGGACAAATACCGGCAACAGAGAAAGAAACACAATCAATGCAATGCACAATATGATGCATGATCATGACATGGTAAAATGGGTGTGTTGGGCTAATGCAACTACAATCAGAAGGTTTTAAGCTTATTTGAATCAAGGATTCCAATACAAGCCTAAACTATGAACTCATATAAGTTCATTATCATGTTTCATCTATACAGCAATGTTAGGTCACTTTAACATGCATGAAACTAGTACAGATAGATAGATTGGATTTTTCTGATCATTTTTCATATATAATTTATTTCATTTGGAGTTACGGTTGATTTTCTATGATTTTTAGAAGTTTAGGACATTTTCTGGAATTTCCTGAATAGAAATAAATCCACATAATACATATTGCGTCAGCATGACATCACCCTAATGTCAGCAGGTCAACTGAGCGCCTCCAGGTCAAACCTGACCAATGGGGTCCACTGGTCAGTGACTGGGGCTGGTTAGTGACACTGTCAGGTGGGTCCGGTCAACGCCCACGTCAGCAAAGTCAACATGACATGTGGGGCCAGTCAACAGCCCTGTCAGCGCGGTCAAAGCTGAGTGTGGGGCCTCTGTGGTTAGTTAAACATAACAGGAAATAAACTAATATTAATTATGGGCATGGGGCCCATATGTCAATGAGAGAGAGGGCCAATTAGCACGGTCATTAGCGCTAAGTAAGTCAGCGCCACGTCAGCTCGCCGGAGCTTGGTCGGCGGCGACCAAAAACGCGGCGGGGTTTCGCCGGAGTTGCTCGGATTTCTCGTGCAGGTCACCGTTTGGCGCACTGGGGGAACCAGGAGGAAGCCCTCGCTCGGCCGCATCGAGCAGAGGCAGCAGCAGGGCGCAGGGTGGCCGGAGCTCGCCGGAGCAGAGCTCGCGGCGGCGCCGGAGTTTGGGCAGAGAGGAAAAGAGGGCTACGGTGCAGGACAGGGCGACGGAGTGCGTGTGTTAGGCTCCTGAGGACGCACTGAATGCGGTGGTGTGCTCGGACGCGTGCTTGCACGGCCGTAGCCACGACGGCGACATGGCCGGCGGCGAGGAGCGCTCGGGCTCGAAGGGGGCGGTGGCTACGCGGCGTAAACGAGCACGGGAGGTAGGGGGATAGGTAGAGGAGCTCATGGTAGATCTAGAGAGCTGGTCGGCGGCCTTGGGGAAGCGCGGACGGCGGTGAACAAGGGTGGCGATCTCCGGTGGCCGAGGTTGAAGAAGACAACGCCGAGGACGAAGCATGGCTTCCCGGCTCGCTTGGAGGGGTGAGGAGGAAGAGTAGGTCGAGGCGAAGCTTTGGGGGGCGTCGGGGAGGCGAGGCGGTGGTTGTGGCCGCGGCGAACGGCGTCGGTGGCGACGGACCCGTTCGGGTGGGTGAGAGGAAGAGGTCCAGGAGAGGGGAGAGACCACGGGTGAGGGAGAGAGAGGTCGGGGGGTGCGTGGCGACGTCCTGGGCGTCGAGGCAGCGGCGGGAAGCAGGAGGTGGCGAGGCACGTGCGTGCGCGCCGCGGGCACACGCCCTCCTGTCCTCTGGCAGGAGGTGGAAGACGACAGGGAGGCTGGTGGTGGGCTGGGCCACGGGTGGGCCAGCACAGGAGCTGGGCCAGTTGCTGGCGCTAGGTAAGTTGCACAGGTATTCTCTCTCTCTTTTATTTCTGTTTTCCTAATTCTTCTGCAACTTTAGGACTTTTATTAAAATACTAAAACGTTTGCAAAAATCATGAAACTGCTCCATGTCACTGTTTGGAATATTTCCAACAGTAAACATTTCTGTTTGTGATTATTTGAGCATTTAAAATATTATTAGCAATTAAATGCCCCAATGCAAATACTATATAATTTAATTCAAAAATCCAGGAATAGCCTATAAATATGTTCATCATATTTGGAAGAGGTTTTCGCCTTTAACAGAAATCATGAACATTTGCAAATGGCATTCTGGGTTATTGAAAATATTTTTATTGAACCTAGTTAAATTCATTTGGTGCTAGGGTTTCAACAATCCCCATTTCAAATTTCTTTGGAATTTAAACATGATGGCATGATGAACAAGCAAAGGCAAGCAAGGGATGAACTGGGGCTGTGACAACTCACCCCCACTAAGCAAGAATCTCGTCCCAAGATTCAAGTCGTGAGGTAAGAAGACAGAGGGGGCACAAGCTAACACGAACTTGTCGATCCAATTGCCCTTCCCGAAGATGTTGGTTCATTGCTTCAATTGATATTGACGTCCTTGCTTTCGAGATCTTCATCCAACACGATGGTGACAGAAAGAAACTCTATAGGAAACGATCTCCTCGAAGATCGAGCACTCAAGATCAACTCGTGGAATGAGATGTTGGAACATGTCGAGTTGAGACACAAACAAAGAACGAAGTTTGATTTGGTGGGTAACAATTCCACGCTTTAGAGAGATGGTAGATGGTGTCAAGGTGGCGAGGAAATAATTGCCATGATCCCGTAACGGGGCACCTTGGGAAAGGTGACTCGTAGAATTATTCCCTTAGGTGGCAAAAAGAATTACTTTTGATACAGAGATCATTGAACTCTCTATACCAGCCTAAGGCAATCACGAACGATCGTTTGAACGAACTCGAAGAAATGGCGTACTCGGACTAGGATGGATGATGTGGACTACCTTGCTGAAAACAACGCAATGGATGACTTTTGCTTCTCACCGGAAATGGATGGGACCCATGACAGGACCACTTTGGAAGATGATCTTAGACAACAACTGCTGAGAAGGGCATCCCATGGAAAATTGGCACGATGGGTGCAGGCTGGAAACAAAATGCAAATGTTGGGAGTGTTCCAGCCATCATATCTACCTGATATTCAGATCCGATTGGTGATAGGATACTTCAGACTCAGCATGTCTGAAAAGAAAGTTTGCAACACAATTCGACGAGATGGCATAGCGAGACTCTCGGGAGATGAACTATGATAGCAAGCTCCAAAACATGAGCTGGTTCTGCTACACACCTGTGAACGCACTGTCCTAGACAAGCATGACCACATGGTAGTCTTATAATAAAATACTATCGAGTTCTGGTTGGGAACCATCGTCGAGGATATCAAAGTCCTTGCATAAGGCATGCTCTGAAGAAGGAACTTCTTCTCCTTGAACAATTCAATCAGTGGCTTGGTGTGCTAGGGATACATATAGAATGAAGGTTGCAAGTCTCCAGACCACAGAATACTTCGCACATATGCATGACTGACTTGGGATGATTCCAGGGGGAGCAAAAACAAGCTTTCTCGAATTCACGGAAGCAACTTTCATCAAATGCACGTGAATTAGAGGAAGTATCTTCTTTCATCCAAACATATACCTCATGAACGGAACACGAGGGCAACGTTTACAAAGTTTCCAATACTAGCTTAATGTTCAACACGAATCATGGAGGAGACAAGATGCTGCTGATGGGCTCAACAACAACTCATCGGAATTTCCATATCACTGGACTTCCACCATCATGTGAACACGGTGATAGCATTGGTCAGACCAAAAGATATAATGGTGTATGCTCGAGGGATCAACAACGAGTAAGACAACATTACGAACATCGTTGGTTCTAATTTGACTTGACGATAGCCCATACTCAAGTCTAAGTTTTGACAAGGTAATAGATCCAACAACTGATCACGAGGACCAATCATCTTTCTTCAACACACACACACAATAAAAAGATATCCCTTAACGTGAACTAAGTCAGACAAGCTTTTATCTTACAACTCTCCAAGTTGTTGTTTAGCTTAACCAACTAGCTCAGGGATAACCAACACAGATTCTTGGAGAATGGCTGGTCTAGAGGAAAACCAACTTGATCACAAGCTCAACCTAACAGTCAGGGGACAACCTGGTAATACTTCCGAGATGATATTCGGAAAATCACGAATGACCGATATGTTACTAAGCTCGGGAACAATCTTGCTTTTCAGGGCAAGACGATATGGTCGAATAAGCAAGGGATTGAATAATCCTAACTTATTGATCGAAGGGTGCACCAGAAATAAGGACTAGATAGCACAATCTATCTTAGAATGTCGATTCAATAACCAGCACGCTAGGAATGATATTATTGTCCATTTACTACCAAGCAACGAGTTGCTAGGAGTATTGATTTCACACATCACAATTCATTTGTCGGTATACCGGTTACAACAACACGGAACCGAGGAATGAACAATGATGGCAAGGAGTATCACTAAATCAAGAATTCATAGGAGGTGGTGCAATTCTCTTGACATTCTTGATAAGAAAGAGGGTGACACCCCACGGTAAAACAGAGCAAAAGCTAGATTGGCATTTTGATCTACGGAATACAACTACTTTGACCCAATCCTAGATATGGATGAGGTACTGGAGTTTGTTTCTCCAAGTCATTCTGAAATAGAATGGCTTGACGGACCACACGAATGATAGGCATCGACGAACGAATGCACGCATACTCCTGAGTATCAAATGATAGACGGGGATCAGAATACAACTAAAGAGAGACAACTCAAAGGAACATATGTTTTTTCTGAGTTGTGGATGCATGGATTAGTATGCCGAATAAATTCAACATATTTCTTCCGGATAACCCATGCAGAAGAAGAAGGACTGGCAGATTCACAATTTGAATGGAGAACTCGTCAAGAGCACTCTTATTGTGATCTTTTGGTTCAAAGAACTTCTGCCATAAGCAGTTCATGGTATTTGGAAGAAGGAAATACCACGGACCTCGAGGACTAATGTGAAGGTTACTAATATCCTAAAGAAACTAGCAAACACTATCGACATGAGGTAGGTAGGGTGAATCTCGGGTTCAAAACCCAGGAGTAGAATGCCTACTACTAAGTGGCATCACGGGATGCTTTCGAGAATGGTGGCCAGATTCATCACACTGGGAACACAAAACATGGACAGATTACTAGATGGTTTCATAAGACACCTAGGGTCATAATAGTAGCTCCAACATATACGTCAAGGCAACGGAATACCTCAACAGACCGATTAGTGTGCTTATTCTGACCAAAAAGGACATCGGGAACTGAGAGAAAGGATTTGCAAATGCATCAGACTATTTAGAGACCTGGGATGACTCGGACAGCATAACGGCTGTAAATGCTCAGAAAAAGAATTGAGACATTCACAACAGTTTGCAAAACCACTCAACAACATCATATCAAGATTCTGGTTCAGCTGACAACATACTAAAAGTAGCAGAAACTGAACTGGGCTTAAATCCATCAATCCTATAAGTCTACGGATTAGTAACACGTCATCCTGATAGATAGATGAGAAGGCCTATTTCTTAATCCCCATAGAAAAGAAGAGGTTGACTCAGATCAGAAGGCCGTGAGGTACAAGGAGTAAAAAGAGCCTTACATTCCCTTCCACAATCAATTCCCCTACATAACTAAAGCATTTCTAGACACAACTTTGACCAGTTTGGCTTGGTAATCCTACAGGCAGTCAGGCTCTGATACCAACGCTGTCAGGACCCCGATTCCTAAGCCACATCGATCTAGCATGTAACACGTCATATCACCTTGCGGCCTCACGCACGGTATTCCCAAGGGTGCCACCTTACCTGGCCCGGGACCGTTTGCGCCTTTTGGCTCACGTATATGATAGTGTCGCTAGCATCCATATGACAGAGAACCCGGGCCGACATGGCTAATCGTGAACCCAAAGCGACACTAACCCATGGGGACAGGCATACATGAATCAACTTCGAGCATGTCGGTCAGCAGCGTGTGAATCTAGGCTGTAGCACTGGGCTAACAGGACTCCGGGAACCCGGGCTGTAGCAGGCTAGGCAGGACTCCGGATGTCACCGCGTGACATTTCCCCGAAGGGACAAACATAGGAACGAAGTGAAACACATGCCGGCCAGTCAAGTGTCCTGAGCAGTAGTGCTGGGCTAGCAGGACTCCGATGAACCGGGCTATAGCGGACTACTATGGCTCATGGAAGCAGTAGACTACATTTCCCCATAAGAGAGGCTGCCAAGGATAAACAACTAGATTGTCGGATCCCACACATAGCAAGCGTTTCCATCATACACACAATATGCTCGATATGTGTAAATACAACATGGCATCACAACATAACTCTACGACTCCAGTATTTATTCATTAGGCTCCGAGGAGCGAGATATTACAAACATGGGTCTCATGACCCCACATTCAGAGCATACAAATCAAAGCACATGTGGAAGCTTAACATGTCTGGGTGCAGACATCTAGAAATGAAAAAGGCTGAGAAGCCTGACTATCTACCAAATCCTGCCGAGGGCACAAGATCGTAGCTGAGGTATCAAGCTAAACGTCGAAGTCCACACGGAACTACTAGCGAGACTGACGTCTCTCCGCAAAACATAAAATAGGCAAACGTGAGTACAAATGTACCCAGCAAGACTTACATCAGAACTAGCTACAAATGCAACGGTATCAACAAAGGGGTAGTGGAGTTTAACTGCAGCAAGCCAGCTTTGACTCGGTGGCTATCTTGAACTACGACTGCGAGCAACTCTTTTGAGGTGGCGCACACGAGTCCACATATTCACCATATCAATCCACCACTATGGATCCGCTCCCGTCTCCCTATGAGAACGCCATCCATAGTACTCACACTTATCTTGCGTATTTTAGAGTATCCACTTTCACTTGTCTATGAACTGTTATAGGCAACCCAGAAGTCCATTACCGCGGACACGGCTATTCGAATAGATGATGTTAACCCTGCAGGGGTGTACTACTTCATACATGTTTCCACCACTTAGCGTCTACACACGACATGTGCTCGGCAGACTTCAAGCAAAAGCCGACGTGGGTGTAGACCTCGACCTACCTAAACACTCAAGTCTCTAGTCCAGGTTTATCGCCTATTCGGGTTCCATCCGCAGGGAGTCCGGCCGAGGTTTCCACTAACGACCCCGAACGATGTGTGCAGGGTTCCCGAGACACCAAACGGGCGAGTCGGTACACCGTCCCACGTGCCTACCGCAACACAGCCCACCCCTATGGTCAGCACCGCGTGCGGCCCCCAGCAAACTACAAACACCAGAAACTACTAGCAACTCCTGGACAGAGGACGAGGGTGATTAAGAAGTCGAGCGGGGTCATATTTCAGGGCCCAATGCATGGTAGTAGCTGTTTCATCGATCACAAACACAGAACTCAGTTCCTGAGGACGGCTTCAATGAGACAACCCACCATGTACTCCTACATGGCCTCTCACCGCTACCTTTACCAAATCGTGTTCACACACTTAGCTCACACACAGTAGGACATGTTCATCACCATTCCAATTCATTCCCGATGAATCAGACCTGACACAACTCTAAGCAATAGCAGGCACGACAAACAAGCATGAATGAGTAGGCACATCAGGGCTCAATCAACTCCTACTCATGCTAGTGGGTTTCATCTATTTACTGTGGCAATGACAGGTCATGCAGAGGATAAGGGGTTCAACTACCGCAGCAAGTAACAGATGAATCGTTGTTGTCCTAATGCAGCAAAAGAGAGCAAGAGCGAGAGAGTGGGATTGTATCGGAATGAACAAGGGGGTTTTGCTTGCCTGGCACTTCTAAAGATATTATAGTTCTTCATCGGTGTCATCGAACTCATCGTCGTAACATCGTCTATCGAGAGAGGACAAATACCGGCAACAGAGAAAGAAACACAATCAATGCAATGCACAATATGATGCATGATCATGACATGGTAAAATGGGTGTGTTGGGCTAATGCAACTACAATTAGAAGGTTTTAAGCTTATTTGAATCAAGGATTCCAATACAAGCCTAAACTATGAACTCATATAAGTGCATTATCATGTTTCATATATACAGAAAGGTTAGGTTGCTTTAACATGCATGAAACTAGTACAGATAGATAGATTGGATTTTTCTGATTATTTTTCATATATAATTTATTTCATTTGGAGTTACGGTTGATTTTCTATGATTTTTAGAAGTTTAGGACATTTTCTGGAATTTCCTGAATAGAAATAAATCCAGATAATACATATTGCGTCAGCATGACATCACCCTGATGTCAGCAGGTCAACTGGGCGCCTCCAGGTCAAACCTGACCAATGGGGTCCACTGGTCAGTTTCTAGAGCTGGTTAGTGACACTGTCAGGTGGGTCCGGTCAACGCCCACGTCAGCAAAGTCAACATGACATGTGGGGCCAGTCAACAGCCCTGTCAGCGCAATCAAAGCTGAGTGTAGGGCCTCTGTGGTTAGTTAAACATAACAGGAACTAAACTAAGATTAATTATGGGCGTGGAGCCCATATGTCAGTGAGAGAGAGGGCCAATTAGCACGGTCATTAGCGCTAACTAAGCCAGCGCCACGTCAGCTCGCCGGAGCTTGGTCGGCGGCGACCAAAAATGCGGCGGGGTTTCTCCGGAGTTGCTCGGATTTCTCGTGCGGGTCACCGTTTGGCGCACTGGGGGCACCAGGAGGAAGCCCTCGCTCGGCCGCATCGAGCAGAGGCAGCAGCAGGGTGCAGGGTGGCCGGAGGTCGCCGGAGCAGAGCTCGCGGCGGCGCTGGAGTTCGGGCGGAGAGGAAAAGAGGGCTATGGTGCATGGCATGGCGACGGAGTGCGTGCGTTAGGCTCCTGAGGACACACTGAATGCGGTGGTGCACTCGGACGCGTGCTTGCACGGCCGCAGCCACGACGGCGACATGGCCGGCGGCGAGGAGCGCTCGGGCTCGAAGGGGGCGGTGGCTACGCGGCGTAAACGAGCACGGGAGGTAGGGGGATAGGTAGAGGAGCTCACGGTGGATCCAGAGAGCTGGTCGGCGGCCTTGGGGAAGCGCGGACGGCGGCGAACAACGATGGCGATCTCCGGTGGCCGAGGTTGAAGAAGACGACGCCGAGGACGAAGCAGGGCTTCCCGGCTCGCTTGGAGGGGTGAGGAGGAAGAGTAGGTCGAGGCGGAGCTTTGGGGGGCGTCGGTGAGGCGAGGCGGTGGCTGTGGCCGCGGCGAACGGCATCGGTGGCGACGGACCCGTTCGGGTGGGTGAGAGGAAGAGGTCCAGGAGAGGGGAGAGACCACGGGTGAGGGAGAGAGAGGTCGGGGGGTGCGTGGCGACGTCCTGGGCGTCGAGGCAGCGGTAGGAAGCAGGAGGTGGCGAGGCACGTGCGTGCACGCCGCGGGCACACGCCCTCCTGCCCACTGGCAGGAGGTGGAAGACGACAGGGAGGCTGGTGGTGGGCTGGGCCGCAGGTGGGCCAGCACAGGAGCTGGGCCGGTTGCTGGCGCCAGGTAAGTTGCACAGGTATTCTCTCTCTCTCTCTTTTATTTCTGTTTTTCTAATTCTTCTGCAACTTTAGGGCTTTTATTAAAATACTAAAACGTTTGCAAAAATCATGAAACTGCTCCATGTCACTGTTTGGAATATTTCCAACAGTAAACATTTCAGTTTGTGATTATTTGAGCATTTAAAATATTATTAGCAATTAAATGCCCAAATGCAAATACTATATAATTTAATTAAAAAATCCAGGAATAGCCTATAAATATGTTCATCATATTTGGAAGAGGTTTTTGCCTTTAACAGAAATCATGAACATTTCCAAAGGGCATTCTGGGTTATTGAAAATATTTTTATTGAACCTAGTTAAATTCATTTGGTGCTAGGGTTTCAACAATCCCCATTTCAAATTTCTTTAGAATTTAAACATGATGGCATGATGAACAAGCAAAGGCAAGCAAGGGATGAACTGGGGCTGTGACAGCCTCCTTCATGTGGATGAAGAGCGGCGGCCAAGGCCGAGAACCCTTCGAAGACCAAGTCTCCTCGGATATCAGCGATGTAGTTCAAGCTTCCAAAAGTGATCTGGTGACCAAGGGTGTAGCTGTCGATCTACTCGAGGTGATGTGACACCCCAAAATTTTAACCTTGTTTCATTATTTAAAATTTTGCCAGGGAATTTAAACTTTTATTTTCTGGATTTTCTTTTGATTTCAGAGCCATTCTTTACCTTATTATCATGGAGTTTTTACCTCTAGTGAAAAACTTTCCAAATATAGTATTGGACTTGTTTGCCCTTTTCAAGAAAAACATTTCTATTATCAGTAGAATTTTATTTGCACAATTGTTTCTCTCTGAGCTTTATTTCTTAAAATGATTTTTCATTAGTTTTGGAGCCCTTTTTGAACTACAAACACTTGATAAATTTACTTAAAATTCCAACCAAAATTTGGAGATGTCTTGTCATGTTTTTAAAACACTTTTATGCAAAAACATCTTTTATTCATGGGATATTTTGGGCTCTACACCAAGTTTTCAAAACTGGTCCAGATGGTAGTATTGCACTACAACCCATTTAAATATTTCTTTCTAGCCTCCACCCAAATTATGGGATGTTCATAGGAGTATATTATTCAACCTTATGCAAAAACCCGGTGATGTCCTTTGAAAAATTTGAGTGAATCAACCCCAACTGCATTCTGGTCCAGCCTGGTGATATGAACTGCAACCATATTTTAACTTTCCCTTTTCCCCATGATTCTTTTTCCTAGTTATAGACCTCCCTACAAAACCCTTGAGTCCAGGAGATTGGGTACATTGGAGGATTTTAAGTGCATGCAATAGTGCCCTTTTCTTTCTGTCCAGAGTCAGTTTTCTCACAAACTTGCACTAACAAGTTTTTGCTTTTGGCAAACTAACCTTACCACCCTCTCATTCATCTAAAGAGACTATGATCTGGAGATTTGGGCCACCCCAAGAGTTGCCTAGATGCCATTGGCATTCTGTCAAACACCTTGAGTGCATGTACAGATTTGGCATGATCTTTAGTCTGCATTGTGAACTTGACCCCCTGACCCAACCAGCATGTCCACTAACCTCCTAGCTAACCCTAACCCAGGCCTGCTAATCCCCAGCCCCATCCTAATCCTCTAGCACGCTCTGGCATTGCGTCGAGCACATAGCATGCGTGCACTGGGCGCGCCCAGAGCACGCGTTTTGCACGTGCGTGCGCGCGAGTCGCCATGTCCCGCTGTCGCCTACATGCGCCCATCCTGGCCTCTCCCCTCTCCCAGCCGTCGTGCCCGACCCCTCCCTCACCGCAGGGCCACCCTGGGCCCCTCCTGGCGCCCTACAGCACCGCCACCGCAAGCCGCCACCGCCGCCCCGACAGCTCTGCCATGGACGGCGCCGCCCGAGCCACACGCGTACGCCAGCTGCCCACTGGAGCAGTCCGAGCTCATCCACAAGCTCGTCTGCAAGCGCTCGTCGCCGCCTCATCGCCCTGGCCACTACAGAACGGCGGTTCATCGTCGTTCCTATCCACGGCCGCGGAACCGACATGGTTGCGCTATAAATAGGACCCCCGAGCTCGTTCGATCCCTCAGACAAGCTCAAGCCATTCCACTAGGGCTCCCTTAGCCTGCAATCGACCAAGGAAGGCCGTCTTCCCCGTCTCCGGCCAGTTCGGCCGCCGCCGCCTCCCGACCCCGTTCATTGCAACCAGAGCCCTCCCCGTCCAACCAGCACCACCATCCAACTCCCCATGGCCTTACAGAGCCGCCCAAGCCCTCAGCTGCGACGGGGAACCACCGTAGAGCAAAACCCCAAACCACACGAAGCCTCCTCCACCACGGAGCTCGCCGCCGGCGACTCCTTTCACCCCCGACGACCCAACGACCACCGGGAGGACCGCCCCGGTCTGGCGGGTCCATCACTGCCCTCGGATGCCCTCGAGGAGCCGTCGTTCGCCGGCGTCGATCGCCGGAGTCCCGCCTCTGCTCGGGCAAAGGAAGAGGAGGGAGAGACGACTGGTCAAACCTGACCAGTGGGCCCCATGGACCCACTATCAGTGACCCACGCGCCCGTCCACGCTGGATAAGTGAAAGCGTAAAGTCTCGAGTACGTATCCCCTACCCCGAAAGCGTATTCTGTATCGAAGCGTTTTCCTTTTTCTGTTTTATTTTAAAAACAGAATTTGACTAAACTTTGACTGGCTATAACTTTTTAAATAAAAATCCAAATGACTTGATTCTTTTTCTGTTGTTTCTCAAATATTGTCTAGTTTATTTTCATATTTATTTCAAAATTTTCCAGACAATTTTTTTGTGCTGTTTTTAAAGTATGTATTAATTCAAATTTATTTAAAATAGGATTATGGAGAGGGAGAAGAAAACTTTCAAAAGTTTTGGAATGCACCCTGCCTCTCCACAACTTGAAGGCAAGCATTCTGAACCCTGGCAAAATATTGTCGTGTGTTGTTTAAATTTGGTTACAACACCACCATGTCTCGAGATTTCCGTTACTTATTAGGGTGATATAATCCTACTCGTAAGGGCATGCTAATGATACCGTGCTTTTGAACATTGATATGTTGTGATAGGGGTCACCCTCATATAGCCTTCATGCCTACCGGAAGGAAACCGGGAAAGGCTCTGTCTTGGGTAGACACGATGCTTGTCTCCAGTTCCTCGTCGAGACAGTTGTGTCCGGTATGGCATGATGAGGTATGATGAGTGGTGATTCTGTCTATTGGATTGAAATATATTTGTTATGCTAATCATGTAGGGAATGCTTAATCCTCCTGAGCCGACCGTAGATCGAGTCTTGTTTCGGTAACCCCCATGCTTGTTTCGTGCTGCCACTTGTCCCTGCCATAGGTAGGGTACGGTTCAGTAAGTTGTCAACCCCTGTCCTAGCACACACCGTACAGAGAGGCCATGGTGGAAGATACCGGCTGCATCCGGTAGGCATGCCACCTGGTCCGGGGGCATGGGTGTTTCCGGTTGGGACCGAGAGGGGGGAACCCCTTAGAGCGTGCGATAGAAATTTGATCCCATGCTACGCGAGGTTGTAGCCTCCCCACTTAGAGTTTTGCTTAACAGGTGTCGTGGGTGATTCCAGACACCGGTAGGTTAAGCTGGTGTGTGCAGTCAGGTGTGTTTTCAACTAAAAGACCGTAGATGGAATTAGTCCCGATGGACTAAAGGAATCTGTTACTCGTGGGTAAAGAGTACACCCTCTGCAGAGATTATATCTATTCGAATAGCCGTGTCCATGGTTAAGGACTACAGTCTGGGATGGGTCAAGTGTCGGTCTTAGTGTCGGTCTTCTGAGGAGAAACTACTAAACCAGAACATTGATTATGACCTGTGACATATGGTGATTATGATTATTATTATTGTGGACTAATCATTTGTATTATTTGTATTAATGGGTATCCCTGGGACGGTTCTACCTCCTGGATATTCACTGTGATTATTCTTATATAAGCCCTTTATGTGGTGTCGCTCAGACGCCCGACTGTGGCATGCTTGTTATATCATTTACTTATAAGCCCTTTATGTGGTGTCCCTCAGACGCCCGACTGTGGCATGCTTGTTATATCTTTTACTTATAAGACCTTTATGTGGTGTCGCTTAGACGCCCGACTGTGGCATGTTTGTCATTTCATTTGCTTATAAGCCCTTTATGTGGTGTCGCTTAGACGCCCGACTGAGGCATACTTTATATTGTTATCCTTTCGAGGCGTCGCTTCAGACACCCGATCAGTGCATTCTAATTCTACTCGTTGATTTCATATTCATATATGACATGATTAACCTGCTGGCATGCATCATGAGCTTCATTCATGACTGACGAAGTAATCGTAGAATATTTCAAAGCATGATTATCAGTGGTTGTATTATACCTGTGTTCTTAATGTTTGCGAGTACATTCAAAGTACTCACTGGCTTGTACCTGGCTATTGTCTTGGCCAGATTTCTTGCGTGGAGAGGAGCATTGCGATGACAGCCCCGGAACCTACGCAATGGTGATAGCAGCCTCGCGAAGATAGGAGTTATCCAGGTCAGCTGTTCCTGTGGGAAATGGAGTCCCATAGACACTGATGATCCGCAAACCACTTCCGCCATCAACCACTAGAAACCATTTGTTGTACTCTTAGGCCAGAATGGTCTTGTACTACATATCTTGTATTTTGCTTGGAGTTTCTATATCAAGTTGGTGCCTCATCAGCTAACAGTAATCCTGGGGCTGGTGAGCACAAGGGCCATCTTCTGGGAAATTATATCCCGAAAATCCGGTCCCGACAGGTGACCAGTTAAATTGGCACACAGAGCGAAGCCACCAAACACAAAGAGTTGACCAGGGAGAAAAGTCTCCTCGGAAACATCATCGTTGTCGATGACAAGGTGAGCCATCGATCCTGCTGTCGACGACACAATGGAACTCTCAATGAAAGCACCAATGTCGGTGTCAAAACCGACATATCTCGGGTAGGGGGTCTCGAACAATGTGTCTGAGGATCGATAGTAACAAGGGATGATGGGGACACGATGTTTACACATGTTCGGGCCCTCTTAAAGGAGGTAAAATCCTACGTCATGCTTGATTGTATTCAATGAGTATAGGGGCAAGAGTTGATCTACCTCGAGATCGCAATGGCTAAACCCTAGTTGTCTAGCCTATGAGAATTCTGATGATCTCTACAGACTAAACCCTCCGGTTTATATACACACTAGAGGGGCCAAGGGTTATACAGAGTCGGTTTGCAGGGGAAGGAAATAACATATCCGGACATCAAACTTGCCATCCACGCATATAAGAGTCCTACCCGGACACAGGGGAAAAGTCTTCTGCTTCTATCTTCACGGCCCATCAGTCCGGCCCATATCAAATAGTCCGGACACCCGAGGACCCCCTAATCTGGGACTCCCTCAGAGGCAGAGATGGAGGCGGAGGCTGACGCGGAGCAGCCAAAGGAGCCGGAGCTACGACTACCGCCCATGTACCCGGAGCCGGGCACGAAGATAGTGAACATCTCCAACGAGGATTAGGGTAGTATAGATTGCTTGATCTAAGTAGTACGTGGATTTCCTTATTTACATGCTTTCATATAGATCTAAGATTTGTAGTATGAGGTATCCGGATGCAGAGAAGTAAATTTGAGACATGACGGGTCATTGTCTGTGGACACACCCGGGCGCGTCCACAGGTGTTGTATGGGTCAGATTTGCTGTCCGCAGCTGTAGATACTCTTACAGAAGGCTGGGAATGAGGGACGAGAAGTACGGAGTTTGAGCATTGTGGCAACCCATTACAGATGCTAGCAGTTGGTACGTCTGTATGAAAACCTGACATCACTTAAAATAAAGTTTTACTCTCACTGTATGAAATTATAAGACATTTTCAGTTTCATGTACAGAACTTTTCACTGAAACTATTCTTGTTTTTCGGATTATCACTGGCTTTGATATCACACATCTTGTTAAGCACAAACGTGAATAGAAACGGCTGTTATTCCATGAAGTTTTTCCTATCATCCTTCTTTGCCTTCTGTGCAGCCATCACAAATGATGTAGGCATAAATGATGAAGGCATAATCGACACCTCGAAGACATCTGAATCCGGAGGCATTCATGCAGAACAGATACATGCACGTAACCCAAAAATTATGGTTTGCTTCTGCTGACCCCTGAAGCACATATGTGGGCAACCAAACAACAGGCTTTAAAATGGCCACTAATGCAATATAGGCAACCAAAGAACATACAGATGTTGGTTTTTAGGCAGTTCTTACGCAACCAGGCCCAACTGAGGCATAATACAAGTGGAGACAAAATACGTGCAAGTAACCACCGTAGAGCTTCTTCCTTTGAGTTGCGCCGCAAATCAAAGCTATATAGGGCGTGTTTGGTTGCCCGCTGTCAGTGTCAAAACCGGCGGACCTCGGGTAGGGGGTCCCGAACTGTGTGTCTAAGGTCGATGGTTACAGGAGACGGGGGACACGATGTTTACCCAGGTTCGGGCCCTCTCTATGGAGGTAATACCCTACTTCCTACTTGATTGATATTGATGAATATGAGTATTAGAAGAGTTGATCTACCACGAGATCGTAATGGCTAAACCCTAGAAGCCTAGCCTGTATGACTATGGTAATGAGTATATCCTTTCCGAACTACACCCTCCGGTTTATATAGACACCGGGGGATCTAGGGTTACATAGAGTCAGTTACATAAGAAGGAATCTTCATAGTTGGTGGCAAAGCTTGCCTTCCACGCCAAGGAGAGTCCAATCCGCACACGGGTACAGTCTTTGGCCTTCATGTCTTCACAGCCCACCAGTCCGGCCCATTGATAATAGTCCAGACGCCCGAGGACCCCTTAGTCGAGGACTCCCTCAGTAGCCCCTGAACCTGGCTTCAATGACGAGGAGTCCGGTGCGCAGATTGTCTTCGGCATTGCAAGGCAGGTTCCCTTTTTCCGAACTCCAAGATAGTCTCCGGACGCGATGATAGTACCCGGACCCATCACACACCACACACAACCGTAGAGAGAATATAATTTTACACGAGTCCAATTTGCTGACAACTTTTTGTAGCACAACATCACGTCTGATCGGTCATAATTCCGAATCGTTCTGTCTCCACCGCTCCACGTTCCCAGACGCGGTTGCCATTGGCATGTCTTGTCAAAGCAGAGATCATGCCCCCTTATTGTGGGATTCTCATCAATGCAGGTATGGGTAACCCAACCATGCCATTTACACCGGCCTTGGGAATATGCGAGCTTTTAGGGTGAGTGAGGAGGCGCTTGACATTCGCGGCCTTTATAAGGGGATAAGGATTCCCCTTTTTTTCACCCACACCCATTCTCTCCTTTAGCCCTTCCGTCCTTGAGCTCCAGCGCCCAAGCTTTAGTTTTTCCTCGTTCGAGAAAGCACTCCAAACATGTCCGGATCTAGAGCTGGAGGCAAGTGGATGGCCTCCTCCGTTAAGAAGAAGGACATCAAGGAGCTCCGGGAGGCCAGATACCTGGCCAAGGAGATCGCTCACCGACTCCTGGTCAAAGGACAGATCGTCCCTACTCCAGAGCCCCATGAGAGGGTTGTGTTTCTCACACATTTTGTCCGCCGGCTGGGATTCCCTCTCCACCTGTTCGTCCGCGGACTGATGTTTTACTACGGGCTAGACTTCCATGACCTAGCCCCTAATTTCATTCTCAACATCACGGCATTCATTGTCATGTGCGAGGCCTTTCTCCGCATCCCACCTCATTTCGGCCTATGCCTGAAGACCTTCAATGTGAAGCCAAAGGTGGTGAGCGGTCAACAAGCAGAGTGCGGAGGCGCCATGGTGGGCAAGATGCCCAATGTTACCTGGACCGAAGGCTCCTTCGCGGAGATGGTGAAGGGGTGGCAATCGGGGTGGTTCTACATCATCGAGCCGCGCGACACTGATTACGCGGCGGCCCCCGAATTCTGATCCAGAATCCCGATGCGGCTCACCTCCTGGCAAGAGAGGGGCCTAACCTGGGGTCCCTCAGACGAGCTGACTGGGCTCCAGACGTGCGTCCAGAACATGATAGACAGGAAAATCTAGCTTGTCAACGTGATCCAGGTCATGCTCGTACGTCGGGTCCTTCCGTGCCAACGCCGGACTTACTGTCTGTGGGAGTACGATCTGGCCAAGCACCAGACGCTACTAGAGCTCTTCGGCACAATGCACGAAGACATCTGGAAAGTGCTCTTCAAGGCCAGCGAGACGCCACCGCCCACGACCGAGGACCGCGGGCTCAGCTTAAAACGCCAGGCTAATTCGGTAAGTTCTTTCATGTTTTCAAGGTATACCCTTTACTAGCATAATTTGAGGAAAAAAGCCTAAGCCTTCCTATCCATGTTTTCAGGCCTGGATCGAGGTAGCAGGGGGATTAACTGTCCGGCTCCGCTGCCCGAAGACCCAGAATTCCCATTACTGACAAAAATGTTGTTTCCAGCTCCTTATGAGGTGTCGGAGAAGACGGCCAAGAAAGCGGCCAAAGGGGCCCGGAGGGGCCCTCGCCGAAAGGGCACTTCGGACGTGGTGTCCGAAGACGAGAATCGCTCTTCGTCCGCCGAAGACGATGGCGAGGAGGAGGAAGAAGAAGATGACTCCCCACCTGAGGCGGGGAGGAAGAAGAGAGTGGCCTCCACGAACCTGGAGGCGAAGGCGCCCAAGAGGGGGAAAGGCTCCCTCGCGGATAACTCCATGTGGGACGTCGATAGCAGTTCGGAGCGACCTCCTTGGACCAAGCCTCGGGCTGCATCGTAAGTATCAAAATCTTTATGCACGCCCAAACGCCTGGCCTTTCCGCCTTGTAATATTGATATGTTTGAAACATGTTATTGTAGTCCGGCCCGGGACAGTTCTCCGCGATCTTCATCAGAAGGTTCGCTGGACCCAAAAGAGAGGGCCAGCATGTCACCGCCGCCTGCTTACTCTCCCTCGGCCAAGGGTGATGAGGAGGACGTGTCCCGAAGGACCTCCTTAGACTGGGGGAAAGTTCTGGAGATCATCAGGGTGGCGCCCCAGGATGACTCCCGGGCCGTCAGACATATGGGGGAAAAGCCCCTGTAGAGACGGATGGTGCAGGTCGAGTTCTATTCGACCCTTAGCCGGACTCTATTCTGGAGACCTATACGGCTCCGGAGTCCGGCGAATGTCCTTCCCCGAAAAGAGGGGGTGTGCCACCGGTGACCTCTGTCCAACCAGAGGTGCCGGATCATCTACTGGAAGCACTGCAAGGTGCCTCCATTGTGGATGAACATCGTGCCCATATGGGTATGGTGATCGAAAAGGTTCAGTCCGCCAAAAACGGACTGACCGAAGCCTGCGCTAGCCTTATAACAGGCTTTGATGTGAGTAATGTAATTGTAGGAAGAATATCACAGTGTAGATAGGAGCCTCTGATGCTCTGTTGGTGTTCGGAAAAGAAACCGAACAGAGGATCAAAAATAATTTTCGTAGGAGTCTAACATAAGGTGTCTATGTGAATAAGCAGGCATCGCTGCAGTCTGCTACCGCCCATACTGCGGAGGTCTCCGGACTGAAGCAGAAACTGGAGCAGGACAAGGAAGAGCTCGGCCTCGTGAAAAAGAAGCTGGAGGATAGCCAAGGTATGCAGTAACCTGCGGGTACATTTAAGAAGGATAAATGGTTCAGGCTGACTAAAGTGTCATGAACTTTACTAGGGGCCACGACCGAGGTGGTGGCCCTCAAAAAGGTGTTAGCCGATGCCGAAGAAAAAATGGCCAAGGAACGTGCCGCGTGCGAAAAGCACGAGGCCAGGGTCAGCAAGGTTCAGCAAGAGCTCCAGGGCGCCGTCAAGAAGTACGAGTCCTTGGAGCGTGATTCTAAGACACAAAAGTCCGAACTTCCGAAGGCCCGCCAGAGCACGCAAGATGCCCGAGCTGAAGCCCAAAACACCCTCCAGGAAATCCAGACGGCTAAGAAGATTGCGGCAGGTAAGCCTTTCACTATGCAGGGCAAGTATGCAAAGGAAACGGTCCTTGTACTTACCCAAACTTTATGTTTTCCAGGGGTGTTTACCGATCTGCCGCGCAGCGTATCAGATGTTGTCGAGTTCTATCGGTATGAAGAAGGGATGTCTACGGAGAAGCTGTTTTGGTCCCAATATCTTGGACCAGAACATCTGCTGCCCTTTAGCGACCAGTTGAAACAGCTGGTCGAGCTACACAAGTTGGCCGAGTTAGCTATGAAGGACTTGATAGTCCGGTTGTGGCCTGCCGAGCCCATGCCCGTCAGCTACTTTGGACTTGTGAATCGGCTTGTGAGTGCCTGCCCACGGCTTGAAGTCGTGAAGCGATCGGTCTGCATCAAGGGTGCACGGATGGCATTCGTGCGCGTCAAGACGCACTGGGCGAAGATGGATGCCAAGAAGTTGAAGACCGAGGGGCCACCTGAGGGCAAGGAGCATCGTCGACCCGAGCTGTATTTCGACGGTGTCTTGGAGGGATCCCGCCTTGTGGCGGAGCAATGTGCAAAGGACGTGATATTCCCATGAAAACATTCGGGTTGTCCTGTAATATGAAACAAGATCGGTATGTAATATGATGCTTGTGATTAAATTTTACCTCCTGTGCGGCCGTTCATTAAAATCTGAGGGTTGACCAGTCGTCGGCTTCTGCCCCCACGCAGATAGTACGGGGGTGTTCGGGGTAAATCTAAACACTCTTTACTCCACATTCTGGTCCTTAAAGGAGGTGTTTAGCGCAATGAACAAGGCAATCAGACTATATGGCCTTTATCACCCTCACTTAGCCATAGGAATTTGACCATGAAAATTTCAGTGAAGCCCCTGGTGTTCGGAATGCCGAACTAGGGGCGTTATACGCGCCTAATCGGAGAAAACCGATTCCTCGCATAAAGCAGAAAAAATCTCTAGGGATTTGAGACCTCTCGAACAGCTGACCAGCTCTCGCCACATCATGACAGTCAGTTTTCGGCTTTCTCTATTGAGGTGCTCGTTCGGAAGACGGGACACAATCGCAGTAGTTCTCCCTTTACTATCCTAGCCGATATAGCGGAACGTAAGGTAGCAAACAGAGGAGCCGGGCAACCCAACTATTGACCAAAGACATGATTCGGAGCCGATGCATATAATGCTATAAGTTCAGGGTGCCGAATTGTACTTTTTAAGAAGTGTTTGGACTTTGGTTGCTGTAATGCGGGGTCTGATGAAGCCCCCGACGCATTAATACGTACCAGAGTGTACGTATGCAATGAGTAATAAGTACAAAGAAAGAAGAAGGTAAAATTGAGTAATAAACTGACGCTACCCTTTATTTGTAATGTGATTAATACGTCGAGGCGTATTTGTACAAGTAATGCGATAAGCAAAAGAGGCTATTTAACATGTTGTGACCAGGTGCGAGCTGCGTGTGGGTATGTAAAACAGGAATAGCAATCGTTAACAGAGGCCACCTGGGGATTCCCTTGTACGCCAAAGCTCCTTGCCTCCTTGATGTGTACGATGAACAAGTTGTTCGAAGAAACTTCATAAAGAGGGGGAAAAACTGAAATTAGAAGAAAAAACGAAGGTGTGCGAATCCTGGGGTCGGTCAAGCCGCACTGTGGATCGCAAGCTAGCTATGTCTCCGTCAATACCCATGGGATTTTGGGTGCGTAGTTATGTACGAATGTCGCTACCTCGTCGGGATTGGGACTGAAGCTGAATTGTTAGTCGAACTCTTGACGAGCCGAGTTGTCCTGTTGCAGCGTAGTCCGTACTCTCTTAGTGATGTCCAGGGGCTCGGCAGCCGGATTATAGTTCTGCTTGAGAAGGCCACTCTGCACCTCTACTGCTAGGGAGGCTGTGTGCTCCTCAGTATGGAGGGAGCGTTCCGTGTTTCCATCGACTGTTATGACGCCGCGCGGACCGGGCATCTTGAGCTTGAGATAAGCATAGTATGGTACCGCGTTGAATCTAGCAAATGCGGTTCATCCGAGCAGTGCATGGTAGCCGCTGCGGAAGGGGACGATATTGAAGATTAGCTCTTCGCTTTGGAAGTTGTCCAGGGAACCGAAGACCACTTCCAGCGTGATTGAGCCTGTACAACGGGCCTCTGTGCTTGGTATGACTTCTTTAAAGGTAGTATTTGTGGGCTTAATTCGTGATGAATTAATGCCCATTTTGCATGTTGTATCCTGATAGAGTAGGTTAAGGCTGCTACCACCGTCCATTAGGACTCGTGTTAGGTGAAATCCATCGATGATTGGATCAAGGACTAGTGCGGCCGAACCACCATGACGGATACTAGTTGGATGATCTCGACGATTAAATGTGATCGGGAATGACGACCACGGATTGAATTTTGAGGCGGCTGGCTCTACCGCATAGACGTCCCTGAGTGCACGCTTGCGCTCCCTTTTGGGGATTGTGTAGCATATATCATGTTCATCGTTTTGATTTGAGGGGGAAATTTCTTCTTCCCCCCGGTGTTCGGCTGCCGGGGCTCTTCGTCGTCGTCCTCGCTTTGCAATCCCATTTCCCTGCTATCGGTATTTGACTTGTTGGCTTGCTTGAAAACCCGGCAATATCTGTTGGTATGCTTGGCTTATTTGTCTAGGGTGTCGTGTATCTGGCACGGACGATCGACTATGCGGTCCAAGATGGATGGTCCCTCGCTGTTCCTTTTATAAGCTTTCTTTCACTGGCCGGACTTGGAGCCACTGAATCCGGCGTGAACTGCATTGTCATCGGTGTTATTGCCATTACTTCGGCGTTTGTGTCTATTGCGCCGGATCTTGCCGGTGCTATTTTTGGCCTCGGAGGGGCCTGCCTCGTCGCCTGTGTTTTTACTATGAGCCAGCCAACTATCTTCACCCGCGCAAAAGCGGGTCATGAGTGCCGTGAGGGCTGAAGGGGTCCTGGATTAGGGGGGTCCTCGGACAGCCGGACTATATCCTTCGGCCGGACTGTTGGACTATGAAGATACAAGATTGAAGACTTCGTCCCGTGTCCGGATGGGACTCTCCTTGGCGTGGAAGGCAAGCTTGGCAAATCGGATCTGTAGATCTCCTCCCTTGTAACCGACTCTGTGTAACCCTAGCCTCCTCCAGTGTCTATATAAACCGGAGGGTTTAGTCCGTAGGACATGAACAATCATAATCATAGGCTAGCTTCTAGGGTTTAGCCTCTATGATCTCGTGGTAGATCAACTCTTGTATACTCATATCATTAAGATCAATCAAACAGGAAGTAGGGTATTACCTCCATCGAGAGGGCCCGAACCAGGGTAAACATTGTGTCCCTCGCCTCCTGTTACCATCTGCCTTAGACGCACAGTTTGAGACCCCCTACCCAAGATCTGCCGGTTTTGACAGCGACATTAGTGCTTTCATTGAGAGTTCCACTGTGTCGTCACCATAAGGCTTGATGGCTCGTCTTGTTGTCGAAGACAACATCACCTTTGCGGGAGCCCTGGCTATAGGCCAAACTCTCCGACTAGGCGGCTTCATCATGACCGCCCGTTCGTCCGCTGCACGACGATGACTTCTTGGGTCATCAAAAAAAGCCTCCACGTCGGCTCGGGATTCGCCGAACAGATGGATCCAATGGAGCTCTCATCCTTGAACGAGCTCTTGGATCGCATCGCCGCCTTGGGAGTCACTACGGACTATGATCGGATCGGGCTTAAACCCGACCAAAGGGAGATTAACTCTCTGCCGGTCACCCATCAGATAGCGGTGGTGGAGGAGCAACGTAGCGATTCTTCCTCTATCTTGAGGATGAACTATGTCCGGATTCCTGAGCTCTCGGAGACGGATACCCGTCTACAGGAGGACATGGCCCAAGCTTTGAACCTAGAATCAGACAGCAGGCCAGACCTATTGGGCAACATCCCGGAGCCCGAACTTCCAAGATCGAAAACTCCTCCGCCCCTGGGTCTTAGATCGGGTCAGGATTCGGACCTAAATCTACCCACCCACCCAGATATAAATGATCTTTCCCACATTAGACAAGAGCCCCAAGAGACAGTACATCACTATTGGGCCAGATCCTCCTCGTAATGAGAAAGGTTAAGGATTGTCGCGAGGAAGACGCAATTTCATTATTTTGCAAAAATTGCAAGGACAAGGGAATCCTCAACGCCATAAGTCACTGTGACATAGCACGCTTCACTGACTTGGCGTCCATAGTACAGAAGTACTATGCGATGGAAAGCGCCTGGAAAACCCAAACAAACTTCTGGGATCCTCCGACTCTCACTGAACCCCTCGTCCGAGCTAAAAGGGTGTACTCTTGCAAGTCACCCGATCCAATTACAAAGAAACAAAAGCCCACTACAGGGCGTGGAACCGTATTGGAGGGATGGCTCAATGGGCCATGAAAAATTCACAGTACAGCAGATACCATGCCAACGCATAGCCTTAGAGCATGTTGGGTACGCCGGCAGGTGGCCAAGAGCGGCTAGGATATCCTCATCAACAACGCAACAGAGCACCATCCCGGGGAAAATAAATATAGTATTGACAGTCTTCGAGACCTTTGCCTCAAATAATAGGCGTAAGCGAGCACTCCGCAGCCTTGCCGAAGTCTACCACGTGGCAGCACTAAATCCATGGAGCGATACGGCTATCACCTTCAACGCCAGTGACGAACCTAAATTCCGAACAGCCCGAGCACCAGCTGCCTTGGTCCTTAGTCCAATCATGGATGGCTTCCGGCTTACTAAAGTTCTCATGGACGGCGGCAGCGGATTAAACCTCATCTATGAGGAGACTCTTCGAAAAATGGAAATAGACAAAAGCCGCATTGAGCAAAGCAGCACGACCTTCAGAGGAATCATCCCTAGTCGGGAAGCACGCTCTGCAGGAAAATTCACACTAGATGTGTTATTCGGCACGCCAGAGAATTATAGGTCCGAAGAAATCACATTCCAAGTGGCCTCTTTCAGTAGTGGATACCACGCCCTTTTAGCGCAGGAGGCATTCACGATCTTCCAAGGTATACCCCATTACGGGTACATAAAGCTCAAAATGCCCGGGCCCAATGGAATCATCACTCTAGCTAGTGATCCGGACATAGCACTCCGCGTCGAAAATGAAACTACCGCACTAGCCCTCGAGGCGTTATCCGAAGCCTTCGCGGCCGAAGAACTAACTACGCTGCGCTCCACAGTGGACAGGGACGACGTGATACTTGAAAAAAGATCCAAGTCCACCTCTTTTAAACCAGCGGATGAAATAGTCAAATTCCAAGTCCATCCAATGGACCCTACAAAAACAGCATCCATCGGGGCACAGTTAAAACCCACAGTAGACACCGCACTACGGGAGTTCTTGCGAGAGAATTGGGACATCTTCGCCTAGCATCCTTCAGACATGCCAGGAATCCCATGCAGGCTGGCCAAGCATAGCCTTAACATTCTAAAGGGGTTCAAGCCGGTCAAGCAAACTCTTCGGCATTTCTCTGAGCCTAAGCGACAAGCTATGGGAGAGGAGCTAGCCAAGTTACTTAAGGCCGGATTCATTAGAGAAATAAAACATCCGGACTGGCTAGCAAACCTGGTGATGGTACCAAAGAAGGACAAATCATGGCGCCTATGTGTCGATTTCAAAGACCTTAACAAGGCTTGCCCCAAGGATCCCTTCCCCCTCCCCTGCATCGATCAAATTATGGACGCTACCGTAGGACACGATTCATTGTGTTTCCTCGATGCATACTCCGGATACCACCAAATTAAGATGTCGGAGTCCGATCAAGCCGCAACGGCATTTATCACTCCATACGACCCCTTCTGTTTTAACACCATGCCTTTCGGGCTAAAAAATGCCGGTGCAACCTATCAACGCATGATCCAGACATGCCTTGAAACGTAGATCGGCAAAACAGTGGAGGCATACGTAGACGATGTGGTCATTAAAACCAAACACGCCGAATCCCTAATAGACGACTTGAGGCTCACATTCGACAATCTCCGAACATACGACATCAAGCTCAATCCGGAAAAATGCGTTTTCGGCGTGCCTGCCGGAAAGCTCATGGGCTTCATCGTCTCCAGTAGAGGAATTGAAGCAAATTTGGCTAAAATCCGAGCTCTGTCACAGTTGGCTATCCCAACAGACCTCAAGCAAATCTAGAAATTAACTGGATGCGTGGCTTCCTTAAGCCGCTTTATCTCCCGATTAGGAGAAAAGGCACTACCCCTTTATCGCCTTCTCTGGCGCACCGAACAGTTCGAGTGGACGGATGCGACCACGGCCGGATTGGAAGAAATAAAAGCCATCCTGGCCACCAACCCAATCTTGGCCACGCCAAATGTCAGCGAACCGATGTTGTTATATATAGCAGCAACACACCAAGTTGTAAGCGCAGTGCTCGTCGTCGAACGAGAGACAGAAGGACATAAGTTCCCGCTTCAAAAGCCGGTATACTATGTATCCACTGTCCTCGCTCCATGCAAATCACGATACCCACATTATCAAAAGATAGCATACGCGGTCTTCATGGCATCCCGGAAATTACGACACTACTTTCAAGAGTGTTCAATTACGGTGACCTCGGAAGTACCACTCAACGACATAATAAATAACCACGATGCCATGGGCCGGATTGCTAAGTGGGCTATTGGGCTCCTCCCGTTCGACATAACATATAAACCATGGCGAGCCGTTAAGTTGCAAGTACTGGCCGATTTCGTTGCCGAATGGACGAAGCCGAACTCCCTAAAGAGTGCAGCACATACTCCAATTGGATCATGCACTTTGACTGTTCAAAGATGCTGGCCGGTCTGGGGGCAGGCGTCGTCCTGACATCCCCCACCAGAGATACAGTCCAATACATACTCCAAATATTATACACAGACTCCAACAATGCAGCAGAATATGAGGCCCTGTTGCATGGTCTCCGGATAGCAGTCTCCATGGGCATACAACGCCTAGAGGTGCGTGGGGATTCGAACCTCGCAATATCTCAAATAAATGGAGACTTTGACGCCAAGGACCCAAAAATGGCGGCTTATCGCAACGCCGTCCTCAAAATGTCAGCTCGGTTCGAGGGGCTTGAATTCCACCATGTGGTCTGGGAAAACAATCAAGCGGCGGATATCCTCGCCCGCATCGGCGCCAAGCGCGACCCTGTCCCACCTGATATCTTCTTGGAAAGGCTGTTTAAGCCATCCGTGGTATGGGAAGGAGAGACCGGCAACAACAGTCCGGACCTGGCCACAACACCAGATACCGAACACTCTGACATAATCGGAGGCCCTGCCACCGAAATAACGCCTTCGGCCCATGTTTTATGGCTGTCATCGCCTCGTGGACAACACCCTTCTTGGCCTACCTAACTAGGCAATAACTCCCTGAGGACCCAAACGAGGCGCGCTGCATTGTGCGGCGTCTAAAGCCTACAAGGTCCACGAGGTAGAGCTTTATAAGAAAAGCGCTACCAGAGTACTTCAACGATGCATCTCCGAAGAGGAAGGGCGACAACTTTTGGCAGAAATTCATGTTGGACTTGGCGGCCACCACGCCGCAGCTCGGGCCCTTGTAAGCAAGGCCTTCCGTACAGGTTTTTATTGGCCGACAGCCCTTGCAGACGCACAGGACCTTGTCCAACATTGCGTCGGTTGCCAGCTTTTTGCAAACCAAAGCCATATGCCACCTACCGCTCTCCAAACAATCCCCATCACTTGGCCCTTTGCGGTCTGGGGGCTTGATATGGTCGGACCCCTTAAAGGGGGAAGCCATAAGAAAAAATACCTATTGTTCATGGTGGATAAATTCACCAAATGGATAGAGGCCAAACTAGTTAAAGCGGTCGAGTCCGGACCAGTGTTAGACTTCATATCCGGGGTTGTGCACCGTTACGGCGTCCCCCACAGCATCATCACCGATAACGGCTCGACCTTTACAGCCGATGAGGTAAAACTCTGGTGCAGCAACATGGGCATTAAGCTCGATTATGCTTATGTCTATCACCCGCAAATTAACGGTCAAGTCGAGCAAGCAAATGGTCTTATCATGAGCGGCATTAAACCCAGATTAGTGCGATCTTTTAAGGAATCAGATACGCACTGGGTAGAGGAGCTCGACTCCGTACTATGGGGGTTGTGGACCACGCCGAATCGCACTACCGGATACACACCATTCTTTATGGTGTACGGCGCAGAGGCGGTACTGCCCTGCGACATAATTCATGACTCACCTCGAGTGCGCATGTACGAAGAGAAAGAAGCCGAGCTTGATCGGCAGGACAGTTTGGACGCCCTGGAGGAGGAGCGTGACATGGCAAAAGCCCGTTCCGCGAAGGTATCAAAGCAAAGAAGTACGGGCCAAAACTTACAATGTTGGCGAACTCGTTCTACGCCTACCGGAGAAGAAAAAGAACAAGCTCAAGCCCAAATGGGAGGGTCCCTTTATTATTGACCAAGTTCAGACCAGTGGAGCATACCGTCTGCGGGATGCATCGGACAATCGACTCGAGCCAAACCCATGGAACGTAGCCAGACTCCGAAGGTTCTACACCTAGCGCCGGACTCTATGTTCATCTCCTTACCTCCATCAACTTTTCATATATCTGTTATCTGTCTTTTTTTCTTTCTTTCTTCCCTTTTTCTTCAAGGCCTTAAAAGGCTAAAACGGGTCTTGACTACACAATCTGGACGCGCTAGGCGTCGTCATTATACCTGGGGGCTTCTTATACAGAAGCTTAATATAGCTATGTTTCGAGCTCTATGCCCTCCACACATGTCTTACTTTTCCACATGTACCTTTTCTTCGCCATTATATGCATCGATATGACTTAAGTTTTGGCCAAGCTGGGTTGCCTGGCTCTTGTGTTTATGCCCTACGTTCCCGTTAATTCGGCTAGGGCATATGGGGAGCACCTCTGCGATTGTTACTATCGGGTCAGCCGGATGTGTACCTCAGACTGGGTGAAGCCGAAAGCTAGCATTCTTAAGGGAATATTCGATCGGTGAACAAAAGATGACTTTTATTTATTGTAATACATGCCCCCAGATGTTTATATCCTGCATCTCTTTTCGCAGTTCGGACATGCACATTAATGCATGCATACCCAGGGAAAGGAACCCCTAACGAAACTATTCTCCCTGGAAGATGTTTCTTACTATCCATGTAATATAACATAGCTAGTTTGGTACTTGTCTGTTCAAGCACTTATGACCCCTACTCCTGGTTTCCACGCGTACCCCGGTTTTTACATAACTGAGCGGGTATTTGGATACACTCCGGACTGTCGGGTCCGGAGGTTGAAGCGAAAAGGTCCGCCATGACAAATGATTTACAATCCGGCTAGGGACAATATATGTCAATTGAAGTACAAAGTCAGTTAGACTGACTAAATTCTTCTTCTATACATCCAACAGGCTGTCTAGCCTACAATCCTGTTGGGAATACTTTGTGGCTAATTTCACCTGGTCATACACCAAACTGACGGGGATTTCTTTCCCATCAGACCCCACAGGTCCGACCTCGGCCATGTGGTTCGGGTTAGCCTTGGTATATCACGTCTTCACCATGGCCCAGGCTTCCCTTGCACCTTGTCGGCAGGCTCATATCTTCCATAATCGGAAGCGCCGCTGCGCTCCCTTGAGCTTCTCTACAAGCTCCCCCATGCCTTCGGGCAGGGAGGCGGATGGCCACAAGGCTTGGGCAATGCCCTGCATCACCTGCTGAACTTGTTCATGCAGTTGTGAGAGCTCTGGGAGAAGATCGCCTGTAGACCCGGGCATCTCCTTCGCGGGACGACCCGTCAACATACCTACAGATATAACTCTGTTAGCTGGTTTCTTCACCGAACCCTATAAAAGTTCATTCGAGCACTTACTAAAAATGTCGCGTCGAAGCCACTTATTCTCGTTTATGGAGTCAGCAAGCTGGGCTCGAACATCTTTCAGTTCAACGCCCAGCCGAGTATTGGCGTCTTGGAGATCGTTTTTCTCCCGCCTAACCTGCGTAAGCACGCGCTCGCCAGCCTTTAGCTGTCATTGAGCATGTTGCTCATTCCCTCGCACGACCTCCGGATTCACTCCGGGATCATCTACAGAATCTATTGTTAGATTTGCAGGTATGCCGAATACTAAATGGTACATGTTATTCTTTTCAATAGAAACAAGTGTTACCAGAGGGGGCCTTCTCGGACTCCTTCATTGCGGCAACTGCAGCCCGTAGCCGGGCTTTGCATTCCTCCAACTCTCGAGATAACTGGGTATTCTTGTCAGTAAGAACCTATGCAAACAATAATCCTTAAATCAGTTGTGCCAACTGTTTCAAGTCTCAGGGGCTACTGATATACATAATTATTAGATTTTCTTACCCGTATATCTTTTACGTACTGGTCCGTGGCTTCGGCAAGACCATTTTGAGCAGCTCAGATGTACGCGTCTCCTGAGTTGAAGGCATCGAACGCCTCTTGGGAGAAACAAGCGTCACGAAGTACGGCCCGACGACGCCTGTGATTCATGGCACTCTCCACTTCGGAATTCGTAGCGGACAGCCTATCCGCATCCTCTGTAAGAGGAACATCCGGTGTTGGCCCCATGTTAACCTCCGCCTCTAAGTCCTGCTCTAGGGCCCGACCGGTGGAGGCGTGGCCGGCAACCTCTCCGGATATAGTCCGGCGAGCATTTTTCCTACTAGGAAACATGGGCATTATTATATTTTAAAAGATGACAACCACGGAGCGGGGTCCTTTTTCATACCTCTGCAACAGCGTCTCAGTCCAGACCGCCTTCCTTTTAAGCCTACCCGGCTTCGGTGCTCCTTGTTGGTGAGTCACTGCGGGTTCGGCACAGCGTCCCGAGGGCCTTCCCTGTAAGACACCATATGTGTGCGGTAGGTGAAGTGCAGAAAAAGGGATCCTTCTTGGAAGTTAGGACTCCGGTTTTACTTACATGTGATGCAGGGAGTAGTCCAGGATAATCGGCTATGATGGCAACCATGGCACCGTCGCAACTTAATTGATAGAACGTTCTGTCAATAAGCTCCACAAATGTGTCTGGATCTTCTTCGAGTCCGGGGTCGAGGGCCCGGTCAGGGTCCTCTGGTTGTGGAGGCGGGCTGTGGACCTCCCTCACAGCTTTTCGCAGTTCCTGCTATGATATGGCAAGATAAATGCTTATGACAAAGAATGTGGGAAGGTTTTGAGTAAAAAGTAGCAGCTCACCCAGCTTGGTGGGTTGTACATGGAGAATCCATCCCGTGGCTTAATGGGGATGAACTCCTCTTCCTCTTCTTTGTACAAATCAGACAGAATTTTCGATAAAGCAGCGACTGAATCCGGTCCCTTACGACCGCAGCGGGTGGCATCGTCTTCTCCATTGAAGTGCCACATGGGTTGCCCCGATATTGAAGTGGCTGCACCCCCCGCATTATACATATTGACATAACCTCGATTACTATCAGTTGATTGGGCCAGCGTCTTTATCCGGTCCATCAGGTAAAGGACTTCTCCGTTATCTTCCTCCTGGGGGCTCCGAGGGCACCAGATGCGGCGTTTCTTCAAGGGGGCGTTGTCGAACTCAGGAAGGCCCATCCGAATAGGTTCCGGAAGGGGAACGTCCTGCATGTAAAACCATTCCGAAGGCCAGTCTTCGGATGCCTTCTTTGGAGTACCACACATGTATCCGGTCCCGGTGATGCGCCATATCTCGGATCCGCACACTTGATATATTGACCCTTCTTGTGTACGGGGTACGAGGCAGAATAGCCTCTTCCATAGCTCGAAATGAACTTCGCAGCCCAAAAACAACTCGTAAAGGGCTACGTAGATAGCAATATGTAGTATAGAGGCAGGAGTAAAGTTATGCAGCTGGAGGCCGTAGAACTCCAGGAGCCAGAGGAACGAGTGGATTGGAAATCCAAGCCCCCTTAATAAATAAGGGACGAGGCATACCCGCTCCCCCATGGATGGGTTGGGAAAGCTCTCCGCTTGTTCCCCGTCATTGTAGGTGGTGAGTCCGGCTCGAACGGAGACCATATACGCTGGAGGGAGAAATCCCTAGGTCTGTAACTCTACTAATTGGCTGTGAGGGATGGAACACTTCTTCCAATTGCCTGGCTTAGGGCTACGGGAGCGAGAGGAGGAGCTGCGATGGCCGGCCATGGTGGGATGGACTTTTCCGGGCGCGCTCCGAGGGATACTCGCTATGGAAGGATGGTGTGATCTGGATCTGAGGATCCCCGTCTCTTTAAATAGACGATTTACTTACATGGTTAGGGTGTCAAATGTAAAAATGCCACGACTTCTCACATTCACTCGACACATGGAGGATAGCCATTATTAGGCGCAGAAGCCGAGGAGTACGACATTCATGGGAAGCCGGACACTACTTAATAGGTACTCAAAATTCGGAGAAGAACCCGCCTTGCAATGCCGAAGATAATATGCGCGCCGGACTCATCGTCATTGAAGCCTGGTTCGGGGGCTACTGAGGGAGTCCTGGATTAGGGGGTCCTCAGACAGCCGGACTATATCCTTTTGTCGGACTGTTGGACTATGAAGATACAAGATTGAAGACTTCGTCCCGTGCCCGGATGGGACTCTCCTTGGCGTGGAAGGCAAGCTTGGCAAATCGGACTTGTAGATCTCCTCCCTTGTAACCGACTCTGTGTAACCCTAGCCTCCTTCTGTGTCTGTATAAACCGGAGGGTTTAGTCCATAGGACGGGAACAATCATAATCATAGGCTAGCTTCTAGGGTTTAGCCTCTATGATCTCGTGGTAGATCAACTCTTGTAATACTCATATCATCAAGATCAATGAAGCAGGAAGTAGGGTATTACCTCCATCGAGAGGGCCCGAACCTAGGTAAACATTGTGTCCCCCGCCTCCTGTTACCATCCGCCTTAGACGCACAGTTCGGGACCCCCTACCCGAGATCCGCCGGTTTTGGCACCGACAAGGGCTGCCATAGACTTCGGCTTTTCTTGGCCGAGGTGGCGGGCGAGCCATTCGTCACGGATGCTATGTTTAAAGGACGCTAGGGCCTCGACATCCGGACAGTCAACTATTTGGTTCTTCTTGGTTAGGAACCTAGTCCAGAATTTTCTGGCTGATTCTCCAGGCTGTTGGGCTATGCGACTGAGGTCATCAGCGTCTGGTGGCCGGACATAGGTACCTTGGAAGTTGTCAAGAAAAGCTTCTTCCAAGTCCTCCCAGCTACCGATGGAATTTTCAGGCAAGTTGTTTAACCAGTGTCTAGCTGACCCTTTGAGCTTTAGTGGGAGGTATTTGATGGCGTGGAGGTCATCTCCACGGGCCATATGAATGTGGAGAATAAAGTCCTCGATCCATACTGTGGGATCGGCTGTTCCGTCGTATGATTCAATATTGACAGGCTCGAACCCCTCGGGGAATTCATGATCCATTACTTCGTCTGTGAAGCAAAGAGGGTGTGTGGCGCCTCTATATCGGGCCGCATCGCGGCGCACCTCTGATGAACTCTGCCTACGGTTATCGGCCCTGGCGTGACTAGGTTTGTCACGTCCGAATAGGTAGCCGTCATCGCGAGTCGAAAAGCGTCCTCGCGATCCGTAGATTGATCTGGTGTGTCCTGCTCTATTGTCCAGGTCTTGCCGAAGGTCGTATGTATAGTCCCGAACTGTTTTGTCTCTGTTTTTACGAGGCGGTGGGGCGGGCTGCTGTTCGGCCTTAGTTGTCGTTTTATCCCGACCGCGGGGTGGTCAGTCCGTATTGCGCGAGGGAGGTATGGGCTCCCGCGACTCCTCATCGAACTGAGGTAGCAGTCTGCGTTTCGGGTAACTCTTGGCTGGACGCTTGAGGCCATATTCTTCGGCTGCCAGGACATTAGTCCATCTGTCAATGAGTAGGTCTTGATCAGCTTGAAGTTGTTGCTGCTTTTTCTTCAGGCTTCTTGCAGTAGCTATTAGCTGGCGCTTGAAGCGTTCCTGCTCGAGGGGTGCCTCCGGCACGATGAAATCCTCGTTGCCGAGGCTCCCCTCATCCTCGGAGAGTGGACGGTAACTATCGTCATCTGGGTCATTGGGCATGGCCTATTTATCAAGGTTAACTTGCCCGTTGTCTTTTTCCTCTTGTTCGGATGTTGCTCCGATAGGGTCTTCATTGTTTTCGGCGTCGTCCAGAGTATTATTTTCTCCGGTGCCAGTGTTGCTATCTTTTGAGCGACGTGACTTAGAACGGTGTTTAGGGCGCCGGCGCTTGGACTGTGTCTCGGAAGGTTTATTCGCAACTGGATCATCTTTGTCATCGTCGCTAGCCTTTTTAGGTGTGTCGACCATGTACACATCGTATGAAGAGGTGGCCGTCCAACGTCCAGTGAATGGCGGGTCTTGGCCTTGCTCCTTGTCAGCATCGTCGTCCATACCGGCGATGTCTTCGGAGCCATAATCAAGCACGTCAGTTAAGTCCTCGACGGTGGCTATGAAGTGGGTGGCGGGTGGGAAGCGAAATTCTCCATCATCAGCCTCTAGTTCGAACCGGACATAGTTCGGCTGTGAGTCCCCCGCCAAGGACGGGTTTTTAATGAATTTAGCACATCGCCCAAGGGCGAGTGTTGGAAGATATCTGTGGCGCTGAACTCAAAGATCGATAACCGATCCGGCTCTGCACCCGCAGGCGTGCGTGGTTCGGAACTTATAGCCAGAGACGAGTCCGGAATTCCGTTGACGCAGAAATTGCAAGGTGTTGAGTCTGTGTGCGGCTCCAACGCCGCGGACTCCGTGGCTTCGGATGGCGCGATCTGCTTCGGATCTAAGGCTGTAGCAGTTGCAGGAACCATCTCCTGAATATGGTCCGATGACAGATTTAAGTCATGTTCATCGGAGCGAGGGGGAGCGATCGTCGTGGTCTCAAATCCGTTGAAGATAAAGTCTCCACGAATACCCGCGACGTAGTTCAGGCTTCCAAATATGACCTGGTGGCCAGGGGCGTAGCTATCGATCTGCTCCAGATGGCCAAGCGAGTTGGCCTGCAGTACGAAGCTGCCGAATACGAAAATCTGTCCGGGGAGGAAGGTTTCTCCTTGGACAGCGTCACTATAGACAATCGAAGGGGCCATCGAACCTTTCATCGATGGCATAGTGGAACTCTTAGTGAAAGCACCAATGTTGGTGTCAAAACCGGTGGATCTCGGGTAGGGGGTCCCGAACTATGCGTCTAGGTCGACGGTTACAGGAGACAGGGGACACGATGTTTACCCAGGTTCGGGCCCTCTCTATGGAGGTAATACCCTACTTCCTGCTTGATTGATCTTGATGAATATGAGTATTACAAGAGTTGATCTACCACGAGATCGTAATGGCTAAACCCTAGAAGCCTAGCCTGTATGACTATGGTAATGAGTATATCTTTTCCGGACAACACCCTCTGGTTTATATAGACACCGGGGGGTCTAGGGTTACATAGAGTCGGTTACATAAGAAGGAATATTCATAGTTGGTCGCCAAGCTTGCCTTCCACACCAAGGAGAGTCCAATCCGGACACGGGTACAGTCTTCGGCCTTCATGTCTTCACAGCCCACCGGTCCGGCACATTGATAATAGGCCAGACGCCCGAGGACCCCTTAGTCTAGGACTCCCTCACCCGCATTAGGCCCAGCCTGGCCCGCGCGGGAAGAAAGTGGCCCATTTGGATGCATGCGTTCACTGTGCGGCCGCATCGCACGGAACTTAAAGCACGTCCAGGCCAGGCCCAGGGAAAACACCCGAATCGGCAGTAGCTCGCGAGCCTGGCTCAGGCGAGGCAGGGGTGAGCGACGCGCTTCTCCCCTCGTGCGAGCAGGGGAGATGGCGCGAGCTCGCCCGCGTCGCCAAAAAATCGGCGGGAGGATTTCGGCTCACCTCCCGCCGAGTCCACCCCTATTTAGCCCCTCCCTCACCGGCCCAACTCCAACCACCGTTCTCCGTCCGTTCGAGCTTTCCCGTCGACGCGCATCGACACCGACGAGCAGGTAAGCGACGCATCTTCATCGGCCAGCGGTCCACGGCGTCGGCGCTCCTTCATCGGCCGGTGTTGATCTTCCACGAACGTCCCCCCTCGTCCTCGAGCTGCAGCCATGGCCTCTATGAGTTCAATCCCCCTTTCTCTTTGTTCCTTCTAGCTAGATCCGAGCTGCAGCTAGGGTTTGATCTAGATGCATGGTTGATTAGTGGTCTGATCTATGAGCTGATATGGTTGATTGCTATGCTGCGGTTGCAATTTGTGGTACGGCTAGATGTTCAAGCATGTGGTAGGCTAGATTAGTAGTAGAGTTTGAAGTTGAACCTTGTGCTTGTGTTGAATCATGCTTAGATCTGTGATTTGTAGGTATTGGTGGTCCATTTGTAGCATGTTGTTTATTGTAGATGTATGTTCCTGCTCATAGATTGTCCGGTATGCTTGGTATGATAGCGATGAGGCATGTCCTTACTATGATAGTGATGAACCATGTACATGTATTCTTCTACTTTCATGGATTGTCCGGTATGTTGTGTGTTATGCTTACTGTCAATGCGTGTTATGATTGTAGGACATGACCACGCACACGCAAGATCTTAGTCAGACCCTTGTCATGTCCGACAGCCAGTTTGCTCCATCGTTTGTCGAGGACTCACAGCCTATGTCCGAGATGGCACCTGATTCAGAGGTGTTCGCGTCTGATTCCCTCTATGTGCCAGTAGTGCTCGTTGAGCCAACTACTGTTGTTGTTGTTGTTGCTGCTGCTGCTGCTGCACTCAAGCTAGCAGCAGCAAAGGCAAAGAAGGATGGTAGGTCGAACAACATGAAGTGCCAGCCGTTCATGTCCACGTTCGTGCTGAACAAGATGTGTGAGCTCATCTCTAGTGGAGTTAGGACTGACAAGTGCTTCAAGGAGGTGCACTTGAATACCGTTGCGAAGCAGGTGTTCGAGTTCTGTGGGCAATAGGTGTCTGCCACCCAGGTGTACAACCACCTGAGGAAGTGGAGAAGTCGATGGATCCAAGTGTCCAAGCTGAGAGACCTTAGCGGCGCCTCATGGGATGAGAACACTTGCTCCATAGTTCTGGAGGCAGAGCACTACGCCGGCCATGTCGCGGTTAGCTCACAGCCCTCTTCCTTTTCATACTGTCCACCATTGCCTACTCCTAATCGCAACTAACAACACTTGTGTTTCATTCTTAGGACCACCCAAGGGACGCTGAGTTCCTCAACACACCCATCCAGAACTACGGCCAGATGCAGCACATCTTCTCCTTCGGGCTGGCAACTGGGAAGCATGCCATGGGCTCGGGGGAGCCTCTTGGTTCTCCCATGCCAGACTTCCCTGGGACCCCGGACGTCGAGGTCCTTGATGGCCCTGACAAGCCCGCTGTGAAGCCCTTCGACAAGCCATTTGACCCCGTCCATGATAGAAAGAGGAAGAGAGGAGGCCTAATGGAGGAGGAGATCAATGTCTTTTGCAGCATGACTGAGGCGGCGAAGGAGGTGGCAACAGCCATCAGGGAGTGCAAGCCCCTCGACGTCCACCCTGACCTGTATGGCGCTGTCATGACCCAGGGTGGCTTCAGCGACGAGACTCTCATGGCAGCTCTCAACCACCTGCTTGACAACAAGGCCCGGGGTGTTGGGTTTGTTGCCATGGCCGACGCTCACAGGATGTTGTGGCTTAGGAGCTGGCTGGGCAAGCACTACTACTAGAGTAGTGCTGCCTGTGAGCATGCATGATCCCCGACAGCGATGGCGGTGGCGACGACGACGACAATGACGATGACGACGTACATTGTGTGTAGCTAGGGCTGAAAAACTATTTGATGGTCTGTATATTTTGGTGAGGTGGTATATACTAACCCCTCACGATGATGGTGAACTTGCGGTGGTAGGACGACACCCTCTTTTGGATGTGGTGGTAGATTAACACCATGGTAGTGCTAGGTAGAACTTGCTATGTCGTATGATCATGCATGCTTTACTTCTTCTCTTCTGCTCCATTGTTGTTGGTGTGCTACTTTGCTTGCTACTTGTGTGCTCCATTGAATTTGCTGCTTCAACTCTTGCTCTTGTGCATTGCTAGGGCAAGTGGTATGCCGTGTTCATCGATAAGGCTCCAGGGGTTTACAGTTCATGGGAAGAAGCCAGTGCACAAGTGGCATCGTATAGCAACAATAGCCATAGAGGGTTCAAGACTAGGCAGGCAGCAGAACAAGCTTACTCCAACTGGGTGCGAAAGCACGGAGGCAGCAATGTTGACCTTGGCAAGGTTGGAGGTGTCAAAGTGGAATGTGCTAAGGTGGATCGTCGGTTTGGGCTGAAGCTAAAGAACTTCATCATCTTCGCCCAGTTCATCGCCATTGTTGTGTTGTGGCATTGTGTGCTAGGTGTGATCATTGTGGATAAACTCATCAACTAGGGTACAAGGTAAGTACACCATGTACGCCGTATGCAACCAAACGCCGTGTTCATGTGCCGCTTTGAGCCAATGCAGGCAACCAAACAAAGCGCACTTGCGTATTACCTAGTACAGGGACCCTAGATGTAAGCAACCAAACAACTTGTAAATGACGCATTAGGGCATGTTTTTGCTCAATCAGAATGGGTTGAGAAATGTATGTGATGCAAGAACTGTTCACAACTTAAACCAAACACGCCCCATATGAATCCGGAGGCATGCACGTAGAACAGATACATGCAAGCAGCCAAAAAGTTGTGGTTTACTTCTGCTCGTCCATAAAGCATATATGTGGGCAATCAAACAGTAGGCTTTCAAATGGCCACTAATGCAATGCGGGCAACCAAAGAACATGCAGATGCTGATTTTTGAGTTGTTTTTTCTCAACTAGGTCTAACTGAGGCATAGATACAGTATAGACAAAATAGGTGCAAGTAACCAGAGACGCCCGTAGAGCTTCTTCCTTTCAGTTGCGCCGCAGATGAAAGCTATAGTAAACGTGCATTCCTGCAACTCCGACGCGCTGCATTCTCTCTGCGATAAGGTCAGACGCGGCAAGAATGGCTGGCGCTCTCAAGTCTGAACAACATTGGACGGCTCGAATGCGTCCAGGCTTCCGAAAGGAGAGGCGATCGACCATCTATCGAAGGGACCGGGCAAGCAAGCTAGCTGCAGTGCAACACCCTCCTCCTCCCGGCCGGTTTCAGTCACGAGGAGTGCAGGGTGTCTGCGGGCGCGGGCCGGGCTATTCTGGGTGGCACCCAGGTACGACGATGCCGGCACAAACTTTGTGCGAGGTAGACCGATAACCATGCCATATTTGCATAACAGGGATTGCAACCGAGAGCATACTGCACACACTAGTTCCTGTGTGGACATTAGGAAATTGTAGAGATTACGTTCCGAAAACTGCACCCCCAAAGCTTATTCTCTCGGGAACACTAGCCGTTCACGTGCCACATATGCTGTACCTACTTCTCGATCCCTGCACAAGTCCAGGTGGAATGTTGATAAGCAGTGCCACAACCACGTGGCCAGTGTCCACGCCGAAGGCATCAACCCACACACTGTTCACGTGCGCTAGCTCACGCATACATTACCTCCAAGAAATTCCTCCCGGAGCTCATCGAAGCTCCGTCCCATCTACGAGCTCAAGACAAAACCCTCTCAAAAAACAATCCATTGATGTTCACTTCCCAAGGCGACACACCGAGCAACAAGGATCTTTGCAGCAACTTGCCACCCATCACACACGTCAGATTACCGTCATGACTACTTGGGATTCAAAACTAATGGTACTACTCCTCGGCTGGCTGGGCTAAACCGACGGGGTGGGCCCGGCATATTCTGCCTTGAACTCCCGGCCCAAGAGCGTGAGGACACGGATCGCGTTGGCCTACCATATGTTACAAAACGATATCTCTCCGAAAGAAGCAACCAAACAAGCTGGCGCTGCACTGTTCCTGTTCCCCTGCTTGCCGCATGTGTCTAAGCTAAGCCGCTTCGTTATTCGGAACGATGTGTTTTTGGCGCATGAACCATCGCTTTCGCGGCGTGTCCATGTCAGCCAACCCTAGTCCGGCCAGCGGCCAGTGACTGGTCCGTCGGTCAGATCACCATGCCATTGCCATGATACTGTACCACCCGGCTGGGTGGGTGGGTTCCACTTGGACTAGTTTAGTTCCGGGAGAAAAATCCAAGAGTGTGTACGTACCGACTTTTCTTTTCTTGCCTGCAGCGATCTGCAAAAAAGAACGGCTGATGTTGCAATGCTGTAGCCATCCGCAATCTTGAAGGCGTTGTCTTGGCCCCCTATCCGCTAATATGTCGTCGTCGTAAGTCTCGTGGTATGATTTACAAATGTTGTCATGAGGCTTATCCCATTTTCTCGATAAAGAGTGAATTTTATTTACTCAAAATGAAGTATCAAGAGGATATAAACATGATGAGCACACATCCAGGCTCTGCATAGGTAGGATGCACACAGTCAACGCCAACACACACAAAAACACGCCCACAAATAGCAAAGTCACAAGACCAAACCCAGGCGTAGGCGAGTTAAAGAGAAAGAAAGGAAAAATACTGAAGTGATTAGATGGAATCAGCAAAGTACAGGAAAGACCATATCCGCACCAACTATCTCAAGACACCACATGACAACGAGATTTTTCAACGGCAACGCCTTCAAGAACCCCCGCAAAAAAAGCGCCTTCAAGAAGGGAGTGACGCTTAATCGCCGCCGTCATCGGACGCCAAAATCAAGGTTTTCACTCTAAAGAACACAATCCGAGTATATCCGAGCAATGCCTTCCACAAGGTAACGATGCATAAACATTGCCATTGCCGGCTATAACCAACTCGGGTCAAACCTAGGCTTTCACCCCGGAAGTCGAAATCGGGCGCTCGAGGAGCACCACCATCGAAGTCGCTCATGTGATGTCGCCACCATTTTCCGCATTCCCAGTGGCTACATGTGATGTGACCGTCACAACTGCACAACCATCCATCTGCTCAAGTCATCATTCATAGTTTGCATCCCATCGCCGAAGTCAACCACCGAATCGTTAGACTTTCCTATGAGGATGGCTTTGAGATTATTTTCTTCTTCTTGTATGCCGGTTTGTTTGGCATTATCAACAATAAATAGTACTCTCTTCGTCTGGAAATACTTGTCAGAAAAATGAAAAAAAATAGATGTATCTAAACTAAAGTACGTCTAGATAAATTCATTTTTTTCAACTAGTATTTCTGGACAGAGGGGGTATATAGTTGTGTGTATCACTTGATGCGAGAGTTTTTTCCTCTGAAAAAACAAACAATGATGCTTCTCGTGCATTATCTCAACGAAAATAGTAGACCCTAACATATATGCCATCGAGAAGGGGGGTTGAAACGGTGACCGTAGGACAAAATGAAAGCCAACCCCAGACTTGAAACCTGCAGATGGAAACGCATGCGCCATTTTCCCTATAAGCAAATGATTACGATGGCATGCCGAAACTGCACCACTTTTCCTCAGCAAAACGCAGCGTGGCGCCGCTTGACGCTCTGTAAGGCTGCGTAACAACCTGCAGGCAGCAGGCCGATGGGAGCTGCCGGCCGGCCGGCCTTGTCCCGGCGCCGTGGAAGTCGCTGGGAATGATCAGTCTGCTCAGACCTCAGTGTTCATCACGGGTGTGCCTGACAGCTATCTATCAGTGGCTTTCAGGCCGCCTCCGGAGGGCCGTGCCTTTGACCGGCTGTTGGGTGGGAGACGGGGGGTTCCGACCCGACGGCGGCCTCCAGTCTCCGGCTGAGCGCCGGCGAGGCCCTGCCCTCTGCCACAAGAGCGTCAAGAACATGCCTGTACCTCGGCCATTTCATATTCTGCTGCTTCTGTTACTGTAACTGTGTTCAGTTCTGCCACACCATGGGAGCGAGCGTGGATGTGACCAAGCTCTTCTTTACGGACATTGTTGGCTACAGCGACGGCCTTTTCTTTCCCTCGCCACATCACTGACCCGCCTGCGGCAGGCTTGACATATGTATGTGCCAAAGTAGTCTGATACAAGGAAGCTCCATAACCGATCACTGTGTATGCCACTAGCTCCTGCTCTCTGCGACGCAACCAACATGTGCTAAACTCCAGCGCCATCCTCATAACAGGTTGAGCATATAATAGTCACAATGTACACCAAAGTTTGGAGTTAGAAGGCATCATCTATCACTGTTTTGCTGGTGGTAGGACCTCTCACCTCACCTCGGCTCCTTCCTGACAACAAGATTTTCACCTAGTGGAGCATCTAGTTTATAAAATCTTCCGATATCGTGGTGGCCATCTTCTGCAACTCATTTCAGATGAGATTTTAGTTGTTACAAACTGGCGACCGCGACACACGCTATCTTTCCGTCGTTTCCAAGAACAATCGTGAACATATAATCAAGTCAGATGAAACATACTCCCTCCGTAAAAAAATATAAGAGCGTTTGTTTTTATATTTCTTTACAGCGGGAAGTCAAACAGTTTCGATTGACATGCACAGCCTTTTCTATCCAAGCTCTGACATGCAATTTTGTTGCAGCGCAATGAAGTCTGAACCTCGCCAAGTTATGTGGGCAAAGCCATCTAGGAACACGTATAAACTCAACGTTGATGCTTCGTTTTCAAAAAATGGTACTGGTGGCACAGGTGCTGTGTTAAGGAATGATAGAGGGGAGGCAATTGCTGGTGCTTGTTGGCCTCTCCATAATATTTTTGATGCAGCAACGGCAGAAGCAACAGCTCTCCAGAAAGGTTTCTCTCTCATCGAAGGTCTTCAATGTGTTCCTGTGTTCCTGTTACTGTCGAAACAGATTCTTTGAAACTCGTCCAAGCGTTTAATGGAACAATTCAAATATGGTCTCCATATGCAGCAGTACTTGTGGATTGCTTTCAGATTGCCTCCAGGATTGGATCAATATCGGTGCATCATTGTAATCGGGAGGCAAACTAACATGGCGCACAACTTAGCTAAACATGCTTTTGTTTCCCCTAGTTTTATTGTTTCATATGTAATGAAACGATGTATTGCTTTTTATTTTGCAATAAAGTGCGCCATGAAGGCTTTCCCTAAAAAAAACAGTTTGGATTGACAAGCGGTTTTATCTCATCAGCAGTCATATGTATATCAGTCAATGGAGGAAAGATAAAATATCGCTAACTGGAAGTTCGGCAGAAAAGAGGTGAAGTCTACACTACATACAAAATTTGAAAGGGATATGTCCCACTAAAACTGAAAGAAAAAAGGGGTAAACTTGTCTTTGTTTTGCTTCCAAAGTTTTCTATATATCTTTTGTCTACGATCTGTAGAACCCTAGGAAGCTGCTCCCTGCATGTACATCACTCTCCCAGTATGGAGAAGAGGAGTTATAAAAACAACTTGCCCTCTTGCATCTTTGCAGAACACCTGTAGAAATAAATATAGAGAAACAAGGATGTGAGGAATCAAAAGTCAGGACAACAGATCTGTACCACTCGAGCAGGAGAGCACTTACGGTTTCACATTTGGTCAGGAAGCACCCTTTTGCAAAGGTGAAAAGCTCTGTTGTTTAATGATTTCCTGGCTGGACGATCCTGTTTCATGTACAAACTTGACAGATTCTGACAGCCTATTCAGAAGATTTACCAGCGCAATGACCTCATTTCGCTGCAGCTGGAACTGAATGATTACCATGAAACATTATTAGACAAATTGATATTGTGAACATCTAAATGAACTCAAAAGGTAAACCTGTTATTCCATAGGAAATGTAGAAAACAATACATGAACTGTGAGCTAGTATCGTGTAAAGACGGTATGTCGAAGACTACTCTCACCAATCATACATCATATACCTTATATTAAGTTATATATTGCAAAGCGGGCGCGGATAAAATGCAAATGAACAGCATACCTGTTGATTCAAATTGTTCTCTCCATCAACAGAAAAAAGAATCTTCAGCGCTGTTCCAAGCCCAAGAACCTGAAGCTTTCCCCATAATCGACACTTCTCACAACCAACACAGTCCATAATTGCACTATAAACAGAATGTTGCAGTGGGTAAGGTTTCATGTTAGTGAAACGCATAATATAAATTAAAGCAGAGAGATTAAGGCTCATACCTGATATTTCTAAACTGCTTCTGGATCTCCTGCTTTAACTCAGGGCCATTTTCACCTTGCCAGAGTTTTGCTTCATCAAAAGGTAATGGACATGCAGATCTTAACTTGTGGTTGTAAAGCAATTGCCTCACTAAAGATTGCGTTTTCAAGTCCTCTTCAGGATTGCCAGTGTTGTACTCTGCCTGCTCAAGGTAATCTGCCGCCTAAAAGATAGCAAACAAATTGTCAATCATGACAAGCTTTAGGCCGAAGCAATTTGACAGATTAATCTTTAAAATCAAAGATTAAGTTTTAATCAAGGAAGAAATAGGAACCTTAGTCACTGCCCGAAGAACAAATAGGTATGTGAAGTACAGATTTTCGACACGCTCTGGGTACTTCAGAACACGGTCATGCAACAACGAAAGATTATGTCCCCACTGTAATCAAGACACCAAACTTGTCAAATCAAGTACAAAAATTGTCTAATAAGCACCAAACTAAGTGTAGAGTAGTAGATAGATACCAAATTAGCGGATTCGTCAAGTAGATAATCATAAGCAATATGTACAGATATTGAGGAGTGCAATCCTGAAATTAGCTTGTAAAGTGCCTTCTTCTCCTGGCACATATCTTCTGAAGGATCTGCGAAAATAAATGAAGTTTGAATAATGCTTGTCCAGGACAATTGTAATGATATAAGCAACCCTAGACACTACACCGTTCAACTTGGCTAGGACAGGCAACTGTACCATTTGGGATGCAAGCGGGCGTCCCACATATCCCACAAAACCAGCAAATCAGTTCACTTCTGGCCGGATGATTAACACTAAACTAGAGACGAATTTGTACTATCATGTAGCGCGCAAACCCGCCCACTTTGCATCCCTATGTACCATACCATAGAAGAGGAATAAATAAGCAACACACACTGCTCATAAGCGGTTGTTTAGAGCACTGCCAGCAGACTAACACTTGAAGGTACTTCCTTTTGTTATATATAAGTGTCCCACAGAAGGAACCATCCAATCTTAATCTTAGAGCACAATCACACAAGTGAACTTAAATTGAATTGTTGTGCATTCTCTAAGGGAAAGATCATGCAACTTACAGGCACATCAATGATTCATTTAATATGTTGTGGATTCAGCCATAATGTACTTACAAACAAAGGATTCTATAGGTCAACTGCAGTCAGAATGGACATGTGAGAAAAAACGGAGAACATACGCTTACATTTTGGGCAATTCTCTTTGTAGATAGCGTCCCATATCCTTCTAGCCGAATCACCAGTATAACCAGTATAACGTTCAGGATTAAGTTGAAGATTCACATAAGTCATCTCAGCTGGAACAGGGATAAATTTTTGTTAATCATCAGATTTTCAGGGATGCATAAAGAAGAATTAAAGGAAGAGCGATGTAGAAAAATGAAGGTAAACAATGTACCATTATCGGTCTCATCATCTGATGTCCATGGATTATCGGTTTCAACCCACCCTTTGAAAACCTTGGTGTCAAGGGTTCTATCAACCGTGGCTTCTGGTTTTCCTTCTTGACAGATCATGTTTTCAGGAGAAAGGCCACTGTAAGGCTTCTTGAATGGTTCGGGAAATTCATTATCTGGGCACTCGCATACACTACAGTCCCTGAGCCGACACATGCCATCATCAGGCCAAAAAGGGCAGTCACACCACAACTTAACCTAAACAAGGAAATAAATAACCAAAGACTTAGAGCAAATAAATGAATGGTTGTAATGTTGATTTTCACGGATAGCATTTCTGTACAATCATACAGTACCTAACAATTATAGTAACCACAAAACATGTAACATTGGCTATGTTATCCTTAGCAGCAGCAATATGAAATAACAAACATATATCAGTGGCTTATCCTAAAAAAAAACTGATTTGGTGCTCTATCACTTGCCTAAAAGGCCATCAACCTTATCCGAGCTAAGAACGATGTACGAAAGGAAGGGATAGGAACCACGAGTTGCCCTAAGAGACCCAACAGCTATCATCATATTATATGCTCAGTCCACCATACCAGGATGTATTCTTTATATAGGTAACGTCAAAATGCCCTAAAGGGTCTGATCCTTGAGCTTGATGCTCTAATCAAGCAACCAGCACTCTTTTTCCACATCAAGCCCAATCAACACGTCAGAGAAATGGCACCATATAAATGCAAGCCAGAACATTGTAGTAAATGAAGTGCGGTAACCTAGTGGAGAATTATACAGTTGTCACCGGTCTCCCACACATACAATTCCGTTACAGAAATAGCAGAGCCAAAAAATCGGCTTCATGGTTATGGAGCAAATGGCCCGATCAAACATACACTGCTACATAACTCTAACATGTGGAGCTGGATATCACAATTCTTAACATCGAAACATCACAATAAGCATTTCCCATAAGCCAGTTCACACATACCAAAACCGTTAGAAACAGAAGAGCAAAAATTGCTTACCTTGAAGTACCTGAAGAAGGGCAGAGCGACGAGGTCCTGCAGGATCGGGTTGAGCACCTCCTCGTTGATGGCGTCCACCGTCTCGTAGTCGCAGCAGCAGTCCTCCACCATCCCCGTGTACTTCCTCGCGCCCTGACGAAACACACAGAACCACGTCGTCAAATCAAAACCTCCCGGAGCAGAAGGCCAAATCACGAGACCAAGGGCGAGGTGGGGGGGAGCCTTACGGGGCAGCCGCAGCCTCCGCCGCGCGAGAGGGACGAAATGGAGGGGAAGCCGCGGGAGCTCAGTGCCACGGCGAGGAGCGCCACGAGGAGGGCCCCCGCGGCCGCCGCCCATCGCCTCCGCCTCCGGCGCACGGCCCCGTCCGCCGCGGGAGGGGGCCCCTCTGACATCCCGCGCCGGGGCGGATGGAAGCTTCTAGAAGCGAGATCTGACCGAACGGCGGCGGCGGAGGAATTTTCTCGCCCTGTTCGCAGTTGGGGCGTTGGCGGTTGGGAAAATCGCGTAGGCGGCTGCTACTAATACAGAGGCTGCGGTGGAAGAATCCGCGTGCGTGCCTCGGTTTAGCCTCTGATTGTCGGAACCGGCGATGCTGCGCACGGAATGATGGATCGGACGGCGTGTGTAGGCCTGGGCGCGGCTGGACGGCTGGGATATGGCCCGATGACGTGGTTGTGCACCTGTGGGCTGCGCTTGACCAACAGCTCATTGACCAGCTCGCACGACACGTTAACTATGCTTCGCACGGTGCCGACGTCAAAAGAAAAAAAACTCGCGTGGTGCCTTCGCGGGGTTGGCGTCTAGAAGAAATCTCTCCTTCGTTCCTCCGTCAACCGTGTCTAGAAGAAACCTCGCACGGTGCCTTCACGGTGCTGACAAACATTTCTGAAGAAGACGAGTGTGAATTGCTCATGGGCTCTCCTTACCACCTGACTACTGATGGCTTACCCTAAAAAAAACTACTGATGGCCACATTGAAAGAGTCAATCGACGAAATGTTACTTCCACTATCCTATAATATAAGATGTTATTATCTTTAATTTGTGAGTATATTAGATATAATAAAGTGTTACATTATGGGATGGAGGGAGTACTTGAGATGCTTTATTAGTGCTCACCCGAGAAAATGGTTCAAATGGTTTGCCCGGTGTGAGTTATGGTATAACACAAATTGACAATCTGCATTAGAAAGTCCCTTTTTGAAATTCCGTATGGTCATGTTCCGAGGTACTTTGGCATTTCGCCTTCCGATTCAATTGATCTGGTGGATATTCAACAATGGATGGATGGTCGAGTCAACATTTACTTCGAGCACAACATAAGTTGAAGTCTCAAACAGTTAAGAAAAACAGTGAGAAGATTTTTCCAGAAAGGTGATATAGTATTGTTAAAACTTCAACCATATGTGAGGTCATCGGTCGTTCATCGTGCACACCATACAAAGATATTGCAGAAGATTGGGACAATGGCCTACAAGCTCCAGCCACACCAGCCAGTAGAATTCACCCGGTCTTTCATGTACCTCCCTATCCATCGAGTAGAAGTAGAATTCACCCGTCTTTCACACCTCTCAATTGAAGAAATTTGTTCCCCCTCTCCATCGAGTAGAATCCCCCCACTTGATAAAAAAAGTAGAATCCCTCCCCGGTCTTTCATGTCTCCCAATTGAAGAAATTTGTACCCCAACGCATCAGGTGGTGCCTACTATGCCTTATGTGCATGCTTCTTTGCAGATTTCACTCAAGGTTCTCCGTCGACGCATTCGTCGGCAAGATCATTGTAAGGTGGCACAAGTGCTCGTGGGATGGAGTGGTGATGGGTCAGCAAGATCATCCCATGAAGGACCAAATGCCCCACCTCTTCTCATATGCAAAAGATAAAGACATCACTACTGCCATGATGAGCAACATTGAACAGGACAGCTTTTATGAGAAGTTGCATACCCCTATTTCATTTATTGTTGTTCAACAACGCCATCACTTATTAGACATAATGAATGGCAGAAGCAACATCAATGACAAAGACTCATGGCAGTTCTACTGGAGTTCTAGCAAATACTCCAACAATATAATCTATTTGGAATATATTGGGAACCCACCTGATGCGCCAGAGCCCTATCAATGGATAGGAAGTCTTGCAACTTGCCAAAACAAAAATTCTTCTTCTGGTTACTCATACAAGACAGGCTAAACACCAGAGATCTGCTACTCACGAAGAACTTTTACATTGAAAACAACATATGTGAGTTATGTAATGATGAGCCTAATGAACATTTGATGCATCTATTTTTTAGTTGTGATTTGAGCCAAAACTTTTGGCTTGCACTAAGGTTTCAATTGAACATATATTATGCTCTGACAGAGATGCTGATGGATGGAAAGAAAAGAAGCAGCATAGAATTCTACAAGGAATGCTTAATTGCTGGATGTTGGAGCCTTTGGAAGCATAGAATTAGTTTCATCTTTGACAATAAAACCAAAAGCTTAGCCTACTGCATTGCCTGCTTCAAAGAGCACTTTGACACCATCATCAAGAAGGCAAAACCAAGTCTGAAAGAGGGAATGCAATCTTGACTAGATTACTTGTAAATTTCTTGCTTCTGTTCATTTCTGTGTACAGACACCTGTATATGTTCCACAAATATTAATGAAAAGAGTCGCCGTGGGGGTTTCCCCGCTATGTTTGCTCAAAAAATCACAATGTGGCGCAAGTGCTCGTGAAACGTGTCGATGATGGCCACATGATGCTACTTGGGAAGATTTTGAGTCCCTACATCAAGGTTCTCCATTCACACATTTGTCGTCAAGATCATCGCAAAGCAACACAAGTGCTTATGGAATGGAGTGATGGTGACCTAGAGAATGCTACTTGGAGAAAAAAACTCAGGAAGATTTTGAGTCCCTATGCCAAAAGTTCCCACATGCTTCGGCTACAAGCCGAAAACGGAGGATGGAAAGGAGGGGAGTTCCTATTCCGCGACTTGCATGATAAAAAACGAGTAATCGTGTAGGATGAACAAGTTTAGCGTCGTGACTGTGCCGGGCCAACTTCCGCTTGCTCGCATTTTTTTGAATGTTCGATGGCTCGCGTCTATGTTCTTTCACGTATGTTTGTCTAAAAAGACAAAAAAAATCTTTAACATATGTTGAATTATATGACCATTTTCCCCTTTTTTTCTATTTTTTTACTTTGGGCCTTCTTGAGCTTTTCCTTTCCTTTTTCTATTTTGAATAATTTTTTTGCTTTTGGTCTTTTCTAGTTTATTCTTTCATTTCACAAATCTAAAAAAATTGTTCATGATTCGGAAAATATTCGCTAATTTGAAAAATGTTCATGATTTTGAGAAAAAAGTCTGGCAAGTCCTAAAATATTCATGGATTCAATTTTTTTGTGTGATTTTGAAAAAGGGTTTGCATATTCAAAAAGAATGTTCACGATTTTGAAAAGGTATTTGCGAATATTTTTATTTCCTAGATACTTTTTAAAAATGTGTGAAAATTCTGTAATTTGCAAATTTGAACTAATGCTTATGATTTCAAAAAATGTTTGAGAATTCAAAAGCTGCTCCTGATTTTCAAAAATTATAATCAAGTGTTCAAAAAATGTTCATGAATTTTAAAATGTATTCACAATTTTAAAAAATGTCTATGAGATCATAATTTTTTTGTGGGTTCAGTTTTTCCGTGGTTTTGAAAAAGGTCCACATATTAAAAAAATGTTCATGACTTTGGAAAAAATGTGTGGAAAATCATAAAATGTTGGCGGATTCAGAAAATGTGAGTTTGAGACTTTTTTTCATGCATTCATAAATGTGAGTTTGAAAAGGAGTAAAATGCATCATAAGTCCTTAAACTATTGGAGATGCGTCAGTTTAGTCCTATAACTTCAAAACTGCAGTTTGGGTCCAAAAACTATGTAAGTTTGTTCATCTCATCTCCTAAGCTTTCATGACCAACATCTAGGGTGCATTTTTAAAATTAGCCCTTTATATATGTTTACTTCCCCAAAAGTGGTTCATATGCTTCCATGTTGTAGTGTGTGTTGGAACCTGCACGCGCACCACCTAAGTGGCCACGAGACGCAGTGCAACATCATTACAGGGTTTGGAATGACCTCCTGGGAGACCCCAAGCTAGTCGACATGGGGGACGACACCCCTCTTCGTCGTCGCAGCTGTCGGGGAGACCCTGAGCCAGTCGGCATGGAGGACGACATCCTTCTCCCCCGGTGTGGCCACCGGGCCATCACACCTCTCTCTCACATGAGATTGTCGTTGCCCTGACATCTTTGCTGTAGAGTTGTTTTGTAGGTTGTTGTTTGCGCACGAGCATGCCCACGAGTGGTGAATTGTTGCTGCTGCCGGACAACGTGGGGGAGTGCGCGGAAACTGTGAAGCTGACGCAAAGTTTAGCGGGAGTGACACAGCCCCAGCAACATCCACAGCTGGGTAGCAATTGGACGTTATGTGACGTGTCATTCTGCTGTTGTGGTTTGAGGCAGAGATGACTGGTCTACTCTCCTCGCTGGAGCTCAATCCATCATGCCACTGATGACCTGCAGTTTCAAAGTTATAGGACTAAACATACACACCTTCAATAGTTTTAGGATGTAAAACTGCAGTTTTGTAGTTATAGAAACAATCCGACACACCTCCAATAGTTCTAGGACCTAAAATTGTGTTTCGAAGTTATATGACTAAGCTCACACACCTCCAATAATTTCAGACTAATGATGCATTTTACTCTTATGTTCACGATTTTGAAAAAGTTCAATTTCCTGTTTTTTAATTGTGAACATTTTGTATTTGCAAATATGAATCTGCTCAGGAATTCAAAAAATGCTCATGATTTAAAAAATGTTCATGAATTCCAAATCTGGTCATGAATTTGTTTATTTTTCATGTGAATCCTTTTTCAAAACCACGAAAAGGATTCACGTATTCAATAAATGTTCATGATTTAAAAAAGTTTAGAAAATCATAAAATATTGGCAGATTCAATCAAATGTGAGTTTGAAAAAGGTTCGTGCATTCAGAAAATGGTTGTGATTTTTTTCAAAAAAATGGGATTTCAAAAAATGTTCATGATTTAAAAAAATTCTCATAAAACAAAATATATTCATGGTTTTTAAACATGTTCATGATTTTAAACAAATGTCCAGGAAAACAAAAATATTCGTGGTTTCAAAATATGTTCATGGTTTTAAACAATTATTCATGAAAAATATAATGTAAAATAGTAAAAACTAAAAACTAAAAATAAAAGAAAAAAGAAAGAGGGAAAAAATGTAAATGTAAATAATAAAAGAACAGAAAAAATCTAAATAAAAGAAGTAAAAAAGGAAAACAGAAATAAAAATAAAAATGCAGAAAAACTGAAATAATACGAAAAATGCGTTCCAGGAAGGTTCTCGATCCTTTCGAAAAATGGAAAAGCCCTAAACGTGGGAGCTAGTTGAGCTGGCCCAACTAGATGTCGCACCAAGCATGGGGTTGTACATGTCTATCCGCCGACCTATGCTATAAATAGGGATCATACGAAGGAGGGTATCAATCCGCTGATGGAAAAACCAGAATCGCTGGAATTGAGGGTGCCAGTTCGCTGGTGGACAACACCTACGGCAACTTATTGGACCGGTCTTCTCGACCCGTTCGTAACAGGTTCGTAACAAGAAATGAACGCCAAATGCTATTCGGCACCTTATGCGTCCCTTTCTTCCATTCTCACAAATGGGCGCACACCCCCTTCGTCGCACTGGGCCAATCCATTTTGAATATATTTTCCATTTGCAAACTGCAAAAAACTGCACGAGAGCTGAAATTTGATCCCGCGAGGGGCGGGGTTAGTGTAAGACGCGATAACCACCCCGACCACTTCACTTGTTATAATTACCTACATGTTTTCTTTTCTTTTCTTCTTTCTCATTTCTCTTTTTTTCCTTTTCTCTATCTTTTTTCTAATTTTAGAAACTTTCTTTCTTCATGTTTTTTCTAAAAAATTGATGTAAAATTTTCAATTTTTAAAGTTTTTTTATTTTCAAATTTTGATGAACTTTTTTTCAAATTCGGTGAAGTATTTTCATATTCGATCAACTTTTTTTTTCAAGTTTTTGATGTTTTTTTCTAACTAGCAAAAGGGCCCGTGGGTTGCAACGGGAGAGAAAATTGACGTGTTCATCAAAATATCCACATGCATGATATGATAGCATTGGACGACATACAATTTGCTATAACATAGATTGACCTCGCAACGATATACGTCTGACTTTACATCAATGTCGGTCGTTCTTACCGTGTTCATGTGGTCGGCTTTGCGACGTCGTCCTTCTGACTTAAAATACCACCAGCCGTCCTTGTAGGGTATGCATAGTCGGCTCGTCCTTCCGACTTAAAATACCACCACCATCCTTGTAGGGTATGCATAGTCGGCTTTGCAACACGGCAGTCCAACTTTTCTAATGAAAAAGAATAGCGGCAAGCCGGCAATTGGTGTTGCATTGACGTGCTTCCGCTAGATGCATATATAGGTCGTTCGGCCTAGGTGCGCCGCGTCCCGCTTGCAGCAGCATCGACCACACTTTCAATGTCATGTACTATTCTGGTTGCAGCAATGAGGTTCGATCAATCAGATAATTTTTCGAAGAAAAAAATTGTAAATTTGGTTGCAAAAAAACTTTCTTATATTTCCGTTCTTTTATAATGCGCCAAATGCTATTCTGGCTCTCCTACGGTCGTCCCAATGTGGGGCATGAGTCTCCCCACGCTTTCTTCTTTCGTTAGTAAATCTCTAATTACATAGAGCCATGCAAAGCACGAGCATCCCTCTTCTTCTCTCTTTGGACGTCCCTTTTTCACTGCCATAAACAAAATCAAGAATACCAATCTAATCCTCATCCTGCCCATACGCGGCGAACATCGCTTCGGGGACGTCGGTCACCGGTCGCTGCTGGTCATGTACGTAAGTGTCCTGGCAGCTGCGATCCCTGTGGTGATGCTTTCATGGTAACACATCAGAGGCACAAATCCAAACGGCCGACTCTCACCAAATCAATCCCTTTTACTACTTAGGGATCAATTCCTCTTAATTTCCCCAGCCATGGACAAAGCGCGTTCCTCCCTGCATTAATTATTCTCTTAATTACAGACTATTAGGTAAAGAGCCTTGTTTTTCAACAGACAGTCATGCTGGCTCTACTGGTTGCGGACTTCGCTCCCGAAAAATCCTATATGACTCATTCTGCGTCAAGATGTCGACCTTTCGCACAGGAGGTCGCGATCTAGCGTTGCGATGGCCCGGCCCGTTCATGTGTTCTTCGTTCCCGGTTTCGGGACGCTTCTAGTAGGAGGTTCCAGCCGGTCTTTTCCGGTTTGAGGAATCTTCTAGAAGGTTCCTAAACCGGTTCTTTTATTTCTTTTTTGTTTTCTTTTCGTTTCGTTTTTCATTTTTTTCCTGTTTCGTTTTTTCCTTTTCCTGTTCTTCTTTGTTTCCTTTTCAGTTCCAATTTTAAATAAATTCATAATTTCATAATTTGTTTGGAATTTCAAATTTAGTACAAAATTTCAAATAATGTTTGAAAAAATTGAATTTTGATCATGTTATTCAATAAATGATAAAAAATAAAAAATGTTCAGATTTTCAAAAGTTTGTTCACATATAGGAAACTTGTTCTATTAATACAAAAAATGTTCGAGTTTCGCATTTTTTAAAATGTTCAGATTTTCAAATTTTTGTTCACGTTTTGAAATTTTGTTTCTATTAATTTAAAAAATGTTCGAGTTTCAAAACGTGTTCGCACTTTCAAAATTTTGTTCACATTTTCAAACGTTGTTTCCATTAACTCAAAAAATGTTCGAGTTCCAAAACTTGCTCACATTTTCAAAATATGTTCAGATTTTCAAAAAAATCACATTTGAAATCTTATTTAAATTAATTCAGAAAATGTTTGAGTCTCAAATCTTGTTCGCTTTTTCAATAAATGTTCACAATTCAAAATAATGTTTGATTGCCAATTTTTTTCAGAGTTACAAAAAATGTTCCCTTTCTCAAAAATTGTTCCCAGATCCAAAAATATGTTCGCTTTCTTCTAATTTTGTTCCAAGTTTAAAAAAATGTTCGCTTTTTCCTTTTTTTGTCTAAATTGTATGAAATGTTCTTGTTTGTCAAAATTTGTTCAACATTACAAAAAGGCTTTGCTGTTTTTCAAAAATTTGTTCACAGGTCAAAAAATCTTCAACATTTTAAAATAATTATTCACTATTTTTGGAATAGTCCGCGTTCAAAAAAAGATACAGGTTTTGAAAATAAACTGTGTTTTTTCTGCAAAGAAATGAATGAGCTGCGTTCGAACTTCTAAAAACGTTTAGATCTGTCGTGGATTATGTTCTTATAGTGTTTGCTGCTCAACATTTGCAAATAACATTTAGTGGTGCAATGGCTAGCGCGCGCGGGTACTAAGGCCCCGTTCGGATCTTGTCTAGCTTCCCAGAATAGCCAGCTTCCCGTGAAGCCAGCCGCAGCCAGCTTCCGACGGGAGCAGCAATTCGTTAGGCAAGCCAGCTTCTTGGTCGTACCAGCTTCCAGCGCTGTGGCCCATATATTATGCCAATTTGGCATGTGGTTTGGAGCGGGCTATAAGCCCAAGTGGCTGTGAAAGAGGCCTTGGCTATAGGCCCAGTCGGATTGGTGGGTGTGGAAGTTATTTCCAGCCCATGGGGCAGGTTCGCTGGTGAATGTTATGTTCGCTCGTCACAGTTTCCCTCGTACCGGTTCGATCGACTCACTTGGCGGTGGCATTGCTTCGTAATTTCACTCAACTCCATCTCCTCTGTTTTCTGGGATCTGGGAAAGGCTAGCTTCTCCTTCTCCTCGGTTTTTGCACTACGACGCCGCCAGCTTCTCGATTTCAACTCCGTGGAGATAGCGCGTTCGGCTCAGCTTTTTGCGGGAGTTGAGGAAGCTGGAAGCTGGAGTGGTTCCGAACGGGCCCTAAATGGGAGGTCTCGAGTTCGATTCTCCAGCCGCCTCTGTTTTTCGCCTTTAGTGGTGCAATGGCTAGCGCACGCGGGTAGCTGCTCCTTCGTGGGCCGGCCCAAACGAAGCACCCCATGTGCGAAGCCCCTCCATTCTGCTGCAGAATGCGACAGATAGGAGGTCCCTTCTCTCCCACATGGGAGGCTGTGAGTTCGAAACTCACACAAGCGCCTAATTTTTGGCTGCTCCCCAATAAGGCCCAGGTCTCGAGTTCGATTCTCCAGCCGCCCTCTGTTTTTTTCCCTTTAGTGGTGCAATGGCTAGCGCACGCGGGTAGCTGCTCCTTCATGGGCTGGCCCAAACGAAGCACCCCATGTGCGAAGCCCCTCCATTCTGCCGCAGAATGCGGCAGATAGGAGGTCCCTTCTCTCCCACATGGGAGGCTCTGAGTTCGAAACTCACACAAGCGCCTAATTTTTGGCTGCCCCCCAATAAGGCCCAGGTTGGCTCACGCAGGACAGTCGGACGAAATTCAGCCCAATTACTAAAAAGCAAATTAATAGCGGGGTTCAATTACTAAAAAGCACATGAATAGTACCACCTCGGATAATATGAGCGAAAAAACTGAAAGCGCAAATTTACGGGAAGAAGCGTATTGTGACGGAGAACCCACGGAGTCAATCCGTGCTTTATTATTAGGGATAGATTCCACAATTTTTTTTTCCAAATTTGATGAACTTTTTACAAAATCGCTGATTTTTTTCATTTTTTTGCGAAATGTGTTTAAAAATTGATGAAAGTTTATTTGAATTGATGAAATTTTTTAAATTCATGAACTGTTTTTGAATTTGTAAATTTTGAATCCATGTTTTTTTTTTCAGATTTATGAACGAAGGGACGTACAGCAAAAACAACACAATGGGACAAACAAGATGAACGGGCGAACACTTGCGTGGAACGAAAGGGAAAGAGCTGAGCGCATAGCTGGGCCGGCCCACACGAGGCTACTACGAACGCCAGCCGAGCGAACCGGCGCCTAAGGCGTCGAAGAGGATGTCTTCGAAATCACTAATTGAGGAGCACTCCTTTCAAATATCACTTCCTCGTCCCCAGGTTGCAATAACTGGTGCGCTACATGGGTGCCACTTATCGTAATCTAGGAGTTTCCCTATTTTTCGTAGATCTGTTTATTCAAAACGTTTTATCTCTTAAACCGTGTATCCAAATCTCAAACCGTTTTCACCGTTTGATTCCCTGCATTGAGATTTTCAAAATTAGACACCATGTTGATAGGTTTTAACGAACTTTTTTCACGAAAAATCCGTGCCTCTCACGAAAGAAAAAAAAATTAGAAAACTTTTTTTTGTCGTTCCCAAGAGGCACAGTTGTGGGTCTCACGGAAGCAAAACTATGTCTCTCACGAAAGGGAAAAAAAAGGAGAAAACGCGTTTTCCGGTTTCTGAGTCGTGGAAGCAAAACGTGACTCCCACGAAAAGGAAAAAAGAGAAAACACATTTTTTTTGTTTCCGAGAGGCACGACCGTGCCTCTCGCGAAAGTAAATCATGCCTCCCGCAGAAGCAAAAAAGAAACACATTTCTTCTCGCATTTTTTTTCTGATTTTTTTCTTTCAAAAGCTAAGAAAGACCGGTTAAAAACAAAAGGCCAAAAAAAAATAGTCTAAATATCCAAAAACGCGTGCAAAAAATAAAATAAAATTCGAAGAAAACATCCAGAATGACGCACTCTCAGCCCACCGCAAGTGATCATTCCGAGGCTTCCGAAGTGTGATCGTTAACTAGTTGCTCTCGGAGGTCTTAGATAGAACAACAAGGCATGTCTACGTTTGCGTCCTTGTTAGGCATTGTGACTCGTTATGTTTCGGCTCTTGTTAGGCCTTGTGACTCATCCTTAAATACTTGCAAGCTAGGTTTGGGCTCCATTAGGCCTTGTAACTTCGAAAAATGTCAAATGGGAGAATGTGAGACCTAGCTCCATGGAGGTCTTCATTTGAAAACTACCAAAATCAAACTTTTCAGTTTTTTTTTCAAAATATAGACATATACCTAGAGACATAATATGGATGTGGGTAGATCTTTAGGTCAAATACATAAGTATGAGGCCTTTTCGCACATGTACTTTCATCGAAACTGCTCTTTTAATTCTGAGCTCATATTTTCCCGCATGAACAATAAAATAAAAAAAAGTTAAAAAGTTAAAAAAATAAAAAATAGTTAAAAAGTTTTGTAAGGAACTTTGATTGTTCCAACTGCATGCAAAAATTTCAGATCGAATGACATATGTGGAGATCTGCGCAAAATAACAAAATCGATGCTTCAAAATACTTCCTATAATAGTCTTTTTGGATCATTAAATTTTTTTTGCCCAGACTTCACGAATGTCATTTTAACCTGAAATTTTGCCCCGTTGTTAGAAAATTCATCAATGTTCATCGAGAAAAAATTCAATTACTGTTTGGATTTTTTTTACTATTTTCAAAAATTTATGTTTATGCAGAAGCATATAAGCTCGGGATCAAATACTTCATGTTTGTACTTTCATTATCTCTTTGATAAAGGGCGATTTTATTAGCTCAAAAAATGGATTGTTCATCCTCAAACTCGGTTATTTTTATTTTGTGCAGCTCACGATTGAAGTATTTTATCCCTTGTATATATGTGTATTTTTTCAGTTTTTTTTAAAACTTGATAGTTTGAATTTTATACTTTCTTAAAATTAAGGCCTCCTTGAAGCTATGCCCTACTCCTATTCCTGTAACTCGCCTTATATCTATACCTATTATTAAAGAGAATATGTATTCTTGGTTTAGTTTAGTCCTTTTTGTTTGGTTTAATGTTGGCTCGTACACAAGCTAAGCGATCTGGGCCAGGTACTTGTGCGTTGATAAGCCTTTTATGAGCTTTCATAGAGACCGCGAAAAATATTTGGATGAAAATAACTCAATATTGTGGGAATTGATCACATGACTTCTTGTGTGGATCTTCGATGTAACAACCAACGACCTATGCGCCATTCACATTTACTAATCCCAACTCGCTTTAAATATACAAGTGGCAGTCTTATATTAAAGAAAGGATATGGACTTAAATAAAATATTTAAACATATGTGGCTAATTGAAAAAAGGTTATGGGTAAATCAGTGTAATAATTAAAAGAAAGGTTGTGGTCTTAATAAATAGAATATTCAAATAGATGGGGCTAGGAAAGACTTGAGGTAAAAAGATAATTAAAAGAAATGATGTAGGCTTCAATGTGTTGTGGCTACTAAATTAGAAAAGAAAGGATTTGATTCTCGACTATAACGGGTGAGAACGGTAATTAAAAAAAGATTATACTTGAAAAGATTATACTTAAATGAATCAGCGGGAGATTATGACCGGTAAGAAAATAAAACACGGCTAAATTGCATCTTGTTGTTCATTTTATAGAAGGATGATGCGTTGCGGTATTTCATTTAAGGATGATGCGTTGCGGTATGTTCTTTACAGTGAATCATGTGATGCAAGACACTGTGCTTGCACAACACATCAATTTTAATGGGCATATGTCCTAGTCCCCCTCAAAAACAAAGCTCGCCCTTGTACAACTCTGTATCTCAGAGTCTGGATGTATCGCAACTGCTCAAAAAAGAAAATCTTGGACCTTGTACAACTATGTATCTCAGAGTCTGGATGTATCGCAACTGCTCAAAAAAGAAAATCAAAAAAGAAAATCTTGGACGGGAAGGAAACGGTATTTTGTTCGGTAAGACGATTCTGTATAAGCTGCAAGGGTGGATGGATCGAACAGCAACAAATCCTAGATATTTCAAATTCACCATTGATTCCAAGCCAGATCTTCCGGTTCGCATCAGAGAAGTAGTTGTAGCTTACAGGGCATGTCACAGTATTTGCGACATCTATCACACCGATGAAAGAGTGCGAACCAACCAGACAAACGTACTTACTCCATCCGTCTCATAATATAAGAACGTTCTTCAAGTTAACATAGAACGCTACTGCAACATCTATCACACGGATAAAAAGGATAACATTTTGTAAAAAAAAAGATAAAAAGGATAACATAAAATAACTTAAACACTATCCCTTGATTGTGCACACGGCGACTCCTCGAGTCTTTATTCTTCACTAGACTGAACCCGAGGCCGAGACAAGTTTGACTCAGTTCAGTGGTGCCCGCCGGGGAGCTTCTCCTTGATCTTCTCCATCATGCCTTTCTTCTCGTGGGTGCCCTCAGTGGCGCCGTGCGTCCCCGCGGTTCCGGTGGTGCCTGTACCATAGCCGCCGGTGCCAGTGGTACCAGGTCCGTAGCCGCCGGTAGCCGTGGTGTGCGGCTGGTTGTCCTTGTGCCCGCCAGGGAGCTTCTCCTTGATCTTCTCCATGACGCCCTTCTTCTCGTGCGTCCCCTCGGTGGCTCCGTAGGTGCCACCTGCGCCGGTGGCCCCCGTGTACCCTGGTCCACCAGTGCCAGTGGTCCCCGTGTACCCTGGCCCGTAGCCGCCGGTGGCCGTGGTCTGCTCCTTGTTACCGCCGGGGAGCTTCTCCTTGATCTTCTGCTTCATGCCTTTCTTCCTCCTGCCGCCCATCCCGTCGTCCTCGGAGGATGACTGCACAATCGACGAGAGAAAACAAGTGAGCACACAAAAGATTGGTAAGATCGTACACAATGTAAGCAAGGAATCGGCTTTGTACCGAGCTGGAGCTGGAGCTGCCAGAGCGGTGGAGGATGCCACGAGTCTTTTGCTCCGCTACCCCACCATGAGGGTGTGTGCCGACGCCGCCGTGGGTACCGGTGACTCCGGTGCCGGTGCCGCCCAACCCGGCCGTGTGGCCTGTGCCATGGGTCCCGGTGATCCCGGTGCCGGTGCCGCCTAGCCCGGCCGTGTGGTCTGTGCCGTGGGTGTGTGTCCCGGTGATCCCGGTGCCGGTTGCACCGCCGCCGTACCCGGCCGTGTGGCCTGTGCCATGGGTCCCGGTGATCCCGGTGCCGGTTGCACCGCCGCCGTACCCGGCCGTGTGGCCTGTGCCATGGGTTCCGGTGATCCCTGTGCCGGTGGCGTCATACCCGGCCGTGTGCCCTGTACCATGGGTCCCCGTGATTCCGGTGCCAGTGGAGCCGTACCCGGCCGTGTGCCCTGTGCCGTGGGTACCGGTGACGCCATGCCCGGTTGTGTGCCCAGCGGCATGCCGCGTGTCCAAACCACCGGCGTCGTGAACCCCAGTGCCGGCGCCGCCGTGCCGAGGGGCAATTCCAGAGCCTCCGTAGCCCCCAGCATCGTGGGTGCCCGTGCCAGTGGCACCGTAACCCACCTGGCGGCCGTGGCCGCCAGTGTCGTGGGTGCCGGTGCCGGCAGACCCGTACCCGCCGTGCACTCCCGTGCCGGTGGATCCCAGCCCAACGCCGTGGCCGGCCGTCACCGGGTTGCCGTACTCGTCGAGGCGGGTGGTGTTGTGGCCGTGCTGCTGGCCCTGGGCCGGGAAGTGCCCCAAGCCCTCGGTCCCGGTGACGCCGTGGCCGGCCGGCACAGGGTTACCGTACTCGTCGACGCGGGTGGCCGGGTGGCCGTGCTGCTGGCCCTGGAAATGCGCCATCGCTTCACGCTTCACGGACTGCTTGATGCGGTGAGTGTGTTCTTGGGTGTGGTTCGCTGTGGATCGAACTGGATTGTCAACTGGATGCCGTTGGTTTGAAGCGATGGCGGTGGTGCTGTTTTTATAGACCGTTTGGGCAGGGTCGTGCTGTCCAACGGGTTGCCACGTTGCGTGGTACGTGTACCTGCATGCAGCGCAACGTGAGGGGCGGGCGTTGGGTGTTGGGCTGGTAGCATGCCTGGGCGACGCGTGTAATGGGAGGCCTGTGATCTGTATGACGCTCGTGCTGGCCGTCGGTGGGCGGCGAGGGAGACGAATCTGCCCCCTGAGCGTCGTCTGACCCATCTATGTGATCTCATCTGTGAAGTGAAACGCTTCCGTGCAATAATGTTTACATACATTTGTGATATCATGGTAATATTTGATTACGTGGTGTTTTAATAACGTGGAGCAAACATCCTGGTATCTCAAACAGACTTATGTGCGTGTAATTTCGGTTTTTTTCGTAAAACTTTCGTTTTTTTAAGTACATATGCAAGCGCCCATACATACGCGCATACACTATCCTTATGAACACACACACCCTACATGTATGAGCATCTTAGGGAGACAGAGCCGGCATATCATCTTGAGATTTATAAAGTCACCGTAAGCGCCTCGTCGTCAACGGAAACATCTCCTCCCATTGAAAGCGCATCGCCGGAAATCCTGAAATAATGTGAGCACCCGGACTTGAACCCTGGTGGGCTGAAGATACCGTTGTCCCTCTAACAGATGGGCTCGAAAAAAAAACCTACATCAATCATGACAGTACAAAGAACACGAACAATAAAAAAATTATATCAATTTCCGTAGACCATCTAGCAATGACTACAAGCACTAGAGCGAGCCGAAGGCGCGTCGATGTCATCGTCAGAGCTGGGCAAACTTTGTTGTAGTAGACAGTCAGGAAGTCGTCGCTGTAACGCCCCGGACACACCCGCCGGTGGTCGTTATTCCTGGCGGGATCTAGACTGGTCCCACAGATCAATACTAGTCTTTTCTGCGCACTTTGTCCTCACTCGTGCGCACCCGGGAGCAACTTCCCGGTCGGTCACCCATCCTGACACTACTCCAAGCTGAGCACGCTTAACTTTGGAGTTCTGTCTGAATGGGCTCCCGGAAAAGAAGGAATTCCTTATTGATATGAGTAGTCTATCATCCCTAATAAGCCAGGCTATCACAGTCGCGCTAAGGACCACCGCACCAGAACATCAACCGCCGTCGATGAAAAGAAGACCAACCGGAGGATCCGACCTGTTGTAGTAAACAGTAGGGAAGTAGTCGTGCTAAGGACCACCACACGAGAACAACAACCGCCGTCGATGAAAAGAAGACCAACCGGAAGGATCCGACCTATTGTAATAGACAGTCGAGAAATCGTCGTGCTAAGGACCACCACACCAGAACAACAACCGTCGCCGATGAAAAGAAGACCAATCGGAAGGATCCGACCTGTTGTAGTAGACAGTCGGGAAGTCGTCGTGCTAAGGACCACCGCACCATAAAAACAACCGTCGTCGATGAAAAGAATACCAACTGGAAGGATTCAACCTATAGAACATAAGCGCAGACGAACGAAAACCAAAACCAAGCGGGCCCACCGAAGACAAATAGCGACTGAATCCCGTGAGATCCATCGGAGGCACACATCCACACGCCCTCCAACGACGCGAGACGCTTCGTCGGGACAAGGGCTACGCGGGGAGAACTATTCCATCTTTAGGGAGTCGATGCCGTCTCGCCTTCCTTAGTAGGAGACAAATCCTCCTAAACAGACTCGCAAAAACACCTCAAACCGAAGCATGTTCCCACCTCCACCGCACCTCCATGTCCCTAAGGCCACAAAAGATGAGGCAGATTGGCGGCGCCGACAGGAGGTGGAGAAACCCTAAACATGTGCGAGCCTTAATTTCTTTCTCTTTGTAACTCTGTTGGTTGCCGCAAATAGTTGAAGTTATATCATCTTACATATGTAACATGAAGCCGACACTTACATATATGAAAAGAAGCATGAATGCAATATTTTCAATAGACACTACATGTCGACCGAGCATGTACAACATCTTAAAATTCTCGAACTAACCTTTGAACACAAATATTGCAAAGTGAGCGTACCTTGTATGGTTAAGTTTTCTATGGTGGAACTAATCTATCAAGGTTTAAGTCCTAGACTTGGCATTGGTGGTCACATTTTTCGGGATTTATCACATGCCTTCTGGAGATGTGTGTTCAGTGGGAGGAGAAGTTTCTGTCAACGAAGTATTCTATGGCGACTTCGTCAATCTCCAAATGATGTGTTGGCTCAGTCCGTCGAAGGTGCTCATAATGTGTGCGTACGTTCATAGAGATGAATGTATGTGCTTATAAGTGTATGTGCTTATACGTGTTGGGTTCTACGGTAAGGTGCGTCAGCTACAAATTAAAAATTTCTACCCGCAGAACATCCAGAAACAGGCTACAAGAGATTGATCACGGGTCGTTACCACTAGACGTGCAGTGCCGTGCAGCGGAAATAGAACTGGGGCAGCGCGTCCGCGGGTTCGTCTCCTCTTTGTCCGATCTCCCTCGAACAACCGGTCGTCTGATCCAACGTGCTGGTTCGCCGGAGTGGTGCAAGTGCACCACCTTTAACGGTATCTGCGCGTGCAGAAGGAACATCGTGCGACGGACTGCTAGGTCCAATCACACAACCGGCGGTGAGTGGAGGTGGCTAGTTGCAACACATGCAAATCCCTAGTGACAACGCCGAAGCGATCAATCGAATGAGTGTGCCGCACCTCCACTATATATAGGCATATGCTGTTGGGCTCAACACTTAGCCTCACACGGATCCTAAAGCCCAAATTATGTTTGGTCTGGATCCAAGTTCGAGTAGGATCACATCTTACTCGTGGAGTTGGATCCGGCCTCACAGGTTCCTTCCTTAAGTGCACGACCCCTTAGGTTCAAGTCAGCTTGGTCACAGGTCGAATCACCTCCGACTTGCTTGACTGGTAGTGGCCTCTAGCAAGGCGTGCCGACCACCAAGCAGGCAATGAAGCCGGTTGGCGAACTTGTACAACATGTCACACTTCTTCTCCCTTTGGCACACGATGCATGTAGTCGGGCTCAAGGCGAGTCAGTCATCCTTGTGCTAGCTCAACTTCTTTCTCATTTCAGTGATGCCGATCACAAACCGGATTATCTCATAATCTTTATCGCACGACCATGCTTATCTTGATCGGATCACACGAGGGGCCCAGAGCATATCTCTCCTGATCAGAGGGGAAAATCCCATCTTCCTCGACCATGTCTGGCAGCATGGGTCTGGACAAGCCCGAAACTACCTTTGTAACTACCCAGTCATGGAGTAGCGTTTAGTCGGCCTAAAGCAGGTCTCTCACCACCGAGTACATGTGCCCTCAGTTCTTAGGACATAAAACATATGTTGTACTAGAGACTCACAGATGACTTATCGTTGCGTCTCATAGTCAGGTCTGTCCAACATGGACCTTATATCAACTCAGATCTGACTATGTCGTATTCGACCAGATCCTTCCGAGTCCATATTATCCGATAAGCATCCAATGCTTCATCGCTAGTGAGACCAAACCATGCACCGTGTGATGTGCTAGTCTAGTCGGCTACGCGTCCACACAACCCTTTCGACTAGGGACCTTTTAGGATAGTCATCATACAATGCATATTCCCACAAACAAGTCACGTACTTGTTGACACACATCATTGATAATGTCTAAGGACTATATTCATTCATAAACACATAGGAAATATTTTCATACATGATTGCCTCTAGGGCATATCTCCAACAATAAGCGTTTGTGTCTCTACTATGTTGAAAAAACACAAATATGTTGAGCCTACAACTTCACCTCGGACTCACTGGCTAGATTCCATCCCGCTGGAGTCGCACCATCTTCCCCAAGTATGATGGTTAAAAGAACTCATATTTTGAAAGCATATTTGCTTCATTGGTGGTTTTGGTAATTCATGTCAACATACATGTTATCGGACTAACATTTCATCTAGTATATTTCTGAGAGTGTTCAACACTAACTTGTAGATGGATGGAGATGTGGACCCCTCAAGCTATAAAGGACATGGATTGGCTAAAGCTTAAAAACTCTGCCTTTTTGGTTAAGTGATCAAAGATCACATTGAGTCCATAGGAAAACTAATACCATTACAAGGGGATGAGGTTTTGATTATGAATCATTTTCTCAAGTGCTTGAAGATATTTCTCCAAAATCCCTAAACCACCTTCTCCCAATCCCATCTGTCAAAAACCCTAAGTCAAACTTGATCCCACCGAATCACTCATATCCAGACCCACCGAGTTACTCAAGACAGAGCCATAAGCCAAACCCTAGAAACTCGGTAGAACCGAGATGGCATTCGGCCCCACCAAAGTGTAGTGACCAAGTTTCTATACCCAGTCAACTTTGTTTCGGAACTACCGAGATGAACGAATCGGAACTACCGAGATGAGGTTCTACTTAGGTCATCGCTAATCAGTCTCACCAAGTGGATTCTTTTCAATCCCACTGAAAAGCCTAACATTCGAATCTTTTACACTGCTCGGTCTCACCGAGAATTCTATTCGGTGTCACCGAGTTGTGCTAAACTTTTGCAACAGTTGGATTTTTGTGAAGGCTACTTATGCCCCTCCACCACCACCTACTCTCAGAGAGAGCAACCAGGATGAAAGTACGCTTCTACCATTCATTTCCTGAGAGAGACCCACCTACACTTGTCTTGAGTTCAAGGCATTCCAATCCAACCATTTGAACCTCGATTTCTAGCCTCCTCAAGTTGCTTTTTTGGAAAACATTGCATGGAAAAAAAATCTATGCACACACAATGATCTATCCATGGAGATGCACAAAAACGAGGGGGAAGAGTGTGTCTACGTACCCTCGTAGACCGTAAGCGGAAGCGTTTAGTAACACGGTTGATGTAGTCGAACTTCTTCGCGCTCCAACCGATCAAATATCGAACGTACGACACCTCCGAGTTTTGCACATGTTCAGCTTGGTGACGTCCTCGCCTTCTTGATCCAGCAAGACGAGCGAAGTATTAGATGAGTTCCGGCAGCACGACGGCGTGGTGACAGTGATGGTGAAGTTATCTCCGTAGGGCCTTGCCTAAGCACTAGGAAAATATGACCGAGGGACGAACTAGAGGGAGAGGGGCGCCGCACACGGCTAGGGAATCGTGGTATGTGTTGCCCCTCTCCTTCCTCTCATATATATAGGTGGAGGGGGAGGGAAGGCAGCCCCTAGGGCGCCCCAAGTGGCCAGCGGCTGCTCTAGGACGCCTACCCTGGCCGAATCCCCCGTTCCACATTTGTGTATGGGGGGGAGGGGGGTTGGCTGCCTATGGGGCGCCTTCCCCTTCCTCCCCCCTCTTTGGTACATGGACAATGGGTGGAAGGGGCGCACCAGCCCCTTGTGGGTTGGTGTGCTTCTCCCCCTTTGGCCCATAAGGCCCATACACTTGTCGGGGGTTGTCCGGAACCCCTTCTGGTGCCCTGATGACTACCCGGTGCACTCCGAAACTCTTCCGGTGTCCGAATACCATCGTCCTAAATATAAATATTTACCTCTCCACCATTTCAAGACTCCTCGTCATGTTCGTGATCTCATCCGGGACTTCGAACAACATTTAGTCACCAAATCATATAACTCATATAACACTATATCGTCAACGAACGTTAAGCGTGCGGACCCTATGGGTTCGAGAACTATGTAGACATGACCGAGACACCTCCGCGGTCAATAACCAATAGCGGAACCTGGATGCCCATATTGGTTCCTACATATTCTACGAAGATCTTTATCGGTCGAACCGTTATGCCAACATACGTAATTCCCTTTGTCCATCGGTATGTTACTTGCCCGGGATTCGATCGTCGGTATCACTATACCTAGTTCAATCTCGTTATCGGCAGGTCTCTTTTACTCGTTTCGTAATACATCACCTTGTAACTAACACCTTAGTCATTTGCTTGCAAGCTTATGATGTGTATTACCGGGAGAGCCCAGAGATACCTCTCCGAAACTCGGAGTGACAAATCCTAATCTTGATCTATGCCAACTCAACAAACACATTCGAAGATACCTGTAGAGCATCTTTATAATCACCCAGTTATGTTGTGATGTTTGATAGCACACAAGGTATTCCTCCGGTATCCGAGAGTTACATAATCTCATAGTCGAAGGAATATGTATTTGACATGAAGAAAGCAATAGTGATAAATTGAACGATCATAATGCTAAGTTAACGGATGGGTCTTGTCCATCACATCATTCTCTTAATGATGTGATCCCATTATCAAATGACAACACATGTCCATGCTTAGGAAACCTTAACCATCTTTGATCAACGAGCTAGTCTACTAGAGGCTTACTAGGGACACGGTAGTTGTTTATGTATTCACACATGTATTTAGGTTTACGATCAATACAATTCTAGCATGAATGATAAACCTTTATCATAAATAAGGAAATATAAAATAATAACTTATTATTGCCTCTAGGGCATATTTCCTTCAGTCTCCCACTTGCACTAGAGTCAATAATCTAGTTCACATTGCCATGTGATTAACACCCATAGTTCACATCGCCATGTGACTAACACCCAAAGAGTTTACTAGAGTCAATAATCTAGTTCACATCGCCATGTTGTAGGATCGGAAGTAGGTATAGAGGGGGGGGGTGGGTGATTAGACTACTTGACCAAATAAAAATCTAGCCTTTTCCCCATTTTAAGTCTTGGCAGATTTTAGCAACTTAGCACAAGTCAAGCAATCAATCTACACATGCAATTCTAAGAGTGTAGCAGCGGAAAGTAAAACATTACATATGAAGGTAAATGGAAGGGTTTGGAGAAGGCAAATGCAATGTAGACACGGAGATTTTTGGCGTGGTTTTGATAGGTGGTGCTATCGTACATCCACGTTGATGGAGACTTCAGCCCACGAAGGGTAACGATTGCGTGAGTCCACGGAGGGCTCCACCCACGAAGGGTCCACGAAGAAGCAACCTTGTCTATCCCACCATGGCCATCGCCAATGAAGGACTTGCCTTACTTGGGTAGATCTTCACAAAGTAGGCGGTCTCCTTGCCTGACAAACTCCTTGGTTCAACTCCACAATCTTGTCGGAGGCTCCCAAGTGACACCTAACCAATCTAGGAGACACCACTCTCCAAAAGGTAATAGATGGTGTGTTGATGATGAACTCCTTGCTCTTGTGCTTCAAATGATTGTCTCCCCAACACTCAACTCTCTCTCACAGATTTGGCTATGGTGGAAAGATGATTTGAGTTGAAAGTAACTTGGGGAAGGCTAGAGATCAAGATTCTTGTGGTTGGATTGGAATGTCTTGGTCTCAACACATGAGTGGGTGGTTTTCTCTCAGAAAATGAGTAGTGGAAGTGTAGGCACGTTCTGATGGCTCTCTCTTGAATAGAGACAGAGTGGAGGGGTATATATTGCCTCCACACAAAATCCAACGGTTACACACATTTGACCCAACTCGGTCAGGCCGAATAGATGAACTCGGTGAGACCGATTTAGTTCAAAATGTGAACGCTGGGAATCTCGGTAGGACCGACATGATCAACTTGGTGGGACCGATGTGCTATGGCTAGGGAAAAGCCTCATCTCGGTGAGATCAATTTTAGCAATGAGCAAACAGAGAGTTGGTTAGGCAAACTCGGTGGGACCGATCGCTCATTTCGGTGAGATCGAAACGTTACGAAGGGAAACGGAGAGTTTGTAATGCGAACTCGGTGGGACCGAGATCCCGATCGATGAGACCGAATTGTCTAGGGTTTCTGGCACTGGCTATGCAAACTGAACTCGGTGGCGTCGGATAGATCAAATCGGTGGGGCCGAGTTTGACTTTGGGTTTTGGACATATGTGGAAATGAGAAAGTGGCTGAGGGTTTTTGGAGCAATATCACTAAGCACTTTGAGCAAGTAGACCATTAAGCAACACCTCATCCCCTTTTAATAGTATTGGCTTTCCTATGGACTCAATGTGATCTTGGATCATGAAAATGAAAATGAAGAGTCTTTGGCCTTTGCCAATCTTTGTCCTTAGCATTTTGAGGGGTCCACATCTCTAGTCCATGTCACGCCAATCATTGAACTTTCTGAAATATTTAACTTGAATGGATATTAGTTCAATGAGCTATATGTTGTTATGAATTACCAAAACCACCCGGGGAGTAGTTGCACTTTCAATCTCCCCATTTTTGGTAATTGATGAAAACGTATAGATCAAAGCTTCGACAAATGATAATATGAATGAAATACATCGTCGCTTTGAGAAGTATGTGATAAGAAAGAGCTCCCTATCGGTGTCAAAACCGGTGGATCTCGGGTAGGGGGTCCCGAACTGTGCGTCTAGGATCGATGGTAACAAGAGACGGGGGACACGATGTTTACCCAGGTTTGGGCCCTCTCTATGGAGGTAATACCCTACTTCCTGCTTGATTGATCTTGATGAATATGAGTGTTACAAGAGTTGATCTACCACGAGATCGTAATGGCTAAACCCTAGAAGTCTAGCCTATATGACTATGGTAATGTGTATATGCTTTCCGGACTAAACCCTCCGGTTTATATAGACACCGGGGGGATCTAGGGTTTACATGGAGTCGGTTACATAAGAAGGAATCTACATAGTCGGTTGCCAAGCTTGCCTTCTACGCCAAGTAGAGTCCAATCCGGACATGGGTACAGTCTTCGGTCTTCATGTCTTCACAGCCCATCAGCCCGGCCCATGGATAACAAGCCGGACGCCCGAGGACCCCTTAGTCTAGGACTCCCTCAGTAGCCCCTGAACCAGTCTTCAATAGCTAGGTGTTCGGCACACAAATCGTCTTCGGCATTGCAAGGCGGGTTCCTCCTTTAATGATCTCCAAGTAATGTATTCAGCCATTGCTCCAATGTCGCTCCCCTCGGCTTCTGCGCGTTAAATAACTTCGTCTTCCACGTGTCGAGCAAAGGTGGAAGGTCAGGGTATTTTTGTAGATAACACCCCGTCCATGCAAGGAAGAGTGCCTATTAAAGAGATTGGATCCTAGATCCATTGGGCACCACACAGAGAAAATCCCCGGAGACTGTTTAAGAGAAACCACTCCAGATGGCTAGCGTCCCCAGCTCCTCCACCCGTTCCGTCCCAAAGAAAGGCGAGTGGGAGAGGTGTTTAGTGTCCCACAACCAATTGACGAAGTTGCAAACGCAGGGATTTCTTCCTCCTGCAGATCTAGTCCCTGTTCGAGCGGGGCTAGACTTCTTTAACGGTGAGACTCATGCAGAGGACTTTCCCAATCCATCCGGGGGAGAGCGGGTATGTTTCATCCCCTACCTGCTAAGAGGCGTTGGATTTCCCATCCATCCATTCCTCCGAGGGCTTCTGGAATACTATGGCCTCCACCTGCACAACTTCACCCCTGCCTGCATTCTGCACATTGCGGGTTATGTCGCTTTATGCGAATTGTTCCTGGGCATTGAAGCCCATTTTGAGTTGTGGGGGAAATTGTTATGTCTTGTCCCGCGCAATCATGAGGGGTCAATATTTGAAGTGGGCGGAGCCGAAGTGTGGCGTATCGCCGATACTGGATATCTGTCCAGCACACCAAGGAAGGCATCTGAAGAGTGGCCTTCCGAATAGTTCTATATTGAGGACGTCGCACTTCCTGACCCGGTTCGAAAGGGTCTTCCTGAATTCGCGAGCGTTCCACTGAAGAAATGCCATAGTTGGCGTCCCCGGAGTCTTGAAGAGGATGACAACGCGGAAGTTCGTTAGCTCCTGAGCAAGATAAAGACGCTCGCTCAGTCCGGACTTACAATAGTCGAAGTTATGGCGATTTCCATAGTGCGAGGGGTTCAGCTGCTTCAATACAGAGGGTTGCCAATGTGGCACTATAACGGAGAGGTTGACGCCTCCCGCTGTGGCCGGAAAGGCCCGGACACCTCCGCCGCTCTGGCCAAGATATTGGCCGAGCTGTTTAAAGGAGAAGAAGAGGAATTTCTTCGCATTAAGCGTAGAGATGGGTATTCTATGTATAATCCTCCCAGTTGGGTAAGCCTCAACCCCTTTGTTTTGCTCATTTCTCTTCTGGATCATTTTTGATAAATTTCAAATCCATCTGTTATGACAGCACTGGCGGAAGGCCACCGAAGGACTTTATAGTCCCGCCCCACAGCCGGAGAACCACAACCGGGAGCTTGACCCCGGGTTTGAAGAGGATCCGGACATATTCGTGATACTCATAGAGGGGGTATTTTACCAGGCAAGCTATGGCGGCACAGAAGTGGCCATCACCGCCGACTACCCTGGCCTTCTTCCTGCTTCACATGTAAGTGATCCAGAAACACCTTCTCTAAAATGGCCCTTTTATTCTGCCTCACCCGCCGCACTGTATCGTGCTCCACAGGGGAGGCGTTCGGCGATTCTGAAGAGATCGGTTCCCGCGCCGGGCAAGCCTTCGAAGAGGAAGGCCCGTGAAAACGTAGCCAGGCCTTCATTGAGGAGGTACGGAAAAATATGTTTTTCAGCGGCCGTACCTGACTGTGACTTGTGCATTTGTTTGGTTACAAGAAAAAGGTTCGCCGAACTATATCCGGGGGCCCGGCCGGCCGCGCTCCCAATAACCAGGATTTAGATCCAGTCGGGGAGACGGGGGCCGATGTAGGAACAACGCCGGACTGCCCTTCGACCGAGGGTTCGGACAATATGTCCGTCACCAACTCGGAGGTAGAGAGCGCCATGAATCATCAGTGCTGCAGGGCTATTTTATGAGACCCCAAGTTCTCGGATGAGGCATTCAATGCCTTTAGCTCGGGCGACGCATACATCCGGGCTGCTCGAGACGGGCTTAGAAAAGCCACGGGGCAATATCTGACAGATGTGCAGGTAAGTTTTCTTTGTCCAAAAAAGGATAACCATATGCCCGTAGCCTCCGAGACTGAAAGCAGTTGGCACAACTGATTTAAGGATCGTTGTACAACCAGGTCCTTGCAGAGAAGAATGGCCTGCTAGCCCAAGAGCTGGAGCAGTGTCGGGCGCAGCTAAATGCTGCTACCGCCGAACTGGAAAATTCCAAGAAGGATTCTTCCGGTAACATTCCCCTCCATCGAGGAACAATAATTTTATATCAACTGTGCTAATACTGTTGCTGATCGCATAGTAGGATCGCCTGATCAATTTGAAGAGAAGTTGAAGATCGCCCAAGAGGGAGAAAGAGAGGCGAAAAGGCTACACGCCACAGGCGAGCGTGTGCTGACCCGTGTCAGGGACGAGAAAAACAAGCTACAGGATTCCAACACTACATTGGGTGAAGAGTTGAAAGATGTGCGGGCCCAGCTAGCCGACTCCGTGAAGGAGAACAAGAAGCTGCGGGGCGGCATATTCAGTATGTATCTGAACTTATTTTTAGAGTAGTTTGGAGATAAATGTAACTGATATAGTTATGTTTGCAGGCATATTGACGGACCGTCCTGAAGAGGAGGTATCCGGATCATCAAGTGATCTGTTGCAAAGTCTATCGCAAGTGCACGAGCATGCCCGGCTGGCCATGCGGAGTGTTGCCAAGGCCTTATGGCCATCCGCCTCCCCTCCAGGAAGTATGGAGGAGCATGTAGAGCTGTTCAAGGGAGCACGGAGGCGTATCCGACTATGGAAAATATCAGCCTGCCGAGAGGGTGCGCGAGAGTCCTGGGCCATGGTGAAAACGCGATATACCAAGCTGAATCCGAATCACATGGCCCGGGTTGGACCGCTAGGGTCAAATGGGGAAGAAATTCCCGTTAGTTTAGTATATGACCAAGTAGAGGTGGCCGCCAAGTATTCCCAATGGGATTGTAAGTTAGACTGCCTGTTGGACGGTGTAGAGGAGGAAGTGTTTGAGTCCAATTGACTATGTACTTTCCTCATCTAGCTGAATTGTATATCATTTGTCATGGCAGACCTTTTCGCTTCAACCTCCGGACCCGAAGGTGCGGAGTGTTTCCGAATACCGTCACGACCGAATAGGCCGGGGTATGCATGGATAACTAGGCGTAGGGGTCATAGCTGCTTGAACAGACAAGTTGTATCTGGCGAGCTATGTTATATTACATTGAGATTGTAAGAAACATCTTCCAGAGAGAATAGTTCCGTTAAGGGTTCCTTTCCCTGGGTGTGCATGCATTGAATGTACATGTCTAAATTATGATGAGAAAATCACAGTGTATATAACTTCTAGGGGTACGCGGTGGAATAAATGAAAAGACGTCTTTAATTCACCGACCGAATATTCCCTTAAGAACGCTAGCTTTCGGCTTCACCCAGTCTGAGGTACACATCCGGATGACCCGGCAGTAACAATCACAGAGGTGCTCCCTTTATGCCCTAGCCGAACTAACGGGAATGTAGGGCATAAGCACAGGAGCCAGGCAAACCCAGCTTGGCCAAAACTTAAGTCATATCGATGCATATAATGGCGAAGAAAAGGTACATATGGAAGAACTCATATGTGAAGAGTGATATGTCTCCGTCGTATCTACTTTTCCAAACACTTTTGCCCTTGTTTTGGACTCTAACTTGCATGATTTGAATGGAACTAACCCGGACTGACGCTGTTTTCAGTAGAATTGCCATGGTGTTATTTATGTGCAGAAACAAAAGTTCTCGGAATGACTTGAAACTTCACGGAACATCTTTTCAGAAATAATAAAAAATCCTTGCCAAATATGAAGACCAGGGGGCCCACACCCTGTCCACGAGGGTGGGGGGCGCACCCCCCCTACCTCGTGGCCCCCCTGGAGCTCCTCCGATGCCAACTCCAACTCTATATATTTGCTTTCAGGGAGAAAAAAATCAAGGAGAAGAAATAATCACGTTTTACGATATGGAGCCACCACCAAGCCCTAAAACCTCTTGGGAGGGATGATCTGGAGTCTGTTCGAGGCTCCGGAGAGGGGGATTCGTTGCCGTCGTCATCATCAACCATCCTCCATCACCAATTTCATGATGCTCACCACCGTGTGTGAGTAATTCCATCGTAGACTTGCTGGACGGTGATGGGTTGGATGAGATCTATCATGTAATCGAGTTAGTTTTGTTAGGGTTTGATCCCTAGTATCCACTATTGCCGGGGAAATCTGGCTCCTCAAGCACCTATGGGGACGGAGCCCCTTCTCGGTTCGGCGGGGGGTGGACGTCGTGCAAAGAGCGGATCGAGGCAAGGCACGCGAGGGGTTTTTACCCAGCTTCGGAGCTCTTCGGAGAGATAATACTCCTACTGCTGCTTTGTGGATTGTATTGAGTTCTTGCTCGGGAGCGCTGGGTGCTACAGTACACACCAGCAGCTAACGAGACCGAGCGGGAGTGTTCTACTGTTCGTCCTTCTGGGGCGATCCCCCCTCTACGTTGTGCATGGGCCTCCTTTTATATGCTCAAGGGGTCTCCAACAGGTGGCAACGTAGGCGAGGGAAAAAATGGAAAGGTGCTGCGGTAGGTACAGCTACCTACACAGTGTATCATACCTAACCCTGACGGCAGGGGACAAAGGCATTAAATGCCTATCTACGTCGCCCAGACGGTGCAGAAAAGGGACCGTCAGGGGCGCCACCACTTGCCACGATGGCGATCTTGTCAGCACTGCATGCCACAGTGTACCCCTGGCTGCACAGCCTCCCGCCACATACGCCTGGAAGGGTCCCATAGCGACACGTAGGTGGGTGAGCTGGAGCGCAGGCACAAAGTGGTTGCTTGCCGCGGCAAATGCCTTGCCGCGGCCGGGAGCTTGTCGCTCGTCAGGTCCTGCCGGGACGCGTGGCGCGTCGCAGCAAGTTCCTTGAGATGCCTTGGTTGGCCTTCCCGGCAAGCTCCTCTTGCCGGGGTCTTGTGCCTCGAGTGGCCTTCCCGGCAAGCTCCTTTTGCCGGGGACTTGTCTCCTTGGCTTAAATACTTTGTTCTTGAATGGCTCCAAAGGAACCATAGAGGGCCTTGGTGATCACCAGGCAAGCCTTGCCGCGGGGTGCTGCGACTGCCCGTGCACAAGTTCGGGATACTAGGGTACCCCTACCCTAGTGCACCGACAGGAGCCCCTGGGCCTGGGCCATACACGTTGCCGAGCGCTGTTGGGCCAGGCCCAAAACAGGGCACGGGCACGCGCGGCCTGGGTCACGTCGTGCCTTACTCCGCATCCACCGCACCCTCCCCGAACGGCACGCGTCGATTGCGGCGTCGTGGGAGAGGTCGTGGGTGGTTCTTTATTCGGAAAAGTGAAACGCCCGCCTCCTGGCAGTTCGTATCTTCCCCATAAACAGAGGGAGGCGTGGAGGCGTGGTCTTCGAGGCGTCCTCCCCCCACGATCACGGGGTGGGGGAGAGGCCGCCTCATCCGTCGCCTCAGCTCTGTATGCCTGCCACGCGGCCTCCATGCGCTTGGAGTGGCGAACGGTGGAGGCGGGAAACCGGGCCGTCACGGGTCGAGGCAGAGGGTCGGGCCCAGTTCCCTGCTCCTTCCGTGTCTTGATTGGCTGAGCGGGGCAGCCGAGCCCCCACCCCGCTCCTTTATAAGGAGCGGGATGGGGGGGGGACGGAAGCCTGCATTCCTTCATCTCCTCCTTCCTTCAGCTTCTGCTCCCCTCTCCCTCATTCGTCATGGAGAAAGGGAACCCTGGTCCTTCGACGGTGGCGACGAGGGTTGCCGCTAGGCAACGCGTCCCTCCTCCCCCCGCACCCGTGGTGGCAGAGCCAGCCGCAAGGGGAAGAGGGAGGGGACGAGGCCGCGGGCGAGGTCGAGGGCGAGGACGAGGCGGTCGGGGAAGAGGTGGGCGAGGTAGCCCGCCGGCCTCGCCTCCGCCAGCAGATCCTCTCCCCGTGGCGGACCATATCGGGGACGACCCTTGCGAGTTCTTCGTCAGGCTGCGTCGGCCGCCTTGTCGTCGCCTTCGTCTCCCGACTCCGTTTGCGAGCGAGATGGAGTTGGATCCGCCCGAGACACTGAGGTTGCACATGAGGGGCTGTGGAATCAGCGGTACGCGAGTCCGCGTTGATTTCCCGGCCCCTAATGTGATGTATCTTGGTCGAGGGTGGAAGACGTTCACCCGCATCCACAGCTTGACGGCGGGGCTCACCCTCCATTTTAAGCTGATGGAGGGCGGTCTCCTCTCCGTCAAGGTCTTTGGGTGCTTCGGGACTCGGGCACGGTGCTGCGTGGAGAGCTCCTCCGATAGCGAAGGCTCCTCCTCGGGCGGGAGTGACGAGGAGGACAGCGACAGCGACGACGAGGTTGGCGGGCGGCGGGATGACGGGTCCGACTAGGTGTCGGGCACCGCTCCGTGTGGCACCGGCGACCCCATCATCCGCGTCGCCGGCTCCTGGAGCTTCTCGGGGCCGTCTCCTTGGGCGGCTGGCGTAGGGAGGCTGCGGAAGAGGAAGAGGGCAAGCGGCAAAGCCGTCAACCCGGAGTACGAGGGCACGACGCCCTCGACAGCGTGCTTACGTCCTGCCGCCCCGTCTTCGAGCTCTGCCTCCGGTGCCGCCATCACCGTCCAGCCCCTGGACGACCGCCAAGACGCTCTCTTGGTGTCTTCTGCTTCCCGTAGCTCGTCTAGGTGCCCCTTTTGCCCTTTTCGCCTCCTTGCCCTACCTCCTGGAGAGAGGGACAAACAAGGGATTACGGGCACCTTATCTCTTTTTAATTTGTAAGCCCTCGGGCCTTAGCTGCATTTAAAGCTTGTAATCCCACTATTCATGTTTTTCATTCTCTTATGAAGTGTACCTGAGTGGAATGCTCTTTAATGAAAAGGGGATGCTTGCCGGGTCACTTGTCTTGTGGGTGGAACCCACGCCAAGGAGCAAATCCTTAATATCTTTAAGATAGACACTTTTTTCCCGACAGCAGGCCCTGCCGTATTCCCGCGTCGCTCGCCCTTTCTCACGCTTTTGGCGGAGGCAGGGAGGAGGCAGGTTCAGGCTCCTTGTTTCGTCCCTTTGCTGCCGCGACTACGACCAAATCTGGCCCCGGGAACGAGCCCCAGGGCCTAGAGTTAAGGGAGCACGGTAGCTTTTAGGAAGAAAACGAGGTTTCGCATGCCTCAGTCCATAAGAGAATGCATGATAGGGGATGAAAAACTTATCTGAGATTGCAGCCCCCGGCAACTCTGGTTCGCCGTGGGTTAATCTTTGTACTTGCAGCCCCCGGCAATACTGACTTGCCGGGGTCTTGCAGCCCCCGGCACACTGGCTTGCCGAGGTCCAGATGTTGGTCCGTCCTTCTCCTCCTTTTCGTCCTTAAGTGGTTTGGTCAGGATACGCGAGCCCTGCGAACCAAGGGAAACGAAAAGAACGGCAAAGGGATGCGCACTCGACCTCTAAGTTAGGGGTTAGCCGCAACTAAGCACTGTCAACCCTAACCAAGGACGACACTCGACTCAGCATGCATGCTAAAACTCAGGGCGCCAGCGCTTTATCTTCGCTCAGGGTCTGCGCCTGGCTTTGTACAAAGGATTACATGCAACAGCGGCAAGACTTGTACAAAATGGTGGTTGCCGGACAGGGTCCGACAACCGCGCCTTACGGGTAAAACTTACGAAGATGCTCGATGTTCTAGGAGTTTCTCACCGGAAAGCCATCTTCGGTCTCAAGGAGGACAGCGCCAGGCCTAGTGACTCGTTTCACCCGGTAAGGGCCTTCCCACTTCGGCGTCAACTTGTTGGAATTCTTGGCGGAATGAACGCGCTGAAGAACAAGGTCGCCTTCCTCGAGACTTCTGGCTTTAACTTTGCGGCTATGGTAGCGGTGCAAAGCTTGCTGGTAGCGAGCAGCTCGCACAGCAGTCTGAAGACGATCTTCCTCAAGGAGCAGCGCGTCATCTTGCCGCAGCTGCTCTTGCTCAAGCTCATCATAAGCGAGCACTCGAGGTGACCCGTATATGAGTTCCGTGGGGATAACTGCCTCTGCTCCATAGACTAGAGCGAAAGGTGTCTGGCCAGTGGCTCGACTTGGCGTCGTCCTGATCGACCAAAGAACCACCGACAGCTCCTCAATCCAGTTTCTTCCGCACTTGTGCAGCCTGTCGAAAGTCCTAGTCTTGAGCTCGCGCAGCACTTCAGCATTTGCCCTCTCCGCTTGACTGTTGCTCCTGGGGTGAGCAACAGAAGCAAAGCAGACCTTGGCGCCAAGATCTTGGATGTATTGCATGAAGGTGCGGCTCGTGAATTGCGTACCGTTGTCGGTGATGATCCTGTTAGGGATCCCGAAGCGGCAAACAATCGACCTGAAGAACTTGACTGCTGACTGTGCTGTCACCTTCCTCACTGGTTCCACTTCTGGCCACTTTGTGAACTTGTCGATTGCGACGTACAAGTACTCAAAGCCCTCGACTGCTCGGGGGAAGGGGCCGAGGATGTCGAGCCCCCAGACCAAAAATGGCCAGGATAAAGGGATCGTCTGGAGAGCTTGAGCTGGCTGGTGTATCTGCTTGGAATGGAACTGGCACGCTTCACACTTGGTTACTTGTGCAGTTGCATCCTGGAGGGCTGTCGGCCAAAAGAAACCTTGCCGAAAAGCTTTACCAGCAAGTGCTCTTGCGCCAATGTGGTGACCACAAATGCCTCCATGTATCTCTGCCAACAGCTTCTGTCCATCTCCCCGGGGAATACACTTCAATTTCACATCGTTGAGTCTTCTTCTGTACAATGCGTTGTCGACGAACTGATACATACTTGACTGCCGGGCTACTCTTTCCGCTTCTTCTGGCTCTTCGGGAAGTTCTCCTGTCTGGAGGAAACGGACGATTTGCTGTGCCCATGCTGGAGCTTGTGGCTCGACAACAAGGACTAAAGGCATATCTGCTGCTGCGGGAACATCCGCTTCTACGGCGAGAACCTACGGCTCAGCCGGAGCTTGACGTTCCCCGTCAAGCTTGCCAGAGCAAAACTTGTCGGGAGTGCCTGCTACAACGAAACAAACCCTGGGGCTTGTCGGAGCAGGCTGCTCCTCAGCACTCTTGGCGTTGATCTTGGGAACCTTCTTGGCGGCGGCTTCGGGAAGCTCTGCCGGAAGATATTCACCAGAAATCAATTTCCTCTTCTTGCTCTGTCCAGTTGATGGCGTCACAGACGGTTGAGTCAGCTTGAGCACAAAGATCCCTGGTTCCACAGGTAACTTAAGTGCTCCGCATTTTGACAGGCCGACAGCAATGTCGTTCTGAGCTCTTGGAACATGTTCCATCTGTAGGCCGACGAAGCGCTCTTCTAGCTTCCTCACTTCATCAACGTAAGCTTCCATCAACGGACTCTGATAATTCTTGTTCACTTGGCGGACGACAAGCTGCGAGTCACCCCTGATAATGAGCTGCTTGATCCCAAGGTCTGCCACGATCCTGAGACCAGCGAGCAATCCTTCATACTCTGCAGTATTGTTTGTTGCTTGCTCCTTGGGAAAGTGCATCTGGACCACGTACTTGAGGTGCTCTTCGATGGGTGCGACAAGCAGCACGCCAGCACCGGCGCCTTGCAGCGAGAAAGCACCATCAAAGTACATCAGCCACTCTTTGCTCGCTTCCTTGACGGGGATGCTCTTCTCTGGAATTTCTTCATCTGGTGTTGGCGTCCACTCTGCTATGAATTCTGCCAATGCTCTGCTTTGGATAGTTGAAGTGCTCTCAAACTTGAGGCCAAAGCTTGACAGTTCCAGTGCCCACTCAACAATCCTGCCTGTTGCTTCTGGATTCTGCAGTATCCTCTTCAGCGGAAAGCGAGTGACAATTGTGATCTCATGTGCTTGGAAGTAATGGCGCAGCTTCCTCGAGGCCATGAGAAGGCCGAAGAGCAATTTCTGTACACCAGAGTACCTTGACCTAGCCCCCTGCAGAAGGGAACTGACAAAGTAGACTGGGCGCTGCACCATTTTCTTCTGCTGTATCTCTTCGCACATCTGCGCAGATCCATCTTTGTCGGGACCAGAGCTTGTCGGGGAAGCCCCCTGCTTGTCGCTGGATGTGCTTGCCGCGGCCGCTGGCTCATTATCTGCCTCTCTCTCCGCTACTAACGCAGCACTAACCACTTGATTGGTCGCCGCCAGATACAGCAGTAACTTCTCTTGTGGCTTAGGTGCGACAAGTATTGGAGTGGAGGACATGTATCTCTTCAAGTCCTGCAGCGCAGCCTCCGCTTCCGGAGTCCATTTCATTGGACCTGCCTTTTTCAATATTTTGAAAAATGGCAGGGCGCGCTCGACAGACTTAGAGATAAACCTGCTGAGAGCCGCCACGCAGCCGGCAAGTTTCCGTACATCCTTGACGCGCTTCGGTGCTTCGATCTGCTCAATGGCCTTGATCTTGTCGGGATTGGCTTCAATTCCCTGCTGAGACACGAAGAACCCGAGAAGCTTGCGGGAAGGGACTCCAAACACGCACTTCTCGGGGTTGAGCTTGAGGCTGATCTTGCGCAGATTTGCAAAAGTCTCTTCTAGATCTTGAATCAAAGTTGCTTTGTCCCTGCTCTTGACCACTATGTCATCCATGTAGGCTTCCACATTTCTGTGTATTTGTGGCTCAAAAGCAGTATGGACTACCCTTGCAAATGTTGAACCAGCATTCTTCAAGCCGAAAGGCATTCGTACGAAACAGTACGTGCCACATGGAGTGATGAATGCGGTTTTATCCTCATCCTCTTCTGCCATGAAGATCTGATGGTATCCTGAGTATGCGTCAAGAAATGAAAGCAAATCACATCCGGCCGTGGAGTCAATAATCTGGTGAATGCGCGGCAAGGGAAATGGATCTTTGGGACAAGCTTTGTTAACATCGGTGAAGTCGATGCAAAGCCTCCACTTCCTGTTTGCCTTGCGCACGACTACAGGGTTGGCCAACCACGTAGGATGGAGCACCCCTCTGACAAGGCCTGCTGCTTCCAACTTCTTGATCTCTTCTGCAATGAATTCTTGGCGCTCCACTGCTTGTTTCCTGACTTTCTGCTTGACGGGCCGCGCGTGAGGACAGGCGGCAAGGTGGTGCTCAATTACTTTCCTGGGAACGCCGGGGATGTCAGACGGTTGCCACGCAAACACATCGACATTCGCCCGCAGGAAAGCAACGAGCGCGCTTTCCTATTTAGGGTCGAGAGTGGCACTGATGGTGAAGGTACCTGTAACACCCCGGATGTAACTTGCCATATTTGTAACTCCAACTCTTGCCATTTTCGGCAATGTGATATGTTATTCCCTCCGTAGTTGGGTTTCCCGTCATTTTGCTTTTTGTTCATGTCATGCATTTTATATCATGTCATCATGTGCATCGCATTTGCATACGTGTTCGTCTTATGAATCCGAGCTTTTTACCCGTTGTTCGTTTTGCAATCCGGCGCTCCTATGTCCCCCGGCGTCCCCTTTTACCTTTTTCCGTGAGCGGGTATTAAACCTTCTCGGAATGGACCGAGGTTTGTCAAGCGGCCTTGGTATAGCACCGGTAGACCGCCTGTCAAGTTTCGGGTCATTCGGAGGTCGTTCGATACTCCAATGGTTAACCGGGTAACCGTAGAGGCCTCGTGTGTGTTGCAGCCCAAAACCCCTCCAAAACAGCCCAATAACCCATCTAAGTCACTCCCATGTCCACCGCCATTCGATCACGATCGCGTTGCCGAAAACCGCACCTCATTTGGAGCTTCCTAGCCCCCTCTACCTATAAATACACCCCCTCCCCCGAAATCCCGGGTCCAAAACTACCCTAAACCTAGTCCCGCTCCACTCCGCGCCGCCGGACGCGTCCGGATCCGGCCGGACACGTCCGCCCGCCGCCGCCGGACCAACCGCAGCCCGCCACGTGGCGCCTGCCTCCGCCCCGCCGCCGTGGCCCGCGAAGCCCACGGGGAGCCCGCCTCGGGCCGCGACCGGGCCCGACCCCGCGCCGCCCCGCGCTGGTCGCCGCCCTTCGCCGGCGTCGCCCCGCCCGCCGTTGCCTCTCCCCGCCGCCAGCGCCCGCCCCGGCCGCGCGCGTCCCCTGCCGCCTCCTCGCCGCTCCGCCTGAGGCGCCCGTGCCGCCGCCGCCCGGCTCCCTCCGCTCTGCGCCACCGCCAACCGCCGCCGTCGCCCGGATCCGGCGCCGGCTAGCCGGATCCGCAGCCCCGCGCCTCTCCGGCGATCTCCCAGCACTCCGGCGACCCTCTTCTCCCACTCCGGCCGCGTTCGCCGGCGAGATCCACCGGCCACCTCGTCCGTTGACTTTTCGCGAGGTCTAAATTTCGTCTAAGTCCCCGTTTATTTTGCATTCTGTTGTCATGTTTATCGCATCATATCTCCATGTGTACTGCTCCGTTTCGTGCGTATAATATGTCAAATTGTTCGTCTCGATGAGTACATCATTGAGTTCCATTTCATGATTTTCATTTGAGCTCATCTTGTTGCCCGAAATGCTGTTAGAAGCGGGCTATGTGATGTTAGTTTCAGATCTGTTTCAGAACATGCACTTTTGTCATTTTTGCCATGATTTATGTGTGCAGCCTATGAATTGGAGCCCTACATGTGTTTTGAAATATGCCATGCCATATTTACAGGGGTGTATGCCATGTATTTTTGTGATCTTTGTGGTGACTAGCACAAGCATGCAAACTAGGGTACTTAATGTTGCTGATTTCAGAGACTTAGTATTTTCACTGTCATGTTCTGCTGTTATTTTTATGCCCTGTGTTCATGTTGTTTCAGAGAGATCTATGCCTCTTTTGAGCATGATCAGTAAGAGTGTTTTGAGCATTTGGTTTTTCTCTATCAAGCCATGCTTTTGTTTGTATTTATGGAGTGCCATAGCTTGAGTTAATCGAGCTCTACTTTTGCTATAAAATATTACTGGCAGATTGTTTACATGTTATTCGATTTTGCCAAGCTTGGTGTAGTTGATCCTTGCATGCTATGATGTTGTTCTTGCCATGTTTAGCTTCTATGCCATGTCTTCTTGATGGATGTATGATTAGTTTATCATGTAATGCTATGTAGTGAGTGCATCGAGCTCGTAAACATGCCTACTTGTTATCTGTTTTTGACATGTCCAGTTTTCTGCTAAGTCTGAAACCTGTAACGAAACTTGCTTAATTGACTTGGGTGTTATTATATTTTATGATCCCTTTTGGCTTATGGTCAGTACGGGACTTTTGTTATATGCTTTGAGTAAATTCATGACATGCCTTGCTATTCCATATTGTGTTCCTGTAGCATGTTGTTTCCTTGCTCTAAACATGTCACCCTGATGTTAGTTTCTGGCATGTTATTTTCACTAAGTCTGTGAACCTGTTATCTTTTGCACTTTTGCCATGCTTGTTTGAACCTGTTGTGGTGTGATTTAGCCGTAGCTCAGTGTTCATCTTTTGTCAAGCATCTTGATTAGATTACTGTCATATGCTTTGCTGGTACATTTGGATGCAGTAGCTTAATTTTTGTTACTTGCTAAGTAGCATCATGCTGTTAATGGCAGAATCTTGTCATTCATGTTTTGCTTGCCATTTGCAAACCGTGCATCCGTTTCCGGTGATCTTTATATCGATTTCAACCGAAATCACCTCACCTTTCCAGTGGCATACTTGGTTTGCCAAGATTATGCCTTGTTCATCCTTGTCCTTCCGGAGCATGCATATGCATTACATATCACATCTCGCATATCATGCCATGTTTTGCATCATGTTGCTTGCGCTTTGCATCGTGATTGATGTTTGTCCCCTTTGCTTGTGTTCTTGCTTTGGGTAGAGCCGAGAGACGAGTACGTGAACGAGGAACCTGTTGAGAACGCTTACGAGGATCAAGCTTTCGACAACTCTGAGAACCTTGTAGGCAAGATGACCATACCCTCGAAATCACTTCTATCTTTGCTTGCTAGATGCTCGCTCTTTTGCTATGCCTATGATGCGATACCTACCACTTGCTATATCATGCCACCCATATTGCCATGACAGCCTCTAACCATCCATGTCCTAGCAAACCGTTGATTGGCTATGTTACCGCTTTGCTCAGCCCCTCTTATAGCGTTGCTAGTTGCAGGTGAAGATGAAGTTTGTTCCTTGTTGGAACATGGACTTGTTGTTCCTTGTTGGAACAGGTTTAATTGTTGGGATATCACAATACCTCTTATTTAATTAATGCATCTATATACTTGGTAAAGGGTGGAAGGCTCGGCCTTATGCCTGGTGTTTTGTTCCACTCTTGTCGCCCTAGTACCGGTGTTATGTTCCCGGATTTTGCGTCCCTTACACGGTTGGGTGATTTATGGGACCCCCTTGACAGTTCGCTTTGAATAAGACTCCTCCAGCAAGGACCAACATTGGTTTTACCATTTGCCACCTAAGCCTTTTTCCCTTGGGTTCTGCAGACTCAAGGGTCATCTTTATTTTAACCCCCCGGGCCAGTTCTCCTTCGATTGCTGGTCCAAACTAGAGCCCTTTGCAGCGCCACCTCGGGGCAACTTGAGGTCTGGTTTTAGTTGTACGGAGTGTTCATCTGGATGTGCCCTGAGATCGAGATATGTGCAGCTCCTATCAGGATTTGTCGGCACAACCGGGTGGCTTTGCTGGATTTGTTTTATTGCTGTCAAAATGTCTTGTAGCCTGGGATTCCGAGACTGATCGGGTCTTCCCGGTAGAAGGAATATCCTTTGTTGACCGTGAGAGCTTATAATGGGCTAAGTTGGGACACCCCTGCAGGGTATTATCTTTCGAAAGCCGTGCCCGCGGTTATGAGGCAGATGGGAATTTGTTGATGTCCGGTTGTAGAAAACCCAAAGTTGACCTTAATTAAAACACATCAACCGCGTGTGTAACCGTGATGGCCTCTTCTCGGCGGGGTCCGGGAAGTGAACACGGTGTTGGAGTTATGTTTGACGTAGGTTGTTCTAGGATCACTTCTTGATCACTTCTAGCTTCACGACCGTGCTTTGCTTCTCTTCTCGCTCTCCTTTGCGTTGTTAGCCACCATATATGCTAGTCGCTTGCTGCAGCTCCACCTCACAACCTTACCCTACCTATAAGCTTAAATAGTCTTGATCTCGCGGGTGTGAGATTGTTGAGTCCCCGTGACTCACAGATTCTACCAAAACAGTTGCAGGTGCCGACGATGCCAGTGCAGATGCTTCAACCGAGCTCAAGTGGGAGTTCGACGAGGAACGTGGCCGTTACTATGTGTCTTTTCCTGATGATCAGTAGTGGAGCCCAGTTGGGGTGATCGGGGATCTGTGTAGCATTTGGGGTAGTCTTCTTTCATTTTGGTTCCGTAGTCGGACCTTGAGTGTAATCTGGAGGATGAATGTTTATTTATGTATTGTGTGAAGTGGCGACTGTAAGCCAACTATGTATCCCTTTCCCTTATGTATTACATGGGTTGTGTGAAGATTACCTCACTCGCGACATTGCTTTCAATGCGGTTATGCCTCTAAGTCGTGCTTCGACACGTGGGAGATATAGCCGCATCGAGGGCGTTACAAGTTGGTAATCAGAGCCTTCCCCGACCTTAGGAGCCCCCACTGATTGATCGTTTTTAGCGGCCGAGTTGTGTCTAGAAAATGTTTTGAGTCATTTAGGAATTATATATCGGAGAGTTTAGGAATTCTTTTTACTTCCCAGTCTCCTCATCGCTCTGGTAAGGCATCCTGACGTAGAGTTTTGACTCTTCTCTTCTCAAATTTCACTAAATTTTTTTTTAGGATCACCCGGGTATCTTAGAATCGTTCCGATGGTTTTATGATGACAACATTGTCTTGGTGCCTCCTGTCAGCAGGGGTTTAGTGGAGGTGTCCCGGGGAGTTGAGCTCCGAGGTGTTGTCATAATTTTATCGTTGCAGTTCTGGAATACCTGAGTTTAGTACGCCGACATCGAAAATCTCTTTTGTACAGTTGTTGGTGAGATAACCCTGATAGCCCAGTACTGAGGCGAGTGCGGGAGTATTGCCATAACTCGTATAACGGATGCTTTTCGAAGGTTGAGGTAGACGATTCCCGAAGGTTTCTTGGTTATGTGTTGAAGGATGGATACAGCTGGATCTAGGTATTGTTAGTTTGGGTGATATATTTTGTGTCCCCTGTATCCCCAACACCTGATTGCATAACCAGAAAGTTTCGGGAGTTTATAAGTGGGAATTCATGTAGCTCTAGTATTTCTCCCCGCAGATATTTGGTTCGTGATTGGGTAATCCTTACCAAGTATTTGTTCACATCCGTACCTTGTTGATTTTATTCCATACCTTTTTCTAAGTGGCTTCTCAACTTATGGAAGTGTCATGATTTACTTTGGAATTCATTCGTTTATTCTTGTTCGGATGTTTATTGTGAAGACTATATGTTGCCATTTCGATCCTTTGATTCAGCTTGAATATATCTCTTTCAAGATGCTAATGGATGTCACCCTCTTCAGGATGGCTCCACCAACGCGTCAGAATCCGGAACGCAATGAAGGAAGTCAGGCTAACCCTCCGCCACCACCTCCGCCTCCGGAGGCATGGCAAGCCTTGATGACTGCCACAAATGCCAACGCTCAGATTCTGATTCAGCTCTTGCAAGATCGCAACCAAGGGCAAGGTAATCAAGGAAATCAAGGCCAAGGCAACAACCAGCCGCACTTCGCTTCACTCAATCAGTTCCTTGCTAATCAGCCAAAGACCTTCAGCTACTGTGTCGAGGCCACAGACGCCGATGATTGGCTAGTGGATATCAGCAAGCATTTCGAGTGCAGCAATGTCAGACCTGAGGACTTTGTCAAGTTTGCCTCTTTTCAACTCAAAGATCAAGCTGCTGAATGGTTCCAGCAATACAAAGATTCCAGAGGAGGTCGTGTGATTACCTGGGATGATTTCCGCCGTGACTTCAAAGCTCATCACATTCCAGAAAGTGTTGTTGAGAGTAAGCGTGAGGAGTTCCGCAATCTCAAGCAAGGCAACATGTCTGTGTATCAATACAACACTCAGTTCCAGAAGCTCTCTCATTTTGCGAAGCAAGACATCCCTGATGAGAAGAGCATGATCTACCAGTTCAGGCGTGGTCTCAGAGAAGATCTGCAATTTGCTCTCGTGCTTTTTGAGCCATTAAAGTATGATGAATTCTACAACATGGCACTGAAACAAGAAGCGGCTCAGCTCAAGTGTGAGGCATCTAGGAAGAGAGTCAGAGACGCAGTTCAGTCTTCTTCTTCCTCACTTGTGGCAGCTAAGCAACAGAAGTTCTGGTTGCCTCCTCCTCCTCCATTCCGTCAGCCTTATCAGCAGAAGAACTCAGGTGGTCGTGGATCTTCCCACCCACCCAACCCTGGCTATCAGAACAAGTCTCAGAACCAAGCTCCAAGGCCAAGTGCTCCTTATCATCGTCCGCTCTCAGAGGTGACTTGTAACAAATGTCAGCAGAAGGGTCACTATGCGAACAAGTGCTTCAACCAAAGGCGCCTTCCGCCTCCTCCTCCTGTGAAATCTTCCAGCAATGCAGTGGTCAAGCATAATTCCCAGTCTGCAAAGGTGAACATGTTGAATGCAGCTCAAGCGGAGGATTCTTCAGAAGTGATCATGGGTAATCTCTCAGTTAATGATATTCCCGCAAAAGTCTTATTTGATACTGGAGCATCGCACTCTTTCATTTCAAGACCTTTTGTGGCTATGCATGATTTGGGTACTCAAGTTTTGCCGAGACCTTTGTCTGTTGTGTCCCCGGGCAAGCAAATGACATCTAATGTTTCCATCAAGATGGGCGACTATAGATTCTTGTCTAAACCAATTGTTCTTGGTGACTCTGATATTGATCTTATTCTCGGGATGGATTGGCTCTATAAGCACAAGGCTCAGCTTGATTGTGCTGCCAGGGAAATTCAATTGACTCACTCTTCTAACGATGTGATAATTTATGCCGCTCGTGATGATACCATTCGGTTGTTTTCTCTCAATGAGAAGGGTCAATTGGATCCTATCTCTCAAATTCCAGTCGTTTGTGAGTACCAAGATGTCTTTCCAGAAGAGCTTCCGGGTATGCCTCCTCACCGGCCAGTGGAATTCGTTATTGATCTTGAGCCTGGCATGGAACCCGTTTGCAAGCGTCCATACAAGCATGGGCCAAAAGAGTTGAAGGAATTGAAGAAACAACTCGATGAACAAGAGCGTCTGGGCCTGATCAGACCGAGTTCTTCTCCTTGGGGTTGTGGTGTTCTTTTTGTCCAGAAGAAGGATGGCACGGACCGACTTTGCGTCGATTACCGTCCATTGAACAAGAAGACTATCAAGAACAAGTACCCACTTCCCAACATCAATGAGCTATTCGAGCAACTTAAAGGTGCTAAAGTGTTCTCAAAGCTTGACCTTCGTATGGGGTATCATCAAATTCGCATTCGTGAAGAAGATATTCCCAAGACAGCATTCAGAACAAGTTTTGGTTCTTATGAATATACTGTCATGTCATTCGGCCTTGTCAATGATCCTCCAACATTCACTCGCTTGATGAATTTCATCTTCAACCCCTACACCAATGAATTTGTCTTGGTCTATCTCGATGATATTTTGGTCTTCTCCAAGAATAAGAAGGATCATGCCATACATTTGCAATTGGTGCTCGACAAGCTCAGAGAGTATCAATTATATGCGAAGTTCTCCAAATGTGAATTTTGGCTTGATGAAGTTCTTTACCTTGGGCATATCATCTCTGCCAAGGGCATTGCTGTTAATCCTGAGAAGGTGTCTGCAGTCGTGAATTGGGAACCTCCTCAGAATGTCAAGCAGCTTCGCAGTTTTCTTGGACTTGCAAGTTATTGCCAAAGATTCGTTGAGAATTTCTCAAAGATTGCAAAGCCTCTTTCCTACCTCCTCCAGAAGCATGTGAAGTATGTCTGGTCTCCTAAGTGTGACGTTGCTTTCAACACTCTCAAAGAGAAACTTGTCACTTCTCTAGTGTTGACTCCTCCTGACGATTCCAAGCCTTATGAAGTTTTCTGTGATGCTTCTCTTCAAGGTCTTGGTGCTGTCTTAATGCAAGAGAAGAAGGTTGTGGCCTATACCTCTCGTCAGTTGAAGCCCAACGAAAAGAACTACCCCACTCACGATCTTGAGTTGGCGGCAGTTGTCCACGCACTAATAACATGGAAACATCTCCTGTTGGGAAGGAAAGTGGACATATTCACTGATCACAAGAGTCTCAAGTACATCTTCACTCAGCCCAACCTCAACCTCAGGCAGACTCGATGGGTCGAAATGATTCAAGAGTATAATCCGAGTATTGAATATACTCCAGGCAAGGCCAATGTGATTGTAGACGCTTTGAGCAGGAAGGCTTATTGCAACAGCTTAATCCTCAAGCCCTTTCAACCGGATCTTTGTGAAGCTTTCTGCAAGTTGAATCTCCAAGTTGTTCCTCAAGGTTTTCTTGCCAACCTCGTCGTCTCTCCTACTTTGGAAGATCAAATTCGTGAGGCTCAACTGATGGATACCATGGTGAAGAAGGCGAAACGTGGTATCGACAAGGGCATTTCCAAATACAAGTGCTATCGAGTTGATGACAGAGATACTCTTTTCTTTGAGGACCGGATCATGGTTCCAAAGGGTGATCTTCGTAAAGTCATTTTGAACGAGGCGCACAACTCTCTTCTGTCAATTCATCCTGGAAGTACGAAGATGTACCATGACCTCAAGCAGTCGTATTGGTGGACTCGAATGAAGCGAGAGATTGCTCAATTCGTGAATGAATGTGATGTCTGCAGAAGGGTGAAAGCAGAACACCAACGACCAGCTGGTCTACTCCAACCTCTTGCTATTCCAGAATGGAAGTTTGATCATCTCGAAATGGACTTCGTGACTGGTTTTCCTAAGTCCAAGCGTGGAAATGATGCTATCTTCGTCGTCATCGACAAGCTCACTAAAGTGGCTCATTTTCTTCCTATCAAAGAGTCTATCACAGCAGCACAGCTGGCAGAGCTCTACACATCCAGAATTGTCTCCTTGCATGGCATTCCACAACTGATTTCTTCAGACCGTGGCAGCATCTTTACCTCCAAGTTTTGGGATTCTTTTCAGAAGGCCATGGGCACAAACATTCGCTTCAGCACAGCTTTCCACCCTCAAACTAGTGGACAAGTCGAGCATGTCAACCAAATTCTTGAAGATATGCTCAGAGCTTGTGTTATCTCTTTCGGCATGAAGTGGGAGGATTGTCTTCCATATGCTGAGTTCTCTTACAACAACAGCTTTCAAGCCAGCTCGGGCAAAGCCCCATTCGAGATTCTCTACAGCAGAAAGTGCCGTACTCCTCTCAATTGGTCTGAGACGGGCGAACGCCAACTTCTTGGCAACGATTTGATCTCAGAGGCTGAGGCAATGTGCAAGGTCATTCGTGAGAATCTCAAAGCCGCGCAGTCGCGCCAGAAGAGCTATTACGATAGCAAACATCATGATTTGGCATTCGAGATCAGAGATCATGTCTACCTCCGCGTCTCTCCAATGAAAGGAACTCGTCGCTTCGGTATCAAGGGGAAACTTGCCCCTAGATACGTGGGCCCTTTCAAGATCATCGGCAAATGAGGCGATCTCGCCTATCAACTTGAGCTTCCCTCCAACTTTGCAAATGTGCACGATGTCTTCCACGTGTCACAGCTTCGCAAGTGCTTCAAGACGTCTGAGCGCACCATCAACTTCGAAGAGATTGATCTTCAAGAAGATTTGTCCTATCATGAGCATCCCGTTGCTATTCTTGAAGAAACTGAGCGCAAGACTTGCAACAAGTCAATCAAATTCCTGAAAGTGAAGTGGTCTCACCATTTAGACCGAGAAGCCACCTGGGAGCGCGAGGACCACCTCCGTTCCGAATATCCGGAGTTCTTTCAGTCCTAGATCTCGGGACGAGATCCTCTCGTAGTGGTGGAGTGTTGTAACACCCCGGATGTAACTTGCCATGTTTGTAACTCCAACTCTTGCCATTTTCGGCATTGTGATATGTTATTCCCTCCGTAGTTGGGTTTCCCGTCATTTTGCTTTTTGTTCATGTCATGCATTTTATATCATGTCATCATGTGCATCGCATTTGCATACGTGTTCGTCTTATGAATCCGAGCTTTTTCCCCGTTGTTCGTTTTGCAATCCGGCGCTCCTATGTCCCCCGGCGTCCCCTTTTACCTTTTTCCGTGAGCGGGTATTAAACCTTCTCGGAATGGACCGAGGTTTGTCATGCGGCCTTGGTATAGCACCGGTAGACCGTCTGTCAAGTTTCGGGCCATTCGGAGGTCGTTTGATACTCCAACGGTTAACCGGGTAACCGTAGAGGCCTCGTGTGTGTTGTAGCCCAAAACCCCTCCAAAACAGCCCAATAACCCATCTAAGTCACTCCCATGTCCACCGCCGTTCGATCACGATCGCGTGGCCGAAAACCGCACCTCATTTGGAGCTTCCTAGCCCCCTTCGCCGGCGTCGCCCCGCCCGCCGTTGCCTCTCCCCGCCGCCAGCGCCCGCCCCGGCCGCGCGCGTCCCCTGCCGCCTCCTCGCTGCTCCGCCCGAGGCGCCCGCGCCGCCGCCGCCCGGCTCCCTCCGCTCCGCGCCACCGCCAACCGCCGCCGGCTAGCCGAATCCGCAGCCCCGCGCCTCTCCGGCGATCTCCCAGCGCTCCGGCGACCCTCTTCTCCCACTCCGGCCGCATTTGCCGGCGAGATCCACCGGCCACCTCGTCCGTTGACTTTTCGCGAGGTCTAAATTTCGTCCAAGTCCCTGTTTATTTTGCATTCTGTTGTCATGTTCATCGCATCATATCTCCATGTGTACTGCTCCGTTTCGTGCGTATAATATGTCAAATTGTTCGTCTCGATGTGTGCATCATTTCGTTCCATTGCATCATTTTCATTTGAGCTCATCTTGATGCCCGAAATGCTGTTAGAAGAGGGCTATGTGATGTTAGTTTCAGATCTGTTTCAGAACATGCACTTTTGTCATTTTTGCCATGATTTATGTGTGCAGCCTATGAATTGGAGCCCTACATGTGTTTTGAAATATGCCATGCCATATTTACAGGGGTGTATGCCATGTATTTTGGTGATCTTTGTGGTGACTAGCACAAGCATGCAAACTAGGGTACTTAATGTTGCTGATTTCAGAGACTTAGTATTTTCACTGTCATGTTCTGCTGTTATTTTTATGCCCTGTGTTCATGTTGTTTCAGAGAGATCTTTGCCTCTTTTGAGCATGATCAGTAAGAGTGTTTTGAGTATATGGTTTTGCTCTATTCATCCATGCTTTTGTTTGTATTTATGGAGTGCCATAGCTTGAGTCAATCGAGCTCTAATTTTGCTATAAAATATTACTGGCAGATTGTTTACATGTTATTCGATTTTGCCAAGCTTGGTGTAGTTGATCCTTGCATTCTATGATGTTGTTATTGCCATGTTTAGCTTCTATGCCATGTCTTCTTGATGGATGTATGCTTAGTTTATCATGTAATGCTATGTAGTGAGTGCATCGAGCTCGTAAACATGCCTACTTGTTATCTGTTTTTGACATGTCCAGTTTTCTGCTAAGTCTGAAACCTGTAACGAAACTTGCTTATTTGACATGGGTCTTTTTACATTTTATGATCCCTTTTGGCTCATGGTCAGTAAGGGACTTTTGTTAAGTGCTTCGCGTAGATTCATTCCATGCCTTGTTTTGCTATATTGTGTTCCTGTAGCATGTTGTTTCCTTGCTCTAAACATGTCATCCTGATGTTAATTTCTGGCATGTTGTTATTTTCACCAAGTCTGTGAACCTGTTATCTTTTGCACTTTTTCCATGCTTGTTCGAACCTGTTGTGGTGTGATTTATCCGTAGCTCAGTGTTCATATTTTGTCAAGCATCTTGAGTAGATTACTGTCATATGATTTGCTGGTACGTTTGGGTGCAGTAGCTTAATTTCTTGTTACTTGCTAAGTAGCATCATGCTGTTAATGGCAGAATCTTGTCATTCTTGTTTTGCTTGCCATTTGCAAACCGTGCATCCGTTTCCGGTGATCTTTATATCGATTTCAACCGAAATCACCTCACCTTTCCAGTGGCATACTTGGTTTGCCAAGATTATGCCTTGTTCATCCTTGTCCTTCCGGAGCACGCATATGCATTACATATCACATCTCGCATATCATGCCATGTTTTGCATCATGTTGCTTGCGCATTGCATCGTGATTGATGTTTGTCCCCATTGCATCACTCCTCCAGCAAGGCCCAACATTGGTTTTACCATTTGCCACCTAAGCCTTTTTCCCTTGGGTTCTGCAGACTCAAGGGTCATCTTTATGTTACCCCCCCGGGCCAGTTCTCCTTCGATTGATGGTCCAAACTAGAGCCCTTTGCAGCGCCACCTCGGGGCAACTTGAGGTCTGGTTTTAGTTGTACGGAGTGTTCATCTGGATGTGCCCTGAGACCGAGATATGTGCAGCTCCTATCAGGATTTGTCGGCACAACCGGGCGGCTTTGCTGGATTTGTTTTATTGCTGTCGAAATGTCTTGTAGCCCGGGATTCCGAGACTGATCGGGTCTTCCCGGTAGAAGGAATATCCTTCATTGACCGTGAGAGCTTATAATGGGCTAAGTTGGGACACCCCTGCAGGGTATTATCTTTCGAAAGCCGTGCCCGCGGTTATGAGGCAGATGGGAATTTGTTGATGTCCGGTTGTAGAAAACCCGAAGTTGACCTTAATTAAAACACATCAACCGCGTGTGTAACCGTGATGGCCTCTTCTCGGCGGGGTCCGGGAAGTGAACACGGTGTTGGAGTTATGTTTGACGTAGGTTGTTCTAGGATCACTTCTTGATCACTTCTAGCTTCACGACCGTGCTTTGCTTCTCTTCTCGCTCTCCTTTGCGTTGTTAGCCACCATATATGCTAGTCGCTTGCTGCAGCTCCACCTCACAACCTTACCCTACCTATAAGCTTAAATAGTCTTGATCTCGCGGGTGTGAGATTGTTGAGTCCCCGTGACTCACAGATTCTACCAAAACAGTTGCAGGTGCCGACGATGCCAGTGCAGATGCTTCAACCGAGCTCAAGTGGGAATTCGACGAGGAACGTGGCCGTTACTATGTGTCTTTTCCTGATGATCAGTAGTGGAGCCCAGTTGGGGTGATCGGGGATCTGTGTAGCATTTGGGGTAGTCTTCTTTCATTTTGGTTCCGTAGTCGGACCTTGAGTATAATCTGGATGATGAATGTTTATTTATGTATTGTGTGAAGTGGCGACTGTAAGCCAACTATGTATCCCTTTCCCTTATGTATTACATGGGTTGTGTGAAGATTACCTCATTTGCGACATTGCTTTCAATGCGGTTATGCCTCTAAGTCGTGCCTCGACACGTGGGAGATATAGCCGCATCGAGGGCGTTATAGTACCACCAGTGCCGTCCTCCTTGGCGGACACCTTCTTGGTCGCTGGCGGAGCTGCCATCGTCTTCTTACACTTGCCGGTGGAGCTCGATGGTGCGTCCTCGACGGTAGCGCAGCACTCCGAAGAGGTGCGCTTGCCGGAGTGAGCATCAGAACTCTTGCCGGACCTGGTCTTCTTCTTCCCCCCGGGAGCTTCAGCGGCAAGTGTCTCGCGATCCGCTGCGGCTGCCGCTTCCTGGTAGATCTTGTCGGCACAGATAAGAGCGTCTTTCTGGTCGCCATGTACAGAGATGACACTTATCGGGCCTGGCATCTTCAGCATGTTGTACGCGTAGTGAGAGGCCGCCATGAACTTGGCGAGCGCTGGACGGCCGAGAATTCCATTGTAAGGTAATGGAAAATCGGCAACGTCAAAAGTGATCCTCTCAGTCCTGAAGTTCAGCTCGCTGCCAAATGTCACCGGCAGCGTGATCTTCCCCTTCGGCTTGCTCCTTCCCAGGTTGATTCCTTGGAATGTACCGGTCTCTTTGAGCTCGCTGTCAGGGACCTGGAGTTTTCGGAGCACAGCGGAGGAGATCAGGTTCAAGCCGGCCCCGCCGTCAACTAGCATCTTAGTGACCTTGAGGTTGCGGATAGTTGGTGAGACCAACATCGGCAAGCACCCGACCGCAGTTGTGCGATCAGGGTGGTCCTCAATATCAAAGATGATAGGCGTGCTGGACCATTTCAGAAGCTTGCGTGATTCGACGGGTGGTTCTACCGCATTGACTTCCCGCACCCACTGTTTAAGTTGGCGGTGCGAAGTATGCAGAGAAGCACCACCGTCAACGCACAAGACCTCTGTGGCTTTCTGAAACTCCTGCTCGCTGGTCTCGTCATCATCCATGTCTTCGTCGTCGTCGTCTTCATCCTTGTCGCGGCCGCGGGGAGGTCTGTCTCCTTGCCGCTGATTGGCCTTGCCGCGACGTCCTCCCCGGCCGGTGCGCTTCGTACCGGATCCTCCAGCACCTGCTTGGGCTTTCTCCTTGTCGCGTCGCTCGTACTCGGCCTTTTGCAGCTCGACAAGCTGCTCGACCTTCTTGCAGCTCTGGAGGTCATGGCCCTTGGTGCGGTGGATCTTGCAGTACTGTTTGTTGGTGCCGTCCTGCTTGTCGGCGGCCGCCACAGCCTGGCAGTTAGCGCATGCGGCAACCTCCTTGCCGGAGCCACCATCTTTGGCTTTCTTGGCGCCACCGTCGTCGCCGGACTGCTCAACAACTAGCACATCCTTGCCTTTCCTCTTCCTGTTGTTCCGCCGCCGGTTTTTATTTGCCGGGGCAGCATCCTCACTGTCAGATCCTCCTGTTCCTGTATTCTCTCCGGGGAGTTTCCTCCCTTCCTCAGCGCATGCACACCTGTCGGCCAGAGCATACAGCTCGCTGACGTCTCTGATCTTGCACATCGCCATCTCCTCCCGCATCCTGCGGTTACGCACGTTCTGATGGAACGCGCTGATAACCGCGGCAGGGTGGACATCTGGGATGTTGCGTTGCACTTGGCTGAATCTCTGGATGTACTTGCGCAAGGGCTCTCCTTCCTTCTGGGCAAGCAGGTGAAGGTCACTCTCCTGGCCATGAGGTTTGTGGCCGCCTGTAAAGGCGCCGACAAACTGATGGCACAGGTCTGCCCAGGAAGATATGGAGTTTTCCGGCAAGTGCATGAGCCAGGATCTGACGTTGGGCTTGAGCACCAGAGGGAAGTAGTTGGCAAGGATCTTGTCGTCTCGCCCCCCGGCAGCCTGCACCACGATGGTGTAGATGCTAAGGAACTCTGACGGATGCAACCTGCCGTCGTACTTCTCGGGTACGTCTGGCTTGAAATTCTTCGTGCTGGGCCACTGGACTTGCCGCAGCTCACGAGTAAACGCAGGGCAACCTACCGCGTACGGCAGGTCTCCTGGTTCCCCTAGCGCATGCATGTCGACGGTGGGCCCAGCGCGTCGGTCTGATTGACGCCGTGTTTCTCTTCAGCGCTCGATGCGGGTACGAGCGTCTTCTTGCTGCCGTTCGTGAAGAACGTGGCGCTGATCGCGACGAGTTCGCGGATCTGATGAAGTGGTGGAGTCGCTGTCGTGGTGGACCCGGCGAGTCGATCTTGGCCTTCGGGGCGGGGAGTGCACGGTGGTCGCACCCCCACCGGTCTTGTCGCCATCGGCTCGCACCTGGCTGGCTTGCCGCGGCTACGATGTGGTTGGCTGCCGCGGAGTGTCACCGTTGGCGAAGCCGATGAGGCTCTGAATGGTGGCCCTCCAGTCGTCGATCTTGTCTGGCGTTGGAGGGAAGTCTAGGAGCAGTTGAGCTCGCACCAAAGCTTCTGCTGGAGTGGCGGGTAGCGGCGGCGAACGGTGCGAGGAGCAGGATACGCTCGGACTTCCAACAATGTTAGAAGGAGCAGTATTCCGTCCAGGCGACCGTGCCTCGCTTGCGCCAGCACGTTGGCGTGGATGCTGGCCTGGAGCATCTCGAGATCTGCCAGCTCGATTTGGGTCCAGCGAACGTATGGTACCATGAGTACCACGACGCTGCCGGTCCCGCGCTTCCTGAGATGGGCGCGGAGCATCCATCGACGCCCGGTCGTCGTGGGAGCCTGCTACACCGCCGACGGGCAGCGCAGCCTTGTCCTTGGACCTGGTGGCACCGTGGGCTTCTTCGTCGACGCCCGTTCTTCCGCCGGCGTCTTCCCCACCAGCCGTTTGTTCTGGCGGCGGTGGGTTCGACGCGGACGGAGCAGCCGCCTCCGAAGCCTTCTTCTTCGGCGGCATGTCGAGGAAGTCAATGAAGATCTAGCTCGTGCGAACGCCGGATCGGGTTCACACAACCTCGACGCCCCCTACCTGGTGCGCCAAAGATGCCGGGGAAATCTGGCTCCTCGAGCACCTATGGGGACGGAACCCCTTCTCGGTTCGGCGGGGGGCGGAGGTCGCGCAAAGAGCGGATCAAGGCGAGGCACGCGAGGGGTTTTTACCCAGCTTCGGAGCTCTCCGGAGAGATAATATTCCTACTGCTGCTTTGTGGATTGTATTGAGTTCTTGCTCGGGAGCGCTGGGTGCTACAGTACACACCAGCAGCTAACGAGTCCGAGCGGGAGTGTTCTACTATTCGTCCTTCTGGGGCGATCCCCCCTCTACGTTGTGCATGGGCCTCCTTTTATATGCTCAAGAGGTCTCCAACAGGTGGCAACGTAGGCGAGGGCAAAAATGGAAAGGTGCTGCGGTAGGTACAGCTACCTACACAGTGTATCATACCTAACCCCGACGGCAGGGGACAAAGGCATTAAATGCCTATCTACGTCGCCCAGACGGTGCAGAAAAGGGACCGTCAGGGGCGCCACCGCTTGCCACGATGGCGATCTTGTCAGCGCTGCATGCCACAGTGTACCCCTGGCTGCACAGCCTCCCGCCACGTACGCCTGGAAGGGTCCCAGAGCGACACGTAGGTGGGTGAGCTGGAGCGCAGGCACAGAGTGGTTGCTTGCCGCGGCGCCGGGAGCTTGTCGCTCGTCGGGTCCTGCCGGGACGCGTGGCGCGTCGCGGCAAGTTCCTTGAGATGCCTTGGTTGGCCTTCCCGGCAAGCTCCTCTTGCCGGGGTCTTGTGCCTCGAGTGGCCTTCCCGGCAAGCTCCTTTTGCCGGGGACTTGTCTCCTTGGCTTAAATACTTTGTTCTTGAATGGCTCCAAAGGAACCATAGAGGGCCTTGGTGATCACCTGACAAGCCTTGCCGCGGGGTGCTGCGACTGCCCGTGCACAAGTTCGGGATATTAGGGTACCCCTACCCTAGTGCCCCGACAACTATGTTCTGAGATTGATGTTGCTATGACTTTGCTATGCTTAATGCTTTTCACTAGGGCCCGAGTGCCATGATTTCAGATCTGAACCTATTATGTTTTCATGAATATATGTAAGTTCTTGATCCTATCTTGCAAGTCTATAGTCACCTACTATGTGTTATGATCCGGCAACCCCGAAGTGACAATAATCGGGACCACTCCCGGTGATGACCATAGTTTGAGGAGTTCATGTATTCACTATGTGCTAATGCTTTGTTCCGGCTTTCTATTAAAAGGAGGCCTTAATATCCCTTAGTTTCCATTAGGACCCCGCTGCCACGGGAGGGTAGGACAAAGATGTCATGCAAGTTCTTTTCCATAAGCTCGTATGACTATATTCGGAATACATGCCTACATTACATTGACAAATTGGAGCTAGTTCTATGTCACCCTATGTTATGCTTGTTACATGATGAACCGCATCCGGCATAATTATCCATCACCGGTCCAATGCCTATGAGCTTTTCCTATATTGGTTCTCGCTTAATTACTTTTCCGTTGCTACTATCACAATCACTACAAAACACCAAAAATATTACCTTTTGATTTCTTTACTTTTGTTACCGTTACCACTACTATCATATTACTTTGCTACTAAATACCTTGCTGCAGATATTAAGTTATCCAGGTGTGGCTGAATTGACAACTCAGTTGCTAATACTTGAGAATATTCTTTGGCTCCCCTTGTGTCGAATCAACAAATTAGGGTTGAATACTCCACCCTCAAAAACTGTTGCGATCCCCTATACTTGTGGGTTATCAAGACTATTTTCTGGCGCCGTTGCCGGGGAGCATAGCTGTATTCTTTGAGTCACTTGGGATTTATATCTGTTGGTCACTATGAAGAACTTGAAAGACGCTAAGACAACAATTTATCCCTCAACTACGAGGGGAGGTAAGGAACTGCCATCTAGCTCTGCACTTGATTCACCTTCTATTTTGAGTAAGCTTGCGACACATAAACCTGCTTCTGCTATTTATTCTGATATGTCGCATGTTATTGATGATGCCACTTCTGCTATGCATGATACTTATGATGAAACTACTTCTATGCTTGATACTTCTGTGCCACTTGGTGAATTTCTTGATGAACAAATTGCTAGGGCTAGAGAGAAAGAAATTATTGAAACTGATTGTATTGATGAATGTGATGATGAAGATATGCCTGTTATTCCTAAGGGTTATGTTTTTGATATGGAAGCTTCTGCAGCTATTTTAGCTTGCAAAGATAGATATGAACTGAAAAGGTTATTAGTTGAATGGAATAAGCAATCTCTTAAAGATAGAATGAAACCTGACCCTGCTTTTGCTACTTCACCTATCTGTGTTGCCGATAAGGATTATGAATTCTCTGTTGATCCTGATATAATTACGTTGGTTGAATCTGATCCTTTTCATGGTTATGAATCTGAAACTGTTGTGGCACATCTTACTAAATTGAATGATATAGCCACCCTGTTTACTAATGATGAGAGATCTCGATACTTTTATATCCTTAAAATATTTCCGTTCTCATTAAAGGGTGATGCTAAGATATGGTTTAATTCTCTTGATCCTGGTTATGTGCGTAGTCCCCAGGATATGATTTATTACTTCTCTGCTAAATATTTCCCTGCTCATAAGGAACAAGCTGCTTTGAGGGAAATATACAACTTTGTGCAAATTGAAGAAGAGAGTCTCCCACAAGCTTGGGGGAGGCTTCTCAAGTTACTTAATGCTTTGCCTGATCATCCTCTTAAGAAAAATGAAATACTTGATATCTTTTATAATGGACTAACCGATGCTTCCATAGATTACCTGGACAATTGTGCTGGTTCTGTTTTCAGGGAAAGAACACCGGATTAAGCTGAAATTCTATTGAATAATATGTTGACAAATGAAAATAATTGGACACTTTCTAAGCCAGCTCCTGCTCCAATTACTGAGCCTATTTCTAAACCAACTCCGAAGAAGATAGGTGTTCTATTTCTCAGTCCAGAAGATATGCAAGAGGCAAAGAAATCTATGAAAGAAAAGGGTATTAAAGCTGAAGATGTTATGAATTTACCTCCTATTTAAGAAATACATGGTCTTAATTTACCGCCTGTTGAAGAAACATATGATCTTAATCCATTACCTACTGAAAAACCTCCTGGTCTTGATAACCCGACACAGGTAGTAAAGGTAAATTCTCTCTACAGATATGATAGAGCTGAAATCCCTCCTACTAAATTTGCTAGCCAATGCTTAGATGAGTTTGATAATTTTATGATTAAGCAAGAAGATTTCAATGCTTATTTTGGTAGACAATTAAAACAAAATGCTTATATGATTAAACACTTGGGTGATTATATGGCTAATATTAGAGGTGAACTTAAACTCGTTAGCAAACATGCTTCTATGGTTACCACTCAAGTAGAACAAGTACTTAAAGCTCAAAATGATTTGCTCAATGAAATGAATAGTAAGAAAAATGATTATGCTGTTAGAGTGGCTACTAGAACTGGTAGAATGACTCAGGAACCTTTGTATCCTGAAGGCCACCCTAAGAGAATTGAGCAAGATTTTCAGAGAAATAATATTGATGTACCTAGTTCTTCTAAAAAGAAGAAAAATAAAAATGATAGGACTTTGCAAACTTCTAGTGAACCTATTGCTGAACCACCTGATAATCCAAATGATATCTCTATGTCTGATGCTGAAACACAATCTGGAAATGAACATGAACCTAATGAAAATGCTAACGATGATGTTCATGATGATGCTCAACCTAGTAATGATAATTATGTAGAAATTGAACCTGATGTTGATCTTGATAACCCACAATCAAAGAATCAACGTTATGATAAGAGAGACATTGTTGCTAGGAAACACGGTAAAGTAAGAGAACAATGGGTTCAGAAACCCATGCCCTTTCCTCCCAAACCATCCAAGAAAAAGGATGATGAGGATTTTGAGCGCTTTGCTAAAATGATTAGACCTATCTTTTTGCGTATGCGATTAACTGATATGCTCAAAATGAATCCTTATGCTAAATATATGAAAGATATTGTCACTAATAAAAGAAAGATACTGGAAGCTGAGATTTCCACATGCTTGCTAATTATACTTTTAAGGGTGGAATACCTAAGAAACTTGGAGATCCAGGAGTACCTACTATACCATGCTCCATTAAAAGAAACTATGTTAAAACTGCTTTATGTGATCTTGGAGCCGGTGTTAGTGTTATGCCTCTCTCTCTCTATATCGTAGACTTGACTTGAATAAGTTGACACCTACTGAAATATCTTCGCAAATGGCTGATAAATCAACTGCTATACCTGTCGGTATTTGTGAGGATGTGCCTGTTGTAGTTGCAAACGTTACTATTTTAACAGACTTTGTTATTCTTGATATTCCCGAGGACGATAGTATGTCTATTATTCTTGGAAGACCTTTTTTTAACACTGCAGGGGCTGTTATTGATTGCAACAAACGCAATGTCACTTTTCATGTTAATGGTAATGAGCATACGGTACACTTTCCGAGGAAACAACCTCAAGTTCATAGTATCAACTCTATTGGAAAAATTCCATCGATTATTATTGGAGGTTTTGAATTTCCTCTTCCTACTGTCAAGAAGAAATATGATATACTCATTATTGGGGATGTGCATATCCCCGTTGAGGTAACATAGTGTTATTCGAAATTTCTCCGGTTCCATCTTAATCGGAATGAGTTTGTTAACAAGACATGATCAACCTTGTTAGTAGATTCCTTTTGATGAGCGTGAGATGGATGAAACTAGAAGGCACAACCTTCTGTACCCTCTTTATACTTTCTGTTATTTAGTTGAAATAAAGTAAAAAAGGTATTTTTTTGTCTATTTCCTGATTTATCCGTGTAATATAAAAATACCCCGAAAATAAAAGTCCTCCAAATGCCATGCCGATTTAATATGATTTTTTCGGGAATATTTGAGGATTTTTGGTACTGAAAGCACCGCGGGGCACGCCCCCTGCCTCATGGGCCCATGGTGACCCTCCTCCACTTATTCCTGCACCCATACAGTTCTTCTTCCTCCCAGAAACACGAATATCTAGCTCAAGCACGAGTTCTAGCTCACTTTGCTGTGATTTTTGATCTCCTTGCTCAAAGCACCTCTCACAAAACTGCTTTGGGAGATTGTTCCTTGGTATGTGACTCCTCCATTGCTCCAATTAGTTTTTGTTCTAGTGCTCTATTCTTTGCAAATTTGTGCTGCCTAGGTGACCATGTTCTTGAGCTTGCATGTCAAATTTATATGGTTCCAAGTAGTTCTAATGCTTGATATAGTCTCTAGGCACTTGTAGGAGTAGTTGCTATCAATTTTGTTGAGCTTGGTTCACTTTTGTTTGAAGTTACTAAAAATTTCAGAATTTTTCAGAAAAAGATGAAGAGACTCTTGAGGGGCTCATCGAGCCGAAGCTCGAAGGAAAAGCAAAATGAAGAAGCACAGAGGCCCAAATATAATTTGCCTCGTACCACGGAGGTCCGGCCGTGTGAATGGCCTTCCGATGATTTCTTGAGAGCAGCCGGGATTTATGAGGATTTCTATTCATTGGCTGAGAATGCTGGCCTCACCGACTTCCTCCGCGACCAACGTCATCACTATCTCTTACTCACCAATACTTTTGTGCAAAACTTCTACTATTTCCCTAAGGAATCACCTCCTTCAGTAGAGGTTCATTTATATGACATCGTTAAGAACATGCCATTAGCTGAATTTTGCAAGGTTTACAAAATACCCTTCGAGGGTACTTTAGATGAACCACATCGTAAAGATGTGGAAGAATTTATTGACACCATCACTGTGGGAGAAACCAGGAAGGTTTCTAATGAAGAATCACTAGCATACATTTTCCTGTTTTACGCTACTTTGCCATTTTTGCTAGTCGTTGCTTGATTGGTCGCGGAAACTATGGAAACCTTAGTGTTCCTGATATTATCATTTTGTTCCATGGTTTATTCCGCGATAACACTATTAGTATGGGCGGAATTATTGCTAAACGGTTAAGTTTGAACCGTACAAAGGGCCCCATCTTTGGAGGTATTTATGCTTCACGCCTTGCTGCACATTTTAGCATACCTATTAGACTTTATGAGAAAGAAGAAAAATTGCTGCCTAGTTCTTATTTAGATTATAAGAGTATGCTAGCACATGACTTTATTGTTAAAGGCAGGGAAGGGGAGCTTAAATACAAATTATTCTTTCATAAACATCACCCTGAGACTATCACCTTGCATGCTCCTTCCTTGTTTGATTTATCAGAGAGTCCGTACCTCGTTCCATGGGCTTCCGTTCAAGCCTACCGGAACCCTACACTAGCCCCGGAGCCAGAACCACAATATGAGCCTCCACGACAGTCTGATTACTTTTGGGATCCAGAGATGGCTGCCAGCTAGTGGCAGCCAGAGTCTTCCTCATCACAGTACGACCCCAACTACTATTATGGGTATCCGCCAGGCCAACCGTGGCCATAGACCAACTTAGGCCAAAAGACTAAGCTTGGGGGAGTATGTATTTCCCACCGACATTACATTTATGTTCACACACTCATTGCCAGATGTCGGTGCTCATACTTTTTCACTGTAATATCCATGCTAGTTCATTTCTTTTTCTTGCTTTCTTCTTGTGTGTTTGTTAAACCTTGAGAAAAACCAAAAAAATTAGTAATAGCTTCTAGTTAGTTTACTTTCTTGCTGTAGTAGTAATAATTAAAAAGAAAACCCAAAAATATTTCCCATTCTTCTTTTTCTTGTTGGGAGCTTTCCCGTGTAAATAGTTTTATTTCTTTTCTTTTCTTTGGGGGTCGATATGAGAAGACCATAATTAAATTGTTGAAGTGGCTCTTATATGCATTATTGTTGATCTAACCAAGAGCCCATATTGCCTTGTCTTATCCTGTTTATGGAATGCTCGCAGATTCCAGCTTAGTCCAATGCACGTGCACTCTTATTATTATTCACTTTGTCCTGTCGTGCAAGTGAAAGGCAATTATGATGATATATGATGGACTGACTGAGATGAGAAAAGCTGGTATGAACTCGACCTCTCTTGTTTTTGTAAATATGATGAGTTCATTGTTCTTGATTCAGCTTATTATGAATAAACATGTTTGCAATGACAATTAGAGATCATAGTTGCTCGTGCCATGCTTGATTAGCTATGAGTTATAATGGTTTACCTTGTGTGCCAAGATGCTATTAAAATGGTTGTGATGTGGTATAGTGGGGTGGTATCCTCCTTTGAATGATTTAAGTTACTTGACTTGGCACATGTTCACGCATGTAGTTGAAACAAATCAACATAGCCTTCACGATATTTATGTTCATGGTGGATTATATCCTACTCATGCTTGCATCCAGTGTTTATTAATTTTAATGCGTGTTCATGGCTGTTGTTGCTCTCTAGTAGCCTTCACTTGTACTAAGCGGGAATACTGCTTGTGCATCCAATCCCTTAAACCCCAAAGTTATTCCATATGAGTCCACCATACCTTCCTATATGCGGTATTTACCTGCCGTTCCAAGTAAATTTATACGTGCCAAACTCTAAACCTTCAAATAAACATTCTATTTTGTATGCTCGAATAGCTCATGTATCAACTAGGGCTGCCCTTATCTTCCATGTTAGGCGGGTTATTCTCAAGAGGAGTGGACTCCGCTCCTCACTCATGAGAAAATGGCTGGTCATCGGGATGCCCAGTCCCATGCTTTATGCAAACTAAATCAAATTAATTGCAAACAAAACTCCCCCGGGACTCTTGTTAGTTGGAGGGACTCGTTGTTTCGAGCAAGCCATGGATTGATGCTTGTTGGTGGAGGGGGAGTATAAACTTTACCATTCTGTTTGGGAACCGCCTATAATGTGTGTAGCATGGAAGATATCGCCATCTCTTGGTTGCTATGTTGACAATGAAAGTATGCTGCTCAAAATATTATTTATCTCTATTTCAAAACCGAGCTCTCGCACCTCTACAAATCCCCGCTTCCCTCTGCGAAGGGCCTATCTATTTATTTTTATGTTGAGTCATCACCCTCTTATTAAAAAGCACTAGCTTGAGAGCGCAGTTGTCATTTGCATCCATTACTATTAATTTATATTGGGTATGACTATGACTGGATCTCTTTTACCATGAATTACAATGTCTAGTCAGTCCTTGATCTTTAAAGGTGCTCTGCATTTATGTTTTGCGGTCTCAGAAAGGGCTAGCGAGATACCATCTTGTTATATCATATTATGATTGTTTTGAGAAAGTGTTGTCATCCGAGATTTATTATTATGTCTTGCTAGTTGATTATGCTATTAATATGAGTAAATATGAGACCTGAGAATTATTGCAAATGTGGTTAGTCATAATCTTTGCTGAAAACTTGAATGCTGGCTTTACATATTTACAACAACAAGAGCAAACAGAGTTTGTAAAAGTTTTTCTTTATCACTTTCAGTTTATCAACTGAATTTCTTGAGGACAAGCAAAGGTTTAAGCTTGGGGGAGTTGATACGTCTCCGTCGTATCTACTTTTCCAAACACTTTTGCCCTTGTTTTGGACTCTAACTTGCATGATTTGAATGGAACTAACCCGGACTGACGCTGTTTTCAGCAGAATTGCCATGGTGTTATTTATGTGCAGAAACAAAAGTTCTCGAAATGACCTGAAACTTCACGGAACATATTTTCGGAAATAATAAAAAATCCTTTCCAAATATGAAGACCAGGGGGCCCACACCCTGTCCACGAGGGTGGGGGGCGCGCCCCCCTACCTCGTGGGCCCCTGGAGCTCCTCCGACGCCAACTCCAACTCTATATATTTGCTTTCGGGGAAAAAAATCAAGGAGAAGAAATAATCACGTTTTACGATATGGAGCCACCGCCAAGCCCTAAAACCTCTCGGGAGGGCTGATCTCGAGTCCGTTCGGGGCTCCGGAGAGGGGGATTCGTCGCCGTCGTCATCATCAACCATCCTCCATCACCAATTTCATGATGCTCACCGTCGTGTGTGAGTAATTCCATCGTAGGCTTGCTGGATGGTGATGGGTTGGATGAGATCTATCATGTAATCGAGTTAGTTTTGTTAGGGTTTGATCCCTAGTATCCACTATGTTCTGAGATTGATGTTGCTATGACTTTGCTATGCTTAATGCTTGTCACTAGGGCCCGAGTGCCATGATTTCAGATCTGAACCTATTATGTTTTCATGAATATATGTGAGTTCTCGATCCTATATTGCAAGTCTATAGTCACCTACTATGTGTTATGATCCGGCAACCCCGAAGTGACAGTAATCGGGACCACTCCCGGTGATGACCATAGTTTGAGGAGTTCATGTATTCACTATGTGCTAATGCTTTGTTCCGGTTCTCTATTAAAAGGATGCCTTAATATCCCTTAGTTTCCATTAGGACCCCGCTGCCACGGGAGGGTAGGACAAAAGATGTCATGCAAGTTCTTTTCCATAAGCACGTATGACTATATTCGGAATACATGCCTACATTACATTGACGAATTGGAGATAGTTCTATGTCACCCTATGTTATGCTTGTTACATGATGAACCGCATCCGGCATAATTATCCATCACCGGTCCAATGCCTACGAGCTTTTCCTATATTGTTTCTCGCTTATTTACTTTTCCGTTGCTACTGTCACAATCACTACAAAACACCAAAAATATTACCTTTTGCTTTCTTTACTTTTGTTACCGTTACCACTACTATCATATTACTTTGCTACTAAATACCTTGCTGCAGATATTAAGTTACCCACGTGTGGCTGAATTGACAACTCAGTTGCTAATACTTGAGAATATTCTTTGGCTCCCGTTGTGTCGAATCAACAAATTTGGGTTGAATACTCTACCCTCGAAAACTGTTGCGATCCCATATACTTGTGGGTTATCAAAGAGCTTGATGCTCGAGGAATAATAATAAAAAGCTTCTGTCCAAGAAGCCCCCAGGTATCATGGACATACATATTTAAAGATGTATGCGTCAAAGGTGTGCGGTCGAGCCATTCCAAAGCTTTAAAGCTAAAAAGAAGAAAGGAGTCGGAAAAGAGAGAAAAAAATAATGGAAACTACAGGGGAGGAGGAGACGAACAATGGGTTTGGCGCTAGGCATAGAATGTTCGGAGTCTGGCCGCGTTCCAGGGGTTCGGCTCGAGGCGATTGTCTGATGCATCGTGAAGAAGGTACACTCCTCCAGTGAGAACTTCGTCAATTATGAAGGCACCCTCCCATTTGGGCTTGAGTTTGTCCCTTTTCTTCTCCGGCAGGCGTAGAATGAGTTCGCCAATGTTGTAAGTCTTGGCCCGTACTTCTCTACTTTGATATCTTTGAGCCTGCTGTTGGTAAAATGCTGAACGGGCTTTTGCGACGTCGCGCTCCTCCTCTAGGGCATCAAGGCTGTCCTACCGATCTAGCTCGGCTTCTCTCTCTTCGTACATGCGCACTCGAGGTGAGTCATGAACAATATCGCAGGGCAAAACAACCTCTGCGCCATACACCATAAAGAAAGGTGTGTATCCGGTAGTACGATTGGGCATGGTCCGCAGCCCCTAGAGTATGGAGTGGAGCTCCTCAACCCAGTGCTTGTATGATTCTTTCAAAGACCGCACTAGTCTGGGCTTGATGTCACTCATAATAAGACCATTGGCTCGTTCAACCTGATCGTTGCTTTGCGGGTGGTAGACAGAGGCGTAATCGAGTTTAATGCCAAGATTAGTACACCAGATTTTTACCTCGTCGGCCGTGAAATTAGAGCCGTTGTCGGTGATGATGCTGTGTGGGACACCATAACGATGCACAACACCGGATATGAATTCTATCACCGGGCTAGAATCATCCGTTTTGACTGGTTTAGCCTCTATCCACTTAGTGAATTTGTCCACCATGACCAACAAATATTTTTTCTTATGGATTCCCCCTTGAAGAGGTCCGACCATATCCAGTCCCCAGACCACGAAAGGCTAAGTAATGGGTATAGTTTGCAAAGCAGTTGGGGGCATGTGGCTTTGGTTGGCGAAGAGTTGGCATCCGACGCAGCGTTAGATGAGGTCCTGCACATCTGCTTGGGCTGTCGGCCAATAAAACTCAGCGCGGAAGGCCTTTCTAACAAGGGCCCGAGCTGCGGCATGGTGTCCGCCAAGACCAGCGTGAATTTCCGCTAAAAGGTGCCGCCCCTCTTCCTCGGAGATACATCTTTGAAGTACTCCGGTAGTACTTTTCTTGTAGAGCTCTCCGTCATGAACCTTGTAAGCCTTCGAACGCCAGACAGTGCAGCGAGCCTCATTCTGGTCTTCAGGAAGCTCCTTCCTATTAATGTAGGCCAAGAAGGGTTTGGTCCATGGGGCAATAACTGCCATAATGACATGGGCCGACAGTGTTATTTCGATGGCTGAGCCCCCGGTACTCTCTGTATGTTCGGGATTTGAGGTTGTGTTTGGATCTGGACTGTTGTTGCCGCCCTCCCCTTGCCATGCCACGGATGGCTTGAAAAGCCTTTCCAGGAAAATGTTGGGTGGGACAGGGTCGCGCTTGGCACCAATGCGAGCAAGGACGTCCGCCGCTTGATTGCTTTCCCTGGCGGCATGATGAAATTCGAGCCCTTCGAACCGAGCCAATATTTTTAAGACGTCATTACGATAAGCTGCCATATTTGGATCCTTGGTGTCAAACCTTCGTTTATTTGAGATATTGCGAGGTTTGAATCCCCGTGCACCTCTAGGCATTGGATGCCCATGGTTACGGCCATCCAAAGACCATGCAGTAGGGCATCGTATTCGGCTGCGTTGTTAGAGTCTGTGTATAATATCTGGAGTACATACTGGACGACGTCTCCAGTGGGGGATGTTAATACGACTCCCGCTCCTAGCCCTGCCAACATTTTGGAGCCGTCAAAATACATAACCCAATTGGAATATGCGTCGTACTCTTTAGGGAGTTCGGCATTTGTCCATTCGGTGATGAAGTCGGCTAGTACTTGGGATTTGATGGCTCGTCGTGGCTTGTATGTTATGTCGAATGGAAGTAGCTCTATGGCCCATTTGGCGATCCGTCCCGTGGCATCGCGGTTGTTTATTATGTCATTGAGTGGGACCTCAGAAGCCACCGTGATGGAACACTCCTGGAAGTAGTGTCGTAGCTTGCGGGATGCCATGAAGACCGCATATGCTATCTTTTGGTAGTGGGGGTACCGAGATTTGCATGGTTGAGGACAGTTTATACGTAGTATACTGGTTTTTGGAGTGGAAATTTGTGTCCGTCCCGTTCTCGTTCGACGACGAGCATGGCGCTCACCACCTGATGTGTTGCCGATATGTATAACAACATGGGCTCGCCAGTGTTCGGTGCGGCCAGGACTGGGTTGCTCACTAGGAGGGCTTTTATTTCCTCCAGTCCGGCAGTCGCTGCGTCTGTCCATTCGAAGTTATCAGTGCGTCGTAAGAGGCGATAGAGTGGTAGTGCCTTTTCTCCTAATCTGGAGATGAAGCGGCTTAGTGCTGCCATGCATCCCGCTAGTTTTTGGACCTGTTTGAGGTCTGTTGGTGTAGCCAACTATGACAGAGCTCGTATTTTAGCCGGATTCGCTTCGATTCCTCTATTGGAAACGATGAAGCCCAGCAGTTTGCCAGCGGGGACGCCGAAGACATACTTTTCCGGGTTGAGCTTAATGTCATATGCCCGGAGGTTGTTGAACGTAAGACATAAGTCGTCTATTAGTGTTTCGACATGCCTAGTTTTGATAACGACGTCATCGACATAAGCTTCTACCGTTTTGCTGATCCGTTTCTCCAGGCATGTTTGAATCATGCGTTGGTATGTGGTGCCGGCGTTCTTGAGCCCGAAAGGCATGGTGTTGAAGCAAAATGGCCCATATGGGGCGATAAATGTTGTTGCGGCTTAATCGGACTCCTTCATTTTGATTTGATGGAGTGTGTCCTAATAAATGAGGTTTAGTCCGCTGCCGTCATCCATGAGGACCTTGGTGAGTTGAAACCCGTCCACGATGGGATTGAGGACTAACGCGACTCGCGCTCGGACTGTTCTGTACTTTGGTTCGTCACCGGCGTTGAATGTTATAGCTGTGTCGTTCCAGGGGTTTATTGCAGCAAGTTGGCAGACTTCGGCGAGCTCACGAAGTGCCCTTTTGCGCTTGTTGTTTGAAGCGAATGTCTCAAAGACCGTCAATACTCTTGAGTTATCGTCTTCTAGGGGATGCCGTTCTGGGTCGTCCTTGATAAGGATGTCCTCACCGCACTTGGCTACCTGTCGTAGTATCCAGCATGCTCTAAGGCGGTGGGTTGCCACGGTATCTGGTGTTGTATGTATTTTGCACGGGCCATCGAGCCACCCCTCCAGAACGGTGCCGTGCCACATAGCGGTTTTGTGTTTCTTGACTGTTGGACTGAGCGTGCCACGAGGGTGCGCCCTTTTCGCCTATAGGGGGAGTTGAGTTGGGACTGACGGTTCCCAGCGAGCTGCCTGAGTTTTCCAGGCGCTCTCCCTCGTGCTTTACTTTTGTACTATGGTTGCTAAGTCAGCGAATTTCAGTATGCGGCGACAATTGATGGCGTTGAGGATTCCTTTGTCCGTGCAACTGTTGCAGAATGCTAATATTGCGTCCTCGTCACGGCAATCTTTTACCTTGTCCTTGACAAGGAGGGATCTGGCCCAGAAGTGGTGGACCGTTTCCTGAGACTGTTGTTTTATGCTCATGAGAGCGTCTATGTTCGGGTGGGTGGGTGGAATTAAATCCAAACCCCGACCTGACCGGTTATCCGAAGTCTTACAACCTTCCGAGCTTAACAGTCCGGGTTCTGGAATATCTTTTGATTGTTTAGGACCGCCGTCCGATGCTATGTTCGGAGGGCTGGTCGCTGTTGGGGAACGTAGTAATTTCAAAATTTTCCTACGCACACGCAAGATCATGGTGATGCATAGCAACGAGAGGGGAGAGTGTTGTCCACGTACCCTCGTAGACCAAAAGAGGAAGCGTTATAACAACGCAGTTGATGTAGTCGTACGTCTTCATGGCCCGACCGATCAAGCACCGAAACTACGGCACCTCCGAGTTCTAGCACACGTTCAGCTCGATGACGATCCCCGGACTCTGATCCAGCAGAATGTCGGGGAAGAGTTCCGTCAGCACGACGGCGTGGTGACAATCTTGATGTTCTACCGTCGCAGGGCTTCGCCTAAGCACCGCTACAATATTATCGAGGATTATGGTGGAGGGGGCGCCGCACACGGCTAAGAGATCAATGATCAATTGTTGTGTCTAGGGTGCCCCCTGCTCCCGTATATAAAGGAGCAAGGGGGAGAGGTGCGGCCAGGCTTGGGGCACGCCAGGAGGAGTCCTACTCCTACCGGGAGTAGGACTCCCCCCTTTTCCATGCTGGACTAGGACTTGGTGGGAAGGAGAGAGAGAGAGGGGAAAGGAAAGGGGGGCGCCGCCCCCCTCCTTGTCCAATTCAGACTTGGGGGGGGGGGGGCGCGGATGCCCCTTGGCCTCCTGTCCTCTTCCTCCACTAGGCCCATTAAGGCCCATTAGGTCGCCGGGGGTTCCGGTAACCCCTCCGGTACTCCGGTAAAAATGCCGATGTCACCTGGAACACTTCCGATGTCCAAACATAGGTGTCGGTGTCAAAACCGGTGGATCTCGGGTAGGGGGTCCCGAACTGTGCGTCTAGGCGGATGGTAACAGGAGACAAGGGACACGATGTTTTTACCCAGGTTCGGGCCCTCTCGATGGAGGTAAAATCCTACTCCTGCTTGATTAATATTGATGATATGGGTAGTACAAGAGTAGATTTACCACGAGATCAGAGAGGCTAAACCCTAGAAGCTAGCCTATGGTATGATTGTTGTTCGTCCTACAGACTAAAACCCTCCGGTTTATATAGACACCGGAGAGGGCTAGGGTTACACAGAGTCGGTTACAACGGAAGGAGATCTACATATCCGTATCGCCAAGCTTGCCTTCCATGCCAAGGAAAGTCCCATCTGGACACGGGACGAAATCTTCAATCTTGTATCTTCATGGTCCAAGAGTCCGGCCGAAGGTTATAGTCCGGCTATCCAGACACCCCCTAATCCAGGACTCCCTTAGTAGCCCCTGAACCAGGCTTCAATGACGACAAGTCCGGCGCGCAAATTGTCTTCGACATTGCAAGGCGGGTTCCTCCTCCGAATACTTCATATAAGATTTTGAACACAAGGATAGTGTCCGGCTCTGCAAAATAAGTTCCACATATTGCCATAGAGAGAATAATATTTACACAAATCTAATCTGCTGACGTACTCCGTAATGTGACATCACACCACGACCAAGTCCTTATTCGAATCGTTTTTACTATCCCACCTCAGCGTGTTTCGCGAGGTGGTTTCCTTGGCACGTCTTGTCGAAGCAGAGATCGTGTCCCCTTTATTTACGGGATCCTCATCAATACAGACGTGGGTAACCCAGTCGTGCCCGTTGGTATATACCCTTGATCAAAGGTTGGTCCCAAACGGTCACGGGGAGGGCTCTTGGTATTCAATCTCTTATAAAGAGACCAAGGCCTCACTCCTTTCTTTCGATCTCAATCGAATTCGCCTCCCGCCTCGAGTTCCAACACCCAAGGCCCCAGATTTTAGGCGCTTCGGACCTTCGGCGATGTCCGGTTCCGACCTTCGAGGCCGATTGATGCCTTCCTCCGTCACGGAGGAAGACGTGCTAAAGCTGAGAGAGGCCAGGTTTTTAACAGGCAAAATCTCGCATAGGCTGCCTGCTCAAGGACAGGTTATTCCCACTCCCAGGCCTGGTGAGAGCGTGGTGTTCATGTCTCACTTCCTCCGAGGGCTAGGCTTCGCGACGGATCCCTTCGTGAGGGGGCTCATGTTTTATTATGAGCTGGAATTTCACGACTTAGCTCCGGAGTCCATCCTCCATATCTCGTTGTTCATCATTGTGTGCGAAGCCTTCCTCCGTATTACTCCTCACTTCGGGCTGTGGCTTAAGACCTTTAAAGTAGAACCGAAGATGATCGAGGGATAGCATGCGGAGTGCGGAGGCGCTGTTATAAGCAAGAATGCTGACGCCCCATGGCCCGAGGGCTCTTTTCAAGAGGAGTTCAACTTATGGCAACAAGAGTGGTTCTATATCACAACTCCCAGGGGCACCAAGTGGGTGGCGCCACCTGCTTTCCGCTCGGGTCCCCCACCACGACTAGCGTCATGGGTCAATAAGGGGTTGGACCGGGGGCCGGCGAAGGACGTGCCCCTGTTGCAGGGCCGCATCCGAGATCTCCTAGAAATAGACATTAGTCTGGTCATGGTGACGCAGGTTATGTTAATTCGCCGAGTTCTGCCCTGCAAATGTCGTCCCCTCCGTCTGTGGGAGTTCAATCCGGAGGGACCGCGAGCTCTCCAACATTTTCTTGGCATGACGCTTGTGGAGATGTACAAATTGTTCTTCGGACCACAAGTAGTGTGTCCGGATTCTACGGAGGACGCAGGTCTGAGCTGCAATCATCCGGATACTCAAGTAAGTAGTCCTGTGTCCGAATACTCCATCCGTTCCTTTATTATAACATCACCCTTAAAAGAGTTTTCCTTGAAACGGGAGTGGGTAGCGAAGGCAAAGTTAATCCGGTGTCCGGCCCCCTTTCCTGAAACCTCGCCGGATCCCCTGTTAACCAGGATGCTGGAGATCGTGCCTTTGAAAGAAAGCGAAGGGGGGCCAAGGAAGCTATTGCCTCCCCGAAGGAGGCTCTCCGGAAAGGAGGAATCGAAAATTCCTTTACTCAGGGGAAGAAGAGGACCGCCTCTGAAGACCCGGAGACCATGGTCTCAAAGCGGGGGAAGAAATCTTCGCCAGAGGGTCCTGTTTGGGGGATACCCCAACCGTACTGTGCCCTCAAGGGGATCAGCCCTCCACCGAGCCGTAAGTAGAGAGGGTGTTTAAATAATGAGAGAAATCTTTGCTTTTAATTCTGAGAAGAAAAACCGAAAATTTACCTTGTAGTTCGAACCTTAGCCCTTCTCAGCAGAGCTCGTCTTTGGGGGATATTCTTCCGGAGATGATGGAGAGTGGAACGCCTCCCCCCTGCCATACCGCCTCATGAGGCGGGCGACCCTGTGGTGTCATCGTGAAGGGTTTCTCCTGATCCGGTAAGGCCTGAAGGTGGTAATACGGCCGCCCGAAGCCCTCCAAGTCCGGCTTTCGAAAAAAGCGATCAGACGAGTCCGGCACCGTCTGGTGCACGGTCGAAGGCACTGAAGGATCTGCTAGGGTGAGGGCTTATCTCAGAGGAGCACCGTACGTTTATGGGTACGGTGATTGAAAAGATTTCATCCGCAGAAAGAGGGTTGCATGAAGCTGTCATGAGTCTACTGACGAGCTTTGAGGTACGTGAAATGATGCATCTTTTTTGGAAAGTGCCACATATTTTAAGATGCTCCCTGTGTAGGTAGTAGCCCCTGAGACTCTAGGTGCTGTCGAAGACGACGTCACATGGAGGATCATAGTCCTAGGTATAATTTTGCCGCCTTCATATGCAGGTGGCGAAGTGTTCGGTGTCCAGCCGGACTGATGAATTTGCTGAGCTAAAGCGGCAACTTGATGTGGCAGATGCCGACATCGCGCTTGTCAACAAGCGGCTTGACGAGGCACAAGGTATGTAAGTTCTCCGGAGACGCCTTGTAAGAGGAGCTTGATGCCAGTATCTTATAACGCGTGTGCTTGACGCAGATGGGGCTGCCGCTGTAGAGAAACTTCGGGCAGAGCTTGCCCGAGCCAAAGAGCAAACCCGAAAAAGTGATGCGGCTGCCTTAAAGGCGGTTGAAGAGCTGAAAGACGAACATGCTGCTCACTGCCAAAGCAAGAAGGAAATGGCCGAGATGGCTGTGAAGTTGAAGAGCGCTGCTGACCATTGCAAGCTTCTTGAGAAAGAAGATCGGGCGGAATGGACGGACCTGGAGAAGGCCACTACAGCGGCCAAGGATGCTCGCTCTGTGATGAGGGCGATGAAGGAGGAGCTACGTCAAGCCGGAGATATCACGGCTGGAAAGCCCTTTATGCTGCGGATGAAGTTCGGGGATCCTAAATATGCTCCGTTGGACCGGATGTGGAGTTCGGCGGACGCGTATCTGGATTTAGCGGCGAGTGTCGCTGATGCGGTCGAACACTTCCAAAATCAGGAGGGTCACGAAGTGGAAAAGCTTTTCTGGTCGCAGTTCCACAATATAGAGCGTCCGCTTCCATTACCCGATCGTTTGGCCAAATGGGCCGAGCTGAATAGGTTGTCCGGGCTCGCCATGAAGTATGTCATGGATCATCTGTGGCCGAAAAGGCCAAATCCGAACAGTTATTTTAGCTTGGTGCAGCAGTTCCTTGGTGCGGCGCCGTATATCAGCGCGATGAAGAGATCGGCGTGTGTGGAGGGTGCTCGGATGGCCCTTGCCCGTGTCAAGACATATTGGGCGGAGATGGAGGCCACCGCTGTTGCAGCCCAAGATTCGGGTGAAAGCCGAGTACCTGCCGAGCACTAATTTCAAGAAGTCCTGGAGGGCGCTCGTTTAATAGAGACGCGGTGCTCGAAGGATATTATGTTCAAATAACATGTATTATTTATTGGAAATAATATTTTGCTACAATGTAGAAGCTTTTTATACTTGTGCTTGCAAGAATTATAATACCTCCTGTGCGGCCGTTTACGCATATGTATATATAACCTGAAAGATTGCAGTCGTTGGCTTCAGCCCCCAGGCATATAATGCGGGGGTGTTCGCAAAAGGCGCATTATGACACTTGATCCAACGTCTTGGTCCATTAAGGAGGTGGTAGCGCAGCGAACTAGGCAACCGGACTATAATGCTTTATCACTTTCACTTAGCCATAGGAGTTTGACAGTGAGGCTACTATATAGCCCCTGGTGGCGCCGCGCTCGCCCGAATTCGGGGCGCATGTGTGCCTGGCCGGGAAATGGCCCTTCGTTAATGCGGAGGAATCCCGAAGATTCTGATAGGTCATCGAGTGGTTGACCAGTCTCACGCTATATCATGACAGTCAGTTTTCGGCTTTCTCTACTGAGGTGCTCACCTGGCTGAACCGGGGCACAATCACAGTAGTTCTCCTGGTGCCGCCTTAGCCGATAGAGCGGAACGTAAGGCAGCAAAACATAGGAGCCGGGCAAACCCAACATTTGACCAAAGACATGATTCGGAGCTGATGCATATAAGGCCAAACTCGCGACGCCGAACACTCCATAAGGTATTCGGTCTTTATGAAAACAGGCTGAACAGTGCCCTTGGCAATAAGCCCCTGGTATCCAGGTACGTGCAAAATTCTGACGTGGCCACATGCCAAGACGTCAGCCTCCTCCTCGGTTATACTGAGAATCCGGGGGATGTATATCAACAAGAGACAGTAAAAAAGGTTTACGCAGGGTCTTAATCTGAAAAGAATCCTTGGGACGGGTCCCTGCTGCACGTCTGTGCCTGTGTCTCCGTTGTGCCGTCTCCTGGATGGGTGTAGCATGGTGTTCATCTGTAAAAGGGGAGGAACTTAGTTGAAAAAGGTCGTGCGAAATATACGGTATACTAAATAAACAAAGTATGATTCGAGATGGGAAAAATTGAGCCTTATTGTCTCCTATTTTACATGCGCGGAGCCCCTTGTACATGGGTATACGGCTATTAAGCCTTTATCAATTATATGCTTACGCCGGACTCGTCTAGCCATGTCCGTGGTCTTTAATGACCTGTTAAATGCTTTTATTGCTGAAGCTGTTTTTAATGTGTGGCTGTCAAGGCAGCCGCATATTCTTCCGCGCGCGAGGAACACTCGATATTTCCCTTTAGTGAGATGGTGCCTCATGGACCGAGCATCTTAAGCGTAAGAGATGCATAATGAGGTATTGCGTTAAAGCGGGTGAATGCTTCGCGTCCCAGTAGTGCTTGATAGCCACTTGAAAATGGGGCGATGTGGAAAGTTAGCGTTTCTCTACGGAAGTTATCGGGGGAACCGAACATAACTTCTAGTAAGAGGGAACCCGTGCAATGGGCATCTGGGCCTGGCGCTACTCCTTTAAAGGAAGTGTTGCTATGGCGAATTTTTGTTGGGTCCATCCCCATTTTGCGGATTGTGTCCTGATATAGCAGGTTTAAACCACTGCCGCAGTCCATCAGGACTCGTGTAAAGTGGAATCCGTCAATTATAGGATTTAGTACCAAGGCAGCCCAACCTGCGTTCCGAATACTTCTAGAGTAATCCTGATGGTCAAAGGTGATCGGTTTTAACAACTAGTGGCGAGACTCCTTTAGGGTAGGCCGTATGACACGTATTTCTATAGGCGCCACTCTATTTTTCCCTTTTGTCACGTGAAGTAAGTTTACTGTTTTGACTTCGAGCGGGAAATTCTTTTGTTTCCCGGTGCTCTGCTTGTGGGGTTCGTCATCGTCCTTGCTTGGTGTGTCGAGCCCCTTGTGTTCGGCGTTGAGTTGGCCGGACTGCTTGAAGACCCAACATTCTCTGTGGGTATGGTTTGTAGGCTTTCCGGGGGTGCTGTGGATTTGACATATCTTTGAGGGGCAGCCTTTTCTAATTCTGCCGAGAGCTTTTGAATCCAGCATTGACTGCCGTGCTCTTCGAGCTTCTTTCCTTATTCCGGCGCTGTTCCTTGCTGTGTCGCGGTTTCCCATTCCCATCCCTGACTTCGGATGTACTTGGGTCGCTGGTGCTGCATCTTGCCAACCAGCTGTCCTCTCCCGTGCAAAAGCGGGTCATGAGGCTTGTTAATGCGGCCATTGTTCTTGGCTTTTCTTGGCCGAGGTGTCTGGCGAGCCATTCGTCTCGAACGCTGTGTTTGAAAGCTGCTAAGGCTTCGGCGTCCGGACAGTCGACTATCTGGTTCTTTTTAGTAAGAAATCTGTTCCAGAGTTTCCGGGCTGACTCTCCGGGCTGCTGAGTTATATGGCTTAAATCGTCTGCGTCCGGAGGTCGGACATAGGTCCCTTGAAAATTTGCCCGAAAAGCATCCTCGAGCTCCTCCCAACTTCCAATAGTGTTTTCGGGAAGGCCTTTAAGCCAATGCCGGGCTGGCCCTTTGAGCTTGAGGGGTAAGTATTTTATGGCATGGAGGTCGTCTCCTCTGGCCATGTGTATGTGGAGGATATAATCCTCAATCCAGACTCCAGGGTCTGTCGTTCCGTCGTATGCCTCTATGTTTACGGGTTTGAATCCCGCTGGAAATTCATGGTCCAGCACCTCATCGGTGAAACATAGGGGGTGTGCAGCACCCCTGTATTTGGGTGTGCCGTGTTGTTCGGATATTTGTTGCGTTGCATTGCTTACTAGAGCTTGCCTTCTTGGCCCGTAGATAGATATGGCTGGGCCATCCTTTTGATGCAAATCCTTGGGTGGATCGCGTGTTGGCTTGTGTGCGGCGCTGTTTGCCGCTCTATATTGGCCACGGGGTCGTCTATCCGACCGGGTGGCTTCCTTATTTTTTGATTTTGGTGGCTCTAAGGCCTCCTCGTCAAATTCAGGCAGTAGCTTTCGCTTCGAGTAGCTCTTTGTGTGGCGACTATTGTCGTATTTGTCTGCGGTGTTGAGTACCTTGCTCCATCTGATTTGGAGTGCGTCTTCCGCAGTTTTGAGCTTCCGCTTCTGCTTTTTCAAGCTACACGCAGTGGTGACGAGCCTTTTGTGGAGGTTCTTCTGCTCCAGGAACTTGTCCGGCGTGAGGTTGTCCAGACTGTTATCTTTGCCTGGGACGGGTTGTGCGGTTTGGTTATCTAAGTTGCCTTGTTTGGACGGTTGCTTACTGCCATGTTCGTCGTCCACTGGCTCGCCCTGCTCTATGGCTGGGTCTGTATGACTGCTCCCTCTGTCGAGGCGGGATTTGGAGCGGCGCTTACGCCGCCGCTTTGACTGCTTCTCAAAGGAACAATCCTTCGTTGCGTCCTCCCGTTCTTCCTCGTCGTTTCTTTTGGGTGTGTTCACCATGTATACATTGTAGGATGGGGTGGCTGTCCAGTGCCCTATAGGCGCTAGTTCATGTTCGTCTCCTACATCATCGTCTATGCCGTCGATGTCTTCGGAGTCAAATTCGAGCATGTCGGTTAAATCATCGACAGTGTCTACGAAGTGGGTGGTGGGTGGGCATCGAATTTCTTCGTCATCCGCATCCCAATCATGTTGGCCATAATCCGGCCAGGGCTCTCCTGACAAAGAGAGGGACCCTAGTGAATTCAGAATATCGCCGAAGGGTGCGTACTGAAAGATATCCGCGGCGGTGAATTCCGTGATCGGCGCCCAATCGGATTCGATTGGCAGGGGCGCGGAGGGTTCGGAGTTCGGATAAGAATCCGGCACCTTGGAGTCACGGGCTTCGCAGAGGATAAGGCTGGTGTTCGGCTCGATCGCCATTGAGACTGCAGCCCCCGAGGCGGTGTCTAGCCACCCGTCCTCGATCGGCGCAGTTGGCTCTGAGCTAAGGGTTGGAGCTAACGCAGGTACGGCCTCCAGGGCACTGTTCGGTGGCAGAGTTAGGTCATGCCCATAGTGATAGTGCGGCGCGCCCGTCTGCGGCTCAAATCCGTCAAAGATCGAGTCTCCGCGGATGTCAGCCGTGTAGTTCAAGCTTCCAAATATGACCTGATGGCCAGGGGCGTAGTTTTCAATCTGCTCCAGATGGCCAAGCGAATTGGCCCGCAGTGCAAAGCCGCCGAATACGAAGATCTGTCCGGGGAGAAAAGTCTCACCCTGGACCGCATCGCTGCTGACGATCGGAGAAGCCATCGGGCCTAAAGGCGACGACACAGAGGAACTCTCCATGAAAGCACCAATGTTGGTGTCAAAACCGGCGGATCTTGGGTAGGGGGTCCCGAACTGTGCGTCTAGGCGGAAGGTAACAGGAGACAAGGGACACGATGTTTTTACCCAGGTTCGGGCCCTCTCGATGGAGGTAAAACCCTACTCCTGCTTGATTAATATTGATGATATGGGTAGTACAAGAGTAGATTTACCACGAGATCAGAGAGGCTAAACCCTAGAAGCTAGCCTATGGTATGATTGTTGTTCGTCCTACGGACTAAAACCCTCCGGTTTATATAGACACCAGAGAGGGCTAGGGTTACACAGAGTCGGTTACAACGGAAGGAGATCTACATATCCGTATCGCCAAGCTTGCCTTCCACGCCAAGGAAAGTCCTGTCCGGACACGGGACGAAGTCTTCAATCTTGTATCTTCATGGTCCAAGAGTCCGGCCGAAGGTCATAGTCCGTCTATCCGGACACCCCCTAATCCAGGACTCCCTCAATAGGCTTCCAATATATCAATCTTCATGTCTCGACCATTTCAAGACTCCTCATCATGTCCATGATCACATCCGGGACTTCGAACAACCTTCGGTACATCAAAACATATAAACTCATAATGAAACTGTCATTGTAACGTTAAGCGTGCGGACCCTACGGGTTCGAGAACAATGTAGACATGACCGAGACACATCTCCGGTCAATAACCAATAGCGGAACCTGGATGCTCATATTGGCTCCTACATATTCACGAAGATCTTTATCGGTCAGACCGCATAACAACATACGTTGTTCCCTTTGTCATCGGTATGTTACTTGCCCGAGATTCGATCGTCGGTATCTCAATACCTAGTTCAATCTCGTTATCGGCAAGTCTCTTTACTCGTTCCGTAATACATCATCTCACAACTAACTCATTAGTTGCAATGCTTGCAAGGCTTATGTGATGTGCATTACCAAGAGGGCCCAGAGATACCTCTCCGACAATCGGAGTGACAAATCCTAATCTTGAAATACGCCAACCCAACATGTACCTCTGGAGACACGTGTAGAGCTCCTTTATAATCACCCAGTTACGTTGTGACGTTTGGTAGCACACAAAGTGTTCCTCCGGCAAACGGGAGTTGCATAATCTCATAGTCATAGGAACATGTATAAGTCATGAAGAAAGCAATAACAACGTACTAAATGATCGGTTGCTAAGCTAATGGAATGGGTCATGTCAATCACATCATTATTCTAATGATGTGATCTCGTTAATCAAATGACAAATCTTTTGTTCATGGTTAGGAAACATAACCATCTTCAATTAACGAGCTAGTCAAGTAGAGGCATACTAGTGACACTCTGTTTGTCTATGTATTCACACATGTATTATGTTTCCGGTTAATACAATTCTAGCATGAATAATAAACATTTATCATCATATAAGGAAATAAATAATAGCTTTATTATTGCCTCTAGGGCATATTTCCTTCAGTCTCCCACTTGCACTAGAGTCAATAATCTAGATTACACCGTAATGATTCTAACACCCATGGAGCCTTGGTGCTGGTCATGTTTTGCTCGTGGAAGAGGCTTAGTTAACGGGTCTGCAACATTCAGATCCGTATGTATCTTGCAAATCTCTATGTCTCCCACCTAGACTAGATCCCGGATGGAATTGAAGCGTCTCTTGATGTGCTTGGTTCTCTTGTGAAATCTGGATACCTTCGCCAAGGCAATTGCACCAGTATTGTCACAAAAGATTTTCATTGGACCCGATGCACTAGGTATGACACCTAGATCGGATATGAACTCCTTCATCCAGACTCCTTCGTTTGCTGCTTCCGAAGCAGCTATGTACTCCGCTTCACATGTAGATCCCGCCACGACGCTTTGTTTAGAACTGCACCAACTGACAGCTCCACCGTTTTATGTAAACACGTATCCGGTTTGTGATTTAGAATCGTCCGGATAAGTGTCAAAGCTTGCATGAACGTAACCATTTACGATGATCTCTTTGTCACCTCCATATACGAGAAACATATCCTTAGTCCTTTTCAGGTACTTTAGGATGTTCTTGACCGCTGTCCAGTGATCCACTCCTGGATTACTTTGGTACCTCCCTGCTAGACTTATAGCAAGGCACACATCAGGTCTGGTACACAGCATTGCATACATGATAGAGCCTATGGCTGAAGCATAGGGAACATCTTTCATTTTCTCTCTATCTTCTGCAGTGGTCGGGCATTGAGTCTTACTCAACTTCACACCTTGTAACACATGCAAGAATCCTTTCTTCGCCTGATCCATTTTGAACTTCTTCAAAACTTTGTCAAGGTATGTGCTTTGTGAAAGTCCAATTAAGCGTCTTGATCTATCTCTATAGATTTTAATGCCCAATATGTAAGCAGCTTCACCGAGGTCTTTCATTGAAAAACTCTTATTCAAGTATCCCTTTATGATATCCAGAAATTCTATATCATTTCCGATCAGTAATATGTCATCCACATATAATATCAGAAATGCTACAGAGCTCCCACTCACTTTCTTGTAAATACAGGCTTCTCCAAAAGTCTGTATAAAACCAAATGCTTTGATCACACTATCAAAGCGTTTATTCCAACTCCGAGAGGCTTGCACCAGTCCATAAATGGATTGCTGGAGCTTGCACACTTTGTTAGCTTCCTTTGGATCGACAAAACCTTCCGGTTGCATCATATACAACTCTTCTTCCAGAAATCCATTCAGGAATGCAGTTTTGACATCCATTTGCTGAATTTCATAATCATAAAATGCGGCAATTGCTAACATGATTCGGACAGACTTAAGCATCGCTACGGGTGAGAAGGTCTCATCGTAGTCAACCCCTTGAACTTGTCGAAAACCTTTTGCAACAAGTCGAGCTTTGTAGACAGTAACATTACCATCAGCGTCAGTCTTCTTCTTGAAGATCCATTTATTCTTAATTGCTTGCCGATCATCGGGCAAGTCAACCAAAGTCCATACTTTGTTCTCATACATGGATCCCATCTCAGATTTCATGGCTTCAAGCCATTTTGCGGAATCTGGGCTCACCATCGCTTCTTCATAGTTCGTAGGTTCATCATGATCTAGTAGCATGACTTCCAGAACAGGATTACCGTACCACTCTGGTGCGGATCTTACTCTGGTTGATCTACGAGGTTCAGTAACAGCTTTATCTGAAGTTTTATGATCATCATCATTAACTTCCTCACTAATTGGTGTAGGTGTCACAGAAACCGGTTTCTGTGATGAACTACTTTCCAATCAGGGAGCAGGTACAGTTACCTCATCAAGTTCTACTTTCCTCCCACTCACTTCTTTTGAGAGAAACTCCTTCTCTAGAAAGGATCCATTCTTAGCAACAAATGTCTTGCCTTCGGATCTATGATAGAAGGTGTACCCAATAGTTTCCTTTGGGTAACCTATGAAGACACATTTCTCCGATTTGGGTTCGAGCTTATCAGGTTGAAGCTATTTCACATAAGCATCGCAGTCCCAAACTTTCAGAAACGACAACTTTGGTTTCTTGCCAAACCATAGTTCGTAAGGTGTCGTCTCAACGGATTTTGATGGTGCCCTATTTAACGTGAATGCGGCCGTCTCTAAAGCATAACCCCAAAACGATAGCGGTAAATCAGTAAGAGACATCATAGATTGCACCATATCTAGTGAAGTGCGATTACGACGTTCGGACACACCATCACGCTGTGGTGTTCCGGGTGGCGTGAGTTGCGAAACTATTCCGCATTGTTTCAAATGTACACCAAACTCGTAACTGAAATATTTTCCTCCATGATCAGATCGCAGAAACTTTATTTTCTTGTTACGATGATTTTCAACTTCACTCTGAAATTCTTTGAACTTTTCAAATGTTTCAGACTTATGTTTCATTAAGTAGATATACCCATATCTGCTTAAGTCATCTGTGAAGGTGAGAAAATAACGATATCCGCCATGAGCCTCAACATTCATCGGACCACATACATCTGTATGTATGATTTCCAACAAATCTGTTGCTCTCTCCATAGTACCAGAGAACGGCGTTTTAGTCATCTTGCCCATGAGGCACGGTTCGCAAGTACCAAGTGATTCATAATCAAGTGGTTCCAAAAATCCATCAGTATGGAGTTTCTTCATGCGCTTTACACCGATATGACCTAAACGGTAGTGCCACAAATAAGTTGCACTATCATTATCAACTCTACATCTTTTGGCTTCAACATTATGAATATGTGTATCACTACTATCGAGATTCAACAAGAATAGACCACTCTTCAAGGGTGCATGACCATAAAAGATATTACTCATATAAATAGAACAACCATTATTCTCTCATTTAAATGAATAACCGTCTCACATCAAACAAGATCCAGATATAATGTTCATGCTCAACGCTGGCACCAAATAACAATTATTTAGGTCTAATACTAATCCCGAAGGTAGATGTAGAGGTAGCGTGCCGACCGCGATCACATCGACTTTGGAACCATTTCCCACGCGCATCGTCACCTCATCCTTTGCCAATCTTCGCTTAATCCGTAGCCCCTGTTTCGAGTTGTAAATATTAGCAACAGAACCAGTATCAAATACCCAGGTGCTACTGCGAGCATTAGTAAGGTACACATCAATAACATGTATATCACATATACCTTTGTTCACCTTGCCATCCTTCTTATCCGCCAAATACTTGGGGCAGTTTTGCTTCTAGTGACCAGTCTGCTTGCAGTAGAAGCACTCAGTCTCAGGCTTAGGTCCAGACTTGGGTTTCTTCTCCTGAGCAGCAACTTGCTTGCTGTTCTTCTTGAAGTTTCCCTTCTTCTTCCCTTTGCCCTTTTGCTTGAAACTGGTGGTCTTATTGACCATCAACACTTGATGCTCCTTTTTGATTTCTACCTCCGCAACCTTTAGCATTGCGAAGAGCTCGGGAATCGTCTTATCCATCCCTTGCATGTTATAGTTCATCACGAAGCTCTTGTAGCTTGGTGGAAGTGATTGGAGAATTCTGTCAATGACGCTATCATCCGGAAGATTTACTCCCAGTTGAATCAAGTGATTATTATACCCAGACATCTTGAGTATATGCTCACTAAAAGAACTGTTCTCCTGCATCTTGCAACTATAGAACTTTTTGGAGACATCATATCTCTCAATCTGGGCATTTGCTTGAAATATTAACTTCAACTCCTGGAACATCTCATATGCTCCATGACGCTCAAAACGTCGTTGAAGTCTCGGTTCTAAGTCGTAAAGCTTGGCACATTGAACTATCGAGTAGTCATCAGCTTTACGCTGCCAGACGTTCTTAACGTCGTCAGTTGCATCAGCAGCAGGCCTGGCACCCAGCGGTGCTTCCAGGACATAATTCTTCTGTGCAGCAATGAGGATAATCCTCAAGTTACGGACCCAGTCCGTGTAATTGCTACCATCATCTTTCAACTTTGCTTTCTCAAGGAACGCATTAAAATTCAACGGAACAACAACACGGGCCATCTATCTACAATCAAACATGGACAAGCAAGATACTATCAGGTACTAAGTTCATTATAAATTTAAGTTCAATTAATCATATTACTAAAGAACTCCCACTTAGATAGACATCCCTCTAATCTTCTAAGTGATCACGTGATCCAAATCAACTAAACCATGTCCGATCATCACGTGAGATGGAGTAGTTTCAATGGTGAACATCACTATGTTGATCATATCTACTATATTATTCACGCTCGACCTTTCGGTGTCCGTGTTCCGAGGCCATATCTGTTATATGCTAGGCTCGTCAAGTTAAACCTGAGTACCGTGTGCAACTGTTTTGCACCCGTTGTATTTGAACGTAGAGCCTATCACACCCGATCATCACGTCGTGTCTCAGCACGAAGAACTTTCACAATGGTGCATACTCAGGGAGAACACTTATACTTTGATAATTTAGTGAGAGATCATCTTATAATGCTACCGTCAATCAAAGAAAGATAAGATGCATAAAAGATAAACAGCACATGAAATCAATATAAGTGATATGATATGGCCATCATCATCTTGTGCTTGTGATCTCCATCTCCGAAGCACCTCCATGATCACCATTGTCATCGGCGCGACACCTTGATCTCCATCGTAGCATCGTTGTCGTCTCGCCAATCTTATGCTTCTACGACTATCGCTACCGCTTAGTGATAAAGTAAAGCATTACAGGGCGATTGCATTGCATACAATAAAGCGACAACCATATGGCTCCTGCCAGTTGCCAATAACTTGGTTACAAAACATGATCATCTCATACAATAAAATTTAGCATCATGTCTTGACCATATCACATCACAACATGCCCTGCAAAAACAAGTTAGACGTCCTCTACTTTGTTGTTGCAAGTTTTACGTGGCTGCTACGGGCTTAGCAAGAACTGTTCTTACCTACGCATCAAAACCACAATGATAGTTTGTCAAGTTGGTGCTGTTTTAACCTTCGCAAGGACCGGGCGTAGCCACACTCGGTTCAACTAAAGTTGGAGAAACTGACACCCGCCAGCCACCTAATTGCAAAGCACGTCGGTAGAACCAGTCTCGCGTAAGCGTACGCATAATGTCGGTCCGGGCCGCTTCATCCAACAATACCGCCGAACGAAAGTATGACATGCTGGTAAGCAGTATGACTTATATCGCCCACAACTCACTTGTGTTCTACTCGTGCATATGACATCTACGCATAAAACCTGGCTCGGATGCCATTGTTGGGGAACGTAGTAATTTCAAAATTTTCCTACGCACACGCAAGATCATGGTGATGCATAGCAACGAGAGGGGAGAGTGTTGTCCACGTACCCTCGTAGACCGAAAGAGGAAGCGTTATAACAACGCAGTTGATGTAGTCGTACGTCTTCATGGCCCGACCGATCAAGCACCGAAACTACGGCACCTCCGAGTTCTAGCACACGTTCAGCTCGATGACGATCCCCGGACTCTGATCCAGCAGAATGTCGGGGAAGAGTTCCGTCAGCACGACGGCGTGGTGACAATCTTGATGTTCTACCGTCGCAGGGCTTCGCCTAAGCACCGCTACAATATTATCGAGGATTATGGTGGAGGGGGCGCCGCACACGGCTAAGAGATCAATGATCAATTGTTGTGTCTAGGGTGCCCCCTGCTCCCGTATATAAAGGAGCAAGGGGGAGAGGTGCGGCCAGGCTTGGGGCACGCCAGGAGGAGTCCTACTCCTACCGGGAGTAGGACTCCCCCCTTTTCCATGTTGGACTAGGACTTGGTGGGAAGGAGAGAGAGAGAGAGGGGAAAGGAAAGGGGGGCGCCGCCCCCCTCCTTGTCCAATTCAGACTTGAGGGGGGGGGGGCGCGGATGCCCCTTGGCCTCCTGTCCTCTTCCTCCACTAGGCCCATTAAGGCCCATTAGGTCGCCGGGGGTTCCGGTAACCCCTCCGGTACTCCGGTAAAAATGCCGATGTCACCTGGAACACTTTCGATGTCCAAACATAGGCTTACAATATATCAATCTTCATGTCTCGACCATTTAGAAACTCCTCGTCATGTCCGTGATCACATCCGGGACTCCGAACAACCTTCAGTACATCAAAACATATAAACTCATAATGAAACTGTCATCGTAACGTTAAGCGCGCGGACCCTACGGGTTCGGGAACAATGTAGACATGACCGAGACACGTCCCCGGTCAATAACCAATAGCGGAACCTGGATGCTCATATTGGCTCCTATATATTCTACGAAGATCTTTATCGTTCAGACCGCATAACAACATACGTTGTTCCCTTTGTCATCGGTATGTTACTTGCTCGAGATTCGATCGTCGGTATCTCAATACCTAGTTCAACCTCGTTATCGGCAAGTCTCTTTACTCGTTCCGTAATACATCATCTCACAACTAACTCATTAGTTGCAATGCTTGAAAGGCTTATGTGATGTGCATTACCGAGAGGGCCCAGAGATACCTCTCCGACAATCGGAGTGACAAATCCTAATCTCGAAATACGCCAACCCAACATGTACCTTTGGAGACACCTGTAGAGCTCCTTTATAATCACCCAGTTACGTTGTGACGTTTGGTAGCACACAAAGTGTTCCTCCGGCAAACGGGAGTTGCATAATCTCATAGTCATAGTAACATGTATAAGTCATGAAGAAAGCAATAGCAACATACTAAATGATCGGGTGCTAAGCTAATGGAATGGGTCATGTCAATCACATCATTCTTCTAATGATGTGATCCCGTTAATCAAATAACAACTCTTTTGTTCATGGTTAGGAAACATAACCATCTTCGATTAACGAGCTAGTCAAGTAGAGGCATACTAGTGACACTCTGTTTGTCTATGTATTCACACATGTATTATGTTTCCGGTTAATACAATTCTAGCATGAATAATAAACATTTATCAGGATATAAGGAAATAAATAATAACTTCATTTTTGCCTCTAGGGCATATTTCCTTCAGTCGCATCCTTTCCCGGGTGAGTATCCGAATCTTCCAGAACAGCAATCCGAACATGGTCCCTCTTTGATATAGAAGAAGACTCGTTGTCCCGTTCCACGACTACCGCAATCTGGTGGGTGAACGGTGGGGCCTTGATTTCTCCTTGATCGGTTTTAGGCCCGATCCGATCGTAGTCTATGGAGATTCCCAAAGCGGCGATGCGATCTAGGAGTTCGTTCAAAGACGAAAACTCTGTCGGATCTATCTACTTGGAGTGCTCGGAGTTGATGCGAAGGGGGTTTTCGATGGCCCGAGAGGTCATCGTCGGCTCAACGGCCAAATGGGGGATCATAGTAAAGCCGCCCATCCTGAGGGTTTGGCCTGGGGCCAGAGCTCCCCCGGAGGTGATGTTGTCTTTAAGGACGAGGCGAGCCATCGAGCCTTTCATCGACGGCACAGTGGAACTCTCAATGAAAGCACCAATGTCGGTGTTAAAACCGGCGGATCTCGGGTAGGGGGTCCCAAACTGTGCGTCTAGGATCTGTGGTAACAGGAGACGGGGGACATGATGTTTACCCAGGTTCGGCCCTCTCTATGGAGGTAATACCCTACTTCTTGCTTGATTGATCTTGATGAATATGAGTGTTACAAGAGTTGATCTACCACGAGATCAGAATGGCTAAACCCTAGAAGTCTAGCCTATATGACTATGGTAATGTGTATATGCTTTCCGGACTAACCCCTCCGGTTTATATAGACGCCGGGGGGATCTAGGGTTTACATGGAGTCGGTTACATAAGAAGGAATCTACATAGTCAGTTGCCAAGCTTGCCTTCTACGCCCAGTAGAGTCCAATACGGACACGGGTACAGTCCTCGGTCTTCATGTCTTCACAGCCCATCAGTCCGGCCCATGGATAACAGGCCGGACGCCTGAGGACCCCTTAGTCCAGGACTCCCTCACTCCCCCTAAATTTGTGCATTATTTAAAATTTGCGTTTGAATGCAAATGCACAATCGATTAGGATCATGGGTCACTCTTCCATGTCACATACATCTTGGTGGAGGGCTCAAAATGATAGAATTTAAACAACATGCACTCACCACCAAGGAAAAACATGATTGATCATACACAAGTATCATAGATATCATCACGCAAGCACACATTAAAGTAGTATGATCAAACACATGGTCACAAGAGTATCTCACACACATAACACAAATAATGTAGCATGCATCAAACAAGCAAAGCGAATGACCAAAGAAGCAAGAGAAGCAACAAAATACAAAACGCTCTCTCTCGAAGCCTAATGATCTATACTCTTTCTCCCCCTTTGGCAACAAGTTACCAAAAAGCTTGAAAATGCATAGTGCTATGCGGCACTCTAGGCACGATCTTCGGTAGCTTCTGAAGTGGTCTTCTGGCTGGTTGCTCTGGTGTGTGTAAATGGCGTGGAGAGGAGTCCGTCTGCAAAAACTTCAACTGACGTCTGTGGAGCTAGAGGAGTTGAAACTAGAGGTGCAATAGTGGCAGTTGCTGCAGGTGCTGAAAATGTAGTCCTGGTGTCACTAACAACTGGCACTGCTGAAGAACTTTGTGCCCTTGGCACTTGCTGAAAAGTGTTTGTGGTAGGTCTGTCATTCCTGCCCTTAACTTCTTCCTGGAGCTTCTCCACAGTAGCCTGGATCTCTGTAACCTTCACATCTAGATGATGGAATTTGGTCTCAATGGTCCTCTCAAGACTTTCTTGATTCTGAGTCAGGGTGGCCAAGCCTTTCTCAATCCTCACAGTAGCCTCAAGCAGATAACTGAGTTGATCTTGCTTGGTCTTGAGCATCACTTGTGAAGAATTTGGTACACTATCTGCCCTTGCTGCTTTAGCAGCCTTTGCACTCTCTCTCTCTCTCTCTCTCACTCTCTCTCTCTCTCTTCTACTGATCTTCTGCACAAGTTGGATGAGATGCATCCATGAAAACCTCATTGTCCTCAAATTATGGCCTCAGGGGAAGGTGCTCTTTATCAAGAAGATATGTCCCTGTCCCCATCTTGGAGTTGATTAGCATCTGTATGTGAGGGGCATATCCACACGATCTCTTCTGATCAGCTGCAGTTCTCTTCGTTGTTTCTACAATCAAATTCATCACTTTGAACTTCTGTGGCACATCAAACATATGGAGCAAGTTGATGGAGTGACCATGGATCATCCTATGATCTCCTTACTTGGGCAACAGAGTGTGCCTCAGAATGGTGTTGATTGTGGTCAGACCTAACAGCAGAAGTATATAGACCCAAGCTTGTGAGTCTCCAAGGCATCATCTGGAATGGTCTTCTACATGTTTGACATGGAGGTATGATCCTTCCTTGGCTTGGTATATATATACATCAATGCCACTTTCATCCTCCTCAGGGGCATTGATCAACTTGGCCCACTCATAGATTGTTGATTGATACCTTGTACCTTCAGTCATCTAGACAATCTTTCCATCTGGGTAGAAATGAGAAGTTGAGTAGAATTGCATTATCATTTCATCATTCCACTTGGTCAACTTCTGACCAACAAACTTGTCAACTTCATTCATTCTGAAGCTCTCATGCACTCCTGGAATGTAGTCTTAATTATCATCAATGTATGTCCAGTCAACCCATCTCATGTCACACACTATGGGCTTCTTGTCCAATAAGACTGTCGCATAGAAGTCCTATTGTTCATTAGTGTGGAAACGATAGTCTACAACATTTCTCCTTTTGATAGCATAGGGATCAGCATGTCTCCATAATCTCAGACCTGCATCCTTTCTCAGCTTCATATTTTCAGCAACAAGATGATTATCACCATGATCTGGAATCTTGGGCTTCAACTTTCTAAGAACCTGTGACTCTTCATCTTCTTGAACTTCAGGCACTAGGGCCTTGTTCTTCTCAGCACCAGGGATGTTTCTGGTAGATTTCTTGGGATCAGAAGGTTTTGGAGCTTGAGAAGATGGCTTGGGGGCTGTCTTGGGCTTAGATGGAGCAGCACCAGACCTTATAGCATCACCCATGAGCTTTTGGGTCTTTGGTGGAGGTGCAGCAGGCACTTCCTTCTCCTCTTCATCATCAGAGTCTCTCATCATAGATGATTTTCCAATGACTCTGGTAATAGTCTTCCTTACTCTCTCCTTCCTCTTCTTTCCTCCAGCAACCTCTTCTTCTCTTGGTTCAAGAGTGAACTCCATAGTTTCCTGAGTGGAGGCTCTGGCTTTTGACATTGGGACTCTTTTAGCAAGAGCCTTCTTCTTTATACCAGGCTTTGTGGCAGTATCAACATACTCCTTCTTCAACACTTTCTTCTTGGAGGTCACCTCCTCGTCAACAAAAAAAAATCCTTATCCTCTGAATCTGAGGTTCTCTTCTTTCTTTGCCTAGTAGCAGCCTTAGGCAAATTGATTGGAGTGCTTTTGCTACCTTCATCATAACTGCTGTTGGAGGGACTAGTGCCCTCACTGAGATTCACTTGCTCCTCAGACTTGTTCTGACTGTCACTGCCCTCTGCCATCTCTGAAACTGACCCTGCGAATAGATAGGTATAAGTAGAGTGGATGAGCATCACAAAGCACAACAATTTCGCAAAAATATTGAGACAAAAACTTAACTTTAGTTTTCTGCAGAGGTTGAGTCCGTACCCTAACTTGGCGACGAACTCGCTACGGCGGCAACGGTAGTAAGAATCCCGTTGACGGTGATGGAGATCAGCGACAGGAGGCACTGGCGACGACGGCGACGATCCGAAGACCAAGGGGGCGACAGAGCTGGGAGGCGCGGTCGAGTGGTTTGGAGGAATTTCCAAATTTTCAACCCGCGGTATATGTACCTAGTCACTGTCGGCGTGACCGAGTGGAATGACTCGGTGGCACCAAGATGCAAAACTGCAAGCAGTTACAACAACTCGGTGTGGCCGAATTGTTCGAATCGGTTGCACCGAGATGAAAACCTAGATCAACTTAATGAATTCGGTGAGACCGAGTGGAATGAGTTGGTCTGATCGAGATGCATTAAGAGATTTTGGAAGTTTAAGCCCTTGACGGATCAGTGGCTCCAAGTGCCCCTCACCGGCCGGAGGGTCCGAATTCGACTTGTTCAAGCTTTGTGATGTAGCATGAATAGAGTTTGAGACGAGAAAATCATAGATAGCTAGAGGGAGTACTTAGGCATTCTTGTCCATCCATTTGGCAAAATAAAAAGACAGACAATCAAAGCAACAAATGGATGTCCTCGAATGGAGAAAATTACGCAACCAAGATGCTCACACAATAAGATAACAAATGAAATATGTGGCAAAGCATGCACAAACACTCTAGCATCTATCAAGCAATTGGCTATGACTAGGTCATCCATGTATGAGTATATTGACTTAGGAGTCAAATGAGAACATTTGATCATAGGTCATACTCATCGTTTAAGCACAAGTGGGTTTACCACTTTTACATAATTAAAGCATTGTTGTGTTCACACCATTAGAGTTGCTTTAGCCCAATTTTTAGAGCAAAGCTCCCCCCTAGATGGGATATCCCCCTTAGAGGGATGAAATAACCTTGGGTTTTGTCGATGATGACTTCACATAGGTGTTGAAGATGTGGATGCTCAATGTTGATGTAGATCATTTGGAGCAATCCTTTGGAGTGAGTTGCACTTTCAATACCTACATGGGTTAGTTCCACAAGGAACAAACAAGGATATCCATAGACATAGAGTGAAGTACACATATGATGATGTCCACGAAAGCATTAGGTTACCTTGTCCCTTGACTTACTAACAAGAGGGTTTGCGACTCCTTGAACTAGTGCAAGATATGAAAGTTGATTGCACTTGTCCTTGCCAAAATGAGTATAAGTGAAGTATCTTGGCGGAGTCACCCTCAAGAACTCTCTAGTTCTTCTTCTTTGGGACCCACATCAACTTGATGGGAATCCTTGGAGTTTTAGTCGTACTTGATGAAGTAGAACTTGATGTAGTGTTGGGAACCCACTTGACCAAGGCCTTAGGAGCTTCTTCAAATGCATCAATCTCCTCTTGAAGCTTGTCCTTGCCTTTTAGCTTGTGGTCTTGTGGTGGAAGATCATCTTGAGCTTGTGTTCCCTTGGAAGAAGTGGGGTCATACTTCTCTTGTTGAGGAACAAACTTCGTCTTGGGGTATTGATCTTCTTCCCACTCAACTCCATTGGCATTTAACTTGCGTTCAAAACCAACACCTCGATTCTTCCAGTTCCTTCCTTGCTTGCATACAATTTCCTCAAATTGCTTACTTCCGGCAAGGCTCCTGTAAACACCTTTCTATAATTCCCTTCAATAAATTTTCTTGCTCAAGTGTAACTTGGCTAAGAGAATCATTAGTGGAATCAAGAGAACTACTAGGAGCAACAATATTGGATTTAGCATGATTATTGTTACTACTAGAAGAAGAATCTTTCTTGTTCTTGTTGCTAGATTTTACTTGTGGCATGTAAGTAGACAAGAGTAAACGCTTGGCAATGTAAGAAGAACTTTTCTTTCAAAGATCATCATTGGTTGTATTTAAGAGCCCATGCTCTTGCTCTAAATTGAGTTTCTCAAAGCGTAGCTTCTCATGAGTTTTTAAAAGCTCTCGATGATCCTCTAAAGTAGTTTCATGAGCTAACTTAAGAGTGTTTAGTTCTTTATTTAGACACTCAATCACCTCCTTATCATTGTCATTCATTTTATCTTGATTAATAGAAATTTCATCATAGTTTTCATCACTAGTGTTGTCAACAAGTAAATCATCATCACCTAGCAAATCGTCTTCATCACTATTGAAATCAACATACTCGGGGTGTGGTACCTTAGGGCCTTTAGCCATGAAGCATCTTCCAATTCCTTCATTTGGTGAGTCGAATATGTCGTAGGAGTTGGATGACACAAGTGCAAGACCGGCAACACCTTCATCTTGAGTATATTTAGAGTCGGAGTGATAACTTCTCTCAGGGTAGTTGTCGGAGTCGGAACCGGATACCCATTCTTCTCTTGGTGTCTTCATCTTGTGTAGCTCTTTGATGACCTGTCCTTCCTTTCCAAATCCTTGCTTCTACGATGGGTCTTCGTTCATAACGATCATCTCGAATTCTTCTCTCTCTTGGTGGTTGAGGGAGTCCTGGACTAAGGGGTCCTCGGGCGTCTGACCTATTATCCATGGGCCGAACTGATGGGCCGTGAAGACACGAAGACCGAAGACTATGCCCGTGTCCGGATTGGACTCTACTTGGCGTGGAAGGCAAGTTAGGCGACCTATTATGAAGATTTCCTCCTATGTAACCGACCTCATGTAACGCTAGATCTCTTCGGTGTCTATATAAACCGGAGAGCATAGTCCGGATAGGACATATTCATTACCATATACTCATAGGCTAGACTTCTAGGGTTTAGCCATTACGATCTCATGGTAGATCAACTCTTGTAATACTCATATTCATCAAGATCAATCAAGCAGGAAGTAGGGTATTACCTCCATAGAGAGGGCCCAAACCTGGGTAAACATTATGTCCCCCGTCTCCTGTTACCATCGATCCTAGATGCACAGTTCGGGACCCCCTACCTGAGATCCGCCGGTTTTGACACCGACATTGGTGCTTTCATTGAGAGTTCCACTGTGCCGTCGACATAAGGCTCAATGGCCCCTACTACAAGAAATATGTCAACTTGTGACCACCACTATTGGTCACTGAAAGGTCACAAATTTCCATTTGCGAGCTTTTTATGACCAAAAACAGAAGGTCAAAAGCTGGCAGTCGTAAACTAACTATAGCGACCTTTCTTCTGGAATGGTCGAAGACGTTTATGACCAAAATACGTCTACTGTGGCGTTTTGGTCACTAGAAACCTCCCCAGGCCACGTAGGCATCCAGCGTGGCAATCTGACGTGGCGCAAGATTCAGCCTGGTCCAATTGGGTGTTTTACATGGGCCGAGCCCATTAAGTCAGCCTATTTGTGTTTTTTTCCTATTAGTTTTAGTCAGCCACATGGGCCAGGCCCTACATTTCAGCCTTTTTATCTTTTTTTTTGCCAAATTATGTTTAACCAAATTAGTCCAACCCAATGTTTTTCAGGCTTTTTCTTTCCTGGGCCTTGGCCTTTCCATATTCATTTATTTTCGTTTCATTTTTTACCCAAAATATTTGTCCAATATAATTTGATCCTTGGCCTTTTAAGGTCCAACTCCAGCCCATTTAACGAACATTTTCAAACCAGTTTGAATAACAATATGAATCACCACCAATTAGCTGAATATTACAGAAATATCTCAAAACTCACATTCTACAAATTTCCATCACATCCGTATTTTATACAGATCCAAGCAACCTACAACATTACGTATTCAAGTATTCAGCTGCTGAAATACTCTAGAACAGGAAAGAATAAATAGAACTATCTAGTGCTTCACAACAAGAAAACATGTAGTCTGCTTCTTCAAGTACTGCTTCTTCCTTAGCAATGACAGGCTGATGCAAAACATCTGGGCATTCAAAAGAGAACAAAAAGTATGTCACTGATATAAGAAATATTACACGAATACTTTTAAAAAAACTAAAAGTACATGAGATGGAAACAATTAATTTGAGATGGAAAGTTAGCCAACATAATTTATAAAGAAGTTCTTTTTGCAATACAATTATCTTATGTACATATGAATGACACCCAAGTAATTTGAGATGGAAACAAGTACATCTAGCAATCTAACATGTATAGTGGCACCAGCAAAAGAGCAAGACATGGAAGAATTTTAGCTTTACATAATGTTTACAAGAACAGGACCCTGATACAGGATTTAGCTTGTCCTCAACACTGTTAACAAGGTACTGAAAGTAGCTATGTGCATCAGCCTCACCAAGTCTTATCATGAATTGGTTGCTTTTAAAAACTATACTATATTTCTGGACAGCAAACTAAATAGACGGCTGCTCTCAAACCGTACATCCAAACAAAGCAAATAAGTACTCTACGGAAACCTTAGAACATGCTTTACAACTCATATGTAGAGGCCAACTTGAAATTATGCGCATAACGAACTCGTTTTTTAGTTAGAAGCTCGCTGTCCAAAACTGTCAGGTAGTGCAGTTTTTCAACTGAACCAAATTCAGTTTACACAGAGGTAAGGAACTACTTCAAAAACTGAGGTAAGTAAGGAACTACTTCAAAACAGAGGTGCTAACTATGTTTACACAGAAAAACTGTACTATATTTCTGGACAGCAAACTAAAATAGACGGCTGCTCTCAAACCGTACATCCAAACGAAGCAAATAAGTACTCTACGGAAACCTTAGAACATGCTTTGCAACTCATATGTAGAGGTCAACTTGAAATTATGAGCATAACGAACTCGTTTTTCAGTTAGAAGCTCGCCGCCCAAAACTATCAGAAGTAAATAGATTCAGACCAATTGGTAAAGCGTATAAAATGAAATTTCCGCCGATTCAGTAAAGCGTATAAATAGATTTAGACCAATTGGTAAAATGAAATCTACTCCATGAGATTTAGTCAACTTTAGGGAGCATCGCAGATTCAGACCAATATTTGCAAGCATGTAAATACTGGTTCAACACTAGGGAGTACTGACTTTTGGTGGCAGCAAGAAAGCAACTCAATTTGGCAAGCAGTGCAACGCCAAGTGAATTTAGTCAAACATGCAAGTGAATATAGAGTAGTAGCACTAGGGACTAGGGACTGACAGCAGTAGCACTAGATTGAATCAAGTGAAAGTGAACTTAGAGCAGCAGCAAAATCAGGGAATGTGAGAGAGGTAGAGGGAGGCTCAACCATGAATTGCTGATGCCCCATGGTTGGGTATGTAATTGTCATCGCTCCTCCTTGTGGATGCCGAGGTCGAAGACGCCGGATCCGTGCGGAAATCCACCTCCCATCCGCACCAGCTGAAGCAAACCATAGCAATGAACATCATTTAAACAGCAATGAACATCATTCAGATGCTTTAGAAGCATAACAGAGTGAACATCATTCGCATGCTCTTCAGTACGATATCTCAGATTTTTCAACTAACGCAAAACATGCATACTGTAACACTTCAGTACGAATGTAAGTAATGTCTCTTCCATCATCATCTTCTTGCGTAACAACAAACGAGAGGATGCACACATTTTAGTACCACCAATCAGTCTGGTTATCTGCTATGCTAACATACAAATAACCAGACACATCTTTACTGATAAACATGACATAGCTGTCAGCCATGTGGAAAAGACAAGCTTATGATGTTACATGCCGATTATAGAGGAGTATTTTCGTGGAACCTGAGCCTAGAGAAGAGAATAAAGGATAAGCAGTGGTTCTATAGCAGCCTGGAATATGTGGACGCATATGCATACTGAACAAATGGTACAAGCAGTAGGGGACAAAACATCACAATGGGTCATGCTATCGCCAGGCTTAAATTGTATCCTCATTAGATACTTTGATGTTGATGGTTCCTGATAAGTATGCGCAACCTTGTACCGAGCGAAAAATTAATGAGATGCTTGATGTCGATGGTTTATACAACCTTCACCCATCGACAAATTAATGAGACACTTGATCTTGATGGTTGCTACACAACCTTGTGCCTATCAGCAAAATTTTGGTATTGTAGAGTACGACTAGCTATCTACGACGGAGCCGAGGGAACGGTTGCACGGGTCGATTCCTCGATTGCGGTGTCCCTAGAGATCCCAAGCGGTTATCCTATGTAGGACACGTTTCCAAATTCTGAAGGCAGTAGGAACCATAGCAAAACGATTTTATTTACTTGGAAGCGGCTTTGTATGTTCAGTTAGCATAGAAGATAACATTTGCGTAACACTTCAGTACGAATGTAATCTCACCAATCAGTCTGGAACCGCATGAATCTTGGCATGCACACATTTTAGCAAGCGTCTTCCCTGCGATGGAAACAGCACCGACGAGAGATGTCAAACACAAGCCTCATGAAAATTTATAACAGCAAGGGACGAGTACCGGACGACAGCAGGAAGAAACCACACCCGAGATGTAAGGCTGCAAAACACCGGCACCACGGACGCCCGTCCATCCAGCTAGCCAGCCTCCGGTAATGGCGGCACGCGAGGTCACCAACCACGTATGCATGCCCAAGATGAATGTAATCAGTCTATGTCCCGCCGTACATGAGAGGAGATGGAAGACTTGGCAAGGACGGCGTACATACCTTGGGCATCTAGGTCCCGCCGGAGATGCGCCATCGTCGACGACCACCGCAGTAGCAATCTCCGCTGTGGTCCGGTGTGCCACACCAGACCGAGAGCAGGCGGTGGATCCCGATGCGGCCGGCCTCCATCACGCAGGTGGGTGCGGATCCGGCGCCGCCGTCGCCGGAACTGGTGCACCCCATCTATCCATCCATGGGTGGGCGTGGGTGGGTGGGTGGATCCATGGAAAAGGGGGTTTCCATGGGTGGATGGACGAGATGAGGAGGGAGGTCAGCCGGAGGTGGGGATGGGGCCGGAGACGGGGAGACGAGGTCGCCGGTGGGGGTGGGGATCGGCGGCGGCGTCGGAGATTGGAGAGGAATCGGGGGTGGGGAAGAGGAGCAGTTTGCGGGCAGCTTCGCGGGGCTCCACTCGTGAATCTGGGCATGGGCTCGATCTTGGGTCAGCCTCGACCTTGTCTACGGTGAGGGTCGTCGACGGTGGCGGTGGGGGTGGGGTTGGGGGCGGCGGCAGATCGAGATCTGAGGGAGGGAGATGGTTGGAGGCGGCGGCTGTGGATGCGTAGGAACGGAGCTCTAGGGTTCGTGCAAGAGGGAGAAAGGTTTGATGAATGGATCGATGGACGGATGTTTACTGCGGTGGGCTGCATGAATGGATGGATGGATGGATGTTTGCCATGTCACTGATCCATGCCACAACAGATTGCACCAATCATAATTCAGCTAGTGTAATTTTTTTTCCTTTTGTTTTCTTATATTTTGTACCCTCTTATACTGGATAAACATTCAACATATTACCCGTTTATATAAATTTTTCAAATGGCCCAATATTTTGCGCATTTGCGTATCTTGGGACGACAAACAATGTTGATTTGAGGGGTTTTCATTTTGTTTGCACAAAAAATCATTTTTCAATTTTTGGAGTGCCAATAATCGGTTTTTTGTGAAGAACTACCATATATTTGTTGCAAAATGGTACCAAATCATTTTTCTAAAATACTAGGCCATATTTAATTCATAATGTACCAAATGGTTGGGTGTAAAAAGATTTGATCCACCGGTGGTGCAAAAGACAAATTTCCGTCGATTCAGGAGGAGGCGGTTCAAATTTGAACTGTAGCTGCCTCATAGTTTCCTCTTTATTTTTTCCAAAAATCATTTCTAGGTACATAACTATCTATTTAATCAGATAAACACCAAAAAAAAATCCAAGATTCAACCACTAGGTAGGAACGGTTATTCCCGCCATTTTGACCGCATTTTGAAACGGGCATAAAAAATTCAAAAAAAATCAAAAAATTGGGAAACCTTCGCATTGTGTCATTATATGTGGCCAAGTTCCTAGGAAAAATAACAAAATTGTAATAAGCCAATTATTTTAAAAAAGTGTTCTCAGAAACGAGCTATAACGTGTGGAGATTAATGGCTTTCAAGCCAAATGATCAATTTTATGGCCACATTCATGGCATAGTTTGTTCAAATGATCTCATATTGTGCACAAGGGTGCATATTGGAATGGCAAACAATGTTTCCTAAGAAAGTTTTCATTTTCTTTGGACAAAAAAACCATTTTCCATTTTTTGAGTGCCCCAATGGAGGATTTTTTGTGAAGGGCCTCCCAAATAATTGTTGCAAAATTGGACCAAATCAATTTTATAAAATACTAGGACAAATATAATGCACAATTGACCAAATGGTTGGGTGTAAAAAGTTTTGATCCACCTCTCGTAAAAAAAAAAATTCCGCTGATTTAGTTAGAAGCGGGTCAAATTTGAACTGCAGCTGCCTCATAGTTTGCTATTTTTTTTCCAAAAATCATTTATAGTTACATAAGTATATATTTAATCAGAGAAACACCAAAAAATTCCAATATTCAACCACTAGCTAGCAACGGTCATTCCCGCCGTTTTGACCGCATTTTGAAACGGGCATAAAAAATTCAAAAAAAAATCAAAAAATTGGGAAATCTTCGCATTGTGTCATTATATGTGGCCAAGTTTCCAGGAAAAATAACAAACTTGTAATACATCAATTATTTTAGAAAAGTGTTCTCAGAAATGAGCTATCATCTGTGAAGATTTATGGCTTTCAAGCCAAATGATCAATCTTATGGCCACATTCATGGCATAGTTTGTTCAAATGATCTCATATTGTGCACAAGGGTGCATATTGGAATGGCAAAATATGTTGCCTAAGGGAGTTTTCATTTTCTTTGGACGAAAAATCAATTTTCCATTTTTCGAGTGCCCAAAATGAGTTTTTTTGTGAAGGACCTACCATATATTTGTTGCAAAATTGGACCAAATAAATTTTATAAAATACTAGGCCATGTTTAAAGCACAATTGACAAAATGGTTGGGTGTAAAAAGTTTTGATCCACCTCTCGTGAAAAAGACAAATTTCCGCCGATTCAGCTGGAAGCGGGTCAAATTTGAACTGCGGCTGCCTCATAGTTTGCTATTTATTTTCTACAAAAATCATTCTAGGTACATAAGTATCTATTTAATCAGAGAAACACCAAAAAAATTCCAAGATTCAACCACTAGCTAGGAACGGTCAAGCCCGACGTTTTGACCGCATTTTGAAACGGGCATAAAAAATTTAAAAAAAATCAAAAAATTGGAAAACCTTCGCATTGTGTCATTATATGTGAACAAGTTCCCAAGAAAAATAACAAATTGTAATATAGTAATTATTTTTAGAAAGTGTTCTCAGAAATGAGCTATCAAGTATGAAGATTCATGGCTTTCAAGCCAAATGATCAATCTTATGGCCACATTCATGGCATAGTTTGTTCAAATGATCTCATATTGTGCACAAGGGTGAATATTGAAATGGCAAACAATGTTGCCTAAGGAAGTTTTCATTTTCTTTGGATGAAAAAACCATTTTCCATTTTCCGAGTGCCTGAAATGAGTTTTTTTGTGAAGGACCTACCATATATTTGTTGCAAAATTGGAACTAATCAATTTTATAAAATACTAGGCCATATTTAATGCACAATTGACAAAATGGTTGGGTGTCAAAATTTTTGATCCACCTCTGGTGAAAAAGACAAATTCCCGTCGATTCAATTGGAAGCGGGTCAAATTTGAACTGCAGCTGCGTCATAGTTTGCTCTTTATTTTTTTCAAAAATCATTTCTAGGTAAATAAGAATCTATTTAATCAGAAATACATGGTTTGATGGAGAGACATCGAGGTTTGGACGCTGGCCGAGGGCCCCAACTCTAGAGCGCGTAAGCTCGCATGCCCGCCGCGTGGTCACCGCGTGACCGTGGCGTTGCCATGTGTTCTGGGTGGCCTAGGCATGTCTAGTGGGTTGGGCACTCCCCAGGTAGGTGCTAGGAAGAAAATCACAACATAAGATTCTCACGAGGAGACCGATCGATGCTCAAACATGAATAAGCAGCCAAGTGTTTGATTAGCGGTACGGGAAATGTACATGGCTAATGGGCGTGAGTTTTGGCTGAGGATGATCAGTTACTAAGAAGACAGTCTTCACAAATTTTCAGCTCAAAAGGAGGAGCCTAGGTGGTACTTGCTTTGCAAACCACCACACTGGACATAAATACGAATGTTGAAGCTCGGCTCAAAATAATGAATGGATTGAGATGGGATTTGGTGGAGGATGGTTATTTGGGAATAGGAAAGCACTGTAGAAAATGGATACTATTTGGACATGCCAAAGTGGTACTTCCTTCACAAACTGTTACTCTGAACAGAATAGGAAAATGAATATTTTTGAATTATTTTTGAACTAGGCAAGGAAGGTTTTTACATGTTTGACGAAGATATGACCCAAAGAATTTATGAGATTTTTTTGGGAATTTTGGGAATGGCAGAAATATAGGTTGCTTCACAACCTAGGGCAAAAACTGCCACATGGACATGACACATAGGCAAAACTGATGAGGTGGTGCCTAGTCATAGCAACCCACCACAATTTACAAGGCTATGACCATCTATATTGGTCGTTAACAACTAGAAATAAGGCACCGGACTAGCGCTGTTTGCTTTATGACCATTTCGTGTAAGGAAATTATGACCTTTCTGACCAAAATGGTCGCAATGGTTAGGGTTTGGAGCCCCCCGAACAGCTTTTGACCAATTGGTCTGAAATGGTCATAGATCTATGACCAATTCTTCCAGGGTCACTGACAGAAGGTCACAAGTTGACATATTTCTTGTAGTGCCTTCAATCATCGGTGGTGGCGTTGTTCAGGAAGAAACCTTTCTCCCCGGACAAATATTTGTGTTCGGCGGCTTCGTACTGCGGGCCAACTCGCTCGGCCATCTGGAGCAGATCGATAGCTACGCCCCTGGCCATCAGGTCAGATTCGGAAGTTTGAACTACGTTGCAGACATCCGTGGGGACTTGATCTTCGACGGATTTGAGACCGCGTCGACCGCTCCCCTTCGCCCCGTTGAACATGTCTTAAACCTGTCATCGGGCCGCATCCAGGAGATAGCTCCTGTAACCACTCCGGCCTTAGATCCGGAGCAGATCAAGACGTCCGAAGATGGGAGACTCAACCCCATCACGGGGGCTACTAAGTCTGCGGCGTTGGAGCCACACGCATATCCCACTTCATATGATAAATGCATCAACGGAACCCTGGACTCATCTCCGATATCGAGTTCCGAACCCTGCGAGCTCGCGGATACCGAACTCGATCGCTTATCGATATCCATGTTCAGCACCGCAAATGTCTTTCAGCACTCGCCTATGGGCGATCTACTAAGCTCACTAAAAAAAACCTATCCCTGGCAGATGGCTCGTCGCCGAACTATGTCTGGTTCAACCTTACGACGGATGACGGAGAATTTTGCTTCATACCCGCCACCCACTTCATAGCCACTGTCAAAGACCCAACCAACATGCTTGACCTCCGCCCCGAAGACATCGACGGTATGGACGACGATGAGGGGCAAGGCCAGAGTTCACTATCCGCTAGACGCAGGACGACCACTTCCGGGTATGACGTGTGTATGGTAGACACACCCAACGACGATATCGACGATGACAGGGAGGATCCAGTTGAGGATAAACCTCCTGGTACACAATCCAAACACCGGCGCCCCCGGCGCCACTCTAGGTCATGCCGCCCAAGAGAGAACAATACTAGCAACGGAGGTGATACTACTCTGGACAACAAAGACCCTGTTGAGGCAGGATCCGAACAGGAGGACTAGGAAAGCGGGCAAGATAGCCCCAATGAACAGGTCATGTATGAAGACTCGGAGGATAGCAATTATCTTCCCCTCTCCGAGGAAGAGGAGAGCCTCGGCAACGAATAATTCATCATGCTGGAGGAACCTCTCGAGCAGGAGCGCTTTAAACGCCGGTTAATAGCCACAGCAAGGAATCTAAGAATAAAGCAGCTGCAGCTTCAAGCAAGCCAAGATCTGCTCAATGATAAATGGACCGAGGTCCTAGCCGCCATAGAATACGGCCCTAGTGGCCCGGACAAAAGCCACCCCAAGTGCAGGTGGCTCCCTCCACATGATGGCAAGGCGCTGGAGCCCGTTCCACCATCGAATAATGCGGCAGGTCGACCACAGTTTGGTCCGGATAAAGCAGCAACCCAAGCAGAATACCATACCTAACAATCCGGCCGTAAGAACAAGATGATTCGGGAGAACAATGGCAACATTCGCCAAAGTTTAGTGGGCGGAGCAGGACAGACAAGATCGACGTACAGATCGCGGGGATATGCCCCGACCGGTTATGATGGTCAATCAGCCGGACTCAACCAAGCCAACCATGCCCGAATCCGCCAACGACATCCAAAGGAGGTGCTTCACATTGTGGCCCAACTAGAGGAGCCACGCACCCGCTTTGCTTCACCAACCAGGTAATGGAGCATGAATTTCCAGACGGGTTCAAACCCATCAACATCGAATCATACGAAGGAACAACAGATCCTGTAGTATGGATTGAGGACTATGTCCTCCATATCCACCTGGCTCGTGGAGACGACCTTCATGCCACTTGACGACTTATTCGAATCTTTAGCGATTCCCCGTGTCACATGAAGGGTCTTTTTCAGATCAAAACATGTAAGGCACAATATTACGATATGCCGCATACATACTAGGGGCTATGTCGTAGCCCCACCATAAAACTCCTGTGGCTAAGTGAAAGTGTTAACGCCCTATAGTCCGATTGCCTGGTTCTCCGCATTATCACCTCCTTTATGGACCAAGACGTTGGATAAAGAGTGATTCAATGCTTTTCCGAACACCCCCGTATTTCCTACGAGGGGGCTGAAGCCGACGACTGGAAAACTTTCAAATTACATTAAAAACGGCCGCACAGGAGGAATACAAGCTTTCGAGCAAAGAATAGATTAACTATAAAGTTGTCTGTTACAATCCTTGTACACATCACTCGAATATTATGTCTTTTGAGCATTGACCCTCTATCAAGCGGGCGGCCTCTAGGACGTCTCCAAAATAATGCTCCAGTTCCGAACGGTCCTTGCCTTTGGGTGGACTCTTCGTCGCAACATCGATGGCCTTGATCTTCCCCCCAGAATGTCTTGACTCGGGAGAAGGCCATCCGTGCACCTTCAATGCACGCCGACCGCTTCACTGCGTCGATACGCGGCACCGTGTTAGCAAGCCGCTGCACCAGGCCGAAGTAACTACTCGGAATAGGTTTAGTCGGACACAAACGGACTACGACGTTCTTCATGGCAGCGCCGGATATCCTATGCAGCTCGGCCCACTGGGACATCTATTCATTCAGCAACAAAGGGCACCTCGATGCGCCAAATTGCGACCAAAAAAGCTTCTCCATTGCACACCCCTCTTGCGCCTGATAAAACTGCGCCACATCGGTGTTGGAAATATGCCCTAGAGGCAATAATAAAAGCATTATTATTATATTTCCTTGTTCATGATAATTGTCTTTATTCGTGCTATAATTGTATTATCCGGAAATCGTAATACATGTGTGAATAACAGACAACAACGTGTCCCTAGTAAGCCTCTAGTTGACTAGCTCGTTGATCAATAGATAGTCATGGTTTCCTGACTATGGGCATTGGATGTCAATGATAACGAGATCACATCATTAGGAGAATGATGTGATGGACGAGACCCAATCCTAAACATAGCATAAGATCGCATAGTTCGTTTGCTAGAGTTTTCCAATGTCAAGTATCCTTTCCTTAGACCATGAGATCGTGTAACTCCCGGATACCGTAGGAGTGCTTTGGGTGTGCCAAACGTCACAACGTAACTGGGTGACTATAAAGGTATACTACGGGTATCTCTGAAAGTGTCTGTTGAGTTGACACGGATCGAGACTGGGATTTGTCACTCCGCTTGACGGAGAGGTATCACCGGGCCCTCTCGGTAATGCATCATCATAATGAGCTCAATGTGATCAAAGTGTTTGATCACGGGATCATGCATTACGGTACGAGTAAAGTGACTTGCTGGTAACGAGATTGAACGAGGTATTGGGATACCGACGATCGAATCTCGGGCAAGTAAAATACCGATTGACAAAGGGAATCGTATACGGGATTAATTGAATCCTCGACATCGTGGTTCAGCCGATGAGATCATCACGGAGCATGTGGGAGCCAACATGGGTATCCAGATCCCGCTGTTGGTTATTGCCCGAGAGCCGTCTCGGTCATGTCTGCATGTCTCCCGAACCCGTAGGGTCCACACACTTAAGGTTCGGTGACGCTAGGGTTGTGAAGATATGTATATGCAGTAACCCGAATGTTGTTCGGAGTCCCGGATGAGATCCCGGACGTCACGAGGAGTTTCGGAATGGTCCGGAGGTAAAGAATTATATATAGGAAGTGCTGTTTTGGCCATCGGGACAAGTTTCGGGGTTATCGGTATTGTACCGGGACCACCGGAGGGTCCCGGAGGGTCCACCGGGTGGGGCCACCTGCCTCGGGGGGCCACATGGGCTCTAGGGGGTGCGCCTTGGCCTACATGGGCCAAGGGGAACCAGCCCCAAGAGGCCCATGCGCCTAGGGTGGGGAAACCCTAAAGGGGGGCGCCCCCTTGCTTGGGGGGCAAGCCCCCCCACCCCTTGGCCGCCGCCCCCCTAGGAGATTGCATCTCCTAGGGCCGGCGCCCCCCTAGGGGGCTATATAAAGGGGGGAGGGGAAGGGGGCAGCCGCACCCTGGTCCTTGGCGCCTCCCTCTCCCTCTCCAACACCTCCTCCTCCTCCTCCTCCGTAGAGCTCGACGAAGCCCTGCCGGAGTACTGCAGCTCCACCATCACCACGCCGTCGTGCTGCTGCTGGAGCCATCTTCCCCAACCTCTCCTTTGCCTTGCTGGATCAAGAAGAAGGAGACGTTACGCTGACCGTACGTGTGTTGAACGCGGAGGTGCCGTTCGTTCGGTGCTAGGATCTCCGGTGATTTGGATCACGTCGTGTACGACTACCTCATCCCCGTTCGTTGAACGCTTCCGCTCGTGATCTACAAAGTGGTATGTAGATGCAATATCTCTCCCATGACTCGTTGCTTAGATGAACTCATAGATGGATCTTGGTGAAACCGTAGGAAAAATTTTAATTTTCTGCAACGTTCCCCAACAGTGGCATCATGAGCTAGGTCTATGCGTAGTTCTCTATTGCACGAGTAGAACACAATTTGTTGTGGGCGTAGATGTTGTCAACTTTCTTGCCGCTACTAGTCTTATCTTGCTTCAGCGGTATTGTGGGATGAAGCGGCCCGGACCAACCTTACACATACGCTTACGTGAGACCGGTTCCACCAACTAACATGCACTAGTTGCATAAGGTGGCTGGCGGGTGTCTGTCTCTCCCAGTTTAGTTGGAGCGGATTCGATGAAAAGGGTCCTTATGAAGGGTAAATAGAATTTGATAAATCACGTTGTGGCTTTCACGTAGGTAAGAAAACGTTCTTGCTAGAACCCTAATTCAGCCACGTAAAACTTGCAACAACAATTAGAGGACGTCTAACTTGTTTTTGCAGCAAGTGCTTTGTGATATGATATGGCCAAAGTTGTGATGAATGATGAATGATCTATATGTGATGTATGAGATGTTCATGCTATTGTAATAGGAATCACGACTTGCATGTCGATGAGTATGACAACCGGCAGGAGCCATAGGAGTTGTCTTTATTTTTGTATGACCTGCGTGTCATTGAGAAACGCCATGTAAATTACTTTACTTTATTGCTAAACGCGTTAGCCATAGTAGTAGAAGTAATAGTTGGTGGGCAACTTCATGGAGACACAATGATGGAGATCATGGTGTCAAGCCGGTGACAAGATGATCATGGAGCCCCAAGATGGAGATCAAAGGAGCTATGTGATATTGGCCATATCATGTCACGTTTATTATTTGATTGCATGTGATGTTTATCATGTTTTGCATCTTGTTTACTTAGAACGACGGTAGTAAATAAGATGATCCCTCATAATAATTTCAAGAAGTGTTCCCCCTAACTGTGCACCGTTGCGACAGTTCGTTGTTTCGAAGCACCACGTGATGATCGGGTGTGATAGATTCTAACGTTCACATACAACGGGTGTAAGACAGATTTACACATGCAAACACTTAGGTTGACTTGACGAGCCTAGCATGTACAGACATGGCCTCGGAACACAGAAGACCGAAAGGTCGAGCATGAGTCGTATAGAAGATACGATCAACATGAAGATGTTCACCAATGTTGACTAGTCCGTCTCACGTGATGATCGGACACGGCCTAGTTGACTTGGATCATGTAATACTTAGATGACTAGAAGAGGGATGTCTATCTAAGTGGGAGTTCATTAAATAATTTGATTAAGATGAACTTTATTATCATGAACTTAGTCTAAAATATTTACAATATGTCTTGTAGATCAAATGGCCAACGTAGTCCTCAACTTCAACGCGTTCCTAGAGAAAACCAAGCTGAAAGACGATGGCAGCAACTATACGAACTGGGTCCGGAACCTGAGGATCATCCTCATAGCTGCCAAGAAAGATTATGTCCTACGAGCACCGCTGGGTGACGCACCTGTCCTCCCTGCAGAACAAGACGTTATGAATGCTTGGCAGTCACGTTCCGATGATTACTCCCTCGTTCAGTGCGGCATGCTTTACAGCTTAGAGCCGGGGCTCCAAAAGAGTTTTGAGAGACATGGAGCATATGAGATGTTTGAAGAGCTGAAAATGGTTTTCCAAGCTCATGCCCGGGTCGAGAGATATGAAGTCTCCGACAAATTCTTTAGCTGTAAGATGGAGGAAAATAGCTCTGTCAGTGAACACATACTCAAGATGTCTGGGTTGCACAACCGCTTGACTCAACTAGAAGTTAATCTCCCGGATGAAGCGGTCATTGACAGAATCCTCTAGTCACTTCCACCTAGCTACAAGAGCTTTGTGATGAACTACAATATGCAGCGGATGGTAAAGACCATTCCTGAGGTATATGCTATGCTGAAATCAGCGGAGGTAGAAATCAAGAAGGAACATCAAGTGTTGATGGTGAATAAAACCACTAAGTTCAAGAAGGGCAAGGGTAAAAAGAACTTCAAGAAGGATGGCAAGGAAGTTGCCGCACCCGATAAGCAAGTTGCCGGGAAGAAGCCAAAGAATGGACCCAAGCCCGAGACTGAGTGTTTTTATTGCAAGGGAAGTGGTCACTGGAAGCGGAACTGCCCCAAATACTTAGCGGACAAGAAGGCCGGTAAAACAAAAGGTATATGTGATATACATGTAATTGATGTGTACCTTGCCAGTACTCGTAGTAGCTCTTGGGTATTTGATACCGGTGCAGTTGCTCACATTTGCAACTCAAAGCAGGAGCTGCGGAATAAGCGAAGGCTGGCGAAGGATGAGGTGACGATGCGCGTCGGGAATGGTTCCAAGGTCGATGTGATCGCCGTCGGCACGCTGCCTCTACATTTACCTACGGGATTAGTTTTAAACCTCAATAATTATTATTTAGTGCCAAGTTTGAGCATGAACATTGTGTCTGGATCTCGTTTAATTCGAGATGGCTACTCATTTAAATCCGAGAATAATGGTTGTTCTATTTATATGAGAGATATGTTTTATGGTCATGCTCCGATGGTTAATGGTTTATTCTTAATGAATCTCGTACGTGATGATACACATATTCATAGTGTGAATACCAAAAGAGTTAAAGTTGATAACAATAGTCCCACATATTTGTGGCACTGCCGCCTTGGTCACATAGGTGTCAAACGCATGAAGAAGCTCCATGCAGATGGACTTTTAGAGTCTCTTGATTATGAATCATTTGACACGTGCGAACCATGCCTCATGGGTAAAATGACCAAGACTCCGTTCTCAGGAACGATGGAGCGAGCAACCAACTTATTGGAAATCATACATACTGATGTGTGCGGTCCAATGAGTGTTGAGGCTCGCGGTGGCTATCGTTATGTTCTCACCCTCACTGATGACTTGAGTAGATATGGGTATATCTACTTAATGAAACACAAGTCTGAGACCTTTGAAAAGTTCAAGGAATTTCAGAGTGAGGTTGAAAATCAACGTGACAGAAAAATCAAGTTTTTACGATCAGATCATGGAGGAGAATACTTGAGTCACGAATTTGGCACGCACTTAAGAAAATGTGGAATAGTTTCACAACTCACGCCGCCTGGAACACCTCAGCGTAATGGTGTGTCCGAACGTTGTAATCGCACTCTATTAGATATGGTACGATCTATGATGTCTCTTACCGATTTACCGCTATCTTTTTGGGGCTATGCTTTAGAGACTGCCGCATTCACTTTAAATAGGGCTCCATCGAAATCCGTTGAGAAGACACCGTATGAATTATGGTTTGGGAAGAAACCTAAGCTGTCATTTCTAAAAGTTTGGGGATGCGATGCTTATGTCAAGAAACTTCAACCTGAAAAGCTCGAACCCAAGTCGGAAAAATGCGTCTTCATAGGATACCCTAAAGAAACTATTGGGTATACCTTCTACCTCAGATCCGAAGGCAAGATCTTTGTTGCTAAGAATGGATCCTTTCTAGAGAAGGAGTTTCTCTCGAAAGAAGTAAGTGGGAGGAAAGTAGAACTTGATGAAGTGTTACCTCTTGAACCAGAAAATGGCGAAACTCAAGAAAACGTTCCTGAGGTGCCTGCACCGACTAGAGAGGAAATTAATGATGATGATCAAGATACTTCTAATCAAGCTCCTACTGAAATTCGTAGGTCCACAAGGACACGTTCCGCACCAGAGTGGTATGGCAACCCTGTCTTGGAAATCATGTTGTTAGACAATGGTGAACCTTCGAACTATGAGGAAGCAATGGCAGGCCCGGATTCCGACAAATGGCTAGAAGCCATGAAATCCGAGATAGGATCCATGTATGAAAACGAAGTATGGACTTTGACTGACTTGCCCGTTGAGCGGCGAGCCATAGAAAATAAATGGATCTTTAAGAAGAAGACAGACGCGGATGGTAATGTGACCATCTATAAAGCTCGGCTTGTCGCTAAGGGTTATCGACAAGTTCAAGGAATTGACTACGATGAGACTTTCTCACCGGTAGCGAAGCTGAAGTCCGTCCGAATCATGTTAGCAATTGCCGCATTCTACGATTATGAAATATGGCAAATGGACGTCAAAACGGCATTCCTTAATGGTTTCCTTAAGGAATAATTGTATATGATGCAGCCGGAAGGTTTTGTCGATCCTAAGAATGCTGACAAGGTGTGGAAGCTCCAACGCTCGATTTATGGGCTGGTGCAAGCATCTCGGAGTTGGAACATTCGCTTTGATGAGATGATCAAAGCGTTTGGGTTTACGTAGACTTATGGAGAAGCCTGCGTTTACAAGAAAGTGAGTGGGAGCTCTGTAGCATTTCTCATACTATATTTAGATGACATACTTTTGATGGGAAATGATATAGAACTCTTGGACAGCATTAAGGCCTACTTGAATAAGAGTTTTTCAATGAAGGACCTTGGAGAAGCTGCTTATATATTAGGCATCAAGATCTATAGAGATAGATCAAGACGCCTCATAGGTCTTTCACAAAGCACATACCTTGATAAGATATTGAAGAAGTTCAATATGGATCAATCTAAGAAGGGGTTCTTACCTGTATTGCAAGGTGTGAAATTGAGCTCAGCTCAATGTCCGACCACGGCAGAAGATATAGAAGAGATGAGTGTCATCCCCTATGCCTCAGCCATAGGTTCTATTATGTATGCCATGCTGTGTACCAGACCTGATGTAAACCTTGCCGTAAGTTTGGTACTAAGGTACCAAAGTAATCCCGGCAAGGAACACTGGACAGCGGTCAAGAATATCCCGAAGTACCTGAAAAGGACTAAGGAAATGTTTATCGTTTATGGAGGTGACGAAGAGCTCGTCGTAAAGGGTTACGTCGACGCTAGCTTCGACACAGATCTGGATGACTCTAAGTCACAAACCGGATACGTGTATATTTTGAATGGTGGGGCAGTAAGCTGGTGCCGTTTCAAGCAAAGCGTCGTGGCGGGATCTACATGTGAAGCGGAGTACATGGCAGCCTCGGAGGCAGCACATGAAGCAATTTGGGTGAAGGAGTTCATCGCCGACCTCGGAGTCATACCCAATGCGTCGGGGCCAATCAAACTCTTCTGTGACAACACTGGAGCTATTGCACTTGCCAAGGAGCCCAGGTTTCACAAGAAGACCAGGCACATCAAGCGTCGCTTCAACTCCATTCGTGGAAATGTTCAAGATGGAGACATAGAAATTTGTAAAGTGCACATGGATCTGAATGTCGCAGATCCGTTGACTAAACCTCTCCCTAAGGCAAAACAAGATCAACACCAGAACTCTATGGGTGTTCGATTCATCACAATGTAACTAGATTATTGACTCTAGTGCAAGTGGGAGACTGTTGGCAATATGCCCTAGAGGCAATAATAAAAGCATTATTATTATATTTCCTTGTTCATGATAATTGTCTTTATTCGTGCTATAATTGTATTATCCGGAAATCGTAATACATGTGTGAATAACAGACAACAACGTGTCCCTAGTAAGCCTCTAGTTGACTAGCTCGTTGATCAACAGATAGTCATGGTTTCCTGACTATGGGCATTGGATGTCAATGATAACGAGATCACATCATTAGGAGAATGATGTGATGGACGAGACCCAATCCTAAACATAGCATAAGATCGCATAGTTCGTTTGCTAGAGTTTTCCAATGTCAAGTATCCTTTCCTTAGACCATGAGATCGTGTAACTCCCGGATACCGTAGGAGTGCTTTGGGTGTGCCAAACGTCACAACGTAACTGGGTGACTATAAAGGTATACTACGGGTATCTCTGAAAGTGTCTGTTGAGTTGACACGGATCGAGACTGGGATTTGTCACTCCGCTTGACGGAGAGGTATCACCGGGCCCTCTCGGTAACGCATCATCATAATGAGCTCAATGTGATCAAAGTGTTTGATCACGGGATCATGCATTATGGTACGAGTAAAGTGACTTGCCGGTAACGAGATTGAACGAGGTATTGGGATACCGACGATCGAATCTCGGGCAAGTAAAATACCGATTAACAAAGGGAATCGTATACGGGATTAATTGAATCCTCGACATCGTGGTTCATCCGATGAGATCATCGCCGAGCATGTGGGAGCCAACATGGGTATCCAGATCCCGCTGTTGGTTATTGTCCGAGAGCCGTCTCGGTCATGTCTGCATGTCTCCCGAACCCATAGGGTCTACACACTTAAGGTTCGGTGACGCTAGGGTTGTGAAGATATGTATATGCAGTAACCCGAATGTTGTTCGGAGTCCCGGATGAGATCCCGGACGTCATGAGGAGTTTCGGAATGGTCCGGAGGTAAAGAATTATATATAGGAAGTGTTGTTTTGGCCATCGGGACAAGTTTCGGGGTTATCGGTATTGTACCGGGACCACCGGAGGGTCCCGGGGGGTCCACCGGGTGGGGCCACCTGCCTCGGGGGGCCACATGGGCTCTAGGGGTGCGCCTTGGCCTACATGGGCCAAGGGGAACCAGCCCCAAGAGGCCCATGCGCCTAGGGTGGGGAAACCCAAAAGGGGGCGCCCCCTTGCTTGGGGGGGCAAGCCCCCCCACCCCTTGGCCGCCGCCCCCCTAGGAGATTGCATCTCCTAGGCCGGCGCCCCCCCTAGGGGGCTATATAAAGGGGGGAGGGGAAGGGGGCAGCCGCACCCTGGTCCTTGGCGCCTCCCTCTCCCTCTCCAACACCTCCTCCTCCTTTGTAGAGCTCGGCGAAGCCCTGCCGGAGTACTGCAGCTCCACCATCACCACGCCGTTGTGCTGCTGCTGGAGCCATCTTCCCCAACCTCTCCTTTGCCTTGCTATATCAAGAAGAAGGAGACGTTACGCTGACCGTACGTGTGTTGAACGCGGAGGTGTCGTTCGTTCGGTGCTAGGATCTCCGGTGATTTGGATCACGTCGTGTACGACTACCTCATCCCCATTCGTTGAACGCTTCCGCTCGCGATCTACAAAGTGGTATGTAGATGCAATCTCTCTCCCATGACTCGTTGCTTAGATGAACTCATAGATGGATCTTGGTGAAACCGTAGGAAAAATTTTATTTTTCTGCAAACGTTCCCCAACAATCGGAAGAAATCTTCGGCAAGTCTAAAAAATTGTCCGGAGAACTCCATACTTGGTTAAGCTGAGCATAGTTTGGATCGCCGAACTTAGCCTGTAGCAAAAAGGGCTTGCCAGCCACAATCTCCCCAGCTTGCCGGATCTCCTCACGGGCTGCTCTGGATTCAGACCGCGCTTCTTTCGCCTCTCATAAGGCCTTGTCAAGTTCAGCCGTTTTGACTTCATTTTCCTTCTCAAGAAGTTTACAGCGGCCAGCCGCATTCTCTAACTCGCGCGCCATGGTGGACATTTCCTCCTTGTCCTAGTGTCGTGCAGCTTGTTCGGCCTTCAATTCAGCCAATGCCTTTTCGGCAACCGCATTACTAAACCGGGCCTGCTCCTTGACCTGGGCTAGCCCCGCCCGAAGGGCTTCCACGGCGGCATCACCATCTGCATTGATGCACATTTCATATCAAACTCTCTTCAGAATCAGGCTTACATTACAAGCACATTGGTGTAAGGAATGCTCGAAATATATACCTTGCGAGTCGTCAAGACGCCTGTTGATCAAAGCAATGTCATCCTCCGCAATATCCAGCTTTCGCTGCAGTTCGGTTACCTCCGAATTTCGGGCAGTGGCAGGAGGGGAGACAACATGCATTCCAAATTAAACCAAGGTTAGTACCTGAAAATATCTTTTCGATCCTCCGATCACTTCCTTTGGAAGGCGATCCAAGTCTCAGGGGCTACTGCATACACAACAGGTGCATTCTATCAATATTATTCAATTGGCAACATTACATCACAAACCTCAAAACCTCTCAGAAGGCTCGTAAAGGCCTCGTTCAACCCGCTCTTCGCGGATATAACTTTTTCGACCACCGTAACTATTAAGGCACGGTGCTTCTCTGAAACAGACGCTCGTCGCAGCATGTTGATGTCTACTACACAACCTTCTTCTTGTAGACATTGTTGGGCCTGCAAGTGCACATGTTTGTAGCAAAGTAGCAAATTTCCCTCAAGTGGATGACCTAAGGTTTATCAATCCGCGGGAGGCGTAGGATGAAGATGGCCTCTCTCAAGCAACCCTGCAACCAAATAACAAAAAGTCTCTTGTGTCCCCAACACACCCAATACAATGGTAAATTGTATAGGTGCACTAGTTCGGCGAAGAGATGGTGATACAAGTGCAATATGGATGGTATTTATGGGTTTTTGTAAACTGAAAATATAAAAACAACAAGGTAACAAGTGGTAAAAGTGAGCGTAAACGGTATTGCAATGATAGGAACAAGGCCGGTTCATACTTTCACTAGTGTAAGTCCTCTCAACAATAATAACATAGTTGGATCATATAACTATCCCTCAACATGCAACAAAGAGTCACTCCAAAGTCACCAATAGCGGAGAACAAACGAAGAGATTATGGTAGGGTACAAAACCACCTCAAAGTTATTCTTTCCAATCAATCCTTTGGGCTATTCCTATAAGTGTCACAAACAGCCCTAGAGTTCGTACTAGAATAACACCTTAAGATACAAATCAACCAAAACCCTAATGTCACCTAGATACTCCAATGTCACCTCAAGTATCCGTGGGCATGATTATACGATATGCATCACACAATCTCAGATTTATCTATTCAATCCAACACAAAGTACTTCAAAGAGTGGCCAAAAGTTTCTACCGGAGAATCACGACGAAAACGTGTGCCAACCCCTATGCATAGGTTCTTGGGCGGAACCCGCAAGTTGATCACCAAAACATACATCAAGTGGCACGTGATATCCCATTGTTACCACAGATATGCACGGCAAGACATACATCAAGTGTTCTCAAATCTTTAAAGACTCAATCCTATAAGATAACTTCAAAGGGAAAACTCAATCCATTACAAGAGAGAAGAGGGGGAGAAGAAACATAAGATCCAACTATAATAGCAAAGCTCACGATACATCAAGATCGTGCCAAATCAAGAACACGAGAGAGAGAGGTCAAACACATAGATACTGGTACATACCCTCAGCCCCGAGGGTGAACCACTCCCTCCTCGTCATGGAGAGCGCCGGGATGATGAAGATGGCCACCGGTGAAGGTTCCCGCCTCCGGCAGGGTGCCGGAACAGGGTCCCGATTAGGTTTTTGGTGGCTACAGAGGCTTGCGGCAGCGGAACTGCCGATCTAATATCTGTTCTGGAAGTTTTAGGGTACAACGGTATATATGGGTGAAAGAGGTACGCCGGGGGAGCCACGGGGGCCCCACGAGGCAGGAGGGCGCACCCCCACCCTCGTGGGCAGCTCCCGTATCTTCTGACGTGCACTCCAAGTTTCCTGGGTCTTATCCGATGAGAAAATCACGTTCCAAAAAGGATTTTTCTATTTGGACTCCGTTTGATATTCCTTTTCCTCGAAACACTGAAATAGGCATAAAACAACAAATATGGGGTGGGCCTCCGGTTAATAGGTTAGTCCCAAAAATAATATAAAAGTGGATAATAAAGCCCAATATTATCATGGCACCTCCAACCCCCTACCACCGACCTAAACCCTAGCCACCCTCCACGCCGGCGATCTCCACGTTCAACCGTGGGGCAGGCCTTCTGATCCGCTCATTCGTTCCGGCGTCCTTCCCTCTTTCTTCTGGTTGTCATCTTCATGGCGGTGCATGCATGAATCTCGCTGGGGCTGGATTTTCCCCCCTGAATGGCCCTTTCTCAGGAGATCTGGCGCTCCTTCCGGAGGACGGTGCACCCTACGGAAAGATCTGGTCATTTCATCATGGTGGTCTCTTTTTCTCGGAGTTCTTTCGTCTGGATGAGGATAATGTTGGGCTCTCTCTTGAAGCGGCTCTTGGAGGGTATTGTTCTTCGCTTAAGGTATCTTTCCTGCGTGACCGTGTTTTCTCCTTCCATGTCTCTTGCAAGGATGTTGGGTTTTTCATTCTGCATCAACGATCCTTTGTGTGCGACCATTTTAAGTGTTTCTTTCATCTTTGGGGACATGGAGGTCCTGATTGGGAGCAAGAGTTTAAGCGTTGGCAATTAGAGTGTCAACAGGAATGGATCTTGGTTAGTCCATCTAAGGCTCGAGCCAAGTTAGGGTTGTTAGCCATGCAAAACCCTCCGACCAAGTCTTCTCTCAAATCCACTAGGGGTGCCAAGAAAAAGCTTAGGTTTGCCACGTTCATTAATTATGAGGCGTGCAAAGGTTATCATTATCCTGCCTCTTCACAAGATTGTTTAACTGTTCGGGAGGCTGGGTATTTGGTTAATTCTCAAGAGGAGCCGTCGTCGCCGGAGATACACACCCCCTCGCCGCCGGTGGCCATCACTTTTGGATCTTTGCCACCCTCTTCGGGGTCTCCGCGTTCGGTTCCATCATCCCCCGGATCTCTGGGGATTTTGAAAACTATTGTTGGGCCAAAGTTTTCGGGCTCAAAAGATTTTCCTATTGATCTTGATAACGCCGGCCCACCTAGTCCTAACACCCTGGGCCCAGATACTGTCAATGCCCCAATCGACGTATCTGATGATGATTCTATTGATGCCGCAACTCAGGCTGCTCATATTCCCTCCCCACAGGATATTGTTTCCGATCTACAGAGTTTTGATGAGATGATTGAAGACCCCGCTGCCAAATTTTGGGAATGCCAACATTGTTTGGGTATGGCCCACACCTCAGTGACCTGCACCAACTTGGTCCAGTGCCGCAAGTGTTTTAGGTCTGGTCACATTAAAAAAGATTGCGTCTGCCAACTGCCCGAGTCGTCCATCTGGGTGCCCAAAGTCCCATCGCCAGGTTTCGTTTCTCGCGCCCGAACAGAGCAGCTGGCCTCTCCGCCTTCCAATCCACCGCCGCCCCCAAAAAACCCCAATCTGCTTCTCCTCCATTGCCGTCGCCGCCTCCACTGCAACCTCCTGTGGTCGCTCCGCCTGATCTCTCAATGGCGGTCTATGCTCTTGACCCACGGCGTTTTCTTCCGGTCGGCTATGACATCATCGACGGTGGCGGAGACAGATTGCCGCGCACCTATTTCACCTCCCAGCAGCCACCCTTGCGCATGCATGAGCAGTTCATGGTGGCCATTGTTGAGCCAGTGCCACCTGCTCATATGGTGGCCATCAGGCGGGAACAAGTTCTTCACTTCATCACCCAGACCCTGCAAGTTCCGGTACGTTCTGCTCAGCCATGGGTTCATGGAGTTGGCCTGTTTGAGATGGAAGATCCAGTAGTCCGTGGATCCTTTACTATGCATCCGCCGTTTCCTTTGGGTCTAAATGAGGAGGGAGAAGAGTTCTTTGTCAGATTTATTCCGCATGACCATGGTGAGGGGTTTCATGCGCTGCATGGTTATCGTACGGGCTGGCTTATGTTCATTGGCATCCCTTTGGATTGTCAAAACACAGGGTCTTGCTGATGTGGTCGGGACCTTTGGTCAGTTTCATTATTGGAACCACACCGACCATCGAGACGCCCGCTCACTTGTCAGAGCTTCTTTTCCAGACAATGCTTTGGTTCCTCGCGATGTGGTTTTCCAAGAGTTTGCTAATTGGGGTGGTACGATTGTGTCTTGGACGTCTGCGTGTTATATATTATCTGCTGAGTTCGGTAAAGCCATGATTGGGGCGGACGAAGATCCGATGCCGCTGGATGGTAACCCTCACCCTATGCTCGGAGAAAATCCCCCTCAACCTTTTTGGGCTATGCCACCTTACCCAGCTTTAGGGTGGAATGCTGTCCCGCCAAATCATCAGCCACTTCAGCAAGGCTTCAATGGTTGGGAACCCAATGTTCAGCAGGATGAGGGATGGGGTGCTTGGGAAGAACAAGCTCAGAATCAACCTGTGGATAATAATCAGGACGCCGTGCAGAATGAAGAGGAGGTGGAACAGAATTCTATGGTCATGGACGCACCATCTTTTGGTTCCTCTGGCTCCGTGGCGCAGATGGACCAACATGGCCCCAATTTGGAGGTTCAGCAGCAATTGCACCAGCCTGTGGTAGATCCAATTCAGTTGGGCATGGTGCGTGTGGCTACGGGCCGGTTCTGCCGCCATAGATGATCTGGGAACGAGCCTTCCACATGATGTTACCTGAGATTATTTCTGCAGAGATCCCTTGCTCTCCTTCTCTATCGATGCTCCCGCCTTTTGTCTTGCCGACGCGCTTTTGGCCTTGGGCGATTGAGCTGGATTTTATCACCAAGATGACATCTGCTGGCTTCTTCTCGTCTGCCCTGCGCGTTCCCAGGAAGAGGTTTTCAGTTATAATTGAGCCGCTCCAGCCGCAGTCACACCATGTCTGAACCACAGCTGCCTACTCAGGAGGTCCAACACGTTGATGAGCAGCCGCCCAGCCAGGCTATTACTTCTGGGGATTTCTAGTTCTAGGCTCAGACTCCTCCTATCCTTGGGAAACGCACACCTTGCAGATCCCGTAAGGCTGTCCAGTTGGTTGCTGCAGAGCCAGATTTCTCCACTAGACGGGTAACTCGGAGCTGCGCCAAGGCGACAGGATGCAAGCCCACCTCTGCCATCCCAATGAAGCCTTCAAGCCTTCGTCGACCTCGGGCCAAGCAGCCACGCCTCCCTGTGCCGGACTTCGACGAAGATGGAGTTGCGCTTCCACCTCCAACGCCTATCTCTACTCTGCAGCTGATAGGTGAGGCGGTGCAAATCCCTCCAGAAGATCTTACGATGGCCAAGCTTATGGCGGGCCCATAGTCTGATAATTCTACCAAGCCTTCCAATGATGATTGATCTTATTTATTTAGGATGGGGGAGGGTCCAGAGACCTCAGTTCTTTTGGGTCGTTTTTATTCTGAACTTATGTGTTTTGGGTTTATCTGTGGATTGGCTGAACTTTGTCAAGCTTTGCTACTCATTCTGTTACGCAGTTATGAGTTTACTATGCTTATATTCTTGTGTTCATGGATCATACGTCTTGCCGTAATTGGCGAGTTCTATGCTGGAATGTACGTGGGCTGAACTCTGAGGACAGGCAAAGAGATGTTAGGGCTAAAATCGAGGAGAGCAAATGTTCTATCATGTGCCTGCAGGAAACTAAGGTTGAGCATTTTGATCTGCGCTCGATACGTGCTTTTTGTCCACGAAGATTTGATAACTTTGCTTTCTCCCCTTCTGTGGGAGCGTCAGGTGGTCTACTGGTTATTTGGAATTCCGCAGTTTTTAGTGGCACTCTAGTTGAGGTACAATGCTTTGGCCTCGTTATTTGTTTCAAGTCTGTGCACAGTTCTGAAACCTGGACTTTGGTGTCTGTCTATGGTCCGTGCCACGGGCCTCAACGGGATGAGTTTGTTCATTGGTTGTATAACCTTCATATACTTGTGGATCACAACTGGCTCCTACTTGGGGTTTTCAATTTTATCCGTTTGTTGGATAATAGGAATAGGCCTGGGGGAGATGTTAATGACATTTTTCTATTCAATGAGATCATCGGCCACCTAGGCTTGCTTGAGTTACCACTGAAAGGCAGAGCCTACACCTGGTCTAACATGCAGGAGCAGCCTCTCCTAGAGCAATTGGACTGGTTTTTCACTACTGCTGACTGGATATCTGCCTATCCGAATACAGTAGTTCTTCCTTTGGCAAAAACCTCCTCTGATCATGTGCCTTGTGTTGTGTCAATTGATACCACTATCCCAAAGTCGAAGATCTTCCGCTTTGAGAATTTTTGGGTGGAAATGCCAGGTTTTCTTGATTGTGTTAGGACCTCTTGGGAGGAACCCGTTGCTGTGGGTTTATCTGCACCTGCCACTTTTTCTGTTAAATTCAAGAGGCTGAGATTTGCACTCAAGAAGTGGAGCACTAATCTTTCCTCCTTAAAAAGGTTGGCCACTAAATGTTCTGAGGTGGTTCTGTATTTTGACACCCTTGAGGAACTCAGACCCCTAACCAGACCTGAGTTTAACTTCAGAAAAATCGTCAAGCTTCAGTATGAACGACTTCTGAAACTGCACCATATATACTGGAAGCAGAGGTGCACTATCAGATATATCATGGTGGGGGATGAAAATTCCAAGTTCTTTCATGCTATGGCCTTGGGGAGGCTTAGATGTAACTCAATCTCCTCGCTGCAGAGAGAGGATGGTTCTTCTGTCAGTGATCATGACCAAATGGCAGGAATTTTATGGAACTCCTTTAAGTCTAGGATGGGCCAAGCGCAGGGTATCTCCATGGGTTTTGATCTCTCCTCTCTCATCGCCCCTGTCTTGGGGATTGATGATTTGGATGCTCCCTTTTCTGATGAGGAGATTTCTGCGGTGCTTAAAGATCTGCCCACTGATCGAGCACCTGGGCCTGACGGTTTTAATGGTATGTTTGTCAAAAGATGTTGGACTATTATCGAGAAAGATTTCAGACAGTTAGTTAAGGAATTTTACGAGGGAAGGATCAGTTTGCAGAACATCAATTCCTCTTTCATCACCCTCATTCCCAAAATGTTGGCGCCAATGGGTCCTAATGATTTCCGGCCTATTTCCTTAACTAACACATGCCTCAAGTTTCTTACTAAATTGTTGGCTAATCGATTACAGAAGGTAATCCTCAAGTGCATACACAAGAACCAATATGGATTTTTGAAGCATCGGTCTATCCAGGATTGCTTGGCATGGGCGTTCCAGTACATATACCAGTGCAAACAATCAAAGAAGCCAATCATTCTCTTAAAGTTGGATTTTGCTAAGGCCTTTGATACTGTTGAGCATGAGGCTATTCTGGCCCTTCTTATTGCAAAAATTTTCCCCCTAAATGGATTGGTTGGGTTAAGGAAATCCTGTCCTATGGTGACTCTCAGGTACTACTAAATGGCACCCCAGGAAATCACTTTAAGTGTAAGCGTGGGGTTAGGCAAGGGGACCCTTTTTCTCCGTTGCTCTTTGTTTTGGCAGAAGACTTGTTACAGTCTGTTGTCAACAAGATGCTGCTTGATGGTATTCTCTCTCTGCCGATTGAATGCAATGACAAGGATTTTCCAATAATCCAGTACGCTGATGATACAATCTTGTTGCTTCCTGCGGATCAAGCCCAGTTAGTAGCCCTCAGGGACATGTTACATGTTTTTGCTGAATCTACAGGTCTTAGAGTTAACTTTGCTAAATCCATGATGGTACCAATTAATGTCCCTGAAGCTGATGCCCTTCGGCTTTCTCAGGTCTTTTAGTGTACTCTAGGATCTTTGCCCTTCACCTATCTTGGTCTCCCGTTGGGAACGACCAAGCCCACGATCCTTGATTTGATGCCTTTGGTGGATTCACTTGAGAGGCGCCTGACTGCAAGTTCAGCTATGTTAAACCAAGGTTGCAGGATCCAGTTGCTGAGATCGGTTCTTTCTTCCATGCCTATATATTTCCTCTGCTCCTTATCTATTCCACCTGGCATCATCAAGTAATTAGAAAGGAGCATGCGCCAATGTCTTTGGAGAGGGAATTCTGATACACCGAGGCAATCCCTTGCTGCGTGGGATATGGTTTGCAGACCCAAGGAAAAAGGGGGATTGGGGATCATCAATTTGCAGCTTCAGGACCAAGGGCTCCTCATTAAACATCTACATAAATTCTACAATAAAGCAGATATACCCTGGTTATCCTTGTTGTGGGATTCATACTATGATGGAGTGGTCCCTCATGCCACTGTACTCTGTGGCTCTTTTTGGTGGAAGGATATTTTCAAGTTAGCTGATAATTACAGAGTTGTTGCCTCTATTTCAGTTAACAAAGGAGACTCGATTTTGTTCTGGTCTGATGCTTGGAACTTGGGTGGTTCTTCGATGCCTTTGAGACAAAGATTGCCTCGGTTGTTCTCTTTTGCTTTGGATGATAAGATCTCAGTGGCAGATTTCCTTGACAGTCAAGATAGGGCCTCCTTTTTTCAGCTGCCTATTTCCCAACAGGCTGCTCTTGAACTGGATTCACTTACCTCATGGGTGAACAATTTGGCTAGGGACCTGTTGGCTAATGATGTTTGGTCCTGGGTGGGACCCACAGGAGCTTACGCGTCAAAGAGCTACTATAACATCATGCATTCTCATATGGCCACCATTCATCCTTGTAAATGGTTATGGAGCAGTCGATGCATGGTAAAAATCAAGGTTTTTGCTTGGCTCCTATTCTTTGATAGACACAACACCAAGGACCTGCTGGTGAGGAGGCACTGGCGGGCTGGGGATGCAGATAATCTTTGTGTGTTGTGCCACCAGCATGTATATGAGGATCGTCAACACCTGTTCTTCTCCTGTAACTTCAGTACAAGAATCTGGACATATTTGCAGATTGACTGGTCTAGTGGCTCTAATGTGCATCAATGCATTACTTTGGCCAGACAAAGATTTGCTCAAAGCTTCTTCTTTGAGGTGGTGTTCACAGCAGCTTGGAACATTTGGATTGTTCGGAATGGAAGGACTTTCAGAAGGGAACGACCTACGTTTAGTGCTTGGCATTGTAAATTTGTACATGATTTGACTTTGCTTTCCCATAGAGTTAAGGCTCATGTCAGACCCCTCCTAACCTGGTTGGATGGGTTACCTTGAGTCTTCCTTTGTATAGGTAGGTATAGGTAAGTTTGCCTCCCCTGGCTTCCTTTTGTTTCTTTCTGTATATAGTTAACATGTAAGGAATTTTGTTTTCTTTGGAATAAAGGACTGTGGGGCTGTGCCTTGCAGTAGTTAGTCAAAAAAAAGCCCAATATTGCCTAAAACAGTAGATAATATAGCATGGAGCAATCAAAAATTATAGATATGTTGGAGACGTATCAAGCATCCCCAAGCTTAATTCCTGCTCGTCCTCGAGTAGGTAAATGATAAAAAAAGATAATTTTTGATGTGGAATGCTAGTTGGCATAATTTCATTGTAATTCTTCTCAATTGTGATATGAATATTCAGATCCGAAAGATTCAAGACAAAAGTTCATATTGACATAAAAATAATAATACTTCAAGCATACTAACAAAGCAATTATGACTTCTCAAAATAACATGGCCAAAGAAAGTTCATCCCTACAAAATCATATAGTTTAGTCATGCTCCATTTTCATCACACAAGAATGCTCTCATCATGCACAACCCCGATGACAAGCCAAGCAATTGTTTCATACTTTAACAATCTCAAACTCATACACCTTCACACAATACATGAGCGCCAGCCATGGATATAGCACTATGGGTGGAATAGAATATGATGATGGGGGTTATGTGGAGAAGACAAAAAAGGAGAAAGTCTCACATCAATGAGGCTAATCAATGAGCTATGGAGATGCCCATCGATTGATGTTAATGCGAGGAGTAGGGATTGCCATGCAACGGATGCACTAGAGCTATAAATTTATGAAAGCTCAACAAAAGAAACTAGTGGGTGTGCATCCAACTTGCTTGCTCACAAAGACCTAGGGCACTTGAGGAGGCCCATCGTTGGAATATACAAGCCAAGTTCTATAATGAAAAGTTCCCACTAGTATATGAAAGTGACAAAATAAGAGACTCTCTATCATGAAGACTATGGTGCTACTTTGAAGCACAAGTGTGGAAAAAAGGATAGTAGCATTGCCCCTTTTTTTCTTTTTTTTGGTCCTTCTTTTTTTCTTTGGCCTTTCTCTTTTTTTTTTCTTTTTTTGGGACAATGCTCTATGGAATGATGATCATCACACTTCTATTTATTTACAACTCAATGATTGCAACTCGATACTAGAACAAAGTATGACTCTATATGAATGCCTCCGGCGGTGTACCGGGATATGCAATGAATCAAGAGTGACAAGTATGAAAAAAATATATGAACGGTGGCTTTGCCACAAATACTATGTCAACTACATGATCATGCTAAGCAATATGACAATGATGAATGTGTCATGATAAACTGGATGGTGGAAAGTTGCATGGCAATATATCTCGGAATGGCTATGGAAATGCCATAATAGGTAGGTATGGTGGCTGTTTTGAGGAAGATATAAGGAGGTTTATGTGTGAAAGAGCGTATCATATCACGGGGTTTGGATGCACCAGCGAAGTTTGCACCAACTCTCAATGTGAGAAAGGGCAATGCACGGTACCGAAGAGGCTAGCAATGATGGAAGGGTGAGAGTGCGTATAATCCATGGACTCAACATTAGTCATAAAGAACTCACATACTTATTGCAAAAATCTACAAGCCATCAAAAACCAAAGTATTACGCGCATGCTCCTAGGGGGATAGATTGGTAGGAAAAGACCATCGCTCGTCCCCGGCCGCCACTCATAAGGAGGACAATCAAATAACACCTCATGTTTCAAATTTGTTACATAAAGTTAACCATACGTGCATGCTACAGGACTTGCAAACTTTAACTCAAGCACTTCTCAAATTCACAATTACTCTACTAGCATGACTTTGATATTACTACCTCCATATCTCAAAACAATCATCAATCATCAAACTTCTCTTAGTATTCAACACACTCATAAGAATTCTTACAAATCTTTTATGCTTGGCATATTAGGATTATTTAAGCACATTACCATGCTATTTAAGACTCTCAAAATAATCTAAGTGAAGCATGAGATTTCATCTATTTCTACAAAATAAAACTACCACCATGCTCTAAAAGATATAAGTGAAGCACTAGAGCAAACAACGAACTACTCCGAAAGATATAAGTGAAGATCGATGAGTAGTCGAATAATTATGCAACCATGTGAAGACTCTCTAACATTTAAGAATTTAAGATCTTGATACTTTATTCAAACAGCAAGCAAAGCTAAAGAAAATAAAATGACATGACGCTCCAAGAAAAACACATATCATGTGGTGAATAAAAATGTAGCTCCAAGTAAAGTTACCGATGAACGAAGACGAAAGAGGGGATGCCTTCTGGGGCATCCCCAAGCTTAGACACTTGGTTATCCTTGAATATTACCTTGGGGTGCCTTGGGCATCCCCAAGCTTAGGATCTTGCCACTCCTTATTCCGTAGTCCATCGAATCTTTACCCAAAACTTGAAAACTTCACAACACAAAACTTAACAGAAAACTCGTGAGTTCCGTTAGCGAAAGAAAACAAAAAACCACTTCAAGGTACTGTAATGAACTCATTCTTTATTTATATTGGTGTTAAACCTACTGTATTCCAAATTCTCTATAGTTTATAAACTATTTTACTAGCCATAGATTCATCAAAATAAGCAAACAACACATAGAAAACAGAATCTGTCAAAAACAGAACAGTCTGTAGTAATTTGCAACTAACGCAAACTTATGGAGCTCCAAACATTCTAAAATAAATTGGTGGACCTGAGGAATTTGTCTAGTAATCATCTGCAAAAAGAATCAACTAAATATCACTCTCCAGTAAAAAGTTAAAGCAATTCTTGTGAGCGCTAAAGTTTCTGTTTTTTACAGCATGATCATAAAGACTTCACCCAAGTCTTCCCAAAGGTTCTACTTGGCACAAACACTAATTAAAACACAAAACCACATCTAAACAGAATATATATGGATTATTTATTCCTAAACAGAACCAAAAAGCAAGAAACTAAAATAAATTTGGGTTGCCTCCCAACAAGTGCTATCGTTTAACGCCCCTAGCTAGGCATTATGATTTCAATGATGCTCACATAAAAGATAAGAATTGAAGCATAAAGAGAGCATCATGAAGAATATGACTAGCACATTTAAGTCTAACCCACTTCCTATGCATAGGGATTTTGTGAGCAAACAAATTATGGGAACAATAATCAACTTGCGTAGGAAGGTAAAACAAACATAACTTCAAAACTTTAAGCACATAGAGAGGAAACTTGATATTATTGCAATTCCTACAAGCATATATTCCTCCCTCATAATGATTTTCAGTAGAATCATTAATGAATTCAACAATATAACCAGCACCTAAATCATTCTTTTCATGATCTACAAGCATAGAATTTTTATTACTCTCCACATAAGCAAAATTCTTCTCATGAATAATAGTGGGAGCATCATAAGAGACTTGAACACTATAAATTGTTTCCACATTAAAGGAGTAATGTTCAGAGAAGGGGCACTCATAATCATGACAAGTTTTATAAATATAATCATCACTACTCTTTATAGCATAGGTGTCATCACAATAATCATCATAGATAGGAGGCATGCTTTCATCATAGTAAATTTGCTCATCAAAGCTTGGGGGACAAAAAATATCATCTTCATCAAACATAGCTTCCCCAAGCTTGTATCTTTGCATATCATTAGCATCATGGATATTCAAGGAATTCATACTAACAACATTGCAATCATGCTCATCATTCAAAGATTTAATGCCAAACATTTTATAGATTTCTTCTTCTAACATTTTGGCACAATTTTCCTTTCCATCATACTCACGAAAGATATTAAAGAGGTGAAGCGTATGAGACAAACTCAATTCCATTTTTTGGTATTTTTCTTTTGTAGACTAACTAGTGCTAAAGCAAGAAACAAAAAGATTCAATTGCAAGATCTAAAGATATACCTTCACTTACCTAGCCTCCCCGGCAACGGCACCAGAAAAGAGCTCGATGTCTACTACACAACCTTCTTCTTGTGGACGTTGTTGGGCCTGCAAGTGCACAGGTTTGTAGGACCGTATCAAATTTCCCTCAAGTGGATGACCTAAGGTTTATCAATCCGCGGGAGGCGTAGGATGAAGATGGTCTCTCTCAAGCAACCCTTCAACCAAATAACAAAAAGTCTCTTGTGTCCCCAACACACCCAATACAATGGTAAATTGTATAGGTGCACTAGTTTGGTGAAGAGATGGTGATACAAGTGCAATATGGATGGTATTTATGGGTTTTTGTAAATTGAAAATATAAAAACAGCAAGGTAACAAGTGGTAAAAGTGAGCGTAAACGGTATTGCAATGATAGGAAACAAGGCCTAGGGTTCATACTTTCACTAGTGTAAGTCCTCTCAACAATAATAACATAGTTGGATCATATAAATATCCCTCAACATGCAACAAAGAGTCACTCCAAAGTCACCAATAGCGGAGAACAAACGAAGAGATTATGGTAGGGTACGAAACCACCTCAAAGTTATTCTTTCCAATCAATCCGTTGGGATATTCCTATAAGTGTCACAAACAGCCCTAGAGTTCGTACTAGAATAACACCTTAAGATACAAATCAACCAAAACCCTAATGTCACCTAGATACTCCAATGTCACCTCAAGTATCCGTGGGCATGATTATACGATATGCATCACACAATCTCAGATTTATCTATTCAATCCAACACAAAGTACTTCAAAGAGTGGCCAAAAGTTTCTACCGGAGAATCACGACGAAAACGTGTGCCAACCCCTATGCATAGGTTCATGGGCGGAACCCGCAAGTTGATCACCAAAACATACATCAAGTGGCTCGTGATATCCCATTGTCACCATAGATACGCACGGCAAGACATACATCAAGTGTTCTCAAATCTTTAAAGACTCAATCCGATAAGATAACTTCAAAGGGAAAACTCAATCCATTACAAGAGAGAAGAGGGGGAGAAGAAACATAAGATCCAACTATAATAGCAAAGATCGTGATACATCAAGATCGTGCCAAATCAAGAACACGAGAGAGAGGTCAAACACATAGCTACTGGTACATACCCTCAGTCCCGAGGGTGAACTACTCCCTCCTCGTCATGGAGAGCGCCGGGATGATGAAGATGGCCACCGGTGAAGGTTCCCCCCTCCGGCAGGGTGCCGGAACAGGGTCCCGATTAAGTTTTTGGTGGCTACAGAGGCTTGCGGCGGCGGAACTCCCGATCTAATCTCTGTTCTGGAAGTTTAGGGTACGACGATATATATGGGTGAAAGAGGTACGTCGGGGGAGACAAAGGGGCCCCACGAGGAAGGGGGCGCGCCCCCCACCCTTGTGGGCAGCTCCCGTATCTTCTGACGTGCACTCTAAGTTTCCTGGGTCTTATTCGGTGAGAAAATCACGTTCCAAAAAAGATTTTTCTGTTTGGACTCCGTTTGATATTCCTTTTCCTCGAAACACTAAAATAGGCATAAAACAACAAATCTGGGCTGGGCCTCCGGTTAATAGGTTAGTCCCAAAAATAATATAAAAGTGGATAATAAAGCCCAATATTGCCTAAAACAGTACATAATATAGCATGGAGCAATCAAAAATTATAGATACGTTGGAGACGTATCACATGTCCGTCAGCGTCTCCGGCACTCCTGGGTCTTCGGACACCGCTGCCGGAGCATGAAATTCCTTTGAAGGAATCCGCTTACCCACCTCCAGCATTGTCTCCGGTTGTAAACCGGACAGTTCGGGGTCGTTATTCTTCATCCCCGAACCCTGAGTGACAGAGGCACCACCTTTGGGTAGCTCCTTCCTCGTTTCCTGCGCTACTTGCCATTTGGGAGGAGCCCTCCGGGACGACACTTCGAGATCATCCGCCCTGTTAGGCGAGGAGGCCGGAGAAGGCGTGTCACTCTCCATCATCTCCGGAAGAAGGTCTCCCGAGGAGGAGGACGATTGAGAAACACCAGGCATTAACCTGCGAGGATGCACATATGTCGGAGGGTTATTTTAGTAATAAGAAAGGAATGAGGTATGGTTAAAGTGCCCTGCTCCACTTATGGTCTGGCCGGAGGTTCGTCCTCATCATCAAGCTCAACGACGACATCGCTTGGCCGGCCCAAGCCGCCCGACGATGGAATTTTCCCTTTCTTGGAAGGCTTCCCCTTCTGATCTCCAGAAGCGGCCCTCTTCTTGCCATGAAGTGCCCCTCCACACCTTCTCCCCTGGGCAAAAGGGTTTCGGTTCCCTCGAACACAGGGCTTAAATCGCCCTTAGGATGGGCATCTCTTCTGGGCTCCCTGCTCTCGCCCCCCTCTGTAGACACCAGGTATGGTGTCGGGATCAACATCCGCGTCAGTAGGGCGGACGCAGGGTCTTCGGGATGGGGCGTCGGACACCAGATTAACACCGCTTTCTTTATCCAGTCCTATATAAGGGCAGGTTGTTTTGTGCCTTTTCAAGAGATGCTTGAATGAAAGGTGTGCGGGATTGAATACTTACCGAAGTGTCCGGATGTTTGCAGTCAAGGCCGACGTCTTCGGTGGTGTCCGGCCATTGCTCTCGCTCCCCGAAATATAACTTCCACATTCCTTCGTGCATAGTACCGAAGAAGTGCTGAAGAGTCCGCCGCCCTTCTGGATTGAACTCCCACATTTGGAGAGGCCGCCGTTGACACGACAGGATCCAGCGGACCAGCATTACCTGAACGACGTTCATAAGATCGATGCCCTTCTCGGTAAGGCTTCTGATGCGACCTTGCAGAGTCTGCACCTCATTAGCGGATCCCCAGTCCAACCCCTTGTTGATCCATGAAGCAAGATGAGTCGGAGGGCCGGGTCAGAATGCAGGCATAGCCACCCACTTGGAGCCCCGTGGCTCGTTGACATAAAACCACCCCTGCTGCCATAGTTCGGAAGACTCGGTGAAGGATCCTTCAAACCAAACCGCGCTGGAAAGCTTGTTTTTTACAACACTGCAACCTTGCTACCGTCAACACCAACTTTCTGCCCCTCTATGCAGCAGTGTAACCTCTCTTTTCCCCGATGTAATCTCTACTTAAACATGGTGCTCGACCCCATATATTATTTCCCAATGATCTATGGTTATCCTATGATGTTTGAGTAGATCCGTTTTGTCCTATGGGTTAATCGTGATCTTGGTTGGTATGATTGTATATTTTATTTATAGTCCTATCCTATGGTGCCCTCCGTCTCGCGCAAACATGAGGGATCCCCGCTGTAGGGTGTTGCAATATGTTCATGATTCACTTATTGGTGGGTTGCGAGAGTGACATAAGCTTAAACCCGAGTAGGTGGGTTGTTGTGTATGAGATAAAGAGGACTTGATACTTAATGCTATGGTTGGGTTTCACGACCTTAATGATCTTTAGTAGTTGCGGATGCTTGCTAGAGTTCCAATCATAAGTGCATATGATCCAAGTAGAGAAAGTATGTTAGCTCATGCCTCTCCCTCATATAGAATTACAAGAATGATTACCGGTACTTGTTATCGATTGCCTAGGGACAAATGACTTTCTTACTGAGAAAAGCTATCCACTTTTATTACCTTCTAATTTATTCATAGTTTTATTCTCGCAAAGTACTCGTAGTTTTATTGTTGCAAAGTAGTTTCATACTTATTTTAGGTAAAGCAAACGTCAAGTGTGCGTAGAGTTGTATCGGTGGTCGATAGAGCTTGAGGGAATATTTGTTCTGCCTTTAGCTCCTTGTTGGGTTCGACACTCTTATTTATCGAAGAAGGCTACAAATGATCCCCTATACTTGTGGGTTATCAAGACCTTTTACTGGCGCCGTTGCCGGGGAGCAATAGCGTGAGGTGAATATTCTCGTGTGTGCTTGTTTGCTTTATCACTACGTAGTTTTTATTTTGTGTTCTTCTTTTCTATCTCTAGCTATGGGTAGGAAATGCAAAATACCAAAAAATTAGTTGTACCTACTAAACCAATGGTTGAAGAACCACCCAAAATCTATCATACTACAGAAGCTTTCTACTTGGATCATCTTCAATCCATTTGTGCTCGTGCTGAAAACCCAACTAGCTTAGTTGAGGTAAAATCATTAAATGAGCATGCTTAGTTTGTGCGACACTGCTTATCTCAAAAAGGGAAAATTTTGTGGCATCATATTAATAATTTGTATTGCTATGCTTTGAAGTTATGTGAAATAAATGATTTTACTTGTTGTTATGAAGACCCTAAGAAACACCTTCCCTTCCATGTGAGTTTAAGGATAATGGAATCTTATCTTATTATGCCAAAGGTGTTTATAATTACTTTGATATTGAAAAAATTGAAGAATTTGTTGCTTTTAAGGGTGCCTATGAAGTTGCCTCTTTGATTGAAAAGTATGATGCTACTCTTTAAAAATCTGAAAATTTTGCAAACTTAAATATTGCTATGAAATTGTTCTTCTAATGCTTATATTAAACCATATATTGAGGACTTCTCCGCTGTCCTAGAAGAGACTAACATTTTGCAGGAGTCTATGGAAGAAGAAATTGATGAAACTCTGAGCTCATTGGATGAAAAAGATGATGAGGAGAGCGAAGAACAAAAGGAGGAAGAGCGGATTAGCTACCCGTGCCCACCTTCTAATGAGAGTAACTATTCAACTCATACATTGTTTAATGTCCCTTCGTTCTTACCGAAGGATGAATGCTATGACTGTTATGATCTCGTTGATTCATTTGAAATATCCCTTTTTGATGAACTTGATAATTGTTATGCTTGTGGCCAAGATGCCAATATGAATTATGCTTATGGAGATGAACTTGCTATAGTTCCTTATGTTAAACATTAACTTGTTGCTATTGCACCCACACATGATAGTCCTATTATCTTTTTGAATTCTCCAAATTACACTATATCGGAGAAGTTTGCTCTTATTAAGGATTACATTGAGGGGTTGCCTTTTACCGTTGCACATGATGATTTTGATGAGTGTAATATGCATGTGCTTGCTTCTCCTACTTGTAATTATTATGAGAGAGGAACTACATCTCCACCTGTCTATGTTTCCAACACGATAAAATTGCAAGAAACTTCTTGTGCTATTTATTGGCCTTTACTTGATGTACATGAATTGTTCTTGTATGACATGCCGATGCATAGGAAGAGAGTTAGACTTCATCATTGCATGATATATGTTGCTTTGTGCTCATTACTAAATTCCAAATCATTGTTAATTAAACTTGGCTTACCTTGGGATCCGGGTGGATCCATTACTTGAGCAATTTATGCCTAGCTTAATGGCTTTAAAGAAAGCGATGCGAGGGAGACAACCCGGAAGTTTTAGAGAGTCATTTATTTCTGTTGAGTGCTTTTATAAAGTTTAAAAACAAAAAAAATAGAGGGGAACTTAAAACTTCACAAAAAGGAAAGTGAAAGTGAGAGAGACGAACATTGTTGAAGTGGGGGAGCTCCTTAAAATTGTTCAGGCTCATGGAAACTTTGTGAATCTCAATTATAGAAACTTTTCAACAAAAATAAGCATCCCCTTGTACAAATCCTTTGTATTGTAAAATTATTGTGCCAAGGTTTGCCTTTAGGATGATCAGATTGCTTGTTGGTATGTGCGGTGCAGAAACAGAAACTTTGGCTATAGCGCGTGATTTTCATTTTTTGCTGGAACGTCAAAAGGTTCTGAAACTTTTTGCACACTATTGATATACAAACTTTTTATTTCATCCAAATTTTTCAGAAGTTTTGGAGTACCAGAAGTATGGTAGATGTTCAGATTGCTACAGACTGTCCTATTTAAGACAGATTCTGTTTTTGATGCATTGTTTTGCTTGTTTTGATGAAACTATCGATTCTATCGGTGGTATAAGCCATGGAGAAGTTATATTACAATAGCTACAATGCAAAAAAATATGAATTGGTTTGCAACAGTACTTAGAGTAGTGATTAGCTTTATTATACTAACAGATCTTACCGAGCTTTCTGTTGAGTTTTGTGTGGATGAAGTGATCAAAGATCGAGGAGGTCTCGATATGCGGAGAAGGAGGAGAGGCAAGAGTTCAAGCTTGGGGATGCCCAAGGCACCCCAAGTAAATATTCAAGGAGCCTCGAGCGTCTAAGCTCGGGGATGCCCCGAAAGGCATCCCATCTTTCTTCAACAAGTATCGGTATGTTTTCGTCTTCGTTTCGTTCACGTGATATGTGTAAATCTTGGAGTGTCTTTTGTGTTTATTTTTCTCTTTTCTTTTATGCACCATGCTGGTATGAGATAGTCAATGGTTGATTTATAGAATGCTCATTGCACTTCACTTATATCTTTTGAGTATGGCTTTACAGAATGCTTCATGTGGTTCACTTATATCATTTGAAGTTTGGATTGCATGTTTCTCTTCACATAGAAAACCATTACTCATGGAATGCTCTTTTGCTTCACTTATATTTGTTAGAGCATGGTGTTTTGTAGAAAGAATTAAACTCTCATGCTTCACTTATATCTATTTAAAGAGTCAACATGAATTGGTCAATTGCATGGTTAGTCATAAAATCCTACATAAAACTTGTGGACCACTGAATATGATATGTTTGATTCCTTGTAATAGTTTTGCGATATAGAGATGATAATATATGGGAGGTACTAGTAAACGGTTGTGGTTAGTGGGAATATTGGTGTTAAGGTTTGTGATTCTCGAAGCATGCACGTATAGTCTCTCGTTATGCTATGAAGTTGGAACATGGTTTATTATTGATTGTCTTCCTTATGTGTAACGCCCCGGATTCGACGCGCCAGTTGTCTGCCAGTTATTCGCCGTCATTGCCATGACATTTGCTTGCGTGTTGCACTTTTCCATTTCATCATCTGCATTTCATATCATGTCATCATGTGCATCGCAATTGTATACGTGTTCGTCTCATGCACCCGAGCATTTTCCCCGTTGTCCGTTTTGCAATCCGACACTCCTATGTCCTCCGACGCCCCCTTTTACCTCATTTCGGGAGTGGCTGAAAAATGTTCTCGGAATGGGTTGAAACTTGGCATGCGGTCTTATTATAGTGTAGACAGAGCGCCTGTCAAGTTTCGTTGCATTCGGAGCTCGTTTGATAGCCCAACCGTTAAATATATAGCGGCACCGTTGCCGGTATCTTTCGCCAGACGTTTCGGTCTCCCGAACAGTCGCTGGGTCTCACTTCTCTTCTCTCCTCTCAGCCCGAGGCCTCTCCTCTTAGCACACCTAGGCCTACATAACCCCTCTCTCGATCGGATCCGTCGGATCACGATCGGAGCATCCGAAAACCCCTCCTATCCCCCTCAAACCCTAACCTTCCCTATATATACACCCCCTCTCTCCATTTTTGGCCTCCTACCTACCTCTTCCTTGTTTTCCGCAGCCAGCCGCCACCCCCCTCCTCGTTTTCAGCACCGGCCACCCAACCCCCTCCACTTGGCAGTTCTGGGCGAGCCAGCGCCGCCGCCAGCCGCCCCTCCAGCAACTCAGGAGGCGCCACGCGCCCCTGGCCTCTCCCGCGCCGCCCAGGGCCCGGCCGGCCCATCCACGGCCCGCCTCCGGGCCGATCCCGACCCTCACCGCCCGCTCCCCCCAAGCTCCAGATCGAGAGCAGCCCCGATCCAGGAGCCCGCCGCCCATGCTGCCCGTGAGCCTCACCAACGGCGAGCCGCCGGCCAGGCGCCTCCTCCGATGCCTTCGACTCCGGCCCCGTCGACGACTGCGCCCGCCTCACGCCGCTCGCGCCCGCAACACCGACCCCGCCGCCAGCGCACTGCACCGGCGCCCATCGCCGGTGCCTCGCCGCGCCTTGCATCAGCGCCGCTGTGCCCGGCCCCCTCCTCGTCGCCGACACCCCCTCCCACTACTAGGGAAAAGCCTATACACAGAATCATACCAGTAGCGCCGTACAAAATCAAGCACTGCTTCTACTTAGTAGCAGAGCACTTAAATAAACAGCGCTACTGCTATGACTTTAGCAGCAGTGCGTACTAGCGAAAAGCGTTGCTGCTATGTTTGAACTGGGCGCACATGGCTAGCCCAACATAGCAGTAGCGCGTATGCAGGCCAGCGCTACTGCTAATAACCTTAGCTGTAGCGCGCTTACGTGTAAGGCGCTGCTGCTAACGGAAATAAAATATAGTGAAAAACAAGTAAAAAACAGAATGGAATAGGAGTAGCGCGTTTTCTCGGAACGCGCTATAGCTATCTTAGCTATTGCGCGTTTCGGAAAAACGCGCTGCTGCTAGTTTGACTCAAATCGCAGCCCGGGCTCAAAATTTCGCTAAGTCCTTTCCCCCTCTCTCTACTCCCGGCCCCCTGTCCCCCAACTGCTCCATCGCCGCCGTCGCCCTGCTGCCTTCGACCACATCGCCATCGCCCGAGGCCGCCTTCGACCACACCACCGCCGCCCGCCACCTTCGACCACACCGCCGCCGGCCGAGGCCGCCCTCGACCTCACAGCCGCCGCCCGAGGCCATTGTCAACCTCACCGTCGCCTCCCTCGAGCTCACCGCCGCCGCCCGAGCCAGAGCCTGCCCTTGCCGCCGACCGTAAGGCTCTGCCTCTACTGTCCCCTACCCACCTCTCTCTCTCTATTAGGGCAATTTCATATATATGTTGATACTGTGTTGATGTTCATATGAACCCTAGGTGTTCATATGAACCCTAGATTTTTTTAGGGCAGTAGGCATTTTATAGCATTTAGGAAAAATGATTAGCAATTTTTTTAGGACCTGAATTATTTGGACTATGGACCTGAATATTTTTAGCTAAATACTTTTAGCTTTAGACAAAAAACATAAGTATTTAGCTATAAATAAAAAACAGTAGCTATGGCATTTAGCTATAAACAAAAAATAGAATTGTTTTTTCTTTTCAAAAACTTGGTCAAACTATATATGACTTGTGCTGGAATGATGCTTAGTGGCCTATGTTTTGCCAAAATGTTGATTCATTTCTGTTCCGGCAAATTTCAGGTTCTCGATTTGTCCACTTTTTAGCAAAGGTCATGCCAAAATTTTCCATGAATTTCGGCATGACTTGTGCTACAAACTACGACATATCGAGTGCCCGGGATTTGCCGCACCAGGAAGGAGTCAACATTCCTGCAAAACAATAGGCCTTTTTATGTCATTATTCATTTTATTAGGTCTAGAATTAATTGACTAGATTTAATCATAGGAAACATGGCTAGCAACGATGAAGGGCAGGGTTCTGGTGATTCCTACGACGCCTACCGAGTGGCAGACGAATTTTTTAGCCTTACCGACGATCAACCGATGTTATTGTTGGGCCCACCGGTGGCATCGGGGACTGAGACCGACACGCAGACCGGTGCTGAGACTGAGACCGGCGCTCAGACTTAGACCGGCATCGAGACCAGCGCCGAGACTGAGACCGACGCTGCCTCGGGGAGCGGAGCCGTGTAGAACCAAAAGCAAAGAGGCAACGGGTTCCTAACAAACTCAAGACTACTAGAGTGGTGGTCACGGAGGTGGACGACTGCAAATTTGAGCCAACGGTGCCCGAGGAAGCGCGTCGATGCTACGGCAATCAAATAGGCTGCATCGTACGGACAACCGCCACCATCAACGATGAGAAACTACAGAAGATAGAAAATATGAGGATCTCCCTCCTAAAGAAGTTTCACCAGATAATCTTGTTCCCGGGCCGGAATGAGAAGGATTATATACGACAAGTGGCCGGAGTGTCAGGCCCAGGTGTACCGGTTTCCGGTTTTCGAGCGATAGGCAGTAGTTAGTTTAGGTTCACGCTAATGCGAGAGAGGGATACGAACTCATGTACTCAAAGTGATAGCTCTTCTCGTGTATATCATTGTTTAGATGGATGACGATGTATTTTCAAGTAATCGAGACTTGTATCGCTATTTTCGAGATGATGACGAGAGACCACTTTGTGTTGGATGGTGATTATGATGAGACTATTTGTATGTATATGCTATGATTACATCTGTGGTCTTGCAGGCATTTGTATGTGTATCATGATGACATTTGTATGTCCTAAAGATTCTTCTATAAAGCCTGTTCAAATACAAAGCAAATATGCTAAAAAAACAAAAAACTACTAAAATTAGCAGTAGCGAGTGGAGAAAAGTTAGCACCAGCGCGGTAGTAGCAGTAGCGCGCACGGGAGAAGCGCGCTATAGCTATTAGCAGTAGCGAGCTTCCATTAAGCGCGCTGCTGCTACACTTGTGTAGTAGTAGCGCTGGTGAGCACGCGCTACTGCTACGTGTTAGCTGTAGCGCCTTATTAGTAGCGCCGGTCCGCGCGCTACTGATACACCTAAAACCCGCGCTGCTGCTAGCCCTTTCCCTAGTAGTGTACAGCCGGATCCGGGTCGGGGCCGACCGGATCCGCCACCCCGCGCCTCGCCGGACTGCTCCACCTCCTCTACTCCGGCCGCACCTCGAAGTCCGTGCCACGAAACCCTAGATCCAGCGAGGTGATTTTCTGCTAAGACCCGGAAATATTTACTTTCTGGTGCCCCCTTTGACCTGCTGTAACTTCGTGCTCGGTTCTCTGATTCCTGCATGTGATATATCGAAAAGTTTATAAGGATGTGCTCTTCATTTTGTTCTATTGTGCCATGTTTGTTTGAGTTCATCTTGATGCCCTAATCATTGTTGCAAGATTGCTATATAATGTTGTCTGCTGTAGTTTATCAGAACATGCTCATTTGTCATTTTTTGCATCTTTTTGTGTGATTTTCTTTTGAGCATGAAGTCTACATGTGTTATGAGCTACAACATGCTATATTTGCTATGGTGCAATTCACTCTTAATGATATGCCATGTGTTGATTGTTTCAAGTTTGTAAAGTGGCCCCCGTGATGTTGCTGATTTCAGGGACTTAGGATTTTACTGTCTTTGTTCTGCTGTTATTTTCATGCCATGTATTCATGTTGCTACAGTGATATCCATGCCTCTTTTGAGTATGTTCAGTAAGGATGTTTTGTACATATGGTTATGCTCTATCCATCCATGCCCCTTATTATATTTATGGAGTACTCTAGCATGTCTTAACCTTGCTCTACTTTTGCTATACAATGTTCCTGGCAGATTGTTTACATGTTAATCAATTTTGCCAAGGTTGTTGTAGTTGATCCTTGCATGCTATGAACTTGTTCTTGCCATGGTTAGTTTCATAAACATGCCTTCTTGCTGATGCTATGCTTATCTTGTCATGCAATGCCTTGCGGTGAGTGATTCGAGCTCGCAAAGTTGCCTTCATGCTGCTGTTTATGCCATGCTCTGTTATTTTCATCAAGTCTGAATCTGTAACGAAACTTGCTATGTTTACATGGGTGCCATCATATTTTCTGTGCTCTTTTGGCTGATCGTAAGTAAGGTACTTTAGTTCTATGCAATTATTAGATTCATTCCATGCTCTATTTTGACATAATAGCTTGCTGTAGCATATTATTTGATAGCTCTAAACATTGCAACCTGCTGTTATTTCTGCCATGTCCAGTGATTTCTGCTAAGTCTGTGAACCTGTTATTATTTGCAATCTTGCCATGTCCTTTTGAGCATGTTCTAGTAGTTTCTGGAGTCAGCTCAGTGTTCATGTTTTGTTATTCTTTACTTTTACATCAAGTCCGTGCATTTTGTTCTCATATTGGGGTGATGTAGCATGTTGTTTTGTTGTTTGCAATATGCTCAGTTGCTGTTTTGGACAACATGCCCTTTATCCTTGTATGGTGTGCATGTGTTCAACCGTTGCTCCGTTTTGAGTGTGCTCTATATGAAACTTTCTTAGTTTTGCATGTAGTTTCATGTTACCTTGTTGCATCCTTGTTTTGAGTGTGTTTGCTTGATGTTTGTATGCATTTTGCATCAATGCCATGTTATCTTGTTTTGCTCATATCTTCTAGCCCGTAGCTCTGAATCTAATGAACTTCATATGTAACTTGACTAGAATTTTGTGTAAATCATCTTGGTGCATCTTAACTTGCTGTTTAACAACTTGAAAATAAGGTTTATTCAGTTCTGGACCAATTTCGAAATTTGCATATGAGGACTTACCGGAATTGTTATATGTTGTTCCCGGCCTCATTTAAACTTTCCTTGATGTGTTGCTCTTGTATACATCATCTCTTGCCATGAGTAGCTTCTTGTAGCCTTGTCATGCATCATACTTGGTTGAGCATCATGCCATGTTCATGTGTGGTGTGTTTACCGTGTTGTGTTCTTCTTCTCGATAGTTCCCGTTTCGTTGCTACCGTGAGGATTCGTTCGTCTACGCTTGGTTCGTCTTCGTGGCTTCATCTTCTTCATGGACTCGTTCTTCTTCCTAGCGGGATTTCAGGCAAGATGACCGTTACCTTGGATCTCACTACTATCATTGCTATGCTAGATGCTTCGTTCTTTTGTTATGCCGTGTTACCTACCACTTGCTTATCAAGCCTCCCAAATTGCCATGAACCTCTAACCTTTGTCACCCCTCCTAGCAAACCGTTGTTTGGCTATGTTACCGCTTTTGCTCAGCCCCTCTTATAGCGTTGCTAGTTGCAGGGGAAGATGAAGATTGCTCCATGTTAGATTATGTTTATGTTTATGTTTATGTTGGGATATCACAATATTACTTATATTATTAATGCATCTATATAGTTGGTAAAGGGTGGAAGGCTCGGCCTTATGCCTGGTGTTTTGTTCCACTCTTGCCGCCCTAGTTTCCGTCATATCGGTATTATGTTCCCGGATTTTGCATCCCTAACGCGGTTGGGTGATTTATGGGACCCCCTTGACAGTTCGCTTTGAATAAAACTCCTCCAGCAAGGCCCAACCTTGGTTTTACCATTTGCCTCACCACCACCTACTTTTCCCTTGGGAGTCGCGCTCTTGAGGGTCATCTTTATTTAGCCCCCGGGCCAGTGCTTCTCTAAGTGTTGGTCCGAACCGAGCCGCCCGCGGGGCCACCACGGGGAAACTCGAGGCCTGGTTTTACTCGTAGCATGTCTCATCCGGTGTTGCCCTGAGAACGAGATATGTGCAGCTCCTATCAGGATTGTCGGCACATCGGGCGGTCTTGCTGGTCTTGTTTTACCATTGTCGAAATGTCTTGTAACCGGGATTCCAAGACTGATCGGGTCTTCCCGGGAGAAGGAATATCCTTCGTTGATCGCGAGAGCTTATAATGGGCTAAGTTGGGACACCCCTGCAGGGTTTGAACTTTCTAAAGCCGTGCCCGTGGTTATGTGGCAGATGGGAATTTGTTGATATCCGGTTGTAGTAAACTCGAAGTAAACTCTTCTAAAATACACCAACCGTGTGCATAACCGTGATGGTCTCTTTTCGGGGTTGTTCAAGAGGAGAACGCGGTTTATGGGTTATGTTTGACGTAAGTAGGAGTTCAGGATCACTTCTTGATCATTACTAATTGATGTCCGCTTGCTTTGCTTCTCTTCTCGCTCTTATTTGCGTAAGTTAGCCACCATACATTGCTTAGCCGCTGCTGCAACCTCACCACCTTACCCCTTCCTTACCCATTAAGCTTTGCTAGTCTTGATACCCATGGTAATGGGATTGCTGAGTCCTCGTGGCTCACAGATTACTACACCACTAGTTGCAGGTACAGGTTATGCGATGATCATGACGTGAGAGCGATGTTTACTTGTTTTGGAGTTCTTCTTATTCTCCTTCGTCGATCTTGGGTTAGGTTCCTGGTCGGCAGCCTGGGCTAGCAGGGTGGATGTCGTTTGAGTTTCTGTTTATGTTTCATCCGTAGTCGGATGTGGATCTTGTATATGATGTATTGTAGTATTCATGTGTCATTGTATGTTTTGGATGTATCCCCACTATTATGTAATGTTGATGTAATGATATCCACCTTGCAAAAGCGTCTTGAAGATGCGCTTCTATCCTTGGTGGGACCTTCGAGTTCCTTTAGGATAGGGTCGCAAGTTGGGCGTGACATTATGAGTGGCGGTCGGGGATGAGCGATGGTCTTTTCCTACCAATCTATCCCCCTAGGGGCATGCATAGTAGTACTTTGCTTCGAGGGCTAATAAACTTTTGCTATAAGTATATGAGTTCTTTATGACTAATGTGAGTCCATGGAATATACGCACTCTTACCTTTTCGCAATTTGCTAGCCTCTACGGTACCATGCATTGCCCTTTCTCACCTCGAGAGTCGGTGCAAACTTCATCGGTGCATCTGTAAGTGCATCTAGTGCCCCTTAGTGATTTTGGTATATTGAAGACTTATAGGTTAAGGGACTAATGTGTTTATGCGTGTACACAAGTCTATAAGCCTATGAGGAGTTTGATATTTACAGAGAAAGTCGACCCCTAAAAATGAAGTTCTTCGACTGAAGACTTTGGATTTCTGAAGACTTTCTAAAGACTTTGAAAGTGAAGAAATTGGTGTGACCTTGAAGACTTGGTATTCATTCGAGGAACATGAAGTGTGAAGACTTTTATTTTCGTAGTTTCATTTTCTCTTTCTTGAGTCATAGGAAACACCATACTGTTAAAGGGGGTCGAGGAAATACTAAGGAAAATTTTCCAAGTGATACTCAACTCAAAATCCTACACCTACCAATCCCTTCAAGTGAAGCCATTGGAAATCTCATACAGTTCAGTCATATTCTTCAGTGACAGAGACGAAGTTCTTCTGGTCTCTGAGGAATTTTTTCTGATTGAGGAGTTAGGAATTCGCCAGTATGGATTGCCTACACAGTGAGGAACATGATAGCCCTGAGGAATTTGATACTCAAATTTCCGAACGTTGTTGTGCTATGCGCCAGATGTCCCAAAATATCTACCCACCTAATGGTCATATCATTGAAGGGCATTTATTTCTTATCATGTCGGGATGCTCCCTAGGCTATAAATAGCTGCCCCCTACAACCTAGCTGGTTGGCTGCTCCGAGAGAAACTGACACTTGTCATTTAAGAGCATCCCATCCTCCAAGGACTTTGAGCGAAAATCATCAAGTGAGGAAACCCAAACCCAAACACCTACAAACCCAAAGTGATTGAGCATCACTGAAGAGATTGATCATGCGTGGATCCGACGCTTGTTACCTTTGAAGACTGTGCATCTTCCAGACGGTTAGGCGTCATGGTCTAGAGCATCCAAGAGGAAATTGTGGATCGCCGAGTGACCGAGTTTGTGAAGGTTTGGAAGTCACCTGAAGACTTACCACGAGTGATTGGATGAGGTATGTGTGACCTTAGCTCAAGGAGAATACGGTGAGGACTGTGTGTCTAGGACTGTTGTCCTCTGGTTTAAATACCTAGCCGCTCCAACCAGATGTACAACTGTCACAGTAGTTGGAACTGGTCTACCAAATCATTGTCTTCACCAAGCCTACTGGTTCTATATCCTCAACTCTTTCATTCCCTCATTACAGTAGTTGTGTGCTTGTTCATATCTGTTTGAAGACTTTGACTGAAGACTTTCTCAATTTCCTCAGTTCAATTTCTTCAGTCTGTTTGTCTTCATCCTGTGTTATCCTGTGTTTACGCTTTCTATACTTTGTGCTTGTCTTCATTTCATAATGATGACCATGCTTGTTTTCTATTATGATTACATCTGAGTACTCATTCCCCTACAAATAGTTCTTCGCTTAGGAACTTCCTCACCCTGAAATTCCTCATTGAAGAGAATTCATAAAAATTGCCTATTCACCCCCCCTCTAGTCGATATAACGCACTTTCAATTGGTATCAGAGCAAGGTACTCCCTTGTTCTGTGTGATTTTGGTTTAACCGCCTGGAGTTTTAGTTATGTCGACCACGGGAATGAAGACTGTGTCATGCCCCATCTTTGACGGTCACGAGTATCCCAAGTGGAAGGCCATGCTGAAGAAGCGCCTCATGGCGATGAACAGCGAGCTGTGGACCATCACTGAGATTGGTCTTATCGATTTATGCAAGATGGCGGAAGTTAATGACATTCGCAAGTACACTCTTCTCAACCTCACGGCGAAGGATGTCATCCGCTCCTGTCTGTCTCAAAATCAGTTCAGGAACATCATGCATGTCGATCATGCAAAGCTTATCTGGGACCATCTATCTGAGGTCTATGAAGGTCATCGAACCCGTCATGATCCTTGGTTTGAGGACTTCAAGGAATCTCTCAAAGCGATGACATTCGAACAAGAATCATCATCTTCTACACCATGCCTTATGGCAAAAGGTGCAAAAGTAACTGAATGCTATCTATCCGAATCCAGTGATGATGAATCTGGTGATGAATTTGGACCCGGCTATGTCAAACTTGCTTCCCTTTCCACTAAACAATAAAGAGCTTTAGAAAAAGTTCAATACATGCTAAATAAGAGCGATGATATGTTGGGTGAAGAAATGGATCAGTCGAAAGCTTTGGCTGAAAGTCTTCAGAGACTTCAGTCTAAGTTTGACACCCTTCAAGGTCATCATAATACTCTCTTATCTGATCATGAGAAGCTTTCTTATGAATTTATTGAAACAAAGCAAGATCTTGAAAAGCTAAGAGTGAGTTATGAAGATCTTCAGAAGGAGCGAGATTTAGTACTTGCTCAACAAATCAGCGCTACTCAGGAAGAATTTGTTCCTCCATGTTTGAAGTGCATTGAACGTGAATCTGCTAATTCTTCACCTGAATGTTCAAATGCTTCTAATGCTCCAAATTCTTCACCTGTCTCTGCTATCACTAATTCCTCACCTGAGGACATTGCTAGTATCACTGATGATGCAGGGCTGAAGGAATTGTACATGACAGGCATGTACAAAAGCCTCAAAGGGCATCGGACTCTTTGTGATGTGCTTAAAAAGCATATCCTCAACAAGAACCCTAGGAAAGAGGGTATTGCCTTTGAGAGGAAAATCAATGCTGATGGAACATATTGGAAGCCTGAGCAGTATCACAAAACCTCATGGGTTGATGCAAAGGGACCTCCAGTAGATCCATCTACTTTATCTGGCTTTACATGTGAATCTCCTCATTCTTCTGACGAGTCGTTTGACTCCAACTATAAACTGTTCAAAAATCAGAATGGTGAAGTATTTGCTAGATATGTTGGCACTAACTGCAGGAACGGTTCCCCTATGAAGAAAATCTGGGTTCCCAAAAGGTGCCTTGAAAATCTTCAGGTGAATGTCATCATGACACCACCAGTGAAGAATAGGAACCCCAGATCAAATTCTTCATATGGACCCAAGTCCTCATACAGACCAAATTCCTCACGTGGATAAAATTCCTCAAAAGGATCAAAGTCCTCATATGAATATCATCGTGCTAACACCTCTGTTTCGCAAGGAAGAGCTAAGGGCTATGAATATGTGCATTATTCTTCAAACCATTATGTTCATAAGTCCTCTAAGAATTTCTCTCCTTATTCATATGCTTATCCTAACTCCTCTTATGTGAAACGAAATGGACTGGCTTCTATTCCACCTTTCTCGTATGGAGCTCGCAGAGTGATGAACTCTTTGCCACCCCTTCAGATGTGGGTGGTGAAGAAAAAGAACTAATTTCTTCTGCAGGGTTAGGTGCCCAGACGTGCTTAAACGTCTGAAGAATTTGCTGGAGACCTGAAAATGCCTAAAAGGACGCAGGCTAATCATGGAGAAATGAACTTTCATTTCTCACGTCCTCATACTGCTTTATCTATTCTATTGCTTGATGAAATTGATCTGATGAAATTGATGTCATATTCTTCACTGATGAAGTATATGAGTTCGTAAGTTGCACTAATTCATCTGCAGGATGATCAACCCAAAGCCAATGAGTGGGTCCTCGATAGTGGATGTACAAACCACATGACTGGTGACAATAATCTATTGATGGATGTTCCCTTATCTCCATCGCATCTGAAGCATATCATCTTCACTGACAAAGGCAAAAGTCAGGTATTGGGTCAAGGTAAGGTTGCGATCTCAAAGGATCACATGGACAAAGTCATGCTTGTCGAGTCCTTACGATACAACCTCATGTCTGTCTCAATGCTTTGTGATCTTTATGGTTTTTATCTTTGGCAAGTATCATTGTGTTGTGATCATGGAAGCTGACAATTCCAAAGTCTTCGAAGGCTTTAGGAGAGGAGATCTGTATATTGTTGATTTCTCTACAGGACCACAACTAGCCGTATGTCTACTTGCAAAAGCTTTAGAAGGCTAGCTATGGCATCGACGACTTGGTCATGCTGGCATGAGGAATCTGCACACGCTTGCGAAGAAGAAGCATGCCATTAGCATTGAGAATGTCAAATTCCTCAAGAATCACTTATGTGGAGCCTGCGAAGCTGGGAAAATGACCAAGGCCAAATATCCAGCGAAGACTATCATGACTACCACTCGACCATTTGAATTGCTTCATATGGATCTCTTTGGTCCTAACCATTATTTTGCAGTTACAAATGATGCATCTCAATATGTCTTTGTTATTGTTGATGATTACTCTCGTTTCACATGGGTGCATATTGTCACTTACAAACATGAGGTGCAGGAAGTCTTCAAACGATTTTCCTCGAGGGCTTCAACCAACTTTGGTGTGAAGATCAAGCACATCAGAAGTGACAATGGAACTGAGTTCAAGAATACTGGTCTTGATGACTATCTTGGTGAACTCGGTATTACTCATTAGTTATCTGCTACTTATACTCCTCAGCAAAATGGCATCGTGGAGCGCAAGAACAGGACTCTGTTGAGATGGCTCGCACTATGCTTGATGAATACAAGACGCCTCATCATTTCTGGATTGAGGCAATTGATACTGCATGCCACATCATCAACTGGGTATATCTTCACAAATTCTTCAAGAATACAGCATATGAACTCCTCACTGACAAGAAACCCAATGTGAGTTATTTCAAAGTCTTCGGTGCTAAATGTTGGATTAGAGATCCTCATCACAATTCTAAATTTGCACCGAAAGCACATGAGGATTTTATGCTTGGTTACGGAAAGGACTCACACACCTACAGAGTCTTCAACAATGTTCACCACAAAGTTGTTGAAACTATAGATGTGCGGTTTGATGAAACTAATGGCTCGCAAAGAGAGCACCTACCATCTGTGATAGATGAACCTGCACCTGAGGAAACTATCAAGTTCAAGGCTACTGAGGATGTCATTCCTACCGAAGAATCTGTTGAAGAAATCATTCCAGAACATGAAGAACATCATGCTGATGCACTGAGGAAAATGATGTTGAAGAAAATACTGATCAAATTCCTCACCGATAACCCGCTCATCCTCGCGTTGCAAACAAAGTGCAAATTTAGAAAATCATCAGCGACATCAACATTCCAGGTAGATGAAGCATTTGTGGAGCCTGAGTGGATTCAAGCTATGCAAGAAGAATTACATCAGTTCGAGCTCAACAACATCTGGGAACTGTTCAATCGTCCAGATCCTCGCAAGCACAATATCATTGGCACAAAGTGGATCTACCACAACAAGCAAGATGAAAATGGCCTTGTGGTGAGGAATAAGGCATGGCTTGTAGCTCAAGGCTACATACAGGTTGAAGGAATTGATTTCGATAAAACTTTTGCACCTGTTGCTAGACTTGAGGCTATTCGCATATTACTTGCTTATGCTAACCATCATGATATCACTTTATATCAAATGGATGTGAAAAGTGCATTCCTCAATGGTAAGCTTGAGGAAGAAGTATATGTTGCTCAACCCCCAGGTTTTGAAGATTGAAAGCATCCTGACAAAGTCTTCAGACTCAATAAGGCCCTCTATGGCCTCAAGCAGGCCCCTCGGGCGTGGTATGATACTTTGAAGGAATTCCTCATGAAGAAAGGCTTCAAACCCGATTCACTTGACCCTACTCTTTTCACTAAATCTTATGATGGTGAATTGTTTGTGTGCCAAATTTATGTTGATGATATTATCTTTGGTTGTACTGACCAACATTACAGTGATGAATTTTCCTATATGATGAGTGAAGAATATCAAATGTCTATGATGGGAGAATTGAAATTCTTCTTAGGTCTTCAAATTCGTCAACAGCGAAATGGCATATTCATATCTTAGGACAAATACCTCAAGGATGTACTAAGGAAATTCGGCATGCAAGATTGCAAAGGTGTCAAACTTCCTATGCCCACAAATGGCCATCTATGCACTGATGAAAATGGTATTGACTTTGATCAAAAGGTATACCGCTCCATGATTGGTTCTTTATTGTACTTATGTGCATCTAGGCCAGATATTATGCTTAGTGTTTGCATGTGTGCCCGATTTCAAGCTACACCAAAGGAATCACACCATAAGGCTGTGAAGCATATTCTTCGATATCTAGCTCACACACCAACACTTGGATTATGGTACCCCAAGGGCTCGGCTTTTGATTTCATTGGATATTCAGAATCTGACTATGCGGGTGATCGTGTGGACCGCGAGTCAATATCAGGCACATGCCATTTCCTTGGACGATCTTAGGTCTATTGGTCCTCGAAGAAACAGAATTGCGTATCACTGTCTACTTCTGAAGCTGAGTACATTGCTACTAGTTCTTGCTGTGCTCAATTGCTGTGGATGAAGCAAACTCTCAAGGACTACGGCGTCAACATGAAGAATGTGCCTCTCTACTGTGACAACGAGAGTGCAATCAAGATTGCTCACAACCCAGTTCAGCACTCAAAGACAAAGCACATTCAAATTCGTCATCATTTTCTTCGTGATCATGTGTGGAAGGGCGACATCTCTATTGAGCATGTACGGATTGAATAACCGCTAGCCGATATCTTCACAAAGCCCTTGGATGAGAATAGATTTAGCAAGTTGAGGTGTGAGCTAAATATCCTAGAATCTTTGAATGTTCTTTGAAAAAGGACACTCATCCTAACACTTATGCAAAATTGATGACTTAGATGTGCAACACGCGAAGAAACGTTTTTCTTCAATCAATGAAGACTAGCACTCTAAGTGTGAAGAAATTAATGAAGAATTTGATTCTCAGAACCCTACAACAATTGTACGTGGTGTCTGAAATCATCATTCTTATACGGTGGGTCACGCCACCACCAAAATTTGAAAATCTTCAATTTGAGTTTTTCCTCATTTTTGAAATTCCTCAGTTGTTCATTTTCTTCAACTTTGCATTGTCTTCACTGTTTCCGTCGTTTTTCTTCATTGGCTATATATATATATGAGTTTATGTCCTCTACAACATTCACTTATTGTTATTTCTTCATGTTGCTTTTTCTACTAAGTAAATGTGATCGGACCCTTCCCCCTCTATGCTATACTCAACCCAATCTATTCACAAATTCTTCATGTGCGTTCTATTTGAAACTCGTTCAACTTCTTCACTGTGTCCTTGTCAGCTGAAGAATTTGCGAACGGAACTTTAAACTTATCTTATCTAAATTTTCGGCTTTGCCGCTCAAACCGTTCCACATTCCATGACAATACTTATCTATTCACCCACAATCTCACACGATTGCCACTTCTCAGTACGTGGGTGACACATGTCAAGCGAATGAGAAGGGTCAGGGGCACGTTCGTCCATTTTCTTCGGGCGAACAGTTTTTCACTTCGGTTATAAATACCCCTCCCCTTCCTCACTTTGTTTTTACTCCGCTCAAGCTCTCTCCCGCTCGAGCTTCTCAAACCCTAGTGCCGCCGCTAATTCATCGTCGCCGGTGAGGAAGAGCTTCACTGCCTCAACCTCGTCGCCGTCGCACTCGCGTTGGCTGCGGATTTCTTCATTCCTCCGCCATCGTAGTTGTCTTCCTCTGCCAAGTTAGGGTGTGGAAGATCTGAACAGACGAACTTCACATCTACACTTCCCAGTTCGTCGTGTTCTTCGTCCCGGGTAATTAAAAGTTACTTTTACTACCCTCCTTGATTCAAATGTTTTCTACAAAATCTTCAAAAGGTGTTTACACTTGAAATCTTCACACACTAAACACCTCACATGTCATCTGCTCTTGATCCGTTTCTCTAAGCAACATTTTTCTTTAAGATTCCTCAGTTGTGTGGATTTTCAATCTGTACAACTCTGGAACCTAAGACAAAGAACGCTTAGTGAAATCCTTCAAGACTCATCTGGTCAAATTCCTCAAACTTGTTCTTTTTGAAAAACCTTCTAAGAACGCATATGACCTCTCCAAATTCCTCACAACTATACTCTGTTCACATGTATTCATGTCCGCTGCTGAATCACTAGGTTCTCATCAAATTAACTCATTTGCAGCTTTCCTCGAAGAAAAGTTGCACACCTCTTCAGAAAATTCAGTTGTTCATATTCCTCAGCTGAAGAAAATGGCTGATGGTAAGAAGCCAGAGAAAGGAGGAAAGAGGCTTGAGGTCAACACAGCGTTTGACATCCCTGAGGACATCTATGTTGGATACTGCACACCCCCTGAGGAGGATAAAAATCAGCGCAAGGTGCGCATACAAAGGATAGAGAGGAGATGGGCAAGGGAATGGAGGGAGTACAGATATGTTACTCCCAAGTATATGAAGAAATTCGCTCTTAATCCTCCACGCCAAAGACCTCCGTTGGCATCTGGCCAAGAAGCTGATCCCACCAGCCTCAAGCGTGGTGAGGACTATCCTGATGAATGGGCCAAGCACCAGGCCAAGCTAGCCAAAATAGCTAAGGAAGCAGTGAGAAAATTTAATGAAGACTCTGCTGCTGCTACCGCTGCTGAGGCCTCTGCAAGCAAGCAAAAGAAGGCCATGGCTAAGAAGCCTGCTCATAAGCCAAGTGCTTCACTCCAAATGCCCTCACGGCCAAGTTCCTCAGCAATGCCCTCGCGACCAGATTCTTCAAAGCCCTCACGGCCAACTCCTCAAGCTGCTCCAGCTCCTCCACCAAAGTCCTCAGTTGTTCCGACAAAATCCTCAGCACATGTGCATCTCGCCACGTGCCAAAGGACAACAAGCATCTCTATTGCCTCGGGAGCTTCTGCTAGTTCCTCAGCTGCACCAAATTCATCCACTGGCCCCTCTCTGCTGAACAAAAAGGTCACTGCTGGACGAGGTTCTCACCCAAGTCCTCACAAGAAGCAGGTCGCCTTTGAAGTGCCGTCTGATGAAGACGAAGCTGATGATGAAGAACTTGCCAAAATCATCAGAGACAGGCAGCTCAAGGCCGCTAGAGCCAAAGGAACAAATGTGCCTCTACTTTTGGATCCAAAGTTGATCCTTGATTACATTGATCTCTGGCACAAGGACCCCAACACTCCTATGCCTGATTTCAAGCTGACTCCTAGACAAAGTCATATGCTGACTGCCTTTATTAAGGAAGAAAAATGGAAATTTCAAAAGGCCAGGCAGATCAAGAAAGCGCAGTACAAGAAGGAGTGCTTCATGAAGAAAAACGTTGTCTCTATGACAACTGAAGAACTTGTCACTATTCAATCTAAGATCAAGAAACTCAGTGATGAATTTGACGTATACCGCGCTGACTGGCTTGGAGCCAAAGATAGATTTGTGAATTTGACTGAGAAGTTCACTTCCAATGTTGCAGCCCCAACGCAACAAGAAAATCCTCAGGCTGAGGCATCTGCTCAGCCGACTAAAGAAAATGCCATCACTGCCGATGACAATCAGGCTACTGAAGAAACTCAGAGTACCAGGGCTGATGACTGCATTCCAGCCGCTGAAGAAATTGCCAGGGCAACCACTAGTGTTGCACCTGAAGAGACTGAAGAAGTCAAGGCAACTGCATCAGTTGTGTCTGAAGTAATTGAACCAAATTTCTCTGCTCCTCCTGCACCTACACCAACTCCGATCCTTCCATCTGCATCAGATGTGAAGAAGACCAAGGCTGCAGAGCGTGCAACGGTGAAGAAAAGGAAAGCATTAACTTCATAAGATTCTTCAGCTCCGAAGAAGATGAAGCCATTGACCAGCTCTTTTGCAAATCCAATTGATGCTATTTCCATCTCATCCATGCCATCAAAGGACCTTATTCCTTTTGATGAAGAACATGTGATTCCAAGTGAATCAGATGAAGAGAATCCTTCTGCTGCTTCGTTAGAGCAGTTGGATGAAGAAATTGAAGCGGATGCAATCCCTTCAACCCCAATAGTCTCATCGCCCATGCCTCGGGTCACTGCTCAAGAAGTCGGCGTTGAGGAAAAGAGTGAAGATGAAGATGTGGACATTGGATGTACAACTCCTGTGCTGAATGGTGATTTTTGGGAAAGTCAGCACCCAAACTCACCTCTGTTCACACCTCTGCAACAAATTCCTCAGTCCCCAGTGACTACAGTACAAATGGGATCTGAAGAACCTCATGCCACACCGTCTGTCCATGAAGAAATTCCAGCCACTAGTGCTGATGAAAATGTTAATGAAGAATTGAAGACCCAGGCTGTCACTTAAGAAGAACCTGAAATTCCTCAACCTGTGGATCCTAAGATTGCGATTCCTGAGGTGGTGATGCAATTAACCAATACTCCTCAGCCCAAGCCAAAGGATCCCTTCTCGAAGAAGCAGAAATTCAAGGACGATGACTTCTTCGGCGAGCATGTTTTCTTCACTGACTACAACCCGTATGACTATGCTCGTCTTAGAAGGAAGCGTTTCTGTTCTACCAGCCAAGCAAATTTTTATTCTTCACTGCTCTTCAAAAAGGACAAAGTCTTCGACCAGGAGCATATTCCTCATGTGGACATGGAATCACTGCCTTGCTTTACCCCAGTCCTCATTGTGCTTCATGATGCAGGTATGCTCAACTTTTGCACGGATATTTGTGATTGGAATGAAGAGCTCATTCTTCAATTCTATGCAACCCTGCACATCACAGGCGACGCTGATGATATCAACTCTTGGGTATTGGACTGGATGACCGAAAACACTCATTATAAGGCACCGGCCTCTGAATTACTTCACGCCCTGCCCATCAGTCCACCCCTTGAAGGAGCTCGCTGCCTGTACCAAGAGCCTGAACTCACTGCTCATTACATGCAAGTGCTTATGAAGCCTCTGAAGCCCGGTCAAGCCCCAAGGACCAAATTCCTCGTGAAGGAATTGCTCTATGTGCCCAGAACAGTCTATCACATTCTGACAAAGACTATGGGTCCAATCAAAGGCCACGACTCATCTGACAAGGAAATTGTTGGCATCATGAAGAATCTACTATTCAACATCATACATGGCATTCCTGTCAATTATCATGATTTCTTCATGAGGACTCTGGCAAATGTTGCACTCTCTCCGTTTGAGTTGAAGCCTTATGCTCCTTGGATTATGAGATTCCTCAGAACAAGGTCTTCACTCAACTACAAGGTTGATTTTCAGAATCACCTCAGCTACTTGCCCCCAATTGAAGTCTCAAGCGGGCATATTCCTCAGCTAATGAAATGGGCAAGGCCGCTGCTGTTATAGATGAAGGTATTCGTCCATTGCATGGTCAGTTTCGCAAAGCTGCATCTTATTCCACCAATGATGACTCTGCCACTCATGATTCTGCCGCTAATGCATCAAAACCAAATCCTCAAGCCACAACTCCAAGAGTGATGACTGACCGTGAGCTGCTTCTTAGTCTTCACCAGAAGGTGGATCGAAACCACAAATGGGTTAAGAGTCAGTTTGGTTCTATTCTTCACAACATGACTGCTACACATAATGCAGTGAAGAAAAACCATTTCTACCTCCATGAAGTCTTCGGTCGCACCTGGGCTATTCTGTCACAGCTATATGGTGAAGAAGATCTGAAGCAAATGGGTCTCAAGGAATATTTTGACTGGTCTGCTCCTCCACCGAAGAAATTCATGAAGGTCAAGGTTCCTTCCTTGGTGGCCAGCTCATATTCTTCATCATGCGAAACCGATGAGCATGAAGACTTGGACGACACTGCAGCAGGCCCTACAACAACAAACGACCCCAATAACACTGGCGCTCCTTCATCATCATGATATTCTTCTGGGGCGTTAGTCCTCATTTTTCGACCCTTTTTGGTCATTCGATGACAAAGGGGGAGAAATTTGAGTTAGTCTTCAAGCGGGTCTACCTATATGGGCGTTTTTCTGCTAAGTTACAACTCTCGTTCTTCTAATGACTTTGTTGGATCGAGTTGTAAGCTTAAACCCGATGGTGGTCTGATACTTTTGATGTGTTCTTCTGCATGCTTATTCCTAATATATGTTAATGCACGCATGCTGAATTACATCAGTCACCATATTTCATCATGCATTTCAAATTCTCCATATTATATGTCAAATGCGTGTATGAATTACAAGATATAGGGGGGAGATCTCCATGATTCTACTCTTCAAGTGTGCATTGCTTCAAAAGCAAATTCCTCACTATGCACATCTTCAGGGGGAGTTCTTCTAAATCTTGCAATCAAATTCCTCAATATCAGTAATTACACTTCATATGTTTATCCCCGTTGAAAACTTAACCTATATTGTCATCAATCACCAAAAAGGGGGAGATTGTAAGTGCATCTAGTGCCCCTTAGTGATTTTGGTGTATTGAAGACTTATAGGTTAAGGGACTAATGTGTTTCTGAGTGTACACAGGTCTATAAGTCTAGTGGAGTTTGATATTTATAGAGAAATTCGATCCCTAAAAATGAAGTTCTTCGACTGAAGACTTTGGATTTCTGAAGACTTTGGATTTCTGAAGACTTTGAAAGTGAAGAAATTGGTGTGACCTTGAAGACTGGGTATTCATTCGAGGAACATGAAGTGTGATTAATTTTGTTTTCATAGTTTCAATGTTTTCGTAGTTTCATTTTCTCTTTCTTGAGTCATAGGAAACACCGTGCTGTTAAAGGGGGTCGAGGAAATAGTAAGGAAAAATTTCCAAGTGATGCTCAACTCAAAATCCTACACCTACCAATCCCTTCGAGTGAAGCCATTGGAAATCTCATACAGTTCAGTCATATTCTTCAGTGACAGAGACGAAGTTCTTCTGGTCTCTGAGGAATTTTTTATGACTGAGGAGTTAGGAATTCGCCAATATGGATTGCCTACACAGTGAGGAACATGATAGCCCTGAGGAATTTGATACTCAAATTCCGACCGTTGTTGTGCTATGCGCCAGCTGTCCCAAAATATCTACCCACCTAATGGTCATATCATGGAAGGGCATTTACGCCTTATCATGTCGGGCTGCTCCCTAGGCTATAAATAGCTGCCCCTACAACCACTAGCTGGTTGGCTGCTCCGAGAGAAACTGACACTTGTCATTTAAGAGCATCCCATCCTCCGAGGACTTTGAGCGAAAATCATCAAGTGAGGAAACCCAAACCCAAACACCTAAAAACCCAAAGTGATTGAGCATCACTGAAGAGATTGATCCTGCGTGGATCCGACGCTTGTTACCTTTGAAGACTGTGCATCTTCCAGACGGTTAGGCGTCATGATCTAGAGCATCCAAGAGGAAATTATGGATCGTCGAGTGACCAAGTTTGTGAAGGTTTGGAAGTCACCTGAAGACTTACCACGAGTGATTGGGCAAGGTCTATGTGACCTTAGCTCAAGGAGAATACAGTGAGGACTGTGTGTCCGGGACTGTGTGTCCTCAAGTTTAAATACCTAGCCGCTCCAACCAGACGTACAACTGTCACAGCAGTTGTAACTGGTCTACCAAATCATTGTCTTCATCAAGCCTACTGGTTCTATTTCCTCAACTCTTTCATTCCCTCATTACAGTAGTTGTGTGCTTGTTCATATCTGTTTGAAGACTTTGACTAAAGACTTTCTCAATTTCCTCAGTTCGTTTTCTTCAGTCGGTTTGTCTTCATCCTGTGTTATCCTGTGTTATGTTGTGTTTACGCTTTCTATACTCTGTGATTGTTTTCATTTCATCATGATGACCATGCTTGTGTTCTGTTATGATTACATTTGAGTACTTATTCCGCTGCAAATAGTTCTTCGCTTAGGAACTTCCTCACCCTAAAATTCGTCACTGAAGAATTCATAAAAATTGCCTATTCACCCCCCTCTAGTCGATATAACGTACTTTCAGCATCCAAACCCCGTGATATGATACGCTCTATCACACATAAGCCTTATTATATCTTCCTCAAAACAGCCACCATACCTACCTATTATGGTGTAACGCCCGGATAATTAAGATACAGTAACCCTCTACTAATGATGGCACGTCACCATGATTACCGTTGATAAACTCGTGTTGCTTCAATCCCATTCAAATTCAAAATTCAAAATCAAGTCAAACGACAAAAGTTTTCAAACGTTCAAACTAAAGTGTTCACAATATTCTATAAATTCTCCTGACCTTTGTCAAGTTGAATCCAACTTAAACTGACTCACAAATAATTTCCTAGGATTTCAATAAGTGGTCCAAAGGCTTTTAAATTGGCCTTTTCAATTAAGCAAATCTTCTCAACCTTTGCAAATGCCTTGAAAACTTTTGTGCAACTCTAGAATATTGCATAGCATTTTTGTGCATAGTTTGAGCTTCGACAATAATCAATTACTATCTAAACTAAATAGGAAACACTAGCACTTTTATAAAAAAAGGGAGAAAAGCCCACCTTATTTTCCCTATGGACCTAAACCTACAGTCCACCCCGTGTCCCACTGGGCCTTGGCCTAGCTAGCAGCAAAAACAGGTCCAGCCCACCCCTGCCATCCCCAACCTCCTGCTACAGGGAGGCAGGGGGGTCGTGGCACCCATGAGTTAATTACACGATAGTACCACATTTGGGGCGGTGGTGACGAATTGGTACCAAGATTGGTAATTTTTACGTGTCAGTACCAAGTTTGAGGCTAGCCGTTACAAAAAGGTCTAAGTCGTGTATAAACCCGTATTGACGGTGTGTCTGACCGGCGGGGGCAGTCTGGTAGGTGCCTACATGGCATGTTTTTTGCAAAAAAAACCCTGCTTTATACACAATCACATAAATGCCCATTATTTTGCGAGAAAAAGGTCTTGTGACAGATTGTTTTTTGTTTGCAAGTTTTCACGGACTCATTTGAAAGTTTCCGTCGAATAGGACAAGTAAGCAACAGAAACTAAAAATCAGGCCCGGGGCCAGTCTGGCAGGTGCCTACGTGGCATGTTTTTTGCAAAAAAACACCCCTGCTTTATACACAATCACATAAATGCCCATTATTTTGCGAGAAAAAGGTCTTGTGACAGATGGTTTTTTGTTTGCAAGTTTTCACGGACTCATTTGAAAGTTTCCGTCGAATAGGACAAGGAAGCAACAGAAACTAAAAATCAGGCCCGGGGCCAGTCTGGCAGGTGCCTACTTGGCATGTTTTTTGCAAAAAAACACCCCTGCTTTATACACAATCACATAAATGCCCATTATTTTGCGAGAAAAAGGTCTTGTGATAGATTTTTTTTTTTTGCAAGTTTTCACGGACTCATTTGAAAGTTTCCGTCGAATAGGACAAGGAAGCAACAGAAACTAAAAATCAGGCCCGGGGCCAGTCTGGCAGGTGCCTACATGGCATGTTTTTTGCAAAAAAACACCCTGCTTTATACACAATCACATAAATGCCCATTATTTTGCGAGAAAAAGGTCTTGTGACAGATTGTTTTTTGTTTGCAAGTTTTCACGGACTCATTTGAAAGTTTCCGTCAAATAGGACAAGGAAGCAACAGAAACTAAAAATCAGGCCCGGGGGAGATTCAAACCCACGACCTGCCGTCAACAAGCTGGACGACCTAGCCAACCGGCCACAGCATCGGTGATGACTTCACACAGGCCAAAAATTTATTATACTAACAGGACGGATGGGCCCAGCGATGCCTGCATGTTTTTTTTCCGTTTCGCGTTTTACTAGCGCGCGTGCTGGGCACATTCGTTGCCCGGCTTTTTTTGAGGCGTGCCCCTTTTCATTTCATTTCATTTCTCTTTAGTTTTGTTTCTGCTTTTGGCTTATTTTTAGGTTTTTCTTCCTTTCTTTTTCTTTATTTTTTTCTTATTCTTTTTTTATTCACTGGGCTGGTCTTTCCCCTGGATTTTTCACATACTTAGGACATATTTAAGATAGGCTTCAGTATATGATGAACATGTTTTCAAATACGCATGAAAGAAAATTAATGTACGCTGAGCACTTTTTTTATTGCATATAGAGAATAATTTTTTAATGCATAATGAATATTTCTTTACAAATAGTGAATACTTTTTACGTGAACTTTTTTTAATTTATGGTGACATTTTCTTAATACACAATGAATTTTTTCGACAATGCATATTTCAAAAAATATTTCAGCATGTATTAATAACTTAGCGTGTAAAATCATTCTTTCATTTGAAGACACACGTCGATTTGTTTAAATAAAAGTTGAACAGTTTTAACTTTTGAACTAACTGCACATTTAAGAAAATACAATTAATACACGAGTAACTCAAAGAAACATGTGTGTTTGTCATACAATTTTTTTAATAATTCTGTATTTGAATAATAAAATGAGGATACACAACAATTGTGCATACTTGTGGTTCTCCATGAAGACACTTGACCGAATACGTTACCTTTTTTTTAGCATCACCATTTTTTTAGGGATGAACACAACTTTATTCATCGAAGACCACAGTTTGTGGGATACAGTTTGGATCATGGGGGTTTAGAAGCCACACATGGCGCCCATGTACTAGAGTTAACGAAAATTTAGCTAACCTATGAGCATCTATATTTGATCTACGACCTTCGTATACAATCTTGCTGTTGAAGTTCACCGCCCTTGCTCTAATTTCATTAATGATAGAGCCATATGATCCTCTAGCATTGCTATGAATATCATCAACCACTTGTTTTGCATCCGATGCCACAATGAAGTTGTGAAGCACTAAGTCCTCAGCCAAAGCATACGCCTCCCGGCAGGCTATAGCTTCGAGTGTGGCCGCATCGTGAACTCCCGTGACCACTAGGGAGGAGCTCCCTAGATAGTTGCCATGCTCATCTCGACAAACTGCCGCTGCTGCACCTCTCGTACGATGGGTAGATACGCCGGCATCAACTTGTATTTTGGCATGTCCCTGTGGCGGTGCCCTCGGGCGTGTACTTCCAGCAGCTCGCCGCTGATTCCCAGTTGCATTGAGAGTCGTTTGCGGCTTCTCCTTGATGATCTCCAAGTCCATTAGGGCTCCTGGACTCTGAAAATCACCCTCGTGGATGGCCTTCCTTCTTGCAGACCATATCGCCCAAAGGGTTACTGCAAGCCTGAGAAAAGCTTCATGCGATAATGCTTGAATCATAGAGAACAGCCAAGATTTTGCTGCTGGTTCTGAGGTTGACCTCAGCTGCTCCGCCAACTCTCCATCAACTAACGCCCAAATGCATCGGGACATTGTGCACTCTAGCAATGAATGTCGCCACGAGTCCAGCGCGCCACAGAGTGCGCATGAGCTTGTCGAAGACATGTGTCGATGTTCTCTAACATCTTCCGTTGGCAACGAGTGCCTAGCAAGCCTCCAGAGGAACATCCTTATCTTCCCCGGTACCTGAGTGCTCCATAATGACCTCCAAGAACTGCGATCACACGCTATGTTGGACGGTCCAGCCGTTCCATCCAGCCACGCTTCTCGGCGATCTTTTGTGTGGACAAGCTTTTTTCTACGCCGGTCTAACCGAGAACAGGCCATTTCTCTCGTGATCCCAAGACCAAAAATCTGCAGTTATTCTGGTGCAAAGCGGTATGCTAGTAATGATTGGTATGTCGATAGGGAGCATAACTTGCCGTAATCGGTCCATGTTCTAGCTAGCTGTAGTTGGATCAATGAGCTCGCACACATATTGGGGAGGGTTTGATATCTTACACCCATATGGTCTCATCATCTCCTCCCTAGGCAGCCAGTTATCAGCCCAAATACTGGTAGTAGTGCCGTCACCGATTCTGCGAATCAGGCCAATTTTGAGTATATCTCGACCCTCTACTATAGCTCTCCAAATTTGGCTTGGGTGGTTTCCAAGTGCAGCCTCAAGAATAGATGTGTTGGGAAAATAGACAGCCCTGAGAACACGTGCACTCAATGAGTCTGGCGACTGTAATATCATCCACGCCTGCCTGGCAAGTAATGATAGGTTAAAAAGCTCAAAATCCTTGAACCCAAGACCTCCCATGTCCTTTGGTTTGGTCATGTCCTCCCAGGCCACCCATGCAGGTTTCCTCTTACCATCACGGCTTCCCCACCAGAATTTGCGGATTAGCATGTTGAGATGTTCACACAAACCTCTGGGAAGCTTAAAACACGACATAGAAAAGACCGGAACCGCCTGAGCAACTGCCTTGACAAGAACCTCCTTTCCTGCCGTTGCCATTGTCTTTTCTATCCATCCCTGCACCTTACTCCATAAGCGGTCTTTGAGATATTTGAAAGCACCATTCTTTGAAGAACCCACATCAGATGGCATGCCCAAATATTTCTCACTGAGGGTTTCATTAGGCACTGTGAGAAAACCCTTAATTTCTGCCCTCACACTATCAAGAACTCCCTTACTGAAGAAAATCGAGGACTTATCATAGTTCATTCTCTGACCTGTGGCCTGGCAGTAAATATCCAACGTCCGAAGCACACCTGATGCTTCCACTCCATTCGCCTTGAAAAACAGCAGGCTATCATCTGCAAATAATAAGTGGCTAACTGGTGGCGCCGTGGGTGCCACTTCTATCCCACTGTGGTTAGATGACTTTTCTCTGGATTTTATGAGGCACGAAAGGCCCTCTGCTGCTATCAAAAACAAATAAGGGGAGATCGGGTCTCCTTGTCGAATTCCACGTGTAGGTGTAAACTGATCAAGTTTCTTACCATTGAACAAAACGGAAAATTTTACCGACATGACCATGTTCATCACAATACTCACCCAGCCTTCTGTGAAGCCAAGTTTTATCATAATAGCCTGAAGATAAGACCACTCCACCCTATCATAGGCCTTCATCATATCTAGTTTCAAAGCGCAGTGTTGGTTCTTCTTAGCTTTGTTTCGTTTCATGAAGTGGAGGCACTCGTATGCCGTGATTATATTGTCTGTAATTAATCTCCCAGGCACAAAAGCTGACTGCTCCTCTGAGATAATTTCCGGCAACACTATCTTCAAACGATTAGAAATCACCTTGGAAGCAATCTTGTACAAAACATTACACAAGCTGATCGGGCGAAACTGAGATAATAACATTGGGTTTTTTACCTTGGGGATTAGGACCAACAACGTCTCATTAATATTTTCTGCAGATTCTGTTCCATCCACTATTCTGAGTACTGCTTTTGTTACTTCATCACCACATACCTCCCAGTGACTCTGAAAAAAATGTGCTGGGAAGCCGTCAGGACCCGGTGCCTTCAGTGGGAACATTTGGAACAGCGCTTTTTTGACCTCCTCCTGGGTATATGGGGCATTAAGAGGGGGCAAATTGCCTCGTCATATCACGAAGCTCGCGAACTGTCGCGGGTTTACCAGCCCCGCGACAGTTCCAACATATGATATTCATTGCGCTAGGCGCGACCCCCTAGGAAGCATCACCAAACACGTTACCTTTTTTAGACAAACCGAACACGTTACCTGAGGGGCGAACAAGCGCGTCGATAAATTTTGGGTCATGCGCACCCTAGCTAGGCCCAATCGCCCGGCCCAACGTGTCCGACCTAGTACAAAAGTTTTCTCGCCTGCCTTCTTCTTCGAGCGTCGACCTGGCGTGGTGGCTAGAGCGCTCCGTTACAGTTCTGCACTTCAACTGGTTGCGGGTTCGATTACTGGCTAGCGCGTAATTTTTCATTTCGTTTATTTATTCTCCAATTGCGTGGAAACTTTCAAACGTGTCCCTGAAAACTTGCGAATACCCTTTTCCGCCCAAAATAATGGGCATTTATGTGATCCCGTATAAAGCAAGGGGGGTTTCTGCAAAAAAAACATGCCACGTAGGCACTTGCCAGACAGGCCGTCGGTCAGATACACCGTCAATACGAGTTTATACACGATTTAGACCTCTTTGTAACGACTAGCCTCAAACTTGGTACTGACACGTAAAAATTACCAATCTTGATATCAATTCGTCACCACCGCCCCAAATGTGGTACTATCATGTAATTAACTCGGCACCCATCGGCAGGCCATGGCCGCGCCATGCCTTGCGTGGAGGCCATCCACAGCCTCCCCCTTGCCTACAAGGGCCCCGCCTCCCTCTCGCTGGAAACCCTAGGACATTTTCCCCCTCGCCTCTCTCCCTCTTGCTCGATCTCGAGCTCATCCGCCACTGACATCGCCGCGCCACCGTCGTTGTCGCCCACCGCATCCACCCGGAGCCGCGCCAAGGCGACCAGGGGCTCCACCACGGTCGTCTCCGTCGCCTGAGGCCGCCCGTTGGAGCCCAGCGTCTCCGCATCAAGCTCGTCGACGCCGTCTTCAACCTCTACCCCGTCGGACCTCGCCGCTCAATTCGCCGCCTCTGGTGCTCCCCCGACCTCACTGACCTCCCCAGCCATACCAATGTGAGCCCCTACACCGATTCCCCCTTTCCCACCGTCGAATTCATCGTCGTAGGCCGTTGCCTCACCGTGCCCGAGCTCCGGGTGAGCTCGCGGCCGCCGCGCCTGTGGCCGCACTCTCGCGCGCCTCCAGCTTCCTGGCCTCGCCCCTGCGCTGTCGGCGCATGCGCCTGCCGCACCCCGGACCTCCCCTCTCGTGCCTGTCACTCCCCGCCCACGCGCCAGCTGTGCGTGCGCGTGCACCCACACCCGCGTGCCTGCTGCTGGCGATGCTACTGCGTTCGGCTGCTCCTCACCGCTTGCTGCGCGCACCGACTGCTTTGCTACTGCTCGTGCCGCCGCTGATGCTACTCCCTGCTACTGCTCATTGTTGTTGGCTGCTACTGCTCCTAATCCCTGCCGCTGCTTCTTCTTACTACTGCCACTGTCGCTAGTTGCTACTGCCCTGCAGCTACTGCTACTCTGTTTTGCTGTTGCGTGCTCTATGTGTGTGTGCGCGCGCGCGCCGTGTGTGTGGCTGCTTTTGCCACAGCCGTGTGTGGCCTGCCCTTGTTCTAATTAGGACTAGTTTAGATTAGATGTAAAGTAGTGCTAAGTTAGTCTAATAGCAGATGACATGTGGACCTACTGTTAGTTTAAAGAAAAAGCAAATTTTAAAAAATGCCTAAGTCAATGATACATGGGACCCACTTGCACTATTCATCTCTTGACTAGTCAAATATTGACTTGGTCTGACTCTACTCAATGACCCCACTTGTCATGCACTCTGGCTAGCAATGCTCTAGGTGGCTAAAGTATTTATTGTTATTTTTTTCGAATTTCTTTGAAAAATCATAATAAATAATCCGTAGTTCAGATTAAAATACTTTGTACATGAAAGTTGCTTAAAATGACGAGACAAATCCGAATAAGCAGCCCGTTTGTCCGCCACACGTCCCTAGCTTAGCAAACCTCGAACCTTTCCCCTCCGGTTCATCTATCTGACAGACGTCCGGAACCGGGAAAACATTCCCGGATGTTTTCCCTCTTCGTCCGTATCACCTAGCACCGCGTTAGATCGCTCCTAGCGCCGCGTTTTACCATGTTATGCTTTATGATGCTTTGATTGCTCCATTATTTATTTTGTTCCCTCTCCGTTACTTCTTTCCGGTAGACCCCGAGGCGGCCGCCGATGCCACTATGTTCGACTACGTCGCTGACGACCCTCCTTGTCTGAGCAACCAGGCAAGCCCCCCCCCCCTTGATCATCCTGATATCGCCCCATTCCATTCTCTCATGCTTGCATTAGATTTTGCTACTATAATTGATTGCTCCTATTCTTATGCATAGCCTGCTTTTGTAACCTGCTTATTGTTACCTACCTGCTTATCCTAAACTTCTTAGTATAGGTTGGTCAGTGATCCATCAGTGACCCCCACCTTCTCCTTGTTTCCCCTGCTTCATCATCGAAGACCCGATCAACGGGATTGAAGAGCAGGCCCCGACACCGCACATCACTTCCCCTTAGTTGCTCGACACTACTGGGTTACTATCGAGTGTCGAGGGTGAGACCTCTACAACACTTCTGATGTTAACCCTGTAGTGTAGCTATTCGATCGTGGTCATCGAGGGTGATTCCACCTTAACCACTTCCGGTACGACTCTGTCGTGCAACCCCTCAAGTGTGAACCTCGGGGGTGATTCCTCTTACATTCACCTTGATGATTACATCGAGTAGAATTCACCGAGGGTGATTCCTCGGGTTTCCCCCTTGATGTTTGGACATACAGTTACTATGGTTACTATGACTTTACACTGAACCATGTTACTAAAGACGGGTCGGCCCTGAGGGGTACCCGCGCGAGCTTAATTGCGAGTGATGTGGAGACGGGTTGACCTGGAGGGTGCCCGCGAGATAATTACGAGGTGTGGACGGGCATTCTTAGCCCTTGCCACAAGTCCTCGAGATGGGGCAACGGGGTCACATCTTTCGTGAGTCTCTGCTTGTTACCGCGCGTTCCTAATCCACTACGATTTGGATATTTGATCCGAGAGGCCTCTGGCCTGATAGCACTAACCATCACGTGGGCATAGTATGGGCGTTCTGCATCGTATACATCAGCCGAAGCTTAATAGACGACAGCGACTGAGCGGCGCGTGCCGGGTTGGACCGCGTAAGCACCTGCCTTGTTGAAGGAGGTAGCTAGGTCTGCTCACCGGCCGCGTTCGCAACATGCAGGAGTTCCCGGGGAGATGGCCCTTGACCTCTGGGGGCATAGGTTTAGTCCGGCGTGCTGACCTCTCTATTAAGCCTAGGTCGGGTTGCGGCGTATTGTTTGGCCGAGGCCGGGCATGACCCAGGAAAGTGTGTCCGGCCGGAGTTAATCGAGCGTGGTGGGTAAGTTGGTGCACCCCTGCAGGGAAGAAAACATCTATCGATAGCCTGTCCTATGGTAACGAACACTTGGAGTTGTATCCTGATCGATACAACTAGAACTAGATATTTGTGATGATAACTGGATAGTATGGCTCTGGGATTGCTTTCTCGCAGGGAGTCGAGAAAGGATCTCTGGCCGAGGTTGATAACACTTCTACTACTTTACCTTATGCTACTCTACTCCCTCATGTTGCTGCAAGATGGTGATTTCCACAAGATGCTAGTCTTCGATAGGACTAGGTTCTCCCCTCTATTCTGGCATTTCTGTAGCCCAGTCCACATATACAGCCTTCCTTTGATAATGTTGCATATGTAGTGTAGATCCTTGCTTGCGAGTACTTTGGATGAGTACTCACGGTTGCTTTGCTTCCCCTTTTCCCCCTTTCTTCTTCTTTCCGGTTGATGCAACCAGATGTCGGAGCCCAGAGGAGCCAGATGCCACCGCCGATGCCTACTACTATGTGAAGACCGCCGATGACCAGGAGTAGTTAGGAGGCTCCCAGGCAGGAGGCCTTGCCTTTTCGATCGATGTTGCTTTTGTGCTAGCCTTCTTAAGGCAAACTTGTCTAACTCCTGTCTGTACTCAGATACTGTTGCTTCCGCCGAATCTTGTGTTTTCGAGCTTATGTATTCGAGCCCTCGAGGCCCCTGGCTTGTAATATAAAGCTTGTATTATTTTAGTTTGTGTCTAGAGTTGTGTTGTGATATCTTCCCGTCAGTCTTTGATCTTGATCGTACACATTTGCGTGTATGATTAGTGTACGATTGAATCGAGGGTGTCACATATGGCCTTTCCATAGCCATTCCAAGATATATTGCCATGCAACTTCCACCGCTTCCGTTTTGATGACTTGAGTATTCATTGTCATATTGCTTTGCGTGATCATATAGCTCACATAGTAGTTGTGGCTCAGCCACCGTCCATCATTTTTTATACATGTTATGCTAGATCATTGCACCTCCTAGTACACTGCCAGATGCATTCATATAGAGTCATATTTTTGTTATTGGTATCGAGTTGTAATATTGAGTTGTAAGTAAATAGAAGTGTGATGATCATCAATTTTCATTATTAGAGCATTGCCCCAGTGAGGAAAGGATGATGGAGACTATGATTCCCCCACAAGTCAGGATGAGAGTCCGGACAATGAGAAAAAAAATAAAAAAGAAAAAAAGAAAAAAAGAAAAGGAGAGAAGGGGCATGGTAGTTCTACACTTGTGCTTCAAAGTAGCACCATGTTTTTCATGTAGAGAGTCTCCTATGTTGTCACTTTCATATACTAGTGGGAATTTTTCATATAGAGTTAGATGTGCCCCCACTTAGTTTTCATGTTGAGCTTTCACACACTTGTAGCTCTTAGTGCATCCGTTGCATGGCAATCCCTACTCCTCGCATTGATATCAATTGATGGGCATCTCCATAGCCCGTGGGTTAGCCGCGTCGATGTGAGACTTTCTTATTTTTTTTGTCTTCTCTATATTTACCCCTATCATCATACTCTATTCCACCCATAGTGCTATATCCATGGCTCACGCTCATGTATTGCATGTGGGTTGAAAAAAGCTGAAGCGCGTTAAAAAGTTTTAACCAATGCTCGACTTGTCATCGGGGTTGTGCATGATAAATACTTTGTGTTAAGAAGACAGAGCATGACAAGATTATATGATTTTGTAGGATAGCTTTATTTAGCATTGATATTTTGGAAGACATGATTGTTCGTTAGGATGCCTGAGTATTGATGTCTTTATGTCAAATTATAGACTATTGCTTTGAATCACTTGTGTCTTAATATTCATGCCATGATTAGATATATGATCAAGTTTATGCTAGGTAGCATTCCACATCAAAAACTATCTTTTTATCATTTACCTAATCGAGGACGAGAAAGAATTAAGCTTGGGGATGCTGATACGTCTCTGTCGTATCTATAATTTTTTATTGTTTCATGCCAATATTATACAACTTTCACATATTTTTGGCAACTTTTTATATGATTTATTGGACTAACCTATTGATCCAGTGCCCAATACCAGTTCCTTTTTGTTGCATGTTTTTTGTTACGCAAAAAATCCATATCAAACAAAGTCCAAACGCGATAAAAATTTATGGAGAATCATTTTGGACTATTTATGATTTTTGGGAGGTGGAATCTATGCAAACGGGGGCCCACAGTGACCACAACCCAGGAGGGCGCGCCGGGCACCCCCTGATGCGCCCAGGTATCTTGTGCCCTCCTCAAAGGTCGGTTGGGGCCCTTCTTCAAGCGCAAGAAAGATAATTTATGGAAAAAATCGTGTAAAAGTTTTAGCGCAATTGGAGTTATGGATCTTCGGGAATTTAAGAAATCATGAAGGGCCAGATCTAGGGAACGCGAAATAGAAGGGAACAGAGAGACAGATCCAATCTCGGAGGGGCTCTCGCCCCTCCGTCGCCATGGAGGCCATGGACCAGAGGAGGAACTCTCCTCCCATCTAGGGGGGCAAGGAAGAAGAAGAAGGAGGGGGCTCTCTCCCCCTCTCTCCCGGTGGCGCCGGAGTGCCGCCGGGGCTAGGATCGTGACGTCGATCTACATCAACAACCTTGCTACCGTCAACACCAACTTTCTGCCCCTCTATGCAGCAGTGTAACCTCTCTTTTCCCAGCTGTAATCTCTACTTAAACATGGTGCTCGACCCCATATATTATTTCCCAATGATCTATGGTTATCCTATGATGTTTGAGTAGATCCGTTTTGTCCTATGGGTTAATCGTGATCTTGGTTGGTATGATTGTGTATTTTATTAATGGTGTTGTCCTACGGTGCCCTCCGTCTTGCGCAAACGTGAGGGATCCCCGCTGTAGGGTGTTGCAATACGCTCATGATTCGCTTATGGTGGGTTGCGAGAGTGACGGAAGCTTAAACCCGAGTAGGTGGGTTGTTGTGTATGGGATAAAGAGGACTTGATACTTAATGCTATGGTTGGGTTTCACGACCTTAATGATCTTTAGTAGTTGTGGATGCTTGCTAGAGTTCCAATCATAAGTGCATATGATCCAACTAGAGAAAGTATGTTAGCTCATGCCTCTCCCTCATATAGAATTACAAGAATGATTACCGATACTTGTTATCGATTGCCTAGGGATAAATGACTTTCTTGTTGACAAAAGCCATCCACTTTTATTACCTTGCAATTTATTCATAGCTTTATTCTCGCAAAGTACTCGTAATTTTATTCATGGAAAATAGTTTCATACTTGTTTTAGGTAAAGCAAACGTCAAGTGTGCGTAGAGTTGTATCGGCAGTCGATAGAGCTTGAGGGAATATTTGTTCTGCCTTTAGCTCCTCGTTGGGTTCGAAACTCTTATTTATCAAAGAAGGCTACAAGTAAGCCCCTATACTTGTGGGTTATCAACAACTAACCAATCTAGGAGACACCACTCTCCAAAAGGTAATAGATGGTGTGTTGATTATGAACTCCTTGCTCTTGTGCTTCAAATGATAGTATCCCCAACACTCAACTCTCTCTCTCATAGATTTGGCTATGGCGGAAAGATGATTTGAGTGGAAAGCAACTTGGGGAAGGCTAGAGATCAAGATTACTGTGGTTGGATTGGAATGTCTTGGTCTCAGCACATGAGTAGGTGGTTCTCTCTTACAAAATGAGTAGTGGAAGTGTAGGCACGTTCTGATGGCTCTCTCTTGAATAGAGACGGGGTGGAGGGGTATATATAGCCTCCACACAAAATCCAACCGTTACACACATTTGACCCAACTCGGCCAGACCGAATAGATGAACTCGGTGAGACCGATTTAGTTAAAAATGTGAGTGTTAGGAATCTCGGTGGGACCGACATGATCAACTCGGTGGGATCGATGTGCTAGGGCTAGGGCAAAAGCTCATCTCGGTGAGACCGATTGCACGAACTCGGTGAGACTGATTTCAGCAATGAGCAGACAGAGAGTTGGTCAGGCAAACTGGGTGGGGCGATCGCTCATTTCTGTGAGACCGAAACATTACAAAGAGAAATAGAGAGTTTGCAATGCAAACTTGGTAGGTCCGAGATCCCGATCGGTGAGACCGAATTGTGTAGGGTTTCTGGCAGTGGCTATGTCAACTGAACTCGGTGGCGCCGGATAGATCAAATCGGTGGGGCCGAGTTTGACTTTGGGTTTTGGACATATGTGGAAATGAGAAAGTGACTGAAGGTTTTTGGAGCAATATCACTAAGCACTTTGAGCAAGTAGACCATTAAGCAACACCTCATCCCCTTTTAATAGTATTGGCTTTCCTATGGACTCAATGTGAACTTGGATCACTAAAATGAAAATGAAGAGTCTTGAGCCTTTGCCAATCTTTGTCCTTAGCATTTTGAGGGGTCCACATCTCTAGTCCATGCCATGCCGATCATTGAACTTACTAAAATATTTAACTTGAATGGATATTAGTTCAATGAGCTATATGTTGTTATGAATTACCAAAACCACCCGGGGATTAGTTGCACTTTCACATGTGATTAACACCCAAAGAGTACTAAGGTGTGATCATGTTTTGCTTGTGAAAGAGGTTTAGTCAACGGGTCTGCCACATTCAGATCCGTGTGTATTTTGCAAATTTCTATGTCTACAATGCTCTGCATGGAGCTACTCTAGCTAATTGCTCCCACTTTCAATACGTATCCAGATTGAGACTCGAAGTCATCTGAATCAGTGTCAAAGCTTGCAACAACATAACTCTTTACGACGAACTCTTTATCACCTCCATAAACAAGAAATATTTCCTTAGTCCTCTTAGGTAACTGAGGACAATTTTGACCGCTATCGAGTGATCTACTCCTGGATCACTATTGTACCCCCTGCCAAACTCATGGCAAGGTACACAATAGGTCTGGTACACAGCGTGGCATACTTTATAGAACCAATGGTTGAGGCATAGGGAATGACTTTCATTCTCTCTCTATCTTCTGCTGTGGTAGGGCTTCGAGTCTTACTCAAACTTCACACCTTGCAACACAGGCAAGAATCCTTTCTTTGACTGAACCATTTTGAACTTCCTCAAAACTTTGTCAAGGTATGTGCTCTGTGGAAGTCCTATTAAGCGTCTCGATCTATCTCTATAGAACTTGATGCCCAATACATAAGTAGCTTTACCAAGGTCTTTTATTGAAAAATTCTTATTCAAGTATCCTTTTATGCTATCCAGAAATTCTATAGCATTTCCAATCAACAATATGTCATGCACATATATATCAGAAATGCTACAGAGCTCGCACTCACTTTCTTGTAAATACAGGCTTCACCATAAGTCTTTATAACACCATATACTTTGATCACCTCATCAAAGCGTATATTCCAACTTTGAGATGCTTGCACCAGTCCATAGATGGATCTTTGGAGCTTGCACACTTTGTTAGCACCTTTAGAATTGATAAAACCTTCTGGTTGCATCATATACAACTCTTCTTTAAGAAATCCATTAAGGATTGCAGTTTTGACATCCATTTGCCAGATTTCATAAAATGCGGCAATTGTTAACATGATTCGGACAGACTTAAGCATCGCTACGGGTGAGAAAGTCTCATCATAGTCAACCCATTGAACTTGTCGAAAACCTTTTGCGACAAGTCGAGCTTTGTAGACAGTAACATTACCATCAGCGTCAGTCTTCTTCTTGAAGATCCATTTATTTTCTATGGCTTGTCGTTCATCGGGCAAGTCCACCAAATTCAACACTTTGTTCTCATACGTGGATCCAATCTCAAATTTCATGGCCTCAAGCCATTTGTCGGAATCTGGGCTCATCATAGCTTCTTCATAGTTCGTAGGTTCGTCTTGGTCTAATAACATGACTTACAGAACAGGATTATTGTACCACTCTGGTGCGGATAGTGCTCTGGTCGACCTGCGAGGTTCAAGAGGAACTTGATCTGAAGTTTCATGATTGTTATCATTTTCTTCCTCTCTAGTTGGTGAAGGCATCACGGGAATGGTTTTCTGTGATGTGCTACTTTCCAATTCGAGAGAAGGTACAATTAGCTCATCAAGTTCTAATTTCCTCCCAGTCATTCTTTCGAGATAGACTCCTTCTCTAGAAAGGACCCATTCTTAGCAACAAATATCTTGCCTTCGGATCTATGGTAGAAGGTGTACCCAATAGTTTATTTAGGTTACCCTATGAAGACATACTTCTCCGATTTAGGTTCGAGCTTATCAGGATGAAGCCTTTTGACATAAGCGTCGCATCCCCAAACTTTAAGGAACGACAACTTAGGTTTCTTACCAAACCATAGTTCATACGGTGTCATCTTAACGGATTTAGATGGTGCCCTATTTAACGTGAATGCGGCTGGCTCTAATGCATAACCCTAGTGGTAAATCGGTAAGAGACATCATATAATGCACCATATCCAATAAAGTACGGTTACGACATTCGGACACACCATTATGATGTGGTGTTCCAGGTGGCATGAGTTGTGAAACAATTCCACATTGTTTTAATGAAGGCCAAAATCGCAACTCAAATATTCACCTCCGCGATCAGATCATAGAAACTTTATTTTCTTGTTACAATGATTGTCCACTTCACTCTGAAATTCTTTGAACTTTTAAAATGTTTTAGACTTGTGTTTCATTAAGTAGATATACCCATATCTGCTCAAATCATCTGTGAAGGTCAGAAAATAATGATACCCGCCGCGTGCTTCACCACTCATCGGACCACATACATCGGTATGTATTATTTTCAATAAGTCATTAGCTCGCTCCATTATTCCGGAGAACAGAATTTTAGTAATCTTGCCCATGAGGCATGGTTCGCAGGTATCAAATGATTCATAATCAAGTGATTCCAAAAGCCCATCTGCATGGAGTTTCTTCATGCGCTTTACACCAATATGACCTAAACGGCAGTGCCACAAGTATGTTGCACTATCATTATCAACTTTGCATCTTTTGTCATCAATATTATGAATATGTGTATCACTACGATCGATATTCAATAAACCATTTACATTGGGTGTATGACCATAGAAGGTTTTATTCATGTAAATAGAACAACAATTATTCTCTGACTTAAATGAATAACCGTATTGCAATAAACATGATCTAATCATATTCATGCTCAATGCAAACACAAAATAACATTTATTTAGGTTCAACACTAATCCCGGAGGTAGAAAGAGATTGTGTGATGGTGATCGTATCAACTTTGGAATCATTTCCAACACACATCGTCACCTCGCCCTTAACTAGTCTTTGTTTATTCTGCAACTCATGTTTCGAGTTACTAATCTTAGCAACTGAACCGGTATCAAATACCGAGGGGTTACTATGAACACTAGTAAAGTATACATCAATAACATGTATATCAAATATACCTTTGTTTAAATTGTCATCCTTCTTATCCGCCAAGTATTTGGGGTAGTTCCGCTTTTAGTGACCATTCCCTTTGCAGTAGAAGCACTCAGTTTCAGGCTTAGGTCTAGCTTTGGGCTTCTTCACGGGAGTGGCAACTTGCTTGCCATTCTTCTTGAAGTTCCCTTTCTTTCCCTTGCCCTTTTTATTGAAACTAGTGGTCTTATTAACCATCAACAATTGATGCTCTGTCTTGATTTCTACCTTCATCGATTTCAGCATCGTGAAGAGCTCGGGAATCGTTTTCATCATCCCTTGCATATTATAGTTTATCACGAAGTTCTAGTAGCTTGGTGATAGTGACTAGAGAACTATGTCAATCACTATCTTATCTGGAAGATTAACTCCCACTTGATTCAAGCGATTGTAGTAACCATACATTCTGAGCACATGCTCACTGGTTGAGCTATTCTCCTCCATTTTGTAGGCAAAGTACTTGTCAGAGGTCTCATACCTCTCGACATGGGCATGAGTCGGAAATACCAATTTCAGCTCTTGGAACATCTCATATGCTCCGTGGCGTTCAGAACGTTTTTGAAGTCCCGGTTCTAAGCCGTAAAGCATGGTGCACTAAACTATCAAGTAGTCATCATACCGAGCTTTGTCAAACGTTCATAATTTCTGCATCTGCTCCTGCAATAGGTATGTCACCTAGCGGTGCATCAAGGACATAATTCTTCTGTGCAGCAATGAGGATAATCCTCTGATCACGGACCTAGTCCGCATCATTGCTACTATCATTTTTCAACTTATTTTTCTCTAGGAACATATCAAAAATAGGGGAGCTATATCGCGAGCTATTGATCTACAACATAGATTTGCAAATACTATCAGGACTAAGTCCATGATAATTTAAGTTCAATTTAATCAAATTACTAATGAACATCCCTCAAGGTATAGTGATACGTGATCCAAATCAACTAACCCATGTCCGATCATCACATGAGATGGGGTAGTCATCAATGGTGAACATATCTATGTTGATCATATCTACTATATGACTCACGTTCGACCTTTCGGTCTCCAGTGTTTCGAGACCATGTCTATGCATGCTAGGCTCATCAAGTTTAACCCAAGTATTCTGCATGTGCAAAATTGTCTTACACCCGTTGTATGTGAACGTAGAGTCCATCACACCCGATCATCACGTGGTGTCTTGAAATGACGAACTTTTGCAACGGTGCATACTTGGGGGGAACACTTATATCTTGAAATTTAGTGAAGGGATCGTCTTATAATGCTACCGTCGTTCTAAGAAAAATAAGATGCATACGAGATAAACATCACATGCAATCAAAATATGTGACATGATATGGCCATCATCATCTCGTGCTTTTGATCTCCATCTCCAAAGCATCGTCATGATCTCCGTCGTCACCGGCTCGACACCTTGATCTCCATCGTTGCATCGTAGTTGTCTCGCCAACTATTGCTTATACAACTATTGCTAACACATAGCGACAAAGTAAAGCAATTACATGGCGTTTGTATTTCATACAATAAAGAGACAACCATAAGGCTCCTACCAGTTGCCGATAAATTACAAAACATGATCATCTCATACAATAATGTATATCACATCATGTCTTGACCATATCACATCACAACATACCCTGCAAAAACAAGTTAGACGTCCTCTAATTTGTTGTTGCAAGTTTTACGTGGCTGCTACGGGTTTCTAGCAAGAACCGTTCTTACCTATGGCAAAAACCACAACGGTGATTTATCAAGTTTGTTGTTCTAACCTTATTCAAGGACCGACCGCAGTCAGATTCAAGTCAACTAAAGTAGGAGAAATAGACACCCGCCAGCCACCTTTATGCAAAACTAGTTGCATGCCAGTCGGTGGAACCGGTCTCATGTGCGTGGACATGTAAGGTTGGTCCGGGCCGCTTCATCCCACAATGGCGCCGAATCAAAATAAGACGTTGATGGTAAGTAGTATGAACATCACCGCCCACAACTTCTTTGTGTTCTACTCGTGCATATCATCTACGCATAGACCTAGCTCTGATTCCATTGTTGGGAAGCGTTGCATGAAAAAAAATCTACGCACACGCAATGATCTATCCATGGAGTTGAACAGCAACGAGGGGGAAGAGTGTGGCTACATACCCTCGTAGACTGTAAGCGGAAGCGTTTAGTAACGCGGTTGATGTAGTCGAACTTCTTCACGGTCCAACCGATCAAGTATCGAACGTACGGCACCTCCGAGTTCTGCACGCGTCCAGCTCGATGACGTCCTCGCCTTCCTGATCCAGCAATATGGGCGAAGTAGTAGATGAGTTCCAGCAGCATGACGGCGTGGTGACGGTGATGGTGAAGTTATCTCCGCAGGGCTTCGCCTAAGCACTACGAAAATATGACCGAATCGTGATCTATGTTGCCCCTCTCCTTCCTCTCATATATATAGGTGGAGGGGGAGGGGAGGCAGCCCCTAGGGCGCCCCAAGTGGCTGGCGGCTGCCCTAGGGCGCCTGCCCTGGCTGAATCCCCCTTTCCGTATTTGTGTATGCGGGGGGGGAGGGGAGGGGAGGTGATAACCCACAAGTATAGGGGATCAATTGTAGCCTCTTTTGATAAGTAAGAGTGTCGAACCCAACAAGGAGCTAAAGGTAGAAGAAATATTCCCTCAAGTTCTATCGACCACCGATACACCTCTACGCACGCTTAACGTTTACTTTACCTAGAACAAGTATGAAACTAGAAGTACTTTGTAGGTGTTGGTGTATAGGTTTGCAAGATAATAAAGAGCGCGTAAATAAAAACTAGGGGCTGTTTAGATAAAGAAGCAATAAATTTAGTATAGCAAGTGTGGAAAAGTGGTGGTAGGAGTTGCGAAATTGTCCCTAAGCAATTGACTACTTTACTAGACCGATAGCAAGTTTTATGTGGGAGAGGCCACTGATAGCATGTCATCCCTGACTTTGAATTCTATGCACTTATGATTGGAACTATTAGCAAGCATCCTCAACTACTAACGTTCATTAAGGTAACACCCAACCATAGCATTAAGATATATTGGTCCCCCTTCAATCCCGTATGCATCAATTTCTATGCTAGGTTGAAGCTTCTGTCACTCTTGCCCTCCAATACATAGTCCTATCAACATACAACTAACCATATGATGGGCACCAAAGTACAGCAACATAACCACAAGCAAAATTAACCAATCATAGCAATTCACCAATTACCTATAGGACAACGAAAATCTACTCAGACATCATAGGATGGCAACACATCATTGGATAATAATATGAAGCATAAAGCACCATGTTCAAGTAGAGGGTACAGCGGGTTGCGAGAGAGTGGACCGTTGTAGATAGATGGGGGAAGGTGATGGAGATGTTGGCGAAGATGGCGAAGGTGTTGGTGTAGATTGCGGTGATGATGATGGCCCCCTCCTTCTTCTTCTTCCTTGACCTTATCCCTAGATGGGAGAAGGGTTTCCCCTCTGGTCCATGGTATCCATGGTGTGGGAGGGGCGAGAGCCCCTCCGAGATTGGATCTGTCTCTCTATCTCTCTCTGTTTCTGCACTCTGGATTATGCCCTTTCACCGTTTCTTTTATAACCGGAGATCCGTAACTCCGATTGGATTGAAACCTTCGCCAAGATTTTTTTTTGAAAATTAGCTTTCTCACGGCCAAAGAAGAGCAGCAACCGCCTTACGGGGTGCCCATGAGGGTCAAGGGTGCGCCCCCTACCTCGTGGCCCCCTCAGGCACCGTCTCGCGTTGATTCTTCTTCCCAAATATCACAAATATTCCAAAAATATTCTCCGTCCGTTTTTATCCCGTTTGGACTCCGTTTGATATGGATTTTCTGCGAAACATAAAACATGCAACAAACAGGAACTGGCACTGGGCACTGGATCAATATGTTAGTCCAAAAAAATAGTATAAAAAGTTGCCAAAAGTATATGAAAGTTGTAGAATATTGGCATGAAACAATAAAAATTTATAGATACGACGGATACGTATCAACAGGAAAGGGGGGTTGGCTGCCTTTGGGGCGCCTTCTCCTTCCTTCCCTCCCTCTTTGGTACATGGGCAAGGGGTGGAAGGGGCGCACCAGCCCCTTGTGGGTTGGTGTGCTTCTCCCCCTTTGGCCCATAAGTCCCATACACTTGCCAGGGGTGTCCGGAACCCCATCCGGTGCCCCGATGACAACCCGGTGCACTCTGAAACTCTTCCGGTGTCCGAATACCATCGCCCTATATATCAATCTTTACCTCTCGACCATATCAACACTCCTCGCCATGTCCGTGATCTCATCCGGGACTCCGAACAACATTCGGTCCAAATCATATAACTCATATAACACTATATCGTCAACGAAAAAGCTTGCGGACCCTAGGGGTTCGAGAACTATGTAGACGTGACCGAGACACCTCTCCGGCCAATAACCAATAGAGGAACCTGGATGCCCATATTGGTTCCTACATATTCTACAAAGATCTTTATCGGTAGAACTGTTATGCCAACATACGTAATTCCCTTTGTCCATCGGTATGTTACTTGCCCGAGATTCAATCGTCGGTATCTCTATACCTAGTTCAATATCGTTACCGGCAAGTCTATTTACTCGTTCCGTAATACATCACCTCGTAACTAACTCCTTGGTCATTTGCTTGCAAGCTTATGATGTGTATTACCGAGAGGGCCCAGAGATACCTCTCCGATACTCGGAGTGACAAATCCTAATCTCGATCTATGCCAACTCAATAAACACCTTCGGAGATACATGTAGAGCATCTTTATGATCACCCAGTTACGTTGTGATGTTTGATAGCACACAAACTAGGTATTCCTCCGGTATTCGAGAGTTACATAATCTCATAGTCGAAAGAATATGTATTTGACATGAAGAAAGCAATAGCGATAAACTGAACGATCATAATGCTAAGCTAACGGGTGGGTCTTGTCCATTATATCATTCTCCTAATGATGTGATCCCGTTATCAAATGACAACACATGTCCATGGTTAGGAAACCTTAACCATCTTTGATCAACGAGCTAGTCTAGTAGAGCCTTACTAGGGACACGGTATTTGTTTATGTATTCACACATGTATTTAGGTTTCCGATCAATACAATTCTAGCATGAATAATAAACCTTTATCATGAATAAGGAAATATAAAATAACAACTTTATTATTGCCTCTAGGGCATATTTCCTTCAGCTTTCCACTCCAATCCTTCTCGTACCCCAAGCCAAATCTGTGAGACAGTGATTGAGTGTTGATGAGACTATCTTTTGAAGCACAAGAGCAAGGAGTTGATCATTATCAATGACATCTATTACCTTTTGGAGAGTGGAGTCTCCTAGATTGGTTAGGTGTCACTTGGGAGCCTCCAAGATCATGTGGAGTTGAACTAAGGAGTTTGTAAGGGCAAGGGGATCGCCTACTTTGTGAAGATCTACTCGAGTGTGGCTAGTCCTTCGTGGGCGCAAGCCATGATGGAATGGACAAGGTTGCTTATTCATGGACCCTTTCTGGGTGGAGCCCTCCGTCAACTCGTGCAGCCGTTACCCTCCGTGGGTTGAAGTCTCCATCAACGTGGATGTACGATAACATCACTTATAGGAACCACACTAAAAATTGCTATGTCTTCATTACGTTTGATCTTCCTATATCGACCCCCTTTAGTTTACTTGCACTTGAGCATGTTGTAATATTTCCATTGCCTTATCTCTAGATATGCATGTGTAGAAAGTATTGGTTGCAACTTAATTAGTGCCAAAATCTTACTAATTATCAAGAAAACTGAAAACTACACCTTTGCCTTGTTAAGTGTCTATTCACACCCCCTCTCCTATCTTCTCGACCTTTCATCTTTCTTTCTTCAGTTCTCCATCTTGAGCTCAGTAGTGAGTGTTGGATAACGTCTTCCAGTACAACGACTAGACCGAGTCCTACGCATGGATCAAAAGACGTGTGCTCTCCTGCCGCACCCATGCAGGCGCGCGAAGTGCTCCTGCTCGTACATGTAGTCTAGAATGTTGCATAGGTTGTTGTATGACTCACTACAAAGCATTACTTCATTCTTCTTGGCAACCAGAGCCATTCCTTTCTACTCCTCCATGGCATAACCAATGTCTTCTCCTCTGCCCCCACCCGCCTCCATCATGTTGCCCGCCTCAAGCGTCGGCCTCACCAGCGTTCTGCCCACCCCACCTATCCGACTGATGCAGTGTATGCGCTGCGATATGTTGGTGAATTTATTGAAGTTGTTCTACACACTTTCTTCGTTGATCATGATATCGCGTTGTGTCTTTCCTTCTCTCACACTTTGCTTCAAACACAACAAGGCATAACGTGCCATTCTATCCACAAGTGACGTTTTACACACGCTTCTTCTCCAAGCCACCATCCACCGCCATTCTCGGTCCAAGAACTCCACACTTCCATATTCCTCCTCTATATACAACCTTCCCACGCCATCGATCACATTACCCACCCCCACTACATGTTATACGGCTCCCACCCCAACTACGCTTCCATCCGAACCTTTGAGTGCTTATGTCATCCTAACCTTTACGTCCCCATGCCCCACAAGCTTGGTCCCATCTCTATAGCATGTTTTCTTCTCGGCATGCCTCTAGATAACAAAGGATGCTGATGCTTAGACCTGGTGAACATTTTTTTAACACATTGAACATTAATCGTAAATTTCATGACCATTTGTTTAAAATGTGTTAACTTTTGTTAAGTGTTAGAACATGTTTTTTAAGTATGCAATTTTTCTACATCATATAAATATATTTTCAAAACAACACGTACATATTTTTTGACAGACTTGAATTTTTTATACGTTATGTCAATACATTGCATTAATTTTATTAAATAATACCATGATCTTTTTGAAAACAATTGTCATTTTTAAAATATAAGAACATTTTTTTGAAATGTATGATATTTCCCTATAATCGTGAGAACGAAACTTTAACACTCTCCAAACATTTAATAATGCGCAATGGACATGTTTACAAACTAAAAGTAATTTTTCTGTGTGTGTGTTTAGAACTATTTCAATTTTTAAACGTAAGTTATAAAAAACAAAACAAAAAGAAAGAACAAGAATGTCGCACCCAAAAAACAAATACTTAAGACGGAGACGTGCCTTACATCTCGCAGTAAGCTGTACGAGAGCTATTTATCACCTAATGCGAGAGATCCTTTGGTCACGCCTCTAGTGCTCCACTAAACGAGCCGGACGAACAATGTAAGATCTTGCAGCAATTTTAGAAAGGTCTATGGACCTGTTCGGACTGGTTTTAGAACCTTCTGTGTTTTTTTTTTCATTTTTATGTTTTTTTCTAACGGATTTTCATCGTTTTTAAGGTGCTCTTTGTTTTCAATACCTGTCTATTGTTTTCAACACATGGTAAATGTTTCGTGTACATGTCACAGAATTATTTATAAAAATTAAATAATTTTCAAATACATTGTTAACATTTTTTCAAATACTTTTTAAACATTTTTTAGAATACATATTAAATATTTTTCAAATACATATTAAACCATTTTGCTGAAAGATATGAGACATTTTTAAACTAATCGGATATTTTTTTAAAGTTGTTCAAACAATTTTTATTAGTATCACACAAATATATTTGAAACACGTGAACATTTTTTAACATAATATACAGTTTTTAAACAGCATGGAAACATTTTCTTAATTACATGAACATTCGTTTTATGTTGTATAAACATTTTTTTAAATGGTATGTGCTTTTTTGAAAGGCATGATCATTTTTCAAATTTCACAAACAATTTTTTGGATGCTATCAACATATTTTTTAAACTACTCTAACAAACTTTTACATTGCGCTAACATTTTAAATTTCATGATTTTTAATTAAATTTATGTTATGGAATATATGTATTTAAAATGTTTATGAAACTATGAAAAAAATATAAACCCGAATGAACCTACAAAGAAAAATGAACTAACCTGCAGGAAGCTACTTGGACCAGCCGAATAGTAGCAACAAGATGGATAAAAAAATAGTAGCAACAAGGAGGGCACCCCTTGAGGCGAGACCTCCTTCGGTCTCGCAAGAAGCGAGATATTTCCCTGTCGCTATTCATATTTGACATAAGCGCTTGTTCTTTCACTAACCGTAGATGATGCTGACATCTCCGGTACATATACTTCTTATATGGGCTAACCACGTTGGTTCTCCCCACAGGTTTTGGGAACCTTCTAGAAGGTTCCCACCTAATTTTTCTCTGGTTTTAAAGACAGGTTTACTTATTTTTTTTCCTGTTCTTTTTCCTTTTTTTCTTCCTCGCTCTCTTTTTTAGCTCTTCACTGCTCCTTTTTTTATTTTCCTGATTTTTTTCTTTATTCATTTTTCTTCACATGTGCGAACAAAATTCAAAGTCAAAAAACTTGTCAAATTTGTGATATTTTTTCCTAAATTGAAAACTTTCTCTCAATTTGTAAACTTTTAATATTTGTGAACTTTCCTCTAATTCATGAGCTTTTCTCAATTTTGTGAACTTTTGTGAAAAAACGTCGATTTTCATCCATTTTCGTGAACTTTTATCAAATTTGTCAATTTTTGGAATTTAAAATATATTTTTTTGAAATTTGTGAACTTTTTTCGTATTTGTGAACTTTCCTCAAAATTGAAAAGTTTTTCATATTCGTTAACTCTTCGAAAATTTGTGAGAGTTTTAAAATTTGCATTATTTGCAAAATTGTGATGTTTTTCTCAAATTCATGAACTTTTCTGAAATTTGTTAATTATTTTCAATTTACTGTAATGTTTTTCCCAATCTCTTTACTTTCAAATCGGAAATTTTTTTATTTTATATTCTTAAACTCCCTCTTAAATTTATCACTTTTTTTTAAGTCTATGAACTATTTTTCAATGTGTGTTCCTTTTCAAATATATGTTTTTTAAGGATTCAGGATTTTTCTAAAGTCAACTAATTACCGGTCAATGGTTAACCGTCGACCATCGAACGAACGAGCTAGGGTCAAAAAGGCGAGAGAGATAGTAGCTCATGTTTTGGTGGTCGTGCCCACATGAGAGAGGCTAGTGAGCACCAGCTTGCTAGCCAGTGTCATAAGGCCTTGTACAATGCTAGGTGCTCAGGGAGGTGCTTAGAAAAATAAACCGGACTTTTCTAAAGCACCAGTGCCTATTTCTACAGGAGAGACGCCTAATTAAGCGTCTACCCTATACAAATAAGCACCGATACTTAACGAAAGCCTGGTTTATTTTTCTAAGCACCTTTGCATTGTACAAGGCCTAAGTAGTTAAAGTAATATATTTTTTGAAGGTTGATAGTTTACTAGCAAAAATGCCCTTGCGTTGCAACGGGAGGGAAACAATATCATAGGACATAGTGCAATAAACATGACCCAATAATATGTGCATGCCCTAATATTTGAACATAGGTACCCATATGTATCGTTCACTTAAAAAAACATGTTATGGCACTGCTAATAGAACATTATAGCATTCTGAGTAATGTCTCGCTAATAGCACGCTATTGTTGCTTATCCTCCTTGTCTCGCCGACCAGTGGTCATGGTATACACTTGCAAATATAACAAATGTACCTGACTACATATACGGTGAATCAAGGAACTTCTGCAATTGACATGAGCAGATGAACAATATATGCTCACCTCAAGGAACAAAGTCAGGTCCATTTAGATGTTACCTCCAGGTTAATATGCCATAGCGTCACACCTTGTGAAAGGAACATTGCGTTAAACCGTGAGCCACAAACAGTCTAGTTTTTTGACATAATTAAAGTAATTAATTATTATATTTGTTCCAGAACCTATGCAAGGTAGCCAACCGTTGCAGACCTCTCTTCCCTATAAATAATTCAAAGTAGACTGATTTTTTGGGCAAAAGTCTAATTTATTGACATAATTAGAGTAAATTAATTATTTACTTGATCAAGAACCTATGCAAGGTAGCCATCCGTCGCAAACCGTTCCTATAAATAATTCGAAGAAGACAAATTACCAAGTTTTGGGCAAGCAAATTACCGTTGAAACGGTGCCGTTATAAATAATTCTCAAGTGGTTGCTTGTTTATTTTTGATGAAATGCAACAGGCACCACTTTTCATTCGTTAAGAGGGAAACAGACAGGTTACAGAGTATATAGGCCATTGTAAAGTGAACGAAACAGAAGAGAAAAGGCAAACACTATTAGTTACAAGCTAGAAGGTTCACTGCAAACCATAAGACGACTAACCCATCCATTTCACTCCTTTCATTCCCTGCATGAAGGAAGGCTCAAAGCTCTTCCGAGATTGAGGTGAATCATTAACCCACATGCCACTACTATGTAAAATAAAAATCAATGGAACCAATGTTTTGTTGGGCTTGGCACTAATTTTAAAAATTATTAACGTGCATGATACTCCCTCCATTTTTATATACAAGGCCACTATGGGATATACATTTTACATCTATACAAGGCCACCAAGTTAATGATATTTTCTCGTACTAACAACCTGTTTAATACTTGCATGCATGCAGTCATAATGACAATCAGCTACTTCCTTCACTCAGTTCCTTTGCATGCATGCGGAGTATTAATGATCCCAGTAAACAAGAAGAAAAGTTGACTTGTAAAGTATGCATTAAATTTTACATTGGTACATGTAATCTGAGTTTGTGGCCTTATATACAAAAATGGAGGGAGTAATAGCATATTTGAAATCTACACATTTTTCTGATGAATTTTCATATATGACATGTCAGATTTGGAGCTAGAATTTAAAAGGTATGAATATTTTTAAAAGTATTTGATCTTTTAAAAAAAGAAAAGAAAAAGGTTGAAAGGGGGTTCAAACCCGCGATCTCCAGCATGGTAGCCAAAGTCCCCAACCATTGGGCTACATGCATGGTTGTTTTAGTGGAAGGGGTTCCACCCTATTGACCTAAGCTGACCGCGGCAAAATAAATATAAGAAATGAAACATTTTTTTTCTACTTACCGGTGGCATGGTGGGTAATTATTCACAACTTCGAGGGTAATTTAGGTGACAGACGACCAGAAACACTATTTGCTTTATTATTATAGGTAGAGATTGATTGAGGATGAGTCAATCCTTCTCTTCTCACTTTTAAGCAAACTTATTTATTCATCTTTTTTCAAACATGCTTCATTTATATGTTAGAATTATAGTATGTGTGTAAATACATCAGTTCTTAGTGGACGCTTCCCGGATAAGTACATACTTTCTTTTATTCATATTGCTCATAATTGGCGGCTCTCTTTCCCCGCGTCGCTTGGATGCGTAGAAGTGTTTGATTCTTCTGGGTGGTAGGTTGACCGCAAATCCCATCTAAAGAGAGAGGTGAAGGTGTCAGGCTGGCCCCGGGCCAATTTCTAAAATATATCCTAGCAAAATTTCCCAAGCCCCGCGCCATGGCCATGGTGGCCGTCGGATCCTATTTTAAAAAATTGACAGTATTTTAACAAAATAACAGGTCGATGTAAAAAAGCCTGACCAAAAATTCGACCAGACAAAAATAACAGGTCCATTTTTTATTCTGACACGCGGAGGGGTGTGCGCGATTGGTGACTTTCCAGCGCAGTGCGCGCGGAACAGGAGCCTTTGTGCGTCGTCCACCTCGCTGATGGCTCGACTGAGAGTCGGAGGTGCTGAACCTGAACCTTTTCCATTTGTACTTCTATTTGAATCAGATAGAAAAAGCATTTGCGAGGATGCTTCCCTGGCTGCTCTAACTAGTGTCTGCGTGGCACTTGGTGTCAGCGATCAAGGCATCGGTGCAGTGCAACCTGGAAGGCGCGAAGGGAAGGAATTGACTCGTGGGCCGGTGGCTCGGCCCACTCGCGACAGGAATCTTCCCCAGTGGCTTGCAGGCCCGAACTGGACCCGCTAAGGGTGTACGCGTGATATAACCGTTGGCAACAGTAGCGTGTGGATTGTGAATTGACTGATGGCTTCGACCGAACCTCGCGAGTCGCGTGTGAGCTTGTGTAGCCAGCAATGGCGGATCTCAATCCCTAAATTCGATATCCACTGTCATCGCTTACATCTGGTATCAGAGCAGTTCCGTCCTGGAGTTCCCCCGCCACCCACACCACACCAGATTCCACGAATTGCGTCGGCGAGAGGCCATGGAGAAGTTGTCGGCGGAGGGCCGCCACATCCACGACTTCGTCAAAACCGCCGTCACCGACGAGCTCGAGCAGCGCCTCAAGTCCCACAGCGACGAGCTCCTCAAGTCCATGACCAAGCTGCTTCAGGAGTCGACCAAGACCTTGGACGGCCTCATCACCGCCCGCGTCGATGGCGTCCGTTCCGAGCTCCACCTCGACATCGAACAGATCCGCTCGGATCTGGAGCGTGGAGACAAGGTCGACTACGACGGGCGAGCGGGAGGACCCTCTACTAGTCGAGAGGCAAGGAACCACAACATCTACGTCCCTCCCTCGGCCAGAGGTACGCGCGAAATGTCATCCCCGCGCGACATCCAGTCTCCGCGTGAATCGGTGGCTCTGGATCGGGAGGATCAGTTCAATTCAGGCCCTCGGGTCGAATTGCCGCGATTTGATGGCTCCAACCCACGACTGTGGCAAACGAGATGTAAGGATTATTTCAAGCTGTGGGGTACGCATCATAGCAGATGGATTTTATATGCTACTGCTCAGTTTGAAGGTGCAGCCGCTCGATGGTTGGAATCAGTACAGAGGAGGACTATAGATCTGAATTGGGTTGAATTTTGCAACCTGTTGCAAGGCAGGTTTGGCCGTAATCAACATCAGAATCTGCTGCGTAAGATGTTCAGAATCAACCAAACTGGAACTGTAGAGGAATATGTGGAGCAGTTTGCAGAGCTGTATGACCAGCTCACAGCCTATGAAACCAACCCTGATCCCCTGCATTATACCACCCGATTCATAGATGGATGAAAACCCGGTGTCCGAATGGCCATAGCTATGCAAAAACCACGGGATATAGACACTGCTTATGAGTTGGCTCTACTCCATGAAGAACGGGGAGAAATGCAGTACAATACCGTCAGAAAGAACACAACTACAACTGGTCAGTATCAGTACAAGGCCAAATCTGTGGAGGAAAGGAAACCTTCTGAAGCTCAAAGGGCAGTGTCAACTGAAGACAAATGGACCTCATTGAGAAACTACAGAAAGGCTAAAGGTTTGTGTTTCATTTGTGGGGAGAAATGGTCCAAGGATCATCAGCGCAAATCCACGGTTCAGTTACATGTGGTACAAGAACTCATTGAACAGTTGCAGAGCTCTTCTACGTCCCTTGAAGAATCAGATAGTGACTCTGACAATTTGATGATGTTATCTGCTGCTGCTACTAGTGACACAGTCTCTGTATTATCCCTGTCCTTGCCTGTCATCATCAGAAATACAGAGTTTAAGTTCCTGGTTGACTCGGGCAGTACTCGTTCCTTTTTGGATAGTTCCCTACAACACATTCTTCCAGAAGTTACTGACATAAAGGCAGTCACTGTCAAGGTAGCAGGAGGAGGAAAATTGAGATGTTCCCCGCAAGTGAAGCAGTGTCAATGGGGTTGTCAAGGAAGAGAGTTCTATCATGATTTCAGGCTTTTGTCCTTGGGTGGTTATGATGGTATTCTGGGCCTAGATTGGCTTGCAAAACACAGTCCCATGTATATTGACTGGGACCAAAAGTGGCTTTCATTCCAATACAGATGTGCTACAGTTACCTTGCAAGGAGAACTACCTGAGGAGTGTGCCTTCACAGTCATGGCTATTTTCCAAGACAACAGTTCTGAACAAAAGAAGCAGTTACCTGAAACCCAGGCCTTGTTGGACAAATATGCAGTGGTTTTTTCTCCACCCACTGGGTTGCCTCCCAGAAGGAAATTTGATCACAGTATACCCTTAATTCCTGGGGCACAGCCAGTCTCAATCAGACCCTACAGGATTCATCCCCATTTGAAAGTTGAGATGGAGAAACAAGTGCAAGCAATGCTGAAAGAAGGTCTGATCCAGGTGAGTAAGAGTCCATTTTCTTCTCCTGCCCTGATGGTCAAGAAGAAGGAAGAGGGAGATTGGAGGCTGGTCATTGATTTCAGACATGTCAATGCACTTACACTGAAAAGCAAGTATCCTATTCCAGTCATAGATGAGTTACTGGATGAACTTGTTGGAGCCTGTTGGTTTTCTAAGTTAGATCTGAGAGCTGGATACCATCAAATCAGATTGGCGCCAGGGGAGGAATTTAAAACTGCCTTCCAAACACATTCTGGCCACTATGAGTTCACTGTAGTGGCTATGGGTTTAACTGGAGCACCTAACACATTCCAAGGGGCAATGAACACAGATTTAGATCCAGTTCTGAGAGGAGAGGACCAGTGTGCAGTTTGTTTCTTTGATGACATTCTTATATTCAGAAAAACCCTCAAGGAGCATTTCATACATCTGGAAAAAGTGCTGAGCATTTTGTTGGAAAAATAGTGGAGAGTCAAGTTGAGCAAGTGTGACTTTGCTAAGCAAGAAATTGCTTATCTAGGCCATGTCATTATTGACAAGGGAGTTTCCACTGATGCCACTAAGATTGCAACTGTCCAGAATTGGCCAGTGCCTGTGGATGTCAAACAGGTCAGGGGATTCCTGGGTTTAACTGGATATTACAGGAAGTTTATAAAGAATTATGGAATGATCAGCAGACCTCTGACTGACTTGCTGAAAAAGGGCACTATCTTTGTGTGGACACCAGCTACAGAACTAGCCTTCCAAACTCTGAAAGAAGCTCTTACTAATGCCCCTGTGCTTGCTTTACCTGATTTTTCCAAACAGTTTGTGGTTGAAACAGATGCTTGTGATGTTGGTATTGGTGTTGTACACATGCAACAGGATCATCCCATTGCCTTTGTTAGCAGAGCATTAGGTCCTAGGAACAGAGGCTTATCTGTTTATGAAAAAGAGTACTTAGCTATTTTGCTAGCTATTGAACAATGGAGGCCATACCTGCAATTCCAAGAGTTCATTATCAGGACAGATCAGAAGAGCCTAGTAAATCTATCTGATCAGAGGTTGCATACCCCCTGACAATAGAAGGCACTTAAAAAATGATGGGGCTTAATTACAGAATTGTTTACAAAAAAGGAGCTGACAATTCTGCAGCTGATGCTCTTTCAAGGAGACCTCAGGAAGATTCCATAGTGCTGGCAATTTCTGGTGTTAAACCTAGCTGGCTTGAGGAAATTGTTGTCAGTTACAAGCATGATCCCAAAGCCCAGGAACTGCTGCAACAACTGTCAGTAAAACCTCAATCCAACAGCAATTTCAAACTTATCCAGGGAGTGTTGAGATACAAAGGATGCATCTGGGTGGGCAATGATAATGAGTTGCATCTCAAGATTTGTCAAGCTTTCCATGATACTCCTCTGGGAGGACACTCAGGTTTCCCTGTTACTTACAAAAGAATTAGAGCACTTTTTAAGTGGGTTGGTATGAAGAAAAAAATACAACAGTTTGTACAATCTTGTCTGGTCTGTCAGCAGGCAAAACCAGAAAGAGTAGCCTATCCTGGACTGCTATCTCCTCTACCTGTTCATGCTAGGGCTTGGGAAACTGTCACTATGGATTTCATATCAGGGTTGCCTTCCTCTGACCAATATGACTGCATTAGGGTGGTTATAGACAAGTTCACTAAATATGGGCATTTCATTCCTGTCAAGCATCCATATACTGCCCAGAAGATTTCTGAACTGTTTTTGGACAATATCTACAAACTCCATGGCATGCCTCGTTATATTGTGTCAGATCGAGATCCGGTGTTCACCAACAACTTTTGGTAGGCCCTGGTGAGAAGAACAGGGGATGTACTTAACATGAGCACGGCATATCACCCAGAAACAGATGGGCAGACCGAGCGTGTCAACCAGCAAGTGGAGTGCTTCCTGAGGTGTTTTATCAGTGCTCACCCAAAGAAGTGGTCCAAATGGCTTTCTCTTTGTGAATTCTGGTACAATACAAACTGGCATTCAGCACTTGGCAAGTCACTCTTTGAAGTTCTTTATGGCCATGGTCCTCGACACTTTGGCATTTCAGCTTCGGATGCAGTTGATCCTGTAGATCTGCAGCAATGGTTGGATGCCAGAGAAGTCGTTCAACAGTCTGTTCGCCAGCATTTGTTGCGTGTGCAACAGAGAATGAAACACCAGGCTGACAAGAAGCGCATGGAAAGATCATTTGCTGTGGGCGATCGAGTGTTCCTCAAACTCCAACCGTATGTGCAATCGTCTGTGGTGCATAGGGCGAACCACAAGCTTGCCTTCAAGTACTTTGGACCGTTTTTTATTCTGGAGAAGATCGGGGAAGTGGCCTATCGCCTACAGTTGCCAGCATCCAGCCGCATCCATCCAGTTTTCCATGTTTCACAGTTGAAACGATGGGTGCAACCACATCAAGAGGTTCTTCGATCGCTTCCTTCTGCTGACGCTCACCTTCAGTTCCCTGTTAAAATTCTGCAGGAGCGCATTCGCCGCGCGGACAATCGATCCGTGGCGCAAGTTTTGATCCAATGGAGTGGAGGGGATGTTTCTTCCGCAACCTGGGAAGACAAGGACTCGCTTCGTCAACTGTTTTCGCGTGCGCCAGCTTGGGGACAAGCCGGTCCTGAAGAAGGGGGGGACTGTCAGCGATCAAGGCATCGGTGCAGTGCAACGTGGAAGGCGCGAAGGGAAGAAATTGACTCGTGGGCCGGTGGCTCGGCGCACTCGAGACAGGAATCTTCCCCAGTGGCTTGCAGGCCCGAACTGGGCCCGCTAAGGGTGTACGCGTGATATAACCGTTGGCAACAGTAGCGTGTGGATTGGGAATTGACTGGTGGCTTCGGCCGAACCTCGCAAGTCGCGTGTGAGCTTGTGTAGCCAGCAATGACGGATCTCAATCCCTAAATTCGATATCCACTGTCATCGCTTACACTTGGGAAAGTGATCAGTGATGCTTCTTAATTGTGAGTAACCAAGACAGTCTCCCGCTTGTGCCAATCCCTAGCGTTTTGCTGCGACCTTTCAACTGAGATGAAATTGCGCAGCACACGCAAGAAGACGCCTCGATCTCTTCATCAAATCTAGTGGTGAAACTGTTAGCCGCTTCTTATCCGAAAGTGGAAAAATGGAGAGCTTGTACTGTTCGGGTCAGAGAGCGCGGCGGATCCGCATCAGTTTAGTCTAAGACGTACGCTGACTGACAAAAGCGATAGCAAACTCGATCCCTGCATCTCCACGCTCGAAGTCAATGAAATCGCCACGCCAGAGATTTCATTTCCCTATATAAACTGTCTAGGTTTCCATGGCTCTCCCAACTCAAAGCACACACAAAGACAACGCTAAAGGCATTATGGTTTCCGCCATGAAGCTGTCGGTTACCCTCGTCCTCCTCCTCTCAGGTACCACCATCGTATACTCGCATCCGTAATCCGGTGAGAGATGGATTCTCTTTGACAATTTTATGTGCGTGTGCGGGCCGGATCAACCCTGCAGGGCTCGTGGTGTTCGGGGCGATCGCGGACGCCAAGAAGGCGCCGTGCGCCGTGGTGTGCTTCCAGGGAGGCCACATCACCTGCGACAACTACCCCGGCCAGGAGCTCGACGGGTGCGACTGCGAGTGCGCGCCGGCCGACGGCAAGGGCTGCGTGCTCCACCTCGACGACGGCGTGACCCACACCAACTGCCGCACGCCCAATATGTAGCTGAATTGTTGGTTTGAGTTTGAGTTCAATAAGGCTCTGCAAGTTTCTTGTCGAATGACGAAAATGTTTGCATGTCTCTGGTTTGGCAATGTAATTTAACTTTACACGCTTCGAATAAAATTTCCGAGCAGAATGTAAGATTTTACAGTACCCTGATACTCCATAACGGTGTCTCCAACCGCAACCCGTAAATTTTCTCTTGCACCCGTACGTGGACACGGATGCGTGAGGACGCCATCCAACGCTAGCTGCATACAATTCAAACTGTTTTTTAACAAACCGGATGAAATTCATGCAAACTCGGCCGAATTTCATACGAACCAGATAAAAAGGTTACATTTTGAACATATTTTAACTAAAAAGGTAAAACTATGTTCACATACAGTCGCGCGGAGCTCCACTCCCACGACACGGATACACTACATTAGTCTACGCCCAGCCGCGACAGATCCCTTTGTCTTCCTCATGTTCGGTAGCTCGCTAACCGAAGTCCCTGAGGCATATTCTTCCCCCGTATCTTTCCTATGTCCGGCCACGACACTCATCGGAGTGGCAAAGAGCGTGCTTCAGCCGGAGGGGAAGGTGTTTCCCTGGAGCCCAGACGGGTGTGCCCATGATGCTCTGAGATAAAGACCGGACAAGGTCACCGGCTGTACAAGCCGGCGACGTGCCGGCGATGGCCTCCATATGATACAGGTGGCGGCGGCCTCTCGTGTTTTACTTCTCCACGATGATGGCACCGGGCGCAGACCACCTCGTCGACATCCGCCCATCTAACTTCTTTCTCTGCGTGCATGGCGCGGCTACGCGCATGTCGACGGCAGATGGTGCGGTCGCAGGCACTGGATGCGGCAATGCTCGTGCCGCCGTGCTCCCCGTCGTGTCGGGATGGAGCAACTCGCCACTCCTCTGCGAGCTGGCTTCAAGGGGCGAGTTGCTAACCACACGCCGGCTTGGGGCGGCAACTGGCTCCGTCGGGCTAGGCAAGGGAGGCGGAGCAGCAAGCTGCCTCGCTCGTTTCCGGCGGGCCACCCAGCCGACTTTTATGCCGGAGAAATCGGAAGAGTGAAGAAAATGGTGAAGAAGGAGATGGAGAGCAGCGGAGTGGTGCGATTCTTGCCCGGCGTCCGACCTTGTTTAAATAGATGGCAGACGTGAGGAGCTAGATCGGCGTTGCGTTTAATGTCGACCCGCTCCTAAACGAGCGTGTGGCCCGAGTAGGTTTCTCGGCTTCCACGCGAGTTTAATGGAGGCGTTTGAATGCGGCGAGAAGGCGTGTGCAGCGGGGCGTGTAGCAGGCGACGCCCTCAGCCAACGCGCCGCTTTAATGGCAGAGACAGTGAGAGGCCGCATCCGCCCTGAGCCGCCTTAATTGTGGAGCGGTGCGTTCTACATTGACATGAATATGGATAGCTGGCGTCGGATGGGAAGTGCACGCGGGAGGAGGAGGGGTTTTTGGTTGGCCAGGGCGGCCAGAAGCGGGCTTGAGACCGGTCCGGATTTTCATGAACTTCCCCACATTTGTCTTTGATTTACGGTAGAAGACGTGTTTGAACTGCGTCGCGGACCGCTAGGAAACTGTGTTGGATGGCTTCTTCGGTCCAGACAGCGCAATCCAAACAGTTGCGAAAGGTCTGATGATCGGTGGAGATGCCCTAAAAAGTCCAATCTGATGGAGTTTAACGAGCGTGAGCAGAGAATTGACCAGATTGCGTTGGCCTACGCACGTCCCACTCTTCCTTAATTAACTTTGACGAAAAACAGTAAGCGGCTAAGCGCTGCTTTCCACATTCATGAAGTATAGTAAGTTCGCTACAAGCGCACTCTTCATGGTAACTTATGGCCAGTTTGGATAATTGGCACGTCCAGATAAAAATGCAATAGGTATATCGTATGTGTGGTCCGCTAACTCTAGACCAGATACTACGTGACCATACTGGTAGTGTGATATTTGCAACTTGTAGGTGACTCTTTAACTGCCAAAGCCCCTTAGACTACTCACAATGGGAGTAACATAGGTGGTAACATCACACTTATCTAGACGAAATAGATGATGTGGCATGTAATTAATGAAGAAAGAGAGGCATGTGGTAACATAGCTAGTTACTGTAACATCACACATATCAAGGCAAGGTGTGTCTATAGCCTAATAAATGAAGTGTTGCATGTTACCATATACTCCTATATGTTACTCCCCACTGTAGAGGTAATAACATATCTTACTCCATCATAATGCCCATGTTACTAGTCTATGTTACTACTCATTGTGGCTAGTCTTAGAATCGGAACTAGCGGCATGCGACGAAGGCCTACAACTAACACTGCATTGGTCTACGACACCCATTATGATGGAGTCCGACTGCGCCGAGTTAGTCACTCTATTTTCATTCATTACACCAGATCGATCAAGCAACATGCATCAACTTGCAGATGTGTCTGACTTGTTCAAGGAAAGGGAGACCCACGTCCGGCGAATTGGCAGAGCGCAGAACAAGGCAAGCAACGCCATGGCAGCCATTGGCCGTGGCCAACAGTGCACTGCATGCTGGCTCTCTTATGTACCCCAGAAGATTAGCATTATCATTAGTGAGGTATGTAAAACCATAATCAATGAATGAAATGCTTTTCCCCCGCAAAAAAAAAAACTCTAGACCAGATCCAAGGCTGCTATCTTTTTTATGTAGTTGTTGCACTGAACCTAATTGCAAGACACGGGTTACTTTCTCTTTAGAAGGCCTAAGGGTTAGGAACAGCCCAACTGAACTTTTGATTAATCCATTTTTTATTTTTCATTTTTTGGGAAAACTTCTGATTTATTCATTTTCAATCATGGCGATACAGCGAGTACAAAAAATAATAAAATTTACATTCATATTCATATGCCACCTAATGACGACTACAAGCATTGAAACGAGTCGAAGGCGTGCCGCAGTCATCGCCAACCTCTCGCCGAAGCGAGACAAACCTTATTATAGTTGTGCTAAGGCCACATAGGACCATCACATCAGAATAGCAATCGCTGCCGTTGAAGAGTAGTGTAGATCGGAAGGATCCAACCTAAAGACACATGAACGTAAACGAACTACGACCAGATCCGAGCAGATCCACCAAAGACAGATCTGCCGAAGACACACCTCCACACGCCCACCGATGATGCTAGACGCACCACCGAGACAGATCTGCTGAAGACACACCTCTGCACGCCCTCCGACGAAACTAGACGCACCATCAAGACATGGATTGAACATGTGAAACATTAATTCTACTGAGGGACATTACCACCGCCACACAACCCCAAACAAAACGCTGAACCTAACAGAAATGAGAGCAGGGTTCTTCCCGTTTGGCGGGGGCTGAGATCCTCCGCACCTTCATGGCCTTGGCACAAAGGCTAATGGAAACGGGGCGGACCAGCGACGGCGCTGACCGGAGGAGGAGGAAAAGCTGAGGGCTTTTCTTATGAATGAGAAAAGAGGCTAGACAACTGTTTTGTAAAGATCCAAGTTGAGCCTCCGTAGGAGGCCCTCTTACGAGGGTTTGTGTTTGCCAAAAAAAAAGTTGAGCCTCCATACTTGAACTCGAAGCCGTGAACCTGCCATGCGTGATGGTCGATGGACATCTATGAGCAGCTCTAGAAATAAAGAAAGGAAATAATGATGATTGTTTGACTGGACCATTATCGATCATTTTTTTTTGAGGGGACTACGGCGGGCAAAGCCAGCCTAAACTCATTTATTAATTTCTAGTTTGACATAGAATATGTAGGGGGGGGGGATGAGAGAAAAAAAAACAAAACACTAAGTTACATCGAGGCGGGACAACATGATTCCCCAGTCAATTAAGGACTGTTTGCGGTATTCCTTGGGGCAGCGATTGGCCCAAAGGGAGATGTCTTCGGCCGCACATCGGAGGACGGATCCCAGAGATTGAACTTCATGATTGAAAACTTTTGCGTTTCTTCTTTTCCAAAGATTCCAGAGAATAGCCAAAATAACCGTGTTCCGGACTTTGCAAGAATGCTGAAGATTCTGAAGGTCGCTGATAGTTGAGCAATCAGCCGGGTTGATGAAGAGGGACGGCACAGTTAACCAAGCGTCGGATGCAATGGCGCAGTGAAGTAGCATGTGTGAAGTTGTTTCCATGTCCGGACAAAAAGGGCAGGATGCCGAGTCGGTCAAGCCACGACGGAATCTGCGGTCGTTAGTGAACAACCTTCCACGGTGCGCCAACCAGAGAAACAACCTGCACCGGTTAGTCGCATAATTCTTCCCCCAAATGAAATCTGCGAACAGATCGTCAGGCCTAGATGAAAAAGCTGCCTCGTAAGCAGAAGCAGTGGAAAGGGGTCGGTCATTGATCCTACATAATCTGGAGTCCGAAACTAGCGGCATTAAGGTAACAGTGGCTAATAGGGCACGTAAGCCTGCCAGTTCGATGGTAGCAGCGTTGGAAAGACGCGGCTGAAGCATGATACGGAGGTCCGGGGCTGAGAGCACAAATGCAACCGAGACATGAGCAGTACAAATGCAACCATTATCGATCATTTGTGAACTCCACCACTGAGACTTCTGAGCAGTACGTCAACCCGATCCGCATCGAACAAACAGTAGTACGGATTGGCCGCTGATCCATCCAGCACGCCAACACCGCACAAACCAAGAGGCGCTCGACCAAGTCGGCAACCTCCTCTGACTTCTTGCCCTCGATCGGCCGGACAAAGCATGCTGCCTGAGATGTGAGATCGACGGGAAACGTGGAGAGGGCACCATCTGAACCCATGGGCATATGCACCCACTTTTCATAAAATGTATTTTAAGCACGTTTTAAAATATCAAAAAATCAAAAAAAAATATTACACATACATGTTTGTAAATGTGTCTACGCGGCACAAAATTTTATGAAAAAATGTCTTTTTGTTTTGCCTCTGTAAAAAAAAACAAATTCCAGTGCTTTTAAATAGTGTTCCACGATATAATTTTTTATCTTTTTTGCACAGGCCAAAAAAAAGTTGTTTTTTCGTGAAACTTTATGCACGCACATAGAGCATGAAGACGTATCCGTGCAATTTTTTTCAGGTTTTTTTAGAATTTAGAAATGTGTTTTCTAAAATGGGTTCATATGTATCCGGGTTCTTTTTTTTGCGGGAAAACTTGTATTACTCACTTCACACGGGATTACAATCAGAGGAGTTAAGCTCAATGGCCTCTGGAGGTCCCGACCCAAGCCAGGTCATAGTTCTTCCCTCCACACGAGCAAAGTTTGCAAGGGAGTTACTAACTTTATTTTGAGCTCTACTAACGTGAGTAATACTAGTTTTACGAAGACCCATGAGATGCTTGATCTCCTTTACCAAAGCCGAATAGACTGATCTATCTTCATCACTGGATTCTATCATCTTCACTGCAACTGAAGAATCCATCTCGATCGCCATCGGAAGTTCCGAACACATCAACGCCAATGATAGCCCTTTCATACACGCTCCTAGCTCAATGTATCCGGATTCATCCATGCACTTCTCGAGAAACGTGGCCTAGTTATGAAATCCACGAAGCGGCCGTCGACGCAAGCACGTACGTATTGGACTATTGGAGATTTGGAGTACATCAGTATCGTGCATCAGTATCGCCTGTCTCTAGTGAACCTACCCGGCACAAAGTCAGAGAGGGCGGCGGATCGAGCATGCAGTTTGGCTGAGCTCAACTGAAGCCTCCCTATATAAACGCACCGGCACCGGGCTGCAACCACAGATCACACGACGCACAGACACGGAAGCGCAAGCATGGCCGCCACCATGAAGCTGTCCCTCACCTTCGTCCTCCTCCTCTCCGGTAAGTCCATCCTTAATCCCGTCTTACGCTTCAACGACGCACAGTCTCTGACGATTTATCCTTGCTTGTGTTTGGTATGGATCGAGCAGCGCTGGTGGTGTTCGGGGACGCCCAGGTGACCTGCGACAACATCCGGTGCATCCAGGGAGGGTACATCACCTGCAAGAACTACCCCGGCCAGAAGCTCAATGGGTGCGCCTGCGTGTGCGCGCCCGAGGACGGCAAGGGCTGCGTGCTCCACCTCGACAGCGGCTCCACCAACAAATGCACCAAGTACTGAACCGGATTGCCTTCGTGATTTTAATCTCTGCTCTCGTGTTTGAGTTCGAGCTCAATAAAGCTGCATGTGTGCCGTACATGGAGTAAGTAACGAATAGAATGTAAGCTTGTGTCGTGGAATGAATGGAATGTAATCCGTTGATCAAGTTTTGTAGTAGGGCTAAGGGCATCTCCAATGCCGACTCTCAAATCGCCCGTACACGTCTGGACCATGTGATCCGGACGTGTTGTGTCATCTAATGTGGGCCTGTATTGGTCTGCAGGACGGTCCAGACGTATTTTCTCTCACAAATCAAAGACAAACGTGCGGGGGAGGGGGGAGGAGGCTTTGCGAACGCCCGGATAGCACCCACGGCCGCTTCTGACTGTCATGGCCCACCCAACCGTCACCTCCCTCGCCCGACGTGTGGTTTAGCTTGCCGAGGATTGGCGAGTTGCTCCAGGCCAGCACGGCAGCACGGGCATCGTGGTTGCTGTGTCGTACCACGCCAGCTGACATCAACACTCGTGTAACCGCGCTTTTGTTGGTGTCAAAATCGGCCGATCTCGGGTAGGGGGTCTTGAACTGTGCGTCTGAGGATCAAAGGTAACAAAGGACGACTGGGACACAATGTTTACTCAGGTTCGGGCCCTCTTAATACCCAACGTTCTGCCTGATTGTATTTGATGAGTATAGGGGGTCCTGAACTATGCGTCTGAGGATCGAAGGTAACAAAGGACGAGTGGGACACAATGTTTACCCAGATTCGGGCCCTCTTAATGGAGGTAATACCCAACGTTCTGCCTGATTGTATTTGATGAGTATAGGGGGTCCTGAACTGTGCGTCTGAGGATCGAAGGTAACAAAGGACGAGTGGGACACAATGTTTACCCACGTTCGGGCCCTCTTAATGGAAGTAATACCCTACGTTTTGCCTGATTGTATTTGATGAGTATAGGGGTTACAAGAGTTGATCTACCTCGAGATCGTAATGGCTAAACCCTAGATGTCTAGCCTATATAAATTCTGATAGCCTCTATGGACTAAACCCTCCAGTTTATATATACACCGAGGGGTCTAGGGTTGTAAGGAGATCATATATCCGGACACCAATCTTGCCATCCACGCATAGGAGAGTCCTACCCGGACACGGGGGAAAGTCTTTCGTTTTATATCTTCACGGCGCATCAGTCCGGCCCACGTCGAATAGCCCGGACACCTGAGGATCCCCTAATCTAGGACTCCCTCAGTAGCCACTGAACCAGCCTTCAATGATGATATGTTCGGCGCGCGGACTGTCTTCGGCATTGCAAGGCGGGTTCCTCCTCCTGAACACTTCAAAGCAATGTTATGAAAAAAAGAATTGTATCCGGCTCTGCATAATTGTTACAACCCTTAGCCACGAAGGCAAGATATCAAACAATACAGTGTCTTTCCACTAACAACTTTTTTCGGCGAAACGTCGCGTCTGGCCTCTTAACATTTTGAACCGTTGTCATGCCTCCGGCTTCGCGTTTTGAGGCACAACCTCCATTGACATGTCTTGTCAAAACAGAGATCGTGTCCGCCCATTACGGGATCCTCATCAATACGGTTTTGGGTAACTCAACCATGCCATTCGCATGACCCCTTGGGAACAGGCGAGTTTTAAGGCTTGAGGGGGGCGTTTGATATTCACTGCCTATATAAGAGGGTAAAGATTTCTCTTTTTCCCCACACCTTCTTCCTTCTCCTGCCTTCCCATCTTCAAGCTCCAGCGCCCAAACTTTAATCTTTCAAACCGCCACCAGCCCCCCCCCCCGCCATGTCAGGATCTGGTTCAAAGGGCAAGTGGGAGGCCTCCTCCGTCACCGAGAAGGACGTCAAGGAGCTCTGAGGGAGGCAGGATATATGTCCGCGGACATCGCGCACACGCTCCCTGCCAAGGATCAAGTCATCCCCACTCCGGAGCCCGGCGAAAGGGTCGTATTCATCCCCCACTTCCTCCGTGGGCTAGGGTTTCCCCTCCATCCCTTCGTCTGGGGCCTTATGTTTTACCACGGGCTAGATTTCCATGATCTATCACCGAATTCTTTCCTCCATATCTCGGCGTTAATCATCGTGTGTGAGGTTCTACTCCGCATCCCCCCACACTTCGGCTTGTGTCTCAAAGTCTTCAACATGAAGCCGAAGGTGGTCGATGGGCAGCACGCGGACTGTGGCGGGGCCATGGTGAGCAAACTTCCTAACGCCGTCTGGCCCAAAGGGGCTTTTGTGGAGACATTCAAGGTGTGGCAGCAGGAGTGGTTCTACATTGCCGAACCCTGCGATGCCAAGTGGGCGACCGCACCTGGCTTCAGATCCGGAGCCCCGACGAGACTCACCTTGTGGACCACCAAGAGTCTTGATTGGGGGTCCCAGCCAGAGGTGTTGACGTTGCAACAACGTATCGTAGGCACTGGATGCGGTGATGCCCATGCCACCGTGCTCCCCGCCGTGCCGGGATGGAGCAACCCGCCACTCCTCCGCGAGATGGCTTCGAGCGGCGAGTTGCTGAACCACGCGCCGGCTTGGGGCGCCAACTGGCTCCGTCGGGCTAGGCAAGGGAGGTGGAGCAGCGAGCTGCCTCGCTCGTATCCAGCAAGCTCGGCGGGCCACCCAGGCGGCTTTTATGCCGGAGAACCGCTCTTCCGGCTCGTCGAATGCCATCTAGAGAGTGGAGAAAATGGCGAAGGAGGAGATGTGGAGCGACGGAGTGGTGCTATTCTTGATCGACATCTGGCCTCATTTAAATAGATGGCGGACGGGAGGAGCTAGACTGGCGTTGCTGTTAATGCCGGCCTGCTTCTGAACGGACATGTGGCCGGAGTAGGTTTCTCGGCTTTCATGTGGGTTTAATGGAGGCATTTGAATGCGGCGAGTAGGCGTGTTCAGCCGAGTGTGAAGTGGACGGCGCCATCAGCCAAAGCGTCGCTTCAATGGCGGAGGTAGTGAGAGGTCACGTCCGCCCTGAGCCACCTTCAATGTGTAGCACCGCACTCTACAACGACATGAATACAAGTACCTGGCGCCGGGCGGAAAGTGCGCGCGTGAGGGGGGGGGGTTGGTGGGCCAGGGCGGTCGGAAGCGGGCTTGGGATTGGTCCGGACTCCCGTTAACTCACCCCCCTGTTTGTCTCTGGTTGGCGGAAGAAAACACATCCGGACCGCGCTGCGGACCGATACAGAACTGTGTTGGATGGTTTCCATGGTTTGGACAACGCGGTCCCATTGATTGTGGAAGGTTTGATGGTCAGCGTTGAAGATGCCCTAAAAGGTCTAATCTGGTGGAGTTTAACGAGCTTGAGCAGAGAATTGACTAGATTGTGTTGGCCTACAGAAGTCCCACTCTTCCTTGATTAACTTTGACGAAAAATAGTAAGCGGCTAAGCGCTGCTTTCCACATTCATGAAGTACACTACAGTATAATAAGTTCGCTACAAGCGCACTCTTCATGGTAACTTATGGCCAGTTTGGGTAATTGGCATGTCCAGATAAGAATGCAATTGGTATGTGTGGTCCACTAACTCTAGACCAGATCCAAGGCTGCTATCTTTTTTATGTAGTTGTTGCATCGAGCCTAATTGCAAGACACGGGTTACTTTCTCTTTAGAAGGCCTAAGGGGCAGGAACAGCCCAACTGGACTTTTAATTAATCCATTTTTTATTTTTTAGTTTTTGGAAAAACTTCCGATATATTCATTTTCAATCATGGCAGTACAGCGATAGCAGAAATAATAAAAATTACATCTAGATATGTATACCACCTAATGTAGGATCAGAAGTATGTCTAGAGGGGGGTGATTAGACTACTTGACCAAATAAAAACTTAACCTTTTCCCAATTTTAGTTCTTGGCAGATTTTAGCAACTTTAGGACAAGTCAAGCAATCATCACACAATTCAAGCAAGCATGCAAAGAGTATATAGCAGCGGAAAGTAAAGCATGCAAAGGGTTTGGAGAATTCAAACGCAATTGGAGACACGGATGTTTTTCCCGTGGTTCGGATAGGTGGTGCTATCCTACATCCACGTTGATGGAGACTTCAACCCACGAAGGGTAATAGTTGCGCGAGTCCACGGAGGGCTCCACCCACGAAGGGTCCACGAAGAAGCAACCTTGTCTATCCCACCATGGCCATCGCCCACGAAGGACTTGCCTCACTAGCGGTAGATCTTCACGAAGTAGGCGATCTCCTTGCCCTTACAAACTCCTTGGTTCAATTCCACAATCTTGTCGGAGGCTACCAAGTGACACCTAGCCAATCTAGGAGACACCACTCTCCAAGAAGTAACAAATGGTGTGTTGATGATGAGCTCCTTGCTCTTGTGCTTCAAATGATAGTCTCCCCAACACTCAACTCTCTCTCATAGGATTTGGATTTGGTGGAAAGAAGATTTGAGTGGAAAGCAACTTGGGGAAGGCTAGAGATCAAGATTCATATGATAGGAATGGAATATCTTGGCCTCAACACAAGGGTAGGTGGTTCTCTCTCAGAACATATGAGTTGGAAGTGTAGATGTGTTCTGATGGCTCTCTCCACGAATGAAGAGGAGGTGGAGGGGTATATATAGCCTCCACATAAAATCCAACCGTTACACACAATTTACCAATCTCGGTGGGACCGAATCAACAAACTCGGTCGGACCGAAAAGGTAAACCTAGTGACCGTTAGAGATTTTCGGTGGGACTGACATGCAACTCGGTAGGACCGATATGGTTAGGGTTAGGGCATAACGTAATCTCGGTGAGACCAATTACACAACCTCGGTGAGACCGATTTTGGTAATTAGCTAACCAGAGAGTTGGTCAGGTAAACTCGGTGGGACCGATTTGCTCTTTCGGTGAGACCGAAAAGTTACAAAAGGGAAACAGAGAGTTTACATTGCAATCTCGGTGGGACCGATTTGCTCTTTCGGTGAGACCGAAAAGTTATAGAAGGGAAACAGAGAGATTGCAACCCCATGTTGGTGAGACCGAGATCCCTATCGGTAGAACCGATTTGCTAGGGTTTGGCGGTGGCTTATGACAAGTGAAACTCGGTGGCGCCGGATGGAAAGAATCGGTAGGACCAAGTTTGGCTTGGAGTTTTAGGTCATTTGTGGATATGGGAAAGTAGCTGAGGATTTTGGAGCATATCATTAAGCACATGAAGCAAAAGGCTCATTAAGCAACACCTCATCCCTCCTTGATAGTATTGGCTTTTCCTATGGACTCAATGTGATCTTGGATCACTAAAATGTAAAATGAAGAGTCTTGAGCTTGAAGCTTTAGCCAATCCTTTGTCCTTAGCATTTTGAGGGTTCCACTTTCACCATCCATGCCATGCCAATCATTGAGCTTTCCTGAAATAATTATCTTGGAATAGCATTAGCTCAATGAGCTATATGTTGTTATGAATTACCAAAACCACCTAGGGATAGTTGCATTTTCAATCTCCCACTTTTTGGTAATTGATGACAACATATAGATCAAAGCTTCGACAAATGATAATAAGAATGAATTATATCGTCGCTTTGAGAAGTATGTGATAAGTAAGAGCTCCCCCTAAATTTGTGCATATTTAAAATTTGCTTTGGACTGCAAATGCACAAAGAGTTAGAATTATGGATTACTCTTCCATGTCACATACATCTTGGTGGAGCGCTCAAAATGATAATAATGAAATACATGCACTCATCACCAAGGAAAAGTGAATGACCACATAAGATAGATAAGATATATCAAGCATGTATAAGTGTAGCTTATGATCAAACACATGATCATCAATGTCTCACAAGCATATCAAAGTATCTCGACCAAAAGCAAACAAAGTTTGAAAAACCACCAAATAAAGCAAGAGAGAAAAAAACAACACACTCTCTCTCGAAGCCTATGATCTATACATTTTTCTCCCCCTTTGGCAACAAGTTACCAAAAAGTTCCTAGAAAATGCATAGTGCTAGATCGTCACTCAGGCTTGATCTTCTGGTGGTGGTGGAGTCCTGATCACTCCAAGGACGAAGGCTTCCGTAGACGTGGTTGGAGTTGGAGCTGAAGTAGATGCTGGAGCTGGTTGGGCTGGTGCTGTGGCTGGAGCTGAGGCGGTGGCTCTTGTGTCAGGAACTGGCACTGCAGACGACCTCGGACCTCGTGGCACTCTGACAAATGCATTAGTGGTAGTCTTCCCTTTCCTCTCCTGCATGTCATCTTGGAGTTGCTCCACTGCAGTCTGAATCTCCGTCACCTTGATATCCAAGTCATAGAATTTTTGTTCTACGATTCTCTCTAAGCTTGCCTGGTTCTGAGTTAGGGTGGCCAGTCCTTTCTCAATCCGCAGGGTGGATGCAATCAGGTAACTGAGCTGCTCTTGCTTGTTCTTCAAGAAGTACTCAGATGCCTCTACTTGAGTTGGCATCTTGGCAGCTTTCTCCTTCCTTGCCTTCTCCTTCTTGGCTTGTGCCTGGACTGATGATGGTTCATTTTCATTCATCACAACTTGGTTGTCCTTGAAATCTGGATGGATAGGCAAATGTTCCTTGTCCAACAAGTATGCGTCTGTGCCCATTCTTGAGTTAATCAACACCTGGATCTGAGGGGCATAACCACAACTCCTCTTCTGATCTGCTGCAGTCCTCTTGATAGTTTCTACTATGAGGCTCATGACCTTAAACTTCTGAGGCACATCAAAGATATGTAGCAGGTTGATGGCATGACCTCTGATCATCCTGTGATCTCCAGACTTGGGCAAAAGTGTGTGCCTAAGGATCCAGTTGATCGTAGGCAGACCTGACAACAAGTGTTTTACAGACCCAAACTGGTGAGTATCAAGATCTTCTGCAGGAATCTCCTTGTACATATTTGCCATAGTGTTATGATCCATCTTTTTCTTGGCATAGACATCCAAGTCATCTTCATTTTCTTTGATATATTCCCAATCAACCCATCTCATGTCACACACAACTGGCTTCTTGTCCAATAAGACTGTCTCATAGAAGTCCTGCTGTTCCTTAGTGTGGAACCTGTAGTCAACAGCAGTCCTTCTCCTGGTAGCATTTGGATCCTCTGCTCTCCATTTTCTTAGTCCAGAGTCTCTTCTGATCTTCATATCCTCAGCCACAGTATGAGCATCATTGTGGTCTAGGATCTTGGGCTTCAACTTTCTCAGCACTTGGCCTTCCTCTTCTTTAACAGCAGCTTCAGGCACTGGGCCCTTGTTCTTCTCAGCAGCTGGTATGCTCCTTGTATTTCTCTTTGGTTTTGGCTTTGGAGCTGGCTTGGCTTTGGATGCAGCCTTGGGGGCTTCCTTGGGCTTAGATGCAGCTGCCCTGATCTTATAGCATCACCCATCAGCTAGGGTGCCTTAGGTGCTGTTGCAGCATCCTCTTCTTCTTCCTCTTCTGAAGAATTTTTCCTCATGGAAGGCTTGCCAACAACTCTGGCAGTGGTTGTTCTAGCTCTCTTCTTTTTCTTGTCCTGGCCACTTTCTTCCTCTTCAGATTCCATAGTGAATTTGATAGTTTCCTCAGGAATAGCCTTCCTAGGCTTGGAGGTAGGAACTCTCCTAGCAGGTGCTTTCTTGTGCATTCCTGGCTTGATGGCTGCAGCTGAGCCATACTCCTTTTTGAGCATAACTCTCTTGGAAGTTGCTTCCTCCTCTGCCACATAGTCCTCATCCTCGGATTCTGAGGTTCTCTTCTTCCTTTGTCTTGTGGTAGCTTTTGGCAGGTTGCTGGGGGTACTCCTGCTGCCTTCATCTGAAGAGCTGGAGGGACTAGTGCCCTCACTCATCTGCACTGGCTGTTCTGAAATGTTCTGGCTATCACTCTGGTCTGACATGATGATCAAGCTGACTGCTGACCCTGTGAATAGTTTATAGATGAGGTAGAGTGGATGAGCATCACAAAATGCAGAGATTTTTGCAAAAGAATGATCCAAAAACTTAGTTTTAGTTTCCCACAGAAAGCATTTCGGATCTACCGATTTTTAAACTCGGTGATACCGAAGCAGTTTTTGGAACCTAAACTAGTGAACTCGGTCAGACCGAGTCACAGTTTGGTGGCACCGAGACTGCTAGGGTTTCACAAAGTTCCAAAATCGGTCACACCGATTAGCAATACTTGGTCAGACCAAGTTTTACTTGTGCAATGGCATAAGCCAAATCGGTGGGACCGAGTTTTTCAACTCGGTGGGTCCGAGATGGTTTCGGCGGAAACCTAACCCTAAAATTTTCGGATCAAACCTATTCTATGAGTTCATTGACTGGATAGGAGTTTATCAAACGTGGCAAGAATCCATATGATCACAATGTGCTAGGAATCGGATTGGGGAATAGCACAAGATCGAGTCCATACCCTAGTTCGGCGGAGACTCGCTACGGCGGCAACGGCGGGGTTGATTCCCGTTGACGGCGACGGAGACCAGCGACTGGAGGCGGCTGGCGGCGAGAAGACGATCCGGAGACCATGTAGGGAGAGCGAGGCATCACGCGGGAGAAGGGGTTTGGAGAAATTTCCAAATTTTTGCCCGTGTCTATATATAGCCCGACCCTGTCGGTGTGACCGAGTGGAACAACTCGGTGGCACCGAGATGCAAAACTGTATACAGTTATTGCAACTCGGTGTGACCGAATGGTTCAAATCGGTTGCACCGAGATCGAAAACATAGATCAACTTAATGATCTCGGTAAGACCGAAAGTGGGGTATCGGTCAGACCGAGAATCACAGAGGTTTTGGAAGTTTAAGTCTATGATGAATCGGGGACTCCGAGTGCTCCTCACACAGAGTGGTTCGAATCTGACTTGATCAATTTTGTGATGTAGCATGAATAGAGTTTGAGACGAGAAAAGCATAGATAGCTAGAGAAGGTTCTTAGGCATTCTTGTCCATCCACTTGGCAAAAGAAAAATAAAGCCAAACAATCAAAACAACAAGTGGATGTCCTCGAATGAGTAAAATATGCAACCAACATGCTCACACAATAAAATGGCAATTGAAATATGTGACAAAGCATGCACAACCAATTCTAGCATCTATCAAGCAATTGGCGATGACTAGGTAATCTATATATGAGTATATTGACATAGGAGTCAAATGAAAACATTTGATCATAGGTTATACTCATCATTTAAGCTCAAGTGGGGTTACCACTTTTACATAAAGCATTGTTGTGTTTACATCATTAGAGTTGCTTTAACTCAAGTCTTAGAGTAAAGCTCCCCCTGGATGTGATATCCCCCCTAAGAGGGATGAACTAACCTTGGGTTTTGTCGATGATGACTTCATGTAGATGTTGAAGATGTGGATGCTCAATGTTGATGTAGATCACTTGGAGCTATCCTTTTGAGTAAATTGCACTTTCAATACCTACATGGGTTAGTCCCACAAGGAACAAACAAGGATATCCATATACATAGAGTGATGCACACACAAGATGATGCCTATGAAAGCTTTTAGGTTACCTTGTCCCTTGTCTTACCAACAAGAGGGTTTGTGACTCCTTGAACTAGTGCAAGATGTGGAAGTTGATTGCACTTGTTCTTGCCAAAATGATAAGAGTGAAGTATGTTGGCGGAGTCACCCTCAAGAACTCTCTAGTTCTTCTTCTTTTGGATCCACACCATCTTGATGGGAATCCTCGGAGTTGTAGTCGTACTTGATGAAGTGGGACTTGAAGTAGTCTTGGGAATCCACTTGACTAAGGTCTTGGGAGCTTCTTCAAATGCATCAATTTCCTCTTGAAGCTTGTCCTTGCCTTTTTGCTTGTAGTCTTGTGGTGGAAGATCATCTTGAGTTTGTGTCCCCTTGAAAGAAGTAGGATCATACTTCTCTTGTTGAGGAACAAACTTTGTCTTTGGTATTGATCTTCTTCCCACTCAACTCCATTGGCATTGAACTTTCGTTCAAAACCAACACCTTGATTCTTCCGGTGCCTTCCTTGCTTGCGTACAATCTCCTCGAATTGCTTACTTCCGGCAAGGCTTTTGTACACTCATTTCTCTATGATTCCCTTCAATAAGCTATTTTCTTGCTCAAGAGTAACTTGGCTAAGAGAATCGTTAGTGGAATCAAGAGAACTACTAGAAGCAACAATATTGGATTTAACATGATCATTGTTACTACTAGAGGAAGAATCTTTCTTGTTCTTGTTATTAGACTTGACTTGAGGCATGTAAGTGGATAAGAGTAAACGCTTGGCAATGTAAGAAGAAATTTTCTTGCGGAGATCATCATTGATTGCCTTTAAGAACTCATGCTCTTGCTCAAGATTGAGCTTTTCAAAGCGTAACTTCTCATGAGCTCTTAAAAGTTCTCGATGATCTTCAAAGATAGTTTCATGAGCTAACTTAAGAGTGTTTAGTTCTTTAGTTAGAGCTTCAATTTTCTCCTTATCATTGTCATTCGTTTTATCTTGATTAGCATGATTAATTGACGTTTCATCATAGTATTCATCACTAGAGTTGTCAACAAGTAAATCATCATCACCTAATAAGTCATCCTCATCACTATTGAAATCAACATACTCAGGGTGAGTTACCTTAGGACCTTTGGCCATGAAGCATCTTCCAATTCCTTCATTTGGTGAGTCAAATATGTCGAAGGAGTTGGTTGACACAAGTGCTAGACCGGCAACACCTTCATCTTGAGTATATTCGGAATCAGAGTGATAACTTCTCTCGGAGTGGTTGTCGGAGTCGGAGCCGGATACCCATTCACCAACATGAGCTTGATGTCTTCGTTTTGTGTAGCTCCTTGATGATTTTTACTTTCTTTTCGAACCCTTGCTCCTCCGTGAGTATCTTCGTTCATAACGATCATCTCTACTCCTTCTCTCTCTTGATGGTGATTCTTCTCTTTTGTCTCTTCTTTTTGGACAATCTTCTCTTCTTTTGTAGGGAGCCATACACTCATTGGAATAGTGTCCGGGTCTTCCACAATTGTAGCAGTTTCGCTCTCGACTAGAAGATCTTTTGTCATTGTAGGACCTTGACTTGGAGCTTCTATCTTTGCTTCTACTCTTGTATAACTTGTTGAAGTTCTTCACCATTAGGCTCAATTCTTCGTTGAAGTTTTGTTTCTTACTTGATGATGTGGGTACTTCACATGAGGCTTTGTAGGCACCACTTGATTTGTTGTGAAGTTCCTCTTTATCCTTGAGCGACATCTCATGAGCAACAATTCTTCCAATGACCTCCGTTGGCTTGAGATCTTTGTAATTGGGCATCATTTGGATCAATGTGCACACGGTATCATATTTTCCATCCAAGGCTCTTAGGATCTTCTTGATGATGAATCTGTCGGTCATCTCTTCACTCCCTAAGCCGGCAATCTCGTTTGTGATGAGAGCAAGCCTAGAGTACATTTCAGCGACACCTTCACCATCCTTCATTTTGAACTTGTCAAGTTGACTTTTAAGCACATCCAATTTGGATTCCTTGACGGAGTCGGTACCTTCGTGCATATCAATCAAAGTATCCCAAATTTCCTTTGCATTCTCAAGACGGCTGATTTTGTTGAATTCTTCGGGGCATAATTCGTTGAAGAGAATATCACAAGCTTGAGCGTTGTATTGTAGCATCTTCAACTCATCTGCAGTAGCTTCACGGTTTGGTGAGACCGAGATCCCTATCGGTAGAACCGATTTGCTAGGGTTTGGCAGTGGCTTATGACAAGTGAAACTCGGTGGCGCCGGATGGAAAGAATCGGTAGGACCGAGTTTGGCTTGGAGTTTAGGTCATTTGTGGATATGGGAAAGTAGCTGAGGATTTTGGAGCATATCATTAAGCACATGAAGCAAAAGGCTCATTAAGCAACACCTCATCCCTCCTTGATAGTATTGGCTTTTCCTATGGACTCAATGTGATCTTGGATCACTAAAATGTAAAATGAAGAGTCTTGAGCTTGAAGCTTTAGCCAATCCTTTGTCCTTAGCATTTTGAGGGTTCCACTTTCACCATCCATGCCATGCCAATCATTGAGCTTTCCAGAAATAATTATCTTGGAATAGCATTAGCTCAATAAGCTATATGTTGTTATGAATTACCAAAACCACCTAGGGATAGTTGCACTTTCACCTAACGACGACTACAAGCACTGAAGCGAGCCAAAGGCGCGCCGCCGTTGCCGGTGTCAGAACCGGCAGATCTCGGGTAGGGTGTCCCGAACTGTGCCTCTAAGGCGGATGGTAACAGGAGGCGGGGGACACAATGTTTACCCAGGTTCGGGCCCTCTCGATGGAGGTAATACCCTACTTCCTACTTGATTGATCTTGATGATATGAGTATTACAAGAGTTGATCTACCACGAGATCGTAGAGGCTAAACCCTAGAAGCTAGCCTATGTTATGATTGTTGTTCTCGTCCTACGGAATAAACCCTCTGGTTTATATAGACACCGGAGGGGGCTAGGTTACACAAAGTTGGTTACAAGGGAGGAGATCTACATATCCGTATTGCCAAGCTTGCCTTCCACGCCAAGGAGAGTCCCATCTGGACACGAGACGAACTCTTCAATCTTGTATCTTCATAGTCCAACAGTCCGGCCAAAGGATATAGTCCGGCTGTCCGGAGACCCCCTAATCCGGGACTCCGTCAGTAGCCCCTGAACCAGGCTTCAATGACGATGAGTCCGACGCGCAGATTTGTCTTCGGCATTGCAAGGCGGGTTCTTCCTCCGAATACTCCATAGAAGATCTTGAACACGAGGATAGTGTCCGGCTCTGCAAAATAAGTTCCACGTACCACCGTAGAGAGAATAATATTTCCACAAATCTGATCTGCTGAGGACCTTTCATAACGTGACATCACACCACGGTCTGACCATTACTCAAACCATTTTTCTCAATCATCTTGCCATCGCACATTTCAGGAGGCGATTTTATTGGCACGTCTTGTCGGAGCAGAGATCGTGTCCCCCTTATTACGGGATTCTCATCAATACGGATGTGGGTAACCCAATCGTGCCCATTGGTATGACTCCTCGATTTTAGGCAAGTCCCAAACGGCCACGAGGAGGACGCTTGATATTCACCCTCTTTATAAAGAGACCAAGGCTCCTCCTTTTTCCTCTCGCACTCAATCGAGTCCTTCCCCCGCCTCGAGTTCCAACACCCAAGACTCAGGTCAGGCGCCTCGGACCTTCAACCATGTCCGGATCCAACCTTAAAGGTCGGTGGATGCCTTCCTCTGTCACAGAGGAAGACATCAAGAAGCTAAGAGAGGCAAGGTATTTGACCGGCGAAATCTCGCACAGGTTGCCCGCTCGAGGGCAGGTCATTCCCACCCCCGATCCCGGCGAGAGCGTTGTATTCATCTCTCACTTCCTCCGAGGGCTAGGCCTCGCTCTGGATCCCTTTGTCAGGGTGCTCATGTTCTATTATGGGTTGGATTTCCATGACCTGGCCCCAGATTCCATTCTTCACATATCGTCGTTCATCGTCGTGTGTGAGGCCTTCCTCCGCGTTACCCCACACTTCGGCCTGTGGCTCAAGACTTTCAATGTGAAGCCGAAGATGATTGAGGGACGACACACAGAGTGCAGAGGTGACGTAATAAGCAAAAGCGCTGATGTTCCATGGCCGGAGGGTTCCTTCTCGGAGGTGTCCAGCTTATGGCAACGTGAGTGGTTTTATATCACAGCTCCCCAGGGTACCAAGTGGGTGGCCGCCCCTGCCTTTTGCTCGGGCCCCCCACCACAACTGACGTCATGGATCAACAGGGGGCTGGACTGGGGGCTAGTAAATTATGTGCCGACATTGTAGAGTCGTATCCGAGATCTCCTCGAGAGAGATGTCAACTTGGTAATGCAAGTCATGCTAGTTCATCGAGTCCCGCCTTGCAAACATCGACCCCTCCGAATGTGGGAATTCAACCTAGAAGGACCGTGAACTATTCAGCACTTCCTCGGCATGACGCTTGAAGAGATGTACAAATTGTTCTTCGGACCACAAATAAGGTGTCCGCACACCACCGAGGATGTGGGTCTGAGCTGCAATCGTCCAGATACCCAAGTAAGTAATCCCGTGGCCGAATACGATGTCGTTTTATTTATCACAACATCATTCTGAAAAGTCGCTCTTTGACCAGGACTGGGTAACAAAGGCGAAGATGATCAGGTGTTCACCCCCCTTCGCAAAGGCTCAACGGATCCAGAACTGGTCAGAATGCTCGAGCCGGCACCTTATCAGGCGCCCTCAGGGGAAGATAAAGGGGGGATAAAGAGGCTGAAAGCAGGCCTCACTCATTATTCATCCAAACCGGGGGAATTAGTGCCTCTGTGAAGGAGGATAACCGGGGAGAAGGATATGAAATTCTCTCTCCCCAAGGAAGGAAGAGGACCACCTCTGAAGACCCGGAAACAAAGGTTTTCAAACGGGGGAAGAAATCTTCGCCAGAGGGTCCTGCCTCGGAAGGCACCCTTGCCGCACAGTGCCCGCAAGGGGGTGAGCCCTCCACCGAGCTGTAAGTAAACAAAAAGTATTTAATAATAAAAATGTCCTGCTTTACTTCTAAGAACAATAACCAAAGCATATATCTTGTAGTTCGGATCGTAGCCCTTCTCGACAGAGTTCGTCTTCGGGGGATCTTCTTCTGGAGATGATGGAGAGCGAAACACCTCCCCATGCCTCCCCGCCTCATGAGGCGGGCGACCCTGAGGTGTCGTCTCGGAGGACTTCTCCTGATCCGCCGATGCTAGAGGGTAATCCTTTGGCCGCCCGAAGTCCTCAGCATTCGGCTCCCGAAGAGAGCAACAGAAAGAGTCCGGAACCGTCCGGTGTGTGATAGAATGCACTGAAGGATATTATGGATCAAGCGGCTATCTCAGAAGCGCATCGTACGCTAATGGGTATGGTGGTTGAGAGGATTTCATCCGCTGAAAGCGGGCTGCATGAAGCTTTTATGAGTCTGCTGAAAGGCTTTGAGGTACGTGAAATAGTACATTTTTGGACAGTACCACACACGTTAGGTGTGCCCTGTGCAGATAGTAGCCCCCGAGACTCTGGTTGCTGTCGAGAACGGCGGCAAACAGAGGATTATAGTCCCAGGTAATAATCAGGCCGCCTTCATGTGCAGGTGGCTGAAGGTCCGGTGACTAGCCGGACTGGTGAGTTTGCCGAGCTGAAGCGGCAACTTGATGCGGCAGATGCCGACATCGTGCTTGTCAACAAGCGGATCGACGAGGCACAGGGTATGTGATTTCTCTGGTGAACAACACATAGTAAGAGGAGCATGATGCTAGTATCTTTAATATGTTGTGACTGCAGATGGAGCTGCCGCCTTGGAGACCCTTCGGGCGGAACTTGTCCGAGCCAAGGAACAAGCGAGGAATAGTGATGCGGCCGCTCTAAAGGCGGTCGAAGAGCTGAGGGCCGAACAGGCTGCGCATTGCCAAAGCAAGGAAAAAATAGCCAAGATGGTCGTTGAGTTGAAGGATGCCGCCGACCGTTACCAGCTTCTTGAAAAAGAAAGCCGAGCGAAGGCGACGGACCTGGAGAAGGCCATGGTAGCAGCCAAGGAGTCCCGCTCTAAAATCAGAGCGGCGAAGGAGGAGTTGCATCAAGCTGGAGATATCGCGGCTGGGAAGCCCTTTTTGTTGCGGACGAAGTTTGGAGATCCAAAGTATGCCCTTCTTGATCAACTATGGAGTTTGGCAGACGCATACGTGGATTTGGCAGCCAGTGCTGCTGATGCGGCCGCGTACTTCAAGGATCAAAAAGATCGTGAAGTTGAAAAGTTGTTCTGGTCACAGTTCCATGTTCCAGTGTGTCCGCTGCTGTTGAATGAGCGAATGTCCGAGTGGGCCGAGCTCCATAGGTTGTCTAGGCTTGCCATGAGATCTGTTGTGCATCATTTGTCGCCGGAAGGGCCGAGGCCGAATACTTATTTTGCTTTAGTGCAACAGTTCCTTGGTGCTGTGCCGCTCATCGACGCTATGAAGAGGTCGGCATGCATAGAGGCTGCGCAGATGGCACTTGCCCGTGTCAAGACATACTGGGCGGAGATGGAGGCCACCGCTATTGCAACCCAGAGTTCGGCCGAGGGCCGAGTAGCTGCCGAGCACTACTTTGAAGAAGTCCTTGAAGGCGCTCGTTCAATAGAGGCTCAGTGCTCGAAGTTTATTATGTTCTAGTGACATGTATTCCCATTGTAAAAACAATGGTTTATTGAATTATAAAGGTTGTTTTTATACTTTTGCCTGAAAGTATTATGATGCCTCCTGTGCGGCCGTTTATGTATATATTTATATAACCTGAAAGTTTGCGGTCGTCGGCTTCAGCCCCCACGCATATAATGCGGGGGTGTTTGCAAAAACGCGTATTCACACTTGATCCAACGTCTTGGTCCATTAAGGAGGTGATAGCGCAACGAACTAGGCAATCGGACTATATTGCTTTAACACTTTCACTTAGCCATAGGAGTTTGACAGTGGGGATACTATATAGCCCCTGGTACCTCCGCGCTCGTCCGAATACGGGGCGCGTACGTACATGACCGGGAAACGGCCCTTCGTTAATGCGGAGGAATCCCGAAGATTCTGCTAAGTCATCGAGTGGTTGACCAGTCTCACGCTTTATCATCACAATCAGTTTTTGGCTTTCTCTACTGAGGTGCTCATCCAGATGAACCAGGGCACAATCGCAGTAGTTCTCCTGGTGCCACCTTAGCCGATAGAGTGGAACATAAGGTAGCAAAACACGGGAGCCGGGCAAACCCAACATTTGACCAAAGACATGATTCGGAGCTGATGCAAATAAGGCCAAACTCGCGACGCCGAACACTCCCTAAGGTATTCGGTCTTTATAACATATTGAGGGAGTTCTAGATTAGAGGGTATCCGGATAGCCGGACTATATCCTTTGGCCAGACTGTTGGACTATGAGGATACCTGATTGAAGACTTCATCCCATGTCCGGATGGGACTCTCCTTGGCGTGGAAGGCAAGCTTGGCAATACGGATATGTAGATCTCCTCCCTTGTAACCGACTCTGTGTAACCCTAGCCCCCTCCGGTGTCTATATAAACCGGAGGGTTTAGTCCGTAGGACAACAACAATCATACCATAGGCTAGCTTCTAGAGTTTAGCCACTACGATCTCGTGGTAGATCAACTCTTGTAATACTCATATCATCAAGATCAATCAAGCAGGAAGTAGGGTATTACCTCCATCGAGAGGGCCCGAACCTGGGTAAACATCATGTCCCCTGCCTCCTGTTACCATCCGCCTTAGACGCACAGTTCGGGACCCCCTACCCGAGATCCGCCGGTTTTGACACCGACATTGGTGCTTTCATTGAGAGGTCCAGGGTGAGGTCTTTCTCCCTAGACAGATATTTGTATTTGGTGGCTTTGCACCGCAGGCCAACTCGCTTGGTCATGTGGAGCAGATCGAGAGCTACGCCCCTGGCCACCAGGTCAGGTTCGGAAACTTGAATTATACTACCGACATCCGCGGAGACTTGATATTCGACAGATTCGAGCCCTTGCTAGGTGTGCCGCACGATCACGACGAACATGATATGGCTCTGCCGTCGGACGGTGTTCGGGAGATCACACCGGCAACTACTTCGGCCTTCAATCTGGAGCAAATTGCGCCATCCAAGGACGGGTGGATAGACCCCGCCATGGAGGTCGTACTCTCAGTGGCGATAGAGCCGAATACTGACTTTACCCCTCGCGAGAGCCGTGCGGCCAAACCATTGGATTCGTCCCCGGCCACAGGCTCCGAACCGCCTGCGTCCGTGCCTATCGAATCCGATTGGGCAACGATCATGGAGTTTACCTCCGCGGATATCTTTCAGCACTCGCCTTTCGGCGACATGCTAAATTCATTAAAATCTCTCTCCTTATCAGGAGAACATTGGCCGAACTATGTCCGGCTAGGATGGGATGCGGACGACGAAGAAATTCGCTCCCCACCCACCACCCACTTAGTAGCCACTATCGACGATTTAACCGACATGCTCGACTTCGACTCTGAAGACATCGACGGCATGGACGACGATGCAGGAGATGAATCGGAACCATCGCCCACAGGGCGCTGGACCGCCACTTCATCACACGACATATACATGGTGGATACACCCAAAGAAAACGATGACGAGGAACGGGAGGATGCAGCGAAGGATAGCTCCCTCGAGAAGCAACCAAAGCGTCAGCATAGGCGCCGCTCCAAATCCCGCCTCAGCAAAAACGGCGACAACAGCGGTGAACCACCAAACGGCGAACGTAGTATGGATCCGTTGTCCGGACACGGCGACGCCGAGGATATAGCTCATAAACCTCCCTACGAAGAGGAAAACAGTCCGGACGAAGAGGCACGCATCATCCTGTAAAGGCACTTGGAACAAGAGAACCTCCGCAGAAGGCTTATTGCCACCGCGAGGAGTCCGAAGAAGCAAAAGCAAAGGCTTAAAGCTGCGCAGAATACGCTCAACAGTAGATGGAACAAAGTGCTCGACAACGAAGAAAAGTATGGTGGTATTTACCACATGAAGAGCTATCCAAAGCGCAAGTTATAGCTCGAATTTGATGACGAGGCCTTAGAGCCCACGCAGCCGAAGAATAAAACGGCCGACCGGTCGGATCAACCACCTTGTGGCAGCGATAGAGAGGCTAACAAGGCCGCACATAAGTCTGCACACGCCGCACATGAAGACTCACATCAGAAGACCGGCGCAACCAGATCCATCTACGGATCAAGGAAACACGCTCCAGCGCACAACCAAAACCGAACACTACAGCCGTCAGAACGCCTTGACACAACAAAATACAGGGGCGCCGCACACCCCCTATGCTTCACCGATGAGGTGCTGGACCACGAATTTCTAGAAGGATTCTAACCAATGAACTTAGAGGCGTACGATGGAATCACAGACCCTGGAGTCTGGATTGAGGACTTTATCCTCCATATTCACATGGCTCGCGGAGACAATCTCCACGCCATCAAGTACTTGCCCCTCAAGCTGAAAGGACCAGCTCGGCACTGGCTGAAAAGCGTCCCCGAAAACTCAATTGGAAGTTGGGAGGAGCTTGAGGATGCTTTTCAGGCTAATTTTCAAGGGACTTATGTCCGACCTCCGGATGCAGACGATTTAAGTCATATAGTTCAACAGGCTGGAGAGTCAGCCCGAAAGCTTTGGAACAGATTTCTCACTAAGAAGAACCAAATCGTCGACTGCCCGGACGCCGAAGCCTTAGCAGCTTTCAAACACAGCGTCCGAGACGAATGGCTTGCCAGACACCTCGGCTAAGAAAAACCGAGAACAATGGCAGCCCTAACAAGCCTCATGACCCGCTTTTGCACGGGCGAGGATAGCTGGTTAGCCCGCAGTAGCACCAGCAACCCAAGCACATCCGAAGTTAGGGACGGTAATGGAAAACCACGACGCGGTAAAAACAAGCGCCGGCATAAAGAGGACAGCCCAGATAACACGGTGGTAAACGCCGGATTCAGGGGCTCTCGACCAGGTTAGCGGAAAAAGCCTTTCAAAGGCAACAGAGATGGACTGTCCAGCCTAAACAAGATTCTAGACAAACTATGTCAGATTCACGGCACCCCCGATAAACCTGCAAATCATACCCACAGAGAATGCTGGGTCTTCAAGCAGGCCGGTAAGCTAAACGCCAAACACAAGGGGAGGGAGACACCAAGTGAAGACGAGGACGAGCCTCGCCAGCAAAGCATTGGGGGACAGAAAAAAATCCCACCAGAGGTCAAAACAGTGAACATGATGCATGTGACGAAGAGGAGAAGCAAACATGCACTCCGAAACACACGAGCCGTAGTGCCCGTCACCCGTAAGCCCAACCCCTAGTTGGCCCACCCGATCATTTTTTATCGCAGGGATCACCTGACAAACATCCGGCACGTAGGATTGGCTGCCTTGATGTTAGACCCAATAATAAACGGATACCATCTCACACGAGTCCTTATGGACGTCGGCAGTAGTCTCAATCTGATATATCAGGACACAGTCCGCCAAATGGCGATAGACCTGACAAAGATCAGCCACAGTAATACTACCTTCAAGGGAGTAATACCAGGACCAGAGGCCCACTCCACGGGATCTCTAATACTAGAAGTCGTATTCGGTTTACCCGACAACTACCGAAGTGAAAAGTTACACTTTGACATCGCTCCATTCCGAAGCGGCCATCAAGCACTACTGGACAAACAACTTTCGCTCGTTTCAACGCTATACCGCATTACGCTTCTCTTAAGCTTAAGATGCCTGGCCCGCGCGGCACCATCACAGTTAATGGAAATATTGAGCGTTCCTTACACGCAGAAGAACGTGCGGCTAGTTTAACAGCCGAACACTAGACGGCCTCACCAACCAGAATAAATGACCTCTCGTTAAGACCACGGACACGGTTAGACGAGTCCGGCGCATCATTAGATATACTTGAGATTGGTTTGATGGTTATACCCTTATAGACGGTACCAGGGGCTTCCCGCGTGTAAACAGCGCTAGTTCGGCTCAACTTTACTTATCTTGAATTTTAAATGGTTTATTTAGAATAACCAATTTTTTGCACGACACCTTTCAGCTAAGTTCCTCTCTTTTACAGATGACAATCATGCTACACCCATCCAGGATACGGCACAACGGAGACACAGGCGCAGACGTGCAGCAGGGACCCGCTCAAAGGTTTTTTTTAGATTAAGACCCTGCGTAAACCTTTTTTATTGTCTCTTGTTGTTCACATCCTCCGGATTCTCAGTACAACCGAGAAGGATGCTGACGTTATTGGCATTTGACAACGTCAGAATATTGCACGTACCTGGACACTCGGGGTTCATTATCAAGGGCATTGTTCAACCCAGCATATGTTATAAAGACCGAATACCTTAGGGAGGGTTCGGCGTCGCGAGTTTGGCCTTATATGCATCAGCTCCGAATCATGTCTTTCGTCAAATGTTGGGTTTGCCTGGCTCCTGTGTTTTGCTACCTTACATTCCGCTCTATCGGCTAAGGTGGCACTAGGAGAACTAATGCGATTGTGCCCTGGTTCATCCGGACGAGCACCTCAGTAGAGAAAGCCGAAAACTAACTGTCATGATAAAGCGCGAGACTGGTCAACCACTCGATGACTTAGCGGTATCTTCGGGATTCCTCCACATTAACGAAGGACCGTTTCCCGTCCAGGCATATACACGCCCCGTATTCGGACGAGCGCGGAGCCACCAGGGGCTATATAGTAGCCCCACCATCAAACTCCTATGGCTAAGTGAAAGTGTTAAAGCAATATAGTCTGATTGCCTAGTTCGCTGCGCTATCACCTCCTTAATGAACCAAGACGTTGGATCAAGTGTGAACATGCGTCTTCTGCGAACACCCCCGCATTATATGCGTGGGGGCTGAAGCCGACGACTGCAAACTTTCAGGTTATATACATATATACACAAACGGCCGCACAGGAGGCATCATAGTACTTTCAGGCAAAAAGTATAAACGCAGCCTTTATAATTTAATAAACATTGTTTTTACAATTGGAATACATGTCATTAGAACATAATATTTTTCAAGCACTGAGACTCTATTGAACGAGCTCCTTCAAGGACTTCTTCAAAGTAGTGCTCGGCAGATACTCGGCCCCCGGCCGAACTCTGGGTTGCAATTGCGGTGGCCTCCATCTCTGCCCAGTATGTCTTGACACGGGCAAGCGCCATCCCCACACCCTCTATGCACGCCGACCTCTTCATAGCGTTGATGCGCGACACAGCACCAAGGAACTGTTGCACCAAATTAAAATAACTGTTCGGCCTTGGCCCTTCCGGCCACAGATGATCCATAACAGACCTCATGGCAAGCCTGGACAACCTATGGAGCTCGGCCCATTCGGCCATCCGCTCATTCAACGGAAGCGGACGCGCTGGAACATTAAATTGTGACCAGAACAGCTTTTCCACTTCACGATATTTTTGATCTTTGAAGTATTCGGCCGCATCAGCGGCACTTGCTGCCAAATCTAGATATGCGTCTGCAGAACTCCACAGTCGATCAAGAGGAGCATACTTAGGATCTCCGAACTTCATCCGCAGCATAAAGGGCTTCCCAGCCGCGATATCCCCCGCTTGACGCAGCTCCTCCTTCATCGCTCTAATTGTAGAGCGGGCGTCCTTGGCCGCCACCGTGGCCTTCTCTAGGTCCGTCATCTTTGCTCGATTCTTATTTTCGAGATGCTCGTAATGGCCGGCGGCATCCTTCAATTCCACAGCCATCTTGGCTATTACATCCTTGCTTCGGCAATGCGCAGCCTATTCGGCTCTCAGCTCTTCGACTGCCTTTAGAGCGGCCGCATCACTTTTCCTGGCTTGTTCCTTGGCTCGGGCAAGTTCCGCCCGAAGGGTCTCCACGGCGGTAGCCCCATCTGCAGTACAACATATTAAAGATACTAGCATCATGCTCCTCTTACTATGTGTTGATCACAGGAGAAATCACGTACCCTATGCCTCGTCGAGCCGTTCGTTTACAAGCATGATGTCGGCATCCACCGCTTCAAGTTGCTGCTTTAGCTCGGCAAACTCATCAGTTCGGCTAGCCACCGGACCTCCCGCCACCTGCATATGAAGGCGGCCTGATTATTACCTGGGACTATGATGCTCTGTTTGTCACCGTTCTCGACAGCAACCAGAGTCTCAGGGGCTACTATCTGCACAGGGCACACCTAACATGTGCGGTACCGTAAAAAACATACACTATTTCACGTACCTCAAAGCCGTTCAGCAGACTCATAAAAGCTTCATGCAACCCGCTTTCGGCGGATGAAATCCTCTCAATCACCGTACCCATTAGCATACGATGCACTTCTGAGATGGCCGCTTGCTCTAGCAGATCCTTCAGTGCGTCCGGTCGCACACCGAATGGTGTCGGACTCTTTTGGTTGCTCTCTTCAGGAGCCGAATACTGAGGACTTTGGGGGGGCGAAGGCTTACCCTCTGGCCTTGCCGGATCAGGAGAAACCCTCCGCGACGACACTTCAGGGTCACCTGCCTCATGAGGCGGGGTGGCATGGGGAGGTGTTTTGCTCTCCATCATCTCCAGAAGAAGATCCCTCGAAGACGAACTCTGTCGAGAAGGGCTATGATCCGACCTACACGATAAATACTTCAGTTATTGTCCTCAGAAGTAAAGCAAGATATTTTTACGATTAAGTACCTTTCTACTTACAGCTCGGTGGAGGGCTGATCCCCTTTCGGGCATTGTGCGGCAAGGGTACCCCCCGGGGCAGGACCCTCTGGCAAAGATTTCTTCCCCCGTTTGGAAACCATTGTTTCCGGGTCTTCAGAGGGGGTCCTCTTCCTTCCTTGGGGAGAGGGAATTTCAGATTCTTCTCCCAGGCTATCCTCCTTCGCAGAGGTGCTAACTCCCCCGGTTTGGATGAACAGTGAGCGAGGTCCGCTTTCAGCCTCTTTATTCCCCCTTTATCTTCCCCTGAGGGCGCTCGATAAGGCGCAAGCTCCAGCATCCTGGCTAGTACAGGATCCGGTGAGACCTTAGGGAGGGGGGCCGGACACCTGATCATCTTTGCCTTTGTTACCCAATCCTGGTCAAAGAGCGACTTTTCGGAATGATGTTGTGATAAATAAAAAGACAATGTGTTCGGCTACGGGACTACTTACTTGGGTGTCTGGACGATTGCAGCTCAGAGCTGCATCCTCGGTGGTGTCCGGACACATTATTTGTGGTCCGAAGAACAATTTGTACATCTCTTCGAGCGTCATGCCGAGGAAGTGCTGAATAGCTCGAGGTCCTTCCGGGTTGAACTACCACATGTAGAGAGGTCGACGTTTGCAGGGCAGGACTCGACGAACTAACATGACTTGCGTTACCATGGCCAGACTGACATCTCTCTCGAGGAGATCTCGGATGTGGCTCTGCAATGTCGGCACGTCCTTTACTGGCCCCCAGTCCAGCCCCTTGTTGATCCATGACGTCAGTCATGGCGGGGGACCCGAGTGAAAGGCAGGGGCGGCCACCCACTTGGTACCCCGGGGAGCTGTGATATAAAACCACTCGCGTTGCCATAAGCTGGACACCTCCTGGAAGGAACCCTCTGACCATGGGGCATTGGCACTTTTGCTTATTACGGCACCTCCGCACTCTGTGTGTCGCCCCTCGACCATCTTCGGCTCCACATTGAAAGTCTTGAGCCACAGGCCGAAGTGAGGGGTAATGCGGAGGAAGGTCTCACATACGACGATGAACGACGAGATGTGAAGGACTGAATCCGGGGCTAGGTCATGGAAATCCAGACCATAATAGTATATGAGCCCCCTGACAAAAGGATCTAGAGCAAGGCCTAGCCCTCGGAGGAAGTGAGAGATGAATACAACGCTCTCGTCGGGTTCGGGAGTGGGAATGACCTGCCCTCGAGCGGGCAGCCTGTGCGAGATCTCGCCGGTCAGAAACTTGGCTTCTCTTAGCTTCTTGATGTCTTCCTCTGTGACAGAGGAAGGCATCCACCGGCCTTGAAGGTTGGATCCGAACATGGTTGAAGGTCTGAAGTGCCTGACCTAAGCCTCGGGTGTTGAAACTCGGGGCGGGGGAGAGGATTCGATTGAGTTCGAGAAGAAAAAAGGATAGGCCTTGGTCTCTTTATAAAGAGGGTGAATACCAAGCATCCTCCTCGTGACCGTTTGGGACTTGCCTACAATTGAGGAGTCATACCAATGGGTACGATTGGGTTACCCGCGTCTGTGTTGATGAGAATCCCGTAATAAGGGGGACACGATCTCTGCTCCGACAAGACGTGCCAATAAAATCGCCTCGCAAAGCGTGCGGTGGTAGGCCGATTGGGAAAAATGGTTCGTGTAAAGAACATGCCGTGGTGTGATGTCACGTTATGAAGGGTCGTCAGCAGATTAGATTTGTGGAAGTATTATTCTCTCTACGGTGGTACGTGGAATTTGTTTTGCAGAGCCGGAGACTATCCTTGTGTTCAAAATCTTCTATGGAGTATTCGGAGGAGGAACCCGCCTTGCAATGCCGAAGACAAACTGCACGCCAGACTCATCGTCATTGGAGCCTGGTTTAGGGGCTACTGAGGGAGTCCTGGATTAGGGGGTATCCGGACAGCCGGACTATATCCTTTGGCCGGGCTGTTGACTATGAAGATACCAGATTGAAGACTTCGTCCCGTGTCCGGATGGGACTCTCCTTGGCATGGAAGGCATGCTTGGCAATACGGATATGTAGATCTCTGATATGTCTCCAACGTATCTATAATTTTTGACTGATGCATGCTATATTATCTACTGTTTTGGACTATATTGGGCTTTATTTTCCACTTTTATATTATTTTTGGGACTAACCTATTAACCAGAGGCCCAGCCCAGAATTGCTGTTTTTTTTTGCCTATTTCAGTGTTTCGAAGAAAAGAAATATCAAACGGAGTCCAAACAGAATAATCCTTTCTGGAACGTGATTTTCTTCCCGAATATGACCCAGGAGACTCGGACCCTACGCCAAGGAAGCTTCGAGGTGGGCACGAGGTAGGGGGCGCGCCCTACACCCCCAGGCGCGCCCCCCACCCTCGTGGGCCCATCGAGGCTCCACCGACATACTTCTTTCTCCTATATATACCCACGTACCCCCAAACGATCAGAACAGGAGCCAAAAACCTAATTCCACTCCGCAACTTTCTGTATCCACGAGATCCATCTTAGGGCCTGTTCCGGAGCTCCGCCGGAGAGGGTCGTCATCACTGAGGGCACGAGATCCATCTTGGGGCCTGTTCCGGAGCTCCGCCGAAGAGGGTCGTCATCACTGAGGGCTTCTACATCATCATAGCCTCTCCAATGAAGTGTGAGTAGTTTACCTCAAACCTTCGGGTCCATAGTTATTAGCTAGATGGCTTCTTCTCTCTTTTTGGATCTCAATAAAATGCTCTCCCCCTCTCTTGTGGATATCTATTTGATGTAATCTTCTTCTTTTTGCGGTGTGTTTGTTGAGACCGATGAATTGTGGGTTTATGATCAAGTCTATCTATGAATAATATTTGAATCTTCTTTGAATTCTTTTATGTATGATTGGTTATCTTTGCAAGTCTCTTCGAATTATCCGTTTGGTTTGGCCGACTAGATTGGTAGTTCTTGCCATGGGAGAAGTGCTTAGCTTTGGGTTCGATCTTGCGGTGTCCTTTCCCAGTGACAGAAGGGGCAGCAAGGCACGTATTGCATCGTTGCTATCAAGGATAACAAGATGGGGTTTATTTCATATTGCATGAATTTATCTCCCTACATCATGTCATCTTGCTTAAAGCGTTACTCTGTTTTTAACTTAATACTCTAGATGCATGCTGGATAGCGGCCGATGAGTGGAGTAATAGTAGTAGATGCAAATCGTTTCGATCTACTTGTCACAGACGTGATGCCTATATACATGATTATGCTTAGATATTCTCATAACTATGCTCAATTCTCTCAATTGCTCAACAGTAATTTGTTCACCCACCGTAGAAAACTTATGCTCTTGAGAGAAGCCACTAGTGAAACCTATGGCCCCCGGGTCTATTCTCATCATATCAATCTCCATCACTTTAATCTTGTTTTGCTTTTTACTTTGCCTTTTACTTTTCAATTTGCATCTTTATACCAAAAATACCAAAAATATTATCTCTATCAGATCTCACTCTCGTAAGTGACCGTGAAGGGATTGACAACCCCTAATCGCGTTGGTTGCGAGTAGCTATCGTTTTGTGCAGGTACGAGGGACTTGAGCGTGGCCTCCTACTGGATTGATACCTTGGTTCTCAAAAACCGAGGGAAATACTTACGCTACTCTGCTGCATCATCCTCTCCTCTTTGGGGAAAACCAACGCAAGCTCAAGAGATAGCCATCTCCTCCCTTGTAACCGACTCTGTGTAACCCTAGCCCCCTCCGGTGTCTATATAAACCGGAGGGTTTAGTTCGTAGGACAACAACAATCATACCATAAGCTAGCTTCTAGGGTTTAGCCTCTACGATCTCGTGGTAGATCAACTCTTGTAATACTCATATCATCAAGATCAATCAAGCAGGAAGTAGGGTATTACCTCCATCGAGAGGGCCCAAACCTGGGTAAACATCGTGTCCCCTGCCTCCTGTTACCATCCGCCTTAGACGCACAGTTCGGGACCCCCTACCCAAGATTCTTCGGTTTTGACACCGACACATATGCCGGGCTGAACAGTGCCCTTAATAATGAACACCGAGTGTACAGGTACGAGCAATATTCTGATGTGGCGAAATGCCAATAACGTCAGCATCCTTCTCGGTTATACTAAGTATCCAGAGGATGTGAACAACAAAAGACAGTAAAAAAAGGTTTACGCAGGGTCTTAATCTAAAAAGAAACCTTTGAGCGGGTCCCTGCTGCACGTCTACGCATGTGTCTCCGTTGTGCCGTATCCTGGAAGGGTGTAGCACGATTGTCATCTATAAAAGAGAAGAGCTTAGGTGAAAGTTGTCGTGCCGAAAAATTGGTTATTCTCAATAAACCATTAAAATTCAAAATAAGTCAAGTTGAGTCGAACTAGCCCTGATTACACGCGGGAAGCCACTGGTGCCATCTGTGCGGATATAACCATCGAACCAATCTTGGGTTTATCTAAGCTGTTATAGCTAGTAATTCACCGGACTCGTCTAGCCGTGTCCGCGGTCTTGACGACCGATCCTTTATTCTAGTTGGAGGGGCCATTTAGTGTTTGGCTGTTAAAGCCGTCGCACATTCTTCCGCTCATAGGGAACATTCAATGTTTCCGCTAATGGTGATGATGCCACGTGGACCTGGCATCTTAAGCTTGAGAGAAGTGTAATTGTTCTCACACGAACACGTCACCGTGTACCCTCGACTCCGGGGGCGATGCACCGCAGCTCACGTCGAAGGAGACCCGGCTGGAAGCACGGTACGCAGGCAATCCGGCGGGTGCTTTTGAGGACCCGAAACCCCACACGCCCGGGAGGGACCCCGTCAGGGCGCACGGCGGCTATGGGCTGCCCTAGGTCGACCTGATCGCCCCTAGGGCCTCGAGGTTCGCCGCCCTGCAACAAGAAGAACAAACGAAGAACGAGGAAGAAGAAGAACTAGGGTTAAGGAGAAAATATAAAAGGTAAAAGAAGTGGTAGATGATTTGTTCGATTGTGTGTTGTTTAATCGGCCGTCACCTCTCATCTATTTATGAGGCGGCTGGACTTCCCGTACAAGAAAAGGACTAAAAAGTCCATCCAAAATGTCAAAAACCCTAACCTAACTCGGATAGCAATTTTTGGCAATTTCCCGGATCAACTCGGTCTCACCGATTAGTTTGCTTTGGTCCCACCGAGTGAACGTTGCAAACTTTCTGTAATTTTTCGGATCAACTCGGTCTCACCGAGTCAATCAACTCGGTCGGTCCGAAATGACTCTGCAGCTTCTGTTTTTGACCTTGTTTTGCCTCCGCAGGTTGCATACGACCTTGAATTAAGACGATTTTTATATCAAAATCAACCGATTCGACGAGAGGCACAACTTTCATGTTGAAACGTTTTCCATAAGAGGTCATGTTAACTGAGTTTATGGCCATTTTATAATCTGATGTCAATATGAGCATCTTTGAACTTGTCATAAATTTTGCATCCGAGCTCCATTTGAGACCATCTTCATATCCATCTTGATCTTCTCGAAGAGAGACATCCCATGGCGACTTCCAATCATAAGTTTGAATTAATCTTGACATAGCTTTAAGCAACTTCTACGATTGTGCCATTTTTGGGCGTCAACACATGCCCCCCTGTTTTTCGCCAAAGCTAGCGTGCCGAAAAATAACTTGTGCCATATTTACTATAAGGACGATGTCAACACTCCATCGGTCATGTCTTATTAGGGCGATAAGTATATATCGGCCATTGCTTGTGTGAACTTCTTGATGCAAACTTGGGCGAAATCTTCTCAACTTCATTAACAATCCGGTGATAAAGTTCCATAGATATGTATCTCAAAGCCATCCTCCGAACCATATTATTCACCCTTTCGCTAGGATTTTGCAGATAATCAAGAATGAACTTCCTCCAATCCTTGCTTTGCCTGCATAAAAGTTTCATTAGTGGAGGAGGTGGTGAGATCCAATTCGGCCTTACCTATGTCGGTGAGACCAAGCATCGGCTATTGATAGATATGCAATGCACCATGATCAACGTGGTAACCGGATGCTTATTGTGCCAACTTATTTGCTCTTCAATTTTCATGTCTAAATATATGAGCAATACTAAAGCAACCCAAGGTAAATTTTGCATATAGACATACCCGAATATAAACTATAAGTGATTCGTCAAAACATTGGTAACCCTTGAATATTTGTTGCACTACTCATAATGAATCACTGAAAGCCTCAATATGTATAGCACCTATAGCAAGTAAAAGAGTCAATCTGAATAACAATGCATATTCAGCCTTGATTAATCATGCATAAAAATATTCTAAGCGGCATGAGGCTTCAAAAATAGTACCATAAAGAGATATATAAACAACACCAACACTTTGGCTATTGCTATGAATTGAACCATCAAAACATAATCTCCATAGTACTAGAGAGACAAAACTAATATTATTATTATGCATGACATTAATCCGATGTTCAGTAATAAAATCAGCTATGATTTGGCCTTTTATAGATCTCAAAGATGCATAAGCCAAATCATATCCAAACAAAGTATAAGCCCACTAACCAATTCTGCAGCTATGAATTGGTCTATGCAGCATATATTCAATGACAACGGTCATGATGTCTCAACTCCATTCAATCATAGTATAGGCATACATATAAATTTTCATGAGCACGTACCTTGTCTCGCTCTCCAATCGAACTAAGGACGATGTTAGAATACTACATCGGCCATGCATTGACATACTCTTAAGACGATAGATAAATATCGATCATTACCATGTAAACTTCATTCAAAGCACATATAGCCGAAATAAACAAATGAAATGACAAATCAAGTATTTCGACCCGTTGGATCGGCAACAAACTTGTAGCTAATCAAATGTATAGTGACTTGGTAATACCCTTTCATGACGTAAGAAATTATATTGCACCCATGGATTAAAATAAGCCCATTGAGGGTTACCAATCATACCTGATGACGAATTCCATGGCATAGGCATCAACGACATAGTTGAAGAATATGGATAATGTGTGGACCGAAGATGTTGAAACCTTCGGCTTGGTCCTTCATAGTTTTCACTCTTTTCCTTCTTCATCTTTGCCACACGTCGTGTAATGGATGCTTTCACATAATTCTTATTTTGAGCACTTCCTTTGGGAACCCATGCCATGTTCCTTTCTTCAAGTTCTTGTGCACTAAGTTTTTGTAATTCCCTCTTTTGCCAATAGGATAAGCCGAGTGGGCATCTCGACTGTGATTCTGTTTTGACCAATGGCAATTCCTTTTTGGCCTTGTGCACTCTCAACTTCTTTTCTTCAGATTTGGCACTTCGACTCTCAATAATTGGTTGCTTTGTCTCATTGTCTTTAGTAGCCAATGTCAACACATTAATTGGCTCTTTTTCATTTGAGATCAAATCTGAAGTTGCATTCTTACGACCATCTCTTTTAACACGGTAAACTTGCTTGACCTCCTCTTTCTTCTTCCTTGAGCTCTGGACCGATTCCTTATGATTGAAGCGGTCTTTAACATGTGATTGTTCAAATGTTGATCTTCTCAGAGCTGCATAATATTTGTGAGCTGGTCTAAAATAAGATGGAGAATGTGCCCTTGTATCATACATGTCCCATGATGGATATGGATCTATATGAGCATAGGGAGGCACCCACGGCATTGGCATTGGCGGCCTAAAATAAGTATATGAATATGTTGCATTAAAAATCTCACTTTGCCAATACGAATCCTCATATTTGCGCCTTGGGGGTGATCTTGGTTTCTTTCCAGGATTGAGCTGGTAAGCATTCTTCTCTTCACTCTTCTTTTGATATTTATCCAATAGTTCAGCAAAGGTGATTTTTGATCTCTTACACTTGCGCTTATTTCGGCCTTTGTTTTCTTTTGATTTGCTTTCGTCGATCATTGGATTTTCTTGCTGCCCCCCAGTCCTTGGCGTCTCCATTGTAGCTTCGATGGAATTCTCGCCCTCAAGATTATGCTCTTCAACAACTTGATTACTTGAAAGCTTGATCCCATCATCTGTAGTTTTTACCTTCTCTTTAAATTGATCGGCTTGAAGCAGCCGATGCAAAAACATTTTGCCATCAGGACCAATTGGAATAGACTCGTCATCTGTTGGTGTCTCAAAAAATTATAATCGTCCTTTATCAATGGCCGATTTAACTATTTGACGGAACATGTTGCAATCCTCAAAATTATGCTTGGACGAATCATGCAACTTACAATACAATCCTCCCTGGACAAATGGCTCAACATGGTGATCAAGAATTCTAATATAATTATTTCTCAACAACAAATCAAATATTTGATCACACATGCTGGAATTGAAGGTATACTTCTTGTTTTTTAGTCGATCTTGTTGTGTGAACGGCTTTGGAGATAATCAAATGAATGGTTCAGATTTGGAATCTCCCCATTCGGCTATGCATTGTGTTTTCCACTCTATCTCCGATGTCTTTGGATAAGATATTATATTAGCATCGGTTTTCTCAATAGAATTTAACCTTGGCTTTAAATTTCTGAAACGAAGATATTTAGAACATAGATGTCTCAGTTGAGACCAAGTGTAAGCCAAGTAATTAATAAGCAAAGCTACCCAATTAGATATGAGCTTTAGATAAAGCAATGGGGAAAGCCTTGGCTGCAATAATTCTTCACTATCGGTCTTTCTGAATGGTGCAATATGTTGCCCGATATGCTTTGTGACAATCTGATTGCTAACAAATAAATTACCCTTCTTCATTGGTCTCTCAATATTTCTTATGAAGATTTTTGTAATACATGCATCAACAACTAAGTCATGACCAAATCTGAAAATAGGTAAATTAATTGCTAGACATACCTCTTCAAATATGTTGGGAGAGCATGATGGTGGTATGACTTGAAGAATATCTTGCTCCTCCTTCGGATAGCTCCCCAACACCTTGTCATCATCTTTTTCTTGATTTGGTGCATCATTAGTTTCAAGATCTTCGTCCAACAAACTTTCTTCGGCTGCTTGTTCTTGTTCTTGAAGCTCATCAATTTCCATGGCACGGAACTCATAGGGCAGGAAGTAGGTTCCATTAACTTCAGAAAAATCAAGCATGGCTGTCTTGCTATACTTTCCATGCCCTTTCTTAATAATGTTTGCCTCTTTGGAATTGATGGATTCGGAATATATATAACTTGATTCGGCTTTTTCAACCGAAACACTTTTAGTTTCCGAATCATCATTCTTTTCGCCGGTTATATCAATTGGCAAGGCTTCTTTTCTTTGAGCTAATTCCCTATCAATTCTCTCTTGGCAAAGTACTTGCACCCTATCGCGCAAAGCTTTAACTCCCCTCTCGATTTCATCCCGCTCTAGTGTAGTTTGCCCCCCAATGCTTTTAGGATCTTTCGGCAATGAACTGTTAGTGTTGCCGAAATTTTGCAACTGTGTAGGGGGTGTATAATATGCTGCGGTACTAGGTGGAGGTGTATGAACTTCTGTATAACGATATGCTCTCTCGCCAATTCTATCGGTTGATGAAGTTTTATCTTCTTGCAAAACTCTAGCCTTTATTGCAGCATAATCAGGAAACAACCCCTTTTCATATTGTTCAAGGAAAATAGCACTAATCCTCTTGTTTTGAGCCAAGCTCTTTTTAATGCAGCCACAACCGCTTCTGGAAGAGATTGCTCCGCAATACTTTCAGTTTCTTTCGGCAATGATTCGCGAGTGTTGCCGAAATTCTCAAATTGTGTAGAGTATGCATTATATGCTACAGTATTTGATGACGGCACATGTGTTCCTGTAAAATTTTCACTTATTCGGTTATGACCATGAAGAGGCGTGGCCGAATTATGAACATCTACAGTTGCATACGGTGCTGAAAAATTACGAACATGAGGTGTAGCATATGATGGTTGAGAGTAACTGGCCGAATAGCTAGTAGTAGCATGGCCAATTCTCCCATCCATCGACAAGGTTGGATTCACATAATGCAAATTGGTTGCCGATGAATAAAAAGGTGAAACACTTTCTTGTATGCTATTGGAAATTTTAACATGAGGTGTTTCAAATTGATTAACCAAACCCATCATGTTGTTCATCGGCATATGGATTTGTGGGGTTGCCGATGCATGAGAGTTTGGATACATATGTTGTACGTTGCTAAAATCATAAGAATTTAAAGCATGAAGATTGTTTTGCATCGGTCCTTGCGCATAATTAGATGCACGATTGATAAAACTAGGGCTAGCCGATACATTGTGCTCATTAGGTGATCCAGCAACAACACATGGATTATTTGCATCTACCAAGGGGAATTGGGTGTTCATATTACCTTTGTAGATTGCAGCAACTTGATGACGATCTCTTCGTAGCAAGAACGGGCCGGAGACCGTTCAAATCTTCATCCCCAGCAGAGTCGCCAAAAAGTGTGTTCGCACACGAACACGTCACCGTGTACCCTCGACGCCGGGGGCGATGCACCGCAGCTCACGTCGAAGGAGACCCGTACGGAAGCGCGGTACGCAGGCAATCCGGCGGGTGCTTTTGAGGACCCGAAATCCCACACGCCCGGGAGGGACCCCGTCAGGGCGCACGGCGGCTATGGGCTGCCCTATGTTGACCTGATCACCCCTAGGGCCTCGAGGTTCGCCGCCCTGCAACAAGAAGAACAGACGAAGAACGAGGAAGAAGAAGAACTAGGGTTAAGGAAAAAGATAAAAGGTAAAAAAAGTGGTAGATTATTTGTTCGATTGTGTGTTGTTTAATCGGCCGTCACCTCTCATCTATTTATGAGGCGACTGGACTTCCCATACAAGAAAAGGACTAAAAAGTCCATCCAAAACGTCAAAAAACCCTAACCTAACTCGGACAGGAATTTTTGGCAATTTCCCGGATCAACTCGGTCTCACCGATTAGTTTGCTTCGGTCCCACGGAGTGAACGTTGCAAACTTTCTGTAATTTTTCGGATCAACTCGTTCTCACCGAGTCAATCAACTCGGTTGGTCCAAAATGACTCTGTAGCTTCTGTTTTTGACCTTGTTTTGCCTCCACAGGTTGCATACGACCTCGGATTAAGACGATTTTTATATCAAAATCAACCGATTCGATGAGACGCACAACATTCATGTCGAAACGTTTTCCATAAGAGGCCATGTTAACTGAGTTTATGGACATTTTATAATCTGATGTCAATATGAGCTTCTCTGAACTTGTCATAAATTTTGCATCTGAGCTCTGTTTAAGACTGAGGGAGTCCTGGATTAGGGGGTGTTCGGATAGCCGGACTATACCTTCAGCCGGACTCCCGGACTATGAAGATACAAGATTGAAGACTTCGTCCCGTGTCCGGAAGGGACTTTCCTTGGCGTGGAAGGCAAGCTTGGCGATGCGGATATTCAAGATCTCCTACCATTGTAACCGACTTTGTGTAACCCTAACCCTATCTGGTGTCTATATAAACCGGAGGGTTCTAGTCCGTAGGACAACTCCATCATACAGCAACCATACCATAGGCTAGCTTCTAGGGTTTAGCCTCCTTGATCTCGTGGTAGATCCACTCTTGTACTACCCATATCATCAATATTAATCAAGCAGGAGTAGGGTTTTACCTCCATCGAGAGGGCCCAAACCTGGGTAAACTTCGTGTCCCTTGTCTCCTGTTACCGTCCGGCCTAGATGCACAGTTCGGGACCCCCTACCCGAGATCCGCCGGTTTTGACACCAACATTGGTGCTTTCATTGAGAGTTCCTCTATGTCGTCGCTTTTAGGCCCGATGGCTCCGTTGATCATCAGCAACGATGCAGTCCAGGGTGAGACTTTTCTCCCCGGACAGATCTTCGTCTTCGGTGGCTTCGCACTGCGGGCCAATTCGTTTGGCCGCCTGGAGCAGATCGAAAGCTACGCCCCTGGCCATCAGGTCAGGTTTGGAAGTTTGAACTACACGGCTGACATCCGCGGGGACTTGATCTTCGACGGATTCGAGCCACAGCCAAGCGCGCTGCACTGTCTCGACGGGCAGGATCTAGCTCTGCCGCCGAACAGTGCCCAGGAGCCCGCACGCGCGTCGGCCCCGACCCTTAATTCGGAACCGGCGGCGCTGATCGAGGGTGAGCGGTTAGACGTCACCCCGGGGGCTGCGATCTCAGAAGCGATCGAGCCGAACGCCAGCCCCGCACTCTGCATGACCCGTGACTCCGAGGATCCGGATTCCCCTCCGGACTCCGAACCTCCCGCGCCCCTGCCAATCGAATCCGATTGGGCGCCGGTCATGGAGTTCACCACCGCGGACATCTTTCAGCACTCGCCCTTTGGCGACATCCTGAACTCACTAAAGTCTCTCTCTGTATCGGGAGAGCCCTGGCCGGACTATGGCCAGCAAGGATGGAATACGGACGATGAAGAAATTCAAACCCCACCCACCACCCACTTTGTAGCCACTATCGACGATTTAACCGACATGCTTGACTTCGACTCCGAAGACATCGACGGTACGGACGACGATGCAGGAGGAGAACAGGAACCAACACCTGTAGGGCGATGGAAGGCCACCTCGTCATATGATATATATATATGGTGGATACTCCAAAAGATGGAGATGGAGATGGAACAGCGGAGGATGATACCTCCAAGAAACAGCCAAAGCGCCGACGTCAGCGGCGTCGCTCTAAATCTCGCCAAAGCAAAAACGGTGATTCCGGCACGGGAGATAATACTACCCCGGATAGCGCCGAAGAACACCCCCTCCAACAAGATTCGGCACAGGAAGATGGAGAAGCCAGCCCTCGTGAGAGGGCGGCAGACCGAGAGGTTGAGGACGATAACTACATGCCTCCCTCTGAAGACGAGGCAAGCCTCAACGACGACGAATTTGTCGTACCATCAGACCCCGCCGAACAAGAGCGTTTCAAGCGCAGGCTTTTAGCAAGCTCCTGCGAGCTGCGTCGTGATATGGCCCAGTATAGAGGCGCCGCACACACACTATGCTTCACAGATGAAGTAATGGATCATAAAATCCCTGAGGGCTTTAAACCCGTAAACATCGAATCATACGATGGCACAACAGATCCCGCGGTCTGGATCGAGGATTATCTCCTCCATATCCACATGGCCCGTGGTGATGATCTACACGCCATCAAATACCTCCCACTCAAACTTAAGGGACCGGCCCGACATTGGCTCAACAGCCTGCCAGCAGACTCAATCGGTTCTTGGGAGGACCTGGAAGCCGCATTCCTCGACAACTTCCAGGGCACTTATGTGTGGCCACTGGATGCCGATGACCTAAGCCACATAATCCAGCAGCCAGAGGAATCAGCCAGACAATTCTGGACACGGTTCCTAACAAAGAAAAACCAGATAGTCGGTTGTCCGGACGCTGAGGTCCTAGCAGCCTTCAAGCATAATATCCGCGTCGAATGGCTTGCCCGGCACCTGGGACAGGAAAAGCCGAAATCTATGGCAGCCCTCACGACACTCATGACCCGCTTTTGCGCGGGAGAAGACAGCTGGCTAGGTCGCAGTAACAACTTAGCAAAGAACCCTGGTAATTCGGATACTAAGGACAAAAGTGGCAAGACACGCCGGAACAAGCAAAAGCGCCGTGTTAACAGCGATAGCAACGAGGATACGACAGTAAATGCTGGATTCAGAGGCTATAAATCCGGTCAGCAGAAAAAGCCATTCAAAAGGAATACTCAGGGCCCGTCCAGTTTGGACCGAATACTCGACCGCTTGTGCCAGATACATGGCACCCCCGAAAGGCCAGCAAATCACACCAACAAGGATTGTTGGGTGTTCAAGCAGGCAGGCAAGTTAAGAGCCGAAAACAGAGACAGGGGGCCGCACAGCAATGACAAGGAGGAGCCCAGGCCGCCGAACAGTAGTGGACAGAAGGGTTTTTCCCCACAAGTGCGGACGGTGAACATGATATACGCAACCCACATTCCCAAGAGGGAGCGGAAGCGTGCGCTACGAGACGTATACGCGCTGGAGCCAGTCGCTCCAAAGTTCAACCCATGGTCCTCCTGCCCGATCACCTTTGATCGAAGGGACCATCCCACTAGCATCCGTCACGGCGGGTTTGCTGCATTGGTTCTTGACCCAATTATCGACGGATTTCATCTCACAAGAGTCCTCATGGACGGCGACAGCAGCCTGAACCTGTTTTACCAGGATACAGTGCGGAAAATGGGCATCGATCCCTCGAGGATCAAGCCCACAAAAACGACCTTTAAAGGCGTTATACCAGGTGTAGAGGCCAGCTGCATAGGCTCAGTAACACTTGAAGTGGTCTTTGAATCTCCGGACAATTTCCGAAGCGAAGAGTTAATCTTCGATATAGTCCCGTTTCGCAGTGGCTATCACGCCCTGCTCGGACGAACCGCATTTGCAAAATTCAATGCGGTGCCGCACTACGCATATCTCAAGCTCAAGATGCCAGGCCCCCTGGGAGTAATTACGGTCAATGGAAACACCGAGCGCTCCCTCCGAACGGAGGAACACACAGCGGCCCTCGCAGCAGAAGTACAAAGCAGCCTTCTTAGGCAATTCTCCAGTCCGGCAGTTAAAAAGCCAGACACCGCCAAGCGCGCCCGGAATAACCTATAGCAAGGCCGCCTGGCACATTCTGAGCAGGCATAGCAGTGCGACCCCAACCCCAGCCCTCGCAACATAGCGAAACCAGTGCATCGTGTACATAACTACGCTCTCGAAATACCATGGGCGAAGGGGAAGGGGCACAATATTGGCAAACCCAAAATACGGCCTAAAACATACTAGGGGCTGCCAAATTTTTTCTTTTCTCTTACTTTCAGGACTCCATACTTCGGACGACCTGTTCGGCGATTCAACCGCCGCACAAACGATGCAAGACCCAGGAAAGCAGACAAGCCATGCCGCACTACGGAACCCCAAGGTGGTCTCTGTTACGAGCAGTATACCTGTTTTTGAATACAATTCCACGGCCTGCCCCTGGCAAGGACATGTTAAATAGTCCAGTATCTTTTGCTTATCGCACTATTTGTATCGTTCTGCTCCGATAGCAGCCTCTTTATAAACAATGCATAGCTTTTTTGTCTGTTTTTTGCATTATCCCCTTTTTATATATATGTTCATCAATGACACGTGGCACCCGTACACTGTGGTACGGCAAATACACCAGGGGCTTCAGTACCCCGTAACATGGTGTAAGAAGTCCGAACACTTCATAAGTGCGGCACCCCGAACTTATAGCACTATATGCATCGGCTCCGAATCATGATTTGGGTCAATAGTTGGGTTTGCCCGGCTCCTATGTTTTGGTGCCTTACGTTCCGCTATATCGGCTAAGGTAGCACTAGGAGAACCACTGTGATTGTGCCCCGGTTGAGCTGGGTTATGCACCTCAGTGGAGAAAGCTAAAACTGCTTGTCATGATGAGGCGAGAGTCCGGTCGCTGTTCGAGAGGTTTTTCGAGTCCCTAAAGACTTATGCCGCTTCGAGCGAGGAGCCGGCTTTGTCCGACCAAGGCGTGGATAGCGCCCCGAATTCGGTCTTCCGAACTAGGGGCTTCGCCGAAATTTAAAATTATAAAGTTCTATGGCTAAGTGAGAGTGTTCAAGCATTATAGTCCGATTGCCTGGTTCGTTGTGCTGAGCGCCTCCCTCGAAGGACCCAACTATGGGAAAAAGAGCGCTCATGTTTATCCCGAACACCCCAGCACTAGTGGCATGGGGGCGGAAGCCGACGACTCGCCATCTCTCAATTTTTTGATAAACGGCCACACAGAGAATGATATTTTAAATTTAACAAGCATTGCTTAGCGCAAATGAACAAGTTTTCAGCGCACAGGATAAACACGAGCGAGTTCATTCAAAAATTACATCCTTGGTACATTCATCCGCCACAAGGCGGGCACCCGCAAGAACATCCTTATAATAGTTCTCGGGCTTGCGATGCTCCTTCCCCGGCGGCGGCCCGTCCCTCACAAGCTTCTCACCATCTAGCTTACCCCAGTGCACCTTTGCACGGGCAAGGGCCCTACGGGCACCTTCGATGCAGACGGAGCACTTGACGACGTCGAGCCTTGGACAGGCCTCCACCAGCCGCCGCACCAGCCTGAAGTAGCTCCCAGGCAGGGCCTCTTCGGGCCACAGCCGAACTATGAAGCCCTTCATGGCCTGTTCGGCCGCCTTGTGGAGCTCGACCAGCTGTTTCAGCTGGTCGCTCAAGGGCACAGGGTGTCTGGCCTCAGCATACTGAGACCAGAACACCTTCTCCGTCGAGCTGCCCTATTCAGCTCAGTAGAATGCGGCGGCGTCGGATACGCTGCGGGGAAGATCTGCGAACGCCCTTGGAGAGCTCCGGATTCGGGTAAGTAACAAGTAGTTTACTTTTATATTTCTGCTTTGCATAAAGAATGCCTTACCTGCTGCTATCATTTTCATCTCCTCCAACTCTTGGAGGGCCTTTTGGGCTTCGGCCTTGGTAAACTTGGCAGTCTCAGAGGCCGCCGCGAGTTCGTACGCTTGCGTTTTTGACTCAAGCTCCAAACTCTCATGTTTTTTCATAAGAGTCTGAAGCTCTTGCCGCACCTCGCCGACCTGGGCCTCAAGTTTCTCTCGCTCGGTGCGCTCCGCGGCCGCTTTCTTTTTGGCCTCGGACAACGCCTGCTTAAGGGTCGCCACCTCAGTCGTGGCCCCTACAATAAGCAGTACAATCCTGTTATTTTTTGCAATCATGTCTTTTTATAGGCATTCTCTCAGTAAGGTATTTCTTACCTTCTTTCTCCTTGAGCTGCCGCTTGGCAAGGCCGAGCTCTTGCTCGGTCCGCTCAAGGCCCTGTTTCAGGGCACCCACCTCCGCAGTTAGTGCGGCAGTGGCTAGCAGCGAAGCCTGCATACGCATATTCGACTCTTTTTTTAGACTCCTGCGAATTTTAATAGATCCTCTATTCGGCTTTTCCTTTCGAACGCCAAACAGAGCATCAGGGGCTACTGTCTATGCGGTTATAAACTTACGTATTTTTTACTTACCTCGAAGCCTGTTAGAAGGCTAGCGCAAGCTTCGTTCAGTCCGCTTTTGGCAGACTGAACCTTCCGGATCACCGTACTCATAATAGTATGGTGCTCCTCGTCGATGGAGGCGCCGTCAAGCACCTCCAGCAGACTGTCCGGCACCTTCGGTTGGACGGAGGCCTCCGGCTTAGAAGGCTTGCTCCTCTTGACAGGAGTTCGCCTGCCGCGGTCCGGAACCGTTGAAGATTCCTGCGCGGTGTCCGGCTCAAAGCCGGACTTGGAGCCCTGGGGGGTTTTGTCCCCTTTACTCCTGGAGTCCGGGAGGTCGCCTTGCAGCTCCTCCAGGACCACCTCCTCCTGCCCCGGAGCTTGTCGCGACGCCACTTCGGCGTCGTCTGCAGTGCGGGGGGAGACAGCGAGCGGAACTGAGTTCACGTCCGACGAATCCAGGGAGCCGCTCGATGACTCATCGAGTTTGGCCCGGGGTGGGCTGCACAATTATTTTCGGCATTAGGGAAAGCTGAACAACAAAAGAATATCATGAGTCACTCTGGTATCCGAATACTTACGATTTCGCCGGGCGCTTGGCCCTGTCCGGCCACTCCTCGTCATCCTCGCTGGCGTTGGGGGAGTAGTCCGGCGGAGGGGTCTTCCTCTTCTTGGACCCTCCGGCCTCCCCCGTTGGGGCGGCCTTCCTTTTCTTTCCTCCCCCCGCTGGAGGGGGAGAGGTTTCTTCTTCCTCCTCCTCGTTTTCACGGGAGGAGAGCGTCTCGGACTCGTCAGATGACGAGTCCGACACCACCATGTCATGGGCACTCTTTCGAGTCCCCGTGGCCTTCTTCTTCTTGGCCTTCTTCTCCGGCACCACATAAGGCGCCGGAGCCAGCAGCTTCACTAGGAGAGCAGGGGCTGGGTCTTCGGGCAAGGGAGCCGGACAGTTAATCGGTCCGGATATCACCTGACAAGCCTGTCAAAGGTAAGGGAGTTTAGATCCCGCATAGAGTCAAACTATGAAAAAACTTAAACATCCTGTGAAGGGTGGAAATAGCTTACCTCGCTAGCGTGAAGCTGCGAGCTGTATCCGCGGTCCTCGGAGGCGGATGTGGGAGCCTCGGCGCCTTTGGTTAGCACCTTCCAGACGTCTTCATACGTCGTGTCGAAGAGCCTGTTGAGGGTTTGGTGTTGCGCCGGGTTGAATTCCCACAGAGTAAAGTCCCGTTGTTGACACGGGAGGATCTGGCGGACGAGCATAATCTGGACCACATTAACGAGCTTGATCGGCTTGTTCACCAGGGACTGGATGCATGTTTGCAGTCCGGTCACCTCTTTTTCGTCACCCCACGACAGGCCCGTCTCTTTCCAGGACATAAGCCGCGTGGGGGGTCCGGATCGGAACTCAGGGGCTGCGACCCATTTTGGATCGCGTGGCTCGGTGATATAAAACCACCCGGATTGCCACCCCTTTAGGGTCTCCACAAAAGAGCCCTCGAGCCATAGGACATTGGCTATCTTGCCCGCCATGGCGCCTCCGCACTCCGCCTGGCTGCCGCGCACCACCTTGGGCTTGACGTTGAAGGTCTTGAGCCAGAGGCCGAAATGGGGGCGGACGCGGAGGAAAAACTCGCACACGACGATAAACGCCGAGATGTTGAGGACGAAGTTTGGGGCCAGATCGTGGAAATCCAGGCCGTAGTAGAACATGGGCCCCCGGACGAATGGGTGGAGTGGAAAACCCAGTCCGCGGAGGAAGTGGGGAAGGAAAACTACCCTCTCATGGGGCCTTGGGGTGGGGAGAAGCTGCCCCTCCTCGGGAAGCCGGTGCGCGATGTCCTTGGACAAGTATCCGGCCTTCCTTAGCTTCTTGACATGGCCCTCCGTGACGGAGGAGACCATCCACTTGCCTCCCGCTCCGGACATTGCTGGAGAAGGTTGAGGTGGGGAGTGCGGGCTTGGGCGCTGGAGCTCAGGTGCGCAGAAGATGGATAGGCAAAGGAGGAAGAAGGCGTAGGTAAAAAGGTGGATCCTTATCCCCTTATATGGGCGGATGCGGCTATGCGTCCCCACCAGCCTAGTAAAACTCGCTTGCCTCCCAAGCGCCGTGATAAATGGCACGGTTGGGTTACCCACATCCGTATTGATGAGAATCCCGTAAATGGGGGACACGATCTCTGCTTTGACAAGACGTGCCAAGGAAACCGCCTCGCAAAACACGCTGAGGTAGAAGAGTAAAAACGATTCAAGAAAAGGACTTGGCCATGGTGTGATGTCACGCTACAGAATACGTGAGCAGATTAGATTTGTGTTAATATTATTCTCTCTATGGCAATATGTGGAAACTTATTTTGCAGAGCCGGACACTATCCTTGGTGTTTAAAATCTTCTTGAAGAACTTGGAGAAGGAACCCGCCTTGCAATGCCGAATACAATTTGCGCGCCGGACTCGTCGTCATTGAAGCCTGGTTCAGGGGCTACTGAGGGAGTCCTGGATTAGGGGGTGTTCGGATAGCCGGACTCCCGGACTATGAAGATATAAGATTGAAGACTTCGTCCCGTGTCCGGAAGGGACTTTCCTTGGCGTGGAAGGCAAGCTTGGCGATGCGGATATTCAAGATCTCCTACCATTGTAACCGACTTTGTGTAACCCTAACCCTATCCGGTCTCTATATAAACCGGAGGGTTCTAGTCCGTAGGACAACTCCATCATACAACAACCATACCATAGGCTAGCTTCTAGGGTTTAGCCTCCTTGATCTCGTGGTAGATCCACTCTTGTACTACCCATATCATCAATATTAATCAAGCAGGAGTAGGGTTTTACCTCCATCGAGAGGGCCCGAACCTGGGTAAACTTCATGCCCCTTGTCTCCTGTTATCGTCCGGCCTAGACGCACAGTTCGGGACCCCCTACCCGAGATCCGCCGGTTTTGACACCGACAAAGACCATCTTCATATCCATCTTGATCTTCTCAAAGAGAGCCATCCCATGGTGACTTACAATCATAAGTTTGAATTAATCTTGACATAGCTTTAAGCAACTTTTACGATTGTGCCATTTTTGGGCGTCAACAGTAATGTGGTACTGCGTTAAAACGAGTGAACGCCGCTCTTCCAAGCAGGGCTTGATAGCCACTTCGGAATGGAGCGATGTTGAAGTTTAACTTTTCGCTTCGGAAGTTGTCGGGAGAACCGAATACAACCTCTAGTAATAGAGAACCCGTGCAGCGGGCCTCTGGGCCTGGTATTACTCCCTTGAGGGTAGTATTATTGTGGCTGATTTTTGTCGGGTCTGTCCCCATTTCGCGGACTGTGTCCTGATATATCGGATTAAGACTACTGCCGCCATCCATAAGGACTCGTGTGAGATGGTATCCGTTTACACTTGTCGGGTCTAACACCAAGGCAGCCAATCCTTCATTCTGGATACTTGTCGGGTGATCCCTGCGATCAAAGGTGATCGGGCAGGCCAACCAGGGGTTGAACTTAGGGGTGACGGGCTCTACGGCGCGTGTGTCTCGGAGTGCATGTTTGCTTCTCCTCTTCATCACCTGGATCATGTTTACTGTTTTAACCTCTGTTGGGAATTTTTTCTGTCCCCCAGTGCTTTGCTGGCGAGGCTCATCCTCGTCTTCACTTGGTGTCTCCCTCCCCTTGTGTTCGGCGTTTAGCTTACCGACCTGCTTGAAGACCTAGCATTCTCTATGGGTGTGATTTGCAGGTTTATCGGGGGTGCCATGAATCTGACATAGTTTGTCTAGAATCTTGTATAGGCTGGATGGTCCATCTCTGCTGCCAGGCTTTTTCCGCTGACCCGGTCGAGAGCCCCAGAATCCGGCGTTTACTGCTGTATTATCTGGGTTGTCTTCTGTATTTCGACGCTTGCTTTTACTGCGTCGTGGTTTTCCATTGCCATCCCTGACTTCGGATGTGCTTGGGTCGCTGGTGCTACTGCGGGCTAACCAACTATCTTCGCCCGCGCAAAAGCGGGTCATGAGGCTTGTCAGGGCTGCCATTGTTCTTAGTTTTTCTTGGCCGAGGTGTCTGGCGAGCCATTCGTCTCGGACACTGTGCTTGAAAGCTGCTAAGGCATTGGCGTCCGGGCAGTCGACGATTTGGTTCTTCTTAGTGAGGAACCTGTTCCAAAGCTTCCGGGCTGACTCTCCGGGCTGTTGAATTATGTGACTTAAATCGTCTGCATCCGGAGGTCGGACATAGGTCCCTTGAAAATTAGCCCGAAAAGCATCCTCGAGCTCCTCCCAACTTCCAATTGAGTTTTCGGGGAGGCTTTTCAGCCAGTGCTAAGCTGGTCCTTTAAGCTTGAGGGGCAAGTACTTGATGGCATGGAGATCGTCTCCGCGAGCCATATGGATATGGAGGATAAAGTCCTCAATCTAGACCACAGGGTCTGTGGTCCCGTCGTGCGCCTCTATGTTCACTGGTTTGAATCCTTCCGAAAATTCGTTGTCCAGCACCTCATCGGTGAAACATAAGTGGTGTGCGGCACCCCTGTATTTGGATGTATCATGGCATTCGGACGGTTGTAGTATTCGGTTTTGATTTTGTGCCAGAGCGCGCTTCCTAGATCCGTAGATGGATCTGGTCAAGTCGGTCTTTCGATGCAAGTCATCATGTGGAGCGTGTGCTGACTTATGTGCGGCCCTGTTGGCCGCTCTATTGCGGCCACAAGGTGGTTGATCTGACCGGTTGGCCGTTTTATTTTTCGGCTGTGTGGGCGCTAAGGCCTCAGCGTCGAATTCGGGCAGTAGCTTGCGCTTTGGATAGCTCTTTGTGTGGTAACTTCCACCATACTTTTCTTCATTGTCAAGCACTTTGTTCCATCTGCTGTTGTGCGTATTTTGTGCGGCCTTAAGCCTTTACTTTTGCTTCTTCAGAATCCTCGTGGTGGCAATAAGCCTTCTGCGGAGGTTCTCTTGTTCCAAGTGCCTTTCCGGGATGATGTGTGCATCTTCGTCCAGACCGTTTTCCTCTTCGGAGGGAGGTTGATGAGTTTTATCCTCAGCGTCGCCGTGTTCGGACAGCGGATCTGTACTATGTTCGCCGTTTGCTAGTTCATCCTGCTCTGCCGCTGGGTCGATGTGGTCGTCGTTTCCTCTGGAGTCGACTCGGGTGTTATTTTCTCTTTCGCTGTTATCGTTGTTTTTGCCGAGGCGGGATTTGGAGCTACGCCGACGCTTTGTTTGCTTCTCGATGGAGCTGTTCTTCGCTGCATCCTTCCGTTCCTCGTCATTGTTTTCTTTGGGTGTATCCACCATGTATATGCCATGTGATGAAGTGGCTGTCCAGCGTCCCGTGGGCAATGGTTCCTGTTCGTCTCCTACATCGTCGTCCATACCGTCGATGTCTTCGGAGTCGAAGTCAAGCATGTCGGTTAAATCGTCGACAATGGCTACTAAGTGGGTGGTGGGTGGGGAGAGAATTTCTTTGTTGTCCACATCCCATTCTAGCCGGACATAGTTCGGCCAAGGTTCTCCTGACAGGGAGAGAGACCTTAATGAATTTAGCACACCGCCGAAAGGCGAGTGCTGAAAGATATCCGCGGAGGTAAACTCCATGATCGGCGCCCAATCGGATTCGATAGGCACGGATGCAGGCGGCTCGGAGTCCGTGGCAGGAGATGAATCCAGTGGTTCGGCAACACGACTCTCGTAAGGGGTGAAGTCAGTATCCGGCTCTATCGTCACCGAGAGTGCGGCCTCCATGGCGGGGTCTATCCACCCGTCCTCGAATGGCGCAATTTGCTCTGGATTGAGGGCCCGAGTAGCTGCAGGTGTGATCTCCCAAACACTGTCCGACGGCAGAGCGAAATCATGCTCGTCATGATCGTGCGGTGCACCTGGCATGGGCTCCAATCTGTCGAAGATCAAGTCTCCGCGTATGTCGGCAGTGTAATTCCAGTTTCCAAATCTGACCTGGTGGCTAGGGGCGTAGCTCTTGATATGCTCCAGATGGCCAAGCGAGTTGGCCCGCAGTGCGAAGCCGACAAATATGAAGATCTGTCCGGGGAGGAAAACCTCACCCTGGACCGCATCGTTACCGGTGATCGAAGGAGCCATCAAGCCCTACGGCGACGGCACAGTGGAACTCTCAGTGAAAGCACCAATGTCGGTGTCAAAACTGGTGGATCTCGGGTAGGGGGTCCCGAACTGTGCGTCTAAGGCGGATGGTTATAGGAGGCGGGGGGCACAATGTTTACCTAGGTTCAGGCCCTCTCGATGGAGGTAATACCCTACTTCCTGCTTGATTGATCTTGATGATAAGAGTATTACAAGAGTTGATCTACCACGAGATCGTAGAGGCTAAACCCTAGAAGCTAGCCTATGGTATGATTGTTGTTCTCGTCCTACGGACTAAACCCTCCGGTTTATATAGAAACCGGAGGGGGCTAGGGTTACACAGAGTCGGTTACAAGGGAGGATATCTAGATATCCGTATTGCCAAGCTTGCCTGTCGGTGTCAAAACCGGCGGATCTCGGGTAGGGGGTCCCGAACTGTGCGTCAAGGTCGGATGGTAACAGGAGACAAGGGACACGATGTTTACCCAGGTTCGGGCCCTCTCGATGGAGGTAAAACCCTACTCCTGCTTGATTAATATTGATGATATGGGTAGTACAAGAGTAGATCTACCACGAGATCAAGGAGGCTAAACCCTAGAAGCTAGCCTATGGTATGACTGTGTATGATGATGGTTCTCCCCTACGGACTACGACCCTCCGGTTTATATAGACACCGGATAGGGTTAGGGTTACACAGAGTCGGTTACAATGGTAGGAGATCTTGAGTATCCGCATCGCCTAGCTTGCCTTCCACGCCAAGGAAAGTCCCTTCCGGACACGGGACGAAGTCTTTAATCTTGTATCTTCATAGTCCAGGAGTCCGGCGAAGGTATAGTCCGGCGAAGGTATAGTCCGGCTATCCGAACACCCCCTAATCCAGGACTCCCTCAGTAGCCCCTGAACCAGGCTTCAATGACGACGAGTCCGGCGCGCAAATTGTCTTCGTCATTGCAAGGCGGGTTCTTTCCCGAATTCTATGTACCTGTACGAATAACGTCCGATTTTTATAGCGCTCCTCGGCTTCTGCGCCCAATAATGGCTGTCTTCCACGTGTTGAACGAATGCGAAAAGCCCGGGGCGTTCTTACATCCACACCCCTAGCCATACAAATGAGCCGCCTATTTAATGGGATGGGGATTTAGATCCGAACCGCATCTTCTCCTCTCCGCGAGTTATCATCAGAGCTTTCCCAGCTAAGGTCCATTCCAACATGGTCAGCCGTCGCAGCTCCTCCCCTCGCCCTTCCGGTCCCAAGCCCGGGGATTGGGAGAGTTGCACCATTCCACATAGCGAGTTAGTGTCGCTTCAGGCCAAGGGATTCCTCCCTCAGGCATACATGGTCCCGGTCCGAGCCGGTCTCGCCACCTACCGTGGCGGAAAACAAGCAGAGAACACCCCCAATCCTTCTAAAGGAGAACGGGTGTGCCTTGTTCCCTATCTGATAAGGGGACTGGGATTTCCAATCCACCCATTTCTCCGCGGGCTTCTGGAGTTCTATGGCCTCCAGCTGCATCATCTCACGCCCGGCTCCGTGTTACACATTGCGGGCTTCGTTGCCCTTTGCGAGCTATTTTTAGGCGTCGAGGCTCATTTCGCGCTGTGGAAGAACATATTCTGCCTGGTGCCCCGTTCTCAAGAGGGGTCTATATACCAAGTGGGCGGAGCCGAAATATGGCGCATCGCCGGGACCGGATATCTATCCGGAACCCCGAAGAAGGCGTCCAAGGACTGGCCTTCGGAATAGTTTTACATAGATGACGTCCCACTGCCGGACCCTATCCAGGCCGGTCTCCCTGAGTTCAACAGTGCTCCTTTGAAGAAACGCTTGAGCTGGCGCCCACTAAGCTCTCAGAGAGAAAACGACAGGGACGTCCTTTACCTGATGGGCCGGATAAGACTGTTGGCTCATTCTGGACTAACCATGATTGGAGTCATGGCCGCATGCATTACGCGAGGGGTGCAGCCGCTTCAATACAGAGGCCGCCCTATGTGGGATTTCAATGGGGAAGATGACGCCACGCGTTACGGCCGTAAAGGGCCGGACTCGGCTGCCTCCCTAATAAAGGTTCTGTCCACCTTGTACAAGGGAGAGAAGGAGGAGTTCCTCCGCGTTAACCCGCAGGCTGGATTCACTATGTATGAACCTCCAAGTTGGGTAAGTGAACAACTGCGCTTGCCCATTTATTTGATACTTCCATTGTCAGATACGTAGTCTTACGACTTCAATGCAGGAACTGTGACAGGAAGTGAAAGATATAAGCAACCGTCCTCCACAACCCGAGGACCCAGAACGGTCCCTCGATCCGGACTCTGAAGAGGATCCGGACATATCGGTGGAGCTTATCGACGGGGTGTTTCATCAGCTAAGCAAGGACAACACCTTGGTCGCTATTGTGGCAGATTACCCCGGGTTAATCCCGGCCTCCCAGGTGACAGAAACCGGAGTCTTTATTCCCTTGAAGGGGATTCCATTTTCCCGTATTCCGGCGTTTCTAACAACAACCGTGTTTCACAGGGGAGATTCCCGAGGCGGGAAGGCGAACCTGCGGCGGCTAACCCACGAGGGGCCGCAGGGCCCCGTGGGGAAAAAAGAGACGCAGTCCGGACCGAGATGCCGGCGCAAAGGTAGCGCATTCTCCGTTTCCACGGTATTACTCCGCCAGGGCATATTAACATTTGTGCCTTTTTCAGGACGAAGAGACCTCACTGGACTATATCCGGAGAGGATGCCAATCGCGCTTCCACCAGCCAGGTTCCAACGACTGGCCAGGAAACAGAGGCGAGCACAAGGTGTGCAACGGGCGCTCCTCCGACAGAGGATGCGGACAGGCTGTCTGCCACAAATTCTGAAGTGGAGAGTGCCATGAACCACAGGCGTCGCCGGACAATTTTACGCGACGCTTGTTTCTCCCATGTCACAGCCCTAGATTAGCCCTGTTGTCTTTGCTTGTTCATCATGCCATCATGTTTAAATTCCAAAGAAAATTGAAATGGGGATTGTTGAAACCCTAGCACCAAATGAAATTTAACTAGGTTCAATAAAAATATTTTCAATAACCCAGAATGCCCTTTGGAAATGTTCATGATTTATGTTAAAGGTGAAAACCTCTTCCAAAAATGATGAACATATTTATAGGCTGTTCCTGGATTTTTGAATTAAATTATATAGTATTTGCATTTGGGCATTTAACTGCTAATAATATTTTAAATGCTCAAATAATCACACACTGAAATGTTTACTTTTGGAAATATTCCAAACAGTGACATGGAGCAGTTTCATGATTTTTGATAATGCCCTGGCATTTTTAATAAAGCCCTAAAGTTTACAGAATAATAGAAAACATTAAGAAAACTAAAACAGAATAAAAGCAGAGAGAGAGAGAAGCCCACCTGGACCTTACCTGGCGGCCCAAGTGGCTGGCCTAGCCCACCTGGCCCCCTCCTCTGTCGTCTTCCTGCTTTGCCAGTAGGCAGAGGCGAAGTCGCCAGCGCACACACCCGACCGCGCCACCTCCTGCTTCGCCGTGTCGCGCTCCCCGTCAACCCAATCCCGCGCCAACGACGCCAGCACCCCCCTGCACTCCTCTCCTCTCTCCCTGGACCTCCTCCCCCTCCTCTGCTCTCTCTCCCGCGCAACCACCGTGAGCACCCGAGAGCGCCGTCGCCGTTCACCTTAGCCACCGCGCACCCCAGGCTTCACCGATGGGTCACATCCCATTGCCGGACTCTTCTTAATGTTCAAGACGACGCAGGCGACCGGAGAAGGCCACAGTCGAACGCAACATCGCCATCTTCGTCCTCTGCCCCGACGACCGCCGTCGTCCGATTCGCGTCGTCTAGAGCTTCCCCGTCCATGACGTTTGCTCCGCTGGAATCCCTGTGAGCTCCCGCGTCGAACCCCTCTTCTCCCTCTCTCGTTCCCGCTCGCTAGCCTGGCTCCAAACCATGGCCGTGAGCTCATCGCCGGCGTCCATGCCGTCGTCGTTGTTGCAGAGGACAAACCTCGCGTTCGAGCCCATCAACGCGCTCAGAATGCTCCCAGTAACGAGCACCGCCACCCGTTTTCCCTGCCCTGCACCATAGCCCCGTCCCCGAGGTCGGCTGAACTCCAGCCGTCGCCCAACTTGCCGCCGCCGCCCCTACAGATCGCCCCGTGACCAGCCGGTGCCTCCCCTGGATGCGGGCGAGCGAGGTCAACCCCCTGTTGCCCTTGGCTTGACCCACCGCCGTCCGTAGCGCCGCTCCGGCGACCTTCCGCCGCGACTTGAGGTCGCCGGCGTCTAACCCCGGTAGCTGGTGACGTGACACCATCTTTAGGGCCTAATCATCCTGCTAACCAACCCCTGGGCCACTGACGCATGGGCCCCACGCCCTGACTAACCCAGCTTTATTTCTGCTTAGATTAATTATAACTGAACGGGACCCACACGCCAGAGTTGACCCTGCTGACGTGGCCGTCGACCTGGGCCCACGTGTCAGCCTCTGTAACCGGCACTGGGTCACTGACCAGTGGACCCCACTGGCCAGGTTTGACCTGGACAGCGTCTGTTGACCTGCTGAGGTCAGCATGACGCAATGCTGACGCAGTAATATGTTTTCCTTTAATTATTTTTATTCCAGGAATTCCAGTAAATGTTTAAAACTTCAAAAAATCATAGGAAATAATCTGTAACTCAGAATGAAATAACTTATATATGAAAAATTATTAGAAAAATGCAAGGAATCCATCTGTACCATTTTCATGCATGTTTGAACAATGTTTGTCCTCTGTTTTGGACAAAACAAATAAAGGGCATTTAAATAATCATATATGGAGTTGGAATTTGAGTCATGTATTCAAAACAACTTCATTTAAATCATAGCTAGATGCATTAGCTCAAATCACAGCATATTGCCATGTCATGATCATGCATCATATTGTGGCATCGCATTGATTGTGTTCTTTCTCAGTTGCCATTGGTTGTTCCCTCTTAGTAGACGATGTTTCGACGATGAGATCGATGACACCGATGAAGAGCTATATTATCTTCAGAAGTGCCAGGCAAGCAAAACCCCCTTGTTCATTCCGATACAATCCCACTCTCTCGCTCCTGCTCTCTTTTACTGCATTAGGACAACATCGATTCAACTGTTACATGCTGCGGTAGTTGAACCCCTTATCCTCTGCATGACCTGTCATTGCCACAGTAAATAGATGAAACCCACTAGCATGAGTAGGAGTTGTTTGAGCCTTGATGTGCCTAATCATTCATGCTTGTTTGTCGTGCCTGCTACTGCTTAGAGTTGAGTCGGGTCTGATTCATCGGGAATGAATTGGAATGGTGATGAACATGTCCTACTGTTGAGAGCTAAGTGTGTGAACACGATTTGGTAAAGGTAGCGGTGAGAGGCCATGTAGGAGTACATGGTGGGTTGTCTCATTGCAGCCGTCCTCAGGAACTGAGTTCTGTGTTTGTGATCCATGAACAGTTACTACCACACATTGGGTTCCGGTAACTCGACCCCTCTCGACTTATTAATCAACTTAATCTCTGTCCAGGAGTTGCAACTAGTTTCTGGTGTCTGTACGTAGTGTTAGTAGTCTACCAAGTGGCACCCGGTACAGGTGGGCTTGGGACAGACTAGGCACAGTGGCACGGTGTACCAAGTGGCACCCGGTTGGTGGGCTTGGGAACCCTGCTCACATCATTTGGGGCCGTGAGCGACACCCCGGCCGGATCTCCTTGCGGATGGAACCCGAATAGGCGATAAACCTGGACTAGAGACTTGTGTGGTTAGTCAGGTCGTGGCCGACTCCCTCGCCCGGCTTCCGCTTGAAGGTTGCCGAGGTACATGACGTGTACAGGGCGATAAGTGGCGAGAACGTGTGTGAAGAAGTACACCCCTGCAGGGTTATCATTATCTATTCGAATAGCCGGATTCCTCGGATATGGAAACTTGGACCCCTTGCATAGTTCATAGACAAGTGAAAGTGGATACTCTAAAATGCGCAAGATAAGCGTGAGTGCTATGGATGGCGTCCCCGTAGGGAGACGGGAGCAGATCCATAGTGGTGTATTGATATGGTGAATATGTGGACTCGTGTGCGCCACCTCAAAAGAGTTACTTGCAATCGTAGTTCAGGATAGCCACCGAGTCAAAGCTGGCTTGCTGCAGTTAAACTCCACTACCCCCTTTGTTGATACCGATGCATATGTAGATAGTTCTGATGTAAGTCTTGCTGAGTACATTTGTACTCACGTTTGCCTATTTTATGTTTTGCAGAGAGACTTCAGTCTCGCTAGTAGTTCCGCGTGGACTTCGACGTTTAGCTTGTTACCTCAGCTACGATCTTGTGCCCTCGGCAGGATCTGGTAGATAGTCAGGCTTCTCAGCCTTTTTCATTTGTAGATGTCTGTACTCAGACATGTTAAGCTTCCGCATGTGTTTGACTTGTATGCTCTGAGTGTTGGGTCATGAGACCCATGTTTGTAATATCTCGCTCCTCGGAGCCTAATGAATAAATACTTTGAGTCGTAAGTTATGTTGTGATGCCATGTTGTATTTACACATATCGAGCATATTGTGTGTATGATTGAAATGCTTGCTATGTGTGGGATCCGACAATCTAGTTGTTTATCCTTGGTAGCCTATCATATGGGGAAATGTATTCTAGTGCTTTCTGAGCGATAGTAGTCCGCTACAGCCCGGTTCACCGGAGTCCTGCTAGCCCAGCACTATTGCTCGGAACACTTGACTGGCCGGCATGTGTTTCACTTCGTTCCTGTGTCTGTCCCTTCGGGGAAATGTCACGCGGTGACATCCGGAGTCCTACCTAGCCTGCTACAGCCCGGGTTACCGGAGTCCTGTTAGCCCAGTGCTACAGCCCGGATTCACACGCTGTTGACCGACATGCTCGAGGTTGATTCATGTATGCCTGTCCCCATGGGTTAGTGCCGCTTTGGGTTCACGACTAGCCATGTCGGCCCGGGTTCTTTGTCATATGGATGCTAGCGACACTATCATATACATGAGCCAAAAGGCGCAAACGGTCCCGGGCCAGGTAAGGTGGCACCCGTGGGAATACCGTGCGTGAGGCCACAAAGTGATATGATGTGTTACATGCTAGATCGTTGTGACCTAGGATCGGGGTCCTGACATCCCAAGAGGCTTTAGATGCCTTTAATTCGGGAGATGCGTACCTCCGTGCCGCTCAAGATGGTTTAGCCAGAGCCACGGAGCAGTATGTGAAAGACATACGGGTAAATTTTTTGGTTAAATATATATATATATACCAGTAGCCCCCGAGACTTGAAACAGTTAAAGTAACTGATTTAAGGATCATATAACATGCAGGTTCTTACGGAGAAGAACACCGTGTTGTCCCAGGAGCTGGAAAAGTGCAAGGCCCAACTAGAGGCCGCACTAGCCGCAGCAGGGGAGCCTAAAGGGACCCCCTCAGGTAAGATACACTTCGAAAGATTAGTATTGTGCGGTTTGGGTGCAAATCTGACAATTGATGTTGCAGATGGCGCCGAACTTGATCCGGAGAAGCAACAACTCTTGCACCGGTTAGAGGCCGGTGAGAGTACGTTGACAAAGGTGAGGCGAGAGAAGAATGATCTCCAGGATGCCAACACCAAGTTGGATGTTGAACTGAAGGACGTTCGTGGCCAGCTGTCAGACTCCACGAAGGAGAATCAGCGGCTTCGACGCGGCATATTTAGTAAGTGCTTGAACGAACTTTGAAAAATGAGTTCGGCGAGGAAGTCGAATAACAGAGTATTGTCTGTAGGTATGCTCACAGGTCGTCCTGCAGAGGAGATGCCCGGTTCTACGGGTGACCTTCTTCCCGAACTCCTGCAACTGCACGAGCGAATTCGGCAGGTAATGCAAGGCGTTGCCCAAGCCTTATGGCCTGCCCACTCCACGCCCGATGGCCTTGGAGAGCTTGCGGAGAAGCTGAAGGGAGCTCAGCGGCGCTTCCGATTGTGGAAGGTATCGGCCTGCCGACAAGGTGCTAGAGAGGCCTGGGCTATGGTGAAGACCCGTTTTACGAAGTCTGACCCAAACCATATGGCCGAGGTCGGACCGGTGGGGCCTGACGGGAAGGAGATCCCTGTAAGCTTAGTGTACGACCAAGTGGAATTGGCCGCAAAGTATTCCCAGCAGGACTGTAAATTAGACAGCCTGTTAGATGGTATAGAGGAGGAATACAATCAGTCGAAATGACTGTGTAATTTTGAATTGACATATGTAATGCCTTCTAGCCGGATTGTAGATCGTTTGTCGTTGCCGACCTTTTCGCTTCAACCTCGGGACCTCACGGTCCGGAGTGTGTCCGAATACCATAGCGGTTATGCAAGAACCGTGGTATGCGTGGAGACCAGGCGTGTGGGTCATTAGTGCTTTATCAGACAAGTGCCCAACTAGTTATGTTATATTACATGGTTAGTAAGAAACATCTTCCAGAGAGAATAGTTCCATTAAGGGTTCCTTTCGCTGGGGAGGCATGCCCTAAAGTGCATGTCCGGACTGCGTAAAAAACGCAGAAAAAGCATCTGGGGGCGCATGAAAATTAATAAAAAGATCATCTTTATTCCACCGACCGAACATTCCCTTAAGAACGCTAGCTTTCGGCTTCACCCAGTCTAAGATACACATCCGGCTGACCCGGCAGTAACAATCGCAGAGGTGCTCCCTTTACCACCTAGCCGAACAATCGGGAACGTAGGGGTAAGCACAGGAGCCAGGCAACCCAGCTTGGCCAAAACTTAAGTCATATCGATGCATATAATGGTGAAAACAAGGTACATGCGGAAGTTTGACACATGTGTGGGGCATGAAGCCCGTATAAATAAGCTTCTGTTAAAGAAGCCCCCAGGTTAAATGAGCGCGAGTGCGCGTCATGTAGTGAGCCTTTTAAGGGTTATAAAGGAAAAAGAGGGGAAGGAGAGAAATATAAGACAGAAAAATGTAAAAAATGGACAGGGGAAGGAGACGAACACGGAGTCCGGCGCTAGGCATAGAATCTTCGGAGACATGTGGCGTTCCACGGATTCGGCTCGAGTCGGTTATCCGACGCATCTCGCAGGCGGTACGCTCCACCAGTCAGGACTTGGTCGATTATAAATGGACCTTCCCATTTGGGCTTGAGTTTGTCCTTTTTCTTATCCGGCAGGCGTAGAACTAGTTCGCCAACATTGTAATTTTCGGCCCGTACTTCTCTGCTTTGGTATCTTCGGGCCTGTTGTTGGTAAAATGCGGAACGGGCTTTTGCCACGTCATGCTCCTCCTCCAAGGCGTCCAGGCTGTCCTGCCGATCGAGCTCGTCTTCTCTTTCTTCGTACATGCGCACTCTAGGTGAGTCATGAATTATGTCGCAGGGCAGAACTGCCTCTGCGCCGTACACCATAAAGAATGGTGTGTATCCGGTGGTATGATTTGGCGTGGTCCGCAGCCCCAGAGTACGGAGTCGAGCTCCTCTACCCAGTGCGTGTTAGATTCCTTGAGGGACCACACTAGTCTGGGTTTGATGCCGCTCATGATAAGACCGTTTTCCCGTTCGACCTGGCCATTGGTTTGTGGGTGATAGACTGAAGCATAGTCGAGCTTGATGCCCATGTTTTTGCACCACAGTTTTACCTCGTCGGCTGTAAAATTTGTACCGTTATCGGTTATGATGTTGTGGGGGACGCCGTAACGGTGTACAACCCCGGATATGAAGTCTATCACGGGTTCGGATTCAGCCGTTTTGACAGGATTGGCTTCTATCCATTTGGTGAACTTATCCACCATGACCAGTAAGTATTTTTTCTTATGGGTTCCACCTTTAAGGGGTCCGACCATGTCAAGCCCCCAGACCGAAAAGGGCCAGGTGATGGGTATAGTTTGGAGTGCGGTGGGTGGCATATGGCTTTGGTTGGCAAAAAGTTGGCAACCAACGCATCGTTGGACTAGGTCCTGAGCGTCTGCCCGGGCCGTCGTCCAATAGAAGCCTGTGCGGAAAGCCTTGCTAACAAGGGACCGAGCAGCAGCATGATGGCCACCGAGTCCGGCGTGAATTTCAGCCAGAAGATTCCGCCCTTCCTCTTCGGAGATGCACCTTTGAAGGACTCCGGTAGTGCTTTTCTTATAAAGCTCCCCCTCGTGGACTTTGTAGGCTTTAGATCGTCGCACTATGCAGCGGGCCTCATTTTGGTCCTCTGGGAGTTCCTGCCTAGTAAGGTAGGCTAGGAATGGTTCTGTCCACGGGGCGATAACCGCCATTATTACGTGGGCTGAAGGTGTAATTTCGTTGGCAGGACCTCCAATTATGTCAGGTTGTTCGGCGTCGAGTGGTTCGGCTGCGTCCGGGCTGTTAATTGCGGGTTCCCCCTACCATGTTACGGATGGCTTGAACAATCTTTCCAAAAAGATGTTCGGGGGGACTGCATCGCGTTTTGCTCCGATGCGTGCCAGGACGTCTGCTGCTTGATTATTTTCGCGGGCCATATGGTGAAACTCCAGCCCTTCGAACTGAGCTGACATTTTTAGGACGGCGTTGCGGTAAGCTGCCATTTTTGGATCCTTGGCGTCGAAGTCGCCATTTATTTGGGAGATCGCGAGGTTCGAATCCCCGCGTACCTCTAGGCGTTGAATGCCCATGGATACTGCCATCCGGAGACCATGTAGGAGGGCCTCATATTCGGTTGCATTGTTGGAGTCCGTGTACATAATTTGGAGTACGTATTGGACTGCGTCTCCTGTGGGGGACGTCAAAACGATGCCAGCCCCCAGTCCGGCCAACATTTTGGAGCCGTCGAAATGCATGATCCAGTTTGAGTATGTACCGTACTCTTTAGGTAGTTCGGCCTCCGTCCATTCTGCGACGAAGTCGGCCAATACTTGCGATTTTATAGCTCGCCGTGGCTTATAGGTTATGTCGAACGGGCGGAGCTCGATGGCCCATTTTGCAATCCGGCCCGTTGCATCTCGGTTATTGATAATGTCATTGAGTGGTACTTCCGAGGCTATTGTAATCAAACACTCTTGCAAGTAGTGTCGTAGCTTCCGGGATGCCATGAATACTACGTATGCAATTTTCTGATAGTGTGGGTACCGTGATTTGCATGGAGTGAGGACAGTGGACACGTAGTAGACCGGCCTTTGAAGGGGGAATTTGTGATCGTCCATTTCCCGCTCGACGACGAGCACTGCGCTGACAACTTGATGGGTTGCCGCGATGTACAATAGCATTGGCTCGCCGGTGTTTGGCGCGGCCAGGACTGGGTTTGTTGCCAATATGGATTTTATTTCATCGAGTCCGGCCGTGGCGGCATCCGTCCACTCGAAGTGTTCGGTGCCCCGTAGGAGGCGGTAAAGGGGCAGCACTTTTTCTCCCAGGCGGGAGATGAAGCGGCTTAGGGCCGCCACGCATCCGGTTAATTTCTGTACTTGTTTGAGGTCTTTTGGGACATCCAGTTGTGATAAAGCTCGGATCTTGGCTGGATTTGCTTCGATTCCTCTACCGGATACAATGAAGCCCAAGAGCTTTCCGGCTGGAATGCCAAAAACGCATTTTCCCGGATTGAGCTTGATGTCGTATTTTTGGAGGTTATCGAATGTAAGCCTCAAGTCGTCTACTAGAGATTCGACATGTCTTGATTTGACGACCACATCATCCACGTACGCCTCCACTGTTTTGCCGATCTAGTTTGCCAGACATGTTTGGATCATGCGCTGATATGTTGCGCCGGCGTTTTTTAGCCCAAAGGGCATTGTGTTGAAGCAGAATGGGCCGTATGGTGTGATGAATGCCGTTGTGGCTTGGTCTGATTCTGCCATCTTGATTTGATGGTAACCGGAGTATGCGTCGAGGAAACACAACGAATCGTGTCCTGCAGTGGCATCGATAATTTGATCTATGCGAGGGAGGGGGAAGGGATCCTTTGAGCAGGCCTTATTAAGGTCTTTAAAATCGACGCACAGGCGCCAGGATTTGTCCTTCTTTGGTACCATCACCAGGTTTGCTAGCCAGTCCGGATGTTTTATATCTCTAATGAATCCGGCCTCCAATAACTTGGCTAGCTCCTCTCCCATAGCCTGTCTCTTCGGTTTGGAAAAGCGCCGAAGGGCTTGTTTGACAGGTTTGAATCCTTTCTGGATATTTAGGTTGTGTTCGGCCAGCCTGCGTGGGATTCCTGGCATGTCTGAAGGGTGCCAAACAAAAATGTCCCAGTTCTCTCGTAGAAACTCTTGCAGTGCGGCGTCTACATCAGGGTTCGGTCGTGCCCCGATGGAGGCTGTTTTATTGGGGTCCATTGGATGGACCTGGAATTTGACTATTTCGTCCGCTGGTTTGAAGGATGTGAATTTGGATCTCTTATCGAGTATCACATCATCCCTATTAACCGTGGAGCGCAGCGCGGTCAGTTCTTCAGCCGCTAAGGTTTCGGATAGTGCCTCAAGGGCCAATGCGGCTGTCTTGTTTTCGGCGCGTAGTGCTATGTCCGGATCACTAGCGAGAGTGATAATTCCGTTTGGCCCAGGCATCTTGAGCTTCATGTACCCGTAATGGGGTATGGCTTGGAAAACTATGAATGCCTCCCGTCCTAATATAGCGTGGTATCCGCTTTTGAACGGGGCCACCTGGAACGTGACTTCTTCGGACCTGTAATTATCCGGCGTGCCGAACACCACATCTAGTGTGATCTTTCCAGTGCAGCGCGCTTCCTGACTGGGGATTATTCCTCGAAAGGTTGTGCTGCTTTGCTCAATGCGGTTCCAGTCTATTTCCATCTTTTGGAGGGTTTCCTCATAAATGAGGTTCAATCCGCTGCCTCCATCCATGAGTACCTTTGCGAGGCGACAGCCGTCCACTATGGGACTGAGGACCAATGCGGCTGGTGCTCGGGCTGTTAGGAATTTAGGTTCGTCACTCGCGTTGAAGGTGATAGCAGTGTTACTCCATGGGTTTATTGTTGCTACTTGATAGACTTCGGTGAGGCTGCGGAGTGTTCTTTTCGCATATTATTTTATGCGAAAGTCTCGAAGACTGTGAGAACGGTACTGGTGTCCTCGGGCTGGCTTTCTTCGGCCTCTGAAATTAGGAGGTCCTCGCCAATTTTGGCCACCTGCCGGAGTATCCAACATGCTCTAAGGTTGTGTGTTGGTGTGGCGTCCTCTGTACTGTGAATCCTATAGGGTCCATCAAGCCACCTTTCCAGTACGGTTCCATGCCCTCTAGAGGGTTTTGGATTTTTGTTATTTAATCCAGGTGCCTTACTGTGGTGCACCCTCTTAGTTCGGACGGGATTGCTATTCAAGGGCGGATTATCACAAAATTTTATTTCGGTTTTCCAAGCGCCTTCCATCGCACAGTACTTTTGTACTATGGACGCCAAGTCAGCGAAGCGTGTAATATCACGACGACTTATGGCGTTAAGTATTCCCTCGTCCGTGCAATTACTGCAAAAGATTGAAATTGTGTCTCCCTCGCAGCAGTCCTTTGTCCTGTTCATAACCAAGAGGAATCTGGCCCAGTAGTGATGTACTGTTTCTTCGGGCTTTTGCCTGATTTGGGAAAGATCGCTTATGATCGGGCGGGCGGGTGTCGTTGAATCTGAGACCTCACCCAATTTACGATTCGGAGGCCGAAGAACTTCCGAACTCTGAAGTCCGAAGTCTTGGATGTTGTCCGATGAGTCTAGCCCGTTGCCTGATTCTAAGCTCAGGTCTTGGATTGTATCCTCCCCTCCGCGGGCATCCGGCCTGGAGGGTTCAGGAATTCGGACGTAGCTAGTCCTTAGGATAGATGAAGGATCGCCGCACTACGCCTCTACCACGGCAACGTGGGGGTGACTTGGGGAGAGTTAATTTCTCTTAGATCGGGTTTAAGCCCAACCTGGTCGTAATTTGTAGCGACCCCCGGTGCGGCGATGCGATCCAAGAGCTCATTTACGGAAGAGAGCTCCATCGGATCCAACTGCTCGGCGAGTTCTGAGCTGACGTGAAGGTTGCTTTCGATGACCCGAGAGGTCACCGTCGGCGCAACGGCCGAACGGGCGGTCATGAGAAAACCACCTAGCCGGAGGGTTTGGCCGACAGCCAAGGTTCCCTTAGTAATGACGCCGTCTTTAAAGACGGGAAGAGGCATCCTTCCTGATCGCGACAGCACAGAGGAACTCTCAATGAAAGCACCAATGTCGGTGTCAAAACCGGCGGATCTCGGGTAGGGGGTCCCGAACTGTGCGTCAAGGTCGGATGGTAACAGGAGACAAGGGACACGATGTTTACCCAGGTTCGGGCCCTCTCGATGGAGGTAAAACCCTACTCCTGCTTGATTAATATTGATGATATGGGTAGTACAAGAGTAGATCTACCACGAGATCAAGGAGGCTAAACCCTAGAAGCTAGCCTATGGTATGATTGTCTATGATGATGGTTCTCCCCTACGGACTACGACCCTTCGGTTTATATAGACACCGGATAGGGTTAGGGTTACACAGAATCGGTTACAATGGTAGGAGATCTTGAGTATCCGCATCGCCTAGCTTGCCTTCCACGCCAAGGAAAGTCCCTTCCGGACACGGGACGAAGTCTTTAATCTTGTATCTTCATAGTCCAGGAGTCCGGCGAAGGTATAGTCCGGCTATCCGAACACCCCCTAATCCAGGACTCCCTCATTGCCTTCCACGCCAAGGAGAGTCCCATCCGAACATGAGACGAAGTCTTCAATCTTGTATCTTCATAGTCCAACAGTCCGGCCAAAGGATATAGTTCGGCTATCCAGAGACCTCCTAATCCGGGACTCCCTCAGCCGTCTTCGCCACTCTCTTGCCGGAGCCAGGCAAAACTTCTTGTAGTAGACAGTCGGGAGGTCGTCGTGTTAAGACCCCGTAGGACCAGCGCACTGGAACAACAATCGTCGTCGTTGAAGAGTAGCGTAGATTGGAAGGATCCAACCTGAAGACACACGAAAGTAGACAAACTATGACCAGATCCAAACAAATCCACCAAAGATAGATTTGCTTTTACACCTCCTTGTTTCATTCTTCGGCGCTCGCATACCGCCAAGCCCTGCGAACGAGTTAGAGACAAGAGACAAGATAGTTGCACAAGAATATAAAATAAAGTGAAATAGTTGCACAAGAATAAGAGAGAGAGAGAGAGAGAGAGAGAGAGAGAGAGAGAGAGGCGAAGAACGCGCGTGCACACACAAAGAGAGAAATGAGCAAATGGTAGAGGAAGAACAAAGACATCACGCGATATGCCAGGACTTTTCATGGCTTTGACAACAAATAGGAAGTTTTCATTGCAGCCGACTATGAAGACAATAACTGTTGGTAGGCGGAACGCGGGGGGTGGTTGTTGACCGCTCTTTGTTGCGCTTGGCAACAAATTGTCTCTCTGTTCGTGATGGCCTCGGAACCTGTGTCTTCATCTGAGGCGGCTACAAAAACTATATCTTCATCCTTGTTGGCTATGAAAATTGACTCTTCGTTAGAGGCAACTACGACAAGCTCATACAATTGCAATTTCTAAACTCATGATCATAGTTTCAGGATTTCATAAAAGAAAAATCCAGGCAGCCAATATGCAATACTCGTTGGGCCGAAGAGGTTTCATTAGGTCATCTTGTTGTCAAGTCTCCATACTTCCAACTTTTTTTTCTCTGATCTATTCATTATCAACCATGGCAGTACAAAAAACACTAGAGGTAATAAAAATTATAACTAGGACCGTGGACCTCCTAGCAACGACCACAAACACTAGAGCGAGCCGAAGCCGCGTCACCATCATCACCCTCCCTCACCGGAGTGGGGCAAATTTTATTGTAGTAGATAGTCAAGAAGTCATCATGCTAGCTGCTAAGGCACCATTAGACCTAGTGGCGGAGCTAGAAACAGAAAACTGGACAGGCCAAGCTGAATTTGACGCTAAATCTAGGCTGTTGCCTTGTAGCGTTGTGTATTCATGGGTTGGGCCTAGATACATTTCTATAATTTGGCTGAAAAACTGGGCAGGCCATGGTCCATTCGGCCAAAACGTAGCTCTGTTCGTGATTGGACCAGCACACCGGAGCATCAACCATCGTCGTTGAATAAAGTCGTAAAGCAGAAGGATCTGTTAAATTGTGATTCAAATTCAACCGTATTGGACTAGACGTAGTACATACGACGTGGGCCTTTGCGTTGGTACTGACGCGTACGAGTACAACTCGTTTACTTGTCCTCTAAGGACTCTCATGTATTGCCCTCATATATACCCCATGTAGTCGCACCTAAGACGGTATGTCGTCTCGTGCCTGTAATACTCCTCCTCATAGTGATTGCGCCTTCGTGCGTCCGTGGTTTTCTCCCGCAAGGGTTTCCGCGTAAAAATATGTGACTCTTTGTCTCATTTATTTATCGTTATTATCTAACAAGTGATATACAAAACCAAGTTTCAGATACGAGTTTGAGACAGGAGATTACGGTTCCTACGTGTGCGCAGCCGCACTCGTCTCAGGCGATCCGTCAATTCAAAGCCGGATCAATTTTGAGCGTGTCGCCTCAGGAAAACGAGACCAACAGAATCTATGTTCGTACGCAAGCATATAAATTGCTCAAGTTGCAGCTGTCTTGTTTGATCCGCTAGTTGTTGCTGCTGCATACAAGCTCAAGTCCCCAAGCACGCACATCGATCCGAGTTCCGCTGCTGCCGCGCGCAACCTGAGGCTGCTTCCGATCGTGACGTGAAGACCGGATCAACACATAGCAGTCAAAGTACTAGTACTACTCCACATGACCTGCTAGTACTAGTTGAGTACTACTACTCACGAGGCCAAGCTGATCCAGAAGTCCAGATTTTTTTTCTACAGTTTTTCAATTGCTATGGCGACCAGCGATTACCAGGTGCTATCTCTCTAGTTCTTTGCCCCGCAACATTAATTCTATCAAGGATTTTTCTGTCGTCTTGTACTACTTTGTGTACACAGTTTTATCGACTCATGGCATCCATGAAGTACGATCTTCCGCCGCTGGACCGTGACACAAGGTTTATCCTATGGCAAGTCAAGATGCGGGCGTTGTTGGCATAGTCTGACTATGATGAAGCACTGGATAGTTTTGGGAAGAACAGAATTCAGGATTGGACTGATGAGGAGAATAGAATTGATTGTAAGGCTTTGTCACAAATTCAACTCCATTTACATAATAATATTTTGCAGGAAGTTTTCAGCGAGAAAACTGCCGCCGCTCTATGGTTAAAGCTGGAGGGGATTTGCATGACTAAAGATCTCACGAGCAAGATGCATCTGAAGCAAAAATTATTCCTGCACAGGTTACCCGAGGGAGGTAATGTTTTGAATCATATTTCAGAATTTAAAGAGATCATATCTGATCTAGCTGCAATGGAGGTTAAGTATGAAGAGGAAGATACTGATTTAATGTTACTTTGTTCACTGCCAAGTTCTTATGCCAATTTTAGAGACACCATATTATACAGTCGTGATACTCTCACACTTAATGAATTTTATGAATCTTTGAATTCTAAGGAGAAGATGAAACTAATGGTGCCTCATGATGGTTCAAGTTAATCCCAAGCAGATGAATTATTTGTTCATGGCAGGACAAAGGAGAAGAACTCCAATAATGGAAACAGAGGCAAAAGTAAAAACGGCTATAGGGGCCGGTCGCAATCCAGAGACAAGAAATATTGCAGATATTTCAAGAGAGACGGGCATGACATCTCAGAGTGTTTCAAGTTGCAGAACAAGGAAAAGAGAAAAGGTAACAAACAAGGTGAAAATTCTGCTAACGTTGCTCGTGATGATAGTTCCGATGATGCTCTTGTCGTTATTGCTGGATGTGCTGAGACCAATGATGAGTGGGTACTTGACACTGCATGCACGTTTCATATGTGCCCGCATAGAGATTGGTTTACTACTTTTGATTCTACTACTGCTGCTGGTTCCATTTTGGGTTTTGATAATTCACCATGCAAGATTGAAGGCATAGGTTCCATTCAAATTAATATGTTTGATGGCACAATCAGAACTTTGACAGGTGTTCGGTATATTCCGAAGATGAAGAGAAATTTTATTTCTATGAGTGCCCTTGATGCAAAGGGGTACAAATATTCAGGTGGAGATAGTGTTTTGAAGGTCACCAAAGGTTCCCTTGTTGTGATGAAAGGTGACTTAAGTTCGACCAATGGTCTTTATTACCTTCGAGGTTCTACCGTTTCAGGTAACGCTACTCCAGTTATTTCAAAGAATTCTGATTGTGACGCTGCTAACCTTTGGCATATGCGTCTTGGACATATGAGTGAACTTGGTTTAACAGAGTTAAATAAGAGAGGTCTTCTTGATGGATATGAACCTGGTAAATTGAAATTTTGTGAGCATTGTATCTTCGGCAAGCACAAGAGGGTGAATTTCAACACTTCGACTCGTACAACTAAAGGTATTCTTGATTATGTTCATTCCGATTTGTGGGACCATCTCGCAGAAAGTCACTAGGTGGTGCTAGTTACATGCTAACAATTATTGATGATTATTCGAGAAAAGTTCGGCCTTATTTCTTGAAGCATAAATATGAAGCATTCTCAGCTTTTAAGGAGTGGAAGATTATGATTGAGAGACAAACTGAAAAGAAGGCAAAGATACTTCGCACTGATAATGGTATGGAATTCTGTTCTAAGCAATTTAAGAATTATTGCAAGTCTGAAGGCATTGTCAGACACTACACCGTTCCTTATACTCCTCAACAAAACGGTGTTGCTGAGCGTATGAACAGGACCATTATTTTCAGAGCCCGTTGCATGTTGTCCAATGGAGGTTTGCATAGGTGTTTTTGGGCTGAGGCCGCTTCCACTGCTTATTATCTCATTAACCGTTCACCATCTATTGCTCTTAATAAGAAAACTCCAACTGAGGTATGGTCTGGTTCACCTGCTGATTATTCACAGTTGAGAGTTTGTGGTTGCACTGCTTATGCTCATGTTGATAATGGAAAGTTGGAGCCTAGGGCTGTTAAGTGCATCTTTCTTGGTTATAAGTCTGGTGTTAAAGGTTTTTAATTATGGAATCCTGAAACCCAGAAGGTTGTTATTAGCAGAAATGTTATCTTTAATGAATCTGCTATGTTACATGATGTTCCATCTACTAATGTTCCTGTTGAGAGTGAACATCAGCCTCCTATTCAGCAGCCTACTGTTCAGGTGGAGCATGTTATTGATTCAGGTGATACATCTGGTAATGAAATTGTTGATGCACATGATAAACCCGTCGTTAGTGATGATAATGTTACTCCCACTCCAAATCAGCCTATTGTTCCACCCAGTTGGAATCTCGCACATGACAGAGTTAGACGGGGTATTAATAAACCTGACAGGTTAATTGAAGAGTGCAATATTGTTTCTTTTGCTTTATCTGTAGCAGAAGAAATTGAAGGTAATGCTGAGCCTTTTTCATATTCCGAGGCTATTATTTCTGCTGATAGTAATAAGTGGATGACCTCTATGCATGATGAGATGGAATCACTTGAAAAGAATGGCACTTGGGATTTAGTAAGATTACCTAGAGAGAAGAAACCTATTCGTTGCAAGTGGGTTTTCAAGAGGAAAGAAGGTGTTTCTCCTAATGATGAGACAAGATATAAAGCAAGGTTAGTTGCTAAAGGTTACAGTCAGATTCCAGATATTGACTATAACGAAGTCTTTTCTCCTATTGTGAAGCATAGCTCTATTCACACTTTACTCAGTATTGTTGCGATACATGATCTTGAGCTTGAACAATTTGATGTTAAAACTGCATTTTTACATGGAGAATTAAAATAAGATATTTATATGGAACAACCTGAAGGTTTTTTATTCCTGGAAAAGAAAAGCTTGTCTGTAAGTTAAAGAAATCTCTTTACGGATTGAAACAATCTCCTAGACAGTGGTACAAGAGATTTGACACCTTTATGCTCTCTCAAGGTTTCAAAAGGTCTAATTATGATAGTTGTGTTTATTCAAAAATTGTCAATGGTTCAACTATTTATTTGCTCCTTTATGTTGATGATATGCTCATTGTTGCAAAGAGTATGTCAGAGATTATTGAACTAAAGAAGCAATTGAGTAATGAATTTGAGATGAAGGATTTGGGTGCAGCAAAGAAAATACTTGGCATGGAAATATCCAGAGATAGACCGTCTGGAAAAGTATATCTAAGTCAGAGAGGATATATTGATAAAGTTATTCGCCGTTTTAATATGCATAATGCCAAGCCGGTGAGTACTCCGTTAGCCGCACACTTCAAATTATCATCAGCCTTATGTCCTAAGTCAGATGCAGATGTTGAGTACATGTCTAGAGTTCCCTATTCGAGTGCAGTTGGTTCACTTATGCATGCCATGGTTTGTTCTCGTCCGGATTTATCTTATGCATTGAGTGTTGTCAGTAGATACATGGCTAATCCTGGAAAAGAACATTGGAAAGCAGTTCAGTGGATTTTCAGATACCTGCGTGGTACTTCTAATGCTTATTTACAGTTTGGGAAAACTAGAGATGGACTTGTTGGTTTTGTTGATTCTGATTTTGCTGGTGATTTGGATAAGAAAAGATCACTCACAGGTTATGTTTTCACCATTGGTGGTTGTGCTGTGAGTTGGAGAGCAACTTTGCAGTCTATTGTGGCATGTTCCACTACTGATGCCGAGTATATGACTATTTTCGAGGCATGCAAAGAAGCTATCTGGTTGAGAGGTTTATACACTGAGCTTTGTGGAAATTCATCTTGCCCTAACATATTTTCTGACAGTCAAAGTGCCATACATCTTACAAAGGATCCAATGTATCATGAGAGGACAAAGCACATTGATGTCAGATTTCATTATATTTGACATGTTGTTGCTGAAGGCGGTTTGAAGGTATGCAAGATAAGTACTCATGATAATCCTACTGATATGATGACAAAGCCAGTTCCGACCAATAAGTTTGAGCTTTGCTCAGGCTTAGTTGATATTTCTCACTAGTCCTATGGACTTTGATGCACAAGGTGTTTATGCTGATTTGGATGGAGTTATTCACTTTCTTCGACTACTAAGGGAATTTGGCTCAAGGTGGAGATTGTTAAATTGTGATCCAAATTCAACCGTATTGGACTAGACATAGTACATATGATGTGGGCCTTTGCGTTGGTACCGACGCGTACGAGTACAACTCGTTTACTTGTCCTTCAAGGACTCTCATGTATTGCCCTCATATATACCTCATGTAGTCGTACCTAAGACGGTCTGTCGTTTCGTGCCTGTAATACTCCTCCTCATAGTGATTGCGCCTTCGTGCGTCCGTGGTTTTCTTCCGCAAGGGTTTCCACGTAAAAATATGTGTCTCTTTGTCTCATTTATTTCTCGTTATTATCTAACAGGATCAAGCCTGTAAACACCCGAACGAAGTACCGGATCAAAAAGATCCACGAAGAACAACACCGATCGAATCCCGTGAGATCAGGCAAAGACACACCTCCACATGACCTCCGACGAAATTAGAAGCACCATCGGGATGGGGTCAAACTTGAGAGACATTACTCCTACTGGGGGACATCACCGTCGCCATACAACCTCAATCAAGACGCTGAACCTAATAAGACGCGAGCAGCGCCGCTCCCGCCGACGGGGGCCGAGATCCTTCATACCTCCATTGCCCAAAGGCCATCGGAGATGTGGCGGACCGGCGACCGCGCGGACGGGAGGAGGAAAGGCTGAGGTATTTTCTTGTGGAGGAGGAAAAAAAGTAGACGGCCGTTTCGTAAAGGTCCAAACTGAGCCCCCATACTTCAACTCGAAGTGAATCTGCCATGCGTGATGGTCGATGGACCTCGATGAGCAGCTCTAGAAATAAAGAAAGGAAATAATGATGATTGTTTGACTGGACCATTTTGGATCCAGATCGCAATGCTGAATGCAAGATAGCTTTCTTCAAGCTCAAACAAGTAGGCCGAAAGCGTTGCAGGTCACGTCCCACTGCGTGTGATTTGTGAACTCGACGACTGAGACTTCTGAGCGGTGCGTCAACCCGATCCACATCGAACAAACAGTGGTACGGGCTGGCCGCCGATCCATCCAGCACGGCAACACCTTACAAACCAATAGGCGCGCTGCCAAGTCGGCAACCTCCTCTGACTTTTTGCCCTCGATCGGCCGGACAAAGCATGCTGCCTGAGATCGACGGGAAACGTCAAACGTGGCCATAGTTCTGAAATCCACGAAGCGGCCGTCGACGCAAGCACGTACGTATTGGTGCACATCCGTATCGCCTGCCATGTGATCCCCAGTGAATTTACGCGGCACAAAGTCAGAGAGGACGGCGGATCCAGCATGCAGTTTGGCTGAGCTGAACTGAAGCCTCGGCTCCCTATATAAACCCACCGGCACCGCGCTGCAACCACAGACCGCACGACGCACAGGCACGGAAGCGTAAAGCATGGCCGCCACCATGAAGCTGTCCCTCACCTTCGTCCTCCTCCTCTCCGGTATGCCTCTATTCGCATCCTCGCTTGTGTTTACTATGATCAAGCAGCACTCCCTCTGACGGTTTACCCTTTGCTTGTGTTTGTTGTGATCGAGCAGCGCTGGTGGTGTTCGGGGACGCGCAGGCGACCTGCGACATCATCCGGTGCAAACAAGGAGGGTACATCACCTGCAAGAACTACCCCGGCCAGAAGCTCGACGGGTGCGCCTGCGTGTGCGCGCCCGACGACGGCAAGGGCTGCGTGCTCCACCTCGACGACGGCTCCACCAACAAATGCACCAAGTACTGAACCGGATTACACGCGTTCGTCACGTTCCTCTCTGCTCTCGTGTTTGAGTTCGAGCTCAATAAAGCTGCATGTGTGTCGTACATGGAGATGGAGTAAGTAACGAATGGAATGTAAGCTTGTGTCGTGGAATGAAATGGAATACAATCCGTTGATCAAGTTGTGTAGCAGGGCTAAGCACGGGAAAAAATGCATTAGAAGAAGAAAGAACTGAAAAAACACGGAAGTAGCTCAGCTTCTTCCATGTTTATAGATTTGAAAAAAGTTCATGAAATTGATTTTTTCATGAATTTCAAAACGGTTCATGATTGAAAAAATTGTTCACAAATATGAATTTTTTTAACGAAATGCAAAAAAAGTTTGCAAATATGACATTGTTTGTGATTTTAAAAAACATTCACGAAATTGAAGAAAGTCCATACAAATTAAAATAAAAAAGAAAAAGAAAAATAAGAAAAAAAAGGGAAAAGGAAATTAAAAAATCAAAAGAAACATAAGGAGAAATGAGAAAACAAAAACGCAAAAACCGAACAAAACCATTGAAACACAAAGAACAAAAAAACCGGCCCTAATAAAAATGGAGAGGAGGTTCCCAAAACCGGTGCTGGGAAGAGACACTTTTGGGCTGGCCAGTTACGCTAGCCAAGAGATCGAGCATACGCGCCAGTTACGAATAAGCCCATAACTGGCGCCTTAAGCACTGAATAGGATCTGGTTTTGAGTGGATCAAGTGAAACAGCTACGGCACCGGCGGCTTCTCTTCTTCGTGTTCATCTCCTTCCACATTCCTGTATCCTGAATTCGTGCATTTAATTGCTACTAGCTACTCATATCGAGAGAGAAGACTTGGCACCTTAACATAACCATTTCACTTTAATTGGAAGCAATTGATCCCACGTACCCTCCTACGTCGCTCCCACATGGGCAGGGCGCTCCCGCCGCCGCTGCAAGCACCCTCCTTCCCTCCCTCCTCCCTCGTCGTCGCCAGAGGACGTGGCTGGGCGAAGCCTGCCGGCGGCGGGGCGTTTCGCATTCTCCCGCATGGCCTTCGCCACGGAGCGACGCGGCTGGGCCGGGACACTGCGATGGCGAGGGGTACGATGGTGCGGCGGCGGATCCCCACGGCGGCGGCGGCGCTCGGGACTGGCGGTGCATGGCAGGCTTCGAGGTGGCAGATCGTGCAGGCGAGGGGGGTTGAGATCTGCCCCGATCTAGCGCCCGTCTTCAGCTGGCAGTGCGGGCTGTGGTAGCGCGAGCCGGTGTCCTCCGCCATGGCGGCAATGGTGTCAGCGTGGTGGAGGCAGCAGTGTGGTGGCTGTCCTAGTGCTCTTATCGCATCACGGTAACGATCTGCATGACCAGTCCTTCTCGATCTGGCCGTCGACGTGTTCCGAAACTGCTCCCAGAGATCTTGACCAAGCATATATGGATGAGATAGACTCCGGTCGTGTGTGTTTGTACCAGCCTATGCGGCTTCATGAGGGCGCGGCACGAAGCTCTATTGTTTGTTGAGACCATGAGACATGTAGGTATCTCGATTTCCATGGCGTAGCCGGTAGTGGAGAAAGTCATGATGGCAGAGATCGGGGGAGATCAGTAAGGCGGGGGGGGGGGGGCTTGGAGGCGTTGATAATTTCATAAGCAACAGTGACAAGTGGGGGCGGCAGCACTGGAGAATTTCATTTTTGGTAATGCTCCTCGGGTGCCAAGTCGTAATTTTTAGGTGAAAACCTAAGGTCTCACCTTCATTGGTTGTGCGAGGCAATTGTCTTGCTGAAGGTATTGCATTGAGAGGTCGGACTTTCTCCAGGGTGAAAATCTAAAATCTTGGATCGGACGGTGATGACGTTTGTGCACTGTAAGTTACCTTTTTCAAGGCGTTGTTTTTGAAGACATTTTATATTTTCCGGGTATTGTCTTTGGTGATGGTTTGTGTGGTGCTGCCGAGAGGAGTTGATCACTATGGCGATGCCTTTATTTTATTTTCAGCCTGTGTGTATCCTGGATATCTTTAAAGACATCTTGTTAGCGCAAAAGCTGAGTGTAATTGACATCTTCATGATATTAATATATTTCTTTTTTCAAAAAAGAAAATAGAAGCAATGAATCTGGCTCGCCATACTTGATACTTCAACTCCAAGCAGCTAATCTGCTATCCCTTATGGTCGACGGATCTCGATAAGCAACACTAGAAATAAAGAAAGTGATCCAGAGTAACATGTCGAATACGATAACTTTACCAAGCTCAAAGTAAGAAGGTCAAGGCCACGAAAACTGTTGCCAACTTCAGAGCTCATCTCCCACGCTGTGTGAACCCCACGACGCGACTTTTGAGCGGTCAACCCGATCCGCGTCCAAGAAGCAGTCAGTGGTAACTTGCAAAAGATTGGACGCCGATCCATGCAGCAACGGCATGTGATGCTGCTTCAAGTCAGAGGAGGCGCGCGACCAAGTCAGCAGCCTCCTCTGACTTTTCGCCCTCGGTCGAATCGGCCAGACAGTGCATGCTGAGATCAACGCCAAGCCTGGCCCATAGTTCTGAAATCCACGAAGCTGGCGTCGACGCAAGCACGTACGCACCGGAGTACATCAGTGCCGCGCGCCACGTGATATTGCCTCTAGTCTCCAGTGAACCTACGTACGCGGCACAGAGTCAGAGATCCCGGCATGCAGTTTGGCTGAACGTACATCCAAAGCTTCCCTATATAAACGCACCGGCGCCGCGCTCCAAACAACACAGACCGCACGGCGCAAACGCAACACACAGGCATGGCGGCCACCATGAAGCTGGCAATCACCTTCCTCCTCCTCGTCTCCGGTACGTCCCCAGCCGTGTTCTTATGCTTCAACTATGTACCACTCCATCCGTCCCAAACCAAGTAACTCGACTCTGTATTAATTTTAGTACATAATTGAGACACTTATTTTAGAATGGAGGGAGTACTAAGTACACTTGTGTGATGCGCTTTCTTTGTCGTGGATCAAGCAGGGCTCGTGGTGTTCGGCGACGCCAAGAAGGCGCCGTGCGCCGTGGTGTGCATCCAGGGAGGGTACATCACCTGCTACAACTATCCCGGGCAGAAGCTCGACGGGTGCGCCTGCGAGTGCGCGCCCAAGGACGGCAAGGGCTGCGTGCTCCACCTTAACAGCGGCTCCACCAACCAGTGCACCGCGCCGGTACTGAGCTGAATTACACACGCTTCGGCATGCTGGCTTGAGTCCGAGTTCAATGAAGCAGCAAGTGTGTCGTGTGGAGTAAGAGCAAGTAAATGCTCTGTAATATTACGTAAGTTTGTGTCGTGGAATAAATAACGAAAGGAATGCAGTCTGCCCATCAAGTTTCATAGCAGGGCTTACCCGCAAAAAATAAAAGTTTCATATCAGAGCCACGCACAGGAAAATGAAACCTGCCCCGCAAAAAAAGAAGGAAAATGAAACCTAAAAAACACAGAATTAGCGAGCGCACATGATCAAAACAATACTAGTAAAAGGGTTTTTAACGATGGAATATGTGGTCGTTCAGAGTAAAATGTGATCGTTGAAAGTCTTTAGCGAGGTCGTTAGGAGTAGTTATGAGCCCGGTTATGTGATTGTTGAAGTCTTTAGCATGATAGATTCAGTTTAGCTATTCGCAAAAAGAAAAGGAGATTCAGTTTAGCGAGCGTGAACAGAGAATTGACCCAAATGCGTTGACCTAATCACTTTCCACTCTTCCTTGGGTAACTTTGGACAGAGAAAGCAATAAGCGATGTGTTCTTGAGAAGCACTAAGCGCTGCTTTCCGTTAACGAAGTAGTAATGATTGGCACTTCCAGAAAAGAATGCAATGGACATGTGTTTCAAACTTTCAATGATCCATTAGCTCTGGATCCAAGCTGCGACCATTGATAAAAGACACTGAAAGTAAAGAAATGAAACAATGATTGTTGTTTGACTGGACTATCTTTGATCCATAGCCCGATACTGGATGCAAGATAAGTTTTCTAAGCACAGAGTAGGATAGTCAACAAAATCCAGGCCAAAAAACCTTTGCTAACTTTGGGTGATCTTAAGAATAAAAAACAATAGTGTGGTTAGTTGTGATAGGCATCGCTTACGGGCTTAAACAAGTGGTTCGTGAGCTACCCGCTAGGTGGCCTTGGCACTGGTCGAGCAAAAGTCTCGTGATCCCATGACGCGCCATTATGGTTTCGGAGTCTGTACACTTGGATTCATCTCGCTCTCCATTTTCTGATGTGGTTTAAACCTGGGTCGAGATAACCTCCTAGCCACAGAACTCAAATTCCTGCTTGGCAATAGAGTTCAAGTGCACTTCCTTGAAGCCCTTAGACCATCTACAGTCGGACGCCCCAAACGCTCGGGCAGACGGCCAGGTCACTGACCGGTCATAAAAATTCAACCCAGACGGACTCCTAAAACAGGCCTCAAACGATCGGGCTCACCGGCACCCGTCATATCCAGCCCAAATATGGGGCGGATATCGGGGCGCCCGGGCACGTTCGCCGACACCGCAGCAGATCATACCGGGCCCACCTACAGCGACAGAAGCTCCTTCCTCTCTCATCCGTGCACCCAAATTTTAGTCCCACATCGCCAGCGAGGCGGACGGCGACCGACTTAAATAGCCGCATCGATGGATGGCGGCAAGCTTCTGCGTTGTTGTGTAGGTCTATCAATTCTCGATGTGTGAACGAGATAACTTGACACTAGACTGCATTTCAGCAACTGATGATTGTTCATCAAGTGTCAAGTTCGTCTCGTTCATGTATGTTGATACTACGATGACAGTAGATTTTTATTTTGCTCATTGGTTTTTATCGACACATTGTGATTCATAAAAAGTAGTATTGACATGAATGTTTCCTAGTCAAGGAGATAGACCCTGACTATGAATTTTCTATGTGATAAACATAGAAAATTCATAGTGACAGTCTATCTTCTTAACAAAGGATGCAATGATTTCAGAAGCCTGTTGCTTTCAGATGGCCCGGCTATTTAAGCCGGTCGACTAGTTCGTCACGTTGTGGGGTGAGACTAATACGGGTGTGAAAAACTTAAGTATGAGCAATTTTTGATGTGTTTTGACAGCCCAGCCGATCCAAGACGGACGGGATGACCGTCGTGCATGGCCCTGGATGTAATAGATGTTTTGGAAACAGGGTATGTGGTTGCAAATGGTAAAATTTGAGGCACGCCCGGTCACTGTCCGCGGGCAATTCCGGGCACGTCCCCAAACGTTTGAGGGCCCAAATTTGTGACATGCGGTTGCATCAATCTTCACCCCACTGGCTATGATTTCACACATCTTATTAAGAACGAATGTGGACAGTAACGACTGCCATTTCATGAAGTCCCCCCTCCCATCCTTCTTTGCCTTGACGGATGCCTTTTGCGCACCAGGAACAACAATATTTGGCACAACTAGACACAAATTGTGGAACTGTACCGGATACCTCTAAAACATCTAACTTAGGAGTCATCTGCTCCTCGATGACAAGCTGGGAGTCCTCGATATAGAACACTGACAACTGGCTCTCGAACACGACAATAACCTGACTAACTCTTGCGTGCTCATGTCCTACATGTTCTAACATCAGCAAAAGTGGAGCACACTACACATTGACAGTACGAACGAGCACTAAACGTGGACAGTAAGAATGAGCACTGCCCATGAATAGTATGAATAAGCACTACACATGGACACTGTGAACAAGCACTACACAAGTACAAACCGACCATCTAGTTCAACTTAGCAGCATATGAATGTTCTTCAATCTCAAAGCATAACAAGGAGTTCAACACACTACCACACATGCTTGCAAATTAGTATACCACACATCAACTAGCATACTATCAATCCATCACCACTAGCTAGCAATCCTTGCTAACGTGGAAGCAACTCCTAGCATGTTACAAATCCATTACTACTAGCTACCAGAACATCACATTCTCATAGATCGATAGTGTACAGTGCTAGCCACAAGTTATCACATGCTCACACATCTAGCTAGAGTGAGTAAGTAGAACTCCCGCGTCGCCTCACCCAGCGGCGGCGGGGGAACCCTAGCTGTGCCGCCTTGGCCCCCTCCCCACCTCATCCCACCTCCTCACCGCCGCCTGAGGCAGCCGCTGGGCAAGCCCAGGGTGCCAAGGATGGTGGCGGCGGGGTCTCGGCTGCCCTGCCTCTGCGTGGGGAGCCCTGGATCTGGAGCGGCGGCTCCTTTGGCGAGGCACGACAGGCTCCGGCGAGCAGCAGTGTGGAAGGTGGATCTGGCGTCCTGCACGGGCGATGGGATCCCGGTGGTCGTTGGCGGCTGGCAGCGGTCGGTGCGCGTGACCTGGCGCCTCCCCTCCTCCCCTGTTCGACGTGCGGGCCAGCCTGGTCGGGCCGCGCTTCCCTTGGTCGCCGGTTCTGTACGGGAGGCGCTGGTGGTGGCGGGGATCTAGTTCGGGCGAAATCCCTAGCCGGCCATGGCCGGCCGCGCCGACGGCGAGGCCTAGGGTGTCGTTCCCTCCTTGGAGGCGTCGGTATGGACTGATCTCCTTACTTCCCCTTTCCCTATGTCTCCCGGGCGAAAGCCCTAACTTTGTTGGGCGGCAGCGGCGCTCAAGGCGTCGTTACCTTCTTGAAGGCGTCGCTTTGGAAACCTTGGGGTTGGGTGGCGCTTGTGGATGGTGGGCGATAGCGGTGGTGCGGACCTATCCTAGCATGGATCTACGTCCGTTGCTTGGAGATGGACTCGCGTAGGTGGAGGTCGTCGTTTGGCGTCGTGGTGGCGTCCATGGTGGAAGACCTGCCAAGGCTCGCGCAGGTGGAGGTCGTCGTTTGCTGTCGTGGTGGCGTAGATGGCGGAGGACCTGCTAAGGTTGACACCTCAATCTGCTCTGAAGATGGACCAGTGGAAGATGGCGGCAGCGACACATGTGAGTGCATCGGACCAGTTGTGCCCCGGACCCGGTTGATGGCTTGGTCGGGGCCTCCGGCTTTAGATGTTAGGCTTAGGTGAGAGGTCTGGATATGTGGCCCGTCTTGCACTCCTTCATCATATGGATAGGAGTAGCGGCAGATGTTGCCAAGATGATGGATTCAGGCATATTGTTGTTCTACTTTGTAAGGTCCTCGAGAATAATATGACCGCATGCATCTCCTAGATACAGAGGCCGGGGGTCATCCTTCTTTTCTAAAAAAAGAGTGAGTAAGTAGAGAGGAAGGGATGATCGAGCTCACAAGTCACGGCCATCCATGCAGCCGAAAGGCGGCACGGAAAATGACGGAGAAGAGGGGGACTTGAATCACCGCTGCCGTGAACAGACAGTCAGAGAAGAAGCGCCACTTACCGGGTCATCGGTGTCGATCTGCGCGGAAGGGAAAAGCTCATAAGGAGGGAATGGTGGTGGGAGTTTAGGTGGTGAGGCGACGATGGCTATATATGGCGACCGAATCGACGGGAGTTGACCCCAATTCCTCCCGTCGCTTTGTCCAAGACACGCGCGAGCTCGCGCTATCTCCATGGTCGTAGGAGGTCAGTGCTCGAGCCTGGCTGGGGGGACGGTCGAATCGGTTGTTCCTCGCAGGTCTGGCTGGAAGGTGGTTTAAGTTTCGTGTCATGCAGCTAAACAGTGAATGCAGGCAACTAAATGGCCAAATTTCGCCCGGCGCAGGCTTGGGCTCTATGCAGGCGACCAAATACGTCCCAAATGGCCGACGATGCAAGCACGTAGTACGTATTACTACATCATATTAGTACGTGCGTACCACGTGATTTTGCGTCAAATCTCTACCGAGCCTTAACTACGCGGCACAAAGTCAAAAGGGCGGCGGATCCATCGACTCCAATGAAAGCCGTACATACGCCGAGTGATAAGCAAGCGATAGCAAACCATCCGGAGCTTCTCTGTATAAACGCACCGGTGCTGCAGGCAACCACAGATCGCAGGGACTACGTCAAAACGCAGCACACGGAAGCACACACGCAAGCTGACAAGCATGGCTGCCACCATGAAGCTGTCGCTCACCTTCGTCCTCCTCCTCTCCGGTAACTCCATCCTTAATCCCGTATCCTTACGCTTCAACGACGCAAGCTCTCTGACGCTTTATCCTTTGCTTTTGTGCGCTCTGGATCAAGCAGCGCTGGTGGTGTTCGGGGACGCCCAGGCGACCTGCGACCTCGTCCGGTGCAAACAGGGAGGGCACATCACCTGCAAGAACTACCCCGGCCAGAAGCTCGACGGCTGCGCCTGCGTGTGCGCCCCCAAGGACGGCAAGCGCTGCGTGCTCCGCCTCGACGACGGCTCCACCTACGACTGCCCCAGGACCAAGTGCTGAAAGTACTGCTGTACACTGCACGCGTTCGTCGTGTTCATCTTGTGCTCTCGTGTTTAAGCTTGAGTTCAGTTCAATAAAGCGGCAATTGTGTCTTGGAACAACTGACGAATGGAATGGCAAGTTTGTGTCCTGGAATAAGTAATGAACTGATTGGAATCTACCTGGATTTGGAAGATGTCCGGAACTTGAACGCACTGTTCAAGGATGAAGAGACAGATTGCATTGGTTTCAGTTTTTACGTCACAAACCTTAACCATCCTCATCATGAGGGAGTTGTTTCTGTTCTCTGGATTGTGCATGGCTCATCGTGAATGGATACATAGAGAACACTGAGGCAATAAAGGAAGGGAAGGTTTGCGCCACTGCGAAGTACTCCCTCCCTTTCAAAATACTTGACTTCCATTTGTCCAAAAATGGATGTCCCTATATACTAAAACATGTCTAGATACATCTATATTTTGACAAATGGAAGGCATATATTGTGGAACGGAGGGAGTACATGACGTGCCCGTCGACAGGCTGGGAGCAGCGGGCCGGCGTGCAACTGCGGCCTCCTCGCCGGCGAGAGAGGCTGCACCATCTTCATCAGCAACGGGGATGTGACAAAATGCCCTTGAAGAACGTCATTTCTTATACCGGTGTGTGTGCCACTACTTAATACTGCATACAGGTATGTGTCTGGTTGATTCTGTTAGATAATAACGAGAATAAACGAGACAAAGAGACACGAATTTTTACGTGGAAACCCTTGCGGGAGAAAACGCGGACGCACGAAGGCGCAATCACTATGAGGAGGAGTATTACAAGCACGAGACGACAGACCGTCTGAGGTGCGACTACATGGGGTATATAAGAGGGCAATACATAAGAGTCCTTGGAGGACAAGTAAACGAGTTGTACTCGTACGCGTCGACGCCAACGCAAAAGCCCACACCGGTTGTACTACGTCTAGTCCAACACGGTCTAATTTGGATCATAATTTAACAATCTCCACCTTGATCCAAATTCCCTTCAGTAGTCGAAGAAAGTGAATAACTCCATCCAAATCAGCTTAAACACCTTGTGCGTCAAAGTCCATAGGACTAGTGAGAAATACCAACTAAGCCTGAGCAAAGCTCAAACTTATTGGTCGGAACTGGCTTTGTCATCATATCAGCAGGATTATCATGAGTACTTATCTTGCATACCTTCAAATCACCTTCAGCAACAACATCTCGAATATAGTGATATCTGACATCAATGTGCTTTGTTCTCTCATGATACATTGGATTCTTTGTAAGATATATAGCACTTTGACTGTCACTAAATACGGTAGGGCAAGATGAGTCTCCACAAAGCTCAGTGTACAAACCTCTCGACCAGATAGCTTCTTTGCATGCCTCAGAAATAGCCATATACTCGGCATCAGTAGTGGAACAAGCCACAATAGACTGCAAAGTTGCTCTCCAACTCACAGCACAACCACCAATGGTGAAAACATAACCTGTGAGTGATCTTCTCTTATCCAAATCACCAGCAAAATCAGAATCAACAAAACCAACAAGTCCATCTCTAGATTTCCCAAACTGTAAATAAGCATTAGAAGTACCACGCAGGTATCTGAAAATCCACTGAACTGCTCTCCAATGCTCTTTTCCAGGATTAGCCATGTATCTACTGACAACACTCAATGCATATGATAAATCCGGACGAGAACAAACCATGGTATACATAAGTGAACCAACTGCACTCGAATAGGGAACTCTAGACATGTACTCAATATCGGCATCTGACTTAGGACATAAAGCTGATGATAATTTGAAGTGTGTAGCTAACGGTGTACTCACCGGCTTGGCATTATGCATATTAAAACGACGAAGAACTTTATCAATATATCCCTTCTGACTGAGATACACTTTTCCAGACGGTCTATCTCTGGATATTTCCATGCCAAGTATTTTCTTTGTTGCACCCAAATCCTTCATCTCAAATTCATTACTTAATTGCTTCTTTAGTTCATTAATCTCTGACATACTCTTTGCAGCAATAAGCATATCATCAACATAAAGAAGCAAATAAATAGTTGAACCTTTGACCGTTTTCAAATAAACACAACTATCATAATTAGACCTTTTGAAACCTTGAGAGAGCATAAAGGTGTCAAATCTCTTGTACCACTGTCTCGGGGATTGCTTCAATCCATAAAGAGATTTCTTTAACTTACAGACAAGCTTTTCTTTTCCAGGAATAACAAAACCTTCAGGTTGTTCCATATAAATATCCTCTTCTAATTCTCCATGTAAGAATGCAGTTTTAACATCCAATTGTTCAAGCTCAAGATCATGCATGGCAACAATACTGAGTAAAGTGCTAATAGAGCTATGCTTCACAACAGGAGAAAAGACTTCGTTATAGTCAATACCTGGAACCTGACTGTAACCTTTAGCAACTAACCTTGCTTTATATCTTGTCTCGTCATTAGGAGAAACACCTTCTTTCCTCTTGAAAACCCACTTGCAACGAATAGGTTTCTTCTCTCTAGGTAATCTTACTAAATCCCAAGTGCCATTCTTTTCAAGTGATTCCATCTCATCATGCATAGCGGTCATCCACTTATTACTACCACTAGAAATAATAGCCTCGGAATATGAAGAAGGCTCAGAATTACCTTCAATTTCTTCTGCAACAGATAAAGCAAAAGAAACAATATTGCACTCTTCAATTAACCTGTCAGGTTTATTAATACCCCGTGTAACTCTGTCACGTGCGAGATTCCAACTGGGTGGAACAATATGCTGATTTGGAGTAGGAGTGACATGTTCATTATCAACGACGGGTTCATCTTGTGCATCAACATTTTCATTACCAGATGTATCACCTGAATCAATAACATGCTCCACCTGAACAGTAGGCTCCTGAACAATAGGCTGATGTTCACTCTCAACAGGAACATTAGTAGATGAAACATCATGTAACATAGCAGATTCATTAAAGATAACATTTCTGCTAATAACAACCTTCTGGGTTTCAGGATTCCACAATTTAAAACCTTTAACACCAGACTTATAACCAAGAAAGATGCACTTAACAGCCCTAGGCTCCAACTTTCCATTATCAACATGAGCATAAGCAGTGCAACCAAAAACTCTCAACTGTGAATAATCAGCAGGTGAACCAGACCATACCTCAATTGGAGTTTTCTTATTAAGAGCAATAGATGGTGAACGATTAATGAGATAACAAGCAGTGGAAGCGGCCTCAGCCCAAAAACGCCTATGCAAACCTGCATTGGACAACATGCAACGGGCTCTGGAAATAATGGTCCTATTCATACGCTCAGCAACACCGTTTTATTGAGGAGTATAAGGAACGGTGTAGTGTCTGACAATGCCTTCATACTTGCAATAATTTTTAAATTGCTTAGAACAGAATTCCATACCATTATCAGTGCGAAGTATTTTTACCTTCCTTTCAGTTTGCCTTTCAATCATAATCTTCCACTCCTTAAATGCTGAGAATGCTTCATATTTATGCTTCAAGAAATAAGGCCAAACTTTTCTCGAATAATCATCAATAATAGTCAGCATGTAACTAGCACCACCTAGTGACTTCTTGCGAGATGGTCCCCATAAATCAGAATGCACATAATCAAGAATACCTTCGGTTGTATGAGTCGAAGTGTTGAACTTCACCCTCTTGTGCTTGCCGAAAATACAATGCTCACAAAATTTCAATTTACCAGGTTCATATCCATCAAGAAGACCTCTCTTATTTAACTCTGCCAAACCAAGTTCACTCATATGTCCAAGACGCATATGCCAAAGGTTAGCAGCATCACAATCAGAATTCTTTGAAATAGCTGGAGTAGCGTTACCTGAAACGGTAGAACCTCGAAGGTAATAAAGACCATTGGTCAAACTCAAATCACCTTTCATCACAATAAGGGAACCTTTGGTGACTTTCAAAACACTATCTCCACCTGAATACTTGTATCCCTTTGCATCAAGGGCACTCATAGAAATAAGATTTCTCTTCATCTTCGGAATATATCGAACATCTGTCAAAGTTCTGATTATGCCATCAGACATCTTGATTCGAATAGAACCTATGCCTTCAATCTTGCATGGTGAATTATCAAAACCCAAAACGGAACCAGCAGAAGTAGTAGAATCAAAAGTATTAAACCAATCTCTATGTGGACACATATGAAAAGTACATGCAGTATCAAGTACCCACTCATCATTGGTCTCAGCACATCCAGCAATAACGACAAGAGCATCATCGGAACTATCATCACGAGCAACGTTAGCAGAATTTTCACCTTGTTTGTTACCTTTCCTCTTTTCTTTATTCTGCAACTTGAAACACTCTGAGATGTCATGCCCGTCTCTCTTGCAATATCTGCAATATTTCTTGTCTCTGGATTGTGACCGGCCCCTGTAGCCGTTTTTACTTTTGCCTCTGTTTCCATTGTTGGTGTTCTTCTCCTTTGTCCTGCCACGAACAGATAATCCCTCTGCTTGGGATGAACTTGAACCATCATGAGGCACCATTAATTTCATCTTCTCCTTAGAGTTCAAAGCTTCATAAACTTCATTAAGTGTGAGAGTATCACGACTGTATAATATGGTGTCTCGAAAATTGGTATAAGAACTTGGCAGTGAACAAAGTAACATTAGAGCAGTATCTTCCTCTTCATACTTAACCTCCATTGCAGCTAGATCGGATATAATCTCCTTAAATTCTGAAATATGTTTCAAAACATTACCTCCCTCGGGTAACCTGTGCAGGAATAATTTTTGCTTCAGATGCATCTTGCTGGTGAGATCTTTAGTCATGCAAATCCCTTCCAGCTTTAACCATAGAGCGGCGGCAGTTTTCTCGCTCAAAACTTCCTGCAAAATATTATTATGCAAATGGAGTTGAATTTGTGACAAAGCCTTACAATCAATTCTTTTCTCCTCATCAGTCCAATCTTGAATTCGGTTCTTCCCAAAACTATCCAGTGCTTCATCATAATCGGACTGTGCCAACAACGCCCGCATCTTGACTTGCCATAGGGTAAACCTTGTGTCACGGTCCAGCAGCGGAAGATCATACTTCATGGATGCCATGAGTCGATAAACTGTCCACAAAGTAGTACAAGCCGGTAGAAAAATTCTTGACAGAATTGATTTGCGGATCAAAGAAAACAGAGTAAATAACACTGATAGTATGTACGTAGCAGTTGACCAAGGAAAAAATAGCCTTGTAGCCTTCACGTGATGAATACTATTACTGGTAGCTGGCTGATCAAAGTACTAGTTGTTGATCGGAGATGAAAGCAAACAATAAATAACTTAGCTTCACGTGAAAGAACGACGACTTGGACAGATCGCTTCTCCTCGGGACTTGAAGCTAGAAAAACAATCCACGACAAGGGATCGGCCTTCACAAGCCAGAAAGTAGCAGCAGCAGTACGGTTGATTCCCTCGAGGCTTGAATCGACCAGACCAGCAACTCAGCGGAACGGCTGCGACCTTGGAGCGATTTGTACGCGTACGTACAAACAGAACTTCTGTCGGTCTTGGCTAGCAGCGGAAATCGATCCGGCTTCGGATCGCCTGGTCACGCACGGGCGACGGCTCGCACGCAACCCTAATCTCTCGTCTCAAATCTCGTATCTGCAACTTGGCTCTGTATACCACTTGTTAGATAATAACGAGAATAAACGAGACAAAGAGACACGAATTTTTACGTGGAAACCCTTGCGGGAGAAAACCACGGACGCACGAAGGCGCAATCACTATGAGGAGGAGTATTACAAGCACGAGTCGACAGACCGTCTGAGGTGCGACTACATGGGGTATATAAGAGGGCAATACATAAGAGTCTTTGGAGGACAAGTAAACGAGTTGTACTCGTACGCGTCGACGCCAACGCAAAAGCCCACACCGGTTGTACTACGTCTAGTCCAACACGGTCTAATTTGGATCATAATTTAACAGATTCTACAAATGCCTACTGGAGTGCGGAGTTTCAGTAGTCACTGAAAAGAAATACGAAATGCAGCGGCTGCCCGCAATTCACAATGTAAACAGAAGATGAGACAGGCAGTCATCCACTATATTGCAGTGTTGGCAGGTAAATTGATGTGATAGGAACCAAACAATTAGATCAGAAAAAACATATATATTGCAGCATCACACAGATTGACTACGCCCATATAAATTGCTGCAACAAGTAGCAACCAAAACAGACACAAAACACAAGGTGCAAGCACAGCAATAATCTTCACAGAAACTACTTAAGAATCTTTAACTGGTAAAATTCTCTTGAAACAATCAAAATGTCATATCATACATTTTAGACAAGATAATTTGTGCATCACTGTTTACCAAAATCTGTTTCTTCCTCGAAAGAAGTATTAAATCTCTACAGCATGTTACAGATCCAATACTTCAAGGTAATACGCGTACCTTGCTTTCTCCAAACTTTCACAGGCAAAAGGGTACATCTTGTTGTCTAAATTGTAGCACAATCAGGATGGTTTAACAGCATAACTTCCATAGGGAACAAACCAGACGAAGCCAGATGATGATAATTGCGACAATATAATCAAGAGCAGGTTAGAAGACCCATGTGAAAGGCGCTTCAATAATCAGAGGTTAAAGCTTCAGTATTGTCTTCAGAGTGGGCACTTGGTACACATAATTTCAGTGCTTGCATATCTATGTAGAATTTCGATTTTCCACTTTCTCCATGCTACCTGCTCTTGCCAATGCACACCGAGGAAGGCCTTTTCTCTTCATATGATGCAGCTAATGGCAAATTGGCAACCATTGAAGCAAAGAGTTTGGCCTTTCTTTGACACTAGTATGTCACATACCCATCAAGGGCATAGGAGCAGGAGCTTACCTGCTTTGTATAGTTATGCTTCAACATTGTGAAGTCAGGGATTTACAAAACTGAGAAATTTGTACTGTTAAAACAAAGATTGGTTTTGTCCCCTCGTTACAAATCACAACAGAAGCACCTAAATCTTATAGACCTGACAAAATTACTAGTATTCCTCATGCCAAAAAAATTCAAGTGTTGGTTTTCACCAAAAGATGGAGAAATATATATTGATCCTTCATCTTTAAACTTCAATTGCACCGTGCGTGGAGGATATTGAAAATACATTTGAGGTTGAAAGAGCATGAGTCGCCATTTTTACTTCTTGAAAAATGCAGCTACATATATTCCCCATCGTTCATAGTGTTTTCAGATTCTCGTATGTGCACCAACCAATACAACTTCGGTGACTGAATGAAGTAAAACAAGAAATCGCCAGGCACCCAGGCCCTAACAACAACCAAGCATCTTGTGTCACAGACCAGTTTCACAAATCTATGTGTCACTGTGAATGAGAAGGCTAAGCTAACAGGTGTTACAGTAACCCAAAGCATACAGAGAAGTGGTTCTCTGTTTCCAGTGTTTATGCTAAGCATGAGTATACTTCAGAAAACTCATGGCATCTCTATATAAATAGCTAACAGAACGCTCAACTAATAGGGATAGTTTCGGAACTTCTGCTTGACCCCACAAACCAATTAACATAGGCCATCTGAGTATGATTATTAGAAATTAAAAAAATCTAAAAGTATACTGAATAGAGTTTTCACAAATATAATCAACTAGTAATAAGCATAGCCATTTCCACACAGTCATACTATTTGTCGTGATCCCCAACAACACCCTCGGTAAGTGTACTTCAGCAAGGTCTCATTTCAACCACAACATGAATAGTTCGCAGTTAAATGTACCTTGGACTATGTCAGCAGCTTAAACATTTCATATGTATCTGTATACTGCAGAAGCGCAAAACATAGAGAAGTGCACAAGTGCACATTACCATTTCAACTAATTACTCCCATCTAGATCGAAGCTTTTGGTCTAGTTCGAATTAGTAACAATCACTGACGGACATAATAAGATCTCTCCAAAATCTCACTTCCTGTTACTGCAAACTTCACAACATCCTACTACCTAGCAACAGCAGAACACAGATACATGAAAGATGCATTACCTAGATACCCTGTGCAAGAAACAAATCACTACTGGAAATGGTAAGATAGAAATCCAGCCTCAAACTAATTGCTCTGTTCTATGAAATGAATTCTCTCTTGCTCACACTCAAACAAACAGTCATAAGACAAAGCTCAAAGCTCTATCAGTAATTCTATAACCATGCTTTCAAAAGCTCAACTGGCATTTCCACTATCAACGAGAGGATATCTAGAGTCAGTCTCGTCAATTATTGACTCCTTGGTTCCAAAATTTCTCTAATTCCTTCGTACAATAAACAGGAAGAAATCAAGAAGCAAAGGCATACAGAGATCTCGTCCTCTCACTCGAGGACAATCTTGGCGCCCAGCGCCCGCATCTTCTCGGCGATGCTCTCCGCCTCCTCCTTGGGCACCCCGGCCTTCAGCACGGCCGGCGCCTTCTCCACGAGCTCCTTGGCCTCCTTCAGGCCCAAACTCGTGATCGCCCTCAGCTCCTTGATAATCTTGAGCTTCGCCGCGGCGTCGAAGCCCTCCAGCTTCACGTCGAACGCCATTTTCTCCTCCTTGGGTTTCGCCTCCTCGGCGGCCCCAGCGACATCTCCGGCCAGCGGGGCTGCGCCGCCCATTAGGATGGCTAGGGGAGGGAGCTGGTCGACGCCGAGGCGGCCGCGCAGGGCATCGGCGAGGGAGGATGCCTCGATGAGGTTGAGGCCGCAGATCTCGTCGACGAGGCCGGAGACCCGCGGGGTCGGGGTGACGGCGGAGGAGAACGCGGCGGCGCACGACGGGCGCGCGGCCGGGAGGAGGCGGCGCAGGTGGAGGAGGCGGTAAGCCATTAGGGTTTTGGTGGGTCAGCAGAAACAGAGGGGATCAGTGGACTGACGATGCGAAGCGGGGGAGAAGAAAGACGAAAGAGCACATTCTCTGAACTGAATACGTATTTCCCTCTCTACGTAAACGAAGCGAGAAGGCGTATCTGAACGATTATTATCGGAGGACAATTCTTTTGCGATTTATCAGAAGAAGACAATTGGTTTGTATACCACGGTCGTTCAAGAAAACGGCGTACGTCAATAAAGCTAGGTAGCTGATTTAAAGATGTCTTGAACTTCTTTTGAAACTAGATGATATCCCGCACGTTGCCGCGGGAATTTGTAGCATTGCTTCAGAGGAGGATTTATGAAGCAAGTAATTGGTGAAATCACTGAAACAAATATATAAATATACGTTTACTTGAACCTTTGATAGAATGATGTGATTTTTTTAAAAAAATAGTATAATGTGGTTGATAAATGCATTGGCAATGCGTTGGCCTGCCGATATATTGCAAAATGGTGTTGTCTATATTAAGCTTAACTAATGACAAATATTCATATCATTCATACCTTGGTAGTTCTTTATTGTGTAACTACTTCCGCCAAGAAATCCAAGATATCACCCTTATTCATTAATAGTTTGTTGTTGGAGAAGCGAACATCACTCGCTGTGCTTTGTGCCAAATATTCAGACCAAGCTCAGGGACCCTCCAACTCCCCAAATATCATCATGTCACTCCTCTACAAAAACCCAGCATGTCATTGAAAATCTCATCAAATGCAGCCGGAGATACATTGGAGCAACGTGTCAGTGTCTCACTGTGAACCTCTTGATATTGTTGTTTGTAGGAACACGCTCTTCATCATATAAATGATTAAAATAGACCATCAGCGAGGCACATTTCTGATGAGATAGATTAATATATACTATGATAGACAGGTTCCCATAGTAAATCTAGTATGAGGAATTAAGAAACAACCATTAGATGTCATTACTGACAATGGCTTGGGAGCCCTGAACGGAGGAAAATTACAGACCATTCAAAGCAGCCTGGTCGGCTTGCTCCCAAGCTGCAGGAGGTCAGTTGGCCATAAAAAGCTAACAATTACGCGGTAGAAGATCGCCACCTCGCCGCAAAACAAAGAGTAGAAGATCGCCACCGGAGGAGAGTCAAAGGTGTTGACCTGCAGCCGGACAAAAAGACAAATCAGATGTGAACGGAAGTGCAGCGGTGCACACTTGATAAGCTGATTTGGCCAGAAGGTGGAACCCTAGAAAAGATGCCTTTACTGATCGAGCGGGACTCCTCGCCGCTCCTCAGAGCCCACAGCGGTCGCGGAGCGGACCTACGACGCGCAGGTAGAGGCCTCACCGGTTGCGTCTTCCTCCACCATCTGGAATTCAGGTTGCGGGCGATGGAACGCCGCCCAGCTCGCATCTGTGTCCCAACGTCCAGAGCTGGTAGAAAAAGAGGCTTCCGTCCAGCCCCATTAGTCGCGAAACTGTAGGAACCGCGACTAATGAAGTCTTTAGTCGCGGTTCGGCAGACGAACCGCGACCAAAGGCCTGGGCCCAGGGCGCTCGATGGCCAGCTGGTGCACGTGAGGGGCTTTAGTCGCGGTTGGCCAGGCCAACCGCGACTAAAGGTGCCCAAAGGCCTTTAGTCGCGGTTGGCCAGGCCAACCGCGACTAAAGCTCCTCCCCTATATATACCAGTTCAGCACACTCACTTAGCCATTTGGTGCCACTTCTCTTCACAAGCTTCACAACGGGGTGTAGGTTTGCTTTTGGTTCCTCTTATGCACACAAGGTGTTTGATGAAATGCCCCAAGAGCGTGAAACAAACATGATATGAAGTGTTGGAGCCACACTTGAGGTTCCTCATTTATTTTTTCCTCCTCGATCGCGGTTAGCAACTTGAACCTTTCATGCATGTGTGTCATTGATAAAATATGCATGTGTGTTGTTCATTGTTTAATTTCTATTATTTATAGCTAGTTAGTTTAACAAATGCATGATGGTTAATTATATATTTTATATTATAATAATGCAGATGAATCGGCAATGGATGTACGGTAACCGACTCTCCCGCGAGTTCACTACGGGTTTGAAAGATTTCCTCGTAGTGGCTAATGCGAACAAGCAGAAGGGTTTTGTTATCTGTCCATGTGTTGACTGTAAGAATCAGAAGGGTTACTCTTCCTCAAGAGAAGTTCACCTGCACCTGCTTCGGCACGGTTTCATGCCAAGCTATAATTGTTGGACCAAGCATGGAGAAAGAGGGGTTATAATGGAAGAAGATGAAGAAGGGGATGATTTCATCGATGAAAGCTATCTTGCTCATTTCGGTGATACTTTCATGGAGGATGCTGAAGGTGAAGGGGAAGGTGAAGGGGAAGGTGAAGGGGAAGAAGAGGCACGTGATGAGACCGTTGATGATCTTGGTCGGACCATTGCTGATGCACGGAGACGCTGTGAAACTGAAAAGGAGAGGGAGAATTTGGATCGCATGTTAGAGGATCACAGAAAGTCGCTGTACCCCGGATGCGATGATGGTCTGAAAAAGCTGGGCTGCACACTGGATTTGCTGAAATGGAAGGCACAGGCAGGTGTAGCTGACTCGGCATTTGAAAACTTGCTGAAAATGTTGAAGAATATGTTTCCAAAGAATAACGAGTTGCCCGCCAGTACGTATGAAGCAAAGAAGGTTGTCTTCCCTCTAGGTTTAGAGGTTCTGATGATACATGCATGCATCAACGACTGCATCCTCTACCGCGGTGAATACGAGAATTTGAATGAATGCCCGGTATGCACTGCATTGCGTTATAAGATCAGAGGCGATGACCCTGGTGACGATGTTGAGGGCGAGAAACCCAGGAAGAGGGTTCCCGCCAAGGTGATGTGGTATGCTCCTATAATACCACGGTTGAAACGTCTGTTCAGGAACAAAGAGCATGCCAAGTTGTTGCGATGGCACAAAGAGGACCATAAGTCAGACGGGGAGTTGAGACACACCGCAGATGGAACGCAATGGAGAAAGATCGACAGAGAGTTCAAAGATTTTGCAGCTAACGCAAGGAACATAAGATTTGGTCTAAGTACAGATGGCATGAATCCTTTTGGCGAGCAGAGCTCCAGCCATAGCACCTGGCCCGTGACTCTATGCATCTACAACCTTCCTCCTTGGTTGTGCATGAAGCGGAAGTTCATTATGATGCCAGTGCTCATCCAAGGTCCGAAGCAACCCGGCAACGACATCGATGTGTACCTAAGGCCATTAGTTGATGAACTTTTACAGCTGTGGGGCAGACCTGGTGTCCGTGTGTGGGATGAGCACAAAGAAGAGGAATTTGACCTATGAGCGTTGCTTTTCGTAACCATCAACGATTGGCCTGCTCTTAGTAACCTTTCGGGACTGTCAAATAAAGGATACAATGCATGCACGCACTGCTTACATGAGACTGAAAGTGTACATTTGCCAAATTGTAAGAAGAACGTGTACCTTGGGCATCGTCGATTTCTTCCGAAAATTCATCCAGTAAGAAAGAAAGGCAAGCATTACAACGGCAAGGCAGATCACCGGCCAAAGCCTGCAGAACGCACTGGTGCTGAGGTATTTGATATGGTCAAGGATTTGAAAGTCATCTTTGGAAAGGGTCCTGGCGGACAATCAGTTCCGAAGGGAGCTGACGGGCACGCAGCCATGTGGAAGAAGAAATCTATATTCTGGGAGCTAGAATATTGGAAAGTCCTAGAAGTCCGCTCTGCAATCGACGTGATGCACGTTACGAAGAATATTTGCGTGAACCTCCTAAGCTTCTTGGGCGTGTATGGGAAGACAAATGATACAAAGGAAGCACGGCAGGACCAGCAACGTTTGAAAGACCCTGATGACCGGCATCCCGAATGGTTTCAAGGTTGTGCCAGCTACGCTCTGACCAAAGAAGAGAAGGTCATCTTTTTTGAATGCCTGAGCAGTATGAAGGTCCCGTCTGGATTCTCGTCCAATATAAAGGAAATAATAAACATGGCGGAGAAAAAGTTCCAAATCCTGAAGTCTCACGACTGCCACGTGATTATGACGCAATTGCTTCCGATTGCTTTGAGGGGGCTCCTGCCGGAAAATGTTCGAGTAGCCATTGTGAAGCTATGTGCATTCCTCAATGCAATCTCTCAGAAGGTAATCAATCCAGAAGTTCTACCACGGTTACAGAACGATGTGATCCAATGTCTTGTCAATTTCGAGTTGGTGTTCCCGCCATCCTTCTTCAATATTATGACGCACCTCCTGGTTCACCTAGTCGAAGAGATTTTCATTCTCGGTCCTGTATTTCTACACAATATGTTCCCCTTCGAGAGGTTCATGGGAGTATTAAAGAAATATGTTCGTAACCGTGCTAGGCCAGAAGGAAGCATCGCCAAGGGCTATGGAAATGAGGAGGTAATTGAGTTTTGTGTTGACTTTGTTCCTGACCTTAAGCCGATTGGTCTTCCTCGATCGCGGCACGAGGGGAGACTAAGTGGAAAAGGCACGATCGGAAGGAAATCAACGATATGTATGGACGGCCATTCTCTGACTGAAGCACACCACACTGTACTGACCAATTCCAGCTTAGTGGCTCCGTACTTTGAGAAACACAAGAATATTTTACGCTCGGACAACCCGGGGAAGCCTGAATCCTGGATTAGGAAGGCCCACACGGAGACTTTCGGCAGTTGGTTGAGAAAACATTTAATGAATGACAATGATGTTGTAGATCAGCTGTACATGTTGGCCAAGACACCATCTTCGACTATAACGACTTTCCAAGGGTACGAGATAAATGGGAATACATTTTACACGATCGCCCAAGATAAAAAGAGCACCAACCAAAACAGTGGTGTCCGCTTTGATGCAGCAACCGAGAATGGGCAAAAGGTCACATATTATGGTTACATAGAGGAGATATGGGAACTTGACTATGGACCCTCCTTTAAGGTCCCTTTGTTCCGGTGCAAATGGTTTAAGTTAACAGGAGGTGGGGTAAAGGTGGACCAGCAATACGGAATGACAATGGTGGATTTCAACAATCTTGGTTACCTTGACGAACCATTCGTCCTAGCGAAAGATGTCGCTCAGGTTTTCTATGTGAAGGACATGAGTAGCAAACAGAGGAAACGGAAAGATAAGAAAACGATCAGTACATCATGCGATGATCCAAAGCGCCACATTGTTCTTTCAGGGAAAAGAAACATCGTGGGAGTGGAGGACAAGACAGACATGTCAGAAGATTATAATATGTTTGCTGAAATTCCGCCCTTCAAAGTGAACACCGACCCAAGCATTAAGTTAAATGATGAGGATGCTCCATGGATACGTCACAATCGTAAGCAAGTAGGGACACAAGGAAAGAAATGATGTGTAATAATTTATTGTACCAAACTTTGTTGAATGGATCATGTGAATTATATTACCCGTGATATGTTTGGTGTCCATTTTCGAATGATTCGAGATACCACTGATGATACATGAAATTTGGAGTGATTTAGTCATACTCCTGCCTAGGCGTATAATATGCATACTCGTAGTCTTCATAGCCGCCGCCGTTGTACTGGTAGTCGTCGCCTTCTAAGTTGCCGCCGTCGTCGTCGCTGCTGTCGTCGCTGTCGTCGGGCGGCGCTCGTGGCTCGAACTGAGGGTAGCGCAGGCGGGGGATATCGCCGGTCGTGATGTAGTCCATGACGCTCTGCAGAGTCCGGCCGTACCACCATAGCCGACGGCCGGCCTCGTGGAAGTTCCCAGGAGGCAGACCGTCCTCCTCATACCTAGCGAGCGCCCTCTCACGCCGATTGATGAAGAAGGCGTCCCAAGTATGCTGGTTATCGGGATGCCAGCGGGGATTCATCCGCTGCTCCGGCGTGAGTTTTATTTTTGAATTGAATTAGTTTTATTTTTCTTAATTTTTTGATATATTATTTGTATTTTTAGAATTTTGAATTGAATTAGTTTTATTTTTCTGATTTTTTTGATATAATATTTGTGTTTTTAACATATTGAATTGAATTAGTTCTATTTTTCTGAATTTTTTGATATATTATTTGTATTTTTAACATATTGAATTGAATTAGTTTTATTTTTCTTAATTTTTTTGATATATTATTTGTATTTTTAAGATTTTGAATTGAATTAGTTTTATTTTTCTGAATTTTTTGATATATTATTTGTATTTTTAACATTTTGAATTGAATTAGTTTTATTTTTCTTAATTTTTTTATATATTATTGGTATTTTTAGAATTTTGAATTGAATTAGTTTTATTTTTCTGAATTTTTTGATATAATATTTGTGTTTTTAACATATTGAATTGAATTAGTTTTATTTTTCTGAATTTTTTGATATATTATTTGTATTTTTAAGATTTTGAAAAAAAAAGTATTTTGAAAAATACCTTTAGTCGCGGTTGGCCTGGCCAACCGCGACTAAAGGTCGTTGCGCGCGGGAACGCAAAAACCCGCCAAAAAACCCTTTAGTCGCGGTTGGTCTGGCCAACCGCGACTAAAGGTTACCCTTTAGTCGCGGGTCTCCTCCCCAACCGCGACTAAAGGGGGGGGCTATAAATACAAGGGCCCGAACCGTCGCCTCCATTTCTCGTCTTCTCCGATTCTCTGCCGCGCCGAAGGCCTGCCGCCGTCGCCCTCGCCCTCGACGCCGCCCGCCGTCGCCCTCGCCCTCGACGCCGCCCGCCGTCGCCCTCGCCCTCGACGCCGCCCGCCGTCGCCCGCCGCGCTGTCATCGTCCTCTCGCGCCCCGGCCGCCCCGTCCGCCGTACGTTTGCACACCGCGCCCCGCCCCGGCCCACGCGCGCCGCCCCCTCTCGCCCACGTACGGCGCCGCTGGCCGCTATCACCGGCCTCCCTCGCCCACCGCGCGCGCGCCGCCTCGCTCGCCCGCCCTCAACGCCGCCGGCCGGCCTCGGTACTGCCGCGCGCGCACGCGCGCGCCTCTCAGAGAGCGAGATCATGGAGAGAGAGGGGCGCCGCGGGCCACCGGAATTTTTTCTTTTTTTTTTCTTTTTTTGTTCTTTTTAATTTTAACTAGTTAATTAGTTTAACAGAAACGGTAAAATAACTTAAAACTTGATAATTAACAAAAAAAACCATAAAATTTGATAATTAACCAAAAAAAAACGTATATAAAACTTGATAATTAACAACAAAAAAAGTAAAACTCCGCGATGTTTTTTTTTGGGATCGAGAGGGGGCGGCGAGGGTTATACATGTGTGTTGTCCTCGCCTCCCTCTCCGTGACGCCATCGTCTGCCGCCCCGTCTCGCGCTCTACCGCGACACCCTCTCCCACCCCTTCCTCGCCCCCTCCTTTTGCCACCGCCCTTTCGCCACCGCCACCGCCACCGCCCCCCTTCTTCACTTAATTAATTTGTTTTTACTACATGTTTTCAGGACTGACATAATGGCGGACGATAGAGCTGACCCGATTATGGACAACTATGATCCGGACGGTGAAGCACATATGTTCGGCATCATAAACGGCGATATTCTATATGTGCCGACCGGACAAGAAGAAGATGATATCTCTTCTTATCTGAACCTTGACGGTGAAGATGAAGGGCGCCGTCAGCAAGATGATGCCGAACAAACGTCGATAAACGATGATATTCAAATGGAAGTAGCAACCACCTCCGGCGCCGAGGTATATATATACATTGAGCCTCTGGTGATACAAACTAACTGATTTGAATAAATATGTGTGTACTAACGCGCGCGACTCTCTTTCTTATTTTAGCCCTCGGCCGGATCGTCGAAACAATCGAGTACGTCGTCAAAGCGTGGCGCAACCAAGACGATGAAACAAGGAGAAACATGCACCATCGAGGTTGTCGACAGTGCAACCGGCAGGCCGCTGGAGCCCCGCAAGAACGCCACCAAGTTTGTCAGCCAATGCGGAGCCGTTGTTAGAGACAACGTCTCGATCACCGTCCAGGAGTGGAATAAGCCAAAGAAGGCACGAATTGCTGGTTTCACTTTTGTCGATAAGAGAACAAAAAAAGATTGCTTCAAGAAGCTTATGGAACATTTCGTTCTACCTCCGGAATACAACAAATTCGATGAGGAGGGTAACAAGATTGAGGAAAACAAGGAGAGGAGGAGGCTAGTCAAACAGTTCGCTCTTCATAAGATGGCCGACGCATTCCGGAAATTCAAGCAAAATCTAGCCCATGACTTTGTCAAGCAGAACAAGACTCCGGATTTCAAAGGACAATATGAGAAACTGAAACATGATTGACCAGAATTTGTGAAGCAAAAGAAATCGGAGCAGTTCATTCAAATATCGAAAAAAATAAGGAAAATGCGGCTAAGAAGGAGTACAATCATATTATGGGGCCAGGAGGGTATCGCCTTTGGGGGCCTAGGTGGGAGAAGATGGAGAACGAGCTGAGGGCGCGAGGAATCCGTCCAGGTACGGAGGGATGGGACCCAAGGGCCAAAAGCTGGTGGTACGGGCATGGGGGAACGCTGAACCCGGAGACAGGGGAGTGTGTTTACCAGGGCAAAATAATTAAACCCACCCAAGCCCTTATTGACGCAATGAGGGATGCTCAAGAGGGGAAGATCAAGTTCAACAGAGAGAACGACGCGCTGACAAAAGCACTCGGGAATCCTGAACACGGAGGACGTGTACGAGGCATGGGGCACATTCCGTGGAAAATAGGGTTCCCCCAGAACGATGACCCGTACGGTTACAGAAGCCGTAAGAGAAAGATGGATCGGGAAGCAGATGTTGTGGCGCGGTTGGCATCGGAAATGGATGTGATGAAGAAAACCGTGAGTGTACTAGTAGCCGAAAGAGATGCAGCTCGGGCGCAGCATGAAGATCATCCAGCGGATCTCGGAAGCCAGCAGCGGAGAAGCAGCGTGGCTTCCACGGAGGCCCCACCGGCTGGTGCAGATGCACCGACGATCGAAATTACTGCACCGGAGCCTCTGGTGGTCGAAATTACTGCACCGGAGCCTCCTCGCTACCCCGTGGACGATATAAAGGAGATGAAAGAATGTCATCTGTATTATCCTATCGGGAACATGTCCATGAAGGTAGCCATCGGCAGTGCTTTACCATGTTTACCTGGAGCACTCCACCACAACAACCCCATTCAAGATGGCTATGCTCGTGTCACGGTGGAGGACATAGTCCAAGGGTTTGAGGACCTGGAGATTGACATTGCTACACCTGAAGGGGAGAAAAGACTTGGAGATGTCAAGCGCCATTTCATTCTATGGCAAAAGAAGTTTATCAAGTTTCCAGGCGAGGCGCCAAGGACAACAAGCCCACCCCCCTACGGTGGTGGTGGTGGCGGTGGCGGTGGTGGTGGTGGTGGTGGTGGCGGTTCACCTACACCTCCGTCACGTCAGCCGACGCCTCCCAGTCCACAACGTCCGGCGGGTGATCAGACGCCGCCCCCCAGTCCTCGTCCGGCGGGTGATCAGACGCCGCCCCCCAATCCACCTCCAGCAAAGAAGCAGAAGCAGTCCTGGATTATTAACCCGGACCCTTATGTACCTAAGACCACAAAGGTACCGGAGCCATCACTGAAGCCTCTCCCCACAAGGCCTTGGGAACGTAGTGCCGAGGAAACTGCCGCGGCCGCGGCTGCTGATCATGAGAAATGGAAGGCGGACTGCAAGAAGAAAAGAGAGCCCGAGCCCAAGCCAGTATTTTCTGATGAGCAAAAGAAGTGGGCTAAGTCATTTTTGAGCACACCGTCCCAAGCCGCGAAGAATCTGCCTGACGACTATGCACGTGAACTTCGTAGGCAGGCACTCATGTTGAAGGAGAAGAAAGAGCGGGCGGAGAACCAGGAGAACAAAGCCTTGGAGGAGGCCGAGAAAACGGAATTAGAAAGTAAAAAAAGCGGGAAACGAGTTGCCCAGCTCGGGGAACAAAGTAAACAATCGATTGCCCCGCTTATAGTGAAAGCCGCCGGTCCGGATGACCCCGATATCATAGCAGCTGCGGCAGCACATGGATTGACTGTAACGAGTGCCAGAGAACAAGCAGCCAACTTAGGTATTACTCTTCGTGAACTGTTAGGCCTTGATGAGGCGCCAGTGAAGGAGGTAGTAATTACATATGTGAAGAATGGGCCTCTCGTCGAGTCTGCGCAGGAAGAGGATCTACCTCCACAAATGAAAGGTCTGCTGAAATGGTACATGGGTTACATAAAAAATAAAAACGCCAAAGAATATATTTATGCGGAAGTTAGATATGAGCATCACTTCAAACATTACTATGTGCAAATTCATCTGAGTGAATTGTTCCAGCTTTTCAATCTGCGCGAGCTCGACAAATCTATCATCAGTTGCTACGTTCTGTAAGTGATTTATTTCTACCCCATCTCGTTCATATTGCCTGCACTATATATATGTCCTAACTATATTGTTGTGTCCGCTATTATACATGCAGAATGAAGATTAAGGAATGCAGAGTAAGGAACATCCATGATGTTGGGTTCATTGACCCACACATCGTTAATGGATATGTGTTGGAGCATCACCCCGCCGACATGGAGGCAGACCTGTGGCAGTTTCTTACAAAGCAGGAACTCAAAAGTGATATTCTATTTCCTTAACATTTTGGGTGAGTGTTTCTGTCTTGAGCACATTCTCTTTTGTTTACTCCATGCATGGTATGTGGCCGGCTACTCGATGAGTTATGCATGACGTACTGTGCATGTATCGTGTCCACAGGTTCCACTGGATTATGCTAGTAATTAAAGTTGACACCTCAGAATGTCTCATCCACGACTCTCTGAATATGGATCCAAAGCTTTGGGGCGGCATGAGAAGAATGCTGCAGAAGTAATTATTTTCATTCATTTGCGCTCTATATCGATCGGCCTATTTCGTTCATTTCCTAATATCAAGTAACTAATAACTCTCTTGTTCATTTAATTTTCTTTGCCTCGTAGGGTTTGGAGACGGTTCGTAGATACAAAGGTCGGTGAATTCAAAAAAGAGTTAGAATTCAAAAGGTCAAAGGCTAAGAATGATGGGGATATTCAGCCAGCGGGGACCAATCTATGTGGATACTATGTCTGTGAGATGATCCGGAGATACACCTCTGAGCGGGTTCCGAGTGATACCAATGCTCAGAGGAATAACCTCCGGATGATGCTTAGTCCAGAAGCTCGCTTCCGACCACTTCAAGAGGAATTAGCTGGATGGTTCAGCAGGGAAGTCCTCCATCCTAAAGGAGAACACCATTACGAGGACGTAGAACTTTATATGCATTAAATTATGTATGGAAACTTGTTCAAAATTGTATATGGTCATCCGATGATATTGAATATATATTGTATATTCCTCTTGAATTCTTTTTTATTCTAATTTCAAATTTGTTTGAAATTGTACATTCATATGCATGTATGTAGTAGCGTAGAATATGTGAAACTCATTCAAAATTAAAATAAAGCACAAAAGAAATAAAACAATACAAATTAAATAGAAAACAGGTTTAGGGGGGGGGCTAAAACCCTAAACCTGCGGCGGCCTTTAGTCGCGGTTGGCCAGAAGAACCGCGACTAAAGGTCCTCCGCCCCGACGGCCGCCTGTCGCCCACATGGACGGGCCTTTAGTCGCGGTTCTTAAGCAACCGCGACTAAGAGGGGGGCCTTTAGTCCCGCCTATTTGGTCGCGGTTGCGCAACCGCGACTAATGGCAGTTGCAAACCGCGACCAAAGGCCCTTTTTCCACCAGCGTCGTCGGTGGCGAGGCGGACCAGCTCGATTACAAGAGGAGGAGCGCATGTCGATTTGGCTCTTCCAGGGTGGGCGACAACGGAGCTGCGTCCCGGCAGGAGTCCAACACCCCGAGAAGCATAAGAGGCGAAGAAGATAAGCGGTCTTGTGGGAGGAGCGCACTTCACACGGAGATCATCCAGTCGGCGGCAAATGGCAAGGTAGGGCGGGTAAGGGTACCTTGTGGTGAGGTGCAGATCTTGATGGACCGGCCATGGCGAACAGGAACGGTGACGACGAGCGGACAGTTCTCGAACACAGTCAGAGTCAGGTAGGAGGAGGAGAGCGACGCTGCGGGGCAGTGGCTGCGCAACGGAGGCGGGCGTCTCCCATTGATGACGGACTGGTTCTAGAAGCCTCCACACTACGCCTCCTCTCAAGATTTACCAGCAGGCGACGTCGTGCATCGCCGGGACTCAAAATTCGCCGTCTCCAGCATGGTAAGCGTGAAACCTGATTACCTGAGATTGATGTGGTGTGGACGGAAGCTTAAAGGGGAGAACGCTCCATCTGTTACCCCTGCAATTATGCGGAGAAGTTGAATAGGATCTTATGGAAATCAATGGGCGAGGGAGTTAACTTGGAGATGGGTGGGGGAGTTAATTGGGGAGATGATTCACGCACGAGGTGGGTGGACTTCTTCTGTACTCATTATCTTTTACTATAAACTTCTTGTACTCTGTACCACTGGCGAGCGTCCGCTGGATACTCATGTAAACCGATCGCTGAGGAACTTTGTATATGATGACATGGCATGCAGAGTTGGACCATTTGCATGTTAAGAGAATGCCTTGTAGTGGGGAGCAACTTCTCAAGAATGGTAGATGTGAGGTAAAACCTTTGTTTGTGACAAAAACTTGTTAGCAGTTTTGGCAATGTTGATCTTCAGTATTGCTTTAGAGAGGCAAATGGAGTGGTTGTTTAGCCAAGTCTTCCTTTACTACTAGATCTTCGTTGTTTTGCAATGATTCCATCCCCGACTTTATTTCATCCATGATTGTAAACGATCTTCCGGTCCTTTGATGAATAAAGTCATATTATCGCCAAAAAAAGAAATAAGATAGTTTGTTACCTAGCTAATTATGGGATTCTTCAAGGGTAGGGACGGATCCAAGAGGGACGAGTGGGGGTGAGACCCCTCACCCCCAACAAAATGTTTCCCCCTGATAGCGATTAGGCGGCCATGTGTATGCATCATCACCGAATGATTAGCTTCGCCACGGATCACCCCCTAATCACGTGAAAGTGAAGCCCCAATCTCCAATCTTCCAAGGTCGGGGCCATAGGCAGGAAGCTAAAATCCAGCGGGTATAAACCATCATCAAAAGACAAAGGAACCATTCACTGTTTAGGTCAATCATGTTTCTTTTCCGCTACACTTGTTCGACATTGTCGCCACATGTCCAGGGTAGTTTCACTATAGTCCTGCATGCATGCGTTCACTTTACAATCGATGCAAGATCTGAAAGGGTCAGTGGTCCATATTTGCGGTTGCATCGGCATGCGACTAGTCCTCCTGCGACCAACAAGAGAGGCAACATGACAAGTGTCAGCTAGCGCTCTCTGTGTGTGTGTGTGTGTGTGAGAGAGAGAGAGAGTTCATTCATCGGTACATTCTCTCTAGTTCTCACTATCTTGTTAGTTTGCCCAATCCCATTTTCCAAACATTGACAATTAGTTTGTGCATGTGTTGACGACTCGAACAATGTTCACGGTATGTACTAATGATATGTCTCCTATGGCTCGAACGTTTGATGCTTATAGCTCTTACCCACCCCCACCCCCACCCCCCACCCCCGCTGCATATTGTCAATTTTGGGGAGAAGCCCACTCTCAAACTATGGAACACTCGGTGCCAAGCTCACTCTTGTCGATAATGCGTCGAATGGCACAATCAAAGCCAATCATACATTCACAAACCTGAAAGGGGTGCCCCGCTCTAACAAATAATTTGGCCTTCCGCACCATGAAGAAAGAAAAACCATGATTGATACGCAAGTTGTGGCCACGGGACTCCTGCGAAAGTGATATGCACTGCATAAGACCCTACACGATAATAACTAATGGGTGGTCTAGGAATCAAGTTACGCATGATCGTTAAGCTTCATCAAATGAGTATGAGTGAACCGTGATAAGTTTTGAAATGTGTTGAATGGGTGGAGCACTGTTCACCCAGTTTTGGCGATGCACACTTTCAAGAGTGCATCTAAGAACATATCCAAGAGATCTCAAAAAACCATCCCCAATAAGTGGTTATTGGGGATGTTCCAATAGTTCACGGGAGGTTTGCGGGTCAGGTGAATTCTCAGTTCCTCAATAATTATCTCCCAATAATCTTTTTTTCATTTCTCCCTCTCTCCGACGGCGGCACGACCGACTGAGGCTACGGCGCGGTAGCAGTGGTGATGGGTAGCGGACAATGGGGATCAACGACGATGGTCAGCAATGGTCCGCAGCGGTGCGAGGGCGACACAACGATGGTGGCGTCGCGGTGGGTATTGGCAGCAGCGCGACGGACTCCAGCACCGATGAGCCGACGTGGCACCCATTGGGGGGGGGGATGGGGAGCAAATTCGCTGAGCCGGAGGCAAAGAATTCAGGAGTGGCTGCGGTAGTGCCCGTGGGCTCTACCCAGTATCACGATTCGAAGGATTCTACAGACAAATACCTAGACCATCCACCGCTCAGAAAAAACCTATACCATTCAAACATTGGCATTCAGGTGTTGCAAATGCCATTACCGCAAAAAAATGCCAAATATGTATTCTAGCACTAAATGGGTAATAACAGGTTTTCACTCGTGTCGATACGCTGAACTGTCAGTTTCCACCCTCTACTCCACTGAAGAAATCAGATGCAGTTCGCTCAACCGTTGAGCCGCTGCGCAGGTTCGTCGGTGCCTTCTTTCTCTATGCAAACAAGACCAATAAACTACCCAATGTGAAATCTTGAAAACAACTCTAACAAGCGGGTAGACGCAATCAAAACAAGTTGCTCTGGGGTCGTCCACAATTACCATAATAAACATTGTAGAAACTCCCACCGAAATAAGTAGCTTCTATGAGACTTCGGAAAAATAATAGACTAAGACCACCTCCAATATGAGGCAGAGAGGTCGTCTTCGACTACAACATAGGCGCCAACTTGTGGGACACATCACCATCCGAGCCCTGCAAGGAGAGTCCGCGTTTGCTGTCGAACGTCACCCATGATGACTCCGACTACCATGCCGACGAGGAGGGATGGGACGCTGCATGGGCGGTGGCCCGGAACGTAGCTAGTGGGGCGGCAAGGTCATCGGCGATGTCGCGCGGGGGAGGGGGGAGCCAAGACTGCCGGTGGTCATCGGGGGGCGGCGGAGGAATCGGGTGGCCGCGGGGTGGGGATGGCACGTTCGGAGGGAGAGGCCACAGATTTTACTCGGCCACCTCCAGGAGGAGTAAATTTAGGGGCTGGATAGGCTTAGAAGTAAACTTTACCTCACTTAGAGCATTACTAGTAGAACCCCTAAACCCTTATACCCCTGTAGCAGTTTTAAGGGTTGAGAAATGCCACTTTTTGACACTTTTAAGGGTTGAAAAACAGGGGCAAAGACTAGAACCCTCAAACCCAACCCTTAAATTGCTTTAAGGGTTGAATTTGAGGGTTATAGTGTTTGCGTCAACCCCAACCTTTAAAACTGTCATTTCATATATCACACATTTCATCACATTTCATCATATGACATATCACAAATTCCATCACATTTGACATAAAACAATAATCATTCAAGTTATTATTACAACACCGAATAAAACAATAATCATTCAAATTATTACAACAATGTTTGAGCAAATTACACGAATTGTTCGAATCAAATAGGACATAGAAAAGTAAAACAAAGATACATCATGGGCCAATGCGCCGCCCATCCAACTGTCAGTGGTGCTCTATTAGATCATCCTGGAGCCGACCATGAGTGGTTGCATCCTCAATCTCACGATGTGCTTGAAGAAAAGCGTGTATGCGAGAAGGGTTTCTTTCCGGTTGCACACGAGTACCAACATTGTCATAGAAACAAGGGAGGTTTAAACCTCTTTCATCCTCTAGGATCATGTTGTGTAGAATCACACAACATTTCATGATGTTCATCAAGGTTTTTTTGTCCCAAAACCGAGCTGGACCACGAACTATGGCAAACCTTGCTTGCAAAACACCGAAAGCTCTCTCAATATCCTTGCGGGCTGCCTCTTGTGCCTTGGTGAAATGAGCCTCTTTTCTTGTTAAGGGCACCCCATTTTTCTCCTTGATGGACTTCACAAGAGTTGCCCATTCGGGATAGATGCCATCGGTGAGATAGTATCCCATTGAGTACTCATTGTCCATGATTTTGTAGTTGCAAGCTGGAGCATCCCTAGAAATTAATCTTTTGAACAAAGGAGATCTATTGAGGATATTGATATCATTGAGTGTTCCCGGCAACCCAAAGAATGCATGCCAAATCCATGTGTCCTGAGATGCTACGGCCTCAAGCACAATGGTAGCATCACGGCTTTTACCGCAATACATTCCGTGCCATGCCTTTGGGCAATTTTTCCACCTCCAATGCATGCAGTCAAGACTACCTAGCATCCCCGGCCATCCCCTTTTTTCATTCATTTCCATTAATCTCTTTGTATCTTCCTCGTTTGGTGCCCGAAGATACTGCTCACCGTACAGCCGAATGACCAACTTGGCAAACCTACGGACTGACTCCGTGGTTGTATCTTGCCCAATGCGAAGATACTCGTCGGTATAATCCGCGGGTATGCCATAAGCGAGTACCCGCATTGCCGCCGATATCTTTTGATATGCACTAAACCCCATGATACCGGCGACGGATCTACGACGTTTAAAGTAATAGGAGGCGGCCTCACAATCGTTGACAATCTTCACAAACAAACTACGTCGCATTCGGTACCTTCTGCGGAAGAGACGAGGAGGGTATGTAGGTACCTCCGCGAAGTAGTCTTCCATCAAATGCTCGTGTCCGAGAGCGCGGTTCCGGTAGATGGTGACTCGCCCCATCTTCGACCCTCTCCTCTGATCCATCAGCCTCACGCGGTTTTCAAAGGATTGCACATCGATGAGGAGGCTCATCATCTCGACGTTGTCGTCTTGCAACAACTCGTCGATGTCCGAATCATCAGATGACGACCAACCCGACGAATCGGACAACGAGTCCATGTCGTTGTTGTTCACCTCCATCTACACAATACAACAAACAATAAATTGTGAGTGCCAACAATTAATCAAAAAGTAAAAAAATAAAACAAAAAAGGAAGAACATGAAGAATACCTGCGGGTTGGGGGCAGGCGACGGCCGGCGTCGAGGGGAGGCCGCGAAGGGCGGATCCGGCGCGGCGACTCGAGGAGGCCGGCCTGCCTCTGGCCTTTGGGGGGCGGGAGGCGGCTGGGGGCGGGAGGCGACTGGGGGCGGGACGGGAGGCGGCTGGGGGCGGGGCGGGGGCGGGGCGGCCGGGGGGGGGGGGGCGGGGGCGCGGGAGGCCGGGGGGCGGGACGCCGGGGCGCGAGGCGGCGGCGCGGGAAGCCGGGGGGCGGGGCGGCCGGGGGCCGGGGCGCGGGGCGGGAGGCGACTGGGGGCGTCGAGGGGAGGCGGCGAAGGGCGGATCCGGCGGCGGGGAGCGTGGCGCAGGGGCGGGACGGCGGCGGCGTCGAGGGAAGGCGGGGGGCGGCCGGATTGGCGGCGGGCGACGGCCGGCGGCGCGGGAGGTCGGGAGGCGGGAGGTTGGGAAGGGAAACTTCCCTCCCGCGCGACGGGGGAAGGGAGTGCGGGCTGGGGTCGAGCGCACCCCTCCAGCCCTCACTTCTACGGTTCAAAATTGGGTTTGAGGGTTGGACCCTTACTTTTTTTTGAGGGTTTGAGGGTTTAGGGGTTCTAGTCTTTGCATTTTTTTTGTTGCAACCCGCAAAAAAGCGGTTATTTATGAGGGTTTGAGGGTTTAGGGGTACTACTAGTAATGCTCTTATATGCTTTATAACTTCGGCTAGGTGCGGCATAGAGGAGGAAAACCGAATTTATCCTTCCTTATAGCTAGATAGGGGATTGGTTAGAGTTGGACTTAGCACAATGCTAAAAGCTAGGTCTATCAGCTAGACTGCTCTCTCAAAAGGTTAGTAGTATGATTCTCAAGTGACATCTTTAATAACAGAACAAACAATTACTCCATCTGTCTCAAAATATAAGAACGTTTTTAACACTACACTAGTGTCAAAAACATTTTTATATTATGGGATGGAGGGAGTATATTGCTAGTAGTAGCAGAAACTGCCAGCTACTGAAACTGATCGAGATTCAATATTACTCATGGCAACTTGATTAGAACAGATTATAATGGGCGAACAATGAGGAAATTATAATGGCGCAGTATTACTTGAACAACTTGGCCTGATTTTACCTCCAGCGACTTGGCGAATTGTTAGATTTATGAGCACTCATTCTTCCCTCTGATTTCCCTTTACTTTTGGTAGGGCACTAGTAAGTCTGAGCACGGACAAGTAGTGATCACCGATGCACAATTATTTTAAGTCATATGGACATTTTTTTCACAAAAACAGGTTCACATGTACTGTTTATGTTGTATCAATTTACTTTTTTTTTACAGAAGAAGTGGTTATATTCATGCTATATATTAATTGAGAAAAAAATAAAAAGCTATAGCATGAATTATGAAGTACAAAAATATATATTACAGCCAACATGCTAGAATTTATTTGCGTCATACCTACTTACTTCGCTACCTTGCTACGAGAACAGTTTCATGTTTTGTAGGCGAGATAGTAGGTCAACCTCCAACAAAGTGGATCTCTGATTTTGAGTATTCATCTCCCTTCTCTTCAAATCAATAACTACGCGGCCTTCTTCACATCGTACCTCCAGCAGGACCATGTCGCCACTCCTCTTCCCGGAGCCCTTAAACTCCACTAGTGCATCAGGGTCAACCCCAACATGGATATTTGGGTACAAAAATAGTAGCTTCTCCTCTATGTCGATCACTGTTTGCAGTGCCCAACCACTGCCACCACCTTCTGCGCCTGTAGGGAGTCGTAGCCAGACTGATATCTTGAACCCATCTACATCCAATAGTTTGAGCATGTTCCCATTCGGGGAGGTTGCTAAATGGGACCGCCTTGCATTGTGTTTTGTGGGTGGGAGTTTCACAAGTCCCGGCATCCCTGTGCGCACGTTGTAGGTGACGATTTGGTCGCCGGTGTATCTTAGCCAGTGAATGACGCCTCCGCGGAGGACTGCGGGGTCCTTGTAGCTATTTATCAACCACCATGTGAAGTCATGGTGTGTCACACAAGTGATAGGCCCCCAGGTAGGAGAGGAGGATGTGGCAGTGCATACTTTCATGCTTGATCTATTGAAAACGATGGAGAGCAGCATGAAGGAGCAGTCGATGCCATCTGCCGCGGTGAGCAGAACGTACTTGTGCTCATTGCAAATGCTGCTCTCGGTTTCATCAGGAGGTTTCGAGAGGAAGGTGCAGTGGTCCATCATGGGGTCGTACACGCATAGGTCTAAAAAGCCCTTGGACTTGGGCCATGCGTTCATGTTGAGGACAACCAGGCCACCGCGTGATGCCACGGGATAGTATGGACCAAGGACGTCCTTGTCAGCATTGCGCAACAAGTATGGCGAGAGATGGTTGTGGAAGAAAGACGCGGCGGTGGGCATAGCCGAGTACACCAGGGTTAATGGTCTCTCTGCATAGGTGCGGAGAAGGGCGAGGATGCTTGGAGCCGCTTGTTGGATGACGCGGCGGATGAAGGACGGGCATAGGATATCACCGCGGAGGTGCTTGCAGACGGCGGCGCCCCGTATAACCGTGAGCAGGTCGGTGCGCGCCATAATCTCGAGCAAGATGTCAGTCGGGAGCATCGTCGTGATCTCTAACGTTGTTGGCGTCGACGCACATATGTTGGTACTTCGCTGGCGTTTCGGTGGCGACATCGCATCGGTCACGCGCGCGTGTTTGTTTGAGTTGACGGCCTTGGTTTGCTATATGGCTTGCTAGCTAGGGAACGGCCGCAATTAATATTGCATCGCATCACCAAATCGAATTGGAGTGGAGGACGGAATCCTCGGGCGTGTCGGTGCGGTGCGAACGACGCGTACGCGCAGAGCGTACCTTCAGTCTGAATCACAGGCATGCATGCATCATGTTTCATAAATTCATACTAGGACTAGACGTGCATGCATGCACGGTGGTAGCGAGACGACCCAAAGGTGCTGCCACTGACCTGCTGCTTCTGCATTCTCTTTCCCCATATGCATCAGGCTCAAGTTTGTGCCGCTGATAATTTGGTGCAATTCGATCGTCGTCATGAATGAATGGAACTAATTCTAGCTCAGACTGGCAAGCTTTTCTAAATAATCGGATTGCTAATTAATTAGCACACCTCAACTGCACATACATGGAATTGGAACCCAGCTGGCCCGCTTGTAAGTTGTATGTATCCAACTGCATGATGGCATGCATGAAGTTGCACAGCTGGGAATATAGGGTATGATATAACGGAAAATACACTTGTGTTTCTGGTTGTATATGCACCCTAGAACAATAGAAGGTCAAGTTTATTTCAAAAATATTTTCAGGATTTTTTGACTTTTTGTTGAATTACTATTTTTTTTCTCATATAGGGTGTACATTGTTAAACAGAATATTGTTATAGATTAGGAGGTTGTTAATATTTGTAGTTATCTCCTTATCTCTTGTAACAATATTTGTAATCTCGGCTATGCCGTGCCCTAGAGGCTGCATATATAAACACTCCCCCGCCGCCTTATGGGCTGTGCCGAATCTCAATCTCTTTCTTCTGTTTCACATGGTATCAGGCCATCACGCGTAATCGCACGATGGGTTCCCCGACGGCCTCCGCTTCCTCCCCCGCTGCCCTCACAACCCTATCCCTGCCCGCCGCCTTCAACGGGCCGCCGGCGTCCACCGTCCCTCCGCCTTCTGCTAGCCTCATCACCGCCAAGCTCACCGCCTCCAACTTCCTCTTATGGCGAGCTCAGGTTCTTCCTCCTCTGCGCATCGCCGGAGCTATGGGCTACGTCGACGGCACCCTCCCAGCCCCTGCCAAGCTCCTGGAACCCGATGACAAGGGTGAGCGCGCTCCAAACCCTGCATATGCAAACTGGTACCGTCAGGACCAGATTGTTCTCAGTTACCTCCTCACCTCTCTCTCCGATGAAGTGTTGCAGCAGGTGCATCGCTTTGAAACCTCTCGCGCCATCTGGGCGCATGTCGAGGAGATGTACAACATCCACTGCCGTGCCAGCATCGTCCAGATCAAGATGGACATGGCGGTCTTCCGGAAAGGCAACCTCTCCATGGTGGACTACTTCGCCAAGATCCGCGCCAACGCCGACCAGCTTGCTGCCGTCGACCGTGCCATGCGTGATGAGGACATCATCACCACCGTCATCACCGATATCGACAGCGACTACGAGCGTCTCATCACTGCGGCCACGACTCGTCTTGATGGCATGTCTCTTGGGGAGTTTTACTCCCACGCCATCGCCTTTGAACGCCGCCGTGAGTACAACGCCGCTCGCCTTCATCCCAGCGGCTCCTCCGTCAACTACGTCGCTCGGGACTCCAACGGCAACACCAATAACAACCCTCCCAATCGGGGCAAGGGCAACTACCGCGGCAAGGGTCGCGGCAATGGCGGTGACCGCAGCGGCTACAACAACTCTCGCGGCGGTGACCGCGGGAACCGTGGCGGTGGTGGTGCGCGCCAGCAAGGCGACTTCGGCGGCAACCGAGGCGGTGACCGCGACGACTACGGCGATCGCGGTGACAACCGCGTCCAGTGCCAGCTCTGCCGCGGCCCTGGGCACTATGCCTGGGAGTGCGGCCAGCGCTACAACCACGCCTTCCAACCCCAACAATCCAAGATGGCTGGTCTCGCTGCTGCATCTCCTCCTTCCATCTTAGGAGATCCCGCCTGGTTCACGGACACCGGCGCCACCGACCACATCACCGGCGAACTCGGTCGCCTCACAATCCGGGAGAAGTATCCAGGGAGGGATCACATCCACACAACCGACGGCTCAGGTTTGCACATAGCTCATCGTGGTCATGCAATCCTTCCTACTCCCTCTGCCAATCTGAAACTTCGAAATATCTTGCATGTTCCTAATGCTGACAAAAATCTTGTTTCCGTTAATCGCCTTGTCGTTGATAATCATGCTTATCTAAAGTATTACCCTACTCGTTTTCTTATGAAGGATTTGATCACCAAGAGGGTTCTACTTCAAGGCATATGTGAGAATGGGCTCTATCCCATTCGGCCATCACCTCCTCGTGCTTTGTCTTCGGTTAGGTTATCTGCTGAAGATTGGCATGCAAGACTTGGTCATCCCTCTACGCAAGTTGTTCGGCAAGTTTTATCTTCAAATAAGCTAGCTTCATCTAGTCGGTCGTTCACCCATGTGTGTAATGCTTGTCAGCAGGGCAAAGCACACCAGCTACCTTTCCCTAGATCATCGAGTGTTTCTTCCTTTCCCTTAGAACTTATTTTTTCGGATGTGTGGGGACCTGCCAAAACCTCTTCTGGCGGGTTCCAGTAATATGTCTCATTCATTGATGATTATAGTATGTTTGTTTGGATTTACCTTCTCAAACGCGAAATGTGATGTGTTTGATGTCTTTCGTGATTTTCTTGCTCACGTTGAACGCCTCTTGTCTCGCAAAATTCTATGTGTCCAGTCCGACTGGGGTGGTGAGTACGAGAAACTCAGCAACACCTTTTTTTGTCAACTTGGTATTATGCATCACGTTTCATGTCCACACACACATCAACAAAACGGTTCTGCCGAAAGAAAACACCGTCACATTGTTGACATGGGGTTATCTCTGTTATCACATGCGTCCATGCCTCTTCGTTTCTGGGATGAGGCATATATTTCAGCTTGCTACCTCATCAATCGACTCCCTAGTCGTGTCATTGGCAACACAAGTCCTATGGGAAAATTGTTTAACACCAAACCTGACTATACATCTCTCCGTACGTTTGGGTGTGCTTGTTGGCCCAACTTGTGCCCATACAACACACACAAACTAGCTTTTAGATCTCAATAGTGTGTCTTTGTTGGGTACAACATTCGTCACAAGGGCTACAAGTGCTTACACTTGCCCACTGCCCGTGTGTACATCTCTCGCGATGTCACGTTTGACGAAAAGGTTTTTCCATTTGCTAGTACTCTCCCCTCTCCCATATCACCCAGGTAGCCGAACATGCCATATTATTATTTCCGCATGACCACATGAACTATTGTACACCTGCTTTGCGTGCTAACTTGGATGCAGGATCTCCCACGGCACAAAAAATCCCAGGCGAAACCACCACAGGATCCCAGGAGGATCCTGGTGACCGATCCGAGGTTGATTCGGTCTTGGACCCCGCGCTGTCGGCGGACAGCGACGCGTCTTCCCCCGCACCTGGCAACGGCGGTGCAGCGGCCTCCCTAGTGGGCCGCATGGCGCCCATTGACGGGCCGACCTCCCCTCCACCCGCACCCGTGGCTCCACCCGTGCCAGTGGCGGGGTCCACACCTGGCCCGGCCTCCCTCCAGCCCGACGTGCCTCGGGCCGAGCCACACGTGGCTTCCGGGCGGGCTGCCGCTGCAGTTCCTGCCGCCCCGCCAGCTTCCGGCTCGGGATCCCAGGCAGATCTCGGTCCCGCTCGCTCTGCCGCTGGTACGGGATCCCAGGAGGATCTCCCGCCTGGATCTTCTGTTCCACACGGATCCGGTGCTCCGCCCGACCACACCATGGTGACTCGCCTATGTGACAACACACGCAAGGCCATGCAATGCACCGATGGCACGGTCATGTATGACCCGTCTCGACGTGCGTTTCTCGCCTCGCGGGAACCTACTGATCATCGTGAAGCTCTTCATTCTCCCATGTGGCGTGCGACCATGCAACTCGAGCTTGCGGCTCTTCATCACAATGGCACTTGGTCTTTGGTTCCACCACCATCTCATGTCAACGTAATTGACTGCAAATGGGTTTTTAAACTCAAGCACAAGGCGGATGGCGCAGTTGATCGTCATAAGGCACGACTCGTTGCAAAGGGGTTCAAACAATGATATGGCTTGGACTATGATGATACGTTCAGCCCTGTCGTCAAACCGGTCACTGTTCGCTTGGTTCTCTCCATTGCGGTCTCTCGTGGGTGGTGTTTGCGTCAGCTGGATGTCCAAAACGCCTTTCTTCATGGTGTGCTTCAAGAGGAGGTGTACATGCGACAACCACCTGGTTTTGTGGATCCCCGGGCCCCATGACATCTATGCAAGCTCAGGAAGGCAATCTATGGTCTTAAACAAGCTCCTCGGGCGTGGTATTCCAGGCTCAGTGCTCGGCTTCTTCAATTTGGTTTTGTGGCATCTAAGGCGGACACCTCCTTGTTTGTCTTTCATCATGCTTGTGTCACCATGTTTATGCTTGTTTATGTGGATGATATCATTGTGGCCAGCTCGTCTCCTACTGCTACCACCAAGTTGCTTGCTGATCTTCAGTCTTCCTTTGCTATCAAAGATCTCGGTCCTCTGCATTACTTCCTTGGAGTTGAGGTGAGATCGTCACCAGGGGGATTGTACTTTCTCAACAGAAGTATATTGGCGACATTCTTCATCGAGCAAATATGGAGAATTGCAATATCTCCACCACACCCATGTCTTCGGCCAAGAAGCTCACCAAGGAAGGTGGGTCGCCATTGTCTCAAGATGATAGCACCAAGTATCGTACCCTGGTTGGTGCTCTTCAATATCTAACACTTACCAGGCCAGATATATCCTTTGCACTAAACCATGTTTGCCAGTTTCTTCATGCACCCACAACTATACATCTCTCAGCAGCCAAACGGATTTTGAGATACTTAAAGTATACTCGGAGCATGGGCCTCTCTATAAGGAAGTCTCCTTCAATGCTGTTGAGTTGTTTTTCTGATGCAGATTGGGCAGGGTGCAGTGATGAACGGAGATCTACTGGTGGCTTTGCTGTCTTTCTTGGTCCTAATCTTGTGTCCTGGAGTTCGAGGAAACAAGCCAGGGTTTCTCGCTCAAGCACAGAGTCTGAATATAAATCACTTGCAAACCGAACAACTGAGATAATCTGGATCCAATCAGTCCTTGGTGAACTTGGGGTTTTCATGGCAAGACCACCTGTGTTGTGGTGTGATAACTTGGGAGCTACTTATCTATCTGCTTATCCAGTATTTCATGTCAGGACTAAGCACATAGAAATAGACTTTTACTTCGTTCGAGAGAGAGTTGCAGCCAAGTCACTAGATGTTCGGTTCATCTCTTCTAAAGAGCAAGTTGCTGACATATTCACAAAGCCAGGCTGAGACAATGTTTTTTTTAGGGTGGCTGAGACAATGTTTGTCTCAAATAGATACAATCTGAATCTTCTTGAGGGGAGTTTAGATTGAGGGGGATGTTAAACAGAATATTGTTATAGATTAGGAGACTGTTAATATTTGTAGTTATCTCCTTATCTCTTGTAACAATATTTGTAATCTCGGCTATGCCGTGCCCTAGAGGCTGCATATATAAACATTCCCCCGACCGCCCTATGGGCTGTGCCGAATCCCAATCTCTTTCTTCTGTTTCACATACATGTCCCCATAGACCACAAATCCTACTCCATGATATAACTAAGTACCCCATCGTTTTGAAGACTACGTCGTAATTAGCTGAAGACACTTTCATTACCATGAAGGCCAGATCTACAGAGGACGATTTCGTTGGCTTTTCAATAACTTTGACTTTCTTAAATATTCCACGCGATTTGTGAATCACGTTACGGCTGATCATTAGCTCCATCAGATTAGTTGGAGCGGTCCATGATTAAGTTTTGAAACGTGTTACTAATTATTCCGCCAGCCGCATGATTGATCAATCTACGCCAGAAACTAGTGAACATACGCTGAAACCAGCTTTTGTCTAGTTTAACCGACGAGTAGCTACCAGGACTTTTCTTCACGATTCCACGTGATTTGGGAATCCAATGGCTGCTTAAGATAACTAACCCGAGGGCGGGGGCCTCCAACCCTAGGCACCGCCGCCGCCCTCTCCTTCTCCCTTCCTCGCGCCGCCACCGGGTGACGCCTGGCAGACGGCGGCGGCGGGGGGGACTCCCTCTCCCGCCTCCCCTTCTTCCGCGGGCGGCGGATCTAGGCGGCAGTGTCCTGCGGCGGCAGGCCTCGGCGAGCGGTGGCGGGGAATGGGGCACGTGGCGGCGAGCCTCGGCAGGCGGTGGCGGCTGTGCGCGGGGCTGACTCCGGGGCGGCGGCGCGGGCTTGGATCCATCGCGGATCTGACCTGTGGGCGCGGCCTCGGCCTCCCCTGCTCGGCCGGCGAGTCTCGGTGGGGGGGCTTTCCCGTACTGAGATCTGCCAAGCGGGATCATCCAGATCCCGGCAAGGACGGCGGCGACCCGTGCACGAGAGATGGAGGTTTTCGATCAGATCTGGATGAAAACCTGCTATTGGCTACTGCCAAGGCCGGCGATGGCGACGTGGTCTGCGTCGTTCCCTTCCTGAAGGCATCGTAGTGGAGATGTTCAAGGCCACTCTCTGCTATCTCCGAGGGAAACCCTAGATCAGTAGATCGGATGACGGCGGCTCTCTGGTGTCGTTTTTCCCCATGGGGGCGTCATTCTTGGAGGTGCACACGGGCTCGAGGGACTAGAGGACGGCGACTCTGGTGGAGCGGTGCTTCATCTTTCCCATTGAAGGTGGCGGATCTCGACGGCTTGGTGCTGTTGAGACTCGGCGTCTGATGCGCGGAGATGGACTCGCGCAGGAGCAGATTGCTGTCTGGCGTTATGGTGACGTCGATGGCTGAGTGGCCAGACAAGGTAGAAGCCTCAATATGACCTGAAGACGGACTTGTGGAAGATGGCGGCGACGACACACGAGTGTGTCTGATCGGATTGTGTCCCAGATCCGGTATGTGGCTCGGCTGGGGCTTCCGAATATGTTTCGGCTTCCGGCTTTTGATGTTAGGCTTAGGTGAGTGGTTTGGGTAGTGGCCCAGCTAGCACCCCTTCATCATTTTGGATAGGAGTAGCGGCATGTGTTGCCAAGATGATGGATTCAGGCACATTGTTGTAATACATTGTGAGGTCCTAAAAAATAATTAATAAAGTGGCCGTATGCATCTCCCAGATGCAGAGGCCGGGGGTCATCCTCCTTTTTTTATAAAAAAACTAACCCGAGCGGCTTCATATGATTAATAAGTCTCGGTGACGTACGTTGAGTAATCCGCCGGCCGTATGACTAAGTACATGTCGGAGTTTTTATTTCTTTTGGTGAGCAATCAGAGGGATGATCAAACATCATATTCCCACTTCATCGTTTTTTGGCTTGATGTGTAGTAGATTCGTCCAAACTATGAAATTCCGCCAGATTAACGTTTCCTTTGCCGTTGTTTGAACAAGACTTTCAAATGGTGGTGAATCAATGGTGACAGTATTGAGAACTAACTAGATGAGATTCACAAAGCAGCGTGGTCTCGAATGAAACTCTTTCAGATGTGGGTGTGGAGGCTGCTCGCGTCTTTTTCCGGCGGTGCCATGGTGGTAGCGGGGATCGACGATGGGCGGCGACAATTAGGTTGGACATCTTGCCCTTCGACCTCGTACTCGTTAAAATTTGTTTGTTTAACGGACATTTGTGGTGATTCCTCTGATCTGAAGGGAAAAACTAGACGAGATTCATCATTGTCGTCCCAGTATATATGCACAAATGCAAGCAAGAAGAAAAAACTCTTTCTTTGATCAATTCTTCCAGCATGTACACAAACTAATTAAAGAATGGTGTTATAATCGATCAATTCCTCGGTCGCAAAACTATCCTCATCCAAGAGATCTCTCCCCAGAAGAGCCCGCCCTCGTTGTTCCCAGCCTCATACGACCTCGTAGATGACGACCTGCGCGGTGTCGAAGCCGAACCGCGGCTGGACGACGCCGGCGCCGAGAGCTCCCGAGGCGGCGAAGGGCCGGAAGGCAGCAGCCACGTCCTCGCCGCCGTCGAAGCCGGCGGCCTTCCGATCCGTCGTGCCGGCCTCGGCGGCGCCCGACGTGGAGGCGGACTGCGGCGGCTTGTAGTACATGCGCGCCGTCTGCGGGCAGTGGGAGTGGAACCTGGCCGCGATGCGCACGCCCATGTCCAGCATCTCCACGTACTTCGACATCTCGATGTGTTCCTGCCGATGGAACAAGGAGAGGCAGAGCGAGGAGGAGCTGGTACGGGGAGCTCGTTCCGACTATGGGGGATGCGTGTTGCGTGTGCTTGGGATGGCACGGGAGAGACGGAGGAACGGCTGCGGAGGTTAAATACTGGGCGAGGAGGCAGCTGGGAAACGGGAGGCTCGTGGGTTTCGCGGTGGCTTCTGCGGTGCGGGAGCGGTGGAAGTTGACACAAACGTGCCCCCTTGCTTCCGGTCTGGGTCTGCGTGGGCAGTGGTTGGTTGGGGGTGGAAACGGCCGGACTAACGGTGCATGCGCTTTTGACCAGGGCGATTAATCACGACGACTACGTAAAGGGGAGCGTGGTCGCGACGCACTCAGCTGTCAGCTGTGAACCAGTGTTTTTCTAGACCAAGCTGTGAACTAGTGGGGCTTGAGATGCACGCACCCACCGCAGGCCGCAGTGTGGACTGAGCTGGAGGACGCGCGCGACCGTTTCTGCCGTACGTTGGCGTATGTGCTATCCTCGTTGCCCGGCGGCCAAGGCAGCCGGGATTGAGAGTGACGCGAGCGTTTGCCAGTGGTAGAAGTCCAGAAGACATACTAACATGCTTTGAAAATATCAAATGAAGAATATTAAATTCTTTTGAGTTCAAATAACTCTTTCCAAGCCAAGAATTATATTATATTTGTTGGATAGTTGTTTCTCCAACTATCATAACATGGTTTGCAAAAGTCTAAACAAATATTTAAGGACGCCGATAAGTGCCACACGTATGGGCGTTAGGTAGTCTGCCCACACATTTTATGTGGTGTATAAGAGGAACAGCCTACACACCTACGTGTGGGCAAAACAAGTAATGCCCACACATCTATTTTTTTTCCCTCCCGATCCCTCTCACACACATGCGTGTGGGCGAAAATAGATAGCGCCCACACGCCCCGTACGTCAGGCCTCGTACCTCGTGGTCCCGCACGCCCCGCGTGACAGTCACCGCGCGCCCGCAGTTGCCATGGTTCAGACCCTCGTCCATGTTCGTTTAACTGCAGTTGCCATGTCGCTCAACTACGGTTGCCATGTCGGACAACTACAATTGCCATGGTTGGTCAACTGCAGTTGCCATATCATGTCAAAAGTTCCAGATGCCATTTTTGAGCAACTGCGGCTGTTGCCATGTGTGGTCAGGTTTACTATAGTTGCCATGATTTGAAAACTTTAGGGGTTTGCCACCTACTAACACTAGGCAGTTGCCATGTATGGTCTGGTTTACTACAGTTGCCATGATTTGAAAATCTTAGGAGTTGTCACCTACTAACACTAGGCAGTTGCCGTGTAGCGCTACAAAAAGACATGGCAAAACAACATGTTCGGATAAAAAAGAGAGAGTTGCCATCTGCTTACAAGCACACTAGGCAGTTGCCGTGTACCCTGCAAAATACATGGCAACTGAGATGTTCGGGTAAGAAAAAAGAGAGAGTTGCCACCTGCTTATAAAGCACACTAGGGCAGTTGCCATGTGCACTGCAAAACACATGGCAAGTGGCAACCTGGGTGTGGGAGATGAGACAGACGTGTGGGCAAGATGGCAAATGCCCACACACCAGCCCTTGTGCGTGAGTGGAAAGTGGCGTGTGGGCAAACTGCTGAACGCCCACACACCAGCCCCTCCCGTGTGGTGAAACGGCCGTGTGGGCGACCGGGTGAATGCCCCCACACCAGCCCAGTCCTACGTGGCACTAGAAATATGCCAAGACTCATGCGCTCACAAACGGACGCGGATCCACGCGTGTGGGCGAGATGAAAACGCCCACACGTGTGGGCGTTAGACTTTTCGATGTTTAAAGGTTTTATTTCCTTCTGAAAATCAAAGAAACTCACACTATATATTACTTATTTATTATTTAATTACATTCAATTTTTAGATAAATTGTGATGTTACAACAATGTTCTTTCGTGGTGGTTTTCTATTTTAGGACTCAACTACAAAACTGATGTCCCCTAAAAAAACATAGCAAATCAAATGTTTTTTATGACAATTTATATTTACCGAGGGTGGCAAGTTTAGTTGGAAAGCACGGTAAACTCATCTTAGGTCAGTTTTTGCCAAAAAAATATTATGCTTGCAAACTAAATGTGTCATCCTCGTACCAACATAAATTGACATAAAAAATGTTCAATTTGCCATGCGTAAAAATCTGACAACAGATCTTTTAGCATTACCATTATTTATTATCCTCTAATTGTGTGTACACTTTTTTTTGAGAAATATACCTAGAGGAGTGCCTCATATCTGGTGTTTATCAAGAAAAACACAAGCACTATAGAAGAAGGACAAACATGAAACATAAATGACCTCTCAAAAGTAAAACTACATCGAAGACCTTTCGGGCAATCTTTTTCTTTCATTGTTCGCCGCACGCCGATGCTTAAGATTGCACTGAAAAGGCAGTAAGGAAGATGAACACCTACAAACGATTCTGGTCATACAAGGTTTTAAGTACCAAATAATCATTCGTCACTACAAATAAGATATATAAATCACTAAAAGAACATTGGTTAGAAGGACCTGGGCGCTCTACATTATTTCCTTGGCATTGAGGTTGTTCGGTGACCGGACGGTTTCTTTCTTCATCAGCAGAAGTATGCACACGAGCTTCTTGAGCGTGTCGGCATGCTCAATTGTCACCCTGTTGGTACTCCTGTTGACGCGAAGGCCAAGGTTTCTGCTCTCGAGGGCTCGCCCGTGTCGCATGCTCTGTTCTACCGGTCCATTGTTGGTGCTTTTCAGTCTGACTCTCACCCGACCGGATCTACAGTATGCTTTTCAGCAGGTGTGCCTCCATATGCACGCCCCTCGTGACTCCCATTGGACCCTCGTGAAGCGGATCCTCCGCTACATTCGCGGCACGATGGCTCTTGGGCTCACCCTCACGGCGTCCCCTTCTCTGGAGATGGTGGTTTACCCCGACGCGGGCTGGGCTGGCTGCCCCGACACCCGCCGGTCTACCTCTGGCTACTGCGTTTACATCGGTCCTTCACTCGCCTCGTGACCGTCCAAGTGACAACCTACGGTTTCGCGCTCTAGCGCGGAGGCTGAGTACCGATCTATGGCTAACGCCGTCCCCAGTTACTTCAGGAGTTGCATCATGATGTCTCCCAGACTACGGTTGTTTACTGTGACAACGTCTCTGCGGTGTACCTTTCCGCCAACCATATTCATCATCGCCGGACTAAGCACATTCACTTTGTGCTCGAGCAGGTGGCCCTTGGACGTATTCGGGTCTTCCATGTTTCGACTGCACAAGAGTTCTCCGATGTGATGACGAAGGGACTGCTGACTTCCACCTTCGAGGAGTTTTGTTCCCGTTCTGCGTCTCCGGCGCCGCTTCGACTGCCGGTGGGGGGGAGGGGTTGAATATATTGTGTACGTGTATATTGTGTCTTGGGCCCACCTCCTAGTTCATCTGTATAGTTAAGGTTGTGACACCCCTATGTACTCATATAGACGTGTCTGGTGCACCGATCAATGCATTGCGATTGCACAACCCATACTTCTCGTTCTACAGAATCAAATATTTAAGACGTGACCGGTAGCTGTCCGCTAACGTTTGAGGGGTCGGATTTGTCAAATCCATTTGTAAATGCTCTTACATATGTAAACTGTAGCACCCCCAATCCTTTATTCCTAAGGTTCGCGACTAATTCGTGTATTCTCCGGTTCTTCTCCATCAGTAAGTTGCAATGGGGGCAACTCAACATCCTCCGATAGAATCTGTGCATTCCAAAGCCGATCAATCGATGATGGCAGACTAGACAAATGAACTAGACGAGATTCATGTTTGTTGTCAGTATGACAAATGCACAAATTGATACAAGTAATCAAGAGCGAAAATTCTGTATTTGATCAATTCCAGCACGGTCAGAAACTAACAAAAGAATGATGTTATAGACAGCTACAATCAATCAACTCATTGGCCGCAAAAATGTATTCTCATCCAAGAGATCTCTCTGCAGAAGAACTCGTCGCCCGTCGTTCAAGCCCTCACCCTCAACTCATACGACCTCGTAGATGAGGACCTGCGCGGTGTCGAAGCCGAACCGCGGCTGGACGCCGGCGCCGAGAGCTCCCGAGGCGGCGAAGGGCCGGAAGCCGGCAGCCACGTCCTCGCCGCCGTCGAAGCCGGCGGCCCTCCGATCCGTCGTGCCGGCCTCCGCGGCCCCCGACGTGGAGGTGGACTGCGGCGGCTTGTAGTACATGCGCGCCGTCTGCGGGCAGTGGGAGTGGAACCTGGCCGCGATGCGCACGCCCATGTCCAGCATCTCCACGTACTTCGACATCCTCTGTCTGCCTTTCTCTGCCGCCGGCCGGGAGGAGGAGCGGTGGCTATGGGGGATGCGCGCTGCGTCGTGTGCTTCGGGTGGCACGGGAGAGACGGGGGAACGGCCGCGGCGGTTATATAGGTGGGCGGGGCGCGGCGAGGCTTGGGCGAGGAGGCAGCTGGGAAACGGGGGCCTCGTGGATTTCGCGGTGGCTTCTGCGGTGCGGTTGCGGGTGCGGGTGGGAAGTTGACATAAACGTGGCCCCTCCTTTCCGGGCTGGGTCCGCGGGGGCAAGTAGTTGGGCGTGGAAACGGCCGGACTAGTGGTGCATGCATGCGCTTTTGACCGGGGAGTTGAGGTTGCCGTCGCCCGACGACCACGTAAAAGGGGCAGCGTGATGGCGACGCGCTCAGCTGTGAACGGGCGAGACTTTGCTGGGCGCAGTGTGGAGTGGGCTGGCGGCCGCGCGCGACCGTTTCTGCCGTGCGTTCGCTTCTTCTGTGGCCGTCTCTTTCGCCGCTCGCTCGCCGTTCGGGTCCGTAAAAGGCAGCCGGGGTACAGGCCGTTTTCTTTTCTCTCCACGTGATATGGACTCGTGAAAAGGCACTACTCCCTCACCAAGCAAGTAGCCAGTGAAGGGAACCCGTCAAAAAAAGATAAAAGCAAGTAGTGAAGGGAGGGGAAGCATGTCGCTGTCGTGCGATATTGGATGGGATTTGGGGATTGCGCCGGTCGCGCTCACGCGCACGGCTCGGCATGTACCTCGTGGCAGAGGCTATTTTTCAGGGCTAAAAACATAAATTTGACCTCAGAACGAAACTATTTCATAAACTAAACTATGTTTGAAAGTATTTCACCCAGCTGACCTTTAATGTGCAGCGCCCAACAGCAAGGCGCTACACTCTTACTGTGCAGCGCCTAACACACAGGTGCCGCACTGTGCAGCGACTAGCTGTAAGGAGCTGCACTACACTGTGCAGCGCCTAACTGTAAGGAGTTGCACAGTAGAGTGCAGCGTCTTACTGTTGGGAGCTGCACAAAAGGGTCAGCGGTGTGAAATGTTTTCAAAAACAGTTTAGTTTGTGAAATATTTTCGCTTTGAGGTCAGATTTGTCAATTCTGCCATTTTTCAAACGGTACGTGCTGATTACTAACATGTATACTACACTTGGCTCGGAAGTGTCAAATGTTGATGGCATATCAACAAACAAGTAGCAATAAACAAAGCGGGTCCCCTCTGATCCAATCCAAACAAATTAAATGGAGAAGTCCTATTGCGGGCAAAAGCTACTGCTAGTATAGTATTCTTCTTTCAGAGAGCTACGTAGTACTAGCCTACTAGTCATTTTTTCTTGGAGACACTGTGAGAGGGAGAGAGAGCAGCTCCAATCACTCCAACAAGTCATTTATATTAGGTCCATTTCATTGAGTAGTGCTAAATAAATCAACCCATAAATAGATTTTGTTGGACCCTATTTTGAGAAATAACTATGGCATATAACAACATATTCAGGCCTTCTTCTCTCCCAGGTAGGTATTATCAACAAATTAAGGCCTTTGTTGTGTTCAAGAAACAATTTCCTTCACTCATCTTAGTTCTCGTTTCTACGTCATCAAAATTCTAACGTGCTTTAAGCAGTAACGCAAGTACTCTTTAAGAGATTCCCTAGGTCAACAAAATTCGAAATGGAGCTCGAGCTCATGCACGCTCTTATGAACTATAAAACCAAAAACCAATATTAGAAAAACTATTTTTATACAATGATTATGTGTGGTGGTTAAAAAAAACAATGATCTAGAAAGCTTTTTATTAGCATTGTTTTTCTCTTTCTATTTTCCTTCCATTTTATTGTTCACACAGGAGCACATGAGCTCGAGCTCCAAAACACCTTGCCCCTAGGGACAACCACAATTGTCGTCTTTTGTTGCTAGTCATGTGTAACCCTGCTATATCATGTAACTACTCACCACTAAGATCATTTTTTCATACACCAAGTGTTTAATAGAGTAAATGTTACTTTTAGGTGTTTAATAGAGCAAATTTTCCTTTTATTATTTGAGTTTAACTAGGTGGCGGGTGTGATATTTAGTGATCTTAGTGTCGGATTGTGCTTGGATAGAATGAAGAAAAAAAAACCATCTTATCCTCTGCTACTCAACTATGCATCACATAGGGAAGGGTCCTCCACTCCTATCACGGTCTTGTTCCTTGGTGTTTCGACAGTAAAGCAACGATTTGACAAACCTGCCTCATGGGAGGTGTGTCCTTGGTCACAGTAGATTCAATGGTTTAAGATCCCCACGCTCTTTTGGTGGGTGACTCATGTGGCTATTCAAAATTTTGAGGTTATAGTGTAGACAGTCTTCCATGGTTCAATTACTAGTGCATGGAAGCATCACGATGCGATCGGTGGATGTTGATATGATGAATTCAAAGTGTAGTAATGCAACTAACGAGTTTTATTAACATTCTTAGCTTGTGGTTTTTATTTTATTATTCACTAATTTCTATAAAGTTTTACTTAATATATTAGTATAAAGTAAAATCTTTGTTTATAAATAAATAGATTACCTTATTTTGAGGGAAAGAAATAGATTACCATAACGGAGAACTATGGGCAGAGCTAGCAGATAAGGCTAAGTGGGCCATGGCCTATCCTTATTTTAGAGAGAAAAAAGGGACATCATGACTTCTTTTGCAGCTCAGTAAAAGAAGCAAAAAAAACTAAACCGGTTAGTGAGGCTCACTAACAATGTCCATGCCTAGGCTGAATCAAAGGTGGCCAACGGTCTAGCCCGGGCATGACACGTGCCTAAAACGGGACTGGCTCAGGACGACAAGGGTGACTGTATATAAGAGGGTCATGTCGGCGTTGGCCTCACCTCGACGGATGAGCACCTCACACATGGTAAATGGATCGGCCCGACACAACACGTGTGGTAGCTGTCACGTGCACTTTTTTGCCATTTCAACCGTTTTGGGTCATTTTTGGCCTTTTGAGCCAATAACTTGGTAAAAAAAGAAGAAAAAACATGCAGTGTTGGCCCATGCAACTCACATCGATGGACGAGCATGGCACACCGACATTGAGATGTTTGTATCTTTGCCACGGACCAGGAACAACCCGTTTAGTCATGTGTCAGGCCAGGCCTCTGACATGCTGGGCACACGTGCTCGTGGGCCGGCCCTGAAAAAACCGTTCGGCAAGCTACAAGCTGAATCCTTGTTCGTTGTTGCCTCCGCTCGAGGAGCAGGCATACCTAAGTTCTGTTTTCACTGACACAAAAGAAAGTGAAGTGCATTGTAGGTCCCTGAACTATTTCAGGGGTATTATGTAGGTTCTCAAACTATGAAAGTCAGCATCCAAGTCCTTAAAGTGCAGTAAGTGTGTCATTCAGGTCTAAAATATGTCCGACCCCGCCACCGTTGACCCGTGATGTTGGACATGGGGCCCGCAAGGTAACGGCAGGTGACAAAAATATGCATAAATTTGAAGTCGTTAACTTTTTTAAAATTCATGAACTCAAAAACTCCTATAGCGCGCTATTGTACCACTTAAGAAAAACCGTTAGCTTTTGATTAACTTTTTGTCAGCCATTTTTTCATGAACACTTAGAAAAAAAATCCATGAATTTGAAAAAAGTTGGCACAAATTTCATAAAAATTCTTGAATTATAAAAAATATTAGCATTTTTTATTTTTTTGTGTATTTTAAAATGTCACTAATTTGCAAAAATGTTCAGTGTTGAAAAACATGTTCATGAATTTGAAAATACGTTTATGAATTTACAATTCTTTGATTTAAATATTCATGGTTTCAAAAAATGTTCACCAATATGTAGAAAATGTTCGTGAAATGGAAAAAGTATTCAGGACTTTAAAGTTGTGAATGTATATGAATGTTCGTGAACATTTTTCCATATTCGCGAACGACACGGACATTTTTTTAAAGTCATGACCATTTTTTTCCATATTCACGAACATTTTTTTAAAAGTTGTGAAAGTACATGAATGTTTGTGAACATTTTTTTTTCATACTGGGGAACGAAGCAAACATTTTTTTAAAGTCGTGTATATTTTCACATTTTCACAAACATTTTGTTAAAGTCGTGAAAGTATATGAATGTTCGAACAATTTTTTCATATTCGTGAAAGGGACAAACACTTTTTAAAGTCGTGCACATATTTTGCCATATTAACGGACATTTTATTAAAGTCGTGAAAGTATATGAATGTTTGTGAACATTTTTCCATATTCGCAAACGACGCGAACAGTTTTTCCATATCCACGAACATTTTTTTAAGTCATGGAAGTATATGAATGTTCGCGAACAACGCGGACCATTTTTAAAGTCGTGAAAATATATGAATGTTTGTGAACTTTTTTTTTCCATATTCATGAAAGACGTGAACATTTTTTTCAAGTTCATGAATTTGAATTTATTTGTATATTTCCGTCACCGGTGGTTACCTTGCGGGCCCTGGTCCAATGTGCGGCAGGTCAACGGCGACAATTGACGATCGGGCGGGGTCGGACAAATTTTGGACCTAAATAACACACTTACTGCACTTTGAAGACCTGATTGCCGATTCTCATAGTTTAATGACCTACATGAAATCCCTGAAATAGTTCAAGGACTTACGATGAATTTCACTCAAAAAAAAAAAAACTTGGCAGCCACCGATTCTCCCAAAATCTTGCCAAATCCTCCCCCAAATTGGAACTGGAACAGGCGGGGGACAGCCGGCAGCCCGTACGCAGTGTCGTTGGCCGAGCCCTGGAGCCGTGTTAGCGCACGCGCGGGAGCACTGCAACATCCCTCATAGCCAAGCAATGAAGCAGACAGAGTCAAACACTGCATGGAACACCTGCAGAATCTTATTGGATATAAATCTCGTTGTTTCAGTTCGAAGCCGGGCATGTACAATGATTGATAAGATAATTTTATCTTAAATTTTGCATATAATTTAAAGATAATAAAAAAAGTGTCTACAATGGATCATCTCTTAGCCTTATCTTCAATAAATAGTTATTCCTGAAAACGTGATAAGACATATTATGCTAAGAAATCATCTTTTGTCTTCTCTTACCTCATCATTCATACTACATGTCACTTCTAAAATAGCATCATTGTACATGCCCGATTTTAGAGTGATTCAGAACCCACGAGTTCTTTTATTTATTTTGAGGAGTATCAGAACCCGCCAGATTTTTTTTGGAGGGGGGCCCAGAACCCGCCAGTTAGAGCCTTCCATGTTTAGCACCTTGCGACTTGTTAGCCCAAAGCACACTATATTGGGCCAGATTTCCCAGATGCGGCCCATACAAACAGTGAAAAGCTGAGGTGGAAGCAGCAGCGCACGACCGAGTTGTCAAAGCGAGTTTTCTCTGCAAAACTCTCGCCGCTGCGAGTTCCCAAAAAGCGAAGCGACCACCTCCCCCCTCGCCGGAGATGCCGCCGGGGACCCCTCCGCCGTCGACGGAGGCGTGGACCTGGGAGAACGCCGTCGCCGGAGCGACCGCCGGCTTCGCCACCGTCGCCACCTTCCACCCGCTCGACGTCGTCCGCACCCGCTTCCAAGGTAATCCCCTCCCCCCCCCCCTAAGCCCTAGGAGACGCAGAGCCCGACCGGTAACCTTAACCCTGCTGCTCTCGTGCTGGTGTGTAGTGAGCGGTGGGAGAGGTTTGTCCGACTTGCCGCCGTACAGGAACACCGGACACGCTGTATACACCATCGCACGATCTGAGGTGTGAATCCCTGTCACATTTTTTTTTGTTTTGTTTTCAATTTTTCATCGTTTGGTGGACCAAACATCGGCCATAGCTTAAAACTTTAATTGTATTGTATGTGTTTTTTAATCCTGTTGATTTTTCCGAAAATTTTGAATGCAAATCCTTATAATATGCAGGTGGGTTTTCTTGTAGCTGTTACTTCCTAGTTAATTTTTTGCTTTAATTTCATTGAAAATTTCCCGGAACTTAGGAAGCCGACAATGTGTATGACAATCACCTGTACCTGGAAGCTTGGTTACCAATTATAGCAAACTAAATGACGAAAACCTTTTGTTGTAAGATCTTCAGGAATTTGGTTCTTCTTGTATTTAAATTATGAGGTATGCTGATCTGACTGCTTAATGTAGGGCCTGAGGGGACTCTATGCCGGCTTTTATCCTGCAGTTCTGGGATCAACCGCTTCTTGGGGGCTATATTTCTTTTTGTAAGTTCCATTAGTTCATTCTGCCGAACTGTTGAATAGTTGTAGTGTGGAGCATTCAATGCTTTATTTATTACTGAACTATACCAAAGTAAGCTGCTAATTTCAGAATTTAATTTCACTTGTTTCTTTTTCCTATCCTATATAAGGATCCTATGCTGCAGTTTACCGATTGGATGCTACTTACAGTAGTGCTGGCATTTTGACTAATGCTACGAACGTCTGTTTTGACAGTTACAACAGAGCTAAACAAAGATACTTGCAGGAGAAGGATGTTCAGCTCCGTCCATTCGACCATCTTGCCTCAGCTGCCGAAGCAGGTGCTTTGGTTCGTACAGTAACTCCTGATCTAGTGTCTTTTTGTGATTTTGTCAGATTGAAGTTTAATGAAACTGGGTTAAAATGTAACTAGGCCTTTGATAGCAAGCCTAACCTGACATTTTTTTTGACTGGCAACATGTGTTAGTGTTATTTGTTCACCTCAATTGTCTTCAGCAAAATATCATTTATTCATGACAAATGTATTTTTCTTGTGTTTATACAGGTTTGCCTGTTTACAAATCCCATATGGCTGGTGAAAACACGGATGCAACTACAAACACCCGGGCATACTTCATCTTATTCTGGATTTTCTGGTAATATATGCTTATCGTACTTGTATGTTTATTTTCTAAGTATCATACAGCAAACATATCGTACTAGAGTTGTGACTTGTTTTCTGTTGCAAATGAGTGACTTGTGCCATTCTTAGTTCTATCTGAAGCTGCTAAAATTAGTCTTATTTAGTTGAGCTCGTGTAAAAAAGATTGTTTCAAATCATTATACTATTTTTTGTGCCATGAATTGTTTGTGTGCATCCTTCATGCCCATATTTCTTTCGGTCTATAGCTTGTACAAAATTTTGTGACCTTGCTTATTTGGTCGCTATGAAGCCAGATGCTTTGAGAACTATTCGGAAAGAGGAGGGATGGCGAGCACTTTATAGAGGGATCGGGCCTGGACTTTTGCTGGTATGCATCTTTTTTTGCTGAAATGCTGTTTAGTATTGTGCTGCTTTTCACTACAATCCTACAAATTTAGTCATAATACTATTAGCCCCATGCTGTCTTAATTAGCTCTAGATACAGGACTGCAATAGCATGTAGTTGTCCTTGACTCAGAATTATATATGTTCTTGTTCTGTGACTTCAGTTCATTCTTTTTTGAATTTGTTGACCCGAATCTATGTCTTATCACTACCATTCATGGTATGGATTGATTTTTTAAGTAGCACCCGAGTTTTAAGATGTTAGCATTTCTATGCTTTTATCTGAGGTGTGGCCTATCAGATTTAGCTACATGCTTTAGGTAATATCCTCTTGTGAGGCTCCAAGTAGAGAATGTGGGACGTCTTGTTATTTGGATCATAGCTAGTCATGTTTTCCTAGTGCTATCTTGATGTCGGAAAATTACCTTGTTACGGAGATTATTCTTACAGTTCTTAGCAAGAAAGGAGATAGGAAGGTCAGATAAACTGTTTTATGTTCTAGTTTATTTAATATACCTGTCAATGTCAGAATTTCCCAACAGTGCTTGTAGGAATTCGGTCGCTGTAAATTGTAATTGTGGTTAAGCAGAGGTTATGTCTATACTAGTTTCAATTAGTAAAGATGCATATGTTGTGGACTGTTGGGATAGTAACATTCTTAAATATTTCTTCTGTTTTACTGTGATATCGTTGATGAATACATGCACTAATGTTTATTGCTGTGCCGTCCTTGAAAGGTCACCCATGGCGCGATACAATTCACTGCCTATGAGGAACTTCGCAAGGCTATGATATCTGCGAAAAGTAAACAAACAAGTGGGGATGACAAAGGCAGCGAGGATTTATTGGTAGGCACCAAGTGATTGCATGTGTGCTCAGACATTAAACATCTAGCTTAATTTACAGTATAGACATTCTTATGTTTTCCCTGGATAAGTCTGTTCAGATGTTCGGAAATTTTCTTAAATTAGGTTGCTTAAACTTATGTATGACCATCCTTTGTGACATGATACAGCATGTTAACTGTGAAACATAGGAGGATATCCTCGCTTGTGAAGACCATCAAGTAGTCAAATATAGGTGTTATTTATTGTTTCTTAGAAACACTATTTTGAACATCAGTCACATACAAATTGTATGATGCATAAGCTGATTCAGGGCAATCAATATTCTTAGAACATTTAGATAAAAGTTATGTCTGCTTTCAAACACATGCTCTATCTGCTAGATGGGCAATTAATATGTCTGATATGCATTTGCCTTCATTATCAACAGAACTCCGTTGATTATGCGGCACTTGGCGCTGGTTCAAAATTATCTGCTATTCTGCTTACTTATCCTTATCAGGCAAGATTTAACTTCTGTTTATTCCCATCTACTTCATAAATGGTTGCTGCCGTCTTACCATACATACCAACTATGTTTTTTTTTGGATTTGCAGGTTATCCGAGCCCGCTTGCAGGTTTGTTTCAGATTTAAAGCTCTGCACCTCATGCCTTTGGAATTTAGCAGCAATAATAATAGTTCTTGTCTGCAAATTTTCAGCAACGACCTGGTAGTGATGGTATCCCAAAGTACTCAGATAGTTGGCATGTAGTGAAGGAAACTGCAAGGTGAGGGTCACTAAAGCTTCGATTGGAGAAAGCTTTGGACCTCATGTGGCATTACTGTTTCACGGAATCTGATGTTAAGCCATGGTTTATCTATCTTATTGTCTTATTTAATATGCACCTTAGCTGGCTGTCTTCTCTCAAGCTTGGTCTACACTTTTGCCCACTGATCTTCTATATTCTTCATTAATCTGTGGAAACCTGTTATAACTGAGGATGTTGCATGCCATGTTTTTTGTTGCAAGTTTGCTGGTCCTGAATGTTTGTTGGGCTACAGTTTTTAGTAACATTAACACTTACACACTTTGTTTGACTTCTCAATTTCTGCTGCAGGTACGAAGGTGTCCGGGGGTTTTACAGGGGCATCACGTCCAACCTGTTGAAGAACCTTCCAGCGGCTTCTGTGACGTTTGTGGTGTATGAAAATGTTATCAAATTATTCAGAGCAGCCAAGGAGAAGACGTAGTTCCAACTTGCAACTGGAGCCAGGAGAAACATAGGAGGAAATAGGAAAGATACTACTGTTCCATGCAAATACAGAATCTGTTCATTCACCACACCATCCGAGCTCAACATTTCCCAGTTCAGCTCTTATTCATTTAACACAAACGGGATTTAGTTTGGCAAACTTGTTTTTTTTGTAGAGAATTCATTTTCTAAGAAATAGCTCATTGGTTCATGTTGTCCAGTTGAATGCTTGTTGAAGATAGAGATCTGGTTCTATGTGTGGTTCAACGTGTGATTGTGTCAGTTAATTTTTACGGAAACGCTTGGGGTTCACCCGGCTGATTTCTGGGAGAAATCTGCCGCCATGACGCGTGCTGTGGGGTCCAGCAACATTGCTTTCCCCTTCCCTAGCATTGTCCTTGCTCTAGACACTCGATCTCATTCGTCCCATTTCTCCTTCCACTGAGGCACTGACAACTGCTGTCATCGAGCTACAACCTCGCTCACACGATGCAAAGAGAGGAGAACCATCGATCTCGCCTGTGGACTCTTTGCCTCCCACATCGGGGCAGCCTGTGATGCGGCACCAACAGTCGGTGGTGGCTGCTTGAAAGGAGGGATGCGGAGACATGTGAGCATGATGAGCCAGTGTTGTTGCGAGGCACAACAACGACCGCTACAAGGATGACGGCCACCCAATTCATAGGTGTTGCAATTGGTATCTGATGGATTGCAATGTCGATGATGCTTTTGAAACATGGCCAGTGTTGCAATGAAAGAGGCGAAGGAAACGCTGGAGCCGCTTGATGGATTGCAACGTCCTTCATGTTTTTGAAACATAGGCCTTGTTTCAAATGAAAAAACGGTCTAGCGGGGAGCGCAACAAGGCTCATGTTGCAAAGCGGCAAGTGCAACACGAGCCTTGTTGCAAAGGAGGGCGCTCCGTGGAGAGATCGGACGGACCGGACGCGTAGCGCTCCCCAAAATTCTGAGAACACGTTAATGCAACCAATGATGAGCGGGTGGATGATTCCTCTCCCTTCCTCTGTCGGACTCGGACTACAATTCCGATTCGGCATTGGGGCTTCACGTCCGAATCGAGCTCAGCTCTCTCTCGTCTCAATCGCACCTTCCTGCTATAAAAGGATCCCCAGACCCGCAGGTACATACCAAGCAAACTCCCGAAGGAACACGTCCACCGCGGCCCTAGACCCTTTTCTTTTCCGCAGTCCGCCCGTGCAACCGCAGCAGCTAGACATGGCCATGGCCACCGTGAAGGAGCACGTCCTGCTCAGCCAGCCCGACAAGCAGGTCCTGCTCGCCGAGATCCCGGCCTCAGGCTCGCGCGACTCGCAGCCGACGACGGTCACGCTCCGGCTGCTCGTCGAGCTGTGCAGCGACTACGGCGCCGGCCCCGTGGACGTGGACACGATGGAGGACGTGGCCTGCCGCGTGCCGCTCGCCGACCTGGGCCGCCAGGGAGCGGCCGACCGGGCGTTCAAGGAGCTGGTGGCCCGGATCGACAACCCGGCGCTGCGCCCGGAGGTCGCGGCCGAGACGGCGGCTGCCGCGGCGCGCGTCCGGGCGAGGTGCGGTGCCGACCGCGACGGGCTCCGCGGCGTGGAGTTCCGCCTCCGCGTCATGTTCATCGACGACGAGTCCGAGGAGAAGGAGGAGGAGGAGGACGACGACGAGTGCGGGAGCGACATGGAGTTCGGGGAGTTCGATCTGAGCGGCGCGCGGAGCCTACGCGGCCAGCAGACCGACGCCGACTACGACTACGAGGAGGACGACGAGGACGAGGACGGCTGCGGCGCCCAGTTCACGGTGCGCCCGTACCGCGGCGCCCTCGGGCGAGCGGGAGGAGGGGCGCCGTCGTCCCTGCTGCTGTCAGGCTTCGAGGCGCGCTCCGACGGGCCCGAGCTCACGGAGGAGCATGAGGTGACGTCGTACGACATACAGCGCGTCGTGCGCAGGGCGCTGGGCGGCGGCGGCGGCGGGAGCGTGGAGGACGACGAGGCCTATCGGCGCGCGCTGGACGGTGGCGCGCCCGTGTCAGCGGCGTCGCGCGCCGCCATGGTCGGCCAGGCGCTGCAGTCCGCGAGGGAGGAGCAGCAGCAGCAGCAGCGGTCGAAGTCGCCACGCCCAATCTTCCCGATGCGTACCGGATTCTGATGCGCGCCCGATTGGATTGCAAACCTGTGATGTTACTCTTGTGTGGTTCGTGAAGGGCTAAACCTGTTGCGATCTGTATGTCTGTAAACCAATTTTGTAGCCATCTATTGAAGTTGATTCATTTCTTCTTGGTAGAAAATATGCAGCTGCATCTTTACCATAGACGAAGTAAAGCAAAAACGATATGTCAGTGAAGATATGTTGATCTCTTGCGACATGCATGTGATGATCTTGATCTGTTATCAAAATCATAAGAATTTGTTTCCCCTTTCTCTGATGATGACACTAGCATACATCTGGCAAGAATGTGGTGATTTTTTTGACAGTGCTACGGCAGGCTTACGCCGGCCTGAACCATTATTATTTATAAATAAGAGTAAGATACACCACATCAGGTACAAAAGATGGCATCCAACACACACAAGAAGGCACAAGAAACAACAGAAGGAGAACCAGAAAAGAGCTTAGACAAGCAGCCAACACCAAGAATGTGATGGATTGATTGCATTGCTGAATTCTCATTGCAGAACTGTTGGGTATACAATTTGTGATGTAATATAAATACATGGAGGGGATAAATGTGGCATGTCGATGCATGCTTTTGTTAGTTTTCTTGCCTTATACATCATTTCTAAAGTCAGGAAATATCTGACAAAACCTATGTCCCAATTTATACACTTGTCATGAATCAGCCATGCTGTCGCCTTCAGTCGCCGGGGGCAGTTCTGGTTTCTGTTCTTGTTCCGGACTCCTGATCAAGAAAGTAGAATCCCCGCAAAAGAAAAAAGATCAAGAAAGTAGAAGGTTAGATGATGGTATAGCATTGGTGTTTTGAGAGACCTCTCCTAAGCCACGAGGTTTCCCATTAACCCTGGCATGAGGACCTTGTAAAATATAGCTGCTATACAGTGATTTGAGGTGCAGTAAAGAAGGCGTGCTTACATCCCAGAGTCCAATTTGACCGCGGTATGATTAGGCTCAGCACGAACAATTGCTTTGTCATCATCCACACTCTCCTGTGTAGGAAGAAATGCAAATAAACTAAACATGAAATGTTCCAACCAAACAAGTTATATCACAGACCTAACGCACCATTTTACTCGGATTGGCGGGATGCTGCACAGTCATTTTGGGGGCATTCAAAGGACTTCTCAGAGTACCCTGAAATTATCTGAGGTTAAGCAGTAGCGACGTAGAAAACTGAGGTGTCATAAACATCAGCAGGTAATCAGTTAGGCAATTTGTAAACCAGTTAAACTTCAGGAATTTAGTTCAATTCACGAGCATGCTGCTTTTGCTATTTTTACATGCTTTAAAAAACGCATCAAGGTTGCTAAAGTGAGGAAAGTACCTTATTTGCCCACATCAAGCCACAAGCATTACAGAGGGTTCTTGGGCCAGCCGGCCCCCGACGCATTGCTGGAGTAAGCCTTGAGCTGACACCACAATTTTGACAACTAGGAAAGCAAACCAACATTAGCCCATAATAAACACAGGGAAAAACCTTCTGTGTATGAAGTGATGAAACGTGATTTGCACGTACACATGTCATCACAACTCACTCACTGGGATTCTCGGAAATGATCATCCTCGCCATCGGCTGCAGAGACACAAGCTGCAGAAGAACTTGCAGCATCACCAAAATCTGCCCTACCAGCAAACTGTCCTTTACGCCGTTTCATCCTGCCAGCGACAATTAATGAGTATATACGCTGTGCAATGTATGAAATAAATAATCCACAGCGGAAAAAAAATCTCAAGAGCAATCTCTTGACTACCAGATATGATTTTGTACCAGGAATAGTAAACACAACACGACTACCTTCCACGGTACAGTGAATCATAACTGTAGAAATCCGAATTAGTTTCTTTATTCGGTGCTGACTCGTGTAAGCAGCAACGTGATATTCTTCCTAAACCAACAAACATCAAGAGCTTGATAACCAACTGCAATGAAGTGCTATAAAAATTGCCTTTGCTTCTGAGGACTATGAAAACCTATAGCAACTACACACAAGTAGACTAGTAAAATGTACCAGAGCTAAACTGCTTTACTCCAAGTAAAAAAAAGCCTCAGTGCACCAATATTCTCAGAATTAACATTCCATGATCCATATTTCCGGACTATTACATGTTACTAGTACTTAAACTTTTGCTCGGACATTGGTGATTGAGGAACTGTTCAACTTTTGCTCAGACACTGGTGATTGAGGAACTATTCAAGACTAACAAAATTGTCTCAGATTGGTAGGCTAGACATCAAACCAAAGAGGCCGATGAATTAGGTAGAATTCCAGATTTGTGACAAAGAAGAATGTAGCATTGCGAATGCAGAAAGCTGGAGTACATCCTCATTAATGTGGTCTAAACATGTGATTAATAATCAAGTCCTGCTTGCTTGTGGCATAACGAATGCAGAAGCTGGAGTATATTCCCATTCATATGATCTAAATGTGTGATGACTAATCAAATCCTGCTTGCTTCCATAATGTAAAAGAGCATTTGTACGCTAATAACTCTACGAAAGCACCTACAAGAGAAGCATGGATTGAGTCTGTACTTTTGGGCAACTTCCTTGCGCACTCCGTATCTTATTTTCTTATCAAAACATCTTTCCTTCCTCTTCTCACGGAACCTCATTAAGGAAGCAACCCTTTTGGCAGCCACAGTTGTACTCTGCAGGCATGATACAAAGCTTAGAAACTAAAAGCATTCACACAACCTTGTTGTACAGATTCTACAGCTGATGGTACCTTTTCACCATATGCAGTAGGCCCAGCCATGCTTACTAAACCAGGAGGCACCTCACACCCTCCAAGCACCAACAGAGCAGCTTGAACCTGTATAAAACTAAGAAAATTAATCAAGTAAACCAATTACAAATGACCATGAACTGATCACCAGAAACACTTGAACGATGATTTAACAAATCGTGATTTGATCATGCAATCAACCTTGAAATGTAATATGGCTGCATCTGTCCAGAGACGTCTCTCCCGGTGGTGCCTAGCACTTAATTTTGGGGTGTTGGCCCTTCCATGGGCTTGCACATAACTATTCCTTCAGTCAATGCATCAAGCCTCAAAGCTTTTTGTGTTTTGTCAAAGGAAAAAAAACACGCATGCACACGAACATAGAAAATGGACTTCCGTTTTTGTGCAATTCGATATAACCACATAGGAGTGCATGGCCTACAAACATCATTAAGATGGCGAATATTTTGTCAAAGAACCATCAAGAACCGTACCCTAACACTGAACTATGGCACCTGCAAAATCACTGACAGAGGGATGGCCACGCAAATGCAATAAGGAACAACGTCAAGCAGAACAAGAGAAAAGGGTAAGAAATTTAAAAACAGCACAAGGATAGCAACAGAACAGGGATGGCAGTTTCGGTTACGCAAGACAACCAAACTTTGACAATCTCCATGAGAAAATTAAAAATTCATTCAAAACAATCATACTTCGCCAAGTCTGGCAGCATAAGCAATCATGCATAAGCAGATCAAAGCAGGAAGATTCGTCTGAAATCTTTCCAAGAAAATGGCACGCTTTAGCAATCAAGCACAGCAAACTCGATTCCAGCAAGACAGAATAGCCTAACTAATAAAAGTTGATCAAATGTAAGAAAATATTTGCCCCTTTCCTAAACGCTCGAACGACAGAACAGTCACAGAGGACACATTCTTGGCGCAATTCAATTCAGCAAGGGCGCAAACAAACGCCCGCTGCTTCAAATATTCAATCTATCCACACTACATAGCCAATTCCTCTGAAAGTTCAATCAACAGAACTAAAAAGAACATTTCCACAGTGCAATTCGACAGATATTAGTATATTACTAGGCTGAAAATCGAGGGAACTATCTCCATGACAGTGCAATTCGGCTGCAGGGAACATGGGAATCGATGGGATGATCGAAATCTACCAATAAACGTATATTTTCTGGGCGCAATTCGGAGCCCGCGCTTGCAGACAAAGTCAACGAAACCGAAGAGAGAAAAATTGGAGCGAACGGTGCAGAAGGGGCGACCTTTTGGGGCGGGACGGGGTCGAAGACGTAGACCTCCCCCTGGTACACCAGCGTCAGCTGCTCCGAGGTCGGGCTCAGGAGCGCGTCCGCCGCCGCGGCTCCGGCGTCGGCGGCGGCGGCCGCCAGCGGGGGATCCTGGCCGTCCGCCGCCATCGGCCGGGGATCGGACGGTTGGGATGGGCCGGGACCCGGGAGAGGCGGCCGGGCTCTCGGTTCGCGCGCACGTGTGGGGGGATGGGTGGGAGCCCGCACGTGTGATGGATTATGTACGGGCCTGCGTGTCTGGTTGAGGAGAGCGTGTGCGTGAGGGCTGCTTATTTTGGGTTTCCGTTTCTAAACCGGGATAACGTCTCTTTGGTTTGACATGGTGGCGACGTGAGGACGGGTTCGACGCCATCATCTACTAATTCTTTTCTTAACAAAACCTATGATCTATTCATCCAATATCATATAGCAGTGCAAAGAACACAAGAAGCAATAAAAATTGCATACATACCTGTAGATCACCTACCGACGAACACAAGCAATAGAGCGAAGCGAAGGCGTGCCACCATCATCATCCTTCTTCATCGGAGTCGGACAAACCTTGTTGTAATAGCCAGCCAGAAAGTCGTTGTCATATAAGGTTCTAAAAACCAACGCACCAAAACAACAATCGCCGCCATGAAGAGAGGTGTAGATTGAACAGATCCAACTTGTAGACACAAGAACACAGACGAATGAAGATCGGATGCACGCAGATCCATTCAAGATAAACACCGACCGAATCTTGTGAGATCCGCTGGATACACACCTCCACACGTCCTTCGAAGACTCATTACACACCACAAGGAGGAGGGCAAGGCAGGGAGAAGCTTATTCCATCTTCAGACCCATCACCACCTCAACTTCCTGAACATGACACAAACCGTAAACAGATTAAAGAAACACTTGAAGACAAAGCATGAGCCCTCCCACCGGCAAGGGGCCGGGATCCACCACGCCTTTATGGCCTTAAGGTCAGAGACAAGACAGATTGGCGGCATCATCGACGAGAGACGAGGAATCCTATATGCCTTGGAGCCTTTCTTTCTTCCTCGCCATTGTCTAATTCACTATGCTCTCCCTAATTTTGAGAGCCCTCTCAATTGAGGTGTTCAATTTTTTGATTGTTCATGATTTTGATCGGGTCAACTATTTCTCAATGAGCTCTCTCATTCAAGTGAGATATTTAATTTTGAATTTGATTCATGATTTTGACTGGACCAAAGATTTTTAAACTAATCGGCACCAACCAGCCTCTAAAAACACATCAGGCATGTTCACCCTCTCACCATCTAAAAAACATGCGGCACACTATTAGCAAAGCTTGATGCGCTGGATCACCTTGACTAAACCCTAGCCAGAGTTAGGACGACCCAAAAATGGCTAACTCCAATCCAGGGGTACCCCCACCTCATTAGCGTCTGGAAGCACCCAATCCAGGGGTACCCCCACCTCATCCGCCTTTCTTTTGAGAGAGGTGAGAACGAGACAGCGAAACGATCTTTCGATTTACTTTTTGGCATAAGCCATATTTAGATTTAGATTTTGGCATATGCCATATTTCAGTTTTGTTTTTGGCATGGGCCAAACATACATCAAGTTCATAATAATGGTCAACTTTGTAAAACACACACACACACACACAAATATTCCTAAGGAAGAATGAGAATAGCGACACATGCATGTGTGAAAAAATCAATAAGATAGTCAAAAGTGATAGTGCTAAGGCAATCGTCAAGCAACCAAATCGAGATAGGTTAGTTCTTATCACATGGGTTTGATGAATGTCCATATGGCAATAATGCACCCCTGCTCTTTGAAACACCCTCAACGATCCTGAAGGCATTAAAATCCCATCACTTCACTACATGTTTTTCACCATACTCTACTGATCTTCACTCTTTTGGTTTTCTTGGTCTCTAGTTTCTCATTTAGGATCTTGCTTTTCATGATTCTCATCTCTATATTCGCGATTTTTGTGAAAGAACCAAACCCATGCTGGCAAAACTCAAGATTTTGTAATGGCATGGTAGTTAGGGTTGAAGGAAATATGCCCTAGAGGCAATAATAAAGTTATTATTTATTTCCTCATATATCATGATAAATGTTTATTATTCATGCTAGAATTGTATTAGCCGGAAACATAATACATGTGTGAATATATAAACAAACAGAGTGTCACTAGTATGCCTCTACTTGACTAGCTCGTTAACCAAAGATGGTTATGTTTCCTAACCATGAACAAAGAGTTGTTATTTGATTAACGAGGTCACATCATTAGTTGAATGATCTGATTGACATGACCCATTCCATTAGCTTAGCACCCGATCGTTTAGTATGTTGCTATTGCTTTCTTCATGACTTATACATGTTCCTATGACTATGAGATTATGCAACTCCCGTTTACCGGAGGAACACTTTGTGTGCTACCAAACGTCACAACGTAACTGGGTGATTATAAAGGTGCTCTACAGGTGTCTCCAAAGGTACTTGTTGGGTTGGCGTATTTCGAGATTAGGATTTGTCACTCCGATAGTCGTAGAGGTATCTCTAGGCCCTCTCGGTAATGCACATCACATAAGCCTTGCAAGCATTACAACTAATATGTTAGTTGTGATATGATGTATTACGGAACGAGTAAAGAGACTTGCCGGCAACGAGATTGAACTAGGTATTGGATACCGACGATCGAATCTCGGGCAAGTAACATACCGATGACAAAGGGAACAACGTATGTTGTTATGCGGTCTGACCGATAAAGATCTTCGTAGAATATGTAGGATCCAATATGGGCATCCAGGTCCCGCTATTGGTTATTGACCGGAGACGTGTCTCGGTCATGTCTACATTGTTCTCGAACCGTAGGGTCCGCACGCTTAACGTTACGATGACAATTATTATGAGTTTATACATTTTGATGTACCGAAGGTAGTTCGGAGTCCCGGATGTGATCACGGACATGACGAGGAGTCTCGAAATGGTCGAGACATAAAGATCGATATATTGGAAGCCTATATTTGCACATTGGAATCGTTCCAGGTGAAATCGGCATTTTATCGGAGTACCGAGGGGTTACGGGAACCCCCCGGGGGGTTAATGGGCCTTCATGGGCCATAAGGGAGAAGAGAGGGGCCGGCCAGGGCAGGCCGCGCGCCCCCTCCCCCCTAGTCCGAATAGGACAAGGAAGGGGGGGGGCGGCGCCCCCCTTTCCTCTTCTTCCTCCCCCTTTCCTTCTCCAACAAGGCAAGAGAGGGGGGAGTCCTACTCCCGGTGGGAGTAGGACTCCTCCAGGCGCACCCCATGGGGGTCGGCCGCCTCCCTCCTTTATATACGGGGGAAGGGGGGCACCCTAGAACACACAAGTTGATCTTCGTGATCGTTCCTTAGCCGTGTGCGGTGCCCCCTCCACCATATTCCACCTCGGGCATATCGTTGCGGTGCTTAGGCGAAGCCCTGCGTCGGTAGAACATCATCATCGTCATCACGCCGTCGTGCTGACGAAACTCATCCCCGAAGCTTTGCTGGATCGGAGCCCGAGAGCGACATCGAGCTGAACATGTGCTAAGAACTCGGAGGTGCCGGAGTAACGGTGCTTGGATCGGTTGGACCGGGAAGAAGTACGACTACTTCCTCTATGTTGCGTCAACGCTTCCGCTTCGGTCTACGAGGGTACGTAGACAACACTCTCCCCTCTCGTTGCTATGCATCACCATGATCTTGCGTGTGCGTAGGAAAATTTTGAAATTACTACGTTCCCCAACAGTGGCATCCGAGCCTAGGTTTTTATGGTTTGATGTTATTTGCACGAGTAGAACACAAGTGAGTTGTGGGCGATATAAGTCATACTGCCTATCAGCATGTCATACTTTGGTTCGGCGGTATTGTTGGATGAAGCGGCCCGGACCGACATTACGCATACGCTTACGCGAGACTGGTTCTACCGCCGTGCTTTGCACACAGGTGGCTGGCGGGTGTCAGTTTCTCCAACTTTAGTTGAACCGAGTGTGGCTACGCCCGGTCCTTGCGAAGGTTAAAACGACATCAACTTGACAAACTATCGTTGTGGTTTTGATGCGTAGGTGAGATTGGTTCTTGCTTAAGCCCGTAGCAGCCACGTAAAACTTGCAACAAACAAAGTAGAGGACGTCTAACTTGTTTTTGCAGGGCATGTTGTGATGTGATATGGTCAAGGCATGATGCTAAATTTTATTGTATGAGATGATCATGTTTTGTAACTGAGTTATCGGCAACTTGCAGGAGCCATATGGTTGTCGCTTTATTGTATGCAATGCAATCGCCCTGTAATGCTTTACTTTATCACTAAGTGGTAGCGATAGTCGTAGAAGCATAAGATTGGCGAGACGACAATGATGCTACGATGGAGATCAAGGTGTCGCGCCGGTGACAATGGTGATCATGACGGTGCTTCGGAGATGGAGATCACAAGCACAAGATGATGATGGCCATATCATATCACTTATATTGATTGCATGTGATGTTTATCTTTTTTATGCATCTTATCTTGCTTTGATTGACGGTAGCATTATAAGATGATCTCTCACTAAATTATCAAGAAGTGTTCTCCCTGAGTATGCACCGTTGCCAAAGTTCGTCGTGCCCAGACACCACGTGATGATCGGGTGTGATAAGCTCTACGTCCATCTACAACGGGTGCAAGCCAGTTTTGCACACGCAGAATACTCGGGTTATACTTGACGAGCCTAGCATATGCAGATATGGCCTCGGAACACGGAGACCGAAAGGTCGAGCGTGAATCATATAGTAGATATGATCAACATAATGATGTTCACCATTGAAGACTAATCCATTTCACATGATGATCGGTTATGGTTTAGTTGATTTGGATCACGTGATCACTTAGAAGATTAGAGGGATGTCTATCTAAGTGGGAGTTCTTAAGTAATATGATTAATTAAACTTAAATTTATCATGAACTTAGTCCCTGATAGTATCTTGCTTGTTTATGTTGATTGTAGGTAGATGGCCCGTGCTGTTGTTCCGTTGAATTTTAATGCATTCCTTGAGAAAGCAAAGTTGAAAGATGATGGTAGCAATTACACGAACTGGGTCCATAACTTGAGTATTATCCTCATTGCTGCACAGAAGAGTTACGTCCTGGAAGCACCGCTGGGTGCCAGGCCTGCTGCTGATGCAACTGACGACGTTAAGAATGTCTGGCAGAGCAAAGCTGATGACTACTCAATAGTTCAATGTGCCATGCTTTACGACTTAGAACCGGGACTTCAACGACGTTTTGAACGTCATGGGGCATATGAGATGTTCCAAGAGTTGAAGTTAATATTCCAACAGAATGCCCGGATTGAGAGATATGAAGTCTCCAATAAGTTCTATAGCTGCAAGATGGAGGAGAATAGTTCTGTCAGTGAGCATATACTCAAAATGTCTGGGTATTGTAATCACTTGATTCAACTGGGAGTTAATCTTCCGGATGATTGCGTCATTGACAGAATTCTCCAATCACTTCCACCAAGCTACAAAGGCTTCGTGATGAACTATAATATGCAAGGGATGGATAAGACGATTCCCGAGCTCTTCGCAATGCTAAAGGCTGCGGAGGTAGAAATCAAGAAGGAGCATCAAGTGTTGATGGTCAACAAGACCACTAGTTTCAAGAAAAAGGGCAAAGGGAAAAAGAAGGGGAACTTCAAGAAGAACAGCAAGCAAGTTGCTGCTCAAGAGAAGAAACCCAAGTCTGGACCTAAGCCTGAAACTGAGTGCTTCTACTGCAAGCAGACTGGTCACTGGAAGCGGAACTGCCCCAAGTATTTGGCGGATAAGAAGGATGGCAAGGTGAACAAAGGTATATGTGATATACATGTTATTGATGTGTACCTTACTAGAGATCGCAGTAGCACCTGTGTATTTGATACTGGTTCTGTTGCTAATATTTGCAACTCGAAACAGGGACTACGGATTAAGCGAACACTGGCAAAGGACGAGGTGACGATGCGCGTGGGAAATGGTTCCAAAGTCGATGTGATCGCGGTCGGCACGCTACCTCTACATCTACCTTCGGGATTAGTATTAGACCTAAATAATTGTTATTTGGTGCCAGCGTTGAGCATGAACATTATATCTGGATCTTGTTTGATGCGAGACGGTTATTCATTTAAATCAGAGAATAATGGTTGTTCTATTTATATGAGTAGTATCTTTTATGGTCATGCACCCTTGAAGAGTGGTCTATTTTTGATGAATCTCGATAGTAGTGATACACATATTCATAATGTTGAAGCCAAAAGATGTAGAGTTGATAATGATAGTGCAACTTATTTGTGGCACTACCGTTTAGGTCATATCGGTGTAAAGCGCATGAAGAAACTCCATACAGATGGACTTTTGGAACCACTTGATTATGAATCACTTGGTACTTGCGAACCGTGCCTCATGGGCAAGATGACTAAAACACCGTTCTCCGGTACTATGGAGAGAGCAACAGATTTGTTGGAAATCATACATACAGATGTATGTGGTTCGATGAATATTGAAGCTCGTGGCGGATATCGTTATTTTCTCACCTTCACAGATGATTTAAGCAGATATGGGTATATCTACTTAATGAAACACAAGTCTGAAACATTTGAAAAGTTCAAAGAATTTCAGAGTGAAGTTGAAAGTCATCATAACAAGAAAATAAAGTTTCTACGATCTGATCGTGGAGGAGAATATTTGAGTTACGAGTTTGGTCTACATTTGAAACAACGCGGAATAGTTTCGCAACTCACGCCACCCGAAACACCACAACGTAATGGTGTGTCCGAACGTCGTAATCGTACTTTACTTGATATGGTGCGATCTATGATGTCTCTTACAGATTTACCGCTATCGTTTTGGGGTTATGCTTTAGAGACGGCCGCATTCACGTTAAATAGAGCACCATCAAAATCCGTTGAGACGACGCCTTATGAACTATGGTTTGGCAAGAAACCAAAGTTGTCGTTTCTTAAAGTTTGGGGCTGCGATGGTTATGTGAAAAAGCTTCAACTTGATAAGCTCGAACCCAAATCGGAGAAATGTGTCTTCATAGGATACCCAAAGGAAACTGTTGGGTACACCCTCTATCACAGATCCGAAGGCAAGACATTCGTTGCTAAAAATGGATCCTTTCTAGAGAAGGAGTTTCTCTCGAAAGAAGTGAGTGGGAGGAAAGTGGAACTTGATGAGGTAACTATACCTGCTCCCTTATTGGGAAATAGCACATCACAGGAACCAGTTTCTGTGACGTCTAAACCAATTAGTGAGGAAGTTAATGATGATGATCATGCAACTTCAGATCAAGTTACTACAGAACCTCGTAGATCAACCAGAGTAAGATCTGCACCAGAGTGGTATGACAATCCTGTTCTGGAAATCATGCTACTAGATCATGGTGAACCTACGAACTATGAAGAAGCGATGGTGAGCCCAGATTCCGAAAAATGGCTTGAAGCCATGAAATCTGAGATGGGATCCATGTATGAGAACAAAGTGTGGACTTTGGTTGACTTGCCCGTTGGTCGGCAAGCAATTGAGAATAAATGGATCTTCAAGAAGAAGACTGACGTTGACGGTAATGTTACTGTCTACAAAGCTCGACTTGTCGCAAAAGGTTTTCGACAAGTTCAAGGGATTGACTACGATGAGACCTTCTCACCCGTAGCGATGCTTAAGTCTGTCCGAATCATATTAGCAATTGCCGCATTTTATGATTATGAAATTTGGTAGATGGATGTAAAAACTGCATTCCTGAATGGATTTCTGGAAGAAGAGTTGTATATGATGCAACCAGAAGGTTTTATCGATCCAAAGGGAGCTAACAAAGTGTGCAAGCTCCAGTGATCCATTTATGGACTGGTGCAAGCCTCTCGGAGTTGGAATAAACGCTTTGATAGTGTGATCAAAGCATTTGGGTTTGTACAGACTTTTGGAGAAGCCTGTATTTACAAGAAAGTGAGTGGGAGCTCTGTAGCATTTCTGATATTATATGTGGATGACATATTACTAATGGGAAATGATATAGAATTTCTGGATAGCATAAAGGGATACTTAAATAAGAATTTTTCAATGAAAGACCTCGGTGAAGCTGCTTACATATTGGGCATCAAGATCTATAGAGATAGATCAAGACGCTTAACTGGACTTTCACAAAGCACATACCTTGACAAAGTTTTGAAAAAGTTCAAAATGGATCAAGCAAAGAAAGGATTCTTGCCTATACTACAAGGTGTGAAGTTGAGTAAGACTCAATGCCCGACCACTGCAGAAGATAGAGAGAAAATGAAAGATGTTCCCTATGCTTCAGCCATAGGCTCTATCATGTATGCAATGCTGTGTACCAGACCTGATGTGTGTCTTGCTGAAAGTTTAGCAGGGAGGTACCAAAGTAATCCAGGAGTGGATCACTAGACAGCGGTCAAGAACATCCTGAAGTACCTGAAAAGAACTAAGGATATGTTTCTCGTATATGGAGGTGACAAAGAGCTCATCGTAAACGGTTAAGTTGATGCAAGCTTTGACACTGATCCGGACGATTCTAAATCGCAAACCGGATACGTGTTTACATTAAACGGTGGAGCTGTCAGTTGGTGCCGTTCTAAACAAAGCGTCGTGGCGGGATCTACATGTGAAGCGGAGTACATTGTTGATCTGGATGAAGGAGTTCATATCCGATCTAGGTGTCATACCTAGTGCATCGGGTCCAATGAAAATCTTTTGTGACAATACTGGTGCAATTGCCTTGGAAAAGGAATCCAGATTTCACAAGAGAACCAAGCACATCAAGAGACGCTTCAATTCCATCCGGGATCTAGTCCAGGTGGGAGACATAGAGATTTGCAAGATACATACGGATCTGAATGTAGCAGACCCATAGACTAAGCCTCTTCCACGAGCAAAACATGATCAACACCAAAACTCCATGGGTGTTAGAATCATTACTGTGTAATCTAGATTATTGACTCTAGTGCAAGTGGGAGACTGAAGGAAATATGCCCTAGAGGCAATAATAAAGTTATTATTTATTTCCTCATATATCATGATAAATGTTTATTATTCATGCTAGAATTGTATTAGCCGGACACATAATACATGTGTGAATATATAAACAAACAGAGGGTCACTAGTATGCCTCTACTTGACTAGCTAATTAATCAAAGATGGTTATGTTTCCTAACCATGAACAAAGAGTTGTTATTTGATTAACGAGGTCTCATCATTAGTTGAATGATCTGATTGACATGACCCATTCCATTAGCTTAGCACCCGATCGTTTAGTATGTTGCTATTGCTTTCTTCGTGACTTATACATGTTCCTATGACTATGAGATTATGCAACTCCCGTTTACCGGAGGAACACTTTGTGTGCTACCAAACGTCACAACGTAACTGGGTGATTATAAAGGTGCTCTACAGGTGTCTCCAAAGGTACTTGTTGGGTTGGCGTATTTCGAGATTAGGATTTGTCACTCCGATAGTCGGAGAGGTATCTCTAGGCCCTCTCGGTAATGCACATCACATAAGCCTTGCAAGCATTACAACTAATATGTTAGTTGTGAGATGATGTATTACGGAACGAGTAAAGAGACTTGCCGGCAACGAGATTGAACTAGGTATTGGATACCGACGATCGAATCTCGGGCAAGTAACATACCGATAACAAAGGGAACAACGTATGTTGTTATGCGGTCTGACCGATAAAGATCTTCGTAGAATATGTAGGATCCAATATGGGCATCCAGGTCCCGCTATTGGTTATTGACCGGAGACGTGTCTCGGTCATGTCTACATTGTTCTCGAACCGTAGGGTCCGCACGCTTAACGTTACGATGACAGTTATTATGAGTTTATACATTTTGATGTACCGAAGGTAGTTCGGAGTCCCGGATGTGATCACGGACATGACGAGGAGTCTCGAAATGGTCGAGACATAAAGATCGATATATTGGAAGCCTATATTTGCACATCGGAATCGTTCCGGGTGAAATCGGCATTTTATCGGAGTACCGAGGGGTTACCGGAACCCCCGGGGGGTTAATGGGCCTTCATGGGCCATAAGGAAGAAGAGAGGGGCCGGCCAGGGCAGGCCGCGTGCCCCCTCCCCCCTAGTCCGAATAGGACAAGGAAGGGGGGGTGCGGCGCCCCCCTTTCCTCTTCTCCCTCCCCCTTTCCTTCTCCAACAAGGCAAGAGAGGGGGGAGTCCTACTCTCGGTGGGAGTAGGACTCCTCCAGGCGCACCCCATGGGGGCCGGCCGCACCTCCCCCTCCCTCCTTTATATACGGGGGCAAGGGGGCACCCTAGAACACACAAGTTGATCTTCGTGATCGTTCCTTAGCCGTGTGCGGTGCCCCCCTCCACCATATTCCACCTCGGTCATATCGTTGCGGTGCTTAGGCGAAGCCCTGCATCGGTAGAACATCATCATCGTCATCACGCCGTCGTGCTGACGAAACTCATCCCTGAAGCTTTGCTGGATCGGAGCCCGGGGAGCGACATCGAGCTGAACGTGTGCTAAGAACTCAGAGGTGCCGGAGTAACGGTGCTTGGATCGGTTGGACCGGGAAGACGTATGACTACTTCCTCTACGTTGCGCGCTTCCGCTTCGGTCTACGAGGATACGTAGACAACACTCTCCCCTCTTGTTGCTATGCATCACCATGATCTTGCGTGTGCGTAGGAAAATTTTGAAATTACTACGTTCCCCAACAAGGATGTGTCTGAATTTGGGCCAACTTCTTCCAAGCCAAAAAAATGGCGTTGACTGTGTGCTACACACCTGTTTTGATGGGAGCCAAGTATTTGGCTTGCCCATGCTACAACGGTGACTGTAATTCGCATTTACTCCCATTCCTCGACCAGATGTGTGTGCCAATGAGTTGGCGGGGCTAGCAGCGGCAGAATCAAAACAACGCCTAGTTACCTTCGCATCTCAGTCCAAATATATATGATATTTATTTTGTTGGCTACAATTTATTGATGTGTACTACACAAGTCATAGCCTCTTAGGTGCACAAGGTAGACATGTGTCAGGAGAGATCCCTTGCGACTAGTCAAAAGCGATTTACAGCCACCTCGAAAGTGCAAGGTGGTGGAGCCATTCCAGGCGCTGGCTGATGGAGGTCTCGCAAGGCCAAAGCACCCCTGTCACCCATGGTCACACTAGGCGTGGTGGTCGACCCCAAGTCAGAGTACAACTGGGATGCATGCTAGATAGTGGCCGAGGGGTGGAGTAATAGTAGATGCAGAATAGTTGCGGACTACTTGTTGGGGAACATAGCAATAATTCAAAATTTTCCTACGTGTCACCAAGATCAATCTAGGAGATGCTAGCAACGAGAGAGAGGGAGTGCATCTTCATACCCTTGAAGATCGCTAAGCGGAAGCGTTACAAGAACACGATTGATGGAGCCATACTCGCGGCGATTCAAATCGCGGAAGATCCGATCTAGTGTTGAACGGACGACGCCTCCGCGTTCAACACACGTACAGCCCGGGGACGTATCCTCCTTCTTGATCTAGCAAGGGGAGAGGAGAAGTTGAGGGAGAACTCCGGCAGCACGGCGTGGTGGTGGTGGAGCTCGTGGTATTCCTGCAGGGCTTCGCCAAGCTCTACGGAGGAGAAGGAAGAGTTGGAGGAGGGAGGGGTTGCGCTAGGGAAGGGGTGCGGCTGCCCTCTCTCTCCCTCACTATATATAGGGGGAAGGAGGTGGAGGAGGCGCCCTAGGGTTCCCTAGGGGAGAGGCGGCGGCCACAGAGGAAACCCTAGATGGCTTTGGGCGCCCCACCCCTAGGAAACTTGCCCCCCAAGTCGGGAGGGGTGGCTGCCCTAGGGGAGGCGCCCCCACCTCTCCAGGTTACATGAGAGGGGTTGGGAGGGGCGCACAACCCCTTAGTGGGCTGGTGTGCCCCCTCCCCTTGGCCCATAAGGCCCCCCAACGCTTGCCGGGGCCTCCGAAACACCTTTCGGTCACGCTGGTCGTCACCCGGTACTCCCAGAACAATTCTGGACTCCAATACCCTTCGTCCAATATATCGATCTTCACCTCCGGACCATTCCGGAGTTCCTCGTCACGTCTGGGATCTCATCCGGGACTCCGAACAACCTTCGGTTGTTGGGGAACGTAGTAATTTCAAAAAAATTCCTACGCACACGCAAGATCATGGTGATGCATAGCAATGAGAGGGGAGAGTGTTGTCTATGTACCCTCGTAGACCGACAGCGGAAGCGTTATGACAAAGCGGTTGATGTAGTCGTATGTCTTCACGGCCCGACCGATCAAGCAACGAAACTACGGCACCTCCGAGTTTTAGCACACGTTCAGCTCGATGACGATCCCCGGACTTCGATCCAGCAAAGTGTCGGGGATGAGTTCCGTCAGCACGACGGCGTGGTGACGATCTTGATGTTCTACCGTCGCAGGGCTTCGCCTAAGCAACGCTACAATATTATCGAGGATTATGGTGGAAGGGGGCACCGCACATGGCTAAGAGAACGATCACGAAGATCATCTTGTGTGTCTAGAGGTGCCCCCTGCCCCCGTATATAAAGGAGCAAGGGGGGGAGGCCGGCCGACCCTTGTGGCGCGCCAAGGAGGGGGAGTCCTCCTCCTAGTAGGAGTAGGACTCCCCTTTCCTAGTCCAACTAGGAAGAGAGAAGGGGGAAGGAAAGAGAGGGAGAGGGAGAGGGAAAGAGGGGCCGCGCCCCCCTTCCCTAGTCCAATTCGGACTCCTCATGGGAGGGGGCGCGCCACCTCCTGGGCTGCTGCCCTCTCTCTCCCCTCAGGCCCACTAAGGCCCAATACTTCCCCGGGGGGTTCTGGTAACCCCTCCGGCACTCCGGTTTTCTCCGAAACCACCCAGAACATTTCCGGTGTCTGAATATAGTCGTCCAATATATCAATCTTTATGTCTCGACCATTTCGAGACTCCTCGTCATGTCCGTGATCACATCCGGGACTCCGAACAACCTTCGGTACATCAAAACATATGAACTCATAATGAAACTGTCATCGTAACGTTAAGCGTGCGGACCCTACGGGTTCGAGAACAATGTAGACATGTCCGAGACACGTCTCTGGTCAATAACCAACAGCGGAACCTGGATGCTCATATTGGTTCCCACATATTCTACGAAGATCCTTATCGGTCAGACCGCATAACAACATACATTGTTCCCTTTGTCATCGGTATGTTACTTGCCCGAGATTCGATCGTCGTTATCTCAATACCTAGTTCAATCTCATTACCGGCAAGTCTCTTTACTCGTTCCGTAATACATCATCCCGCAACTAACTCATTATTCGCAATGCTTGCAAGGCTTAAGTGATGTGCATTACCGAGAGGGCCCAGAGATACCTCTCCGACATTCGGAGTGACAAATCCTAATCTCGAAATACGCCAACCCAACATGTACCTTTGGAGACACCTGTAGAGCACCTTTATAATCACCCAGTTACGTTGTGACGTTTGGTAGCACACAAAGTGTTCCTCCGGTAAATGGGAGTTGCATAATCTCATAGTCATAGGAACATGTATAAGTCATGAAGAAAGCAATAGCAACATACTAAACGATCGGGTGCTAAGCTAACGGAATGGGTCATGTCAATCACATCATTCTCCTAATGATGTGATCCCGTTAATCAAATGACAACACATGTCTATGGTTAGGAAACATAACCATCTTTGATTAACGAGCTAGTCAAGTAGAGGCATACTAGTGACACTCTGTTTGTCTATGTATTCACACATGTATTATGTTTCCGGTTAATACAATTCTAGCATGAATAATAAACATTTATCATGATATAAGAAAATAAATAATAACTTTATTATTGCCTCTAGGGCATATTTCCTTCAGTCTCTCACTTGCACTAGAGTCAATAATCTAGATTACATAGTAATGATTCTAACACCCATGGAGCCTTGGTGTTGATCATGTTTTGCTCGTGGAAGAGGCTTAGTCAACAGGTCTGCAACATTCAGATCCGTATGTATCTTGCAAATTTCTATGTCTCCCACCTGGACTAGATCCCGGATGGAATTGAAGCGTCTCTTGATGCGTTTGGTTCTCTTGTGAAATCTGGATTCCTTTGCTAAGGCAATTGCTCCAGTATTGTCACAAAAGATTTTCATTGGACCCGATGCACTAGGTATGACACCTAGATCGGATATGAACTCCTTCATCCAGACTCCTTCATTTGCTGCTTCCGAAGCAGCTATGTACTACGCTTCACACGTAGATCCTGCCACGACGCTTTGTTTAGAACTGCACCAACTGACAGCTCCACCGTTTAATGTAAACACGTATCCGGCTTGCGATTTAGAATCGTCCGGACCAGTGTCAAAGCTTGCATCAACATAACCATTTACGATGAGCTCTTTGTCACCTCCATAAACGAGAAACATATCCTTAGTCCTTTTCAGGTACTTCAGGATGTTCTAGACCGCTGTCTAGTGATCCACTCCTGGATTACTTTGGTACCTCCCTGCTAGACTTATAGCAAGGCACACATCAGGTCTGGTACACAGCATTGCATACATGATAGAGCCTATGGCTGAAGCATAGGGAACACTTTCATTTTCTCTCTATCTTCTGCAGTGGTCGGACATTGAGTCTTACTCAACTTCACACCTTGTAACACATGCAAGAACCCTTTCTTTGCTTGATCCATTTTGAACTTCTTCAAAAATTTGTCAAGGTATGTGCTTTGTGAAAGTCCAATTAAGCGTCTTGATCTATCTCTATAGATCTTAATGCCCAATATGTAAGCAGCTTCACCGAGGTCTTTCATTGAAAAACTCTTATTCAAGTATCCCTTTATGTTATTCAGAAATTCTATATCATTTCCAATCAGTAATATGTCATCCACATATAATATCAGAAATGCTACAGAGCTCCCAGTCACTTTCTTGTAAATATAGGCTTCTCCAAAAGTCTGTATAAAACCAAATGCTTTGATCACACTATCAAAGCGTTTATTCCAACTCCGAGAGGCTTGCACCAATCCATAAATGGATCGCTGGAGGTTGCACACTTTGTTAGCTCCCTTTGGATCGACAAAACCTTTTGGTTGCATCATATACAACTCTTCTTCCAGAAATCCATTCAGGAATGCAGTTTTGACATCCATTTGCCAAATTTCATAATCATAAAATGCGGCAATTGCTAACATGATTCGGGCAGACTTAGCATCGCTACGGGTGAGAAGGTCTCATCGTAGTCAATCCCTTGAACTTGTCGAAAACCTTTTGCAACAAGTCGAGCTTTGTAGACAGTAACATTACCGTCAGCGTCAGTCTTCTTCTTGAAGATCCATTTATTCTCAATTGCTTGCCGATCATCGGGCAAGTCAACCAAAGTCCATACTTTGTTCTCATTCATGGATCCCATCTCAGATTTCATGGCTTCAAGCCATTTTGCGGAATCTGGGCTCACCATCGCTTCTTCATAGTTCGTAGGTTCATCATGATCTAGTAGCATGACTTCCAGAATAGGATTACCGTACCACTGTGGTGCGGATCTTACTCTGTTTGATCGGCGAAGTTCAGTAGCAACTTGATCCGAAATTCTATGATCATCATCATTAACTTCCTCACTAATTGGTTTAGGTGTCACAGAAACTGGTTTCTGTGATGTACCATTTTCCAATAAGGGAGCAGGTACAGTTACCTCATCAAGTTCTACTTTCCTCCCACTCACTTCTTTCGAGAGAAACTCCTTCTCTAGAAAGGATCCATTCTTAGCAACGAATGTCTTGCCTTCGAATCTGTGATAGAAGGTGTACCCAACAGTCTCCTTTGGGTATCCTATGAAGACACATTTCTCCGATTTGGGTTCTAGCTTATCAGGTTGAAGCTTTTTCACATAAGCATCGCAGCCCCAAACTTTAAGAAACGACAACTTTGGTTTCTTGCCAAACCATAGTTCATAAGGCGTCGTCTCAACGGATTTTGATGGTGCCCTATTTAACATGAATGCGGCCGTCTCTAAAGCATAACCCCAAAACGATAGCGGTAAATCAGTAAGAGACATCATAGATCACACCATATCTAGTAAAGTATGATTACGACGTTCGGACACACCATTACACTGTGGTGTTTCGGGTGGCGTGAGCTGTGAAACTATTCCGCATTGTTTCAAATGTAGACCAAACTCGTAACTCAAATATTCTCCTCCACGATCAGATCGTTGAAACTTTATTTTCTCGTTACGATGATTTTCAACTTCACTCTGAAATTCTTTGAACTTTTCAAACGTTTCAGACTTATGCTTCATTAAGTAGATATACCCATATCTGCTTAAATCATCTGTGAAGGTGAGAAAATAACGATATCCGCCACGAGCCTCAACATTCATCGAACCACATACATCTGTATGTATGATTTCCAACAAATCTGTTGCTCTCTTCATAGTACCGGAGAACGGCGTTTTAGTCATCTTGCCCATGAGGCACGGTTCGCAAGTACCAAGTGATTCATAATCAAGTGGTTCCAAAAGTCCATCAGTATGGAGTTTCTTCATGCGTTTTACACCGATATGACCTAAACGGTAGTGCCACAAATAAGTTGCACTATCATTATCAACTCTGCATCTTTTGGCTTCAACATTATGAATATGTGTATCACTACTATCGAGATTCATCAAAAATAGACCACTCTTCAAGGTGCATGACCATAAAAGATATTACTCATATAAATAGAACAACCATTATTCTCTGATTTAAATGAATAACCGTCTCGCATCAAACAAGATCTAGATATAATGTTCATGCTCAACGCTGGCACCAAATAACAATTATTTAGGTCTAATACTAATCCCGAAGGTAGATGTAGAGGTAGCGTGCCGACCGCGATCACATCGACTTTGGAACCATTTCCCACGCGCATCATCACCTCGTCCTTTGCCAGTGTTCGCTTAATCCGTAGTCCCTGTTTTGAGTTGCAAATATTAGCAACAGAACCAGTATCAAATACCCAGGTGCTACTGCGAGCTCTAGTAAGGTACACATCAATAACATGTATATCACATATACCTTTGTTCACCTTGCCATCCTTCTTATCCGCCAAATACTTGGGGCAGTTTCGCTTCCAGTGACCAGTCTGCTTGCAGTAGAAGCACTCAGTTTCAGGCTTAGGTCCAGACTTGGGTTTCTTCTCTTGAGCAGCAACTTGCTTGCTGTTCTTCTTGAAGTTCCCCTTCCTATTCCCTTTGCCCTTTTTCTTGAAACTAGTGGTCTTGTTGACCATCAACACTTGATGCTCCTTCTTGATTTCTACCTCCGCAGCCTTTAGCATCGCGAAGAGCTCGTGAATTGTCTTATCCATCCCTTGCATATTATAGTTCATCACGAAGCTCTTGTAGCTAGGTGGAAGTGATTGGAGAATTCTATCAATGATGCTATCATCCAGAAGATTAACTCCCAGTTGAATCAAGTGATTACAATACCCAGACATCTTGAGTATATGCTCACTGACAGAACTATTCTCCTCCATCTTGCAGCTATAGAACTTATTGGAGACTTCATATCTCTCAATCCGGGCATTCTTCTGGAATATTAACTTCAACTCCTGGAACATCTCATATGCTCCATGACGTTCAAAACGTCGTTGAAGTCCCGGTTCTAAGCCGTAAAGCATGGCACATTGAACTATTTAGTAGTCATCAGCTTTGCTCTGCCAGACATTCTTAACGTCGTCAGTTGCATCAGCAGCAGGCCTGGCACCCAGCGGTGCTTCCAGGACGTAACTCTTCTGTGCAGCAATGAGGATAATCCTCAAGTTACGGACCCAGTCTGCGTAATTGCTACCATCATCTTTGAACTTTGCTTTCTCAAGGAACGCATTAAAATTGAACGGAACAACAGCACGGGCCATATATCTACAATCAACATAGGCAAGCAAGATACTATCAGGTACTAAGTTCATGATAAATTTAAGTTCAATTAATCATATTACTTAAGAACTCCCACTTAGAAAGACATCCCTCTAATCCTCTAAGTGATCACGTGATCCAAATCAACTAAACCATAACCGATCATCACGTGAAATGGAGTAGCTTTCAATGGTGAACATCACTATGTTGATCATATCTACTATATGATTCACGCTCGACCTTTCAGTCTTAGTGTTCCGAGGCCATATCTGCATATACTAGGCTCGTCAAGTTTAACCTGAGTATTCTGCGTGTGCAAAACTGGCTTGCACCCGTTGTATATGGACGTAGAGCTTATCACACCCGATCATCACGTGGTGTCTGGGCACGACGAACTTTGGCAACGATGCATACTCAGGGAGAACACTTTTATCTTGAAATTTAGTGAGAGATCATCTTATAATGCTACCATCAATCAAAGCAAGATAAGATGCATAAAAGATAAACATCACATGCAATCAATATAAGTGATATGATATGGCCATCGTCATCTTGTGCTTGTGATCTCCATCTCCGAAGCACCTCCATGATTGCCATCGTCACCGGCGCGACACCTTGATCTCCATCGTAGCATCATTGTCGTTTCGCCAATCTTATGCTTCTACGACTATCGCTACCGCTTAGTGATAAAGTAAAGCATTACAGGGCGATTTCGCTACCGCTTAGTGATAAAGTAAAGCATTACAGGGCGATTGCATTGCATACAATAAAGCGACAACCATATGGCTCCTGCCAGTTGCCGATAACTCGGTTACAAAACATGATCATCTCATACAATAAAATATAGCATCATGCCTTGACCATATCACATCACAACATGCCCTGCAAAAACAAGGTAGACGTCCTCTACTTTGTTGTTGCAAGTTTTACGTGGCTGCTACGGGCTGAGTAAGAACCAATCTTACCTACGCATCAAAAGCACAACGATAGTTTGTAAAGTTGGTGCTGTTTTGACCTTCGCAAGGACCGGCCACACTCGGTTCAACTAAAGTTGGAGAAACTGACACCCGCCAGCCACCTGTGTGCAAAGCACGTCGGTAGAACCAGTCTCGCGTAAGCGTACGCGTAATGTCGGTCCGGGCCGCTTCATCCAACAATACCGCCGAACCAAAGTATGACATGCTGGTAAGCAGTATGACTTATATCGCCCACAACTCATTTGTGTTCTACTCGTGCATATAACATCAACACATAAAACCTAGGCTCTGATACCACTGTTGGGGAACGTAGTAATTTCAAAAAAATTCCTACGCACACGCAAGATCATGGTGATGCATAGCAATGAGAGGGGAGAGTGTTGTCTATGAACCCTCATAGACCGACAGCGGAAGCATTATGACAAAGCAGTTGATGTAGTCGTACGTCTTCACGGCCCGACCGATCAAGCACCGAAACTACGGCACCTCCGAGTTTTAGCACACGTTCAGCTTGATGACGATCCCCGGACTTCGATCCAGCAAAGTGTCGGGGATGAGTTCCGTCAGCACGACGGCGTGGTGACGATCTTGATGTTCTACCGTCGCAGGGCTTCACCTAAGCAACGCTACAATATTATCAAGGGTTATGGTGGAAGGGGGCACCACACATGGCTAAGAGAACGATCACGAAGATCAACTTGTGTGTCTAGAGGTGCCCCCTGCCCCCGTATATAAAGGAGCAAGGGGGGAGGCCGGCCGGCCCTTGTGGCGCGCCAAGGAGGGGGAGTCCTCCTCCTAGTAGGAGTAGGACTCCCCTTTCCTAGTCCAACTAGGAAGAGAGAAGGGGGAAGGAAAGAGAGGGAGAGGGAGAGGGAAAGAGGGGCCGCGCCCCCCTCCCCTAGTCCAATTCGGACTCCTCATGGGAGGGGGTGCGCCACCTCCTGGGCTGCTACCCTCTCTCTCCCCTCAGGCCCACTAAGGCCCAATACTTCCCCGGGGGGGTTCCGGTAACCCCTCCGGCACTCCGGTTTTCTCCGAAACCACCCAGAGCATTTTCGGTGTCTGAATATAGTCGCCCAATATATCAGTCTTTATGTCTCGACCATTTCGAGACTCCTCGTCATGTCCGTGATCACATCCGGGACTCCGAACAACCTTAGGTACATCAAAACATATGAACTCGTAATGAAACTGTCATCGTAATGTTAAGCGTGCGGACCCTACGGGTTCGAGAACAATGTAGACATGACCGAGACACGTATCTGGTCAATAACCAATAGCGGAACCTGGATGCTCATATTGGTTCCCACATATTCTACGAAGATCCTTATCGGTCAGACCGCATAACAACATACGTTGTTCCCTTTGTCATCGGTATGTTACTTGCCCGAGATTCGATCGTCGTTATCTCAATACCTAGTTCAATCTCGTTACCGGCAAGTCTCTTTACTCGTTCCGTAATACATCATCCCGCAACTAACTCATTAGTCGCAATGCTTGCAAGGCTTAAGTGATGTGTATTACCGAGAGGGCCCAGAGATACCTCTCCGACATTCGGAGTGACAAATCCTAATCTCGAAATACGCCAACCCAACATGTACCTTTGGAGACACCTGTAGAGCACCTTTATAATCACCCAGTTACGTTGTGACGTTTGGTAGCACACAAAGTGTTCCTCCGGTAAATGGGAGTTGCATAATCTCATAGTCATAGGAACATGTATAAGTCATGAAGAAAGCAATAACAACATACTAAACGATCGGGTGCTAAGCTAACGGAATGGGTCATGTCAATCACATCATTCTCCTAATGATGTGATCCCGTTAATCAAATGACAACACATGTCTATGGTTAGGAAACATAACCTCTTTGATTAACGAGCTAGTCAAGTAGAGGCATACTAGTGACACTCTGTTTGTCTATGTATTCACACATGTATTATGTTTCCGGTTAATACAATTCTAGCATGAATAATAAACATTTATCATGATATAAGGAAATAAATAATAACTTTATTATTGCCTCTAGGGCATATTTCCTTCATCGGTAACCACATACTATTTCCCATAACAACTCTAGCGTCACCGAACCTTAAGTGTGTAGACCCTACGGGTTCGGGGACCATGCAGACATGACCGGGAAAACCTCCGGCCAATAACCAACAGCTGGATCTGGATACCCATATTGGCTCCCACATGTTCCACGATGATCTCATCGGATGAACCACGATGTCAGGGATTCAATAAATCCCGTATACAATTCCCTTTGTCTATCGGTATGTTACTTGCCCGAGATTCGATCGTCGGTATCCCCATACCTCGTTCAATCTCGTTACCGTAAAGTCTCTTTACTCGTTCCGTAACGCATGATCCTGTGACTAACTCCTTAGTCACATTGAGCTCATTATGATGATGCATTACCGAGTGGGCCCAGAGATACCTCTCCGTCATACGGAGTGACAAATCCTAGTCTCAATTCGTGCCAACTCAATAGATACTTTCGGAGATACCTGTAGTGCACCTTTATAGCCACCCAGTTACGTTGTGACGTTTGGTACACCCAAAGCATTCCTATGGTATCCGGGAGTTGCACAATCTCATGGTCTAAGGAAATGATACTTGACATTACAAAAGCTCTTAGCAAACGAACTACATGATCTTGTGCTATGCTTAGGATTGGGTCATGTCCATCACATCATTGTCCCTTCTCCTAATGATGTGATCCCGTTATCAATGACATCTAATGTCCATGGTCAGGAAACCATAACCATCTAATGATCAATGAGCTAGTCAACTAGAGGCTTACTAGGGACATGTTGTGGTCTATGTATTCACACATGTATTACGGTTTCTAGTTAATACAATTATAGCATGAACAATAGACAATTATCATGAACAAGGAAATACAATAATAACCATTTTATTATTGCCTCTAGGGCCTATTTTCAACAGTCTCCTACTTGCACTAGAGTCAATATCTAGTTCACATCACTATGTGATTGTAATGAATCCAACACCCATGGGGTTTGTTCATATCTCGCTTGTGAGAGAGGTTATTAGTCAACGGGTCTGAACCTTTCAGATCCGTGTGTGCTTTACAAATCTCTATGTCATCTTGTAGATGCAACTACCATGCGCTACTTGGAGCTATTCCAAATAACTGCTCTACTATACGAATCCGGTTTACTACTCAGAGTCATCCGGATTAGTGTCAAAGTTTGCATCGACGTAACCTTTACGACGAACTCTTTTACCACCTCCATAATCGAGAAAATTCCTTAGTCCACTAGTTACTAAGGATAAAGTTCGACCGCCGCCATTTGATCCATTCCTGGATCACTCTTCTACCCCTTGACTAACTCATGGGGCACACTTCAGGTGTGGTACACAACATAGCATACTGTAGAGCCTACGTCTAAAGCATAGGGGACGATCTTCGTCCTTTCTCTCTCTTCTGCCGTGGTCAGGTCTTGACTCTTACTCAATACTCACACCTTATAACACAGCCAAGAACTCCTTTGCTGAACTATTTTGAACTCCTTCAAAATCTTGTCACGGTATGTATTCATTTGAAAGTACTATTAAGTATTTTTGATCTATCCTTATAGATCTTGATGCTCAATGTTCAAGTAGCTTAATCCAGGTTTTCCATTGAAAAACTCTTTTCAAATAACCCTGTATGCTTTCCAGAAATTCTACATCATTTCTGATCAACAATATGTTAACAACATATACTCATCAGAAATTCTATAGTGCTCCCACTCACTTCTTTGGAAATACAAGTTTCTCATAAAGTTTGTATAAACCCAAAATCTTTGATCATCTCATCAAAGCATACATTCCAACTCCGAGATGCTTACTCCAGTCCTTAGAAGGATTGCTGGAGCTTTGCATACTTGTTAGCATCTTTCAGGATTGACAAAACCTTCTGGTTGTATCACATACAACCTTTCCTCAAGAAAATCGTCGAGGAAACAATGTTTTGACATCCTATCTGCAAGATTTCATAAATAATGCAGTAACTGCTAATATAATTTCAACATACTCTTAGCATCGCTACGAGTGAGAAAGTCTCATCGTAGTCAACTCCTTGAACTTGTGGGAAAACATCTTAGCGACAAGTCAAGCTTTCTTAATGGTGACACTTACCATCATTGTCCATCTTCCTTTTAAAATCTATCTGTACCCAACAGCCTTACGACCATCAAGTAGTTCTTCCAAAGTCTACACTTTGTTTTCATACATGGATCCTCTCTCGGATTTTATGGCCTCGAGCCATTTCTTGGAGTCCGGGCCCACCATCGCTTCTTCATAGCTCGTAGGTTCATTGTTGTCTAGCAACATGACTTCCAAGACACGATTACCGTACCACTCTGAAGTAGTACACATCCTTGTCGACCTACGAGGTTTGGTAGTGACTTGATCCGAAGTTTCATGATCACTATCATCAGCTTCCACTCCAATTGGTGTAGGCGCCACAGAAACAACTTCCTGTGCCCTGCTACACACTAGTTGAAGTGACGGCTCAACACCCTCATCAAGTCTCCACCATCCTCCCACTCAATTCTTTTGACAGAAAATTTTCCTCGAGAAAGGACTTGATTCTAGAAACAATCCCTTTTTCTTCCGGATCTGAGACAGGAGGTATACCCAACTGTTTTGGGTGTCCTATGAAGATGCATTTATCCGCTTTGGGTTCGAGCTTATCAGCCTGAAGCTTTTCCACATAAACGTCGCATCCCCAAACTTTTAAGAAACAACAGCTTAGGTTTCTATAAACCATATTTCATACGGTGTCATCTCAACGGAATTATGTGGTGCCCTGTTTAAAGTGAATGCGGTTGTCTCTAATGCCTAACCCATAAACTATAGTGGTAATTTGATAGCAGACATCATGGTATGCCCCACATCCAATAGGGTGCATCTATGATGTTCGGACACACCATCACACTATGGTGTCCCAGGCGGTATTAGTTGTGAAACAATTTCCACAATGTTTTAATTGTATACCAAACTCATAACTCAGATATTCATCTCTATGATCATATCATAGACATTTTATCCTCTTGTGACGACGATCTTCAACTTCACTCTGAAGTTACTTGAACCTTTCAATAATTCAGACTTGTGTTTCATCAAGTAAATATTCTCAGCATCTACTCAAATCATCTATGAAGTAAGAGCATAATGATATCCACTACATGCCTCAACACTGATTGGATTGCACACATCAAATGTATTACTTCCAACAAGTTGCTCTTTTGTTCCATCTCACTGAAAACGAGGCCTTTCAGTCATCTTGCCCATGTGGTATGATTTGCATGTCTCAAGTGATTCAAAATCAAGTGAGTCCAAACTATCCATTTGCATTGAGTTTCTTCATGCACATACACCAATAGACATGGTTCGCATGTCTCAATCTTTTCAAAAATGAGTGAGTCCAAAGATCCATCAACATGGAGCTTCTTCATGTGTTTTATACCAATATGACTCAAATGGCAGTGCCACAAGTATGTGGTACTATTATTACTATCTTATATCTTTTGGCATGAACATGTGTATCACTACGATCAAGATTCAATAAACCATTCATTTTAGGTGCAAGACCATTGAAGGTATTATTCAAATAAACAGAGTAACCATTATTCTCCTTAAATGAATAACCGTATTGCGATAAACATAATCCAATCATGTCTATGCTCAACGCAAACACCAAATAACAATTATTTAGGTTTAACATCAATCCCGATGGTAGAGGGAGCATGTGATGTTTGATCACATCAACCTCAGAAATACTTCCAACACACATCATCATCTCACCTTTAGCTAGCCTCCGTTTATTCCGTAGCTTTTATTTCGAGCTACCAACACTTAGCAACCGAACCGGTATCTAATACCCTGGTGCTACTAGGAGTACTAGTAAAGTACACGTTAATATAATGTATATCCAATATACTTCTGTCGACCTTACCAGCCTTCCCATCTACCAAGTATCTAGGGTAGTTCTGCTTCAGTGACCATTCCCCTCATTACAGAAGCACTTAGTCTCGGGTTTGGGTTCTACCTTGGGTTTCTTCACTAGAGCAGCAACTGATTTGCCGTTTCATGAAGTATCCCTTCTTGCCCTTGCCCTTCTTGAAACTAGTGGTTTTACTAACCATCAATAATTGATGCTCCTACTTGATTTCTACTTTCGCGGTGTCAAACATCGCGAATAGCTCAAGGATCATCATATCTATCCCTGATATGTTATAGTTCATCACGAAGCTCCAGTAGCTTGGTGGCAGTGACTTTGGAGAACCATCACTATCTCATCTGGAAGATTAACTCCCACTTGATTCAAGCGATTGTAGTACTCACACAATCGGAGCACATGCTCAACGACTGAGCTTTTCTCCCTTAGTTTGTAGGCTTAAGAAACTTGTCGGAGGTTTCATACCTCTTGACGGGGGCACGAGCCTGAAATCCCAATTTCAGTCCTTGGAACATCTCATATGTTATGTGATGTTTCAAAAACGTCTTTGGCGCCTCAATTCTAAACCGTTTAGCATTACGCGCTGAATTATCATGTAGTCATCAAAACGTGTATGTCTGATGTTCGCAACATCCACAGACGACGCTCGAGGTTCAGCACACCGAGCGGTGCATTAAGGACAATCCTTCTGTGCAGCATTGAGGACAATCCTCAGTATACAGACCCAGTCCGCATAATTGCTACTGTCAACTTTCATCTATAATTTTCTCTAGGAACATATCTTAAATAGTAGAACTAAAGCGTAAGCTACGACATAATTTGCAAAGACCTTTTGACTATGTTCATGATAATTAAGTTCATCTAATCAAATTATTAAATGAACTCCCACTTAGATAGACATCCCTCTAGTCATCTAAGTGATTCATGATCCGAGTAAACTAGGCCGTGTCCAATCATCACGTGAGACGGACTAGTCATCATCGGTGAACATCTTCATGTTGATCGCATCTACTATACGACTCATGTTCGACCTTTCGGTCTCTTGTGTTCCGAGGACATGTCTGTACATGCTAGGCTCGTCAAGTCAACCTAAGTGTTTCGCATGTGTAAATCTTGCTTACACCCGTTGTATGCGAACGGTAGAATCTATCACACCCGATCATCACGTGGTGCTTCAAAACAATGAACCTTCACAACGGTGCATAGTTAGGGGGAACACATCTCTTGAAATTTTAGTGAGGGATCATCTTATTTATGCTACAGTCGTTCTAAGAAAATAAGATGTAAACACGACAAACATCACATGCAAATCATAAAGTGACATGATATGGCCAATATCATCTTGCGCCTTTGATCTCCATCTTTGAGGCACGGCATGATGACCTTCGTCACCGGCATGACACCATGATCTCCATCATCATGACTCCATCATCGTGTCTTCATGAAGTTGTCTCGCCAACTATTACTTCTACTACTATGGCTAACGGTTAGCAATAAAGTAAAGTAATTACATGGCATTTTTCATTGACACGCAGGCCATACAGTAAATTCAGACAACTCCTATGGCTCCTGCCGGTTGTCATACTCATCGACATGCAAGTCGTGATTCCTATTACAAGAACATGATCAATCTCATACATCACATATATATAATTCATCACATCCTTTTGGCCATATCACATCACATAGCATACCCTGCAAAAACAAGTTAGATGTCCTCTAATTGTTGTTGCATGTTTTACGTGGCTGCTATGGGTTTCTAGCAAGAACGTTTCTTACCTACGCAAAAGCCACAACGGTGATATGCCAATTGCTATTTACCCTTCATAAGTACCCTCTTCATCGAATCCGATCCGACTAAAGTGGGAGAGACAGACACCCGCTAGCCACCTTATGCATCAAGTGCATGTCAGTCGGTGGAACCTGTCTCACGTAAGTGTACGTGTAAGGTCGGTCCGGGCCGCTTCATCCCGCAATGCCGCCAAATCAAGATAAGACTAGTAACAACAAGCAAATTGAACAAATCATCGCCCACACCTACTTTGTGTTCTACTCGTGCATAGAATCTACGCATAGACCTAACTCTGATACCACTGTTGGGGAACGTAGCAATAATTCAAAATTTTCCTACGTGTCACCAAGATCAATCTAGGAGATGCTAGCAACGAGAGAGAGGGAGTGCATCTTCATACCATTGAAGATCGCTAAGCAGAAGTGTTACAAGAACGCGGTTGATGGAGTCATACTCGCGGCGATTCAAATCGCGAAAGATCCGATCTAGCGCCGAACGGACGGCGCCTCCACATTCAACACACGTACATCCCGGGGACGTCTCCTCCTTCTTGATGTAGCAAGGGGAGAGGGAGAAGTTGAGGGAGAACTCCGGCATCACGACGGCGCAGTGGTGGAGCTCGTGGTATTCCTGCAGGGCTTCGCCAAGCTCTACGGAGGAGAAGGAAGAGTTGGAGGAGGGAGGGGCTGCGCCAGGGAAGGGGTGCGGCTGCCATCTCTCTCCCTCACTATATATAGGGGGAAGGGGGTGGAGGAGGCGCCCTAGGGTTCCCTAGGGGAGGGGCGGCGGCCATAGAGGAAACCCTAGATGGGTTTGGGCACCCCCACCCCTAGGAAACTTGCCCCCAAGCCGGGAGGGGTGGCTGCCCTAGGGGAGGCGCCCCCACCTCTCCAAGTTACGTGAGAGGGGTTGGGAGGGGCGCATAGCCCCTTAGTGGGCTGGTGTGCCCCCTTCCCTTGGCCCATAAGGCCCCCAACGCTTGTCGGGGCCTCCGAAACACCTTTCGGTCACGCTGGTCGTCACCCGGTACTCCGAGAACAATTCCGGACTCCAATACCCTTCGTCCAATATATCGATCTTCACCTCCGGACCATTACGGAGTTCCTCGTTACATACGGGATCTCATCCGGGGCTCCGAGCAACCTTCGGTAACCACATACTATTTCCCATAACAACTCTAGCGTCACCGAACCTTAAGTGTGTAGACCCTACGGGTTCGGGGACCATGCAGACATGACCGAGACAACCTCCGGCCAATAACCAATAGCGGGATCTGTATACCCATATTGGCTCCCACATGTTCCACGATGATCTCATCGGATGAACCACGATGTCGGGGATTCAATCAATCCCGTATACAATTCCCTTTGTCTATCGGTATGTTACTTGCCCGAGATTCGATCGTCGGTATCCCCATACCTCGTTCAATCTCGTTATCGGAAAGTATCTTTACTCGTTCCGTAATGCATGATCCCGTGACTAACTCCTTAGTCACATTGAGCTCATTATGATGACGCATTACCGAGTGGGCCCAGAGATACCTCTCCGTCATACGGAGTGACAAATCCCAATCTCGATTCGTGCCAACTCAACAGATACTTTCGGAGATACCTGTAGTGCACCTTTATAGCCACCCAGTTACGTTGTGACGTTTGGTATACCCAAAGCATTCCTACGGTATCCGGGAGTTGCACAATCTCATGGTCTAAGGAAATGATACTTGACATTAGAAAAGCTCTTAGCAAACGAACTACACGATCTTGTGCTATGCTTAGCATTAAGTCTTGTCCATCACATCATTCTCCTAATGATGTGATCCCGTTATCAATGACATCCAATGTCCATGGTCAGGAAACCATAACCATCTAATGATCAACGAGCTAGTCAACTAGAGGCTTACAAGGGACATGTTGTGGTCTATGTATTCACATGTATTATGGTTTCCAGTTAATACAATTATAGCATGAACAATAGACAATTATCATGAACAAGGAAATACAATAATAACCATTTTATTATTGCCTCTAGGGCATATTTCCAACACTACTTACCATGAACGTAACGTCTATGTATTGATCATGTCATGAATAATGTCATAACTATGCGATTTTCTATCAATTGCCCAATAGTAATTTTATCTACCGCGGCAATGCTCATGAGAGAGATGCCTCTAGTGAAAGCTATGGCCCCTGGGTCCATTCACATCATATTTACTAAGACCCTAAAATACCTTGTTGCAATTATTTATCTTTTATTTTGTTTTAGAATTTATCTAACTGTCATTATGAGAATTAATCTTTGCAATTAACGAGTACAAGGGGATTGTAAATCCTATTGCCCGCGTTGGGTGCAAGTATTTGTTTTGTATCTGTGCAGGCACCATTTATATTTGTTTGCGTGAATCTCCTACTGGTTCGATAAAACTTGGTTCTTAATTACTGAGGGAAATTTTTTTTGCTACTAAACTACATCACCCTTGCTCTTCGGGGGAATCCAACGCCTATCACAAGTAGGAGTGGCCTCCAGTTTCGCCTGACATGGCGATACTGCCATCGGTCTAGGCGGATCTGACGGGCGGAGCGGTATGACTCGAGCAGAGCCGCCTGCTCTGCCACATCCGCGTCTGGCGCAGTCTCCCTACCGACATTGAGTCGCTCCTCCGCCTGCTGGTGTTCTTGGAGGAGTTGGAGGTTGTAGGCTGCGTCGGCCTGTGCTACTTTTGAGTTGTGTTGGGATTTTCCCTGAAGAGGAATGGTGAAGCAATATAGTAGCGAATAAGTATTTCCCTTAGTGAGAACCAAGGTTATCGAACCAAAAGGAGAACCACGTAGTGAACATCACCTGCACACACAAAAACAAATACTTGCACCCAAAGCGGGCAAGAGGGTTACCAATCCCCTTGAACTCGTTACTTGCAAGGGTCGAATCTTGTACAGGTAGATAGATAAATTGCAAAACAAAATAAAAGTAAATAAGTTGCAGCAAGGTTTTTTGGTTTTATAATATGATTAAAGTAGATCCGGGGCCCATAGTTTTCGCTAGAGGCTTCTCTCTCGAACACATAACATACGGTGGGTAGACAAATTACTATTGGGCAATTGATAGAAAAGTGCATAGTTATGACGTTATTCATGGAAATGATCATATATATAGGCATCATGTCTGTGACAAAGTAGACCGACTCCTGCCTGCATCTACTACTATTACTCCAACAATCGACCGCTATCAAGCATGCATCTACGGTATTAAGTTCATGACAAACAGAGTAATGCTTTAAGCAAGATGACATGATGTAGACAAAGTAAACAAAATCAATATTATCAAACCCCACCATTTTATCCTTAATGGCAACAGTACAAATATGTGCCTTGCTACCCCTTCTGCCACGAGATGAGCGCAACATTGAACCCATTACAAAGCACCTCTCCCACTGAAGATAAATCAATCTAGTTCACCAAACCAAAAGGATAGATCGGAGAGAAATACAAAGTTATAATAATCATGCATAATAAAGTTCAGAAGCGACTCAATTACTTTCTATGAATAATCTGATCATAAACACACAACTCATCGGATCCAAACAAACACACCGCAAAAGAATATTACATTGGATAGAACTGCATGGAGATCACGGAGAACATTGTATTCAAGATCAAAGAGAGAGAAGAAGCCATCTAGCTAGTAGCTATGGACTCGTAGGTCTGTGGTGAACTACTCACACATCATCGATAGGGTGGTAAGGTTGATGTAGAAGCCGTTCGTGATCGATTCACCTAGAGTACTGGAAAATGCCTCCAGATGAGATTGCGGAAGAACAGAGACTTGCGGCGGCGGAAAAATTGTTTCGAGTGGCTCTCTGGGGGTTTATCAATATTCAAAATTTATAGAAGTGGAATTAGGTCAGACAGAGCCATATGGGGCCCATAGGTAACAGGGCGCGCCCTTTTGCCTTGTCGTCTGCTCATTTGTCATCTGGTCTCCTCCCAAAGCTTCTAGGGTCTCTTTTGTCCAAAAAAATCATCAAAAAAATTCATAGCGTTTGGACTCCCTTTGGTACTGATTTTCTGAAAAACCAAAAACAAGCAGAAAACATCAACTGGCACTAGGCACTGGGTTAATAGGTTAGTCCAAAAAATTATATAAAATGCATAATAAAGCATATAAAGTATTCAAGATTGATAATATAATAGTATGAAACAATAAAAAAAGTATAGATACGTTGGAGACGTATCAGCCTGCGCCTCCCGGAACTTCTCCTCCCGCACCATGTTCATGTAATGGGCACGGGCCTCGCCGACGGCCATGGCAATGCACCACTAATGGTGGCGCCGGCTCGTCGTTGGCCACATCCTCCATTTGGGCATCGTCGGTCTCCGGCTGCCTTCCCGCCTGCGAGCCGACAACAATGGCAGCCATCTCCTTCTTCTGCTCCCGCGACAGTCCATCCCAGAGAGCTTTGGTGTGGGAGGAGGCCATAGTGGGAGTGGTGAGGAAGAGGGGAAAGGACCGAGAATGATGAATGCGGCTATGGCCGGGGCTGTAGTTTATATAGCGGGCGGCGAGGCAATGGTGGGTGGCAGAGGGACGGACATGTGGCGCTGGACTAGGTTCCTCGGCAAGCACGTGTCATTAATGTCGGTAGTAGATGGACGAACGAATGGCTATGGTGTCATCTGAACGCGGAGCAGTCGCCTGCACCGGGAAGCGGCGCTGGCGGCACTCTCTCGGCCGGCGCACCGCTTCAATGTCGATGCTAGTGAAAGGCCGTGTCCGCTCAGGCCAGGCACGCATGCGGCACTAGCGCTCTGGAGCGGCACTGACTGTTATGGGCGGGAAGCGCGCGCGAACAAGGGAGGGATTTTTGGTGTGCCAGGGCAGTCAGATGCGGACTTGGGAGCGGTTCAGACTATAGGTGGCCAAACGGGCCAGCCCGCGAGCACGCCGGCACGGCCCACCATGGGCCAGGCACGGGCTAAACGGGCCGTGCCCGGCACGCGACACGCCTTGGGACGTGCTTGGGCCTGGAGCCTGGGCACGCGGGCCGGCACGGCACGACCCGTTTATTTTTTTATATAATTTTCAGATTTTATTATATATGTATACATAAAATATAGCCCAATAGGCCTAAAAATGAGCCCAACAGGCTGGAAATATGCGGCCCAGCGTGCTAAACGGGCCAACATGCCGGCCCGTTTAATAACTGGGCCATGCCTGGGCCTGGAGGCGCAGCACGCGGGCCGGCACGGCACAGCCCGTATAGTAATCGTGCCCTAGCGGGCCGTGCCAAGCCAGGCACGATTACGGTGGGCTGGGCCGTGCCGTGCCGACCGGCCCGTTTGGCCAGGTATGGTTCAGACGCCCGCAAAATACATGCCGATGTTGGATGGCCAGATATGGTTCAGAAAGCATGACCGTCCTGTGAATCAATACATGCCGATGTTGGATGGCACAACAGTCCGGACTGCATGATCCAGATGTATGCGGGTGGTTTGAGAGTCAATGTTAAAGTTGCCCTAAGAAACAGAATGAAGAGGAAAGATCCCCACTACTATACTATGTAAGAGAGGAGGGGGGACTGATGACGGCGGATTGAACCCTGGCGGCGGCTTGGCAGTTTTGAAGAAAAAGAAAATAATATGTTTTGGGATTCAGAAATTTGTCCCGCTCCTGTATTAGTGAACTGAACCCGGTGTATCTTAACATCAAATCTGCTCCTCACCTGAACGTAAATGAACGTGAATTAGTGTCCAAGGTGAACAAGCGCTATAGTAGCTAAATGGCCAGCACGAGGGGAGTACCCTGAGGGGAAAGGTCGGCTAATCCAGAAATAAGAGAAGGATGGATGTACAAGCCTCCTCAGCGATCGCGATTCTCGACCGTTGGATCGGTTGGCTTGATGCGTTTTCGTCTGTTGGATCGACATCTGGAGGAACCTGGGCCGTCGGATCAAGGTAAGTTACTGCTGGAATGAATAGTTACTGCCTCCAACTGCCTCCACGCGCTCGTTTTTACTCCGTTTTTTCGGTCGGAAGTCTCTGACGTGTGGGTCCGCTCGCGGGTGGGCCTCGGTTGTCAGCGACCGTGGCTTGGATATGGCCCGGTCGTCCCGTCGCGCTCGTCAGCGGGGGAAAGATCTCGTGCCACCGCACGTAATACCCTGCCCCCGCCGAGGGTATTTTGGTCTATTCGCTTCCAGGGTCGCGCGTGGCGTGCGGCAGTTGGCTCGTGCGGCTACGGGGTGGGGGAGGGCAGTGGCCCATTCGTTCATGCTCTCATTCGTCCCCCCCCCCCGCCGCCGTCATCTCCTTCGCCTCCTGGAGCTTAGCCCGAGATTGGTGGCGCGGGGTTCCTGGCGGTCTTCCTCCCGCTGCTCTGGGTGGCGTGCCGCCTCCGCCGCCTGCAGGAGGGGGCCGCGGTGGCCGCTGGACAGCCCGGCTACCAGCAGCTCGCGCCGCCCAGCCGTGGGTCACCTCCCTCCTCCTCCCCATCGGGACTAGGCACGAGGATGAGTGCCGTCGCACCGCCGCCACACACCCCCTATCGTCGCGCCGCCGCTGTCGCTGATGGTGGTGTTCCGCCCAGGTGAGAAACAGCAGAAATAATAGGAAGCAGAGAGGGTGTTGGGGGAGGAAGAGGAGATCACGGTCGGCAGCTCTGCGTCCATTCATCCAGGTTTGGTAACCTCTCCCCCCTCTCTGCCCTTCTCGATCTGCTCTCTTTCTCTCTGGGCTACATCTGGATATATTACATCAGGTCATTAAAAGTCAGATTGCCCTGAACAGATTATGTGGTTTTAAAAGTGCACATTTTTTCTGGTTTATAATTCACTGCAATAAAAGTACTCAACGACAAATGATCATGTGCATCTATTTTCTGAGAATGAAATACGTATCTCTCTGGATAGGTGCCTATGAACAGATGGGACCAGCTGATTTATGTATTAAAAGGGTAACTACAATGTCAAGAGACCTTCACAATTGTTGGGTAGAAACATTCATTTGTTACTCGTGGCTGTGATGTATGCATATGTGTATTTTGATGGCCGTTCTTTGCTTGCTCCATCCGTTCTATGTTATAAATCGATTGTATCGGCTGCTGCAACGATAATGGATTTTATTCTATCAACCCTTGTGATTAACTGACATCTGAACAATGGCATAAATGCCATCATCCAGTCAGGATTTACTTACAACACTAACAGTGGAAGCATTATCTTTGTTCAGTTATGTACCTAAGAAAGCTCATGTAGGAATCTGATTTGGATATGTAGGTGCAGTCTCACGCAAAGGAACAGAGAAGATAATTTGATGTCAATGACTCATGGATGGAAATTAAAACACAAGCGGAAATTATTTACTCTTTTACTTAGTATAAGTTATTGATTGAGATGTCATTTCATCCTGCTATTCTAATTTTATACCCCTATGTTCTTGGCAAAAAAATAGATTATTTGGTTCTTAGCTTGCTTAAACCCGTGGTACTTTATCTTGCTCATACATTTTAAAGGATTTTGTGCAGGCCGAGATAATACCGATGCCCAATCCGGATTTGGACACCTCATCTCTGAACATTAGAAACACTGAGCAGTCAATGTAAGCTTGCCCATGCTGCTTCCGCACGACGTTATATCTCTGGTCGTTTGTGCTTCCATAGCTCTAGACATGAACTTCCTGATATGGTAATAAACTCACGGTGGAGAACCCTCTCATATTTATTAAACTTGCTTGCTTGCGCAGGTTACTTGCTCTAAATTTTGATATAGGATATTCTTGAGAATGAGATGTAATTTTAGGAAATAGTTAGTTTTCAGTCTTTTATTTTATCCTGAAACTATTAAAGCCAGAGAGTGACATTCATTTCTTTCTATACCATGGCTAACGTACTGAGATTCAGATGATCCAAAACCTTTTATGAAAGGGCTACTCTAACCAATAATAAGAACTTCATATATGCTTACTAAGGTTCTATATATACCCATTCAGAAAATGTATTGTTTAGGCTACTTGTGCACTGGAAAATTATTAGATCCCTTGCTGCATTAATACTGGCATCCAAAGTTTCTTCTATGTATATTATGTTCAATTTTTTTGTAAAATGCACAACTGCCTTGAGCTTTAGTTTCTCTTTTCTCTTTATGTTGTATCACCTATATGAGGATATCTACTAACTTCAGATGCATATATAATGTATTTGATGACACAAAGAAAACTATAGTAAGCAGTGTGTTGGGCTTGCAAGATTACAGACGCCGGTCTCTGTTTCCCTTTGCCGACGGCGGAGTCTATCGACAAGAGCGATGGATTTGGAGATTGATCAAGAGGTACCCGCCCCTGCCTCTCCTCTTCGATTGTTTTTTGCTTTTGCTGCTGCTTACTTTCCTGCTTTCTTATCGTAGGTTACCCCCACCGGCGCCACCTTTTGTCGACCTAACTGGCATCTCCTCGGCCGTTTGGAACCAGCGAATTAACTTGCGCATCTCTAGGTTATGGTACCAGCGAGGTGGCTTTGATGATGGCCCTATTAAGAGTATACATATGGCCGTGACTGATGAAAAGGTGAATGCCTATTTTGTTCTCCAGTCTTTTGTGACTCATACGCTGCTTATGCAAGTGGTGGTTGTTGTTTCTCTACATTGTTGTCTCTGTAGGACATTTAAGGGATTTCCTTAGTTGCCTGTGATTTGAGTAGGATAAATTATGTCTTTGTAATGTTGACAGCCTATATCTTTTGACGCTGTTCTCCAGGATTATAAGATGCTTGTTGGTTACTGAATGTGTTCTCTGCGTGTGTTTTTTCATAGGGATACCATGCTAACGCGACGTTGCCTAACGAGGTCGTGGACATGTTTCTGGACGATCTACATGAGAGAAATTTATATGTATGTGCCAGGATCTGTGTGAAGCCCCCTGAGGTAAATACTGAGGGCGGTTTAGCTTTATTTATGGTTATATATGCCTGTGAGCTGCAGAAATTATCATGTCCTGTAAATTGTTTCTTTGCCATGCTAATTACTTTATCATTCAATTCTTGAGGGTACGCAACTTTTATTTCACACCTAGATTTAATCAGTCATCCATTGGCATTTCAGTTGTGTGAAACAGTTTTCATGCACCTATATGTTTTTCAACATCTCAACATATAGAAGAGACCTGATGGGAACTATCCATGTGCCTCCACATGCTTTGTATTGCATAATTTCATTAGCTTCTATAGATGGTCTCGTGCATAAAACACTACCGCACCAACACCTGAGTAATTGTATTGGTTTCTCCTCAAGTACCATAATGCAATCTTGTCTTCGATTGTAAACCCTGGTTTGGTATTTTTAGTTGCATGTTTCAGTGAGAGAAAGAAAAAATAGTGTCAAAGTAGAATGCACATCGTTGTGGCATGGTAGACTCTGTCGTACGACAAAATTTGGTCAGATGGTCCTTTTAGGTTCTCTCATATTTTCTATAGATAGTTGGGTTCTCGGATACAAATATAATTTCAGTAATCCGATGATTTTGGTCAATCCCAGATTTAATTTTTGACATAGCATTGGACATTTAGTTCAGTTAAAAATATCATGCCAAGTGGCTTCCTTTATTTATGTCCAAATTAAAAATCATATGCAAATAGACTTGTGCAAGAAATAATTTTTAAATTTGTTTTTGTCCATTCTCTCAGCTCACAGTGATTTCACTCCTTTTTAGGACTCCAATAGGATTTGCATATACAAATGATAATATACATTTATATTGAACTCTTCGCTGCTCTGAACTCATATCTAAACGGATCACAAATACTAGACTGAATGGACTATTGCAGAATTAACAGAAAACCATGGACCGCCATCATCCTACTAGCGTGCCTGAATCATTCATCATGTTGCACTTTAGAGTCTTCATGGTCTTCTGCTTTAAAATCACTTCTTCCACTCATTTTCCTGACAAAAACTATTGATTTCTCAAAAGTCTTATTGTTTCTCTTCCAACCTTTGTACTTCAGAAACCTATGAATTGTATTGATTGCCAGCCCTTGTCCCCTCATCTGTTACTGCTTTCATGCTAACCAGATAACACTGTTTGAACCAGCAAAACAAGATTATTTTTCTGTTCAGATTGTAGAACATTACTGGGAGGTTCTAAGAAAAGAGTGATATTTGCAAAACCATGCTTTTATTCAGCTTAACATTTTTGGACTAATCTAATCTTTATTTTTTCAGGTTGCCAAAGAGGCTTCTGACATGGTACTAGCTGACGACAATTTCAGTACCATAGTTGCCGCAGTTGGTGAAGGAAGATCTATTTACAATAACATGAAAGCTTTCATAAGGTTTGTGCGCTGAGAGCCTTTTTCTCACTTCTCATTGACAATTTTGTGGTTGCTTGCGTATTTGTGCTTGTTCTATATGGCTTGCTAAAAATGATGTTCCTGAATCGAGCATGATTGCGTGATTGTGTCTGCTTTCATACTTCACATCCAGTTGGTGGAAAACCTTTTATTCCTTGAGTATTCTAAAGGCCCTTGCTTCACTGTTGCAGATATATACATGATTTCCTCAAACATTGGTGAAGTTGCTTCAATCTTCCTTACCTCTGCTTTGAGTATTCCTGAGGGGTTGATACCTGTTCAATTTATATGGGTAAATCTCGTCACTGATGGCCCCTCTGCAACTGCTTTGGGTTTCAATCCTCCTGACAAGGACATCATGAAGAAACCACCAAGGAGGAGCGATGACTCATTGATTACTCCCTGGATTTTGTTCTGTTACCTGGTAAATGATCACCACATATCTGTTTGATCTATTTTAGGCATCTCTGCCTTTCTTCTCGAGATTATAATTCTCACCAATCACATAACTTGCAGGTCATTGGCCTTTACATGGGGTTACAACCGTTTGGTCATCTGGTACAACCACGGATCTTTCATGGGCATTGATCTCACTGGAGATGGCCACACTTGTCAGTTATCACAGCCCTCGAACTGCGGCCAGTGCTCTAGCTGGGACAACTTCATAGCTGCGCCCTTCATTGCTCGTGCTAGAACTTTCACCTTCAACGACAACCCCTGCGACCACTTCCAGGCCCGCAAAGTGAAGGCAATGACGCTCTCACTGTCCATGCTCGTGGCGATCGAGATGTTCAACTCGCTCAACGTCCTCTCAGGGGACATGAGCCTGCTAAGGATGCCTTCGTGGGTCAACCCGTGGCTGCTCCTGGCCATGTCGGTGTCATTCGGGCTGCACTTCCTCATCCTCTACGTGCCGTTCCTCGCGCAGGTGTTTGGCATCGTGCCACTCAGCCTTAAAGAGTGGCTCCTGGTGCTCCTTGTCACGCTCCCGGTCAGGGCACGATGATCTGTTCACCGTCGTGGATAGGTCGCTCCAGTTTGCGTAGACTGCCATCGTCCTGGAGGTACACCACCTGCCAGCAACATGCTAGATCTCGCTTGGCTTTTTCTTTCTCTTGATCTGTTTGTTTCTGAGCTTTGCATTCTATGGGCTTTGGACTCACATCTCGCAGGCACCGGAAGCCGGCCGGAAGGAGGCAAGCGGCAGCCTCACCGCTGACGCCCGCAGCAACGACCGGATCCTGGCCGTCCCCTCCCCTTCCCGTCAGATCCGTCAAGGTCCAGCAGACGATGGCGACCATCTCCGGTAGCCGCTAGGTCCTGTCGTGGTTCTAAGTCTGACAGTAGAATGGGGGGGTAGGAATGGAGAGGCAAGATCCTAGCTCTGGAGTAGTTGTGCACGCAAAGAGTTAACGAGTTCAGGCCCTTCTCGGAGGAAGTAATAGCCCTACGTCTCGGAGCCCGGAGGCGGTCGACTGGATTATATGCGTAAGTGTTACAAAGATGCGAACCCCTGTCCTAGTGGAGGGGGGTGGCTTATATAGAGTTCGCCAGGACCCCAGCCAGCCCACGTTACAAGGGGTTTAACGTACATAAAGAGAGGGGGTTACTGGTAACGCCTGTAATAAAGGACCATGAAGGCCATAAAAGCTACTTATGAGGTGACCGTTTGTAGGCAGCGCCTTTAGATCTTCTTACGGTCGAGTGGTGTCTTCATGGTCGACTGCTTGCGCTTCTGGTCGAGTACGCTTGTGTCCGTCGACTGGGCTGACCGGGTCGACTGACCTGTCGATACTTCTCAGAACGTCTTTCATTGTAGGAGTCGTGTCCTTGATTGGGTACCTCAGGTACGATAAGTTACCCTACCCTAGGTACGTATCCTCGTCATTAGCCCCCGAATGGGTCAGGGGTTAAGTGAGAATGGGGTCGAGCCTGCGCTTCCGACTCAACCTCCATGCTTCAGTTGCATCTGTCTTCGGATAAATGGAAGTCACGGTGGGGCCTCATTCTTCAGTTTGCCTTGATCCATTCAGATGCTCGTCGAGTGGTTACGGATTACCGTCGAGTGCGTTTACGTGACGAGTCCCTTGGGAGACTTAAGGAAATGGATCTTTTGTCTGACAACCCGTCCTGTCGATCGCGGATTTTGCGGGATTTGAAAATTGAGAAGCGCACCGGACGGAGGGAACCGCGCGAATCGGCTGGATAAGGCAAGGGCGCCTCAATCTCTGCGCCGCCTTTTTCGCCACGTACTGCGCGCGCGCCTGTTGCGGGATCTGACTGGGAGGGGCCGGCCCACTGATCAGCCACTCGGGTGTGGCCTTCTATAAAGCAATGACTCTGACTTTTTACTGTGCGCCCTCGTTCTTCTTCCTCCTTCCTCCGTAAGCCTCCGCCTCGCTCTCCGCCGCAACCTCGACACCGCCGCTCGGCCAAGACTTCGTTCGAGGCGATGGGGACGGATAAGACGGCGGCGGCGGAACGGGCGAAGAAGGCCGCGGCGAAGGGCAAAGGGAAGAAATCTGGGCGAGGCGGGTCGTCCTCGCGGGCCGCTCTGCCGCCCGGCTGGCTGCAAGGGGATTGGATGCCCTCCATCCTTACTCAAGCAGATATCGACGACATGGTGGAGGGAGGACTCATTCCCCACAAGGCCGCTCGCCTTCCTGGGAAGGAGACGGAGCCAAGACCTCGCGATGGTGAGCGCGTCCTGATAGCCACCCATGTCGACCGGGGGTTCTCTCTACCCCCGAGTCCTTTCTTTAGGGCTTTCCTGAACTTCTTCGGAGCGCAGCTCCACCATTTTACGCCCAATTCCATAGTCTATCTCGCGGCTTTTGTGTCTCTGTGTGAGTGTTTCTTAGGTTGTCGACCCCACTGGGGCCTCTTCAAGCATATCTTCACCTGTCGATCCCAGTCGGTTAAAAAGCTTAACCCGGACGGGGAGAGGACGCAGGTGATCCAGATGTGCGGGGGCCTCGGGATCCAGACGAGGGGTAAGAGTTGTTTTCCTCCCATGACACTTCCCGATTCTGTGCGCGGGTGGCAGTCGACTTGGTTCTACTGCAAGGACCAGCCGACTCCTGGACACTCGACCGGCCTACCTCCTTTCACCTTGGACCGAGTGCAGAAACCCGCTTCTTTGAAAGTGGTTCCGGAGGAGAAGGCTCAGGTGAAGGTACTAGTCAGTCGAGTGGTTGAGTTGGTTCGTGAAGGCGTGACCGGCATGGACTTGCTCGAAGTCTTTCTCCAGCGACGAATCCAACCTCTCCAGGCTCGGGATCACCCGATGTGGTTGTATTCCGGGCCCGACGACTCCACGCGGATCCACCCGGAGGGGGTCGAGGCTTCTGTGCTGGAGAGCTGGCTGACCAGCATAACCGGGAATAAGGACAACCCCAGGGGTTCCAGGAGGATTGCTCCGCTCGACGGGATGATGCAGACAGACAAGGTACATTTTGCTTCTTCCGACTGAAATTTTCACTCCGTCTAGTAACTGGCTCGCGAAAAGTCGACTGATCCTCGTTCTGCCTGTTGTTTCGCAGGAGATCAACGAGATGTACTCGATGCCGAATGGGAACCAGGAGCACGTATCTGAAGGAGGAGGGAGTGGAGGCGAAGGGAGCGAGAATGAAGTTGAAGCCGAGGGCGAAGTCGAGGAGTGGGAATCTGACGATGACGTAGAGGGGGAGGTCGGCGATGACTCGAGTGACGAAGATGAAGAGGTGGAGGACGACCCTCCTCGACGCGAGAGACGCTCCAAGAACGCTCAGGATCCCGCCGTGGAGCGCGGTCAGTCGAGTGCTCCGGCGGGCCAGTCATCCAAGCGCCCTCGGACCGCGTCGCCGCCCCCAACTGAGAAAGCGCCCAAGCAGCCTAGAGCCATCCCGACTAAGCCACCCAAGGCCTTGCCCAAGATCAGGGTCGCCATCCCGGTCATCTCTGGGTAAGTGACTGTCTTCACCTTTCTTGAGTCGACTAGAACGGATTCTTAGTCGATTCATTTTCAAATTATTTGCTTGGAATCGTGCAGCGCCGCTACTTCCGAAACTTCCATCCAGAACGCTGATGAGACGATGGAGGACGCCGTCACTTCCAACTTAGGTATAATCCTTGACATGATCCGACTGTTTAACTGCTGAGTCGATTGGGTATTCATTTCTGAACTTTTGTAGCTCCGACCAACATCATTGACCTTCCGGATGATGAGGAGGAGGCGGAAGCGCCGCTCAGGCCTTTTGGGAGGAGAGGCCGGAGGGCTCCGGTCGACAAGGTTCCTCAGACCGCGTCGACTGCCGAGGCGGTGGTCCAAGGGGGTGACAATACCGCCCGGACTACTGTGACTTTTGCTGAGCCACTGACGACTGCCCGGCCTTCGTCGTCGACTGCCCCTCCACTGGTCGACCCACCCTCGTTCTTCGCCGCCTACCAGACCCCGGAGGATCAAGTGAGTGCTGCCAAGGAGGCTATACGTCAGGCGGGGCTCGTGATGGAGCAGACCAAAGCGGCTCGGGATGCCAGTCAAGCGGCCTATGACATCAGCTCGGCGTTGCAGCAGAACGTCCAGGTTAGTTGATCTTCACTTGCGTTGTACACCCACTGGGTGCCGTTGGTCCGAAATTTCTCATTGGTGGGGGCACGCTGAGTGCACCCACTGGGTGTAGTCCCCGAGGCCACGGTCGACTGCTGGCAGTCGACTGTGGTCTTTGTACTGTCTTTCTGTAGTTGTACCTCGTCGGATGATACTGTATCCGGTCGACTGCTGGCAGTCGCCCCCTTTTTTTTTTTTTTTGAAAACCAGTGGGGGCACGCTGAGTGCACCCACTGGGTGTAGTCCCCGAGGCTACTGCCGAATGTTTTGATTTGGCTGTAGTCTTAGAAGTGTTGTGCTCTTTCTTTCAGTCACTCGGGAGTAATTTATCTTTGATACCCTTTGTCGATTGACTCTTTGCAGAAGTCTTGTGAGCTTGTTGCTCAGCTCGCCGATCTGAAGAATAAGCAAATCCAGCTCAATCTTGATTTACAGTTTTCTTAGGAAAACATGCAGAAGGCGAAGGATGAGGCAAAAGGTATGGCTGGTGAGGACTCGACGGCTGTCTCTGTCCTCCTGTCTGTTCTCAACTCTGTGCTTATTGTTGTTTCGTAGACGAACTGGAAAAGGCCCTGAAGAAGAAAGATCTTGACCTTGCGGAGGCACAAAAGGCGGCTGCGGAGAAGCTGAAGCTTGCTGAAGAGAAACTTGCTTCGGTCGACCAACTGGAGAGCGAGAACGCTAGGCTGAAGTCTGCTCTTGACTCGGCCAACAAGGAAGCGAGTCGACTGAAGACTGACAAGAGTACTCTGAACGACAAGCTCGGCCAGCTGGCGGGGAAGCACAAGGACTTGGGGGATTATCTTGGGGGTCTTGCCAAGAAGCTATACCTCATGCTTGAAGGTAACCCTCTTTGCGCGATTAATCTCGTTGTTGTCGACTCACCATTTGGCTGCAGTTTTGACCTGTCGAAACTTCTTTCAGAATTCTGCCGAAACTTTGAGGAAGAGACCAGTCGAGTGGAGACCCGCTTGGACCCTATCAACTCTCCCGTGAAGGACGAAGTGGCCATGAATGTCTTCCGGTTGGAATCCCGTGTCGCTAGTGCGGTGGACTACCTGGCTCGACTGAAAGCTGCAGTGTCACGGATTGACTCCGCACTCTGGCCCAAGGAGACGCTTCAGAACGACCTTGAATCCCTGATCAGTCGACTAGGTGAGGTTCCAGGTCGAGTGCAAGAATGGAAGAAGTCTTCTGCTAGGTGCGGCGCTGACGTGGCTTTGTCACTGGTTCGCGTCCACTGCAAGGAGGCGCGCGAGGAGAAGCTGGCCGCTCTCCAGGTTGCCAATACCAGGAAGCATAACTTTCAGGACTTCATGGAGACCTTCATTGCTGCTGCCACTCGGATCTCTGATGGGATCGACTTGGACGAGTTTGTTGCACCATCCAGTCCTCCGCCGGAGGAGTAAAAAACTGATGTTCTTTGCCTTAAATTTGCCTCGGAATGCCGAGTGGTTTATGTAACCGATAAACTCCGTCGAGCTTATAGCTCGAGTACTTTATTTGCGATCTAGGATTTTTTGGTTTTGTCCGAACTTGGCTCGACGTTGAATGCCTTCGTGACTTGATCCGCCGATCTACTATTCGTTGTTCCCTCAGAGGCTGCCTGGTTTGCACGATGCTTATCGCCGCGATGGTGTCTTGTCAACCTGGCTTGGGCGAGTATCGGGTTATAGCTAAGTCCCCGAGTGGGAGGTCTGATCTTCACTCGGTAGGAGTCCAATTACTTTAGTCGAGTGCTTGGACTGCAGCTAAGCCCCCCGAGTGGGAGGTTCGCTCTCCACTCGGTAGAATTTCGATTCCTTAGGCGAGTACTTGGACTGCAGCTAAGCCCCCGAGTGGGAGGTTTGCTCTCACTCGGTAGGATTTTGATTTACTTAGGCGAGTACTTGGTCTGCAGCTAAGCCCCCGAGTGGGAGGTTTGCTCCACTCGGTAGGATTTCAATTACTTAGGCGAGTACTTGGACTGCAGCTAAGCCCCCGAGTGGAGGTTTGCTCTCACTCGGTGGGATTTCAATTACTTAGGCGAGTACTTGGACTGCAGCTAAGCCCCCGAGTGGAGGTTTGCTCTCACTCGGTGGGATTTCAATTACTTAGGCGAGTACTTGGACTGCAGCTAAGCCCCCGAGTGGAGGTTTGCTCTCACTCGGTGGGATTTCAATTACTTAGGCGAGTACTTGGACTGCAGCTAAGCCCCCGAGTGGAGGTTTGCTCTCACTCGGTAGGATTTCGATTACTTAGGCGAGTACTTGGACTGCAGCTAAGCCCCCGAGTGGAGGTTTGCTCTCACTCGGTGGGATTTCAATTACTTAGGCGAGTACTTGGACTGCAGCTAAGCCCCCGAGTGGAGGTTTGCTCTCACTCGGTAGGATTTCGATTACTTAGGCGAGTACTTGGACTGCAGCTAAGCCCCCGAGTGGAGGTTTGCTCTCACTCGGTAGGATTTCAATTACTTAGGCGAGTACTTGGACTGCAGCTAAGCCCCCGAGTGGAGGTTTGCTCTCACTCGGTGGGATTTCAATTACTTAGGCGAGTACTTGGACTGCAGCTAAGCCCCCGAGTGGAGGTTTGCTCTCACTCGGTAGGATTTCGATTACTTAGGCGAGTACTTGGACTGCAGCTAAGCCCCCGAGTGGGAGGCTGGCTCTCCACTCGGTAGGATTTCAATTACTTAGGCGAGTACTTGGACTGCAGCTAAGCCCCCGAGTGGGAGGCTGGCTCTCCACTCGGTAGGATTTCGATTACTTAGGCGAAACGGATTCGCAGCTAAGCCCCCGAGTGGGAGATTTGCTCTCACTCGGTAGGATTTTTCAAACTTAGGCGAAGCGGATTCGCAACTAAGTCACCCACTGGGGGAAATTTAGACAGACAGAAAAAAGAAATAGCAGTCTTTTTCTTGAAACAAAGGAATTACAGAGGTACTTTTATTACATCTCAGTCGAGTGAGTTTTTAAGTGTAAAAAGGACGGAGCAGGTCCGCATTGCATGCTCGAGGCTCGTCGATCCGTCGATCGATGTTGTAAAGGTGATACGCTCCGTTGTGCAAGACTTTGGTGATGATGAAAGGGCCTTCCCAGGTTGGGGCAAGTTTGTGAGGTTTTTGCTGATCCACGCGGAGGACCAAATCTCCTTCCTGAAAGGCTCGACCCTTTACATTTCTGGCGTAAAACCGACGCAACTCTTGCTGGTAGATGGTCGAGCGGATTAGAGCCATCTCTCTTTCCTCCTCTAAGAGGTCGACTGCATCTTGCCGGGCCTGTTCTGCTTCTGCTTCGGAATATAACTCGACTCGAGGCGCGTTGTGGAGCAAGTCGCTTGGCAAAACCGCCTCGGCTCCATAGACCAGAAAGAATGGCGTTCTTCCAGTCGACCGGTTAGGGGTGGTCCTCAACCCCCATAGAACTGACGGAAGTTCATCGACCCAGGCGCCTGCTGCGTGTTTGAGATCACGCATTAGTCGGGGTTTTAGTCCTTTGAGGATGAGGCCATTCGCGCGTTCGGCCTGTCCATTCGTCTGAGGGTGAGCAACTGAAGCGTAGTCGACTCGAGTGCCCTGAGAGGCGCAGAAGGCTTTGAATCTGTCATTATCAAAGTTTGATCCGTTATCTGTGATGATGCTGTGCGGAACTCCATATCTGAATATCAATCCTCTGATAAAACTGATGGCAGTGCTTGCGTCGAGGTCCTTTATGGGTTTTGCTTCTATCCACTTCGTGAACTTGTCGACTGCGACCAACAAGTGGGTGAAGCCACTCCTACCAGTTCTCAGTGGTCCGATCATATCCAGACCCCAGACAACAAAAGGCCAGACGAGTGGAATGGTCTTCAAGGCGGAGGCGGGCTTGTGAGACATGTTGGAATAAAACTGGCACCCCTCGCACTTGTCGACTATATCCTTTGCCATTTCATTCGCCTTTGGCCAGTAGAAACCCGCTCGGTATGCTTTAGCCACGATGGTCCGAGAGGACGCGTGATGGCCGCAGGTCCCCGAGTGGATGTCTTCGAGAATTATCTGTCCTTCTTCAGGCGTGACGCACTTCTGACCGACTCCAGTCGCGCTTTCTCTGTATAGCTGCCCTTTGATTACTGTAAAGGCTTTGGATCGACGGACGATCTGTCGAGCCTCTTCTTCATCTTCTGGGAGCTCTTTTCTTATGATATACGCAATGTACGGCACTGTCCAATCGGGATTGGTGACCATAACTTCCATAATCAGGTCGACCACAGCTGGTATCTCTACTTCGGTCGAGTCAGAGGCGCTTTTTGGTTGTGGAGGCTCTTCTGTGAAAGGATCTTCTTGCACTGATGGTGTGTGAATGTGCTCCAAACACACATCCTTAGGGATGGCCTCCCTTTTGGACCCTATCTTCGCCAAATCATCTGCAGCTTGATTTTTCAGTCGGGGTATATGATGGAGCTCCAACCCCTCGAATCGTTTCTCCAGCTTTCTCACCGCGCTGCAATATCCCGTCATGGATGGGCTTCTGACGTCCCACTCCTTCATCACTTGATTAACAACCAGATCTGAGTCGCCGTAGACCATGAGGCGACGGACGCCGAGTGAAATGGCCATACGTAATCCGTATAGAAGCGCTTCGTACTCTGCCTCATTGTTGGAGGAATCAAAGTGAATCTGGAGGACATACTTGAGCTTGTCTCCTCGGGGGGAAACCAGTACAACCCCCGCACCGGATCCGTTCAGCATCTTGGAGCCATCGAAAAACATAGTCCAGTGCTCCGAGTGAACTTGAGTCGGAAGCTCCTGCTCGGTCCACTCGGCGAGGAAATCAGCTATTGCCTGGGACTTAATAGCTTTCTTTGCTTCGAACTTGATATCAAGAGGAAGAAGTTCAATTGCCCATTTCGCCACTCGACCGGTCGCATCTCTGTTATGAAGAATCTCTGATAATGGAGCGTCGCTGACGACTGTGATAGAGTGATCGGAGAAATAATGAGCAACCTTCTTCGTGGTCATGTAAATCCCGTAAACGAGCTTCTGATAGTGGGGATATCTTTGCTTCGACGGGGTCAGAACTTCAGAGAGATAATACACTGGGCGTTGAACTTTGAAGGTCTTTCCTTCCTCTTCCCGCTCGACCGTAAGAACGGTACTAACGACTTGTCCCGTGGCTGCTATGTAAAGCAACAATGGCTCTTTGCTGACAGGAGCAGCAAGCACCGGCTGGGTGGAGAGCAGAGCTTTTAGCTCTGCGAATGCTGCATCAGCTTCTGGAGTCCATTCGAACGTGTCTGACTTCTTCATCAGTCGGTAAAGAGGCAACGCCTTTTCACCGAGCCTGGAGATGAATCGACTTAGGGCGGCCAAGCATCCAGTAAGTTTCTGGACGTCGTGCACACGCACGGGGCGTTTCATCCGGAGTATGGTGCCAACTTTTTCAGGGTTAGCGTCGATTCCTCGTTCGGAAACAAGAAAACCGAGTAATTTTCCTCCAGGGACTCCAAATGTGCACTTCGACGGATTGAGCTTGATATCATAACTCCTGAGATTGGCAAAAGTTTCAGCTAGGTCAGTCAGCAGGTCGGAACCTTTTCGTGACTTGACCACTATGTCATCCATGTACGCTTCTACATTCCGACTGATTTGAGTGATTAGGCACTTCTGAATCATTCTCATGAATGTAGCTCCGGCGTTCTTGAGACCGAAAGGCATGGTAACATAGCAGAAACACCCAAATGGGGTGATGAAGGCTGTTTTTATTTCATCGGGTCCATACAGACGGATCTGATGGTATCCAGAGTAAGCATCTAAAAAGGATAGCCTCTCGCATCCTGCAGTCGAGTCGACTATTTGATCGATGCGAGGAAGAGGAAAATGATCTTTCGGGCAGGCCCGATTGATATGCTTAAAATCGATGCACATGCGCAACGACCTGTCTTTCTTAGGGACCGTCACAACATTAGCGAGCCACTCGGAGTGGAAGATCTCGCGAATGAATTTTGCTGCTAGGAGTCGGGCCACTTCTTCGCCAATGGCCTTTCTCTTCTGAACGGCGGACCGTCGGAGATGCTCCTTGACTGGTTTGGCCTTTGGGTCGACTCGGAGGCGGTGCTCGGCCAGTCCCCTAGGCACACCTGGCATGTCAGCAGGCTTCCATGCGAAGATGTCCCAGTTCTCACGGAGGAACCAGACGAGCGCTTCTTCCTATTTGGGGTCGAGTGTAGTGGAGATGTTGGTTGGAGCCGCATTTGGATCGGTCGGGTGGATGTGGACTTGCTTGGTCTCACCAGTCGACCGAAATGCTGATTCCGTGGCGGGCTTCTTGGCTCGTAACAATTCACTCGGGTCTGCAGTCTTCTGATACTCTTGTATCTCTATCTTGGCCATCTGAGCGTCAGCAATTTTGGCGCCTTTCTGAAAGCACTCCTCTGCCTTCTTCCGATTGCCGACGATGGTGATTACACCTTTGGGGCCAGGCATCTTCATCTTGAGGTATACGTAGCATGGCCGAGCCATGAAGCGAGCATAGGCTGGCCTCCCAAGAATGGCGTGGTACGCACTCTGAAAATCCACGACCTCAAAGGTTAATTTTTCTTTCCGGAAATTCTTCGAGTCACCAAAGACGACGTCGAGAGCGATTTGGCCGAGTGACTCAGCTTTCTTCCCAGGGATGACCCCGTGGAAGCTCATGTTGCTGGGGCTGATCCGGGACATCGGAATGCCCATCCCCTTCAACGTCTCTGCATACAACAAGTTTAGCCCACTGCCGCCGTCCATCAGAACCTTGGTCAGTCGAGTGCCTTCAACAATTGGGTCGACCACCAACGCTTGCCTCCCTGGGGTGGCAATATGAGTCGGATGATCGGACTGGTCGAAGGTGATGGCGGTTTGGGACCACTTCAGGTAATGGGGCGTCACTGGAGCGACCGTGTTTACTTCGCGATTGATGACCTTCAGTCGACTCCTACTTTCGACATCAGCGAAAATCATCAGAGTGGAATTGATTTGAGGGTATTCTTCGCCGCTGTCTTCTCTGTCTTCGACTTTGTCCGACTCTTTCCCTTTGTCCTTGGCTTGCTTCCCTTGGAACTGTTGCATCAGGAGTCGACATTGTCGAGTGGTATGCTTAGGGTAAATGAGATTTCCCTCTTCATCTTTCTTCGTGTGAATGTGGCATGGTAAGTCCATCACATCGTTCCCGTCCTGGTCTTTCACTTTCTTGGGGTTCCAAGGGCCCTTGGGTTTCCCCTTAAACTTCCCTGGGGTCACAGCTAAGGCTTCCCCGGGGGCGACTGGTTCGGCCTTGCGCTTCTGCTTCCGACTGGAGTGTCCTCCGCCGGTCTCATTAGCGGCTGCCTTATACTTGCCACTCCGGAGTCTATCTTCTTCTTCTCCGTTCGCGTACTTGGTGGCGATTTCCATCATTCGACTCAGGGTCATATCTCCGGTTCGACCAAATTTCAAAGTTAACTCCCTGTTTCTGACACCTTCTTTGAAGGCGCAAACTGCTTGATGATCGGATACATTCTCGACCGTGTGATTCAGAGTGATCCATCTCTGGATATAATCCCTCAGGGTTTCACTCGACTTCTGAACACATGACTGCAATTCTGTCAACCCCGCCGGTCGCTTGCAAGTTCCTTCGAACGTCCTGACAAACACCTGGGCTAGATCTTCCCAAGTATAAATACTGCTGGGAGCCAACTGATTCAACCACGCTCTGGCTGATCCTTCCAACATGAGGGGCAAATGCTTCATGGCCACCTCGTCATTGCCGCCTCCGATCTGAACAGCCACTCGGTAATCCTCGAGCCATGTGTCCGGCTTGGACTCTCCGGTGAACTTGCTGACTCCAGTCGCCAACCTGAAGTTGGGAGGAATCACTGCAGCTCTGATTGCTTTGCTGAAACACTCGGGACCTGAGACGCGAACTCTGCTGCTGGACGGGGCGCCTCCGTCACGGTCTTCTCGGTGAGCTCTATTTCGGTCGACCATGCCTTGAACGATGATGGACCTCGCATCAAAGCCTGGTTCCCTGGGGTCGACTGGGACCTTTCGCCCAGTACTGAACTGGCGTCTATCTTCTTGCCGTCGAGGAATGTACGACCCGGCTCTTGGGGGAGGAGAAGGCACTCGACGTTGATTGTTGCGATCGAATCGGTGCTCATATCGCTCGTGCTCTTGGTACTGATTCTCGTGCCGGCCTCTGTGTCCTTCACGCCTCGGGGGCGACCTCGGACTATGAGCCGACTGAAAGGAATTCGCAGTGACGGATCGACTGTGAATCCTGTCGCGCGACTGTGACACGGCCGAATTCTGGTCACCCGCTGCATGAAGCAAATCTCTGATCTGCAACAGACCTCTCCCTGCCTCTGACTGTGAAGGCTGGATCGACTCCGCTATGCGAGCCGCAGCTGCCAAATTCTGAATCGGAGTACGGTATACCTGGGTCGGCGGCTGGAAGACGCGGCGACGGCTGGACTCGGGAGCAGGCGGTCGTGCGCGCTCGTCGAGTGCTCTCTGGAGATTCTCCAATCGAGCACGTTCAGCCAACTTGGCCAAGCGCACCTCCTCCAGGGCTCGCGCCTCAGGGGTTTCTCCAACGATAGGAGTGTGAAGGGCGTCCACGTTCCGGCGACGGAGTTCCTCCCTCTGCACTGAGGTAAGGGGCTCGGGCCTGTACTCTTCGTGACCCCGCGCCGGAATCCCCCCTGCGGCAACCTCTTCGGTTTGGGGGAATCCGGGGGGGCTACGTGGTCCGTCGACCATTAGTATTTCCGCCGCTGGGTCACTGCTGTCGCACTCGGACGCAGTCTCTACGGAGCCAGTCGACAGGTCGAACAGGCCGTAGAGTGACTCGTCGGGCTCGATTGCCGCGACTTGGGGGATGGCCGACTGGCGGGCCAGTGCGTGCTTCACCCACCGCTGGAGTCTCGACCGACCGGTGCGCTTGCGCCGGTGGGAAGCTGATGATGATGATGATGATGATGACGGCGCAACGAATGCCGACCCGTACTGGGTCGACGGTTGCCGCAGGAGGACGCCGCGGACGCATGCGCGAAAATGCGTGGCTCCGCGGGCGGGAAGCGCGTCCACGTCGAGTGGAGCCTCCTGCAGCCAAGCAGAGTCGTCAACGATGAAGGAGAGAGCGCCGAGACGGATCTCGCGGCTCTCGACCATGACTCCGCTCGAAAACATGATGTGGGTTGAAAGAATCCCAACTCCTCCAACAAATCGCTAGAACACCTGCCCCACGGTGGGCGCCAACTGTCGTGGTTCTAAGTCTGACAGTAGAATGGGGGGGGGGGGTAGGAATGGAGAGGCAAGATCCTAGCTCTGGAGTAGTTGTGCACGCAAAGAGTTAACGAGTTCAGGCCCTTCTCGGAGGAAGTAATAGCCCTACGTCTCGGAGCCCGGAGGCGGTCGACTGGATTATATGCGTAAGTGTTACAAAGATGCGAACCCCTGTCCTAGTGGAGGGGGGTGGCTTATATAGAGTTCGCCAGGACCCCAGCCAGCCCACGTTACAAGGGGTTTAACGTACATAAAGAGAGGGGGTTACTGGTAACGCCTGTAATAAAGGACCATGAAGGCCATAAAAGCTACTTATGAGGTGACCGTTTGTAGGCAGCGCCTTTAGATCTTCTTACGGTCGAGTGGTGTCTTCATGGTCGACTGCTTGCGCTTCTGGTCGAGTACGCTTGTGTCCGTCGACTGGGCTGACCGGGTCGACTGACCTGTCGATACTTCTCAGAACGTCTTTCATTGTAGGAGTCGTGTCCTTGATTGGGTACCTCAGGTACGATAAGTTACCCTACCCTAGGTACGTATCCTCGTCAGGTCCCATTTGAGGGAGGAGGGCTGGGGGCTGGAGGGATGGAGAAGCTCTCATCGGCGGCAGCTTTCGTGGAGGGGCGGTGTGTACGACGCCTGTTACCACGCCTGCAGCATCTGTCTTGAGGCCTTCTGTGACAGTGAGTCCTGCACGGTAGATACCTTTGTCTTGCGGATATAATGGTGATTGGCGATGGAAATCTTTTGATTCAGTGGTAGACGTGTCTGAAGTTGAATCTTTTCTGTTTTTTTTGTTTTGAATTGTCACAGGTTACAAGCTGCAAGCATGATTTGCATCTCAAGTGCATCCTTGAGTAGTGAGGACCATGCTTTCTTGCCTTTGAAATTTGACCAAAAGTTCTGTAACCATTCGACAAGGTGAGATCTCCTATTCTCCCCCCTACTGTTTTCTCTTTTGGCCGATGTGATTTTACTCTGTTTGTGGGAGTGGGAGTGGTGTTACTTTGCAACCATGAATAGTGAGGTACATGGCTTCATGTCTTGGATAGTTTTCACTTTAGATTTAGATGGCATTGGTTGTGTGCGATAATGTTGTCACTTGGTGGTTTTGATAGGATAGTGCCTCATCCTATAGGACATGCTTAGACCATCTGAATATTTTTTTGCGGACAACACACTTGCACCATGATTTATAAGATTTTCATTATCTCACATGTTGGCCTGAGGGATTCACTATCTTCAGTGAGGCCAATCATTTTGTCTAAATGGTGGTGTTACATCAAAATTTACATGTACTGCATCACACTATAGTGTCTTTTTTAGCCTTGTAGGTATATTAGATAAGTATATCTAAGAAATGGTTGATGTTTTATGATGATTGGTTCGTGTTGTGGAGCTACTGCGAATGATCATACGAACCAAGTCAACCATAATTTTTTTTGTTCTGGTTTGGATACTAAAGGTTGTTTATATATGAAAAGAAAATATGCTTCCAGGAATGTATACACCAACTGCAGTCCTCCACACACAAACATGTTGCCAGGATTCCATTCAACCAAATTCTAAATGATAAAATATTATATAGGTATTTAAATTCAAAATCTTGTTGGTAGCTTACCAAGCTGACCGCTTGATTAAATTCAAGTGGAACAAAGTTTGCATCATTTCGTGCCGATTTTATTGTTAACACCAATTACGTAATAAACTATCTGTGAATAAGACGGTGGTAAGAGATGCAGTAGAGCCTGAATAATTTGGTATGTTTGCACCTTTAGTACTCTTACTAAATGGCTCCACACAAGCGAAACCAGCTGAAACTACACATGCTGAGAAGACAAGCTCAAGTAGAAGAGCAACATGGATATGCAATTTTACATTCTCTACCCCCTCGGTGAAGAAATATAAGAGCATTTAGATCACTAAAGTAGTGATCTAAACGCTCTTATATTTTTTTACGGTGGGAGTAACATCTATTTGTTCTAAGCATTTTGCTAAATGACTGCATGGAACTAATTGCAATGTTTTTTTAGGCATCTCGGCTTTTGTGGGTAAAAGGATACACGTATCGGTTGACGTTGGGGATCATCTGTCTATACACCAACTATCTCATGATTTATTTTACCGTTGACTACCATGACATGGTCTAAAGACTAAACTTCGAGGATTTTGTAGAATTGGCTTGTGTTAAGCATTTGTACTGTGATTTTAACCTGCTAATGTGGTTTATACTGAGATATTAATACCATGCAACATTTAGTTCTCTGTTTGTACTTAACCATAACTATTATATGTGTTCTGCTTCCTCCTGCTTTTCTTTCGAGAAGTATTGTTTTCATTTTAATTAGGGCCTTTAAGATACGATTCTGTAATTGTTTATGTTCATACCATATACTAATATGTGATGTTGTTTTATATCTGTACTGCGTTTTAAACTTGCTATAGCTGGAACAGAACTGAAACAGATGAAATGTTCCTTCTTCACTTTATTCTTATTCATGCTAAGCCTTACCTGCTTGACAAAAACGTTGGGACTGGCACCCTCGTGCCAAGGCGTCACGTACCAGCACAATTTCTCTCTTCACCACCCACCCGCGACCCCGACCACTCTGTGCAGAGAGCCATGACGAGGAGCGGCGCTCGCCGTCGGCGCGCCCCCCAAATCTGGGAGGTGGGTGCACAAGTCCGGGGAGGAGAGCCCCCACCCCGCCAACCTCCTCTTCTCCCCCTCGCCAGCGGCCGCCTCCCCGGAGGTGGTCGGGATGACCATCACCACCGGGCACCGGCCTCCTCTGCGGCCGCACAAGTCCGGGGAGGAGAGCCCCCACCCCGCCAATCACCGGAGGAACGAAGCAGGGCGAGGGCGCTCGCCTCTTCTCTCCCCCGCCGGCGGTCTCCTCCCCGGAGGTGGTCGGGATGACCATCGCCACCGGGCGCCGGCCTCCTCTGCGGCCGCCGACGCGCAGCACAAGGGATCTCAGGCAAGCGCCGTCTCTCTCTTTTTTTTTTCTGGGTGGAAGCGCCGTTTTTTCTTTGGGTCGGGAATAAGGGCCGATTTTACTGGGCCACCGGAAACTGTTTTTTTCTTGGGGATTTGGTTACCGATTCGGCCCAAGTGCACAGGCCCAGTTAACGTTTCCGTTGGTTCTGGGCTCCATATAAAACTGAATATTTCCCTCCCCGCTCTGTTTCTTCTACTACCTCCGTCCGCCTCGTCCTTCCAGAAGGAATAGTTTGTTTCGTTCGTCTCCTTCGGTCCTCCCCCCCTCCAATTCCAATGCAGTTCCCTGCCCCGGCGAGCTCGAGCTCGCCGTCTTCCCCCATGCTGTCTTTCCCTGGGAGCATGGTGGGGAAGACTCTCCAGTTGCTCCTTCCGTACCACGACGCCATCATCAGGGGCATCGAGCGCAGCAACGACGACAAGCTCACCCGTCTCAAGATCGAGGCTCTGCCCGGGGTTGCGTTTGCTGCTGGAGAACTGCGACTGGAGAGCACAGAAGGGCTAAAGTTTGTAGGCGCTCTCCACATGGACGACATCTCGGGGCACGAGTGCACGCTTACAGTCCATGACGACCAAGGTCATAACCAACCTTCTCTCTTCTTGCTTCTTGTCAACTATTTGTCGTGGATTTCGTTCTTGGATTTTAAGAACGGCTTCCGGATTGGTTCCTGTCAAGTATTTGTCTTGGTTTCGTTCTTGGATTCCAAGAACGGCTTCCGCATTGGTTCTTGTCAAGCATTTGTGTTGGGGTTTCGTTCTTGGAATTCAAGAACGGCTCCCACGTTGGTTCTTGGAGTTCAAGACCTGGACAAGGTCGCTCCTCTTGGTGCAATGCAAGCCACACTTGATCAGAAAGTAGCATTGTCTAGTGCTCTGTTGTTTCTGTTCTCTTTTCTTGGATTTCGTTCTTGGAATAGGTGCTCCCACCTTAGTTCTTAGAGTTCAAGAACTAGCCACAGTTGCTCTTTTTGGTGCATGTTTATATTAGGAAATTCTAATGTCTGTTATAGCCTTATTTTCGCCCATTAACTTCATTGTTTTGGATAGTTAATGGTGGATTGTTTGCGTCTGGTGATTAAACGTGGCAGAAAACTGGTTAAGCACTACATTTCTGTTCTCACCGGGAAGATGATCGTAAGTGGCCACAACTAATTAAGCTGGTTCCTTAGACCTTAGAAAAACAAACATTAGTGGGATGTAGATGCATTTTTAGTACAGGCAAATGCAGTTACCAGCGAGATATGCTATTTCTGTATATGAAACTGAATCTTGCTACTCTTTTCTTTTCTTTCAAAGGGCCATTTCTCTTCTCTTCTGCACCTGATTAATCCTTTCTACTATTGTTAACTAATTATCCTGATTATTTCTTTCTTATTTCGCATAGTGCACTATTGTCGCTCTTGCACAGAAGTGAGAGTCCCAGCTTTCCACACATTCTCAGAGACCTTGGTAGGGAGGACAGTCCGCTTCTCTGGGTCAGATCCCTACTCCATTGAGGTTGATGTCCGACATGTAGAGAGGCGGGATTCTGTTACCACCGTATATCTTCGGACGGGTGTCATCTCTCTTCCTGCCTGCAATGGTGACACGGTTATACTGAGGTCCACAGATACCTTGGACAAATGGCAGGGAGACATCGGATATTGGCCAAACCCTAGCTTTACGGCTGAGAAGAAAGAAAAGGACGGAAGTAAAACTGACCAAAGTTTCTATGGACAACTGTTTGAGAGAGATGTCTTGATTTATGTGCGAGATGAGCAAGGCAAGGCTCATTTCTTCCTTGATTATGTTGCTAAATGTTCACTTTTACTTTATTGATCTGTTTGTTTAATTCTGCAAAAGGCTGACCATCTTCTTTTGCTGCAGTGTGCATAGGCAGTAAACTGTCACTGCGGCTACCAACTAAGAAGATATTGATTAAGCCAGCACCAAATGGTCCTGCTAACATTAACATCTCTCATGTGAGACAATTTTGGGAGACTCTTATTTGTTGTTACCATGCCTTAGCAAATTATATTTCTTATGCATGTATTTCAGACGAAGCAGAAAGCTTACATATATTTAATAGAAATTGGGTTCATATGTGTTGGTCGCCTTAGAATGGTTGATTTTTGAATGTGTTGTAACCAATGCCTATAGTATTGAAACTTTTCTCATGGTTCTCCTAAACCAAAAAGGCTGTTTACCTAAAAAAGCAAATTCAAAAGGCCGTTTTGTATAGCAGACCTATTACAAAGAACAAAAATTCACAAAGGTGCATGTACGAATGTATTTCTTATAATTACAGTTTGACAGATAGTGATAATATTTAGACCCTAAATCCAAATAGTCTTATGTTATTTTCACTGTATAAGCTGCCACTCAACTTTTTTTTTTTGGATATCCTCCTTGTTCTATTAGGTCTTGTTTCCCCTACATTAGCTTCAAACAACCACTTGTGTTGTGCTATTTTACGTTAACACTTAATGTCTTGAGACCATCAACATTCTTGCCATTTTTGTGCTTTCCTTGTGGCTGCAGTAACAGTAGATTTTCCTTTTGCCATAGCAGACATTTGAGTCATCATTTTCAAGCCTTTTTTTTTTGCTTGAACCGCTTTCTTGTTCGTGTGTTTTCCTTCTCTCTGGCACACTTGTCTCGGTGCATTAATGCTTTGAGTCCATCTGATATTACAACAGATCTTTTATCTATTTGTTATGTCATTCCAGTCCTCTGATTAGTATTCATGTTGACTTATAGCGCAAGTCTTCCCAGCGAAATCGCAGGTCATCTAAACAGAAAGAATGTGAAGGTAAATATCAAACAGAAGTTCATAGCTCTATCATTATGTATATGACTCTAATCCTTACACCCTCCCCCTCTCACCTCAGTTCTATTCTGATTTCAATGATGCAGTTGAGCAGAAAATTAAAGTTGCAATAAATGGTAAACTTCCAGAACTTCGGTCATGTACTTAGTGTGATTAAGTGAGACCTATGATGATTCCAAGTGTTCTCTTCTCAGGTTATGGAAAGATTGGGAGGGCGCTCGCTAGAGCCGCTTTGCAGAGTGAAAGTGTTTCCCTTGTTGCTGTCAATGATCTATCTGGAGGAGACGAAATTGTACGCATTATAACTATCCTAACATGAATAGATTGCACGTCACCTAGATTTATTACTGTACTGCTTACATATATTCGTATGCACATGCAGAGTTGTATGTTTAGGGATATATGGGACTTTGGAGTGAAAAACTGTACCTCTGATATTCCTAAGGGGGTCGCTTCGTACAAGGAAAGGTATGGAGTTATTTTTTACAATTTGTATGCTCGTTCTGTTCTATTGTGTATCTAATCTTTGGTATACCATGCACTGTAGCGATCCTGATTCAGTCCCTTGGTACATGACCGGCCCCCAGTTTATTGTGGAGACTAGTTCCGATTGTAGCCAGGATGCTGACCATTACAAGGTATAAATAATCTCTTCTCTATTGCTTTACACTGTCTTCGCTTGCACAATCTTTGATTTCCTGTTCTCTATGGTCCATGTTTCTGTTCTGCCTGCTGTTTCAATATATGATTGTTTTAGCCTGCACATATTTGATTTATTTTTCTTTTGAACTGGGGTTGTGTATTAATTTTGGATCAAAGATTCATTACAATCACGCTAGGCAGTCTCTGACACGCAGGTTGGGATTACGCTATGCATAACACCCACAAACAACTCCCTACGACCTTGCTGGGCTAGAGCATGAGCAATGCAATTGCCCAATATTTTAATTTTGCTTATCTTGAGTTTTGTGGAAATTCTGAAGGATCAGTCTTGCATCTCTGCATATAGAACTTATATATGATCTACTTATCCAATCTCATTAAGCTCCTGCATGAAGTCACTCTCGGTATGGATAGGTCCATTCTTAATCAGATGTGCTTTACTAATCCCTTCTAAGCACGCCACGGCTTCAGTAGTTTCTGCACGTGCACAATTCGTCAGAGCTACTTTGTGGTTCTCTTTATCCGGCTGGAATTTTCCATTTTTCATGCGCCCTTCCCAGACATGCAGTCCAAAGTATTTTTCATCTAATCCCATTTAATTTTCTGTTCTGCTATGGCCCATGTTTTTGTTCTGCCTGCTGTTTTTGTTAGTTCTGTCCAGACCTTGTATAGTTCGTCCTCTTAGCCTGCACAGTTGTTACTTCGATATATTTAAGTTCCCTTTCTTCTATGGCTACTTTTTGTCTCATATTTTGTCCCAAACATTTTCAGAACTATGCGTCTTCGTATAGCCGCTGTTCAGATCTCAAGCTCTTTGAACCTCTTGAAACAATAGTTGGCCTCTCATCGACCACTCCCAACAGTTCGAGGGCCCCAATTCTTCGGATCGAACCGGTCACCCCAAGTGATTTCAAGGTGCGTCCTTTTGCTCGACTGTAAATCACTTTTCCTTGAAAGTTTCTTATTGCCGTTTCATGCAAATTATAGGCTGTGCGGGACTGTTTCCCCCTCTGGATGGGCGAAGAAGCTGGCTCAGTAGTTTGTGTTCAGGGGGTTGATATGACTTTTGAGTTGGCATGGACGGATATGATGATACTGAGTAACACCCGGTAAGTCTGTCTTAGTTTCTCTCACCTTTCTGTTGCTCCTTTAGTGCCTAGCTCATCTGTTTCCTTGTTTCCTTTTGCCATAGACCTAGCTTGAACTTCGCGCAGCTTCTGAGATGGTGCTTCGACATGCTGAGCCAGGTCCCAGAACTAGGCGAATGTCACGTCCAGATGAGTGAAAAGCCACGGCGGACCTAAGGCTTCAGCGTGGAAATGAGTTCTCCTGTGTACATTGATGGTGATTGGATAGTGTACAGACATTCGATAGCCCATAACCTCGACACTCGAAGCCCATAGCCTCCAGTACATACATGTATTGATAGCCCATAGCCTCCTGTGTACATTACCAGTAAATGAGCTCTCACACTTGACATTCGGTTCAGTTGGTCCTTTGGATAAATGAGCGAATCTTCTGAATTTTCTCCTTTCTCAAGCTAGTCTGGAAATCTTCTTATTGCAACTTTATGCACACTCAGTTCTGTCATATTGGCATTTTATGTACAAAGTGCTTGCTAGTTGCATCTGATCACTCTATACTCAGGAACACCATTGTTCCAATGTAAAATGTTTCCAGTTGTTTGGGCAGGAAACTGTAGAGATCTCGGTATAGATAAATGTAGCCGTTGGGTGTAAATTTTGTTAGAAGACCTCTGAGTCAATTGTTAGTATACAACTTTGCAAATTAACTGTAATTTGTTCTTTGATGATTTTCATTCAATCTACCCAGGACGCTCGCCTTTGTGATGGGAGAGGCAAAATAGTGAGACTAGGCGACCCTATCTCTCGTGGTACTTTAGACGAGAAGATAGTAGTAGAAGTATAGCATCGGTGCTTGTAGTCGTCACTACAACAAGTGTGCCCGACTCCGGCGATGGAGGGGCGATGACGGTTGCGCGCCTTCGACGCGCTTCAGTGTTTGTAGCTGCCGCTAGGTGGTCTATGGATCTGAATGTAAATTTTATTATTCCCGGTGTTTGTTGTGATGCTATTATTAAAGATGACAATTTTGCTAAAGCACATCTAGATGTGCGATAAGTATTGCACATCACTTATATCATTGATTTTACGTCGAGATTCGTGTGCATATTTTCTTTTCCTCTTTATACTAGATGTGCAATAACTAGGGCATATAGATCAAAAAATTTCTTGCAAATGAAAAAAAAAACATGCAATCAACAAGGAACGAGGCAGCAGTCCCATGTGTAGATCGATTAAATAAGTCTCACACACGGCAAAACGAATCCTCACGCTAAAGATCGCAAAAGCTCATGATGTTAGAGTCCCCTGACTTGGGACCTCTTCCGTGTTTCTATTGACTTTGATAATAAAATAGGGAAGCAGTGCTAGGCGTCAGCCGGCGCCGCCTCGTCAGTCGTAGGATCTGGTGCCATCCAACGGCTTAACACCGTCCTTATTATTAAAACAAAATTGTTGTTGCAGTATCTTATGCAACAAAAGTCCTATTGCGAAAACATTTGTAACAAAGATCTTGTTGTAGAAATATTTACAACAAAGGATGTATTGCTCCCTCGCGAAAAAAAGGCTGTGTTGCAGATTTTCTTTTTCATCTTCATTTTTTGCATCATAGATGATATTGCAAACAACTTTTGCAACATGTCCGATGTTGCATAAAGTTTTGCAATGAAAGATGATATCGCGACATAGCACCGCTGTCGTTGTGGTCGTCGTTTGCAACTCCACTGTTGCAATTGCAACAGGAAAATGATTTGTAATGGTCGGGGATGACATGGAGGAGGTCAGGGGCAGTTGTGCCAAGCTTGGGCGCATCGCGACGGTCGACGGCCCTATGGTGGCCGACATTCATGGTGGAGGCGGGCGACAGCATTGGCGCCCGCGCCCGACCCGGATGCAACGACATTGAGTCCCATATCACCTGCTACCTCATCTCCCATGGCCGGGCTGCCTCCTTATCCATTCATTAGTGTGTGTGTGTGAGAGAGAGAGTTCGAAGAGGGAAGAAAGGAACAGCTAGCGCCGGGTGGTCCGCCTCTTATCCAGTCGTCACATAAAAGAGAGAGATCGAAGAAGAAAGGGAGGGCCCACATAAGACATATGCGTCACACGGACGAGGCGGCGGGCTGAAGCCAAGAGTTTCCCTAACAAGAAATATAAGTTCTTTTTACCAACCATGGTATTCCAAAAAAAAAAGAATGAAAAAAAATTACTTTGCATCCAAGTTCCAGACGCACACTAAATATTCATCCTACAATTTAACATGGACTTTGTTACACCTACGTAAACTTACGTATTGGTTGAATAGGCCGAATTGCAGTTGTTTCACCGTCTACGAAACGACCTCGTAGCTAGGAAGTAGGAACCCACCACATATACGCGCTCGTGAAATCAGGTTGTCTGTACTCCCTCCGTTTTTATTTAGTCCGCATATTAGCTTTGGTCAAAGTAGAGCTTTTTAAACTTTAACTAAGTTTATAAACAAAAATATTAACATATACAGTAAAAACTCAATACCACTAGATTCATTATTAAATGTACTTACACATCATATAAATTTTTTATAGTAAATGTTTATATATTTTTTTATAAATTTGGTCAAACTTTGTAAAGTTTGACTTCCGTCAAACCTAATATGCAGACTAAATAAAAACGGAGGGAGTACAATAATACGTACGCGAGCTCATAAAATCATAAGTTGTTGATATAGTTTTTTGAAATCGACGATCGATCGCGCGATGGCGGAGGCAAGGCCGTCGTCGACTTTCCCCGACTGGGATGGTCTTCCTACAGATCTACTGAGGAGCATCGGCGAGCTCCTCGACGCGCCCTCTTGCATATGGTTCCGCGGCTTGTGCTGGTCTTGGCGCGCGGCTCTCCCCGCGATGCCGCCGCCGTGGGTGGTGATCCCCGACGGCGGCTACCCCACCTTAATGGACCACTTCACATTCGTCTCCCTCCCGACGCGCAGGTGCGCCCACTGGGCACTCCCGGGCTCGCGCTGCGTCGGCTCCAGCGGCAGCTGGCTCACCCTCCTCGACCCTAGCATGAGCGTCACGCTGCTGAACCCCCTGACAAACGCGCAGCTCCGCCTTCCGCCGCTCCGGCGAGACGGACACCTCTATCCAAGCCCCTTCGGCGTCAACTCCGACGGCTCGCCGGAGTACTTCCACGCAGGTCCGCGGCCGGACAAACGCATCTGCACCGTGCAGTATAAGTTGATCCAGAAGGTGGCCTTCTCCGCCAACCCCACCGTCCAGGACCATGCAGTCGCCGTCCTCTGCCGCTACGGGCTCGGCCTGGCCTTCACGAGAGCTGGCCTAGACGGCTGGCAGTGGCTGCACTGGCCTGACGCTGCAGGCAGCGGCGGACCGGACGTCGGCGAGCTCTACGGCGGCAGCAACACAGACCTTGACATCGTGTACCACGACGGCAAGTTTTACTACATGACACGGTGCGGCCATATATGGACCCTCGACGCGGATGCTGGCGCGCCTACCCCCGTCACGCCGGTGCCGTTCGCCAAGTGCCGCCCTCAGCTTGGTCCCGACCACCGCCGCTACGGGAAGCATCTCGTGTTCGCCCAGGACGGCATGCTGCACGTGGTGTGGAGCGACGGCCCCGGTCTGCCTTTGGAAACACGAGACAGGCCGATGCGAATGCATGTTCAGACCTATCATCCAGGCAGCTCCCGGGCCCGGCGCTGGAGGAAGGCGCAGCACTTGAGTGGCCAAGCCTTCCTCATCGGCAGCCGAAGCCACTCACTGGCGGTGCCGGCCTCCGTGGCGTCTGCAACGTCAACGTGGATAAGGCCCAACTGCGTCTACTTCACCTGCATTATGCCAGGATCGGACTATATTAATGGAGAGTCCGTGGAGGTGTTGCCTCCGGAAATTTGGGAGTTCAACGTCAAGACCGGTGTCCTCCGGGAGTGCGACAGACGAGACATCCCGGATTCGGATTGGCTCGAGTGGCCAAAAGCTATCTGGTTTACGCCTTCCTGGTTGTAATCCTACAGTTTGTTTGTACGTACTATAATCAGTCCGATGTGCTATACCTAACAGTTACATGCGGCAAATCAACTCGTGGTTGGATGGTTACTATACCTAACAGTTACATGCGGCAAATCAACTCGTGGTTGGATGGTTAGAGAAATAATGGTATCCTAGTCCACTAGGGTGCAAGTCCCGGTGCTCGCACTATTTCTAAATTTATTTTAAGATTTTCGACGATGCGTTTTCAGTGGAAGAAGACATTCCCGTCGACGACGAGGCGCCTACGGTGACTTATTAAATCTCAAGATAATATGTCGGCTCAGTCTATCAAAGGTGCTCATAGGGGTAGGGTATGCGTGTGTGCGTTCATAGAGGTGAGTGTATGTGCGTATGTATGAACGCTTGCGTCTGTACTATATTAAAAAACAATCACATGTGATTTTCTCAAAACCTTCACACGCCTAGTTCTGTTATTGGGGTTTCCTTTCCCAAAGGAACTAAACTAGGCAGGGATTTAGTGTATTCCTTTGTGTCGCTCAGATCCTAATCTTTACTAGGAGACTGCCCGTGCGTTGCCACGGGCCAACAAATGTTCAACCACAACACAAACTCAAGTATCTCCCCCCTATTCCAATATAAATTATCCTCTCAATCTATTGCCCCTTCTCAGCATGTGGCTTCTATGTCGGTGTTTTGTTGTCTCACTCTACTACATGCGCAACATGGAACACCACCAACAAATGATGAGATATATATAATGCACCTCACCTTAGTACAAATACTAAGAAAAGGGGGCATATGGACATGAAAACATTCTTCCCACCAGTTGTTCATTCACAAACCAACTACGAATAATGCTCTATTTGTCTCCGAGTTCTTTCATCTCCACCTAAGATGTGTCTCTATCACTTTACCTCACTGGGACTTCTTTTCCTAAGGACCTCAAATATACATACAACAATCACACAACAAAATCGCATCGTTGTCATTCCATATCTTCTTCCACAAGCCCTTCCACTCAAACTCTTTTGGCCATTTCTGCTCCGTCTTCATCCTATTCCAAATATGCCTATGTTACCATCCAGGTCCAAATACACCCATTTTTTTTCTCCAAGTCTATCAATTTGTCTTATCAAGTTTGTACTTTCAGCCTCGGAATTTTCATTGATCGGAATGAGGAGGGTTCTGAAAGTTCACTTCTCTGAAAGAGAACACAACACATATTGATACAGATTCATGATGAACAAGACTCAGTGTTATTTATAACGATGAATACCAACACAAGGTAAGTTATTCAATGGAGTAGCTACATTGTTGTGTTTGTCAAAAAAAGGGTCGAAGAGCATCTCAAAAGCGTACTACTGATGTTTCAAACTCCAGAAAACAAGAACTTCTTCCTACAATATTGATGCAGTATGAGCATCGAAACATATGTCAAACAAGCCTCCTTTCAGATATGTTTTCAGAAAGAAAGCAAGTGACTGATTACTGTTTTTATTGATCCTTCCAACTCCGGACCACAAGAACTTCCTAGTATGTTGAAGCACTTGCTAATTGCTGAAATATGGGCATCGAAACATAAACAAAGGACAAATAAAAATGCAGAGTAAAGGCAAAGTATATACATCATACATGCGTGCCATCTAATGATCTGGTACATGGATTGAGAGACCATTCGAGGAAACTGGAAGCAAGATGAGTATGCCGTCTAAACTATGATAAATGATTTGGGCAATAATAAATGGAATAAGAATGCAATCTTACTTTGCATTGATCCCATTCATGTGACTGAAATAAGAAGTAGATGGGAAATTGATTTTGTGGCAGTAGCATATGCGCACCAATGGTTCCTTGCATCCAAATGCACCCAGAAATAATTATAGGAAATTAGCATGAATATATCAGAACCAAATTTATGTACATATAGTTATAGTGCTGCCACAAGCAAGGTCCATCTACGTACAGTAGTCCATTATGATTCTCCCCAACCTTGAAATTTGGTATCATGTTGACTAATCATTGGGTGGAAGCATGCCACGAAGTTTTGAACTTGATGTTTTTGACACGTACATGTACCATGGTGCCCTGCAACATCAAAAAGTGATACTCCCTCTTATCCATATTACTTTTCGCTCAAACGGGTGTATCTAGGCGCATTTCAATGCTAGATACATCTGTTCGCGATATTTTTCACTATGGTCCATGGTGCATCTTCAAAAAGACAAAAAAAGTGTTGCAGTTTATCCTATTTCCTCGAGAAAGACTTGCTGCAGAATTATTAGAATTTTATATACAAATCAAAAGTAACATCAGAACATGTTCTTAAACCAAATAAAGGAGATATTTTAACTGCAAATTACCTCTTAGTGCAAGTACTTTTTCTGCAAATTCCAAAGCTTCATGCCTTATGCTGACGTGAGTTAACTCTACCACAGTTTGTTGCTGCAGATGGAAGTATTGTTGGAGTTTTGCACCCAGCATCTGCAATGTCATAATTCGATTTAGGGTGAGAAGTCAAAATCTCATGAAGGTAGTACAAGGGAAAATCACTTTCTAGACACAGGTCTGGCCAAACCACATTGTAAAAAATGCACACCCTGACCCTACACTGGCTTTATAATTGAAATACAAAACTTCCCCCAAAAATGTACAAACAATTTTTTCAGTCAAACAAAGATGTAATTTCTCATAAGAATATACTTGTAATCTACAGTAGCTCAGGTTGGAGGAGGGGCGGGATGCGGCTGCCCACCAAACACCAAAGCAAGAGCCAACTTTTCTAGTGGCCATCGCGACTGCCCGCCTCAGGTGAAAAAAGGGTGAACCCATAAGTGTGATTTCAAAGGTGGATACCTGATGTCCAGCTCAAGGATAAAACTTAAAACTGAGAAATCTGCCGAAGTATACATTTCCCAATAGACCTAAGGGATCAGGGATCAATGAATGTAACCAAACATGGTAGGAAATACAAATGCAAGTAATGTTCCACATATCTACTGGTAAAAACTATAGACGGATGCATCAGATCCTCTCATGATTTTTAGTCTGGCATTTAGTAATAATTTGGGGAGAGATTCATGAGAGATCTACACCATAATAATTTGGTCCCACCTGATCAACGGCTCCTAATTACTGATTAACCTGGGGATTTCTAGGGAGTGTGTAATTAGTATAGGTATAGATAGATATAGATAGATAGATAGATATAGATAGATAGATAGATGAGTTCAAAGGAAAGATACAAATCGGTTGCTAAATGAATTCCAATTTGTTGAACATTATTTATGAGAACCTAGGCTTTCGCCTGGAGACAACCACCAAACACCAATGTGAGGGGAAAGATGCTGACACACCTCGACGATGCCTCCAAGGAGTGGAACGGCACCCACAGGCGTCGTCGCCACCGGCACAGACCTAAGCTGCACATGACTTTCATCCATAGCACTACACATCTCTAGCTCCGTACACCAGAATGGGGGCAACGCCGTCTAAGTTGGAACACATTACCACCGCCACAACACCTTTTCATAATGGCCGGAGTACCGTGGTAACTACACAAGAGAGAGCACAAGCCATCCTCCATCTCCGGTCGCACAAACACACTCAATATAAATTTTCAAATAAAGCATGCCTCATCTTCAGTCGCACAAACACATTCGATATATAATCCTTTTATCAAGTTAAGACATCTATATCTTGCAAATAAAGCATGTCCCATTAATATAATTTCTCATAAGTTGATAAAAGGAGAAGCATACACATAGAAAATAATTTGACTATTTGCGTGAAACAATTCTAACACAAACACACCCACATGGTAGAAAGGATTTTGTGGATGCCATCATATGAACAGGCAGATCTAAAAGTATTAAATATTCCATGGCAATGCTATGTACTTTTCTGTCTAATCTATTTTGCAATATCATAACACAAGTCATTACAAACAACACTTGCCTTGTCCCCTCAGGTATTCTCGAGGTTTTAGCGTAATGTCAATTGAGCTTTGTTCAACAAAAGTACTATTGAACTGGCTAAGAACTTATATTTTACCTAAGTGCTACTGCGATCTATACATCAAAGCATAATCAGCCTACAGATATTCCTACATCAAAAAATTTATTTCTTCTTTGAGATACTCACTCGGTCCCATAATATAGGATTTGGTGCTACTTGCAAGATGCCCTCTTGCGCCGATTTCACTCGCTGCATCTTGCATACGTGCAGTACCATGTCATTGTCAAGGAAAGCACGCTGCCATTGGTAGAGCTCCTGCAGGTTAAAAGGAACCTCCTTCTCTTGGTACCAGCAGAACCCACAGGTCAAAGGGTCCACCCCGTTGTTCGGGGTGCTCAAACCTGTAAGCATGTCAACTGCAAAACCTTCTGATCTGCGAAAAAGGAATGGATAATTTGTCAAGGGTTTTACATCGATAAAACAATATTGTGCATTAGAAATATTGTGCATTATATAGATAGATGCGACGCAGCCTGAACCAAGCTTACAAATATCATGCCTTAAATAGATGAATGCAGTGGAACGCACACATAGTTTAATATTAATATATCCTGCAAGAGATGTGTAATATACATGTTCAGGACTTTAAATTTATGGGTAGAAGTAAACAAATATAGTCTGTCCAACGACGACCATCATGTATGTCTTTTATGGGCAAATTATCGCATGATAAATGGATTGGAAGGAGAAAATGAAAAACCCTAGCTCGAATCTGTACCTAAGTGATATATTCTTCTCAGGCTTCTCAACTACGGCACTTCTGTGCACATAAAAATAATTGCAGATCCATCAACAACAAAATTAATTCCACATTGGTCAGAATCAGTTCAGATCTCACCTAATACAAACACATGCCCTCTTCATGAGACCCTGAACCTGCCCTTAGAGTTCAAATAAATGTACCATTTGATAGCAGACCAATATTTTGTTTTTGCTTTATACATGACTTGCTCACTGCTCATAGTATAAAGCTAACTCGGTTGTAAAGGGAACTGGAAAAACCACTCAAAAAAGTTAGAGAGCCCCAAAAAACTTCTGGACTGAAGTATAACTACTGAAATGGAGCGCGCACCTGCCGTCGAGATGCAACCGCTCAGGCACTCGATCTCAGAAAACGAATCCAGGGAATATGAAAGGTCTGCTGGTCTGCAATTGAGATGCAAAGAATCATGATTTATATTCAGGAGACCAAACATCGTAATAATCTAAATTTTCAGCTCGAGAACACAAACACTCGCAGCAATCTCGAAGGCACAAATTTGCCAATAATAGAACCAGATATAGATAGAAAGAACATCTTCACTCCCACTTAATCCAAGCAATTGACACCAAAAAGTCTCCAACTTTCCTTTGGTTCCAGTCAATCACAACTTCAGAAACAACCTTCAATAATCTACATTCAAGAGGTCAACTAAATTAAAAATATTGTAAGTAACAAGCATTTAGGCTGGTGATATTGTTATAAACGTGTTGTCGAAGATTTGTAGAAACAAACTAAACGAGCTCTATCTTCTTTTCACTGTTTTTTTCTTCTAAGGATAGAAAAATAGAAATACCTCTGTTGGACCGCTCAAGTAGTAAATGGGATCATTGCCCTTGCCTACACATGGGCCATGGCTCCAAATTCATAAGTCATGATCATTTGCATTCAGAGACTACCTTCAGAAGGATCTTGTTTGTGTTAGTGCTTCAGTATTGTCTGCGGCAAATGATTAATAAGTTTGTTTTCGCACATGTGCGCATAGCAGATAGCTGCGGTTGATATGTTTGTTGTGTATCTTGGCTGATTTTCCTGAATTCAGGCGTGAGGAACGAAACATTAGAATCAGGAGTACAAAACCTTGTCTAGCATATATATTACACAACTACTATCTAACATCACAAACTGGCCTGCACTGGGGTAATAGGAAATGATCATATGACGAAGAATTAAACATAAAAGAAAATATTTTTGGAGAAGGAAGAACATGTCAGGAGGATCTGGTGAACCTGCTACACATACTCATGTGGACTTACGGTTCCGGTGAAGTGGAGCTGATGGAAGAGGGGATCACGAGCAGCGGCGGGATGGTCGGCGCTAGAGCTCATGGCGAAGTGGACCCGTGGCGCGGCGGCGGGGGAAGGGGTCGTTGGCGCGGGGAGCGACCGCGGTGGGACGTGGGGGCGGCGGCCGCGGATGGAGGTGGGGCGGCAGCCACGGCTGGAGCTGGGGCAGCGGCCGCGGCGGGAGGTGGCGGGGGCGGGGGCGACGGGCGGTGGCGCACCGCGAGACGGGTTAGCGTTTGATAGGCTGAAACACCAACACCATGATTTTCAGACCCTGCCAACTCTGTAATTCTATAAGATCCAATACCTACTAGATTGTTCCAGAGCACCAATGTCCACGTCAATATCATATATTATCCACTGAAATGTCTGAATTAATATCATATGCAAAAACATTATAGCAATGTGCTCTCCTTTACCCATATTGTGTACCACATAACATTATGAACATTAGCGGAGGATTAGCCTGCAGCTATTTTAGATCGTGCACCAAAAAAAAAGATCGTGCACCAAATAGTTATAGTTTTCCTAAATCATGGAGAAGAACAAGGTTGAAATTCGCAAGAGTCGTATAGAAATCTCTGCAATCAATATCATACCTGATCCATGTACGGTAACCTCTAAATAAGCAACATAAGTCCACAGTCCATAAGTATGTAGGCTACGCTCCAATTTGATGTATCATGCAATTTTGCAATACTCGGATAATTTTGTAAAGCATACATATACTGCATTGGAGGGCTATAAACTTCAGTAATCTGAAAATATGTAGACCACAGCTGAGATCGTAACTTAGTGACACAACACATGGTATGATAGCTAAAGGAGAGGCTATCAATTGTCATTTTTTTGCACTGATGTGCCAGTAGAAAATCACCATTGATTCGATTTGATGTGTGAAGTCACCTGTCGACTCGGCTTGCCATTGATTCTGCGCCTGCTCCCTGGTTTCCTGAAATAAAATTTCCCAGCGTCGGATCAATTCAAAGAAAAGGCAGATAGAAAAACTGACAGAGAGAAGAGCCCATCTGAATGTGATCACTTACCTTGTCGAGAGCATTGAGCTTCCCTGGCACCAGCACGGGAGAGGCCGACAAGGAGGGCCTCCTCTTGGGGGAGGCGGCTGTGCTGCCGACGCCGGCCGTCGGAGACCAGCAAGGAGGGCTCCTTCTCCCTGGGCCTCCTGCTCATCGTGCGTGAGCCGTGCAGCTCATCGAGCTCTTCTCCTGCACATACACTTTAAGCTTCAGTTCAAATCAGCTTCAGAAGCTGCAAGACAGAACATGTTCAGTTCAGGTGTGCAGAGTACATACAGGTGGAACCGGCCCTTTGGGATCTTGTTCTGTGGAGGAGGAGGAGGTGGGTCGCCCTATCGGCGACGAAGTTCCAGCCGCGTGTCACCAGCCTGGGCATGATGGTGGTGCTCTTCTTGACCGACGTCGAGCTCCGCGCTAGCGAGGGCCGCTCCTTGACGGGCGTCCTCTCCTCGAAGTTGAGCACGATGGGCCTGACAACCTTGGGTGATAAGAGCACCCCGGCATCGCCGGCGCCGCTATGCTTCTCGGCCCCAGGAGCCCCTCCGTGGCACGGCGAACTTCTTGGCAAGCTCGGGCGTGCCGACAACGAGCGGGTGGTGCCTCGGGATGGGCGTGGCGCCGACCACGACGGGGACGGGGGGAATCCGGGTCGAGGCGGCGACTCCGCTTCTGGACGGTTGGTGTCGTCGCGGAGAAGCGGCCGTGCACGGCCGGCGGCGGAGATGTATGGACGCAACGTCCTGTCCCTCATCTCTTCCCTCGTGTAGCGGCTAGGGTTTGCGGAGGGAGGGTGTGCGTTGCCTCGGTCGTGGGTTTTTTTCGTTGGTTTGGTTTTCTTTCGTAGGCTTTTTTTCGACCTCGCTCGCAGGCATAGCTAGACGTTAAAAGCGGGAGGTGGGAGGAAGGACAAAAAAAACCGTCTCTCTAAGCGGGAGGTGGGAGGAAGTACCAAAAAAGTACCAAAAAAGACCGGGTGAGGTGGGACGAAAATAAAACCCGAAACGCGACCTACCAACTGAGACATTAGGAGTAGAGACTCCTAAAGAAGAGTACGTTGTCATTTCGTCTCGTTAGCCTCCCCTGTCAAACAATACCAACCCCCACCGAACGATACCATTCCCACGATTTTTTCATCTCCGCCGCTAAAACGATGGGCAAATAACCAGGGGAAGAAACACCACCAAAAAATCCATCAATCCCTACTCCTAAAGGGGAAATAATTGATGCGGAGGGATCCACTCAATCCCTCCTTAGAGTGGTTACCTTTGGAAACAAATCCCAAAGAACAGAACATGGCCTCAAGGTTTAAGGAAATCGCCGGATGAGATTAGGTATAGCACATCCATCGATTATAAAACTCTAGGATCACAGCAAAGATGGTGTAAACCAGATAGCTTTTGGCCACTCGAGCCAATCTGAATCTGGAATGTCTCGTCTGTCGCACTCCCGGAAGACACTGGACTTCACGTTGAACTCCCAAATTTCTGGAGGCAGCCACTCCACAGACTCTCCGTTAATGTAGTCAGATCCTGGCATGATGCATGTGAAGTAGACGCAGTTGGGCCTTATCCACATCGATGGTGCGGACGCTACAGAGGCCGGCACCGCCAGCGAGTGGCTGCGGCTGCCGATGAGGAAGGCTCAGCCACTCAAGTGTCGCGCCTTCCTCCAGCGTCGGGTCCGCGAGCTGCCTGGATGGTAGCTCTGAACATGCATTCGCATGGGCCGGGTTCGAGTATCGAAAGGTAGACCGGGGCCGTCGCTCCACACCACGTGCAACACGCCGTCTTGGGTGAACACCATATGCTTCCCATAGCGGCGATGGTCGGGACCAAGCTGAGGGCGGCACTTGACGAACGGCACCGGCGTGACGGGGGAAGGCGCGGCGGCATCGAGGGTCCATATCTGCCCGCACAGTGTCATGTAGTAAAACTTGTCGTCATGATACACGATGTCAAGGTCTGTATTGCTGGCGCCATAGAGCTCGCCGCCGACCCGTCTGTGGCGGCCCGCAGCATCAGGCCAATCCAGCCACTGCCAGTGGTTTTGGCCGGCTTTGGTGAACGCCAGGCCAAGGCCGTATCGGCAAAGGACGACAACCGCGTGGTTCTAGGCGGTTGGGTTGGCGGAGAAGGCCGCCTTCTGGATCAACTTATCCTGCATGCTGCAAGTGGGCCTTTCTGACGGCGGTGCACCCGCGTAGAAGTATTTCGCCAAGCCGTCGGAATTGATGCCGAAGGGACTAGGATAGAGGAATTGGTCTCGCCGGAGCGGCGGAAGGCGGACCTGCGCGTGCGTCAGGGGGTTCAGCAGCGTGACGCTCATGTTAGGGTCGAGGAGGGCGAGCCAGCCGGCGCTGGAGCCGATGCAGCGCGAACCCGGAAGTGCCCAGCGGGTGCAGCTGCGCGTCGGGAGGGCGACAAATGTGAAGTAGTCCATCCAGGTGGCGTACCCGCCGTCGGGAATCACCAGCCACGGCGGCTGCATCGCGGGGAGAGCCGCGCGCCAGGACCGGCACACGCCGGGGAACCATCGAAAGTCTCTTTTACCGGTGGCGGGATGTATCGCCACAGCATCGACCACACACTGCCTTTATGATCTGTGTAGTTCTTGTCCTACTCCATATGTATAGCTATGTATTGTCCAACCTCCATCTTCGTATCTCAGCACTTAAGTCAAATCTGTGGTCCCCTCTATCCCATCCCCGCATGCATGACACATATTATCTCTCCTCCCCAGCATGCATGACACGGGCACAATCGCTCTCATCTCTCCCTCACTAAATTCATGTCCTTTTATTTCTCTTTAGATAATTTCAATCATTCATAACTTTTAAGCTAAAAAATTGATTATTAAACCTTTTTATATATTTGAATTCCTAGCGACGAGACTTTCGAACAAGACCAATTTTCACTGCATTTAAACTAGTTTCAATTTTACTGTTTCAAACAAATTTATGTTGTCAGAACTATGTTAAAAATCCGTGTATTGAAATAAGTGAAATTATTTTAGAATTCAGTGAAATCCAGTTTTGAAACGAGCGGAATTATTAAAAATGATACTTATTTTGAAATAAGTGAAATAACCTTTCTATAATAAGTGAAATTATTTTCTTGAAATGAGTGAAACTTGTTATTTCAAAGTTTTGAAACTAGTTATTTGATACTCCCTCCGTCCGAAAATACTTGTCATCAAAATAAATAAAAGGGAATGTATCTAGATGTATATTAGTTCTAGATACATCCTTTTCTATCCATTTTAATGACAACTATTTTTGGACGGAGGGAGTACAAGTGAAATATGTGTTTTAAAATGAACAAACTCACTTTTCCAAAATATGCTATTTTCTTGAGTGAAATCTGTATTTTGAAATGAGTAAAACTTGTTTTCTTAATTGTGTGAAATTATTTTTTCTAAATTGAGTGAAATCGGTTATTTCAAATAAGTGAAATCAGTTTATTTAAGATACGTGAACCAACTGTTTTTGTAATGAGTGAAACCTTTTTTTAACTCATGAAAAATAAATTTCTCAAAGGAGTGAAATGTGCCTTTTCAAGTTAGTGAAACACTTTTTTGAAATAATTGAAATACATTTTTTAATTAAGTGAAATAGGTTTTTCAAATTGAGTGAAACCTATTTTATGAACTAACTGAAATCATTGTTGAATGATTGAAATCGTTTCTTGAAATGAGTGAAATATAATTTCTGAAAAGAGCAAAATCTGTTTTATGAAGTGAGCGAATTTGTTTTTTAAATTGAGTGAAATTGGTTTCTTTAAAGAACTGCAATGAGTTATTCAAAACGAGTGAAATCAAATGAGTGAAGTTAGTTTGTAAGTTTTGTATTCCAATTTGTGAATTTTTTTGAAACCATAGATAACACTTATATGAAATAGTGAAACTTTTAAATGTTTTATGAAACTGATTTCACAGATAATTGAAATATATACAAAAAATGTAGTTCAAATATATCCAAAATTGATCTTGTTCTGAAGGTCTTCACACCACGAGTTCAAATATATAAAATGTTTTAATAATGAACTTTTGGTTCAAAAGATATGAACCGTTATAATCTGAGAATGAAAATAAAATGCATTTTGAGTTTATGTAGAGATAGAATATTTTAACATGCATGCAATGATGCAACGCTGTGCTTGGCTTGACACATTCTCTCTCGTGACAAAAGTTGAAAAGATATGCAAAGGGCCCACATGTATACTCTTGTATTCCATTAACTTGTTTTATACCGCAAATAGCTGCACGAATCCCTAAAATTGCATGGATGGTCGATTCTCCATCGGTACATCCCGCCACCGGTAAAAAAACTTATTCGGCGGAACCATATGCAGCAGGGCACGTCCAGGAGTTCGCCGATGCTCCTCAAGAGATCATTAGGAAGACCATCCCAGTCGGGGAAAGTCGACGACGTCCTTGCCTCCTCCATCGCGCGATCCGTCGTCGAATCAAAAAGCATATATCAAGTAGTACTAGTACGTACTGATGACTTTATGAGCTCGCGTACGTAGGAGGAAACCTGCTTAATTACGCGCGTATATGTGGTGGGTTCCTAGAAAAGCTACGAGATCGTTTCGTAGGCGGGGAACCAACTACAGTACAACCGGGAGTCCGATTAATTCGAACAAAGTTAAATTGTACTCCCTCCGTCGCACAATATAACATCGTAACGGGGTGCGGCGAATCTGCACCCGGGCTCAGCTGCACCCGCGCTCACGAAAAAATCAAAAAAAATACTAGAAAAAATCAAAAAATTTCAAAAAAAATTTATGTGATAGATAATTTGATGCGTGAGGTTCACTCCAAATTTCAACTCATTTGAACATTTGAGGAGCTCTGGGTAAAAAAGACAAAATCAGGATCTGTAAAACAGTTTACTGTTCAGGAACTGTTTTAACCCGATTTGTCTTTTTTACAGAACTGCTCAGATGTTCAAACGAGTTGAAATTTGGAGCGGGCCTCACGCATCAAATTATCTACCACACAAATTTTTTTTGAAATTTTTCTAGTATTTTTTTTTGATTTTTTTTCTGAGCGGGTGCAGCTGAGCCCGTGCTTAGATGCAGATTTTCCATCGTAACGATCTTATATTTATATTTTGAAGGGAGTAGTAATAATGGAATAAATACGAGCAATGTTACACTTACGAACGAGCTAAAGCATATTTTTTATAATAATTAGCAGATCCTGTAAACCGGGCCATTGAAAAAGATAACCATTTTTCAATGGCCCGGTTTACGTGGGCGAATTTTTCAGCCGAATAGATACCGGAAAATCGATCATTCCGCAATTTTTTTGGGATCCTGCAAAGCCCGGGTCATTTTCGTCATACCTACGGGAACCGTCCCTGTTTTTGCCGGATCCCCTTTCCTTGGCGTGAACCAACTTCCGCCCGCTTCCCTTTCCGCCTCCCACGCCGCCGCTGTCAATCTCGCCTCCGACCTCGCTGTCCGGCCTCGCAGTGGCGGAAACAGACCAGATGAAGTACTCGCAACCTCCAGATGGCCCATATCATGTGCTGGCGCAACCTCCAATGTCGCCGCTCCATCCGCCCGCGCCTCCGTCGACCGTGCACGCCGGTGCCGCCGCTAAACCTTCCGCCACTGGCGGCAAGAGGAAGCGGCAGGGCAATCACATCGTTCAAGAGGGCGCAACCGGCGCGGCACAACCTCCTTCCGGCCCCCGCTCCGGTTCCTCCCGTCGCGACCGCCGGCGGGAGAAAGAAGACTGCCTCCACCGGCTCGACTAGTGCACGGGCGAAGCCCCCGAGGAAGAAGGTACTCGCAGCATGAGGCCAGGCTCCTTCTCCACCTCCGGCCGGCCACGACCTCCCTTATCACCGCCACTCCACCGTTCACATCTGTCACGTGTTCGATGAAACGTCCTGCAGGTAAAAAAACTCATTTTGCTTGATTGTGCATTTGTTCATGTTTTTTGTTTGATCACACATTTGAAAGGCTAAACTTGCTACCTCGTATGTTGCGCATGAATTTGGATGTGATGAACTAGTATGATGATGAACTAGACAACTAGTGATGTAGAGGTATATATAAATTTTGTATATTCATATGCAAGCTGCAAGCACTTGTCAATATTTGTCCGATGATTTTATTTGTAGTACCGCAAGGCCTCCAGCGCGGAACAGATCCAATAAACTCGTCCCGCAAATATTTTGCGGGACGGCTTTAGAGGATCTGTTCCGTCGGCAGTACCGCAAAAAATATTACAGGCCGCCTGTAGACGATTTTTTACGGGACGGGGATATACCGGATCTGCTAAAGATGCTAAGAGGGCGAACTATACCTGCAGGGAAGGAACAACGGGCGTGGAGGGAGGCCAGAAGCGCGACAACCATCTTGTGTGGTTGCTCACCTTGGGGAAGCCTATTCTACCAGTAGCGCCGCCAAATCGTGGTGGGCTCCGCTTCTTGAGTTCATGGTCAGGGGAGTGGACGCGTGCACGTTCCCATGATGCTAATCCAGATCTCCGGGATGTTGGTGGTTTGCCCTCATCGTCGTTCACTTCACCTTCGCCAGCACGCTGCAATAACCATCCGACCGGCTTCAACTTATGTGCTCAGTTACTTCTTCTTCCATCGTTTCTTCTTATGTCTTATGTCTTTTTTCTTTCTTCTTCTTCTTTTTTCTATTTTTGTTTTCTTTTTCCTTTTTTATTCGGAATGGTTTTTCTGTTTTTTGTTCTTTTTTTTCTTTTTATTGAATTGAATGAACTTTTTTTAAAATTGATGAACTTTATTCAAAATCGATGAACTTTTATCAAAATCAATGGTTTTTTTCCCAAAATCGATGAACTATTTTTGAAATTGGTGAACTGTTTTGGAATCAAATGAACTTTTTTCAAAATCAACGAACTTTTTCCAAATTTGATGCACTTTTTAAAAATATGACCTTTTTCAAATTCAATGAACTTTGTTTCAAATATGTGAACTTTTGTAAAAATTCATGTACATTTTTGAATTCACGCTTTTTTAACTTTTCTCTTTTTTCAAAATCAACGGTCGTCCGACCAGTGGTTGACCGGTCAACCATGTCCAGTTAGGAGCGAAGCGACGTGACCGAGCCAGGAGGGAGCCAGGGAGCGCACGCGTTTTGGGTCAGGCCCAAGAGTGCGACTGTGTGGGCACTAGAACCCCTAATTGGTGCCCAAAGCGCTGACTACAAGCTCTGTGGATGGAGGCCATGTGAAGGAACATGCGGACTCGCTGACTGCTTCTGGGTAAGATGGCCTTCGGGCTGGAAGGCCCAATCAAGCACATCGCTCTGTTTTTTTCTTCGGGAGTAGCGCCCACTTAGGACAGACCGCAAACATGACACCGAGGGCAGATCTGACGGTTAGAGACCACCCAGACGCGAAATCGAGACGCTAACAGGAGTGGTAGCGTGAGAGGGCTGGGATTAGGCTCGGTTCTGTTGTCCTATATACCTTACTTTTTTATTTTTCGCCAATAAAGGAAGGAGTGCTACTGCCCATTCGTCATCCTTTTTGAAGAAAACCCCTTGCTGTTTTCCAAAATCAACCCGCGATTTGACTTGAAGTCGGAACAGGAAATGGTTTGCTATTTGCAGAAAACCCCCCAATTTATTGATTAATCGACCCATAGTCCATGGGCAGATTAAAATACTTTTAAAAATATTCATATCTTTTAAATCCTAACTCCAATATTGGCATTGTTATATATAAAAATTGATTAGAAAAATGTGTAGAATCTGAATATAACTTTGTTTACATGTTAGACATTCTTAAAATGCTATAGGTGATTCCATAGTTCTTCAACCATAGCAATTGTGTTGCACAACTTGCGGTTGCAATATATTCGGCTTCAACAGTGGAAAGGGAGACGCAATTTTAATTCTTCTAGGACCAACTTACCAAGGAGTGTCTAAGAACTTGACATGCATAGAAGGTTGACTTTCAACCCACCCTGTCTCTGGCCCAGTCCGCATTTGTGTACCCAATGAGATCAAACTTGGCATCCTTGGGGTACCATAGGCCCAACGTTGGGGTGTGAACAAGGTATCTGAGAATATGCTTAACCGCTGTATGATGACTTTCCCTAGGGGAAGCTTGAAATCAAGCACACATGGCTACACTTAACATGATGTTAGGTCTAGATGCATAAAGATAAAGCAAGGAACCAATCATAGAGTGGTAAAGAGATGGGTCAAATGAAATACCATTGGTGTCTTCATTAAGTACAATTTTGGTTGGTATGGACGTCTTACATGGCTTTTCATCGGTCATCCCAAACTTCTCAAGTAGGTCCTTGGTGTACTTGGTCTGAGACAAGAAGATTCCTTCTTGAAATTGTTGAATTTGAAACCCAAGAAAGAACTTCAAGTCCGCTTTGAGTGACATCTCAACATTCTTGGTCATAGAGGCCTTACATCCACATCACCAATGCCAAGGATCTATGGGATAGAATTGTGATGACCAAGACCATAACCTCCTCCCTTCGACTTGCACAAAACGAAATCGCAAAAGGGGCAATGCAATAATTTTGTATGGAGAAGGGTGAGAATCCCAAGCATCTTCTCAAGCGCTTGATGAATCGTGCTGCCAACATTGAGTCCTATGATTGTGACAAAAGTCAAGATTGATTCAACTTGACTAAGCAATTTCTAGTGGAGAAATTGCTAAATGCACTTGCTCCTTATCATCACCAAATAGTGTGGGAAATAAGAAGAGAGCATGAGTTCAAGGACATGTCTCTCGATTATAATACAAACTCTAGGATCACATCAAGGAAGGTGTAAACCAGATAGCTTTTGGCCAATCGAGCCAATCTGAATTTGGGATGTCTCGTCTGTCGCACTCCCTGAAGACACCGGTCTTGATGTTGTACTCCCAAATTTCTGAAGGTAGCGCCTCCATAGACTCTCCATTAATATAGTCGGATCCTGGCATAATGCAGGTGAAGTAGACACAGTTGGGCCTTATCCATGTCGGCGGTGCGGACGCCACAGAGGCCGGCACCGCTAGGGAGTGGCCGCGGCTGCCGATGAGGAAGGCTCGGCCATTCAAGTGACGTGCCTTCCTCCAGCGCCGGGCCCGGGAGCTGCCTGGATGGTAGCTCTGAACATGCATTCGCATTGGCCGGGCTCGTGTATCCAATGGCAGACCGGGGCCGTTGAGGGAGTCCTGGATTAGGGGGTGTTCGGATGGCCGGACTATACCTTCAGCCGGACTCCTGGACTATGAAGACACAAGATTGAAGACTTCCTCCCGTGTCCGGATGGGACTTTCCTTGGCGTGGAAGGCAAGCTAGGCGAAGCGGATATTCAGATCTCCTGCCATTGTAACCGACTTTGTGTAACCCTAACCCTCTTCGGTGTCTATATAAACCGGAGGGTTTTAGTCCGTAGGACAACTCCAACATACGACAACCATACCATAGGCTAGCTTCTAGGGTTTAGCCTCCTTGATCTCGTGGTAGATCTACTCTTGTACTACCCATATCATCAATATTAGTCAAGCAGGACGTAGGGTTTTACCTCCATCAAGAGGGCCCGAACCCGGGTAAAACATTGTGTTCCCTTGTCTCCAGTTACCATCCGCCTAGACGCACAGTTCGGGACCCGCTACCCGAGATCCGCCGGTTTTGACACCGACATTGGTGCTTTCATTGAGAGTTCCTCTGTGTCGTCGTTTTTAGGACCGATGGCTCTTTTGATCATCAACAACGATGTAGTCCAGGGTGAGACTTTTCTCCCCGGACAGATCTTCGTCTTCGGCGGCTTCGCACTGCGGGCCAATTCGCTTGGCCATCTGGAGCAGATCGGAAGCTACGCCCCTGGCCATTAGGTCAGGTTTGGAAGTTTGAACTACACGGCTGACATCCGCGGGGACTTGATCTTTGACGGATTCGAGCCACAGCCAAGCGCGCCGCACCGTCTCGATGGGCATGATCTAGCTCTGGCGCCGAACAGTGTCCTGGAGGCCGCACGCGCATCGGTTCTGACCCTTAATTCGGAGCCTGCTACGTCGATCGAGGATGAGCGGTTGGACGCCACCTCGGGGGCTGCGATCTCAAAGGCGATCGAGCCGAACACCAGCCCCGCACTCTGCATGGCCCGTGACTCTGAGGAGCCGGATTCCGCTCCGGACTCCGAGCCCCCCGCGCCCCTGCCGATAGAATCCGATTGGGCGTCGATAATGGAGTTCACCGCCGCGGACATCTTTCAGCACTCGCCCTTCGGCGACATCCTGAATTCGCTAAAGGCTCTCTCTTTATCAGGAGAGTCCTGCCGGACTACGGTCATCAAGGTTGGGATACGGAGGATGAAGAAATTCAAAGCCCACCCACCACCCACTTCGTAGCCACTGTCGACGATTTCACCGACATGCTCGACTTCGACTCCGAAGACATCGACGGTATGGACGATGATGCAGGAGATGAACAAGAACCAGCACCTGTAGGGCGCTGGAAGGCCATCTCGTCATATGACATATATATGGTGGACACTCCAAAAGATGGAGAAGGCGATGGAACAGCGCGGGATGACACCTTTAAGAAACATCCCAAGCGCCAGCGTCAGCGGCGCCGCTCTAAATCCCGCCAAAGCAAAAACGGTGATTCCGGCACGAGAGATAATACTACTCCGGATAGCGCCGAAGAATACCCCCTCCAGCAAGACTTGGCACAGGAGGATGGAGAAGCCAGCCCTCATGAGAGAGCGGCAGACCGAGAGGTTGAGGATGACAATTATATGCCTCCCTCCGAAGACGAGGCAAGCCTCGACGACGACGAATTCGTCGTGCCATCAGATCCCGCCGAACAAGAGCGTTTTAAACGTAGGCTTTTAGCCACGGCAAGCAGCCTCAAGAAAAAGCAGCAACAGCTTAGAGCTGATCAAGATTTGCTAGCTGACAGATGGACTGAAGTCCTTGCGGCCGAAGAGTATGAACTTGAACGCCCCTCCAAGCGTTACCCAAAACGCGGGCTGCTACCCCGATTAGAGGAGGAAGCATCTACATCACCAGCGCATGACATGGCCGACCGGCCACCTCGTGGCCGTGACAGAGAGGCCTCTAGGCCCTCCACTCAAGCCATGCCCCGACGCCACTCAAAATACGCTAAGGCACGGGAGAACGCGCCAGACCTACAAGATATACTGGAGGACAAGGCAAGGCAAACAAGATCGATCTACGGATCGCGCGGGCGCCCCACGGCACGTGACGGTGATCGTCACTCCGGATACAATAAATCCGGCCGGGCCGAACACAATAGACAAAGCTCCTTTGAGCTGCGTCGTGATATAGCCCAGTACAGAGGCGCCGCACACCCACTATGCTTCACAGATGAAGTAATGGATCATAAAATCCATGAGGGCTTCAAACCCGTAAACATTGAATCATACGATAGCACAACAGATCCTGCGATATGGATCGAGGATTATCTCCTTCATATACACATGGCCCGCGGCGATGGTCTACACGCCATCAAATACCTCCCGCTCAAACTTAAGGGACCGGCCCGGCATTGGCTTAACAGCTTGCCAGCAGATTCAATCGGTTCTTGGGAGGACCTGGAAGCCGCATTCCTTGACAATTTCCAGGGTACCTATGTGCGACCACCAGACGCCGATATAATTCAGCAGCTAGAGGAATCGGCCAGGCAATTCTGGACGCGGTTCCTAACAAAGAAAAACCAAATAGTTGACTGTCCGGACGCAGAGGCCCTAGCGGCCTTCAAGCATAGTATCCGTGACGAGTGGCTCGCCCGGCACCTAGGACAGGAAAAGCCGAAATCTATGGCAGCCCTGACAACACTCATGACCCGCTTTTGCGCGGGAGAAGACAGCTGGCTAGCTCGCAGCAACAACTTAACCAAGAACCTTGGTAATTCGGATATCAAGGACAAAAGCGGCAAGTCGCGCCGGAACAAGCAGAAATGTCGTGTTAACAGCGACAACAACGAGGATACGACAGTTAATGCCGGATTCCGAGGCTACAAATCCGGTCAGCGAAAAAAGCCATTCAAAAGAAACACTCAGGGCCCGTCCAGTTTGGACCGAATACTCGACCGCTTGTGCCAGATACATAGCACCCCTGAAAGACCAGCCAATCACACCAATAGGGATTGTTGGGTGTTCAAGCAGGCAGGCAAGTTAAATGCTGAAAATAGAGACAAGGGGCTGCATAGCGACGACGAGGAAGAGCCCAGGCCGCCGAACAACTGTGGACAGAAGGGTTTTCCCCCACAAGTGCGGACGGTGAACATGATATACGCAACCCACATCCCCAAGAGGGAGCGGAAGCGTGCACTACGAGACGTATATGCGCTGGAGCCAGTCGCCCCAAAGTTCAACCCATGGTCCTCCTACCCGATCACTTTTGATCGAAGGGACCACCCCACTAGCATCCGTCATGGCGGATTTGCCGCATTGGTTCTAGACCCAATTATCGACGGATTTCATCTCGCAAGAGTCCTTATGGACGGCGGCAGCAGCCTGAACCTGCTTTACCAGGATACAGTGCGGAAAATGGGCATAGATCCCTCGAGGATTAAACCCACCAAAACGACCTTTAAAGGCGTCATACTAGGTGTAGAGGCCAACTGTACAGGCTCAGTCACACTTGAAGTGGTCTTCGGATCTCCGGATAACTTCCAATGCGAGGAGTTAATCTTCGACATAGCACCGTTCTGCAGTGGCTATCACGCACTGCTCGGACGAACCGCATTCGCAAAGTTCAATGCGGTACCGCATTATGCATACCTCAAGCTCAAAATGCCAGGCCCTCGAGGAGTAATCACGGTCAATGGAAACACCGAACGCTCTCTCCGAACGGAGGAGCATACGGCAGCGCTCGCAGCAGAAGTACAAAGCAGCCTCTCCAGGCAATTCTCCAGTTCGGCCTTCAAGAAGCCGGACACTGTCAAGCGCGCCCGGAGTAACCTACAACAAGACCGCCTAGCACGTTCCGAGAAGGCGTAGCAATGCGGCCCCAACCCCAGCCCTTGCAAAATAGCGAAACCAGCACTTCGCGTACATAACTACGCTCTCAAAGTACCATGGGCGCGGGGGAAGGGGCATCATCATGGCACACCCAAAACATGGCTTAAACCGTACTAGGGGCTGCCGAATTCTTTCTTTACTTTCTCTTACTTTCAGGACTCCATACTTCGGACGAACCTGTTCGGAAATTCAACCTCCGCACAAACGATGCAAGAACCAGGGAAGCAGGCAAGCCATGCCGCATTATGGAACTCCCAGGTGGTCTCTATTACGAGCAGTATAGCTGTTTTAAATACAATTCCGCGGCTCGCCCCTCGACAGGACATATTAAATAGTCCAATTTCTTTTGCTTATCGCACTATTTGTATCGTTCTGCTTAGATAGCAGCCTTCTTATAAATAATGCATAGCTTTTTGTCTATGTTTTGCATTATCCTCTTTTTCCATATATGTTTATTAATAACATGTTGCACCCGTACATTGTGGTACGGCAAAATACGCCAGGGGTTGCGGTACCCCTCAATATGGTGTGAGAAGTCCGAACACTTTCACAAGTGCGGCACCCCGAACTTATAGCACTATATGCATCGGCTCCCAATCATGATTTGGGTCAATAGTTGGGTTTGCCCGGCTCCTATGTTTTGGTGCCTTACGTTCCGCTATATCGGCTAAGGTAGCACTAGGAGAACTACTGCGATTGTGCCCCAGTTGAGCTGGGCTGAGCACCTCAGTAGAGAAAGCTAAAACTGACTGTCATGATAAGGCGAGAGACCGGTCGCTGTTCGAGAGGTTTTCCGGGTCCTTAAAGACCTATGCCGCTTAGAGCGAGGAACCGGATTTTTTCCGGGCAAGGCGTGGATAGCGCCCCGAACTCGGTCTTCCGAATACTGGGGGCTTCACCGAAATTTAAAATTATAGAGTTCTATGGCTAAGTGAGAGTGTTCAAGCATTATAGTCCGATTGCCTTGTTCGTTGTGCTGAGCGCCTCCCTCGAAGGACCCAAACATGGGAAAAAGAGCGCTCATGTTTATCCCGAACACCCCAGCACTAGTGGCATGGGGGCAGAAGCCGACGAATGGCCATCTCTCAATTTTTTGATAAATGGCCACACAGAAAGTAATATTTTAAATTCAACAAGCATTGCTTAGCGCATATGAACAAGTTTTCAGCGCATAGGATAAAACGAGCGAGTTCATTCAAAAATTACATCCTTGGTACATTCATCCGCCATAAGGTGGGCACCAGCAAGAACATCCTTGTAATAGTTCTCGGGCTTGCGATGCTCCTTCCCCGGCGGCGGCCCGTCCCTCACAAGCTTCTCACCGTCCAGCTTACCCCAGTGCACCTTTGCACGGGCAAGGGCCCTACAGGCACCTTCGATGCAGCCGGAGCGCTTGATGACCTCGAGCCATGGACAGGCCTCCACCAGCCGCCGCACCAGTCTGAAGTAGCTCCCAGGCAGGGCCTCTCCAGGCCACAGCCGAACTATGAAGCCTTTCATGGCCTGTTCGGCCGCCTTGTGGAGCTCGACCAGCTGCTTCAGCTGGTCGCTTAAGGGCACAGGGTGTCCGACCTCAGCATACTGATACCAGAACACCTTCTCCATCGAGCTGCCCTCTTCGGCTCGGTAGAATGCGGCGGCATCGTATACGCTGCGGGGAAGATCTGCGAACGCCCCTGGAGAGCTTCGGATTCGGGTAAGTAACAAGTAATTTACTTTTATATGTCTGCTTTGCATAAAGAATGCCTTACCCGCCGCTATCTTTTTCACCGCATCCAATTCCTGGAGGGACTTCTGGGCTTCGGCCTTGGCAGACTTTGCAATTTCAAGGGCCGCAGCAAGCTCGGACGCTCGCGTCTTCGAGTCCAGCTCCAAACTCTCATGTTTTTTCATGAGAGCCTGAAGCTCTTGCTGCACCTCGCCGACCTGGGCCTCAAAATTCTCTCATTCGGTGCGCTCTGTGGCCGCTCTCTTCTCGGCCTCGGACAGCGCCTGCTTGAGGGTCGCCACCTCAGTCGTGGCCCCTACAATAAGCAGTACAATCCTGTCATTTTTTGCAAATGCATCCTTTTTATACATATTTTTCTATAAGGTATCTCTTACCTTCTTTCTCCTCGAGCTGCCGCTTGGCAAAGCCGAGCTCTTGCTCGGTCCGCTCGAGACCCTACTTCAGGGTACCTACCTCCGCAGTCAGTGCGGCGGTAGCAAGCAGCGAAGCCTGCATACGCATATTGACTCATTCTTTATTAGACTCCTGCGAGATTATTTGATCCTCTATTCGGCTTTTCTTTCCGAACGCCAAATAGAGCATCAGGGGCTACTGTCTATGCGGTAATATTTTTACATATTTTTACTTACCTCGGAGCCTATTAGAAGGCTAGCACAAGCTTCAGTCAGCCCGCTCTTAGCGGACTGAACCTTCTGGATCACCGTACTCATAATAGTATGGTGCTCCTCGTCGATGGAGGCACCGTTAAGCACCTCCAGTAGATTGTCCGGTGCCCCCGGTTGGACGGGGGCTGCCGGCTCAGAAGGCTTGCTCCTCTTGGAAGGAGTTCGCCTACCACAGTCCGAAATTGTTGAACATTCCGGCGCGGTGTCCGGTTCAAAGCCGGGCTTGGAGCCCTGAGGGGTCTTTTCCCCTTTACTCCTGTAGTCCGGGAGGTCGCCTTGTGGCGCCTCCAAGACCACCTCCTCCCGGCTTGGAACCTGCTGGGACAACACTTCGGCGTCGTCCGTAGGGCGAGGGGACGTAGCCGTCGGAAGTGAATTCACATCCGACGAATCCAGGGAGCCGCTCGACGACTCGTCGAGCCCGGCCTTGGGCGGACTGCATAATTATGTTCGACATAAGGAAAGGCTATGCAGCAAAGGAAAGCTATGAGTCACTCTAGTATCCAAATACTTACGATCCCGCCGGGCGCCTGGCCCTTTGCGGCCACTCCTCCTCGCCCTTGTCGGCGTCGGTGGAGTAGTCCGGCGGAAGGGTTTTCCCCTTCTTGGACACTTCGGCCTCCCTTGTTGGGGCGGCCTTCCTCTTCTTCCCCCCCCCCCCCCCCCGCTGGAGGGGGAGAGGTTTCTTCTTCCTCCTCCTCGTTTTCACAGGAGGAGCACGTCTCGGATTCGTCGGACGAAGAATCCGACTCCTCCTAGCGCCGGGAACTCTTTTGAGTCCCCATGGCCCTCTTCTTGGCCTTCCTCTCCGGCACCACGTAAGGTGCCGGAGCCAGCAGCTTCGATAAACGAGCATCTACTGGGTCTTCGGGCAAAGGGGCCGGACAGTTGACCTGTCCGGAGTTCTCCTGCCACGCCTGTCAAAGGTGAGGGAGTTTAGATCCCGCATAGAGTCAAACTATGAGAAACAAATGTCCTGTAAAAGGTAAAGATAACTCACCGCACTAGCTGAACGCTGCATCCTGAATCCGCGATCCTCGGATGCGGATGCGGGAGCCTTGGCGCCTTTGAAAAGCACCTTCCACGCGTCTTCATACGTCGTATCGAAGAGCCTATTCAGGGTTTGGTGCTGCGTCGGGTCGAACTCCCACAGATTGAAGTCCCGTTGTTGACACGGGAGGATCCGGCGGACGAGCATAACCTGGACTATATTGACAAGCTTGAGTCGCTTGTTCACCAGGGACTGGATGCATGTTTGCAGTCCGGTCACCTCCTCCTCGTCGCCCCATGACAGGCCCGTCTCTTTCCAGGACGTGAGCCGCATAGGGGGTCCGGACCGGAACTCAGGGGTTGCGATCCATTCCGAATCGCGCGGCTCGGTGATGTAAAACCACCCTGATTGCCACCCCTTCAAGGTCTCCACAAAGGAGCCCTCGAGCCATAGGACGTTGGCCATCCTGCCCGCCATGGCGCCTCCGCACTCCGCTTGGCTGCCGGGCACCACCTTCGGCTTGACGTTGAAAGTCTTGAGCCAAAGGCCGAAATGGGGACGGATGCGGAGGAAGGCCTCGCACACGACGATAAACGCCGAGATGTTGAGGATGAAGTTTGGGGCCAGATCGTGGAAATCCAAGCCATAGTAGAACATGAGCCCCCGGACAAATGGGTGGAGAGGAAAGCCTAGTCCGCGGAGGAAGTGGGGAAGGAATATAACCCTCTCATGGGGCTCTGGGGTGGGGAGAAGCTGCCCCTTTTCAGGGAGCCAGTGCGCGATGTCTTTGGACAAGTATCCAACCTTCCTCAGCTTTTTGACATGGCCCTCCGTGATGGAGGAGACCATCCACTTGCCTCCCGCTCCGGACATTGCTGGAGAAGGTTGAGGTGGGAGGTGCGGGCTTGGGCGCTGGAGCTCGAGTGCGTGGAAGATGGATAGGCAAAGGAGGAAGAAGGCATAGGTAAAGAGGTGGATCCTTATCCCCTTATATGGGTGGATGCGTCTATGCGTCCCCACCAGCCTAGTAAAACTCGCTTGCCTCCCAAGCGCCGTGATAAATGGCGCGGTTGGGTTACCCATGTCCGTATTGATGAGAATCCCGTAAATAGGGGACACGATCTCTGCTTTGACAAGACGTGCCAAGGAAACCGCCTCGCAAAACGCGCTGAGGTTGAGAGGTGAAAACGATTCAAATAAAGGCTTGGCCGTAGTGTGATGTCACGCTACGGAATACGTCAGCAGATTAGATTTGTGTTAATTTTATTCTCTCTATGGCAATATGTGGAAACTTATTTTGCAGAGCCGGACACTACTCTTAGTGTTTACAATCTTTTATGAAGAACTTGGAGGAGGAACCCGCCTTGCAATGCCGAAGACAATCTGCGCGCCGGACTCGTCGTCATTGAAGCCTGGTTCAGGGGCTACTGAGGGAGTCCTGGATTAGGGGGTGTCCGAATGGCTGGACTATACCTTCAGCCGGACTCCTAGACTATGAAGATACAAGATTGAAGACTTCGTCCCGTGTTCGGATGGGACTTTCCTTGGCGTGGAAGGCAAGCTAGGCGATGCGGATATTCAGATCTCCTACCATTGTAACCGACTTTGTGTAACCCTAACCCTCTACGGTGTCTATATAAACCGGAGGGTTTTAGTCTGTAGGACAACTCCAACATACGACAATCATACCATAGGCTAGCTTCTAGGGTTTAGCCTCCTTGATCTCATGGTAGATCTACTCTCGTACTACCCATATCATCAATATTAATCAAGCAGGACGTAGGGTTTTACCTCCATCAAGAGGGCCCGAACCTGGGTAAAACATTGTGTTCCCTTGTCTCCTGTTACCATCCGCCTAGACGCACAGTTCGGGACCCCCTACCCGAGATCCGCCGGTTTTGACACCGACAGCCGTCGCTCCACACCACGTGCAGCATGCCGTCTTGGGTAAAGACGAGATGCTTCTCGTAGCGGCGGTGGTCGGGACCAAGCTGGGGGCGGGACTTGATGAACGCCACCGGCGTGATGGGGGCAGGCGTGGCCGCATCCGCATCGAGGGTCCATATTTGCCCGCATTGTGTCATGTAGTAAAACATGACGTCGTGGTACACGATGTCAAGGTCTGTATTGCTGCCGCCATAGAGCTCGCCGACGTCCGGTCCGTCGCGGATGGCAGTGTTAGGCCAGTCCAGCCACTACCAGGCGTTTAGGCCTGCTTTCATGAAGGCGAGGCCAAGCCCGTAGCGGCAAAGGACCGCAACCGCGTGGTCCTGGACAGTGGGGTTGGCGGAGAAGGCCACCTTCTGGATCAACTTATGCTGCACGCTGCAGATGTGTTTATCTGGTGGTGTGCCCACATGGAAGTATTCCGTCGAGCCATCGGAGTTAATGCCGAAGGGACTAGGATAGAGGAGTTGGTCTCGCTGGAGCGGCGGGAGGCAGACCTGCGCGCGCGTCAGTGATACGTCCATTTTGCATCATGTTTTTATATCGATATTTATTGCATCATGGGCTGTTATTACACATTATGTCACAATATTTATGCCTATTCTCTCTTATTTTACAATGTTTACATAAGGAGGGAGAATGCCGGCAGCTGGAATTCTGGGCTGGAAAAGGAGCAAATATTAGAGACCTATTCTACACAACTCCAAAAGTCCTGAAACTCCACAAAAGTTATTTTTGAAAATAATAAAAAATACTGAGCGGAAGAAATACGTCAGGGGGGCCTCCACCTGTCCATGAGGGTGGGGGCGCGCCCTACCCCCTGGGCGTGCCCCCCTGCCTCGTGGGCCCCCTGTTGGCCCTCCGGTGCCCATCTTCTACTATATGAAGTCTTTCGTCTGAAGAAAAATCAGAAGCAACCTTTCGGGATGAGACTCCGCCGCCACGAGGCGGAACCAATCTAGGGCTCCGGCAGAGCTGTTCTGTCGGGGAAACTTCCCTCCAGGAGGGGGAAATCATTGCCACCGTCATCACCAACGCTCCTCTCATCGGGAGAGGGCAATCTCCATCAACATCTTCACCAGCACCATCTCCTCTCAAACCCTAGTTCATCTCTCGTATCCAATTCTTGTCTCCAAGTCCGGGATTGGTACCTGTAGGTTGCTAGTAGTGTTGATTACTCCTTGTAGTTGATGCTAGTTGGTTTATTTGGTGGAAGATCATATGTTCAGATCCTATATGCATATTAATACTTGTAACGCCCCCGATGTAACTTGCCATTTTTGTAATCCAACTCTTGCCATTTTCGGCTATGTGCTATGATATTTCCTCCGTGGTTGGGTTCTCCCCGTTTTGCATTTTGGTCATGTCATGCATTTCATATCATGTCATCATGCGCATCGCATTCGCATACGCATTCGTCTCATAAATCCGAGCATCTTTCCCGTTGTCCGTTTTGCAATCCGGCGCTTCTATGTTCCCCGGCGTCCCCTTTTACATTTCTTCGTGAGCGGGTATTAAACATTCTCGGAATGGACCGAGGTTTGACATGTGGCCTCGGTATAGCACCGGAAGACCGCCTGTCAAGTTTCGGGTCAATCGGAGTTCGTTTGGTACTCTAACGGTTAACCGGGTAACCGTGAAGGCCTCGTGTGTGTTGCAGCCCAACACCCCTTCAAAACAGCCCAATAACCCATCTAAGTCACTCCCATGTCCTCCGCCGTTCGATCACGATCGCGTGGGCGAAAACCGCACTCCATTTGGAGCTCCCTAGCTCCTTCTGTCTATAAAAACGTCCTCCCCTCTAAATCTGAGAGAGCTACACCCCCCTAACCCTAATTTTTTCCTCGAAATCCGTGCAAACAGCCGGCCGCCGCACTGTTCATCCGCGCCGCCGCCCGCGTCCAATCAGGCCACGCCACGCGTCCCCCCCGTGCCCACTTCGCCGCCGGCCCGCGGGGCCCAGGGCAGGCCCGCCCGGGCCCGCGCGCGCCGCCCCGCGCCCCCGCGCGCATCGTCGCCCGCCTCCGCCCGCGCCGGCCGGCTCCACCGTCGCCCGCCACCGCGCCGACGCTCGCCGCCGCCCGCGGTCGCGCCACCCCGCGCCCGCGCCGGCCATCGCCGCCTCTCCCCGCGCCGCCCCGGAGCTCCGCCGCCCTCCTCGCCGTCGCCGGCGCCAGATCCGGGCCGGAGCGCCCAGATCCGGCCGGTCCCCGCCATCGCCGCCTCGTCTCCGGCCACCCCGCGCCGGCGAACCTCGACTTCCGCGCCAACCGTTGACTTCTCTCCCCTCAAATATTTCTAAGTCCCGTGCATTTCATCATTATCATCGCATCTTAATCATGCCATAACTTTGCATCCGTAGCTCCGTTTCGCGTGTATTATATGTCAGTTTGTTCGTCTCGAGGAGTACATCATTTTGTTCCACTGCATCATTTTCTTTTGAAGTCATGTTGATGCCCGAAATGCTGTTAGAAGAGGGCTAGTTGATGTTTATTGCTGGATCTTAGCTGATCATGCACTTTTGTCATTTTTGCCATGATTAATGCGTACCTCCTATGAAGTTGAGTCCTACATGAGTTTTGTAATATGCCATGTTACCTATCCAGAGGATTTTGACATGTATTTTTATGATCTATGTGGTGACTAGCACAAGCATGCAAACTAGGTGTCTTGATGTTGCTGATTTCAGAGACTTAGTGATTTCACTAAGTCCCTGACTGCTGTTATTTTCATGCCATGTATTCATGTTGTTTCCGAGAGATCTATGCATAATTTGAGCATGATCAGTAAGGGAGTTTTGAACTTTAGTATTTGCTTAATCCATCCATGCTTTTGTTTGCAATTATGGAGTGCCATAGCTTGAGCCAATCGAGCTCTACTTTTGCTTCAAAAATATTGCTGGCAGATTGTTTACATGTTATTCGATTTTGCCAAGCTTGGTGTAGTTGACCCTTGCATGATATGATGTTATTCCTGCCATGTCTAGTTGCTATGCCATGCCTTCTTGATGTATGTATGCTTAGTTAATCATGAAATGCTCTGTAGCGAGTGCATCGAGCTCACAAACATGCCTAGTCGTTAACAGTTTTCTGCCATGTCCAGTTTTCTGCTAAGTCTGAAACCTGTAACGATACTTGCTTATTTGACATGGGTGTAATCTTATTTTCTGGTCCTTTTTGGCTTATGGTCAGTAAGGGACTTTTGTCAAGTGCTATGAGTAGATTCATGCCATGCCTTTCTTTGCTATGTTCTGAACCTGTAGCATGTTGTTTCGTTGCTCTGAACACGTCATCCTGATGTTGTTTTCCTGACTTGCTGTTATTTCTCTAAGTCTGTGAATCTGTTATAAGTTGCACTTTTGCCATGCTTGTTTGAACCTGTTATGATGTGAGTTAGCCATAGATCAGTGTTCATCTTTTGTCGTGCATCTTGAGTAGATTACTGTCATATGCTTTGTTGCCATGTTTGGGTGCAGTAGATTAATTATTTGTTGCTTGCTAAGTAGCATCATGCTGTTTATGGCAGATTCGTGTCATTCTTGTTTTGCTTGCCATTTGCAAACCGTGCATCCGTTTCCGGTGATCTTTATATCGATTTCAACCGAAATCACCTCATCTATCCAGTGGCATGCTTGGTTTGCCAAGATTATTCCTTGTTCATCCTTGTCCTTCCGGAGCATGCAATCGCATTGCATATCACCTCTCGCATATCATGCCATGTTTTGCATCATGTTGATTGCGCATTGCATCGTGGTTGATATTGGTTCCTTTGCTTGTTCTCTTGTCTTGGGTAGAGCCGGGAGACGAGTACGTGACCGAGAATTCCGTTGAGAACGCTTACGAGGACCAAGCTTTCGACAACTCTGAGAACCTTGCAGGCAAGATGACCATACCCTCGAAATCACTTCTATCTTTGCTTGCTAGATTGCTCGCTCTTTTGCTATGCCTATGCTGCGATACCTACCACTTGCTATATCATGCCTCCTATATTGCCATGTCAGCCCCTAACCATCCATGTCCTAGCAAACCGTTGTTTGGCTATGTTACTGCTTTGCTCAGCCCCTCTTATAGCGTTGCTAGTTGCAGGTGAAGATGAAGTTTGTTCCTTGATTGGAACATGATCTTGTTGTTCCTTGTTGGAACATGTTTACTTGTTGGGTTATCACAATACCTCTTATTTAATTAATGCATCTATATACTTGGTAAAGGGTGGAAGGCTCGGCCTTATGCCTGGTGTTTTGTTCCACTCTTGCCACCCTAGTTTCCGTCATACCGGTGTTATGTTCCCGGAGTTTGCGTTCCTTACACGGTTGGGTGATTTATGGGACCCCCTTGACAGTTCGCTTTGAATGAGACTTTTCCAGCAAGGCCCAACATTGGTTTTACCATTTGCCACCTAGCCTTTTTCCCTTGGGTTCTGCAGACTCAAGGGTCATCTTTATCTTAAAACCCCGGGCCAGTTCTCCTTCGATTGCTGGTCCAAACTAGAGCCCTTTGCAGCGCCACCTCGAGGCAACTCGAGGGCTGGTTTTAGTTGTACGGAGTGTTCATCCGGATGTGCCCTGAGACCGAGATATGTGCAGCTCCTATCAGGATTTGTCGGCACAATCGGGCGGCTTTGCTGGACTTGTTTTATTGCTGTTGAAATGTCTTGTAGTCCGGGATTCCGAGATTGATCGGGTCTTCCCGGTAGAAGGAATATCCTTCATTGACCGTGAGAGCTTATCATGGGCTAAGTTGGGACACCCCTGCAGGGTATTATCTTTCGAAAGCCGTGCCCGCGGTTATGAGGCAGATGGGAATTTGTTGATGTCCGGTTGTAGAAAACCTGAAGTTGACCTTAACTAAAACACATCAACCGCGTGTGTAACCGTGATGGTCTCTTCTCGGCGGGGTCCGGGAAGTGAACACGGTTGTTGGAGTTATGCCTGACGTAGGTTGTTCAGGATCACTTCTTGATCATTTCTAGATTCTCGACCGTGCTTTGCCTTCTCTTCTCGCTCTGTCTTGCGCTGTAGCCACCATATGCTAGTCGCTTGCTGCAGCTCCACCTCACTATCCTTTTCCCACCTTTAAGCTTAAATAGTCTTGATCTCGCGGGTGTGAGATTGCTGAGTCCCCGTGGCTCACAGATATTATCACCTCAGTTGCAGGTACCAACGATGTCATTGCAGATGACGCGACCGAGCTCATTTGGGAGTTCGATGAGGAACGTGGCCGTTACTATGTTTCTTTTCCAGATGATCAGTAGTGGAGCCTAGTTGGGTGATCCGGGGATCTGTTTAGCATTTGGGGTAGTCTTCTTTCATTTTGGTACCGTAGTCGGACCTTGAGTGTAATCTGTCTGATGGATGTTATTTATGTACTTGTGTGAAGTGGCGATTGTAAGCCAACTATGTATCTTTCCCCTTTATTTATTACATGGATTGTGTGAAGATTACCTCACTTGCGACATTGCTTTCAATGCGGTTATGCCTCTAAGTCGTGCCTCGACACGCGGGAGATATAACCGCATCGAGGGCGTGACAAGTTGGTAATCAGAGCCAGTCCCGACCTTAGGAGCCCCCACTGTTTGATCGTCTTTAGTGGCCGAGTTGTGTCTAGAAAAAATGTTTTGAGTCATTTAGGAATTATATATCGGAGAGTTTAGGAATTCTTTTTACTCTCCAGTCCCTTCGACCTTCTGGTAAGGCATCCTGACGTAGAGTTTTGACTCTTCTCTTCTCAAATTTCACTAAAAAAATTTTTAGGATCACGCGGGTATATTACAATCGTTCCGATGGTTTTATGATGACAACATTGTCTTGGTTGCCTCCTGACATTTAGGGGTTGTGGCAGTGTCCCGGGGAGTTGAGCTCCGAGGTGTTGTCGTCATAATTTTATCGTTGCGGTTTTGGAATACCTGAGTTTAGCACGACCGACATCGAAAATCTCTTTTGTACAGTTGTTGGTGAGATAACCCTGATAGCCCAGTACTGTGGCGAGTGCAGGGGTATTGCCATGACTTGTATAACGGATGTGTTTTCGAAGGTTGAGGTAGACGATTTCCGAAGGTCTCTTGGTTATGTGTTGAAGGATGGATACAGCTGGTTGTAGGATTTATTAGTTTGGGTGAGATATTATGCTTCCCCTGTATCCCCAACACCTGATTGCATAACCAGAAAGTTTCGGGAGTTTATAAGTGGGAATTCTCGTAGCTTTAGTATTTCTTCCGCAGATATTTGGTTTGTGATTGGGTAATCCTTACCAAGTATTTGTTCACTTCCGTACCTTGTTGGTTTTATTCCTTACCATGTTCTAAGTGGCTTCTCAGTTTTGGAAGTGTGATGATTTACATTGGAATTCATTCGTTCATTCTCGTTCGAATGTTATTTGTGAAGACTATATGTTGCAATTTCGTTCCTTTGATTCAGCCTCAATATATCTCTGTCAAGATGCTAATGGATGTCACCCTCTTCAGGATGGCTCCACCAACGCGTCAGAATCCGGAACGCAATGACGGGAATCAGGCTAACCCTCCGCCACCACCTCCGCCTCCGGAAGCTTGGCAAGCCTTGATGACTGCCACAAATGCCAATGCTCAGATTCTGATTCAGCTCTTGCAAGATCGCAACCAAGGGCAAGCTAATCAAGAGAATCAAGGCCAAGGCAACAATCAGCCGCACTTTGCTTCACTGAACCAGTTCCTTGCTAATCAGCCAAAGACCTTCAGCTACTGTGTCGAGGCCACAGACGCCGATGATTGGCTCGTGGACATCAACAAGCATTTCGAGTGCAGCAATGTCAGACCTGAGGACTTTGTCAAGTTTGCCTCTTTTCAACTCAAAGATCAAGCTGCTGAGTGGTTCCAGCAATACAAAGATTCCAGAGGAGGTCGTGTGATCACTTGGGATGATTTCCGCCGTGATTTCAAAGAGCAACACATTCCAGAAAGTGTTGTTGAGCTTAAGCGTGAACATGAATATGCTTTGTGAGTAGTTACGTTTGTTCCTGAGGACATGGGAGAAGTCTTGCTATTAGTAGTCATGTGAATTTGGTATTCGTTCGATATTTTGATGAGATGTATGTTGTCTATCCTCTGGTGGTGTTATGTGAATGTCGACTACATGACACTTCACCATTATTTGGGCCTAGAGGAAGGCATTGGGAAGTAATAAGTAGATGATGGGTTGCTAGAGTGATAGAAGCTTAAACCCTAGTTTATGTGTTGCTTCGTAAGGGACTGATTTGGATCCATATGTTTCATGCTATGGTTAGATTTACCTTAATACTTTTGTTGTAGTTGCGGATGCTTGCAATAAAGGTTAATCATAAGTGGGATGTTTGTCCAAGTAAGGACAGCTGTTGGTGTCAAAAGCGGCGGATCTCTGGTAGGGGGTCCCGAACTGTGCGTCTAGGCGGATGGTAACAGGAGACAAGGGACACGATGTTTTTACCCAGGTTTGGGCCCTCTCGATGGAGGTAAAACCCTACTCCTGCTTGATTAATATTGATGATATGGGTAGTACAAGAGTAGATCTACCACGAGATCAGAGAGGCTAAACCCTAGAAGCTAGCCTATGGTATGATTGTTGTTCGTCCTACGGTCTAAAACCCTCCGGTTTATATAGACACCGGAGAGGGTTAGGGTTACACATAGTCGGTTACAACAGAAGGAGATCTACATATCCGTATCGCCAAGCTTGCCCTCCACGCCAAGGAAAGTCCCATCCGGACACGGGACGAAGTCTTCTATCTTGTATCTTCATAGTCCAAGAGTCCGGCCATCGGTTATAGTCCGGCTATCCGGACACCCCCTAATCCAGGACTCCCTCAGTAGCCCCCGAACCAGGCTTCAATGACTTCGAGTCCGACGTGCAAGTTGTCTTCAGCATTGCAAGGCAGGTTCTTCTCCAAATTCCGTGTACTTGTTGAATCGTGTTCGGCTTCTTGTGAATATTGCGCTTCTTGGCTTCCACGCCCAATAATGGTCTTCTTCCATGTGTCAAATGAATGCGAAAAGCCAGGGTGTTTTTTGTATTTACCCCCCTACATGCGAAAATGAGCTACCTATTAAAGAGACGAGGATTTAGATCCGAATCACACCATCTCCTCTCCGCGAGTGTTCACCGGAGCGCTTTCGACAGAGATCCAATCCATCATAGCTAGTCGTCGCAGCTCCTCCTCTCACCTTCTCAGTCCTCAGCCCGCAGCGAGCTAGTGACGCTCTAGACCAAGGGTTTTCTCCCCCCGGCCTACATGGTCCCGGTTCGAGCCGGGCTTGCCACCTATAATGGCGGAAAGCAAGCAGAGAGAGTCCCCAATCCCTCCAAAGGAGAGCGGGTATGCCTTGTCTCTTACTTGATAAGAGGGCTCAGATTCCCAATTCATCCATTTCTCCAGGGGCTTCTGGAGTTCTACGGCCTCCAGCTGCACAACCATACGCCTGCCTCCATATTGCATATCGCGGGCTTCGTAGCCCTTTGCGAGCTGTTCTTGGGCTGCGAGGCTCATTTCGCGTTGTGGAAGAAGTTGTTCTGCCTCGTGCCCCGTTCTCAAAAGGGGTCGATATAACTAGTGGGTGGAGCCGAAGTATGGCGCATCGCTGGGTCCGGATATCTATCTGGAACCCCAAAGAAGGCATCCGAAGACTTGCCTCCAGAATGGTTTTATATAGAAGATGTTCCCTTGCCGGATCCTATTCGGACTGGCCTTCCCGAGTTCAATACTGCTCCCTTAAGGAAGCGCCTAAGTTGGCGTCCATGGAGCCCTCAGAAGGAGAATGACAAGGACGTCCTTTACCTGATGGGCCGGATAAGGTTATTGGCTCATTCCGGACTGACCATGATCGAGGTCATGGCCACATGCATTATGCGGGGGTGCAGCCGCTTCAATATAGGGGACACCCCATGTGGGATTTCAACGGGGAGGACGATGCCTCCCGCTGCGGCCGTAAGGGGCCGGAATCGGCTGTCGCTCTGACGAAGATCTTGTCCGCATTGTACAAGGGAGAAGAAGAGGAATTTCTCCGCATCAATCCACAGGGCAGATTTTCTATGTACAACCCACCAAGCTGGGTAAGCGGACACTTTCTCTTTCTCTGCCCATCCGATCCATATTCCCATAGTTAGGTATCTCATTTTGTAATTTCGATGCTGGAACTGCGCCAGGCCATAAAGGAGATAAACAACCCTCCTCCACAACCCGAGGATCCAGAACGGTACCTCAACCCGGCCTCCCGAGAGGATCCGGACATATCTGTGGAGCTGATCGAAGGAGTATTTCACCAACTGAGCATCGACAATGCCTTGGTGGCCATCACGGCCGATTATCCTGGACTGATCCCCGCCTCGCAGGTAGTTGAGACCGAAGTCCCAATATCTCGAAAATGATCCGTCCGTACTTATTTTTGACCATTGTATACCAATGGTGTTGTGCAAGGGAGGATCCCAAGGCAGAACGCCGAGCCTGCGGCGACTAGCCAACAAGGGACCGCGAGGGCGAGCAGGCCGAAAAGACCCGCAGTCCGGATCAAGACACCGGCGCAGCAGTAAGGCACGCTGTTTTTATACCAATGTATTGTCCTTACAACACATGTTAACGCCCGTGTTCTTTTTAGGAAGAAGAGGGCTTGCCGGACTATATCTGGAGAGGTTGCTAATCGCGCCTCCACTGGCCAGGCTCCAAAGCCAGGTCCAGAAGCAGAGGCGAACATGAGGTACGCATCAGATGTTCCTCCGACAGAGGATGCGGACAGGCTGTCTGCCACCAATTCCGAGGTGGAGAGTGCCATGAACCATAGGCGTCGCCGAATAGTTCTTCGCGACGCTTTTCTATCCCGTGAGGCATTAGAGGCCTTTAACGCGGGAGACGCGTATCTCCGTGCTGCTCAAGATGGTCTAACCAGAGCCGCGGAGCAGTATGTGAAGGACATCAGGGTAAGAAAATTTTGGTGATTATATATCAGTAGCCCCCGAGACTTGAAACAATTAGAATAACTAATTTAAGGATCAATTGTTTATGCAGGTTCTTACAGAGAAGAATACCCTACTGTCCTAGGAGCTAGATGTTGGGGAACGTTGCAGAAAATTAAAAAAATTTCCTACGGTTTCACCAAGATCCATCTATGAGTTCATCTAGCAACGAGTCATGGGAGAGAGATTGCATCTACATACCACTTTGTAGATCGCGAGCGGAAGCGTTCAACGAACGGGGATGAGGTAGTCGTACACGACGTGATCCAAATCACCGGAGATCCTAGCACCGAAAGGACGGCACCTCCGCGTTCAACACACGTACGGTCAGCGTAACGTCTCCTTCTTCTTGAGCCAGCAAGTCAAAGGAGAGGTTGGGGAAGATGGTTCCAGCAGCAGCACGACGACGTGGTGATGGTGGAACTACAGTACTCTGGCAGGGCTTCGCCGTGCTCAACGGAGGAGGAGGAGGTGTTGGAGAGGGAGAGGGAGGCGCCAGGGATCAGGGTGCGCTGCCCTCCCCTCACCCCTCTATTTATAGGGGAAGGGGCAAGGGGGGACGGCCCCTCTAGGTGGGATCTAGAGGGGGGCGGCGGCCAGGGAGGGGGAACTTGCCCCCCAAGCAAGGGGGGCGCCCCCTTTAGGGTTCCCCCCCCACCCTAGGCGCATGGGCCCTTGGGGGGGAAGGCGCACCAGCCCACTTTGGGCTGGTTCCCTTCCTCATACAGCCCATGAGGCCCTCCGGGAGAGGTGGCCCCTCCCGGTGGACCCCCAGAACTCCTCCGGTGGCCCCGGTACAATACCGATATGCCCCCGAAACTTCCCGGTGTCCGTATGACGACTTCCCATATATAAATCTTTACCTCCGGACTATTCCGAAACTCCTCGTGACGTCCGGGATCTCATCCGGGACTCCGAACAACATTCAGGTTACTGCATATACATATCTTCACAACCCTAGCGTCACCGAACCTTAAGTGTGTAGACCCTACGGGTTTGGGAGACATGCAGACATGACCGAGACGGCTCTCGGGCAATAACCAACAGCGGGATCTGGATACCCATGTTGGCTCCCACATGCTCCACGATGATCTCATCGAATGAACCACGATGTCGAGGATTCAATTAATCCCGTATACGATTCCCTTTGTCAATCGGTATTTTACTTGCCCGAGATTCGATCGTCGGTATCCCAATACCTCGTTCAATCTCGTTACCGGCAAGTCACTTTACTCGTACCGTAATGCATGATCCCGTGATCAAACACTTTGATCACATTGAGCTCATTATGATGATGCATTACCGAGAGGGCCCGGTGATACCTCTCCGTCAAGCGGAGTGACAAATCCCAGTCTCGATCCGTGTCAACCCAACAGACACTTTCGGAGATACCCGTAGTATACCTTTATAGTCACCCAGTTACGTTGTGACGTTTGGTACACCCAAAGCACTCCTACGGTATCCGGGAGTTACACGATCTCATGGTCTAAGGAAAGGATACTTGACATTGGAAAACTCTAGCAAACGAACTATGCGATCTTATGCTATGTTTAGGATTGGGTCTCGTCCATCACATCATTCTCCTAATGATGTGATCTCGTTATCATTGACATCCAATGCCCATAGTCAGGAAACCATGACTATCTGTTGATCAACGAGCTAGTCAACTAGAGGCTTACTAGGGACACGTTGTTGTCTGTTATTCACACATGTATTACGATTTCCGGATAACACAATTTTAGCACGAATAAAGACAATTATCATGAATAAGGAAATATAATAATAATGCTTTTATTATTGCCTCTAGGGCATATTTCCAACAGTCTCCCACTTGCACTAGAGTCAATAATCTAGTTACATTGTGATGAATCGAACACCCATAGAGTTCTGGTGCTGATCATGTTTTGCCTTAGGGAGAGGTTTAGTCAATGGATCTGCGACATTCAGATCCGTGTGCACTTTACAAATTTCTATGTCTCCATCTTGAACATTTTCACGAATGGAGTTGAAGCGACGCTTGATGTGCCTGGTCTTCTTGTGAAACCTGGGCTCCTTTGCAAGTTCAATAGCTCTAGTGTTGTCACAGAAGAGTTTGATTGGCCCCGGCGCATTGGGTATGACTCCGAGGTCGGTGATGAACTCCTTCACCCAAATTGCTTCATGTGCTGCCTCCGAGGCTGCCATGTACTCCGCTTCACATGTAGATCCCGCCACAATGCTCTGCTTGCAACTGCACCAGCTTACTGCCCCACCATTCAAAATATACACGTATCCGGTTTGTGACTTAGAGTCATCCAGATCTGTGTCGAAGCTAGCGTCGACGTAACCTTTTACGACGAGCTCTTCGTCACCTCCATAGACGAGAAACATTTCCTTAGTCCTTTTCAGGTACTTCAGGATATTCTTGACCGCTGTCCAGTGTTCCTTGCCGGGATTACTTTGGTACCTACCTACCAAACTTACGGCAAGGTTTACATCAGGTCTAGTACACAACATGGCATACATAATAGAACCTATAGCTGAGGCATAGGGGATGACACTCATCTCTTCTATATCTTCTGCCGTGGTCGGACATTGAGCTAAGCTCAATTTCACACCTTGTAACACAGGTAAGAACCCTTTCTTAGATTGATCCATATTGAACTTCTTCAATATCTTATCAAGGTATGTGCTTTGTGAAAGACCTATGAGGCGTCTTGATCTATCCCTATAGATCTTGATGCCTAATATATAAGCAGCTTCACCAAGGTCCTTCATTGAAAAACTTTTATTCAAGTAGGCCCTAATGCTGTCCAAGAGTTCTATATCATTTCCCATCAAAAGTATGTCATCTACATATAGTATGAGAAATGCTACAGAGCTCCCACTCACTTTCTTGTAAACGCAGGCTTCTCCATAAGTCTGCGTAAACCCAAACGCTTTGATCATCTCATAAAAGCGAATGTTCCAACTCCGAGATGCTTGCACCAGCCCATAAATCGAGCGTTGGAGCTTGCACACCTTGTCAGCATTCTTAGGATCGACAAAACCTTCCGGCTGCATCATATACAATTCTTCCTTAAGGAAACCATTAAGGAATGCCGTTTTGACGTCCATTTGCCATATTTCATAATCATAGAATGCGGCAATTGCTAACATGATTCGGACGGACTTTAGCTTCGCTACCGGTGAGAAAGTCTCATCGTAGTCAATTCCTTGAACTTGTCGATAACCCTTAGCGACAAGCCGAGCTTTTTTTATAGATGGTCACACTACCATCCGCGTCTGTCTTCTTCTTAAAGATCCATTTATTTTCTATGGCTCGCCGTTCAACGGGCAAGTCAGTCAAAGTCCATACTTCGTTTTCATACATGGATCCTATCTCGGATTTCATGGCTTCTAGCCATTTGTCGGAATCCGGGCCCGCCATTGCTTCCTCATAGTTCGAAGGTTCACCGTTGTCTAACAACATGATTTCCAAGACAGGGTTGCCGTACCACTCTGGTGCGGAACGTGTCCTTGTGGATCTTCGAATTTCAGTAGGAGCATGATTAGAAGTATCTTGATCATTATCATTAATTTCCTCTCTAGTCGGTGCAGGCACCTCAGGAACGTTTTCATGAGTTTCGCCATTTTCCGGTTCAAGAGGTAACACTTCATCAAGTTCTACTTTCCTCCCACTTACTTCTTTCGAGAGAAACTCTTTCTCTAGAAAGGATCCATTCTTGGCAACAAAGATCTTGCCTTCGGATCTGAGGTAGAAGGTATACCCAATAGTTTCTTTAGGGTATCCTATGAATGGTGTGTATCCAGTGGTGCGATTCGGCTTGGTCCGCAGCCCCCAGAGTACGGAGTCGAGCTCCTCTACCCAGTGTGTGTTAGATTCCTTGAGGGACCGCACTAATCTGGGTTTGATGCCGCCCATGATTAGACCATTTGCTCGTTCGACTTGACCGTTAGTTTGTGGGTGATAGACTTAAGCATAGTCGAGCTTAATGCCCATGTTTTTGCACCAGAGTTTGACCTCGGTGGCCGTGAAGTTCGTGCCATTATCAGTGATGATGCTGTGGGGGACGCCGTAACGGTGTACGACCCCGGATATGAAGTCTATCACCGGTCCGGATTCGGCCGTTTTAACAGGCCTGGCCTCTATCCATTTGGTGAACTTGTCCACCATGACCAGTAGGTATTTTTGCTTGTGGGTTCCTCCTTTAAGGGGTCCAACCATGTCAAGCCCCCAGATCACAAAGGGCCAGGTGATGGGTATAGTTTGGAGGGCGGTGGGTGGCATATGGCTTTGGTTAGCGAAGAGCTGGCAACCAACGCATCGTTGGACTAAGTCCTGGGTATCTGCTCGGGCCGTCGGCCAATAAAATCCTGTACGGAAGGCCTTGCTTACAAGGGCCCGGGCTGCAGCGTGGTGCCCGCCGAGTCCGGCATGAATTTCAGCCAGAAGATTCCGCCCCTCCTCTTCGGAGATACACCTTTGAAGGACTCCGGTCGTGCTTTTCTTATAAAGCTCTCCCTCATGGACTTTGTAGGCTTTAGATCGCCGCACTATGCAACATGCCTCGTTTTGGTCTTCGGGAAGTTCCTGCCTGGTTAGGTAGGATAGGAATGGTTCTATCCACGGGGCAATGACTGCCCTTAGTACGTGGGCCGAGGATGTTACTTCGTTGGCAGAGCCTCCAATTGTGTCAGAGTGTTCGGTGTCGGGCAGTGCGGTTGGGTCCGGGCTGTTATTTCCGGGTTCCCCTTCCCATACTACGGATGGCTTGAACAGCCTTTCCAAGAAGATGTTGGGAGGGGAGGGGAGAGGGAGGCGCACCAGTATGGGCCTTAGGGCCCATCTTCCCTAGGGTTTGCCCCCTTCTCCTCTCCCTTGCGCCTTGGGCCCTTGTGGGGGGGCGCACCAGCCCACCTGGGGCTGGTCCCCTCCCACACTTGGCCCATGCAGCCCTCCGGGACTTGTGGCCCCACTTGGTGGACCCCCGGACACCTCCGGTGGTCCCGGTACACTACCGGTGATGCCTAGAACACTTCCGGTGGCCAAAACCATACTTCCTATATATAAATATTTACCTCCGGAACTCCTCGTGACGTCCGGGATCTCATCCGGGACTCCGAACAACATTCGGTAACCACATACAAAGTTCCTTTATAACCCTAGCGTCATCGAACCTTAAGTGTGTAGACCCTACGGGTTCGGGAACCATGCAGACATGACCGAGACGTTCTCCAGTCAATAACCAACAGCGGGATCTGGATACCCATGTTGGCTCCCACATGTTCCACGATGATCTCATCGGATGAACCACGATGTCGAGGATTCGATCAATCCCGTATACAATTCCCTTTGTATAGCGGTATAGTACTTGCCCGTGATTCGATCGTCGGTATCTCGATACCTTGTTCAATATCGTTACCGGCAAGTCTCTTTACTCGTTCCGTAACACATCATCCTGTGATCAACTCCTTGATCACATTGTGCACATTATGATGATGTCCTACCGAGTGGGCCCAGAGATACCTCTCCGTCACACGGAGTGACAAATCCCAGTCTCAATTCGTGCCAACCCAACAGACACTTTCGGAGATACCCGTAGTGCACCTTTATAGCCACCCAGTTACGTTGTGACGTTTGGCACACCCAAAGTATTCCTACGGTATCCGGGAGTTGCACAATCTCATGGTCTAAGGAAATGATACTTGACATTAGAAAAGCTTTAGCATACGAACTACACGATCTTGAGCTAGGCTTAGGATTGGGTCTTGTCCATCACATCATTCTCCTAATGATGTGATCCCGTTATCAACGACATCCAATGTCCATGGTCAGGAAACCGTAACCATCTATTGATCAACGAGCTAGTCAACTAGAGGCTTACTAGGGACATGGTGTTGTCTATGTATCCACACATGTATCTGAGTTTCCTATCAATACAATTCTAGCATGGATAATAAACGATTATCATGAACAAGGAAATATAATAATAACTAATTTATTATTGCCTCTAGGGCATATTTCCAACAGTCTCCCACTTGCACTAGAGTCAATAATCCAGTTCACATCGCTATGTGATTAACACTCAAGGTCACATCCCCATGTGACTAACACCCAAAGAGTTTACTAGTCAATAATCTAGTTCACATTACCATGTGATTAACACTCAATGAGTTCTGGGTTTGATCATGTTATGCTTGGGAGAGATGTTATAGTCAACGGGTCTGAATCTTTCAGATCCATGTGTGTTTTACAAATCTCTATGTCATCTCCTAGATGCAGCTACCACGCTCTATTTGGAGCTATTCCAAATAACTATTCTACTATACGAATCCAGTTTACTACTCAGAATAATCTGGATTAGTGTCAAAGTTTGCATCGGCGTAACCCTTTACGACGAACTCTTTTACCACCTCCATAATCGAGAAAATTCCTTAGTCCACTAGTTACTAAGCATAACTTTGACTGTTGTCCTGTGATCCATTCTTGGATCACTCTTGTACCCCTTGACTGACTCATGGCAAGGCACACTTCAGGTGCGGTACTCAGCATGGCATACCGTATAGAGCCTATGACAAAAGCATAGGGGACGACCTTCGTCCTTCCTCTTTCTTCTGCCGTGGTCGAGCTTTAAGTCTTAACTTCATACTTACAACTCAGGCAAGAACTCCTTTGACTGATCCATCTTGAACACCTTCAAGATCATGTCAAGGTATGTGCTCATTTTAAAGTACCATTAAGCGTTTTGATCTATCCTTATAGATCTTGATGCTCAATGTTCAAGTAGCTTAATCCAGGTTTTCCATTGAAAAACACTTTTCAAATAACCCTGTATGCTTTCCAGAAATTCTACATCATTCTGATCAACAATATGTCAACAATATATACTCATCAGAAATTCTATAGTGCTCCCACTCACTTCTTTGGAAATACAAGTTTCTCATAAACTTTGTATAAACCCAAAATCTTTGATCATCTCATCAAAGCGTACATTCCAATTCCGAGATGTTTACTCCAGTCCTTAAAAGAATTGCTGGAGATTTGCATACTTGTTAGCATCTTTCAGGATTGACAAACCCTTCTGGTTGTATCACATACAACCTTTCCTCAAGAAAATCGTCGAGGAAACAATGTTTTGACATCCTATCTGCAAGATTTCATAAATAATGCAGTAACTGCTAACATAATTCCGACAGACTCTTAGCATCGCTACGAGTGAGAAAATCTCATCGTAGTCAACTCCTTGAACTTGTTGGGAAACATCTCAACGACAAGTCGAGCTTTCTTAATGGTGACATTACCATCATTGTCCATCTTCCTTTCAAAATCCATCTGTACTCAACATCCTCACGACCATCGAGCCGTTCTGCCAAAGTCTACACTTTGTTTTCATACATGGATCCTCTCTCGGATTTTATGGCCTCGAGCCATTCATCGGAATCCGGGCACACCATCGCTTCTCCATAGCTCGTAGGTTCATTGTTGTCTAGCAACATGACTTCCAAGACAGGAATACGTACCACTCTGAAGCAGTACGCATCCTTGTCGTCCTACGAGGTTTGGGAGTGACTTGATCCGAAGTCTCATGATCACTATCATAAGCTTCCACTTCAATTGGTGTAGGTGCCATAGGAACAACTCCTGTGCCCTGCTACACACTAGTTGAAGTGACGGTTCCATAACCTCATCAAGTCTCCACCATCCTCCCACTCAATTCTTTCGAGAGAAACTTTTTCTCGAGAAAGGACCCGATTTGAGAAATAATCCCTATTGCTTTTGGATCTAAGACAGGAGGTATACCCAACTATTTTGGGTGTCCTATGAAGATGCATTTATCCGCTTTGGGTTCGAGCTTATCAGCCTGAAACTTTTCACATATAAGCGTCGCAGCCCCAAACTTTTAAGAAATGACAGCTTAGGTTTCTCTAAACCATAGTTCATACGGTGTCATCTCATCGGAATTACGTGGTGCCCTATTTAAAGTGAGTGCGGTTGTCTCCAATGCCTAACCCATGAACGATAGTGGTAATTCTATAAGAGACATCATGGTACGCACCATATCCAATAGGGTGCAACTATGATGTTTGGACACACCATCACACTATGGTGTTCCAGGCGGTATTAGTTGTGAAACAATTTCCACAGTGCCAAACTCGTAACTCAGATATTCATTTCTATGATCATATCATAGACATTTTATCCTCTTATCACGAAGATCTTCAACTTCATTCTGAAATTACTTGAACCATTCAATAATTCAGACTTGTGTTTCATCAAGTAAATATACTCAGTATCTACTCAAATCATCTGTGAAGTAAGAGCATAACGATATCCACTGCGTGCCTCAGCACTCATTGGACTGCACACATCAAAATGTGTTACTTCCAACAAGTTGCTTTCTTGTTCCATTTTACTGAAACCGAAGCTTTCAGTCATCTTGCCCATGTGGTATGATTTGCATGTCTCAAGCGATTCAAAATCAAGTGAGTCCAAACGGTCCATATGCATGGAGTTTCTTCATGCGTACATACCAACAGACACGGTTCACATGTCTCAATCTTTTCAGAAATGAGTGAGTCCAAAGATCCATCAACATGGAGCTTCTTCGTGCGTTTTATACCAATATGACTTACATGGCAGTGCCACAAGTAGGTGGTACTATCATTACTATCTTATATCTTTTGGCATGAACATGTGTATCACTATGATCGAGATTCAATAAACCATTCATTTTAGGTGCAAGACCATTGAAGGAATTATTCAAATAAATAGAGTAACCATTATTCTCCTTAAATGAATACCGCGATAGACATAATCCAATCATGTCTACGCTCAATGCAAACACCAAATAACAATTATTTAGGTTTAACACCAATCTCGATGGTAGAGGGAGCGTGCGATGCTTGATCATATCAACCTTGGAAGCACTTCCAACACATCTCGTCAGCTCACCTTTAGCTAGTCTCCGTTTATTCCGTAGCTTTTATTTCGAGTTACTAACACTTAGCAACCGAACCGGTATCTAATACCCTGATGCTACTAGGAGTACTAGTAAAGTACACATTCACATAATGTATATCCAATATACTTCTATCGACAGCCTTCTCATCTACCAAGTATCTAGGGTAATTCTGCTCTAGTGGCTGTTCCCCTTATTACAGAAGCACTCAGTCTCGGGTTTGGGTTCAACCTTGGGTTTCTCCACTAGAGCAGCAGCTGATTTTCCGCTTCATGAAGTATCCCTTCTTGCCCTTGCCCTTCTTGAAACTAGTGGTTTCACTAACCATCAACAATTGATGCTCCTTCTTGATTTCTACTTTCTCGGTGTCAAACATCTCGAATATTTCAAGGATCATCATATCTATCCCTGATATGTTATAGTTCATCGCGAAGCTCTAGCAGCTTGGTGGCAATGACTTTGGAGAAACATCACTATCTTATCTGGAAGATCAACTCCCACTCGATTCAAGTGATTGTTGTACTCAGACAATTTGAGCACAAGCTCAACGATTGAGCTTTTCTCCCTTAGTTTGCAGGCTAAGAAAATCGTCGGAGGTCTTATACCTCTTGACGTGGGCATGAACCTGAAATCCCAATTTCAGCCCTCGAAACATCTCATATGTTCCGCGATATTTCAAAAATTTCTTCGGTGCCTCAATTCTAAACCATTCAACATTACCGAACTATCACGTAGTTATCTAAACGTGTATGTCCGATGTTCGCAACATCCACGAACGACGTTTGGGGTTCAGCACAGTGAGCGGTGCATTAAGGACATAAGCCTTCTACTGTCCGCATAATTGCTACTGTCAACTTTCAACTATATTTTCTCTAGGAACGTATCTAACTCAGTAGAACTAAAGCACGAGCTTACGACATAATTTGCAAAGACCTTTTGACTATGTTCAGGATAATTAAGTTCATCTTATGAACTCCCACTCAGATAGACATCCCTCTAGTCATCCAAGTGATTACATGATCCGAGTCAACTAGGCCGTGTCCGATCATCACGTGAGACGGACTAGTCATCATCGGTGAACATCTTCATGTTGATCGTATCTACCATACGACTCATGCTCGACCTTTCGGTCTCTTGTGTTCCGAGGCCATGTCTGTACATGCTAGGCTCGTCAAGTCAACCTAAGTGTTTCGCGTGTGTAAATCTGGCTTACACCCGTTGTATGTGAACGTAAGAATCTATCACACCCGATCATCACGTGGTGCTTCAAAACGACGAACTTTCGCAACGTTGCACAGTTAAGGGGAACACTTTCTTGAAATTTTAATGAGGGACCATCTTATTTACTACCGTCGTTCTAAGCAAATAAGATGCAAAAACATGATAAACATCACATGCAATCAAATAGTGACATGATATGGCCATCATCACTTTGCTCCTTTTGATCTCCATCTTTGGGGCTCCATGATCATCGTCGTCACCGGCATGACACCATGATCTCCATCATCGTGTCTTCATGAAGTTGTCACGTCAACTATTACTTCTACTACTATGGCTAATGCTTTAGCAATAAAGTAAAGTAATTACATGACGTTTATGTTGACACGCAGGTCATAAATAAATTAAAGACAACTCCTATGGCTCCTGCCGGTTGTCATACTCATCGACATGCAAGTCGTGATTCCTATTACAAGAACATGATCAATCTCATACATGACATATATAATTCATCACATCCTTTTGGCCATATCACATCACATGGCATGCCCTGCAAAAACAAGTTAGACGTCCTCTAATTGTTGTTTGCATGTTTTACGTGGCTGCTATGGGTTTCTAGCAAGAACGTTTCTTACCTATGCAAAACCACAACGTGATATGTCAATTGCTATTTACCCTTCATAAGGACCCTTTTCATCGAATCCGATCCGACTAAAGTGGGAGAGACTGGCACCCGCTAGCCACCTTATGCAACTAGTGCATGTCAGTCGGTGGAACCTGTCTCACGTAAGTGTACGTGTAAGGTCGGTCCGGGCCGCTTCATCCCACAATGCCGCCGAATCAAGATTGACTAGTAACGGTAAGCATATTGAACAAAATCAACGCCCACAACTACTTTTTGTTCTACTCGTGCATGGAATCTACGCAATAGACCTAGCTCATGATGCCACTGTTGGGGAACGTAGCAGAAATTCAAAATTTTCCTACGTGTCACCAAGATCTATCTATGGAGAAACCAGCAACGAGGGGAAGAAGAGTGCATCTACATACCCTTGTAGATCGCTAAGCGGAAGCGTTCAAGTGAACGGGGTTGATGGAGTCGTACTCGCTGTGATCCAAATCACCGATGATCCTAGTGCCGAACAGACGGCACCTCCGCGTTCAACACACGTACAGCCCGGTGACGTCTCCCATGCCTTGATCCAGCAAGGAGAGAGGGAGAGGTTGAGGAAGACTCCATCCAGTAGCAACACAACGACGTGGTGGTGGTGGAGGAGCGTGGCAATCCTGCAGGGCTTCGCCAAGCACCGCAAGAGAGGAGGAGGGAGAGAGGTAGGGCTGCGCCAAGAGGGAGATCAAATCGTGTGTTTGGGCAGCCCCTAGGCCTCACTATTTATAGGAGGAGGGGAGGAGGGTGCGCCCCCTCTAGGGTTCCCACCCCTAGAGGGGCGGCACCCCTAGATGGGAAAAGGGTGGCGGCCAAGAGGGGAGGGGAGAGGGAGGCGCACCAGTATGGGCCTTAGGGCCCATCTTCCCTAGGGTTTGCCCCCTTCTCCTCTCCCTTGCGCCTTGGGCCCTTGTGGGGGGGCGCACCAGCCCACCTGGGGCTGGTCCCCTCCCACACTTGGCCCATGCAGCCCTCCAGGACTTGTGGCCCCACTTGGTGGACCCCCGGACACCTCCGGTGGTCCCAGTACACTACCGGTGATGCCCAGAACACTTCCGGTGGCCAAAACCATAATTCCTATATATAAATATTTACCTTCGGACCATTCCGGAACTCCTCGTGACGTCCGGGATCTCATCCAGGACTCCAAACAACATTCGGTAACCACATACAAACTTCCTTTATAACCCTAGCATCATCGAACCTTAAGTGTGTAGACCCTACGGGTTCGGGAACCATGCAGACATGACCGAGACGTTCTCCAGTCAATAACCAACAGTGGGATCTGGATACCCATGTTGGCTCCCACATGTTCCACGATGATCTCATCGGATGAACCACGATGTCAAGGATTCGATCAATCCCGTATACAATTCCCTTTGTATAGCGTTATAGTACTTGCCCGAGATTTGATCGTCGGTATCTCGATACCTTGTTCAATCTCCTTACTGGCAAGTCTCTTTACTCGTTCCGTAACACATCATCCTGTGATCAACTCCTTGATCACATTGTGCACATTATGATGAGATGTCCTACCGAGTGGGCCCAGAGATACCTCTCCGTCACACGGAGTGACAAATCCCAGTCTCGATTCGTGCCAACCCAACAGACACTTTCGGAGATACCCGTAGTGCACCTTTATAGCCACCCAGTTAGGTTGTGACGTTTGGCACACCCAAAGTATTCCTACGGTATCCGGGAGTTGCACAATCTCATGGTCTAAGGAAATGATACTTGACATTAGAAAAGCTTTAGCATACGAACTACACGATCTTGAGCTAGGCTTAGGATTGGGTCTTGTCCATCACATCATTCTCCTAATGATGTGATCCCGTTATCAACGACATCCAATGTCCATGGTCAGGAAACCGTAACCATCTATTGATCAACGAGCTAGTCAACTAGAGGCTTACTAGGGACATGGTGTTGTCTATGTATCCACACATGTATCTGAGTTTCCTATCAATACAATTCTAGCATGGATAATAAACGATTATCATAAACAAGGAAATATAATAATAACTAATTTATTATTGCCTCTAGGGCATATTTCCAACAAATTGTGCCCCGATGGAAGCTGTTTTTGCAGGGTCCGTTGGATGGACTTGGAATTTGACTATTTCGTCCGCTGGTTTAAAGGAGGTGGACTTGGATCTTTTGTCGAGTATCACGTCGTCCCTGTTCACCATGGAGCGCAGCGCAGTTAGTTCCTTGGCCACTAGGGCTTCGGATAGTGCCTCGAGGGCTAGTGCGGATGTCTTATTTTCGGCGCATAGTGTTGTGTCCGGATCACTAGCGTGAGTGATGATTCCGTTGGGCCCGGGCATTTTGAGCTTCATGTACCCATGGGGTATGGCTTGGAATTTTGTAAACACCTCCCGCCCTAATAGGGTGTGGTATCCGCTGCTGAACGAGGCCACTTGGAATGTGACCTCTTCGGACCTATAATTGTCCGGCGTGCCGAACACCACGTCCAGTGTGATTTTTCCTGTACAACACGCTTCCCGACTGGGGATTATTCCTCTAAAGGTTGTGCTGCTTCACTCAATGCGGTTCCAGTCTATGTCCATTTTTTGAAGGGTTTCCTCATAAATGAGGTTCAGTCCGCTGTCGCCGTCCATGAGTACCTTGGTGAGTCGAAAGCCGTCCACAATTGGACTGAGGACCAATGCGGCTGGTGCTCGGGCTGTTCGGAATTTAGGTTCATCACTGGCATTGAAAGTAATAGCCGTGTCACTCCATGGGTTTATTATGGCCACATGGTAGACTTCGGCGAGGCTGCGGAGTGTTCGTTTTCGCATATTGTTTGATGCGAAAGTCTCGAAGACTGTTAATACCGTGTTGGTATGTTTTGGCTGGTGCTCTGTGGCTTCTGGGATTAGAAGATCTTCGCCACTTTTGGCCACCTGCCGGAGTATCCAACATGCTCTAAGGCTATGAGTTGGTGTGGCGCCCTCTGTACTATGAATTTTACAGGGTCCATTGAGCCACCCCTCCAGCACGGTTCCATGCCCTGTAGAGGGTTTTTGCTTTTTGGTGGTTAACCCGGGTGTCTGGCGATAATGCACCCTTTTATTTCGGACTGGGTTTGTATTCAGGGTCGGATTGTCCCAAAATTTTATTTTGGTTTTCCAGGAACTTTCCATCGCACAGTACTTTCGTACTATGGACGCCAAGTCAGCGAAGCGTGTAATTTCACGGCGACTTATGGCGTTGAGGATTCCCTTGTCCATGCAATTGTTGCAGAAGGATGAAATTGCGTCCTCATCGCGGCCGTCCTTTATCCTGTTCATGACCAGGAGGAATCTGGCCGATTAATGGTGTACTGTTTCTCCGGGCTCTTGCCTAATTTGGGATAGATCGCTTATGTTTGGGTGGGTGGGTGGAATTATATTCGGAACCCCACCCAATCTGAGACTCAGGGGCCAAGGAGTTTCCGAACTCGGAAGCTTGGGTTCTTGGATGTTGTCCAATGAATCTAGCTCGCTGCCTAACTTTAGGTTCAGGGCCTGAGTAACGTCCTCCCCTTCGCGGGTATCCGGCTTTGGGGGGGTCGGGAATCCGGACATAACTAGTCCTTAAGATAAATGAAGGGTCGCCGCATTGTTCCTCCACCACTTCAACATGATGGGTGACCTGGGGAGAGTTAATCTCGCTCAGATCGGGTTTAAGCCCAATCTGATCGTAGTCTGTAGTGACTCCCAGGGCGGCGATGCGATCCAAGAGCTCGTTTAGGGAAGAGAGCTCAATCGGATCTAACTGCTCGGCGAGTTCCGAGCTGGCGTGAAGATTGCTTTTGATGACCCGAGAAGTCATCATCGGCGCGAAGGCCGAACAGGCGGTCACAAGGAAACCACCCAACCGGAGAGTTTGGCTGATAGCCAAAGCTCCTTTAGCAACAGTGCCATTTTTAAAAACGGGATGCGGCATCCGTCCTGATGGTGACGGCACAGAGGAACTCTCAATGAAAGCATCAATGTCAGTGTCAAAACCGGCGGATCTCGGGTAGGGGGTCCCGAACTGTGCGTCTAGGCGGATGGTAACAGGAGACAAGGGACACGATGTTTTTACCCAGGTTCGGGCGCTCTCGATGGAGGTAAAACCCTACTCCTGCTTGATTAATATTGATGATATGGGTAGTACAAGAGTAGATCTACCACGAGATCAGAGAGGCTAAACCCTAGAAGCTAGCCTATGGTATGATTGTTGTTCGTCCTACGGACTAAAACCCTCCGGTTTATATAGACACCAGAGAGGGTTAGGGTTACACATAGTCAGTTACAATAGAAGGAGATCTACATATCCGTATCGCCAAGCTTGCCCTCCACGCCAAGGAAAGTCCCATCCGGACACGGGACGAAGTCTTCAATCCTGTATCTTCATAGTCCAGGAGTCCGGCCATCGGGTATAGTCTGACTATCCGGGCACCCCCTAATCCAGGACTCCCTCAACAGCAACCAAGCACCGGTCCACCCACATATCAAATTATCAAAGTACCGAACGCGAATCATATGAACGTGATGAAAACTAGCTTGACGATAATTCCCATGTGTGCTCAGGAGCACTTTTCTTTATATAAGAGTTTGTCCAGGCTTGTCGTTTGCTACGAAAAGGATTGGGCCACCTTGCTGCACTTTATTTACTTTTGTTACTTGTTGCTTGTTACCAATTATCTTATCACAAAACTATCTGTTACCTATTATTTCAGTGCTTGCACAGAATACCTTGCTGAAAACCGCTTATCAATTCCTTCTGCTCCTCGTTGGGTTCGACACTCTTACTTATCGAAAGGACTGCGATAGATCCCCTATACTTGTGGGTCATCATGACTCTTTTTATGGCGACGTTGCCGGGGAGTGAAGCGCCCTTGGCAGGTGGAATTTGGTAAGGAAAAATTTATATACTGTGCTGAAATTTACTGTCACTTGTTACTATGGAAAGTAATCCTCTGAGGGGCTTGTTCTGGGTATCTTCACCCTGACCAATAGAGCAAAGAGTTGCTCCTCAACCTACTGAACCTACTGAAAATGAAAATGTCTACTTTGAGATTCCTTCGGGTATGTTTGAAAAACTGCTAGCTAATCCTTTTGCAGGAGATGGAACAAAGCATCCTGATGAGCACCTAATATATGTGGATGAAGTTTGTGGATTATTTAAGCTTGCAGGTGTGCCTGGAGATGTTATTAAGAAGAAGGTCTTCCCTTTATCTTTGAAGGGAGATGCATTGACATAGTATAGGCTATGTGATGATACGGGGGAATGGAAATACAAACGATTGAAATTGGAATTTCATCAAAAAAATTATCCTCTTGTTCATCGTGATCGCAATTATATATATAATTTCTGGCCTCGCGAAGGAGAAAGCATCGCTCAAGCTTGGGGGAGGCTTAAATCAATGTTATAGTCATGCCCCAATCATGAGCTCTCAAGAGAAATGATTATTCAAAAATTTTATGCTCGGCTTTCTGATAACAATTGTACCATGCTCGATACTTCTTGTGCTGGCTCTTTTACTATGAAGGCTATTGAATTCAAATGGGTTTTATTGAAAATAATTATATGCAACTCTGAAGATTGGGATCTCGACGAAGGTAAGGAGTCAGGTATGACACCTAAGTTTGATTGTGTTAAATCATTTATGGATACCGATGTTTTCCGTAAATTTAGCACTAAATATGGACTTGACTCTGAGATAGTAGCTTCTTTCTGTGAATCTTTTGCTGCTCATATTGATCTCCCTAAGGAGAAATGATTTAAATATCATCCTCCCATAGAAGTAAAAGTAGCTGCACCTATTAAAGTTGAAGAAAAGACTATCACTTATAATGATCCTATTGTTCCTACCTCTTATGTTGAGAAACCACCTTTCCCTGTTAGGATAAAGGATCATGGTAAAGCTTCAACTGTGGTCCATAAAAGCAATATTAGAACTTATACACCTCCCGAGAAAATTAAAGTTGAACCTAATATTGCTATTGTTAAAGATCTCTTGTCTGATAATATCGATGTGCACGTTATTTATTTCTGTGATGAAACTGCTAGAATTGCTAAACCCTGTGCTAAAGATAAACATAGACCTGTGGTAGGCATGCCTGTTATTTCTGTTAAAATAGGAGATCATTGTTATCATGGCTTATGTGATATGGGTGCCAGTGCTAGTGCTATACCTCATGATTTATACAAAGAAATTATGCATGATATTGCACCTGCTGAGATAGAAGATATTGATGTTACCATCAAGCTTGCCAATAGGGATACCATATCACCAATTGGAATTGTTAGAGATGTTGAAGTCTTGTGTGGGAAAACAAATATCCTGCTGATTTTCTTGTTCTTGGTACCCCACAAGATAGCTTTTGTCCCATTATATTTGGTAGACCCTTCTTCAACACAGTTAATGCTAGGATAGACTGCGAAAAGGATGTTGTTACTATCGGTTTGGGTGATATGTCTCATGAGTTTAATTTCTCTAAATTTCGTAGACAACACCGTGAAGAGGAATTGCCTAGTAAAGATGAAATTATTGGTCTTGCTAATATTGCCGTACCTCCTAGTGATCCTTTAGAACAATATTTGCTAGACTATGAAAATGATATGTTTATGAATGAAAGAAGGGGAATAGATGAAGTATTCTTTAAACATGAACCCATCGTGAAACACAATTTGCTTATTTAAATCCTAGGGGATCCTCCTCCACCCAAGGGTGATCCCATCTTTGAGCTTAAACCGTTACCTGATACTCTTAAATATGCTTATCTTGATGAGAAAAAGATATATCCTATTATTATTAGTGCTAACCTTTCAGAGCATGAAGCAGAGAGATTATTGAAAACTCCGAGGAAGCACCGCGCTGCTATTGGATATACTCTTGATGATCTTAAGGGCATTAGTCCCACTCTATGTCAGCATAAAATAAATTTGGAGAAAGATGCCAAACCAGTTCGTGATCACCAACGACAGCTGGATCCTAAGATGAAAGAAGTGGTAAGAAAGGAAATACTAAAGCTTCTTGAGGCAGGTATTATTTATCCCATTGCTGATAGTCAGCGGGTTAGTCCTGTCCATTGTGTCCCTAAGAAGGGAGGTATTACTGTCGTTCCTAATGATAAAGATGAATTGATTCCGCAAAGAATTATTACAGGTTATAGGATGGTAATTGACTTCCGCAAATTAAATAAGGCTACTAAAAAAGATCATTACCCCTTACCTTTTATTGATCAAATGCTAGAAAGATTATCCAAACATACACATTTTTGCTTTCTAGATGGTTATTTTGGTTTCTCTCAAATAAATGTGTCAGCCGATGATAAATTAAAGACCACTTTTACTTGCCATTTTGGTACTTTTGCTTATAGGCGTATGCCTTTTGGTTTATGTAATGCACCTGCTACCTTTCAAAGATGCATGATGGCTATATTCTCTGGCTTCTGTGAAAAGATTTGTGAGGTTTTCATGGACGATTTCTCCGTTTATGGATCCTCTTTTGATGATTGCTTGAGCAACCTTGATCGAGTTCTGCAGAGATGTGAAGAAACTAATCTTGTCTTGAATTGGGAAAAGTGCCACTTTATGGTTAATCAAGGTATTGTCTTGGGGCATAAAGTTTCTGAAAGAGGTATTGAGGTTGATAAAGCCAAGGTTGATGCTATTGAAAAGATGTCATGTCCCAAGGACATCAAAGGTATAAAAAGTTTCCTTGGTCACGCCGGTTTCTATAGGAGGTTCATTAAGGACTTCTCAAAAATTTCTCGGCCTCTGACTAATTTATTACAAAAGGATATACCGTTTGTTTTTTATGATGATTGTGTAGAAGCATTTGAAATACTTAAGAAAGCACTGATCTCTGCACCTATTGTTCAGCCACCTGATTGGAATTTACCCTTTGAAATTATGTGTGATGCTAGTGATTATGCTGTAGGTGCTTGTCGGTGTCAAAACCGGTGGATCTCAGGTAGGGGGTCCCGAACTGTGCGTCTAGGCGGATGGTAACAGGAGACAAGGGACACGAAGTTTTACCTAGGTTCGGGCCCTCTCGATGGAGGTAAAACCCTACGTCCTGCTTGATTAATACTGACGATATGGGTAGTACAAGATTATATCTACCACGAGATCAAAGAGGCTAAACCCTAGAAGCTAGCCTATGGTATGAATGTTGTATGTTGTCCTACGGACTAAAGCCCTCCGGTTTATATAGACACCGGATAGGGTTAGGGTTACACAAAGTCGGTTACAATGGTAGGAGATCTAAATATCCGCATCGCCAAGCTTGCCTTCCACGCCAAGGAAAGTCCCTTCCGGACACGGGACAAAATCTTCAATCTTGTATCTTCATAGTCCAGAAGTCTGGCTGAAGGTATAGTCCGGCTATCCGGACACCCCCTAATCCAGGACTCCCTCAGTAGCCCCTGAACCAGGCTTCAATGATGACGAGTCCGGCGCGCAGATTGTCTTCGGCATTGCAAGGCGGGTTCCTCCTCCAATTACTTCATATAAGATTTTGAACACAAATGACAGTGTCCGACTCTGCAAAAATAAGTTTCCACATATTGCCATAGAGAGAATAATATTTACACAAATCTAATCTGCTAATGTATTCCGCAGCGTGACATCACACCACGACCAAGTCTTTATCCGAATCGTTTTTACTCCCCCACCTCAGCGCATTTCGCGAGGCGGTTTCCTTGGCACGTCTTGTCAAAGCAGAGATCGTGTCCCCTTATTTACGGGATTCTCATCAATACGGACGTGGGTAACCCAACCGCGCCATTTATCACGGCGCTTGGGAGATAAGCGAGATTTACCAGGCTGGTGGGGACGCTTAACCGCATCCGCCCATATAAGGGGATAAGGATCCACCTTTTACCTACGCCTTCTTCCTTCTTTGCCTATCCATCTTCCGTGCACTCGAGCTCCAACGCCCAAGCCTGCACTTCCCACCTCAACCTTCTCCAGCCATGTCCGGAGCGGGAGGCAAGTGGATGGTCTCCTCCGTTACGGAGGGACACATCAAAAAACTGAGGAAAGTCGGATACTTGTCTAATGACATCGCGCACCGGCTTCCCGAGGAGGGGCAGCTCCTCCCCACCCCAAGGCCCCATGAGAGGGTAGTATTGCTTCCCCATTTCCTTCGCGGACTGGGCTTTCCTCTCCACTCGTTTGTCTGGGGGCTCATGTTCTACTATGGCCTAGATTTCCACGATCTAGCCCCGAACTTCGTCCTCAACATCTCGGCGTTTATCGTCGTGTGTGAGGCTTTCCTTTGCGTCCGCCCCCATTTCGGCCTATGGCTCAAGACTTTCAACGTCAAGCCCAAGGTGGTGCATGGCAACCAGGCGAAGTGCGGAGGCGCCATGGCGGGCAAGATAGCCAACGTCCTATGGCTCGAGGGCTCCTTTGTGGAGACCCTGAAGGGGTGGCAATCGGGGTGGTTTTACATCACCGAGCCGCGCGATCCCAAATGGGTCGCAGCCCCCGAGTTCCAGTCCGGACCCCCTATGCAGCTCACGTCTTGGAAAGAGATGAGCCTGTCATGGGGCAATAAAGGAGAGGTAACCGGACTGCAAAAATGCATCCAAACCTTGGTGAACAAGCAGCTCAAGCTTGTCAACGTAGTGCAGGTTATGCTCGTCCGCCGGATCCTCCCGTGTCAGCAACGGGGCTTCAATTTGTGGGAGTTCGACCCGGCGCAGCACCCAACCCTGAGCAGGCTCTTCGACACAACGTACGAAGACGCCTAGAAGGTGCTATTCAAAGGTGCCGAGGCTCCCTCATCCGCTTCCGAGGACCGCGGATTTCGCACGCAGCTTCCCGCTAGCGCGGTAAGATATTTTTACCTTTTACAGGATGTTGGTTTTCCATAGTTTGACTCTATGCGGGATCTAAACTCCCTTTCCTTTGACAGGATTGGCTGACGAAGTCTGGACAGATCGACTGTCCGGCCCCTTTGCCCGAAGACCCAGCCGATGCGCTCTTAACGAAGTTGTTGGCTCCGGCGCCTTACGTGGTGCCGGAGAAGAAGGCCAAGAAGAGGGCCACAGGGACTCAAAGAGCTCCTGGCGCCAGGAGGTGTCGGATTCTTCATCGGACGAATCCGAGGCGCGCTCCTCTCGTGAAAACGAGGAGGAGGAAGAAGAAACCTCTCCCCCCCAGTGGGGGGAGGAAAGAAAAGGAAGGCCACCCCGACCGGGGAGGCCGAAGGGTCCAAGAAGGGGAAAACCCTTCCTCCGGACTACCCCGCCGACACCGATGACGACGAAGAGGAGTGTCCGCGCAGGGCCAAGCGTCCGGCGGAATCGTAAGCATCCGGGCACCCGAGTAATTCATAGCATTCCTTTATTGCACAACCTTTCCTTATGTTGAATATGATTATGCAGTCCGCCCAAGGCCGGGCTCGATGAGTCGTCGAGCGGCTCCCTAGATTCATCGGACGTGAATTCACTTCCGCCCGCCACCTCCCCCCGCCCTACAGGTGATGCCAAGGTGGCGTCCCAACAGGCTCCAAGCCAGGAGGAGGTGGTCCTGGAGGCGCCACAAGGCGACCTCCCGGACTCCAGGAGTAAAGGGGATAAAACCCCCCAGGGCTCTGAGTCCGGCTTTGAGCCGGACACCGCGCCGGAATCGTCAACGGTTCCGGACCGCGGTAGGCGAACTCCTTCCAAGAGTGGCAAGCCTACTGAGCCGGCGGCCCCCGTCCAACCGGAGGCACCGGACAATCTGCTGGAGGTGCTTAACAGCGCCACCATCGACGAGGAGCACCGCACTATTATGAGTGCGGTGATCCAGAAGGTTCAGTCTGCCAAGAGCGGACTGACTGAAGCTTTTGCCAGCCTTCTAACAGGCTTCGAGGTAAGTGCATGATATATAAAAATATTACCGCATAGACAGTAGCCCCTGATGCTCTGTTTGGCGTTCGGAAAGAAAAGCCGAATAGAGAAAGAAGGTAAGAAATACCATATAGAAAATATAATATAAAAGTGCAATTGAAAAAATATGACAGGATTAACATGGTTATTGTAGGGGCCACAACTGAGGTGGCGACCCTCAAGCAAGCGTTGGCCGAGGCCGATAAGAGAGAGGCCATGGAGCGCTCCAAGCGGGAGAGGTATGAAGCCCAGGTTGGCGAGGTGCAGCAAGAACTCCAGGCTCTCATGAAAAAACATGAGGGTTTGGAGCTTGACTCAAAGACGCGAGCGTCCGAGCTCGCGGCAGCTATTGAAAATGCCAAGTCTGCCAAGGCTGGATCCCAAAAGGCCCTCCAGGAGTTGGATGCGGCGAAGAAGATAGAGGCAGGTAAGGCATTCTTTATGCAAAGCAAACATGTAAAGGTGAGCTTCTTGTTACTTACCCGAATTCAGAGCTCTCCAGGAGCATTCACAGATCTTCCCCGTAGCGTGTTCGATGCCGCCGCATTCTACCGAGCCAAGGAGGGCAGCTCGACGGAGAAGGTGTTCTGGTCTCAGTATGCTGAGGCCGGACACCTGGTGCCCCTGAGCGACCAGCTAAAGCAGCTGGTCGAGCTCCACAAGGTGGCCGAACAGGCCATAAAGGGCCTCATAGTTCGGTTGTGGCCTGGAGAGGCTCTGCCTGGGAGCTACTTCGGGCTGGTGCGGCGGCTGGTGGAGGCCTGTCCAAGGCTCGAGGTCATCAAGCGCTCCCTTTGTATTGAAGGTGCGCGTAGGGCCCTTGCCCGTGCTAAGATGCACTGGGGCAAGCTGGATGGTGAGAAGCTTGTGAAGGACGGGCCACCGCCGGGGAAGGAGCAAAGCAAGCCCGAGAACTATTATAAGGATGTTCTGAAGGGTGCCCGCCTTGTGGCGGATGAATGTTCCATGGATGTAATTTTGGAGTAAACTCGCTCGTGTTATCCTGTGCGCTGAAAACTTGTTCACGTGCGCTTAAGCAATGTGTTTTGAATTTAAAATATTACCTTCTGTGCGGCCATTTATCAAATTTGAGAGATGGCGAGTCGTCGGCTTCTGCCCCCTTGCCACTGGTGCTGGGGTGTTCGGGAGAAACCTGAGCGCTCTTTTTCCCATGTATGGGTCCTTCGAGGGAGGCGCTCAGCACAACGAACAAGGCGATCGGACTATAGTGCTTGAACACTCTCACTTAGCCATAGGATTCTATAATTTTAAATTTCGGCGAAGCCCCTAGTGTTCGGAAGACCGAGTTCGGGGCGCTATCCACGCCTTTGGCCGGACAAAGCCGGCTCCTCGCTCTAAGCGGCGTAAGTCTTTAGGGACTCGAAAAACCTCTCGAACAGCGACCGGTCTCTCGCTTCATCATGACAGTTAGTTTTAGCTTTCTCTACTGAGGTGCTCCACCCAGCTCAACTGGGGCACAATCGTAGTAGTTCTCCTAGTGCTACCTTAGCCGATACAGCGGAACGTAAGGCACCAAAACATAGGAGCCGGGCAAACCCAACTATTGACCCAAGACATGATTCGGAGCCGATGCATATAATGCTATAAGTTCGGGGTGCCGCACTTGTTAAAGTGTTCGGACTTCTCACACCATATAAGGGGGGTACTGAAGCCCCTGGCGTATTGACCGTACCAAAGTGTACGGGTGCAACATGTCGTTAGTGAACATATATTTGTGAAAAATAGTAGTGCGAAAGTAGACAAAAATCTATGCATTGTTTATAAAAAGGTTACGATCAAGGCAGAACGATACAAATAGTGCGATAAGCAAAAGTGGGACTATTTAACGTGTCCTTTCTAGGGGCAGGCTGCGGAATAGTATGCAAAACAGGTATACTGCTCGTGATAGAGACCACCTGGGAGTTATATAATGCGGCGTAGCTTTTCCGCTTCCCTGGTTCTTGCATCGTTTGAGCGGCAGTTGGATTGCCGAATAGGTCTTCCAAAGTGTGGAGTCCTGAAAGTAAGAGAAAATAAAGAAATCGGCAGCCCCTAGTGCGGTTTAAGCCGTGTTTCGGGTGCACCGTGATGATGCCCCTCCCCCTGTGCCCATGGTATTTCGAGAGCGTAGTTATGTACGCGAAGCACTGCTTTCGCTAGTTCGTGAGGGCTGGGGTCGGGGCCGCGTTGCTACGCCTGCTCGAAACGTGCCAGGCGGCCTTGTTGCAGGTTACTCCGGGCGCGTTTGGCGATATCCGGACTTTTAACGGCCGGACCGTTGAACTGCCTTGAGAGGCTGCTTTGTACTTCCGCTGCGAGGGCCGCCTGTGTTCCTACGTTCGGAGGGAGCGTTCGGTGTTTCCATTGACCGTGATTACTCCTCGACGGCCTGGCATCTTGAGCTTAAGGTATGTGTAGTGCGGCATCGCATTAAACTTTGCGAATGCGGTTCGCCCGTGCAGTGCGTGATAGCCACTGCGGAACAGGACTATGTCGAAGATTAACTCCTCGCTTCAGAAATTGTCCGGAGATCCGAAGACCACTTCAAGTGTGACAGAGCCTGTACAGTTGGCCTCTACACCTTGTATGACGCCTTTAAAGGTCGTTTTTGTGGGCTGCCCATTTTCCGCACTGTATCCTGGTAAAGTAGGTTCAGGCTGGTGCCGCCGTCCATAAGGACTCTTGTGAGATGAAATCCGTCAATAATTGGGTCTAGAACCAATGCGGCGAATCCTCCATGACGGGTGCTAGTGGGGTGGTTCCTTCGATCGAAGGTGATCGGGCAGGAGGACCATGGGTTGAACTTTGGGGCGACTGGCTCCATCGCATACACGTCCCTTAACGCATGCTTCCGCTCCCTCTTGGGGATGTGGGTTGCGTGTATCATGTTCACCGTCCGCACTTGTGGGGGAAAACCCTTCTGTCCACTGTTGTTCGGCGGCCGGGGTTCCTCCTCGTCATCGCTACGCAGCCCCTTGCCTCTGTTTTCGGCATTTAGCTTGCCTGCCTGCTTGAACACCCAACAATCTCTGTTGGTGTGATTGGCAGGCTTTTCGGGGGTGCCATGTATTTGGCACAAGCGATCGAGTATTCGGTCCAAACTGGACGGGCCCTGAGTATTTCTTTTGAATGGCTTTTTCCGCTGACCAAATTTATAGCCTCTGAATCCGGCGTTGACTACTGTATCCTCGTTGCTGTCGCTGTTAACGCGGCGTTTTTGCTTGTTCCGACGCGACCTGCCACTGTTGTCCTTGTTGTCCGAATTACCAAGGCTCTTGGTCAAGTTATTGCTACGAGCTAGCCAGCTGTCTTCTCCCTCGCAAAAGCGGGTCATGAGCGTCGTGAGTGCTGCCATGGATTTCGGCTTTTCCTGTCCAAGGTGCCGGGCAAGCCACTCGTCGCGGATATTATGCTTGAAGGCTGCTAGGGCCTCAGCGTCCGGACAGTCGACTATTTGGTTTTTCTTTGTTAGGAACCGTGTCCAGAATTGCCTAGCCGATTCCTCTGGCTGCTGAATTATGTGGCTTAGGTCATCGGCGTCTGGTGGTCGCACATAGGTGCCCTGGAAATTGTCGAGGAATGCGGCTTCCAGGTCCTCCCAACACCCGATAGATTCTGCTGGCAAGCTGTTGAGCCAATGCCGAGATGGTCCCTTGAGTTTGAGTGGGAGGTATTTGATGGCGTGTAGATCGTCGCCGCGGGCCATGTGGATATGAAGGAGATAATCCTCGACCCATACCGCGGGATCTGTTGTGCCATCGTATGATTCGATGTTTACGGGTTTGAAACCCTCAGGGATTTGATGATCCATTACTTCATTTGTGAAGCATAGGGGGTGTGTGGCGCCTCTGTATTGGGCTATATCACGATGGAGCTCAAATGAGCTTTGTCTATTGTGTCCAGCCCGGCCGGATTTATTATATCCGGAGTGACGATCACCGTCATGTGCCGTGGGGCGTCCGCACGATCCATAGATCGATCTTGTTTGCTTTGCCTTGTCCCCCAATATGTCTCGCAGGTCTGGCGCATTTTCCCGTGACCTAAAATGTTTTGAATGGCGCCGGGGTGCGGCTTGATTGGAGGGCCGAGAGGCCTCTCTGTCGCGGCCTCGAGGTGGCCGGTCGGCCGTGTCATGCGCTGGTGATGTAGGTTTAGGTGCTTCCTCCTCTAATCGGGGAAGCAGCCTGCGCTTTGGGTAGCTCTTGGAGGGGCGTTCGAGTTCATACTCTTCGGCCGCAAGGACTTCAGTCCATCTGTCGGCTAGCAAATCTTGATCAGCTCTAAGCTGTTGCTATTTTTTCTTGAGGCTGCTTGCCGTGGCCATAAGCCTGCGTTTGAAATGCTCTTGTTCGACGGGATCCTCTCGCACGACGAATTCGTCATCGTCGAGGCTTGCCTCGTCTTCGGAGGGAGGCATATAATTGTCATCCTCGACCTCTCTGTCTGCCGCTCTCTCGTGAGGGCTAGCTTCTCCATCCTCCTGTGCTGAATCTTGCTGGAGGGGGTGTTCTTCGGTGCTATCCGGAGTATTATTATCTCCTGTGCTAGAATCATCGCTTTTGCTTTGGCGGGATTTAGAGCAGCGCGGCTGACGCCGGCGCTTAAGCTGTTTCTTGGAGGGGTCATCCCCCGCTATTCCATCGCCATCTCCTTTTTTGGGGTATCCACCATGTATATGTCATATGACGAGGTGGCTTTCCAGTGCCCTATAGGTGCTAGTTCTTGGTCGTCTCCTACATCAGCGTCCATACCGTCGATGTCTTCGGAGTCGAAGTCGAGCACGTCGGTTAAATCATCGACAGTGGCTACGAAGTGGGTGGTGGGTGGGTTTTGAATTTCTTTGTCGTCCGTATCCCAACCTTGCTGACCGTAGTTCGGCCAGGGCTCTTCTGATAAAGAGAGAGACTTTAATGACTTCAGAATATCGCCAAAGGGCAAGTGCTGAAAGATGTCCGCAGCGGTAAACTCCATGATCGGCGCCCAATCGGATTCGATCGGCAGGGGCGCGGGGGGCTCGGAGTCCAGAGAGGAGTCCGGCCCCACGGAGTCACGGGCCTTGCGGAGTGCGGGGCTGGTGTTCGGCTCGATCGCCATTGGGATCACAGCCCCCGAGGCGGCGTCCAACCACTCGTCCTCGATCGGCACAATTGGTTCTGAATCCAGGGTCGGAACCGACGCGTGCGCAGCCTCCAGGGCACTGTTCGGCGGCAGAGCTAGATCATGCCCATCGCGACAGTGCGGCGCGCTCGGCTGTGGCTCGAATCCGTCGAAGATCAAGTCTCCGCGGACGTCAGCCGTATAGTTTAAACTTCCAAATCTGACCTGAAGGCCAGGGGCGTAGATTTCGATCTGCTCCAGATGGCCAAACGAATTGGCCCGCAGTGCGAAGCCGCCGAAGACGAAGATCTGTCCGGGGAGAAAAGTCTCACCCTGGACTGCATCATCACTGATGAGCGGAGGAGCCATTGAGCCTAAAAGCGATGACACAGAGGAACTCTCAATGAAAGCACCAATGTCGGTGTCAAAACCGGCGGATCTCGGGTAGGGGGTCCCGAACTGTGCGTCTAGGCGGATGGTAACAGGAGACAAGGGACACGAAGTTTTACCCAGGTTCGGGCCCTCTCGATGGAGGTAAAACCCTACGTCCTGCTTGATTAATATTGATGATATGGGTAGTACAAGAGTAGATCTAGCACGAGATCAAAGAGGCTAAACCCTAGAAGCTAGCCTATGGTATGATTATTGTATGTTGTCCTACAGACTAAAGCCCTCCGGTTTATATAGACACCGGATAGGGTTAGGGTTACACAAAGTCGGTTACAATGGTAGGAGATCTAAATATCCGCATCGCCAAGCTTGCCTTCCACGCCAAGGAAAGTCCCTTCCGGACACGGGACGAAGTCTTCAATCTTGTATCTTCATAGTCCAGGAGTCCGGCTGAAGGTATAGTCCGGCTATCCGGACACCCCCTAATCCAGGACTCCCTCAGTGCTGTTCTAGGGCAAAGAGTTGATAAGAAATTAAATGTTATTCAATATGCTAGTAAAACTCTAGACAATGCCTAGAGAAATTACGCTAGTACTGAAAAAGAATTCCTAGCAGTTGTATTTGCTTGTGATAAGTTTAGACCATATATTGTTGATTCTAAAGTAACCATTCACACGGATCATGCTGCTATTAAATATCTTATAGAAAAGAAGGATGCTAAACCTAGACTTATTAGATGGGTTCTCCTGCTACAAGAATTTGATTTGCATATTGTTGATAGAAAGGGAGCTGAGAACCCCGTTGCAGACAACTTGTCTAGGTTAGAAAATGTGCTTGATGACTCACTACCTATTGATGATAGCTTCCCTGATGAACAATTAATTGTCATAAATGCTTCTCGTACTGCTCCATGGTATGCTGATTATGCTAATTATATTGTTGCTAAATTTATACCACCTAGTTTCACATACCAGCAAAAGAAAAAGGTTTTCTATGATTTGAGGCATTACTTTTGGGTTGACCCACATCTTTATAAACAAGGAGTAGATGGTGTTATTAGACGTTGTGTACCTGAGCATGAACAGGAACAAATCCTACGCAAGTGTCACTCCGAGGCTTATGGAGGACACCACGCTGGAGATAGAACTGCACATAAGGTATTGCAATCCGGTTTTTATTGGCCTACTCTCTTCAAGGATGCCCGTAAGTCTGTCTTATCTTGTGATGAATGTCAAAGAATTGGTAATATTAGTAGACGTCAAGAAATGCCTATGAGCTATTCACTTGTTATTGAACCATTTGATGTTTGGGGCTTCGATTATATGGGACCTTTTCCTGCCTCTAATGGTTACACACATATTTTAGTCGACGTTGATTACGTTACTAAGTGGGTAGAAGCTATTCCAACTAGTAGTGCTGACCATAACACTTCTATTAAAATGCTTAAAGAAGTTATTTTTCCGAGGTTTGGAGTCCCTAGATATTTAATAACTGATGGTGGTTCACATTTTATTCATGGTGCTTTCCGTAAAATGCTTGCTAAGTATGATGTTAATTATAGAATTGCATCTCCTTATCACCCTCAATCTAGTGGTCAAGTGGAATTGAGTAATAGAGAACTCAAATTAATTTTGCAAAAGACTGTTAATAGATCTAGAAAGAATTGGTCCAAGAAACTTGATGATGCATTATGGGCCTATAGAACTGCGTATAAAAATCCTATGGGTATGTCTCCGTATAAAATGGTTTATGGAAAAGCATGTCACTTACCTCTCGAACTAGAACATAAGGCTTATTGGGCTATTAAAGAGCTCAATTATGATTTCAAACTTGCCGGTGAGAAGAGGTTATTTGACATTAGCTCACTTGATGAATGGAGAACCCAAGCCTGCGAAAATGCCAAATTGTTTAAAGAAAAAGTCAAAAGATGGCATGACAAAAGAATACAAAAGCGTGAGTTTAATGTAGATGATTATGTATTGCTATACAACTCTCGTTTAAGATTTTTTGCAGGAAAACTTCTCTCTAAATGGGAAGGTCCTTACGTTATCGAGGAGGTCTATCGTTTCGCTGCCATAAAAATCAACAACTTCGAAGGCACAAATCCGAAGGTGGTGAACGGTCAAAGAATTAAACATTATATATGAGTTAATCCCATAAACATTGAAACCAATGTTATTGAAACTGTTACCCCGCAGGAATACATAAGGGATACTTTCCGGAATGTTTCAGACTCCGAAAAGGAATACGTATGTGGTACGGTAAGTAAACCGACTCCAAAACAGTTCTAATGTCAATTTTTCTCCGTTTTGGAATATTTAGAAAAATAGAAAAATAAGAAGTCCAGGAAGGACACGAGGCCTCCACGAGGGTGGAGAGCGCGCCCTACCCTCCTGGGCGCCCCCTACCTCGTGGGCACCTCGTGTGCTCTCCGGACTCCGTTTTCTTGCACGATACGTATTTTGGTCGGTAAAAATTCATTATGTAATCTCCCGAAGGTTTTGACTCCTGTATCATGCAATTGTCCTCTATTCTTGTTTCGAGCTATTTTCTGTCAGGGTTGTCAAGGCCAGGCATCATGTTGTCCCCCTCCTCCAACAATGGTGACAATGATGCTTGGCTAATGAAGATAGAGCTGAAGAGGGAAGAACCCATGGAGATCAACAAGCATGAAGGGATCAAGAAGGCCACGGAGGACCAAGTTTTGGCAATAGAAGACATTCTTCAACTTGATCACAATCTTCTTACCCCAACTGAGATTGAAGCTTTCAAGATGATTGAGTTAGCTTGTATACAAAACAAGTATCTCACACGTGAAAATATTTTGTTGAAGGAGCATATCGTTGCACTCAAGGGCATTATCCGCAAAGTTGTAAGATCTCTTACGCTCGATGTGCAACTACCCATCATCACCACCATCTTCTTCATCAGCAAAGGAGACATAAATCACATGGGTATGGGCACTCCCCTTGGCAACTGCCAAGCTTGGGGGAGATGCCCCGGTATCGTATCACCATCACATCTCTATCTTTACCCTTTTTCTTAGTTTGATCCTATTAGTAGTATCTTGATCTAGTAGAATAAAGTTTATGGCATGATCTAGTTTTGAGTTTTGCTTTATGATCCCTCTATGTAATCGAGTCCGTGAGCTATATAATAAAGATTAGTGTTGAGTCAAGGGCTTGATTATTTTGCCATGATATTGAGTGAATAAAAGAAAAGAAAAAATAATAAAAAGAAACAAAGAGATCATATTGATCTTATTTAGAGTAATGACTTCACATAGAAAGAGTGTGATGATTAAAAATTGTTGGGAGTTGACAAACATAGCTTTGGTCATCGTTGCAATTAATAGTAAGTAATAAAGAAAGAGAGGTTTCACATATAACTATGCTATCTTGGACATCTTTTATGATTGGGAGCACTCATTAAAACATGACATGCTAAAGAGTTGATGTTGGACAAGGAAGACAATATCTGAGATAAAGTATATTGTGATGGATCATCCAACAAGTTGAGCTTGCCTTTCCCCCTCATGCTAGCCAAAATCTTTGCACCAAGTAGAGATACTACTTGTGCTTTCAAATACCCTTAAACCAGTTTTGCCATGAGAGTCCACCATATCAACTTATGGAATGAGTAAGATCCTTCAAGTAAGTTGTCATCAGTGCACGCAATAAAAATTGCTCTCTAAATATGTATGATTGATTGGTGTGGAGGAAATAAGCTTTATACGATCTTGTGATGTGGAAGAAATAAAAGCGACGGACTGCATAATAAAGGTTCATATCACAAGTGGCAATATAAAGTGACGTTCTTTTGCATTAATATTTTGTGCATCCAACCCTGAAAACGCATGGCAACCTCTGCTTTCCTCTGTGAAGGGCCTATCTTTTATTATTATCTTCTACCTTATGCAAGAGTCATGGTGATCTTCACCTTTCCTTTTTACATTTTATCCTTTGGCAAGCACAGGGTGTTGGAAAGATCCTGATATATATATATATATATATATATATATATATATATATGTATGTATATATATATATAATTGGATGTGGGTTAGCATGAACTATTATTGTTGACATTACCCTTGAGGTAAAAGGTTGGGAAGCGAAACTATAAGACCCTATCTTTCTCTGTGTCCGGTTAAAACTCCGTAACCACAAGTATTGCGTGAGTGTTAGCAATTATGAAAGACTAAATGATAGTTGAGTATGTGGACTTGCTAGAAAGCTCTGACATAGACTCTTTCTGATGTTATGGTAAATTGCAATTGCTTCAATGACTGAGATTTAGTTTGATAGTTCTCAATAAAGTTTTTGATTTGTACTTTGTATTGTGAATAGATTATTACTTGAGCGTAAGAAATCATATGACAATATTCATATATGTTGCTTTTATGAGAATAATCATGATGCCCTCATGTCCGTATTTTATTTTATCGACACCTCTACCTCTAAACATGTGGACATATTTATCATTATCGGCTTCCGCTTGAGGACAAGCGAGGTCTAAGCTTGGGGGAGTTGATACGTCCATTTTGCATCATGCTTTTATATCGATATTTATTGCATTATGGGCTGTTATTACACAATATGTCACAATACTTATGCCTATTCTCTCTTATTTTACAAGGTTTACATAAGGAGGGAGAATGCCGGAAGCTGGAATTCTGGGCTGAAAAGGAGCAAATATTAGAGACCTATTCTGCACAACTCTAAAAGTCCTGAAACTCCACGAAAGTTATTTTTGGAAATAATAAAAATATTGAGCGGAAGAAATACGTCAGGGGGGCCTCCACCTGTCCACGAGGGTGGGGGCGCACCCTATCCCCCTGGGCGCGCCCCTGCCTCGTGGGCCCCCTGTTGGCCCTCCGGTGCCCATCTTCTACTATATGAAGTCTTTCGTCCGAAGAAAAATCAGAAGCAACCTTTCGGGACGAGACTCCGCCGACACAAGGTGGAACCTTGGCGGAAAAAATCTAGGGCTCCGTCAGAGCTGTTCTACCGGGGACACTTCCCTCCGGGAGGGGGAAATCATCGCCATCGTCATCACCAACGCTCCTCTCATTGGGAGAGCACAATCTCCATCAACATCTTCACCAGCACCATCTCCTCTCAAACCCTAGTTCATCTCTTGTATCCAATTCTAGTCTCCAAGTCCGGGATTGGTACCCATAGGTTGCTAGTAGTGTTGATTACTCCTTGTAGTTGATGCTAGTTGGTTTATTTTGTTGGGTAACGTAGTAATTTCAAAAAAATTCCTACGGACACGCAAGATCATGGTGATGCATAGCAACGAGAGGGGAGAGTGTTGTCTACGTACCCTCATAGACCGAAGCGGAAGCGTTGACACAACGTAGAGGAAGTAGTCGTACGTCCTCCTCCCGATCCGACCAATCCAAGCGCCGTTACTCCGGCGCCTCCGAGTTCTTGACACACGTACAGCTCGATGACGTTCTCCGGGCTCCGATCCAGCAAAGATCTCAGGGAAGAGTTTCGTCAGCACGACGGCGTGGTAACGATCTTGATGAACTACCGACATAGGGCTTTGCCTAAGCACCGCGACAATATGACCGAGGTGGAATATGGTGGAGGGGGGCATCGCACACGGCTGAGGAACGATCACGAAGATCAACTTGTGTGTTCTAGGGTGCCCCCTGCCCCCGTATATAAAGGAGCAAGGGGGGAGGCCGGCCGACCCTATGGGGCGCGCCAAAGGGAGGGGGGAGTCCTCCTCCTAGTGGGAGTAGGACTCCCCTTTCCTAGTCCAACTAGGAAGAGAGGGGGGAAGGAAAGAGAGGGAGAGGGAGAGGGAAAGGGGGGCCGCGCCCCCCTCCTTGTCCAATTCGGACTCCCCATGGGGGGGGCGCCACCTCCTGGCCGCAGCCCTCTCTCTCCCCTCGGGCCCAATAAGGCCCATTACTTCCCCGGGGGGTTCCGGTAACCCCTCCGGCACTCCGGTTTTATCCAAAACCACTCGGAACCATTCCGATGTCCGAATATAGTCGTCCAATATATCAATCTTTACGTCTCGACCATTCCGAGACTCCTCGTCATGTCCGTGATCTCATTCGGGACTCCGAACTAACTTCGGTACATCAAAATGCATAAACTCATAATAACTGTCATCGTAACCTTAAGCGTGCGGACCCTACGGTTCGAGAACAGTGTAGACATGACTGAGACAAATCTATGGTCAATAACCAATAGCGGGACCTGGATGCCCATATTGGCTCCTACACATTCTACGAAGATCTTTATCGGTCAGACTGCATAACAACATACGTTGTTTCCCTTTGTCATCGGTATGTTACTTGCCCGAGATTCGATCGTCGGTATCCAATACCTAGTTCAATCTCGTTACCGGCAAGTCTCTTTACTCGTTCCGTAATACATCATCTTGCAACTATCTTATTGGTTGCAATGCTTGCAAGGCTTATGTGATGTGCATTACCGAGAAGGCCCTGAGATACCTCTCCGACATTCGGAGTGACCAATCCTAATCTCGAAATACGCCAACCCAACAAATACATTCGGAGACACCTGTAGAGCTCCTTTATAATCACCCAGTTACGTTGTGACATTTGGTAGCACACAAAGTGTTCCTACGGTAAACGGGAGTTGCATAATCTCATAGTCAAAGGAGCATGTATATGTCATGGAGAAAGCAATAGCAACATACTAAACGATCGGGTGCTAAGCTAATGGAATGGGTCATGTCAATCAGATCATTCAACTAATGATGTGACCTTGTTAATCAAATGACAACTCCTTTGTCTATGGTTAGGAAACTTAACCATCTTTGATTAACAAGCTAGTCAAGTAGAGGCGTACTAGTGACACTCTGTTTGTCTATGTATCCACACATGTATTATGTTTCCGGTTAATACAATTCTAGCATGAATAATAAACATTTATCATGATATATAAGGAAATAAATAATAACTTTATTATTGCCTCTAGGGCATATTTCCTTCAGTCTCCCACTTGCACTAGAGTCAATAATCTAGATTACACAGTAATGATTCTAACACCCATGGAGTCTTGGTGCTGATCATGTTTTGCTCGTGGAAGAGGCTTAGTCAACGGGTCTGCTACATTCAGATCCGTATGTATCTTGCAAATCTCTATGTCTCCCACCTGGACCAAATCCCGGATGGAATTGAAGTGTCTCTTGATGTGCTTGGTTCTCTTGTGAAATCTGGATTCCTTTGCCAAGGCAATTGCACCAGTATTGTCACAAAAGATTTTCATTGGACCCGATGCACTAGGTATGACACCTAGATCGGATATGAACTCCTTCATCCAGACTCCTTCATTTGCTGCTTCCGAAGCAGCTATGTACTCCGCTTCACATGTAGATCCCGCCACAATGCTTTATTTAGAACTGCACCAACTGACAGCTCCACCGTTCAATGTAAATACGTATCCGGTTTGCGATTTAGAATCGTCCGGGTCAGTGTCAAAGCTTGCATCAACGTAACCGTTTACGACGAGCTCTTTGTCACCTCCATATACGAGAAACATTTCCTTAGTCCTTTTCAGGTACTTCAGGATATTCTTGACCGCTGTCCAGTGATCCACTCCTGGATTACTTTGGTACCTCCCTGCTAAACTTATAGCAAGGCACACATCAGGTCTGGTACACAGCATTGCATACATGATAGAGCCTATGGCTGAAGCATAGGGAACATCTTTCATCTTCTCTCTATCTTCTGCAGTGGTCGGGCACTGAGTCTTACTCAACTTCACACCTTGTAACACAGGCAAGAACCCTTTCTTTGCTTGATCCATTTTGAACTTCTTCAAAACTTTGTCAAGGTATGTGCTTTGTGAAAGTCCAATTAAGCGTCTTGATCTATCTCTATAGATCTTAATGCCCAATATGTAAGCAGCTTCACCGAGGTCTTTCATTGAAAAACTCTTATTCAAGTATCCCTTTATGCTATCTAGAAATTCTATATCATTTCCAATCAGTAATATGTCATCTACATATAATATCAGAAATGCTACAGAGCTCCCACTCACTTTCTTATAAATACAGGCTTCTCCAAAAGTCTGTATAAACCCAAATGCTTTGATCACACTGTCAAAGCGTTTATTCCAACTCCGAGATGCTTGCACCAGTCCATAAATGGATCGCTGGAGCTTGCATACTTTGTTAGCTCCCTTTGGATCGATAAAACCTTCTGGTTGCATCATATACAACTCTTCTTCCAGAAATCCATTCAGGAATGCAGTCTTTACATCCATTTGCCAAATTTCATAATCATAAAATGCGGTAATTGCTAACATGATTCGGACAGACTTAAGCATCGCTACGGGTGAGAAGGTCTCATCGTAGTCAATCCCTTGAACTTGTCGAAAACCTTTCGCGACAAGTCGAGCTTTGTAGACAGTAACATTACCGTCAGCGTCAGTCTTCTTCTTAAAGATCCACTTATTCTCTATTGCTTGCCGACCCTCAGGCAAGTCAACCAAAGTCCACACTTTGTTGTCATACATGGATCCCATCTCAGATTTCATGGCTTCTAGCCATTTTGCGGAATCTGGGCTCACCATCGCTTCTTCATAGTTCGTAGGTTCGTCATGATCTAGTAGCATGACTTCCAGAACGGGATTGTCGTACCACTCTGGTGTGGATCTTACTCTGGTTGATCTACGAGGTTCTGTAGTAACTTGATCTGAAGTTTCATGATCAATATCATCAGCTTCCTCACTAATTGGTGTAGGTGCTACAGAAACAGATTTCTGTGATGTACTACTTTCCAATAAGGGAGCAGGTACAGTTACCTCATCAAGTTCTACTTTCCTCCCACTCACTTGTTTCGAGAGAAACTCCTTTTCTAGAAAGACTCCGAATTTAGCAACAAAAGTCTTGCCTTTGGATCTGTGATAGAAGGTGTATCCAACAGTTTCTTTTGGATATCCTATGAAGACACATTTTTCCAATTTGGGTTCAAGCTTATCAGGTTGAAGTTTTTTTTTTACATAAGCATCGCTGCCCCAAACTTTAAGAAACGACAACTTCGGTTTCTTGCTAAACCATAGTTCATAAGGCGTCGTCTCAACGGATTTCGACGGTGTCCTATTTAACGTGAATGCGGCCGTCTCTAAAGCATAACCCCAAAACGATAGCGGTAAATCTGTAAGAGACATCATAGATCGCACCATATCTAGTAAAGTACGATTACGACGTTCGGACACACCATTGCGTTGTGGTGTTCCGGGTGGCGTGAGTTGCGAAACTATTCCGCATTGTTTCAAATGTAGACCAAACTCGTAACTCAAATATTCTCCTCCACGATCAGATCGTAGAAACTTAATTTTCTTGTTACGATGATTTTCAACTTCACTCTGAAATTCTTTGAACTTTTCAAATGTTTCAGACTTGTGTTTCATTAAGTAGACATAACCATATCTGCTTAAATCATCTGTGAAGGTGAGAAAATAACGATATCCGCCACGAGCCTCAACATTCATCGGACCACATACATCTGTATGTATGATCTCCAATAAATCTGTTGCTCTCTCCATAGTACCGGAGAACGGTGTTTTGGTCATCTTGCCCATGAGGCACGATTCGCAAGTGCCAAGTGATTCATAATCAAGTGGCTCCAAAAGTCCATCAGTATGGAGTTTCTTCATGCGTTTTACACCGATATGACCTAAATGGCAGTGCCATAAATAAGTTGCACTATCATTATCAACTCTGCATCTTTTGGCTTCAACACTATGAATATGTGTATCACTACTATCGAGATTCACCAAAAATAGACCACTCTTCAAGGGTGCATGACCATAAAAGATATTATTCATATAAATAGGACAACCATTATTCTCTGATTTAAATGAATAACCGTCTCGCATCAAACAAGATCCAGATATAATGTTCATGCTCAACGCTGGCACCAAATAACAATTATTCAGGTCTAATACTAATCCCGAAGGTAGATGTAGAGGTAGCGTGCCGACTGCGATCACATCGACTTTGGAACCGTTTCCCACGCGCATCATCACCTCGTCCTTAACCAATCTTCGCTTAATCCATAGTCCCTGTTTCGAGTTGCAAATATTAGCAACAGAACCAGTATCAAATACCCAGGTGCTACTGCGAGCATTAGTAAGGTAGACATCAATAACATGTATATCACATATACCTTTGTTCACCTTGCCATCCTTCTTATCCGCCAAATACTTGGGGCAGTTCCGCTTCCAGTGACCAGTCTGCTTGCAGTAGAAGCACTCAGTTTCAGGCTTATGTCCAGACTTGGGTTTCTTCTCTTGAGCAGCAACTTGTTTGTTGTTCTTCTTGAAGTTCCCCTTCTTCTTCCCTTTGCCCTTTTTCTTGAAACTAGTGGTCTTATTGACCATCAACACTTGATGCTCCTGCTTGCTTTCTACCTCCGCAGCTTTTAGCATTGCGAAGAGCTCGGGCATTGTCTTATCTATCCCTTGCATATTATAGTTCATCACGAAGCCTTTGTAGCTTGGTGGCAGTGATTGGAGAATTCTGTCAATGACACAATCATCCGGAAGATTGACTCCCAGTTGATTCAAGTGATTATAATACCCAGACATTCTGAGTATATGCTCACTGACAGAACCATTCTCCTCCATCTTGCAGCTATAGAACTTATTGGAGACTTCATATCTCTCAATCCGGGCATTCTGTTGGAATATTAACTTCAACTCCTGGAACATCTCATATGCTCCATGATGTTCAAAACATCGTTGAAGTCCCGGTTCTAAGCCGTAAAGCATGGCACACTGAACTATCGAGTAGTCATCGGCTTTGCTTTGCCAGACGTTCATAACATCTGGCGCTGCTCCAGCAGCAGGCCTGGCACCCAGCGGTGCTTCCAGGACATAACTCTTCTGTGCAGCAATGAGGATAATCCTCAAGTTACGGACCCAATCCGTGTAATTGCTACCATCATCTTTCAATTTTGCTTTCTCAAGGAACGCATTAAAATTCAACGGAACAACAGCACGAGCCATCTATCTACAATCAACATAAACAAGCAAGATACTATCAGGGACTAAGTTCATGATAAATTTAAGTTCAACTAATCATATTACTTAAGAACTCCCACTTAGATAGACATCTCTCTAATCCTCTAAGTGATCACGTGATCCAAATCAACTAAACCATGTCCGATCATCACGTGAGATGGAGTAGTTTCAATGGTGAACATCACTATGTTGATCATATCTACTATATGATTCACGCTCGACCTTTCGGTCTCCGTGTTCCGAGGCCATATCTGTTATATGCTAGGCTCGTCAAGTTAAACCTGAGTATTCCGTGTGTGCAACTGTTTTGCACCCGTTGTATTTGAACGTAGAGCCTATCACACCCGATCATCACGTGGTGTCTCAGCACGAAGAACTTTCGTAACGGTGCATACTCAGGGAGAACACTATTACTATGCTAATTTAGTGAGAGATCATCTTATAATGCTACTGCCAATCAAAGCAAGATAAGATGCATAAAAAGATAAACATCACATGCAATAAATATAAGTGATATGATATGGCCATCATCATCTTGTGCTTGTGATCTCCATCTCCGCAGCACCATTATGATCACCATCGTCACCGGCGCGACACCTTGATATCCATCATAGCATCATTGTCGTCTCGCCAATCTTATGCTTCTACGACTATCGCTACCGCTTAGTGATAAAGTAAAGCATTACAGGGCGATTGCATTGCATACAATAAAGCGACAACCATACGGCTCCTGCCGGTTGCCGATAACTCGGTTACAAAACATGATCATCTCAAACAATAAAATTTAGCATCATGTCTTGACCATATCACATCACAACATGCCCTGCAAAAACAAGTTAGACGTCCTCTACTTTGTTTGTTGCAAATTTTACGTGGCTGCTACGGGCTTAAGCAAGAACCAATTTCACCTACGCATCAAAACCACAACGATAGTTTGTCAAATAGACTCCGTTTTAACCTTCTCAAGGACCGGGCGTAGCCATACTCGGTTCAACTAAAGTTGGAGAAACTGACACCCGCCAGCCACCTGTGTGCAAAGCACGGCGGTAGAACCAGTCTCGCGTAAGCGTACGTGTAATGTCGGTCCGGGCCGCTTCATCCAACAATACCGCCGAACCAAAGTATGACAAGCTGGTAGGCAGTATGACTTATATCGTCCACAACTCACTTGTGTTCTACTCATGCATAACATCAAACCATAAAAACCTAGGCTCGGATGCCACTGTTGGGTAACGTAGTAATTTCAAAAAAATTCCTACGCACACGCAAGATCATGGTGATGCATAGCAACGAGAGGGGAGAGTGTTGTCTACGTACCCTCGTAGACCAAAGCGGAAGCGTTTACACAACATAGAGGAAGTATTCGTACGTCCTCCTCCCGATCCGACCGATCCAAGCGCCGTTACTCCGGCGCCTCCGAGTTCTTGACACACGTACAGCTCGATGACGTTCTCCGGGCTCCGATCCAGCAAAGCTCTCGGGGAAGAGTTTCGTCAGCACGACGGCGTGGTAACAATCTTGATGAACTACCGACGCAGGGCTTCGCCTAAGCACCGCGACAATATGACCGAGGTGGAATATGGTGGAGGGGGGCACCGCACACGGTTGAGGAACGATCACGAAGATCAACTTGTGTGTTCTAGGGTGCCCCCTGCCCCCGTATATAAAGGAGTAAGGGGGGAGGCCGGCCGACCCTATGGGGCGCGCCAAAGGGAGGGGGAGTCCTCCTCCTAGTGGGAGTAGGACTCCCCTTTCCTAGTCCAACTAGGAAGAGAGGGGGAAGGAATGAGAGGGAGAGGGAGAGGGAAAGGGGGGCCGCGCCCCCCTCCTTGTCCAATTCGGACTCCCCATGGGGGGGCGCCACCTCCTGGCCGCAGCCCTCTCTCTCCCCTCGGGCCCAATAAGGCCCATTACTTCCCCGGGGGGTTCCGGTAACCCCTCCGGCACTCCGGTTTTATCCGAAACCACTCGGAACCATTCCGATGTCCGAATATAGTCGTCCAATATATCAATCTTTATGTCTCGACCATTCCGAGACTCCTCGTCATGTCCGTGATCTCATCCGGGACTCCGAACTAACTTCGGTACATCAAAATGCATAAACTCATAATAACTGTCATCGTAACCTTAAGCATGCGGACCCTACGGTTCGAGAACAGTGTAGACATGACTGAGACAAATCTCTGGTCAATAACCAATAGCGGGACCTGGATGCCCATATTGGCTCCTACACATTCTATGAAGATCTTTATCGGTCAGACCGCATAACAACATACGTTGTTTCCCTTTGTCATCGGTATGTTACTTGCCCGACATTCGATCGTCGGTATCCAATACCTAGTTCAATCACGTTACCGGCAAGTCTCTTTACTCGTTCCGTAATACATCATCTTGCAACTATCTTATTGGTTGCAATGCTTGCAAGGCTTATGTGATGTGCATTACCGAGAAGGCCCTGAGATACCTCTCCGACATTCGGAGTGACAAATCCTAATCTCGAAATACGCCAACCCAACAAATACTTTCGGAGACATCTATAGAGCTCCTTTATAATCACCCAGTTACGTTGTGACGTTTGGTAGCACACAAAGTGTTCCTACGGTAAACGGGAGTTGCATAATCTCATAGTCAAAGGAACATGTATATGTCATGGAGAAAGCAATAGCAACATACTAAACGATCGGGTGCTAAGCTAATGGAATGGGTCATGTCAATCAGATCATTCAACTAATGATGTGACCTTGTTAATCAAATGACAACTCCTTTGTCTATGGTCAGGAAACTTAACCATCTTTGATTAACAAGCTAGTCAAGTAGAGGCGTACTAGTGACACTCTGTTTGTCTATGTATCCACACATGTATTGTGTTTCCGGTTAATACAATTCTAGCATGAATAATAAACATTTGTCATGATATATAAGGAAATAAATAATAACTTTATTATTGCCTCTAGGGCATATTTCCTTCATATTGGGTGGAAGATCATATGTTCAGATCCTATATGCATATTAATACTCCTCTGATTATGAACGTGAATATGCTTTGTGAGTAGTTACGTTTGTTCCTGAGGACATGGGAGAAGTCTTGCTATTAGTAGTCATGTGAATTTGGTATTTGTTCGATATTTTCATGAGATGTATGTTGTCTATCCTCTGGTGGTGTTATGTGAATGTCGACTACATGACACTTCACCATTATTTGGGCCTAGAGGAAGGCATTGGGAAGTAATAAGTAGATGATGGGTTGCTAGAGTGACAGAAGCTTAAACCCTAGTTTATGCGTTGCTTCGTAAGGGGCTGATTTGGATCCATATGTTTCATGCTATGGTTAGGTTTACCTTAATACTTGTGTTGTAGTTGCAGATGCTTGCAATAGAGGTTAATCATAAGTGGGATGTTTGTCCAAGTAAGGACAGCACCCAAGCATCGGTCCACCCACATATCAAATTATCAAAGTACCGAACGTGAATCATATGAACATGATGAAAACTAGCTTGACGATAATTCCCAGGTGTCCTCGGGAGCGCTTTTCTTTATATAAGAGTTTGTCCAGGCTTGTCGTTTGCTACAAAAAGGATTGGGCCACCTTGCTGCACTTTATTTACTTTTGTTACTTGTTGCTCGTTACCAATTATCTTATCACAAAACTATCTGTTACCTATTATTTTAGTGCTTGCAGAGAATACCTTGCTGAAAACCGCTTATCATTTCCTTCTTCTCCTCGTTGGGTTCGACACTCTCACTTATCGAAAGGACCGCGATAGATCCCATATACTTGTGGGTCATCAGTCAGCGGGTTCATCAGCGAGACGCTCATGTTAGGGTCGAGGAGGGCGAGCCAGCCGGCGCTAGGGCCGACGCAATGCGAACCCGAAAGTGCCCAGCGTAGTCTTCTGTGCAACCGGGAGTCCGGTTAATTCGAACAAAGTTAAATTGTACTCCCTCCGTCGCACAATATAACATCGTAACGATCTTATATTTATATTTTGAAGGGAGTAGTAATAATGGAATAAATACGAGCAATGTTACACTTACGAACGAGCTAAAGCATATTTTTCATAATAATTAGCTGATCCTGTAAATCGGGCCATTGAAAAAGATAACCATTTTTTCAATGGCCCGGTTTATGGGACGTGGGCGAATTTTTCAGCCGAATAGATACCGGAAAATCGATCATTCCGTAATTTTTTTCGGGATCCTGCAAAGCCCGGGTCATTTTCGTCATACCTACGGGAACCGTCCCTGTTTTTGCCGGATCCCCTTTCCTTGGCGTGAACCAACTTCCGTCCGCTTCCCTTTCCGCCTCCCACACCGCCGCTGTCAATCTCGCCTCCGACCTCGCTGTCCGGCCTCGCAGTGGTGAAAACTGACCAGATGAAGTACTCGCAACCTCCAGGTGGCCCATATCATGCGCTGGCGCAACCTCCAATGTCGCCGCTCCATCCACCCGCGCCTCCGTCGACCGTGCACGCCGGTGCCGCCGCTAAACCTTCCGCCACTGGCGGCAAGAGGAAGCGGTAGGGCAATCACATCGTTCAAGAGGGCACAACCGGCGCGGCACAACCTCCTTCCGACCCCCGCTCCGGTTCCTCCCGTCGCGACCGCCGACGGGAGAAAGAAGACTGCCTCCACCGGCTCGACTAGTGCACGGGCGAAGCCCCCGAGGAAGAAGGTACTCGCAGCATGAGGCCGGGCTCCTTCTCCACCTCCGGCCGGCCACGACCTCCCTTATCGCCGCCACTCCACCGTTCACATCTGTCACGTGTTCGATGAAACGTCCGGCAGGTAAAAAAACTCATTTTGCTTGATTGTGCATTTGTTCATGTTTTTTGTTTGATCACACATTTGAAAGGCTAAACTTGCTACCTCGTATGTTGCGCATGAATTTGGATGTGATGAACTAGTATGATGATGAACTAGACAACTAGTGATGTAGAGGTATATATAAATTTTGTATATTCATATGCAAGCTGCAAGCACTTGTCAATATTTGTCCGATGATTTTATTTGTAGTACCGCAAGGCCTCCAGCGCGGAACAGATCCTGTAAACTCGTCCCGCAAATATTTTGCGGGACGGCTTTAGAGGATCTGTTCTGTCGGCAGTACCGCAAAAAATATTACAGGCCGCCTGTAGACGATTTTTTACGGGACGGGGATATACCGGATCTGCTAAAGATGCTAAGAGGGCGAACTATACCTGCAGGGAAGGAACAACGGGCGTGGAGGGAGGCCAGAAGCGCGACAACCATCTTGTGTGGTTGCTCACCTTGGGGAAGCCTATTCTACCAGTAGCGCCGCCAAATCGTGGCGGGCTCCGCTTCTTGAGTTCATGGTCAGGGGAGTGGACGCGTGCACGTTCCCATGATGCTAATCCAGATCTCCGGGATGTTGGTGGTTTGCCTTCATCGTCGTTCACTTCACCTTCACCAGCACGCTGCAATAACCATCCAACCGGCTTCAACTTATGTGCTCAGTTACTTATTCTTCCATCGTTTCTTCTTATGTCTTATGTCTTTTTTCTTTCTTCTTCTTCTTTTTTCTATTTTTGTTTTCTTTTTCCTTTTTTATTCGGAATGGTTTTTCTGTTTTTTGTTCTTTTTTTCTTTTTATTGACTTGAATGAACTTTTTTTAAAATTGATGAACTTTATTCAAAATCGATGAACTTTTATCAAAATCAATGATTTTTTCCCAAAATCGATGAACTATTTTTGAAATTGCTGAACTGTTTTGGAATCAAATGAACTTTTTTCAAAATCAACGAACTTTTTCCAAATTTGATGCACTTTTTAAAAATATGACCTTTTTCAAATTCAATGAACTTTGTTTCAAATATGTGAACTTTTGTAAAAATTCATTTACATTTTTGAATTCACGCTTTTTTAACTTTTCTCTTTTTTCAAAATCAACGGTCGTCCGACCAGTGGTTGACCGGTCAACCATGTCCAGTCAGGAGCGAAGCGACGTGACCGAGCCAGGAGGGAGCCAGGGAGCGCACGCGTTTTGGGTCAGGCCCAAGAGTGCAACTGTGTGGGCACTAGAACCCCTAATTGGTGCCCAAAGCGCTGACTACAAGCTCTGTGGATGGAGGTCAGGTGAAGGAACATGCGGACTCGCTGACTACTTCTGGGTAAGATGGCCTTCGGGCTTGAAGGCCCAATCAAGCACATCGCTCTGGTTTTTTCTTCGGGAGTAGCGCCCACTTAGGACAGACCGCAAACATGACACCGAGGGCAGATCTGACGGTTAGAGACCACCCAGACGCGAAATCGAGACGCTAACAAGAGTGGTAGCGTGAGAGGGCTGGGATTAGGCTCGGTTCTGTTGTCCTATATACCTTACTTTTTATTTTTCGCCAATAAAGGAAGGAGTGCTACTGCCCATTCGTCATCCTTTTTGAAGAAAACCCCTTGCTGTTTTCCAAAATCAACCCGCGATTTGACTTGAAGTCGGAACAGGAAATGGTTTGCTATTTGCAGAAAACCCCCCAATTTATTGATTAATCGACCCATAGTCCATGGGCAGATTAAAATACTTTTAAAAATATTCATATCTTTTAAATCCTAACTCCAATATTGGCATTATTATATATAAAAATAAATTAGAAAAATGTGTAGAATCTGAATATAACTTTGTTTACATGTTAGACATTCTTAAAATGCTATAGGTGATTCCATAGTTCTTCAACCATAGAAATTGTGTTGCACAACTTGCGGTTGCAATATATTCGGCTTCAACAGTGGAAAGGGAGACGCAATTTTAATTCTTCTAGGACCAACTTACCAAGGAGTGTCTAAGAAATTGACATGCACAGAAGGTTGACTTTCAACCCACCCTGTCTCTGGCCCAATCCGCATTTGTGTACCCAATGAGATCAAACTTGGCATCCTTGGGGTACCATAGGCCCAATGTTGGGGTGTGAACAAGGTATCTGAGAATATGCTTAACCGTTGTATGATGACTTTCCCTAGGGGAAGCTTGAAATCAAGCACACATGGCTACACTTAACATGATGTTAGGTCTAGATGCATAAAGATAAAGCAAGGAACCAATCATAGAGTGGTAAAGAGATGGGTCAAATGAAATACCATTGGTGTCTTCATTAAGTACAATTTTGGTTGGTATGGACGTCTTACATGGCTTTTCATCGGTCATCCCAAACTTCTCAAGTAGGTCCTTGGTGTACTTCGGCTGAGACAAGAAGATTCCTTCTTGAAATTGTTGAATTTGAAACCCAAGAAAGAATTTCAAGTCAGCTTTGAGTGACATCTCAACATTCTTGGTCATAGAGGCCTTACATCCACATCACCAATGCCAAGGATCTATGGGATAGCATTGTGATGACCAAGACCATAACCTCCTCCCTTCGACTTGCACAAAACGAAATCGCAAAAGGGGCATTGCAATAATTTTGTATGGAGAAGGGTGAGAATCCCAAGCATCTTCTCAAGCGCTTGATGAATCGTGCTGCCGACATTGAGTCCTATGATTGTGACAAAAGTCAAGATTGATTCAACTTGACTAAGCGATTTCTAGTGGATAAATTGCTAAATGCACTTGCTCCTTATCATCACCAAATAGTGTGGGAAATAAGAAGAGAGCATGAGTTCAAGGACATGTCTCTCGATTATAATACAAACTCTAGGATCACATCAAGGAAGGTGTAAACCAGATAGCTTTTGGCCAATCGAGCCAATCTTAATTTGGGATGTCTCGTTTGTCGCACTCCCCGAAGACACCGGTCTTGATGTTGTACTCCCAAATTTCTGAAGGTAGCGCCTCCATAGACTCTCCATTAATATAGTCGGATCCTGGCATAATGCAGGTGAAGTAGACACAGTTGGGCCTTATCCATGTCGGCGGTGCGGACGCCACAAAGGCCGGCACCGCTAGGGAGTGGCTGCGGCTGCCGATGAGGAAGGCTCGGCCACTCAAGTGACGTGCCTTCCTCCAGCGCCGGGCCCGGGAGCTGCCTGGATGGTAGCTCTGAACATGCATTCGCATTGGCCGGGCTCGTGTATCCAATGGTAGACCGGTGCCGTTGAGGGAGTCCTGGATTAGGGGTTGTCCGGATGGCCGGACTATACCTTCAGCCGGACTCCTAGACTATGAAGATACAAGATTGAAGACTTTGTCCCGTGTCCGGATGGGACTTTCCTTGGCGTGGAAGGCAAGCTAGGCGATGCGGATATTCAGATCTCCTACCATTGTAACCGACTTTGTGTAACCCTAACCCTCTTCGGTGTCTATATAAACCGGAGGGTTTTAGTCCGTAGGACAACTCCAACATACGACAATCATACCATAGGCTAGCTTCTAGGGTTTAGCCTCCTTGATCTCATGGTAGATCTACTCTTGTACTACCCATATCATCAATATTAATCAAGCAGGACATAGGGTTTAACCTCCATCAAGAGGGCCCAAACCTGGGTAAAACATTGTGTTCCCTTGTCTCCTGTTACCATCCGCCTAGACGCATAGTTCGGGACCCCCTACCCGGGATCCGCCGGTTTTGACACCGACATTGGTGCTTTCATTGAGAGTTCCTCTGTGTCGTCGTTTTTAGGCCCGATGGCTCCTTTGATCTTCAACAACAATGCAGTCCAGGGTGAGACTTTTCTCCCTGGACAGATCTTCGTCTTCGGCGGCTTCGCACTGCGGGCCAATTCGCTTGGCCATCTGGAGCAGATCGGAAGCTACGCCCCTGGCCATCAGGTCAGGTTTGGAAGTTTGAACTACACGGCTGACATCCTCGGGGACTTGATCTTCGACGGATTCGAGCCATAGCCAAGCGCGCCGCACCGTCTCGATGGGCATGATCTAGCTCTGGCACCGAACAGTGTCCTGGAGGCCGCACGCGCATCGGTTCCGACCCTTAATTCGGAGCCTGCTGCGCCGATCGAGGATGACCGGTTGGACGCCACCTCGGGGGCTTCGATCTCAAAGGCGATCGAGCCGAACACCAGCCCCGTACTCTGCATGGCCCGTGACTCTGAGGAGCCGGATTCCGCTCTGGACTCCGAGCCCCCCGCGCCCCTGCCGATCGAATCCGATTGGGCGTCGATAATGGAGTTCACCGCCGCGGACATCTTTCAGCACTCGCCCTTCGGCGACATCCTGAATTTGCTAAAGGCTCTCTCTTTATCAGGAGAGTCCTGGCCGGACTACGGTCAGCAAGTTTGGGATACGGAGGATGCAGAAATTCAAAGCCCACCCACCACCCACTTCGTAGCCACTGTCGATGATTTCACCGACATGCTCGACTTCGACTCCGAAGACATCGACGGTATGGACGACGATGCAGGAGATGAACAAGAACCAGCACCTGTAGGGCGCTGGAAGGCCACCTCGTCATATGACATATATATGGTGGACACTCCAAAAGATGGAGAAGGCGATGGAACAGTGGGGGATGACACCTTTAAGAAACATCCCAAGCGCCGGCGTCAGCGGCGCCGCTCTAAATCCCGCCAAAGCAAAAACGGCGATTCCGGCACGAGAGATAATACTACTCCGGATAGCGCCGAAGAATACCCCCTCCAGCAAGACTTGGCACAGGAGGATGGAGAAGCCATCCCTCATGAGAGAGCGGCAGACCGAGAGGTTGAGGATGACAATTATATGCCTCCCTCCGAAGACGAGGCAAGCCTCGACGACGACGAATCCGTCGTGCCATCAGATCCCGCCGAACAAGAGCGTTTTAAACGTAGGCTTTTAGCCACGGCAAGCAGCCTCAAGAAAAAGCAGCAACAGCTTAGAGCTGATCAAGATTTGCTAGCTGACAGATGGAATGAAGTCCTTGCGGCCGAAGAGTATGAACTCGAACGCCCCTCCAAGCGTTACCCAAAACGCGGGCTGCTACCCCGATTAGAGGAGGAAGCATCTACATCACCAGCGCATGACATGGACGACCGGCCACCTCGTGGCCGTGACAGAGAGGCCTCTAGGCCCTCCACTCAAGCCATGCCCCGACGCCACTCAAAATACGCTAAGGCACGGGAGAACGCGCCAGACCTACAAGATATACTGGAGGACAAGGCAAGGCAAACAAGATCGATCTACGGATCGCGGTGGCGCCCCACGGCACGTGACGGTGATCGTCACTCCGGATACAATAAATCCGGCCGGGCCAAACACAATAGACAAAGCTCCTTTGAGCTGCGTCGTGATATAGCCCAGTACAGAGGCGCTGCACACCCACTATGCTTCACAGATGAAGTAATGGATCATAAAATCCCTGAGGGCTTCAAACCCGTAAACATTGAATCATACGATGGCACAACAGATCCTGCGGTATGGATCAAGGATTATCTCCTTCATATCCACATGGCCCGCGGCGATGGTCTACACGCCATCAAATACCTCCCGCTCAAACTTAAGGGACCGGCCCGGCATTGGCTTAACAGCTTGCCAGCAGATTCAATCGGTTCTTGGGAGGACCTGGAAGCCGCATTCCTTGACAATTTCCAGGGTACCTATGTGCGACCACCGGCCAGGCAATTCTGGACGCGGTTCCTAACAAAGAAAAACCAAATAGTCGACTGTCCGGACGCAGAGGCCCTAGCGGCCTTCAAGCATAGTATCCGTGACGAGTGGCTCGCCCGGCACCTGGGACAGGAAAAGCCGAAATCTATGGCAGCCCTGACGACACTCATGAACCGCTTTTGCGCGGGAGAAGACAGCTGGCTAGCTCGCAGCAACAACTTAACCAAGAACCTTGGTAATTCGAATATCAAGGACAAAAGTGGCAGGTCGCGCCGGAACAAGCAGAAACGCCGTGTTAACAGCGACAGCAACGAGGATACGACAGTTAATGCCGGATTCCGAGGCTACAAATCCGGTCAGCGGAAAAAGCCATTCAAAAGAAACACTCAGGGCCCGTCCAGTTTGGACTGAATACTCGACCGCTTGTGCCAGATACATAGCACCCCCGAAAGACCAGCCAATCACACCAACAGGGATTGTTGGGTGTTCAAGCAGGCAGGCAAGTTAAATGCCAAAAATAGAGACAAGGGGCTGCATAGCGACGATGAGGAAGAGCCCAGGCAAGTTAAATCCCCAAGAGCGAGCGGAAGCGTGCACTACGGGACGTATATGCGCTGGAGCCAGTCGCCCCAAAGTTCAACCCATGGTCCTCCTACCCGATCACTTTTGATCGAAGGGACCACCCCACTAGAATCTGTCATGGCGGATTCACCGCATTGGTTCTAGACCCAATTATCGACGGATTTCATCTCGCAAGAGTCCTTATGGACGGCGGCAGCAGCCTGAACCTGCTTTACCAGGATACAGTGCAGAAAATGGGCATAGATCCCTCGAGGATTAAACCCACCAAAACGACCTTTAAAGGCGTCATACCAGGTGTAGAGGCCAACTGTACAGGCTCAGTCACACTTGAAGTGGTCTTCGGATCTCCGGATAACTTCCAATGCGAGGAGTTAATCTTCGACATAGTACCGTTCCGCCGTGGCTATCACGCACTGCTCGGACAAACCGCATTCGCAAAGTTCAATGCGGTACCGCATTATGCATACCTCAAGCTCAAAATGCCAGGCCCTCGAGGAGTAATCACGGTCAATGGAAACACCGAACGCTCTCTCCGAACGGAGGAGCATACGGCAGCGCTCGCAGCAGAAGTACAAAGCAGCCTCTCCAGGCAATTCTCCAGTTCGGCCTTCAAGAAGCCGGACACTGTCAAGCGCGCCCGGAGTAACCTACAACAAGACCGCCTAGCACGTTCCGAGCAGGCGTAGGAATGCGGCCCCAACCCCAGCCCTTGCAAAATAGCGAAACTAGCACCTCGCGTACATAACTACGCTCTCAAAGTACCATGGGCGCGGGGGAAGGGGCATCATCACGGCACACCCAAAACACGGCTTAAACCGTACTAGGGGCTGCCGGATTCTTTCTTTACTTTCTCTTACTTTTAGGACTCCATACTTCGGACGAACCTGTTCGGCAATTCAACCTCCGCACAAACGATGCAAGAACCAGGGAAGCAGGCAAGCCATGCCGCATTATGGAACTCCCAGGTGGTCTCTATTACGAGCAGTATAGCTGTTTTAAATACAATTCCGCGGCTCGCCCCTGGACAGGACATGTTAAATAGTCCAATTTCTTTTGCTTATCGCACTATTTGTATCGTTCTGCTTAGATAGCAGCCTTCTTATAAACAATGCATAGCTTTTTGTCTATTTTTTGCATTATCCTCTTTTTCCATATATGTTTATTAATAACATGTTGTACCCGTACATTGTGGTACGGCAAAATACGCCAGGGGCTGCAGTACCCCTCAATATGGTGTGAGAAGTCCGAACACTTTCACAAGTGCGGCACCCCGAACTTATAGCACTATATGCATCGGCTCCGAATCATGATTTGGGTCAATAGTTGGGTTTGCCCGGCTCCTATGTTTTGGTGCCTTACGTTCCACTATATCGGCTAAGGTAGCACTAGGAGAACTACTGCGATTGTGCCCCAGTTGAGCTGGGCTGAGCACCTCAGTAGAGAAAGCTAAAACTGACTGTCATGATAAGGCGAGAGACCGGTCGCTGTTCGAGAGGTTTTTCGGGTCCTTAAAGACCTATGCCACTTAGAGCGAGGAACCGGATTTTGTCCGGCCAAGGCGTGGATAGCGCCCCGAACTCGGTCTTTCGAATACTAGGGGCTTCGCCGAAATTTAAAATTATAGAGTTCTATGGCTAAGTGAGAGTGTTCAAGCATTATAGTCCGATTGCCTTGTTCGTTGTGCTGAGCGCCTCCCTCGAAGGACCCAAACATGGGAAAAAGAGCGCTCAGGTTTATCCCGAACACCCCAGCACTAGTGGCATGGGGGCAGAAGCCGACGACTGGCCATCTCTCAATTTTTTGATAAACGGCCACACAGAAAGTAATATTTTAAATTCAACAAGCATTGCTTAGCGCATATGAACAAGTTTTCAGCGCACAGGATAAAACGAGCGAGTTCATTCAAAAATTACATCCTTGGTACATTCATCCGCCATAAGGTGGGCACCAGCAAGAACATCCTTGTAATAGTTCTCGGGCTTCCGATGCTCCTTCCCCGGCGGCGGCCCGTCCCTCACAAGCTTCTCACCGTCCAGCTTACCCCAGTGCACCTTTGCACGGGCAAGGGCCCTACGGGCACCTTCGATGCAGATGGAGCGCTTGATGACCTCGAGCCGTGGAGAGGCCTCCACCAACCGCCGCACGAGTCTGAAGTAGCTCCCAGGCAGGGCCTCTCCAGGCCACAGCCAAACTATGAAGCCTTTCATGGCCTGTTCGGCCGCCTTGTGGAGCTCGACCAGCTGCTTCAGCTGGTCGCTTAAGGGCACAGGGTGTCAGGCCTCAGCATACTGAGAACAGAACACCTTCTCCGTCTAGCTGCCCTCTTCAGCTTGGTAGAATGCGGCGGCATCGGATACGCTGCGGGGAAGATCTGCGAACGCCCCTGGAGAGCTTCGGATTCGGGTAAGTAACAAGTAGTTTACTTTTATATGTCTGCTTTGCATAAAGAATGCCTTACCCGCCGCTATATTTTTCACCGCATCCAATTCCTGGAGGGCCTTCTGGGCTTCGGCCTTTGCAGACTTGGCAATTTCAAGGGCCGCAGCAAGCTCGGACGCTCGCGTCTTCGAGTCCAGCTCCAAACTCTCATGTTTTTTCATGAGAGCCTGAAGCTCTTGCGGCTTTTTTTGTATTCGGCTTTTCTTTCTGAATTCGGCTTTTCTTTCCGAACGCCAAACAGAGCATCAGGGGCTACTGTCTATGCGGTAATATTTTTACATATTTTTACTTACCTCGAAGCCTGTTAGAAGGCTAGCACAAGCTTCAGTCAGCCCGCTCTTAGCGGACTGAACCTTCTGGATCACCGTACTCATAATAGTACGGTGCTTCTCGTCGATGGAGGCGCTGTTAAGCACCTCCAGTACATTGTCCGGTGCCCCCGGTTGGACGGGGGCTGCCGGCTCAGAAGGCTTGCTCCTCTTGGAAGGAGTTCGCCTACCACAGTCCAAAATCGTTGAAGATTCCGGCGCGGTGTTCGGCTCAAAGCCGGGCTTGGAGCCCTGAGGGGTATTGTCCCCTTTACTCCTAGAGTCCGGGAGGTCGCATTGTGGTGCCTCCAAGACCACCTCCTCCCGGCTTGGAACCTGCTGGGACAACACTTCGGCGTCGTCCGTAGGGCGAGGGGAGGTAGCCGTCGGAAGTGAATTCACATCCGACGAATCCAGGGAGCCGCTCGACGACTCGTCGAGCCCAGCCTTGGGCGGACTGCATAATTATGTTCGACATAAGGAAAGGTTGTGCAGCAAAGGAAAGCTATGAGTCACTCTAGTATCCGAATACTTACGATCCCGCTGGGCGCCTGGCCCTTTGCGACCACTCCTCCTCGCCCTTGTCGGCGTCGGTGGAGTAGTCCGGCGGAAGGGTATTCCCCTTCTTGGACACTTCGGCCTCCCTTGCTGGGACGGCCTTCCTCTTCTTTCCTCCCCCCGCTGGAGGGGGAGAGGTTTCTTCTTCCTCCTCTTCGTTTTCACGGGATGAGCGCGTCTTGGAATCGTCGGACGAAGAATCCGACTCCTCCTGGCATCGGGAACTCTTTTGAGTCCCCGTGGCCCTCTTCTTGGCCTTCCTCTCCGGCACCACGTAAGGTGCCGGAGCCAGCAGCTTCGATAAACGAGCATCTGCTGGGTCTTCGGGCAAACGGGCCGGACAGTTGACCTGTCCGGAGTTCTCCTGCCACGCCTGTCAAAGGTGAGGGAGTTTACATCCCGCATAGAGTCAACCTATGAGAAACAAATGTCCTGTAAAAGGTAAAGATAACTCACCGCACTAGCCGAACACTGCGTGCTGAATCCACGATCCTCGGATGCGGATGCGGGAGCCTCGGCGCCTTTGAAAAGCACCTTCCAGGCGTCTTCAGACGTCGTATCGAAGAGCCTATTCAGGGTTTGGTGCTGCGTCGGGTCGAACTCCCACAGATTGAAGTCCCGTTGTTGACACGGGAGGATCCGGCGGACGAGCATAACCTGGACTATATTGACAAGCTTGAGTCGCTTGTTCACCGGGTACTGGATGCATGTTTGCAGTCCGGTCACCTCCTCCTCGTCGCCCCATGACAGGCTCGTCTCTTTCCAGGACGTGAGCCGCATAGGGGGTCCGGACCGGAACTCAGGGGTTGCGATCCATTCCGGATTGCGCGGCTCGGTGATGTAAAACCACCCTGATTGCCACCCCTTCAAGGTCTCCACAAAGGAGCCCTCGAGCCATAGGACGTTGGCCATCTTGCCCGCCATGGCGCCTCTGCACTCCGCTTGGCTGCCGGGCACCACCTTCGGCTTGACGTTGAAAGTCTTGAGCCAAAGGCCGAAATGGGGACGGATGCGGAGGAAGGCCTCGCACACGACGATAAACGCCGAGATGTTGAGGATGAAGTTCGGGGCCAGATCGTGGAAATCCAAGCCATAGTAGAACATGAGCCCTCGGACAAATGGGTGGAGAGGAAAGCCTAGTCCGCGGAGGAAGTGGGGAAGGAATATAACCCTCTCATGGGGCTCTGGGGTGGGAAGAAGCTGCCCCTTTTCAGGGAGCCAGTGCGCGATGTCTTTGGACAAGTATCCAACCTTCCTCAGCTTTTTGACATGGCCCTCCGTGACGGAGGAGACCATCCACTTGCCTCCCGCTCCGGACATTGCTGGAGAAGGTTGAGGTGGGAGGTGCGGGCTTGGGCGCTGGAGCTCGAGTGCGCGGAAGATGGATAGGCAAAGGAGGAAGAAGGCGTAGGTAAAGAGGTGGATCCTTATCCGCTTATATGGGCGGATGCGGCTATGCGTCCCCACCAGCCTAGTAAAACTCGCTTGCCTCCCAAGCGTCGTGATAAATGGCGCGGTTGGGTTACCCATGTCCGTATTGATTAGAATCCCGTAAATAGGGGACACGATCTCTGCTTTGACAAGACGTGCCAAGGAAACCGCCTCGCAAAACGCGCTAAGGTTGAGAAGTGAAAACGATTCGAATAAAGGCTTGGCCGTAGTGTGATGTCACGCTACGGAATACGTCAGCAGATTAGATTTGTGTTAATTTTATGCTCTCTATGGCAATATGTGCCGGACACTACTCTTAGTGTTTACAATCTTTTATGAAGAACTTCGAGGAGGAACCCGCCTTGCAAAGCCGAAGACAATCTGCGCGCCGGACTCGTCATCATTGAAGCCTGGTTCAGGGGCTACTGAGGGAGTCATGGATTAGGGGGTGTCCGGATGGCCGGACTATACCTTCAGCCGGACTCCTAGACTATGAAGATACAAGATTGAAGACTTCGTCCCGTGTCCGGATGGGACTTTCCTTGGCGTGGAAGGCAAGCTAGGCGATGCGGATATTCAGATCTCCTACCATTGTAACCGACTTTGTGTAACCCTAACCCTCTACGGTGTCTATATAAACCGGAGGGTTTTAGTCCGTAGGACAACTCCAACATACGACAATCATACCATAGGCTAGCTTCTAGGGTTTAGCCTCCTTGATCTCGTGGTAGATCTACTCTTGTACTACCCATATCATCAATATTAATCAAGTAGGACGTAGGGTTTTACCTCCATCAAGAGGGCCCGAACCTGGGTAAAACATTGTGTTCCCTTGTCTCCTGTTACCATCCGCCTAGACGCACCATTCGGGACCCCCTACCCGAGATCCGCCGGTTTTGACACCGACAGCCGTCGCTCCACACCACGTGCAGCATGCCGTCTTGGGTAAAGACGAGATGCTTCTCGTAGCGGCAGTGGTCGGGACCAAGCTGGGGGCGGGACTTGACGAACGACACCGGCGTGACGGGGGCAGGCGCGGCCGCATCCGCATCGAAGGTCCATATTTGCCCGCACTGTGTCATGTAGTAAAACATGACGTCGTGGTACTAGATGTCAAGGTCTGTATTGCTGCCGCCATAGAGCTTGCCGACGTCCGGTCCGTCGCGGATGGTAGTGTTAGGCCAGTCCAGCCACTACCAGGCGTTTAGGCCTGCTTTCGCGAAGGCCAGGCCAAGCCCGTAGCGACAAAGGACCGCAACCGCGTGGTCCTGGACAGTGGGGTTGGCGGAGAAGGCCCCCTTCTGGATTAACTTATGCTGCACGCTGCAGATGTGTTTATCTGGTGGTGTGCCCGCGTGGAAGTATTTTGTCGAGCCGTCGGAGTTAATGCCGAAGGGACTAGGATAGAGGAGTTGGTCTCGCCGGAGCGGCGGGAGGCGGACCTGCGCGCGCGTCAGTGATACGTCCATTTTGCATCATGCTTTTATATCGATATTTATTGCATCATGGGCTGTTATTACACATTATGTCACAATATTTATGCCTATTCTCTCTTATTTTACAATGTTTACATAAGGAGGGAGAATGCCGACAGCTGGAATTCTGGGCTGGAAAAGGAGCAAATATTAGAGACCTATTCTACACAACTCCAAAAGTCCTGAAACACCACGAAAGTTATTTTTTAAAATAATAAAAAATACTGAGCGGAAGAAATACGTCAGGGGGGCCTCCACCTGTCCACGAGGGTGGGGGCGCGCCCTACCCCCTGGGCGTGCCCCCCTGCCTCGTGGGCCCCCTGTTGGCCCTCCGGTGCCCATCTTCTACTATATGAAGTCTTTCGTCTGAAGAAAAATCAGAAGCAACCTTTCGGGACGAGACTCCGCCGCCACGAGGCGGAACCAATCTAGGGCTCCGGTAGAGCTGTTCTGCCGGGGAAACTTCCCTCCGGGAGGGGGAAATCATTGCCACCGTCATCACCAACGCTCCTCTCATCGGGAGAGGGCAATCTCCATCAACATCTTCACCAGCACCATCTCCTCTCAAACCCTAGTTCATCTCTCGTATCCAATTCTTGTCTCCAAGTCCGGGATTGGTACCCGTAGGTTGCTAGTAGTGTTGATTACTCCTTGTAGTTGATGCTAGTTGGTTTATTTGGTGGAAGATCATATGTTCAGATCCTATATGCATATTAATACTCCTCTGATTATGAACATGAATATGCTTTGTGAGTAGTTACGTTTGTTCCTGAGGACATGGGAGAAGTCTTGCTATTAGTAGTCATGTGAATTTGGTATTCGTTCGATATTTTGATGAGATGTATGTTGTCTATCCTCTGGTGGTGTTATGTGAATGTCGAATACATGACACTTCACCATTATTTGGGCCTAGAGAAAGGCATTGGGAAGTAATAAGTAGATGATGGGTTGCTAGAGTGACAGAAGCTTAAACCCTAGTTTATGTGTTGCTTCGTAAGGGACTGATTTGGATCCATATGTTTCATGCCATGGTTAGGTTTACCTTAATACTTTTGTTGTAGTTGCGGATGCTTGCAATAAAGGTTAATCATAAGTGGGATGTTTGTCCAAGTAAGGACAGCTGTCGGTGTCAAAACCGACGGATCTCGGGTAGGGGGTCCCGAACTGTGCGTCTAGGCGGATGGTAACAGGAGACAAGGGACACGATGTTTTTACCCAGGTTCGGGCTCTCTCGATGGAGGTAAAACCCTACTCCTGCTTGATTAATATTGATGATATGGGTAGTACAAGAGTAGATCTACCACGAGATCAGAGAGGCTAAACCCTAGAAGCTAGCCTATGGTATGATTGTTGTTCGTCCTACGGACTAAAACCCTCCGGTTTATATAGACACCGGAGAGGGTTAGGGTTACACATAGTCGGTTACAACAGAAGGAGATCTACATATCCGTATCGCCAAGCTTGCCCTCCACGCCAAGGAAAGTCCCATCCGGACACGAGACGAAGTCTTCTATCTTGTATCTTCATAGTCCAGGAGTCCGGCCATCGGTTATAGTCCGGCAATCCGGACACCCCCTAATCCAAGACTCCCTCAGTAGCCCCCGAACCAGGCTTCAATGACGACGAGTCCGACGCGCAAGTTGTCTTCGGCATTGCAAGGCGGGTTCTTCTCCAAATTCCGTGTACTTGTTGAATAGTGTTCGGCTTCTTGTGAATATTGCGCTTCTTGGCTTCCACGCCCAATAATGGTCTTCTTCCACGTGTCAAATGAATGCGAAAAGCCAGGGTGTTTTTTGTATTTACCCCCCTACCTATGAAAATGAGCTGCCTATTAAAGAGACGAGGATTTAGATCCGAATCACACCATCTCCTCTCCGCGAGTGTTCATCGGAGCGCTTTCGACATAGATCCAATCCATCATGGCTAGTCTTCGCAGCTCCTCCTCTCGCCTTCCCAGTCCTCAGGTCGGGGATTGGGAGAGATGTTCCGTCCCACACAGCGAGCTAGTGACGCTCTAGACCAAGGGTTTTCTCCCCCCGGCCTACATGGTCCCGGTTCGAGCCGGGCTTGCCAACTATAATGGCGGAAAGCAAGCGGAGAGAGTCCCCAATCCCTCCAAAGGAGAGCGGGTATGCCTTGTCTCTTACTTGATAAGAGGGCTCGGATTCCCAATTCATCCATTTCTCCGGGGGCTTCCGGAGTTCTACGGCCTCCAGCTGCACAACCTTACGCCTGCCTCCATATTGCATATCGCGGGCTTCGTAGCCCTTTGCGAGTTGTTCTTGGGCTGCGAGGCTCATTTCGCGTTGTGGAAGAAGTTGTTCCGCCTTGTGCCCCGTTCTCAAAAGGGGTCGATATAACTAGTGGGCGGAGCCAAAGTATGGCGCATCGCTGGGTCCGGATATCTATCCGGAACCCCAAAGAAGGAGTCCGAAGACTGGCCTTCAGAATGGTTTTATATAGAAGATGTCCCCTTGCCGGATCCTATTCGGATCGGCCTTCCTAAGTTCGATACTGCTCCCTTAAGGAAGCGCCTAAGTTGGCGTCCACGGAGCCCTCAGAAGGAGAATGACAAGGACGTCCTTTACCTGATGGGCCGGATAAGGTTATTGGCTCATTCCGGACTGACCATGATCGAGGTCATGGCCACATGCATTATGCGGGGGGTGCAGCCGCTTCAATATAGGGGCCACCCCATGTGGGATTTCAACGGGGAGGACGATGCCTCCCGCTGCGGCCGTAAGGGGCCGGAATCGGCTCTCGCTCTGACGAAGATCTTGTCCGCATTGTACAAGGGAGAAGAAGAGGAATTTCTCCGCATCAATCCACAGGGAGGATTTTCTATGTACAACCCACCAAGCTGGGTAAGCGGACACTTTCTCTTTCTCTGCCCATCCGATCCATATTCCCATAGTTAGGTATCTCATTTTGTAATTTCGATGCAGGAACTGCGCCAGGCCGTAAAGGAGATAAACAGCCCTCCTCCACAACCCGAGGATCCAGAACGGTACCTCGACCCGGCCTCCCAAGAGGATCCAGACATATCTGTGGAGCTGATCGAAGGAGTATTTCACCAACTGAGCATCGACAATGCCTTGGTGGCCATCACGGCCGATTATCCTGGACTGATCCCCGCCTCGCAGGTAGTTGAGACCGAAGTCCCAATATCTCGAAAATGATCCGTCCGTGCTTATTTTTGACCATTGTATACCAATGGTGTTGTGCAGGGGAGGATCCCAAGGCAGAACGCCGAGCCTGCGGCGACTAGCCAACAAGGGACCGTGAGGGCGAGCAGGCCGAAAAGACCCGCAGTCGGGATCGAGACACCGGCGCAGCAGTAAGGCACGCTGTTTTTATACCAATGTATTGTCCTTACAACACATGTTAACGCACGTGTTCTTTTTAGGAAGAAGAGGGCTTGCCGGACTATATCTGGAGAGGTTGCTAATCGCGCCTCCACTGGCCAGGCTCCAAAGCCAGGTCCAGAAGCAGAGGCAGACATGAGGCGCACATCAGATGTTCCTCCGACAGAGGATGCGGATAGGCTGTCTGCCACCAATTCCGAGGTGGAGAGTGCCATGAACCATAGGCGTCGCCGAATAGTTCTTCGCGACGCTTGTCTATCCCGTGAGGCATTAGAGGCCTTTAACGCGGGAGACGCGTATCTCCTTGCTGCTCAAGATGGTCTAACCAGAGCTGCGGAGCAGTATGTGAAGGATATCAGGGTAAGAAAATTTTGGTGATTATATATATATATATATCAGTAGCCCCCGAGACTTGAAACAGTTAGAATAACTGATTTAAGGATCATTTGTTTATGCAGGTTCTTACAGAGAAGAATACCCTACTGTCCCAGGAGCTAGAAGAGTGCAAGGCCCAACTTAAGGCCGCACTAGCCGCAGCCGGGGAGCCCAAGAAGACTCCCTCTGGTATGATATGCCTCAATTGAGAAGTATCATGTAGAGTGCGGCGTGTATATAAGTCTGACAACAAAATTGCAGATGGCGCCGGACTAGATCCGGATAGGCAGCAACTCCTAAGCCAGTTAAAGGCTGGTGAGAGCATGCTTACGAAGGTGAGGCAGGAGAAGATTGATCTCCAAGATGCCAACACCCAGCTGGGCGTGGAACTAAAGGATGTTCGTGCCCAGCTGTCGGACTCCGTGAAGGAGAATCGGCGGCTTCGACGCGGCATATTTAGTAAGTGCTTGAATGAACTTTGAAAAAGAGTTCGGCGAGGAAGTCGACTAACAGATTATGTCTGTAGGTATGCTAACAGGTCGTCCTGCGGAGGAAATGCCCGGTTCTACGGGTGACCTTCTTCCCGAGCTCTCGCAATTGCACGAAAGAGTTCGGCAGGTGATGCACGGCGTCGCCCAGGCCTTGTGGCCCTCCGTATCCATGCCCGAAGGCCTTGGAGAGCTTGCAGAGAAGCTGAAGGGAGCGCGGCGGCGCTTCTGATTATGGAAGATATCGGCCTGCCGTTTCAAGGCGCCAGGGAGGCCTGGGCTATGGTGAAGACGCGGTACACGAAGGCTGACCCGAACCACATGGCCGAAGTCAAACCTGTGGGTCCCGATGGGAAGGAGATCCCTGTTAGCTTAGTGTACGGCCAGGTAGAGTTGGCCGCCAAATATTCCCAACAGGACTGTAAACTAGACAGCCTGTTGGATGGTATTGAAGAGGAATTTACCCAGTCAAATTGACTATGTAATTTAAAATGACATGTGAAATGCCTTCTAGCCGGATTGTAGATCGTTTGTCATGGTGGACCTTTTCGCTTCAACCTCGGGACCCGATAGTCTGGAGTGTGTCCGAATACCCTCTCGGTTATGTAAGAACCGGGGCATGCATGGAGACCAGGCGTAGGGGTCATTAGTGCTTGAATAGACAAGTTCCCAACTAGTTATGTTATATTACATGGTTAGTAAGAAACATCTTCCAGGGAGAATAGTTCCGTTAGGGGTTCTTTCCCTGGGAGGCATGCCCTAAAGTGCATGTCCGGACTGCAAAAAAAGAGCAGAAAAGCATCTGGGGGCAGATAAATAAACAAGTGGAAAATCGTCTTTTAGTTCACATACCGAATATTCCCTTAAGAATACTAGCTTTCGGCTTCACCCAGTCTGAGGTACACATCTGGCTGACCCGGCAGTAACAATCGTAGAGGTGATCCCTTTACCTCCTAGCCGAACAATCAGGAACGTAGGGGTAAGCACAGGAGCCAGGCAACCCAGCTTGGCCAAAACTTAAGTCATATCGATGCGTATAATGGTGAATAAAAGGTACATGCGGAAGTGTGACACATGTGTTGCGCATGAAGCCCGTATGATTAAGCTTCTGTTAAAGAAGCCCCCAGGTATAATGAGCGCGGATGGCGCGTCAATTGTGTGCCAACAAGGCACGAACGAGCCCTTAAAGGCCATAAGAAAAAGAGAGGGGATAAGTAGAGAAATATAAGACGGCTAATGTATAAAAAATGGACAGAGGAAGGAAATGAACACAGAGTCCGACGCTAGGCGTAGAACCTTCGAAGACGGGCTGCGTTCCATGGGTTCGGCTCGAGTCGGTTATCAGGTGCATCTTGCAGACAGTACGCTCCACCAGTCAGGACCTGGTCGATAATAAAGGGACCTTCCCATTTGGGCTTGAGCTTGTCCTTTTTCTTGTCCGACAGGCGTAGAACTAACTCGCCAACATTGTAGGTTTTGGCCCATACTTCTCTGCTTTGGTATCTTCGAGCCTGCTGTTGATAGAATGTCGAGCGGGCTTTTGCCACGTCACGCTCCTCCTCCAAGGCGTCCAAACTGTCCTACCGATCGAGTTCGGCTTCTCTTTCTTCGTACATGCGCACACGAGGTGAGTCATGAATTATGTCGCAGGGCAGAACCGCCTCTGTGCCCCATACCATAAAGAATGGTGTGTATCCAGTGGTGCGATTCGGCGTGGTCCGTAGCCCCCAGAGTACGGAGTCGAGCTCCTCTACCCAGTGCGTGTTAGATTCCTTGAGGGACCGCACTAATCTGGGTTTGATGCCGCCCATGATTATACCATTTGCTCGTTCGACTTGACCGTTAGTTTGTGGGTGATAGACTGAAGCATAGTCGAGCTTGATGCCCATGTTTTTGCACCAGAGTTTGACCTCGTCGGCCGTGAAGTTCGTGCCATTATCAGTGATGATGTTGTGGGGGACGCCGTAACGGTGTACGACCCCGGATATGAAGTCTATCACCGGTCCGGATTCGGACGTTTTAACAGGCCTGGGCTCTATCCATTTGGTGAAATTGTCCACCATGACCAGTAGGTATTTTTGCTTGTGGGTTCCTCCTTTAAGGGGTCCAACCATGTCAAGCCCTCAGACTGCAAAGGGCCAGGTGATGGGTATAGTTTGGAGGGCGGTGGGTGGCATATGGCTTTGGTTAGCGAAGAGCTGGCAACCAACGCATCGTTGGACTAAGTCCTGGGCATCTGCCCGGGCCGTCGGCCAATAAAATCCTGTTCGGAAGGCCTTGCTTACAAGGGCCCCGGCTGCAGCGTGGTGCCCGCCGAGTCCGGCATGAATTTCAGCCAGAAGATTCCGCCCCTCCTCTTCGGAGATACACCTTTGAAGGACTCCGGTCGTGCTTTTCTTATAAAGCTCTCCCTCATGGACTTTGTAGGCTTTAGATCGCCGCACTATGCAGTGTGCCTCGTTTTGGTCTTCGGGAAGTTCCTGCCTGGTTAGGTAGGATAGGAATGGTTCTATCCACGGGGCAATGACTGCCATTAGTACGTGGGCCGAGGATGTTACTTCGTTGGCAGAACCTCCAATTGTGTCAGAGTGTTCGGTGTCGGGTAGTGCGGTTGGGACCGAGCTGTTATTTCCGGGTTCCCCTTCCCATACTACGGATGGCTTGAACAACCTTTCCAAGAAGATGTTGGGAGGAACGGCATCGCGCTTTGCGCCAATGCGTGCCAGGACGTCTGCTGCCTGGTTGTTTTCCCGGGCTATATGGTAAAATTCGAGCCCCTCGAACCGAGCTGACATTTTTAGGATGGCATTGCGATAAGCTGTCATTTTCGGATCCTTGGCATCAAAGTCTCCATTTATTTGGGATATCGCGAGCTTCGAATCCCCGCGCACCTCTAGGCGTTGAATGCCCATGGATACTGCCATCCGGAGACCATGTAAAAGGGCCTCATATTCGGCTGTGTTGTTGGAGTCCGTATACATTATCTAGAGTACGTATTCAACTGTATCTCCTGTTGGGGACGTCAGAACGACTCCAGCCCCCAGACCAGCCAACATTTTGGAGCCATCAAAGTGCATGATCCAATTGGAATATGTGCCGTACTCTTTAGGGAGTTCGGCTTCAGTCCATTCGGCGATGAAGTCGGCCAAAACTTGCGACTTAATAGCTCAATGTGGCTTGTATGTTATGTCGAACAGGAGGATCTCAATGGCCCATTTGGCAATCCGGCCCGTTGCGTCGCGGTTGTTTATAATATCGTTAAGTGGCACTTCCGAGGCTACTGTTATCGAACACTCTTGAAAGTAGTGTCGCAGCTTCCGGGACGCCATGAATACCGCGTACGCTATCTTTTGATAATGCGGGTACCGTGACTTGCATGGAGTGAGGATCGTGGACACATAGTAAACCGGCTTTTGAAGGGGGAATTGGTGTTCGTCCGTTTCTCGTTCGACGACGAGTACTGTGCTCACGACTTGGTGAGTTGCCGCAATGTACAATAGCATTGGTTCGCCAATGTTTGGCGCGGCCAGGACCGGGTTTGTTGCCAATATGGCTTTTATTTCGTCGAGTCCGGCCGTGGCGGCATCCGTCCACTCGAAGTGTTCGGTGCGTCGGAGGATGCGATAAAGGGGTAATGCCTTTCCTCCTAAGCGGGATATAAAGCGGCTTAGAGCCGCCACACATCCGGTCAATTTTTGTATTTGTTTGAGGTCCTTTGGGATATCCAATTGTGACAGAGCTCGGATCTTGGCTGGATTTGCTTCAATTCCTCTACCGGATACAATGAAGCCCAAGAGCTTTCCGTCCGGTACGCCGAAAACACATTTTTCCGGGTTGAGCTTGATGTCGTATGTTCGGAGGTTATCGACTGTGAGCCTCAAGTCGTCTACTAGTGATTCGACATGCTTTGTTTTGATGACCACGTCGTCTATGTATGCCTCCACTATTTTGCCGATCTAGTTTGCCAGACATGTCTGAATCATGCGCTGATATGTTTGCGCCGGCGTTTTTGAGTCCGAAGGGCATTGTGTTGAAGCAGAATGGGCCGTATGGTGTGATGAATGTCGTTGTGGCTTGATCGGACTCTGCCATCTTAATTTGATGGTAGCCGGAATATGCGTCGAGGAAACACAACGAATCGTGTCCTGCGGTAGCGTCGATAATTTGATCGATGCGGGGGAGAGGGAAACGATTCTTTGGGCATGCTTTGTTGAGGTCCTTAAAATCGACACACAAGCGCCAGGATTTGTCCTTCTTTGGTACCATCACCAGGTTTGCTAGCCAGTCCGGATGTTTAATGTCTCTGATGAATCCGGCCTCCAATAGCTTGGCTAGTTCCTCTCCCATGGCTTGTCTCTTAGGTTTGAAGAAACGCCGAAGAGCCTGTTTGACTGGCTTGAATCCTTTTAGGATATTTAGGCTATGCTCGGCCAGCCTGCGTGGGATTCCTGGAATGTCTGAAGGGTGCCAGGCAAAAATGTCCCAGTTCTCACGTAGGAACTCTCGCAGTGCAGCGTCTACATCGGGGTTTAATTGTGCCCCGATGGAAGCTATTTTTGCAGGGTCCGTTGGATGGACTTGGAATTTGACTATTTCGTCCGCTGGTTTAAAGGAGGTGGACTTGGATCTTTTGTCGAGTATCACGTCGTCCCTGTTTACCATGGAGCGCAGCGCAGTTAGTTCCTCGGCCACTAGGGCTTCGGATAGTGCCTCGAGGGCTAGTGCGGATGTCTTATTTTCGGCGCATAGTGTTGTGTCTGGATCACTAGCGAGAGTGATGATTCCGTTGGGCCCGGGCATTTTGAGCTTCATGTACCCATGGGGTATGGCTTGGAAGATTGTAAACACCTCCCGCCCTAATAGGGTGTGGTATCCGCTGCTGAATGAGGCCACTTGGAATGTGACCTCTTCAGATCTATAATTGTCCGGCGTGCCGAACACCACGTCCAGTGTGATTTTTCCTGTACAGCGCGCTTCCCGACTGGGGATTATTCCTCTAAAGGTTGTGCTGCTTCACTCAATGCGGTTCCAGTCTATGTCCATTTTTTGAAGGGTTTCCTCATAAATGAGGTTCAGTCCGCTGCCACCGTCCATGAGTACCTTGGTGAGTCGAAAGCCGTCCACAACTGGACTGAGGACCAATCGGCTGGTGCTCGGGCTGTTCGGAATTTAGGTTCATCACTGGCATTGAAAGTAATAGCCGCGTCACTCCATGGGTTTATTGTGGCCACATGGTAGACTTCGGCGAGGCTGCAGAGTGTTCGTTTTCGCATATTGTTTGATGTGAAAGTCTCGAAGACTGTTAATACCGTGCTGGTATCTTTTGGCTGGTGCTCTGTGGCTTCTGGGATTAGAAGATCTTCGCCACTTTTGGCCACCTGCCGGAGTATCCAACATGCTCTAAGGCTATGAGTTGGTGTGGCGCCCTCTGTACTATGAATTTTAGACGGTCCATTGAGCCACCCCTCCAGCACGGTTCCATGCCCTGTAGAGGGTTTTTGCTTTTTGGTGGTTAACCCGGGTGTCTGGCGATAATGCACCCTTTTATTTCGGACTGGGTTTGTATTCAGGGTCGGATTGTCCCAAAATTTTATTTTGGTTTTCCGGGCACTTTCCATCGCACAGTACTTTCGTACTATGGACGCCAAGTCAGCGAAGCGTGTAATTTCACGGCGACTTATGGCGTTGAGGATTCCCTTGTCCGTGCAATTGTTGCAGAAGGATGAAATTGCGTCCTCATCGCGGCAGTCCTTTATCCTGTTCATGACCAGGAGGAATCTGGCCGATTAATGGTGTACTGTTTCTTCGGGCTCTTGCCGAATTTGGGATAGATCGCTTATGTTTGGGTGGGTGGGTGGAATTATATCTAGAACCCCACCCAATCTGAGACTCAGGGGCCAAGGAGTTTCTGAACTCGGAAGCTTGGGTTCTTGGATGTTGTCCAATGAATCTAGCCCGCTGCCTGACTTTAGGTTCAGGGCCTGAGTAACGTCCTCCCCTTCGCGGGTATCCGGCTTGGAGGCATCGGGAATCCGGACATAACTAGTCCATAAGATAGATGAAGGGTCGCCGCATTGTTCCTCCACCACTTCAACATGATGGGTGACCTGGGGAGAGTTAATCTCTCTCAGATCGGGTTTAAGCCCAATCTGATCGTAGTCTGTAGTGACTCCCAGGGCGGCGATGTGATCCAAGAGCTCGTTTAGGGAAGAGAGCTCAATCGGATCTAACTGCTCGGCGAGTTCCGAGCTTGCGTGAAGATTGCTTTTGATGACCCGAGAAGTCATCATCGGCGCGGAGGCCGAACAGGCGGTCACAAGGAAACCACCCAGCCGGAGAGTTTGGCCGATAGCCAAAGCTCCTTTAGCAACAGTGCCATTTTTAAAAACGGGATGCGGCATCCGTACTGATGGCGACGGCACAGAGGAACTCTCAATGAAAGCACCAATGTCGGTGTCAAAACCGGCGGATCTCGGGTAGGGGGTCCCGAACTGTGCGTCTAGGCGGATGGTAACAGGAGACAAGGGACACGATGTTTTTACCCAGGTTCGGGCGCTCTCGATGGAGGTAAAACCCTACTCCTGCTTGATTAATATTGATGATATGGGTAGTACAAGAGTAGATGTACCACGAGATCAGAGAGGCTAAACCCTAGAAGCTAGCCTATGGTATGATTGTTGTTCGTCCTACGGACTAAAACCCTCCGGTTTATATAGACACCAGAGAGGGTTAGGGTTACACATAGTCGGCTACAACAGAAGGAGATCTACATATCCGTATCGCCAAGCTTGCCCTCCACGCCAAGGAAAGTCCCATCCGGTCACGGGACGAAGTCTTCAATCTTGTATCTTCATAGTCCAGGAGTCCGGCCATCGGTTATAGTCCGACTATCCGGGCACCCCCTAATCCAGGACTCCCTCAACAGCACCCAAGCACCGGTCCACTCACATATCAAATTATCAAAGTACCGAACGCGAATCATATGAACGTGATGAAAACTAGCTTGACGATAATTCCCATGTGTCCTCGGGAGCGCTTTTCTTTATATAAGAGTTTGTCCAGGCTTGTCGTTTGCTACAAAAAGGATTGGGCCACCTTGCTGCACTTTATTTACTTTTGTTACTTGTTGCTTGTTACCAATTATCTTATCACAAAACTATCTGTTACCTATTATTTCAGTGCTTGCACAGAATACCTTGCTGAAAACCGCTAATCATTTCCTTCTGCTCCTCGTTGGGTTCGACACTCTTACTTATCGAAAGGACTGCAATAGATCCCCTATACTTGTGGGTCATCATGCTTGGGGAGGCTTAAATCAATGTTATATTCATGCCCCAATCATGAGCTCTCAAGATAAATGATTATTCAAAAAATTTATGCTCGGCTTTCTGATAACAGTTGTACCATGCTCGATACTTCTTGTGCTGGCTCTTTTACTATGAAGGCTATTGAATTCAAATGGGTTTTATTGAAAATAATTAGATGCAACTCTGAAGATTGGGATCTCGACGAAGGTAAGGAGTTAGGTATGACACCTAAGTTTGATTGTGTTAAATCATTTATGGATACCGATGTTTTCCGTAAATTTAGCACTAAATATGGACTTGACTCTGAGATAGTAGCTTCTTTCTGTGAATCTTTTGCTGCTCATATTGATCTCCCTAAGGAGAAATGGTTTAAATATCATCCTCCCATAGAAGTAAAAGTAGCTGCACCTATTAAAGTTGAAGAAAAGACTATCACTTATAATGATCCTATTGTTCCTACCTCTTATGTTGAGAAACCACCTTTCCCTTTTAGTATAAAGGATCATGGTAAAGCTTCAACTGTGGTCCATAAAAGCAATATTAGAACTTATACACCTCCCGAGAAAATTAAAGTTGAACCTAATATTGCTATTGTTAAAGATCTCTTGTCTGATAATATCGATGTGCATGTTATTTATTTCTGTGATGAAACTGCTAGAATTGCTAAACCCTGTGCTAAAGATAAACATAGACCTGTGGTAGGCATGCCTGTTATTTCTGCTAAAACAGGAGATCATTGTTATCATGGCTTATGTGATATGGGTGCCAGTGCTAGTGCTATACCTCATGATTTATACAAAGAAATTATGCATGATATTGCACCTGCTGAGATAGAAGATATTGATGTTACCATCAAGCTTGCCAATAGGGATACCATATCACCAATTGGAATTGTTAGAGATGTTGAAGTCTTGTGTGGGAAAACAAATATCCTGCTGATTTTCTTGTTCTTGGTACCCCACAAGATAGCTTTTGTCCCATTATATTTGGTAGACCCTTCTTCAACACAGTATAATGCTAGGATAGACTGCGAAAAGGATGTTGTTACTATCGGTTTGGGTGATGTGTCTCATGAGTTTAATTTCTCTAAATTTCGTAGACAACGGGGCTTCAATTTGTGGGAGTTCGACCCGGCGCAGCACCCAACCCTGAGCAGGCTCTTCGACACAACGTACGGAGACGCCTCGAAGGTTCTATTCAAAGGCGCCGAGGCTCCAGCATCCGCTTCCGAGGACCGCGGATTTTGCACGCAGCTTCCCGCTAGCGCGGTAAGCTATTTTTACCTTTTACAGGATGTTGGTTTTCCATAGTTTGACTCTATGCGGGATCTAAACTCCCTTTCCTTTGACAGGATTGACTGACAAAGTCTGGACAGATCGACTGCCCGGCCCCTTTGCCCGAAGACCCAGCCGATGCGCTCTTAACGAAGCTGCTGGCTCTGGCGCCTTACGTGGTGCCGGAGAAGAAGGCCAAGAAGAGGGCCACAGGGACTCGAAAGAGCTCCCGGCACCAGGAGGTGTCTGATTCTTCATCCGACGAATCCGAGGCGCGCTCCTCCCGTGAAAACGAGGGGGGGGGGAAGAAGAAACCTCTCCCCCCTAGTGGGGGGAGGAAAGAAAAGGAAGGCCACCCCGACCGGGGAGGCCGAAGGGTCCAAGAAGGGGAAAACCCTTCCTCCGGACTACCCCGCTAACACCGATGACGACGAAGAGGAGTGGCCGCGCAGGGCCAAGAGTCTGGCGGAATCGTAAGCATCCGGGCACCCGAGTAATTCATAGATTTCCTTTATTCCACAGCCTTTCCTTATGTCGAATATGATTATGCAGTCCGCCCAAGGCCGGGCTCGACGAGTCATCGAGCGGCTCCCTAGATTCATCGAACGTGAATTCACTTCCACCTGCCACCTCCCCACGCCCTACAGGTGATGCCGAGGTGGCGTCCCAACAGGCTCCAAGCCAGGAGGAGGTGGTCCTGGAGGCGCCACAAGGCTACCTCCCGGACTCCAGGAGTAAAGGGGATAAAAAACCCCAGGGCTCTGAGTCCGGCTTTGAGCGGACACCGCACCGGAATCGTCAACGGTTCCGGACCGCGGTAGGCGAACTCCTTCCAAGAGGAGCAAGCCTACTGAGCCGGCGTCCCCCGTCCAACCGGAGGCGCCGGAGATTCTGCTGGAGGTGCTTAACGGCGCCTCCATCGACGAGGAGCACCGCACTATTATGAGTGTGGTGATTCAGAAGGTTCAGTCTGCCAAGAGCGGACTGACTGAAGCTTGTGCCAGCCTTCTAACAAGCTTTGAGGTAAGTGCATGATATATAAAAATATTACCGCATAGACAGTAGCCCCTGATGCTCTGTTTGGCGTTCGGAAAGAAAAGCCGAATAGAGGATCTAATAAAATTCGCAGGAGTCTAACAGAAAAGGAGTCAATATGCGTATGCAGGCTTCGCTGATGGCGACCGCCGCACTAACTGCGGAGGTGGGCACGCTGAAGTAGGGCCTCGAGCGGACCGAGCAAGAGCTCGGCCTTGCCAAACGGCAGCTCGAGGAGAAAGAAGGTAAGAAATACCATATAGGAAAAATAATATAAAAGTGCAATTGCAAAAATATGACAGCATTAACATGGTTATTGTAGGGGCCACAACTGAGGTGGTGACCCTCAAGCAAGCGTTGGCCGAGGCCGATAAGAGAGCGGCCACGGAGCGCTCCGAGCGGGAGAGGTATGAAGCCCAGGTTGGCGAGGTGCAGCAAGAGATCCAGGCTCTCATGAAAAAACATGAGGGTTTGGAGCTTGACTCAAAGACGCGAGCGTTCGAGCTCGCGGCAGCTATTGAAATTGCCAAGTCTGCCAAGGCTGAATCCCAAAAGGCCCTACAGGAGTTGGATGCGGCAAAGAAGATAGCAGCGGGTAAGGCATTCTTTATGCAAAGCAAACATGTAAAAGTGAGCTTCTTGTTACTTACCCGAATTCGAAGCTCTCCAGGAGCATTCGTAGATCTTCCTCGTAGCGTGTCCGATGCCGCCGCATTCTACCGAACCGAGGAGGGCAGCTCGACGGAGAAGGTGTTCTGGTCTCAGTATGCTGAGGCCGGACACCTGGTGCCCCTAAGCGACCAGCTGAAGCAGCTGGTCGAGCTCCACAAGGTGGCCGAACAGGCCATGAAGGGCCTCATAGTTCGGTTGTGGCCTGGAGAGGCTCTGCCTGGGAGCTACTTCGGGCTGGTGCGGCGGCTGGTGGAGGCCTGTCCAAGGCTCGAGGTCATCAAGCGCTCCCTTTGTATTGAAGGTGCGCGTAGGGCCCTTGCCCGTGCTAAGGTGCACTGGGGCAAGCTGGATGGTGAGAAGCTTGTGAAGGACGGGCCACCGCCGGGGAAGGAGCATCGCAAGCCCGAGAACTATTATAAGGATGTTCTGAAGGGTGCCTCCCTTGTGGCGGATGAATGTTCCATGGATGTAATTTTGGAGTAAACTCGCTCTTCTTATCCTGTGCGCTGAAAACTTGTTCATGTGCGCTTAAGCAATGCGTTTTGAATTTAAAATATTACCTTCTGTGCGGCCGTTTATCAAATTTGAGAGATGGCGAGTCGTCGGCTTCTGCCCCCATGCCACTAGTGCCGGGGTGTTCGGGAGAAACCTGAGCGCTCTTTTTCCCATGTATGGGTCCTTCGAGGGAGGCGCTCAGCACATCGAACAAGGCAATCGGACTATAGTGCTTGAACACTCTCACTTAGCCATAGAATTCTACAATTTTTAAATTTCGGCGAAGCCCCTAGTGTTCAGAAGACCGAGTTCGGGGCGCTATCCACGCCTTTGGCCGGACAAAGCCCGCTCCTCGCTCTAAGCGGCATAAGTCTTTAGGGACTCGAAAAACCTCTCGAACAGCGACCGGTCTCTCGCTTCATCATGACAGTCAGTTTTAGCTTTCTCTACTGAGGTGCTCCACCCAGCTCAACTAGGGCACAATCGTAGTAGTTCTCCTAGTGCTACCTTAGCCGATACAACGGAACGTAAGGCACCAAAACATAGGAGCCGGGCAAACCCAACTATTGACCCAAGACATGATTCGGAGCCGATGCATATAATGCTATAAGTTCGGGGTGCCGCACTTGTTAAAGTGTTCGGACTTCTCACACCATATAAGGGGGGTACTGAAGCCCCTGGCGTATTGACCGTACCAAAGTGTACGGGTGCAACATGTCGTTAGTGAACATATATTTGTGAAAAATAGTAATGCGAAAGTAGACAAAAATCTATGCATTGTTTATAAAAAGGTTGCGATCAAGGCAGAACGATACAAATAGTGCGATAAGCAAAAGTGGGACTATTTAACGTGTCCTTTCCAGGGGCAGGCTGCGGAATAGTATGCAAAACAGGTATACTGCTCGTGATAGAGACCACCTGGGAGTTATATAATGCGGCGTAGCTTCTCTGCTTCCCTGGATCTTGCATCCTTTGAGCGGCAGTTGGATTGCCGAACAGGTCTTCCGAAGTGTGGAGTCCTGAAAGTAAGAAAAAATAAAGAAATCGACAGCCCCTAGTGTGGTTTAAGCCATGTTTTGGGCGCGCCTTGATGACGCCCCTCCCCTGTGCCCATGGTATTTCGAGAGCGTAGTTATGTACGTGAGGCACTGGTTTCGCTAGTTCGTGAGGGCTGGGGTCAGGGCCGCGTTGCTACGCCTGCTCGAAACGTGCCAGGTGGCCTTGTTGCAGGTTACTCCGGGCGCACTTGGCGATATCCGGACTTTTAACGGCCGGACTGTTGAACTGCCTAGAGAGGCTGCTTTGTACTTCCGCTACGAGGGCCGCCTGTGTTCCTACGTTCGGAGGGAGCGTTCGGTGTTTCCATTGACCGTGATTACTCCTCGAGGGCCTGGCATCTTGAGCTTAAGGTATGCGTAGTGCGGCACCGCATTGAACTTTGCGAATGTGGTTCGCCCGATCAGTGCGTGATAGCCACTACGGAACGGGACTATGTCGAAGATTAACTCCTCGCTTCGGAAATTGTTCGAAGATCCGAAGACCACTTCAAGTGTGACTGAGCCTGTACAGTTGGCCTCTACACCTGGTATGACGCCTTTAAAGGTCGTTTTGATGGGCTGCCCATTTTCCGCACTGTATCCTGGTAAAGCAGGTTCAGGCTGCTGCCGCCGTCCATAAGGACTCTTGTGAGATGAAATCCATCAATAATTGGGTCTAGAACCAATGCGTGGAATCCGCCATGACGGGTGCTAGTGGGGTGGTCCCTTCGATCGAAGGTGATCGGGCAGGAGGACCATGGGTTGAACTTTGGGGCGACTGGCTCCATCGCATATACGTCCCTTAACGCACGCTTCCGCTCCCTCTTGGGGATGTGGGTTGCGTGTATCATGTTCACCGTCCGCACTTGTGGGGGAAAACCCTTCTGTCCACTGTCGTTCGGTGGCCGGGGCTCCTCCTCGTCATCGCTACGCAGCCCCTTGCGTCTGTTTTCGGCATTTAGCTTGCATGCCTACTTGAACACCCAACAATCTCTGTTGGTGTGATTGGTAGGCTTTTCGGGGGTGCCATGTATTTGGCACAAGCGATCGAGTATTCGGTCCAAACTGGACGGGCCCTGAGTATTTCTTTTGAATGGCTTTTTCCGCTGACTGAATTTATAGCCTCTGAATCCGGTGTTGACTGTTGTATCCTCGTTGTTGTCGCTGTTAACACGGCGTTTTTGCTTGTTCCGACGCGACCTGCCACTGTTGTCCTTGTTGTCTGAATTACCAAGGCTCTTGGTCAAGTTATTGCTACGAGCTAGCCAGCTGTCTTCTCCCGCGCAAAAGCGGGTCATGAGCGTAGTGAGTGCTGCCATGGATTTCGGCTTTTCCTGTCCAAGGTGCCGGGCAAGCCACTCGTCGCGGATATTATGCTTGAAGGCTGCTAGGGCCTCAGCGTCCGGACAGTCGACTATTTGGTTTTTCTTTGTTAGGAACTGTGTCCAGAATTGAATAACCGATTCCTTTGGCTGCTGAATTATGTGGCTTAGGTCATCGGCGTCTGGTGGTCGCACATAGGTGCCCTGGAAATTGTCGAGGAATGCGGCTTCTAGGTCCTCCCAACACCCGATAGATTCTGCTGGCAAGCTGTTGAGCCAATGCTGAGCTGGTCCCTTGAGTTTGAGTGGGAGGTATTTGATGGCGTGTAGATCGTCGCCGCGGGCCATGTGGATATGAAGGAGATAATCCTCGATCCATACCGCGGGATCTGTTGTGCCATCGTATGATTCGATGTTTACGGGTTTGAAACCCTCAGGGATTTGATGATCCAAAACTTCATCTGTGAAGCATAGGGGGTGTGCGGTGCCTCTGTATTGGGCTATATCACGACGCAACTCAAATGAGCTTTGTCTATTGTGTCTGGCCCGGCCGGATTTATTATATCCGGAGTGACGATTACCGTCACGTGCCGTGGGGCATCCGCGCAATCCATAGATCGATCTTGTTTGCTTTGCCTTGTCCCCCAATATGTCTCGCAGGTCTGGCGCATTTTCCCATGCCCTAAAATGTTTTGAACGGCGCCGAAGTGCGGCTTGATTGGAGGGCCGAGAGGCCTCTCTGTCGCGGCCTCGAGGTGGCCGGTCGGCCGTGTCATGCGCTGGTGATGTAGGTTTAGGTGCTTCCTCCTCTAATCGGGGTAGCAGCCTGCGCTTTGGGTATCTCTTGGAGGGGCGTTCGAGTTCATACTCTTCGGCCGCAAGGACTTCAGTCCATCTGTCGGCTAGCAAATCTTGATCAGCTCTAAGGTGTTGCTGTTTTTTCTTGAGGCTGCTTGCCGTGGCCATAAGCGTGCGTTTGAAACGCTCTTGTTCGACGGGATCCTCTCGCACGACGAATTCATCGTCGTCGAGGCTTGCCTCGTCTTCGGAGGGAGGCATATAATTGTCATCCTCGACCTCTCTGTCTGCCGCTCTCTCATGAGGGCTAGCTTCTCCATCCTCCTGCGTTGAATCTTGCTGGAGGGGGTGTTCTTCGGCGCTATCCGGAGTATTTTTATCTCCTGTGCCGGAATCACCATTTTTGCTTTGGCGGGATTTAGAGCGGCGCCGCTGAAGCCGGCGCTTAAGCTGTTTCTTGGAGGGGTCATCCCCATTGTTCCATCGCCATCTCCTTCTTTTGGGGTATCCACCATGTATATGTCATATGACGAGGTGGCTTTCCAGTGCCCTATAGGTGCTGGTTCTTGGTCGTCTCCTACATCGGCGTCCATACCCGATGTCTTCAGAGTCGAAGTCGAGCACGTCGGTTAAATCATCGACAGTGGCTACGAAGTGGGTGGTGGGTAGGTTTTGAATTTCTTTGTCGTCCGTATCCCAAGCTTGCTGACCGCAGTTCGGCAAGGGCTCTTCTGATAAAGAGAGAGACTTTAATGACTTTAGAATATCGCCAAAGGGCGAGTGCTGAAAGATGTCTGCGGCGGTAAACTCCATGATCGGCGCCCAATCGGATTCGATCGGCAGGGGCGCGGGGGGCTCGGAGCAGCAACTTGTTTGTTGTTCTTCTTGAAGTTCCCCTTCTTCTTCCCTTTGCCCTTTTTCTTGAAACTAGTGGTCTTATTGACCATCAACACTTGATGCTCCTGCTTGCTTTCTACCTCCGCAGCTTTTAGCATTGCGAAGAGCTCGGGCATTGTCTTATCTATCCCTTGCATATTATAGTTCATCACGAAGCCTTTGTAGCTTGGTGGCAGTGATTGGAGAATTCTGTCAATGACACAATCATCCGGAAGATTGACTCCCAGTTGATTCAAGTGATTATAATACCCAGACATTCTGAGTACATGCTCACTGACAGAACCATTCTCCTCCATCTTGCAGCTATAGAACTTATTGGAGACTTCATATCTCTCAATCCGGGCATTCTGTTGGAATATTAACTTCAACTCCTGGAACATCTCATATGCTCCATGATGTTCAAAACATCGTTGAAGTCCCGGTTCTAAGCCGTAAAGCATGGCACACTGAACTATCGAGTAGTCATCGGCTTTGCTTTGCCAGACGTTCATAACATCTGGCGCTGCTCCAGCAGCAGGCCTGGCACCCAGCGGTGCTTCCAGGACATAACTCTTCTGTGCAGCAATGAGGATAATCCTCAAGTTACGGACCCAATCCGTGTAATTGCTACCATCATCTTTCAATTTTGCTTTCTCAAGGAACGCATTAAAATTCAACGGAACAACAGCACGAGCCATCTATCTACAATCAACATAAACAAGCAAGATACTATCAGGGACTAAGTTCATGATAAATTTAAGTTCAACTAATCATATTACTTAAGAACTCCCACTTAGATAGACATCTCTCTAATCCTCTAAGTGATCACGTGATCCAAATCAACTAAACCATGTCCGATCATCACGTGAGATGGAGTAGTTTCAATGGTGAACATCACTATGTTGATCATATCTACTATATGATTCACGCTCGACCTTTCGGTCTCCGTGTTCCGAGGCCATATCTGTTATATGCTAGGCTCGTCAAGTTAAACCTGAGTATTCCGTGTGTGCAACTGTTTTGCACCCGTTGTATTTGAACGTAGAGCCTATCACACCCGATCATCACGTGGTGTCTCAGCACGAAGAACTTTCGTAACGGTGCATACTCAGGGAGAACACTATTACTATGCTAATTTAGTGAGAGATCATCTTATAATGCTACTGCCAATCAAAGCAAGATAAGATGCATAAAAAGATAAACATCACATGCAATAAATATAAGTGATATGATATGGCCATCATCATCTTGTGCTTGTGATCTCCATCTCCGCAGCACCATTATGATCACCATCGTCACCGGCGCGACACCTTGATATCCATCGTAGCATCGTTGTCGTCTCGCCAATCTTATGCTTCTACGACTATCGCTACCGCTTAGTGATAAAGTAAAGCATTACAGGGCGATTGCATTGCATACAATAAAGCGACAACCATACGGCTCCTGCCGGTTGCCGATAACTCGGTTACAAAACATGATCATCTCATACAATAAAATTTAGCATCATGTCTTGACCATATCACATCACAACATGCCCTGCAAAAACAAGTTAGACGTCCTCTACTTTGTTTGTTGCAAATTTTACGTGGCTGCTACGGGCTTAAGCAAGAACCAATTTCACCTACGCATCAAAACCACAACGATAGTTTGTCAAATAGACTCCGTTTTAACCTTCTCAAGGACCGGGCGTAGCCATACTCGGTTCAACTAAAGTTGGAGAAACTGACACCCGCCAGCCACCTGTGTGCAAAGCACGGCGGTAGAACCAGTCTCGCGTAAGCGTACGTGTAATGTCGGTCCGGGCCGCTTCATCCAACAATACCGCCGAACCAAAGTATGACAAGCTGGTAGGCAGTATGACTTATATCGTCCACAACTCACTTGTGTTCTACTCATGCATAACATCAAACCATAAAAACCTAGGCTCGGATGCCACTGTTGGGTAACGTAGTAATTTCAAAAAAATTCCTACGCACACGCAAGATCATGGTGATGCATAGCAACGAGAGGGGAGAGTGTTGTCTACGTACCCTCGTAGACCAAAGCGGAAGCGTTTACACAACATAGAGGAAGTATTCGTACGTCCTCCTCCCGATCCGACCGATCCAAGCGCCGTTACTCCGGCGCCTCCGAGTTCTTGACACACGTACAGCTCGATGACGTTCTCCGGGCTCCGATCCAGCAAAGCTCTCGGGGAAGAGTTTCGTCAGCACGACGGCGTGGTAACAATCTTGATGAACTACCGACGCAGGGCTTCGCCTAAGCACCGCGACAATATGACCGAGGTGGAATATGGTGGAGGGGGGCACCGCACACGGTTGAGGAACGATCACGAAGATCAACTTGTGTGTTCTAGGGTGCCCCCTGCCCCCGTATATAAAGGAGTAAGGGGGGAGGCCGGCCGACCCTATGGGGCGCGCCAAAGGGAGGGGGAGTCCTCCTCCTAGTGGGAGTAGGACTCCCCTTTCCTAGTCCAACTAGGAAGAGAGGGGGAAGGAATGAGAGGGAGAGGGAGAGGGAAAGGGGGGCCGCGCCCCCCTCCTTGTCCAATTCGGACTCCCCATGGGGGGGCGCCACCTCCTGGCCGCAGCCCTCTCTCTCCCCTCGGGCCCAATAAGGCCCATTACTTCCCCGGGGGGTTCCGGTAACCCCTCCGGCACTCCGGTTTTATCCGAAACCACTCGGAACCATTCCGATGTCCGAATATAGTCGTCCAATATATCAATCTTTATGTCTCGACCATTCCGAGACTCCTCGTCATGTCCGTGATCTCATCCGGGACTCCGAACTAACTTCGGTACATCAAAATGCATAAACTCATAATAACTGTCATCGTAACCTTAAGCATGCGGACCCTACGGTTCGAGAACAGTGTAGACATGACTGAGACAAATCTCTGGTCAATAACCAATAGCGGGACCTGGATGCCCATATTGGCTCCTACACATTCTATGAAGATCTTTATCGGTCAGACCGCATAACAACATACGTTGTTTCCCTTTGTCATCGGTATGTTACTTGCCCGACATTCGATCGTCGGTATCCAATACCTAGTTCAATCACGTTACCGGCAAGTCTCTTTACTCGTTCCGTAATACATCATCTTGCAACTATCTTATTGGTTGCAATGCTTGCAAGGCTTATGTGATGTGCATTACCGAGAAGGCCCTGAGATACCTCTCCGACATTCGGAGTGACAAATCCTAATCTCGAAATACGCCAACCCAACAAATACTTTCGGAGACATCTATAGAGCTCCTTTATAATCACCCAGTTACGTTGTGACGTTTGGTAGCACACAAAGTGTTCCTACGGTAAACGGGAGTTGCATAATCTCATAGTCAAAGGAACATGTATATGTCATGGAGAAAGCAATAGCAACATACTAAACGATCGGGTGCTAAGCTAATGGAATGGGTCATGTCAATCAGATCATTCAACTAATGATGTGACCTTGTTAATCAAATGACAACTCCTTTGTCTATGGTCAGGAAACTTAACCATCTTTGATTAACAAGCTAGTCAAGTAGAGGCGTACTAGTGACACTCTGTTTGTCTATGTATCCACACATGTATTGTGTTTCCGGTTAATACAATTCTAGCATGAATAATAAACATTTGTCATGATATATAAGGAAATAAATAATAACTTTATTATTGCCTCTAGGGCATATTTCCTTCATATTGGGTGGAAGATCATATGTTCAGATCCTATATGCATATTAATACTCCTCTGATTATGAACGTGAATATGCTTTGTGAGTAGTTACGTTTGTTCCTGAGGACATGGGAGAAGTCTTGCTATTAGTAGTCATGTGAATTTGGTATTTGTTCGATATTTTCATGAGATGTATGTTGTCTATCCTCTGGTGGTGTTATGTGAATGTCGACTACATGACACTTCACCATTATTTGGGCCTAGAGGAAGGCATTGGGAAGTAATAAGTAGATGATGGGTTGCTAGAGTGACAGAAGCTTAAACCCTAGTTTATGCGTTGCTTCGTAAGGGGCTGATTTGGATCCATATGTTTCATGCTATGGTTAGGTTTACCTTAATACTTGTGTTGTAGTTGCAGATGCTTGCAATAGAGGTTAATCATAAGTGGGATGTTTGTCCAAGTAAGGACAGCACCCAAGCATCGGTCCACCCACATATCAAATTATCAAAGTACCGAACGTGAATCATATGAACATGATGAAAACTAGCTTGACGATAATTCCCAGGTGTCCTCGGGAGCGCTTTTCTTTATATAAGAGTTTGTCCAGGCTTGTCGTTTGCTACAAAAAGGATTGGGCCACCTTGCTGCACTTTATTTACTTTTGTTACTTGTTGCTCGTTACCAATTATCTTATCACAAAACTATCTGTTACCTATTATTTTAGTGCTTGCAGAGAATACCTTGCTGAAAACCGCTTATCATTTCCTTCTTCTCCTCGTTGGGTTCGACACTCTCACTTATCGAAAGGACCGCGATAGATCCCATATACTTGTGGGTCATCAGTCAGCGGGTTCATCAGCGAGACGCTCATGTTAGGGTCGAGGAGGGCGAGCCAGCCGGCGCTAGGGCCGACGCAATGCGAACCCGGAAGTGCCCAGCGTAGTCTTCTGTGCAACCGGGAGTCCGGTTAATTCGAACAAAGTTAAATTGTACTCCCTCCGTCGCACAATATAACATCGTAACGATCTTATATTTATATTTTGAAGGGAGTAGTAATAATGGAATAAATACGAGCAATGTTACACTTACGAACGAGCTAAAGCATATTTTTCATAATAATTAGCTGATCCTGTAAATCGGGCCATTGAAAAAGATAACCATTTTTTCAATGGCCCGGTTTATGGGACGTGGGCGAATTTTTCAGCCGAATAGATACCGGAAAATCGATCATTCCGTAATTTTTTTCGGGATCCTGCAAAGCCCGGGTCATTTTCGTCATACCTACGGGAACCGTCCCTGTTTTTGCCGGATCCCCTTTCCTTGGCGTGAACCAACTTCCGTCCGCTTCCCTTTCCGCCTCCCACACCGCCGCTGTCAATCTCGCCTCCGACCTCGCTGTCCGGCCTCGCAGTGGTGAAAACTGACCAGATGAAGTACTCGCAACCTCCAGGTGGCCCATATCATGCGCTGGCGCAACCTCCAATGTCGCCGCTCCATCCACCCGCGCCTCCGTCGACCGTGCACGCCGGTGCCGCCGCTAAACCTTCCGCCACTGGCGGCAAGAGGAAGCGGTAGGGCAATCACATCGTTCAAGAGGGCACAACCGGCGCGGCACAACCTCCTTCCGACCCCCGCTCCGGTTCCTCCCGTCGCGACCGCCGACGGGAGAAAGAAGACTGCCTCCACCGGCTCGACTAGTGCACGGGCGAAGCCCCCGAGGAAGAAGGTACTCGCAGCATGAGGCCGGGCTCCTTCTCCACCTCCGGCCGGCCACGACCTCCCTTATCGCCGCCACTCCACCGTTCACATCTGTCACGTGTTCGATGAAACGTCCGGCAGGTAAAAAAACTCATTTTGCTTGATTGTGCATTTGTTCATGTTTTTTGTTTGATCACACATTTGAAAGGCTAAACTTGCTACCTCGTATGTTGCGCATGAATTTGGATGTGATGAACTAGTATGATGATGAACTAGACAACTAGTGATGTAGAGGTATATATAAATTTTGTATATTCATATGCAAGCTGCAAGCACTTGTCAATATTTGTCCGATGATTTTATTTGTAGTACCGCAAGGCCTCCAGCGCGGAACAGATCCCGTAAACTCGTCCCGCAAATATTTTGCGGGACGGCTTTAGAGGATCTGTTCTGTCGGCAGTACCGCAAAAAATATTACAGGCCGCCTGTAGACGATTTTTTACGGGACGGGGATATACCGGATCTGCTAAAGATGCTAAGAGGGCGAACTATACCTGCAGGGAAGGAACAACGGGCGTGGAGGGAGGCCAGAAGCGCGACAACCATCTTGTGTGGTTGCTCACCTTGGGGAAGCCTATTCTACCAGTAGCGCCGCCAAATCGTGGCGGGCTCCGCTTCTTGAGTTCATGGTCAGGGGAGTGGACGCGTGCACGTTCCCATGATGCTAATCCAGATCTCCGGGATGTTGGTGGTTTGCCTTCATCGTCGTTCACTTCACCTTCACCAGCACGCTGCAATAACCATCCAACCGGCTTCAACTTATGTGCTCAGTTACTTATTCTTCCATCGTTTCTTCTTATGTCTTATGTCTTTTTTCTTTCTTCTTCTTCTTTTTTCTATTTTTGTTTTCTTTTTCCTTTTTTATTCGGAATGGTTTTTCTGTTTTTTGTTCTTTTTTTCTTTTTATTGACTTGAATGAACTTTTTTTAAAATTGATGAACTTTATTCAAAATCGATGAACTTTTATCAAAATCAATGATTTTTTCCCAAAATCGATGAACTATTTTTGAAATTGCTGAACTGTTTTGGAATCAAATGAACTTTTTTCAAAATCAACGAACTTTTTCCAAATTTGATGCACTTTTTAAAAATATGACCTTTTTCAAATTCAATGAACTTTGTTTCAAATATGTGAACTTTTGTAAAAATTCATTTACATTTTTGAATTCACGCTTTTTTAACTTTTCTCTTTTTTCAAAATCAACGGTCGTCCGACCAGTGGTTGACCGGTCAACCATGTCCAGTCAGGAGCGAAGCGACGTGACCGAGCCAGGAGGGAGCCAGGGAGCGCACGCGTTTTGGGTCAGGCCCAAGAGTGCAACTGTGTGGGCACTAGAACCCCTAATTGGTGCCCAAAGCGCTGACTACAAGCTCTGTGGATGGAGGTCAGGTGAAGGAACATGCGGACTCGCTGACTACTTCTGGGTAAGATGGCCTTCGGGCTTGAAGGCCCAATCAAGCACATCGCTCTGGTTTTTTCTTCGGGAGTAGCGCCCACTTAGGACAGACCGCAAACATGACACCGAGGGCAGATCTGACGGTTAGAGACCACCCAGACGCGAAATCGAGACGCTAACAAGAGTGGTAGCGTGAGAGGGCTGGGATTAGGCTCGGTTCTGTTGTCCTATATACCTTACTTTTTATTTTTCGCCAATAAAGGAAGGAGTGCTACTGCCCATTCGTCATCCTTTTTGAAGAAAACCCCTTGCTGTTTTCCAAAATCAACCCGCGATTTGACTTGAAGTCGGAACAGGAAATGGTTTGCTATTTGCAGAAAACCCCCCAATTTATTGATTAATCGACCCATAGTCCATGGGCAGATTAAAATACTTTTAAAAATATTCATATCTTTTAAATCCTAACTCCAATATTGGCATTATTATATATAAAAATAAATTAGAAAAATGTGTAGAATCTGAATATAACTTTGTTTACATGTTAGACATTCTTAAAATGCTATAGGTGATTCCATAGTTCTTCAACCATAGAAATTGTGTTGCACAACTTGCGGTTGCAATATATTCGGCTTCAACAGTGGAAAGGGAGACGCAATTTTAATTCTTCTAGGACCAACTTACCAAGGAGTGTCTAAGAAATTGACATGCACAGAAGGTTGACTTTCAACCCACCCTGTCTCTGGCCCAATCCGCATTTGTGTACCCAATGAGATCAAACTTGGCATCCTTGGGGTACCATAGGCCCAATGTTGGGGTGTGAACAAGGTATCTGAGAATATGCTTAACCGTTGTATGATGACTTTCCCTAGGGGAAGCTTGAAATCAAGCACACATGGCTACACTTAACATGATGTTAGGTCTAGATGCATAAAGATAAAGCAAGGAACCAATCATAGAGTGGTAAAGAGATGGGTCAAATGAAATACCATTGGTGTCTTCATTAAGTACAATTTTGGTTGGTATGGACGTCTTACATGGCTTTTCATCGGTCATCCCAAACTTCTCAAGTAGGTCCTTGGTGTACTTCGGCTGAGACAAGAAGATTCCTTCTTGAAATTGTTGAATTTGAAACCCAAGAAAGAATTTCAAGTCAGCTTTGAGTGACATCTCAACATTCTTGGTCATAGAGGCCTTACATCCACATCACCAATGCCAAGGATCTATGGGATAGCATTGTGATGACCAAGACCATAACCTCCTCCCTTCGACTTGCACAAAACGAAATCGCAAAAGGGGCATTGCAATAATTTTGTATGGAGAAGGGTGAGAATCCCAAGCATCTTCTCAAGCGCTTGATGAATCGTGCTGCCGACATTGAGTCCTATGATTGTGACAAAAGTCAAGATTGATTCAACTTGACTAAGCAATTTCTAGTGGACAAATTGCTAAATGCACTTGCTCCTTATCATCACCAAATAGTGTGGGAAATAAGAAGAGAGCATGAGTTCAAGGACATGTCTCTCGATTATAATACAAACTCTAGGATCACATCAAGGAAGGTGTAAACCAGATAGCTTTTGGCCAATCGAGCCAATCTTAATTTGGGATGTCTCGTTTGTCGCACTCCCCGAAGACACCGGTCTTGATGTTGTACTCCCAAATTTCTGAAGGTAGCGCCTCCATAGACTCTCCATTAATATAGTCGGATCCTGGCATAATGCAGGTGAAGTAGACACAGTTGGGCCTTATCCATGTCGGCGGTGCGGACGCCACAAAGGCCGGCACCGCTAGGGAGTGGCTGCGGCTGCCGATGAGGAAGGCTCGGCCACTCAAGTGACGTGCCTTCCTCCAGCGCCGGGCCCGGGAGCTGCCTGGATGGTAGCTCTGAACATGCATTCGCATTGGCCGGGCTCGTGTATCCAATGGTAGACCGGTGCCGTTGAGGGAGTCCTGGATTAGGGGTTGTCCGGATGGCCGGACTATACCTTCAGCCGGACTCCTAGACTATGAAGATACAAGATTGAAGACTTTGTCCCGTGTCCGGATGGGACTTTCCTTGGCGTGGAAGGCAAGCTAGGCGATGCGGATATTCAGATCTCCTACCATTGTAACCGACTTTGTGTAACCCTAACCCTCTTCGGTGTCTATATAAACCGGAGGGTTTTAGTCCGTAGGACAACTCCAACATACGACAATCATACCATAGGCTAGCTTCTAGGGTTTAGCCTCCTTGATCTCATGGTAGATCTACTCTTGTACTACCCATATCATCAATATTAATCAAGCAGGACATAGGGTTTAACCTCCATCAAGAGGGCCCAAACCTGGGTAAAACATTGTGTTCCCTTGTCTCCTGTTACCATCCGCCTAGACGCATAGTTCGGGACCCCCTACCCGGGATCCGCCGGTTTTGACACCGACATTGGTGCTTTCATTGAGAGTTCCTCTGTGTCGTCGTTTTTAGGCCCGATGGCTCCTTTGATCTTCAACAACAATGCAGTCCAGGGTGAGACTTTTCTCCCTGGACAGATCTTCGTCTTCGGCGGCTTCGCACTGCGGGCCAATTCGCTTGGCCATCTGGAGCAGATCGGAAGCTACGCCCCTGGCCATCAGGTCAGGTTTGGAAGTTTGAACTACACGGCTGACATCCTCGGGGACTTGATCTTCGACGGATTCGAGCCATAGCCAAGCGCGCCGCACCGTCTCGATGGGCATGATCTAGCTCTGGCACCGAACAGTGTCCTGGAGGCCGCACGCGCATCGGTTCCGACCCTTAATTCGGAGCCTGCTGCGCCGATCGAGGATGACCGGTTGGACGCCACCTCGGGGGCTTCGATCTCAAAGGCGATCGAGCCGAACACCAGCCCCGTACTCTGCATGGCCCGTGACTCTGAGGAGCCGGATTCCGCTCTGGACTCCGAGCCCCCAGCGCCCCTGCCGATCGAATCCGATTGGGCGTCGATAATGGAGTTCACCGCCGCGGACATCTTTCAGCACTCGCCCTTCGGCGACATCCTGAATTTGCTAAAGGCTCTCTCTTTATCAGGAGAGTCCTGGCTGGACTACGGTCAGCAAGTTTGGGATACGGAGGATGCAGAAATTCAAAGCCCACCCACCACCCACTTCGTAGCCACTGTCGATGATTTCACCGACATGCTCGACTTCGACTCCGAAGACATCGACGGTATGGACGACGATGCAGGAGATGAACAAGAACCAGCACCTGTAGGGCGCTGGAAGGCCACCTCGTCATATGACATATATATGGTGGACACTCCAAAAGATGGAGAAGGCGATGGAACAGTGGGGGATGACACCTTTAAGAAACATCCCAAGCGCCGGCGTCAGCGGCGCCGCTCTAAATCCCGCCAAAGCAAAAACGGCGATTCCGGCACGAGAGATAATACTACTCCGGATAGCGCCGAAGAATACCCCCTCCAGCAAGACTTGGCACAGGAGGATGGAGAAGCCATCCCTCATGAGAGAGCGGCAGACCGAGAGGTTGAGGATGACAATTATATGCCTCCCTCCGAAGACGAGGCAAGCCTCGACGACGACGAATCCGTCGTGCCATCAGATCCCGCCGAACAAGAGCGTTTTAAACGTAGGCTTTTAGCCACGGCAAGCAGCCTCAAGAAAAAGCAGCAACAGCTTAGAGCTGATCAAGATTTGCTAGCTGACAGATGGAATGAAGTCCTTGCGGCCGAAGAGTATGAACTCGAACGCCCCTCCAAGCGTTACCCAAAACGCGGGCTGCTACCCCGATTAGAGGAGGAAGCATCTACATCACCAGCGCATGACATGGACGACCGGCCACCTCGTGGCCGTGACAGAGAGGCCTCTAGGCCCTCCACTCAAGCCATGCCCCGACGCCACTCAAAATACGCTAAGGCACGGGAGAACGCGCCAGACCTACAAGATATACTGGAGGACAAGGCAAGGCAAACAAGATCGATCTACGGATCGCGGTGGCGCCCCACGGCACGTGACGGTGATCGTCACTCCGGATACAATAAATCCGGCCGGGCCAAACACAATAGACAAAGCTCCTTTGAGCTGCGTCGTGATATAGCCCAGTACAGAGGCGCTGCACACCCACTATGCTTCACAGATGAAGTAATGGATCATAAAATCCCTGAGGGCTTCAAACCCGTAAACATTGAATCATACGATGGCACAACAGATCCTGCGGTATGGATCAAGGATTATCTCCTTCATATCCACATGGCCCGCGGCGATGGTCTACACGCCATCAAATACCTCCCGCTCAAACTTAAGGGACCGGCCCGGCATTGGCTTAACAGCTTGCCAGCAGATTCAATCGGTTCTTGGGAGGACCTGGAAGCCGCATTCCTTGACAATTTCCAGGGTACCTATGTGCGACCACCGGCCAGGCAATTCTGGACGCGGTTCCTAACAAAGAAAAACCAAATAGTCGACTGTCCGGACGCAGAGGCCCTAGCGGCCTTCAAGCATAGTATCCGTGACGAGTGGCTCGCCCGGCACCTGGGACAGGAAAAGCCGAAATCTATGGCAGCCCTGACGACACTCATGAACCGCTTTTGCGCGGGAGAAGACAGCTGGCTAGCTCGCAGCAACAACTTAACCAAGAACCTTGGTAATTCGAATATCAAGGACAAAAGTGGCAGGTCGCGCCGGAACAAGCAGAAACGCCGTGTTAACAGCGACAGCAACGAGGATACGACAGTTAATGCCGGATTCCGAGGCTACAAATCCGGTCAGCGGAAAAAGCCATTCAAAAGAAACACTCAGGGCCCGTCCAGTTTGGACTGAATACTCGACCGCTTGTGCCAGATACATAGCACCCCCGAAAGACCAGCCAATCACACCAACAGGGATTGTTGGGTGTTCAAGCAGGCAGGCAAGTTAAATGCCAAAAATAGAGACAAGGGGCTGCATAGCGACGATGAGGAAGAGCCCAGGCAAGTTAAATCCCCAAGAGCGAGCGGAAGCGTGCACTACGGGACGTATATGCGCTGGAGCCAGTCGCCCCAAAGTTCAACCCATGGTCCTCCTACCCGATCACTTTTGATCGAAGGGACCACCCCACTAGAATCTGTCATGGCGGATTCACCGCATTGGTTCTAGACCCAATTATCGACGGATTTCATCTCGCAAGAGTCCTTATGGACGGCGGCAGCAGCCTGAACCTGCTTTACCAGGATACAGTGCAGAAAATGGGCATAGATCCCTCGAGGATTAAACCCACCAAAACGACCTTTAAAGGCGTCATACCAGGTGTAGAGGCCAACTGTACAGGCTCAGTCACACTTGAAGTGGTCTTCGGATCTCCGGATAACTTCCAATGCGAGGAGTTAATCTTCGACATAGTACCGTTCCGCCGTGGCTATCACGCACTGCTCGGACAAACCGCATTCGCAAAGTTCAATGCGGTACCGCATTATGCATACCTCAAGCTCAAAATGCCAGGCCCTCGAGGAGTAATCACGGTCAATGGAAACACCGAACGCTCTCTCCGAACGGAGGAGCATATGGCAGCGCTCGCAGCAGAAGTACAAAGCAGCCTCTCCAGGCAATTCTCCAGTTCGGCCTTCAAGAAGCCGGACACTGTCAAGCGCGCCCGGAGTAACCTACAACAAGACCGCCTAGCACGTTCCGAGCAGGCGTAGGAATGCGGCCCCAACCCCAGCCCTTGCAAAATAGCGAAACTAGCACCTCGCGTACATAACTACGCTCTCAAAGTACCATGGGCGCGGGGGAAGGGGCATCATCACGGCACACCCAAAACACGGCTTAAACCGTACTAGGGGCTGCCGGATTCTTTCTTTACTTTCTCTTACTTTTAGGACTCCATACTTCGGACGAACCTGTTCGGCAATTCAACCTCCGCACAAACGATGCAAGAACCAGGGAAGCAGGCAAGCCATGCCGCATTATGGAACTCCCAGGTGGTCTCTATTACGAGCAGTATAGCTGTTTTAAATACAATTCCGCGGCTCGCCCCTGGACAGGACATGTTAAATAGTCCAATTTCTTTTGCTTATCGCACTATTTGTATCGTTCTGCTTAGATAGCAGCCTTCTTATAAACAATGCATAGCTTTTTGTCTATTTTTTGCATTATCCTCTTTTTCCATATATGTTTATTAATAACATGTTGTACCCGTACATTGTGGTACGGCAAAATACGCCAGGGGCTGCAGTACCCCTCAATATGGTGTGAGAAGTCCGAACACTTTCACAAGTGCGGCACCCCGAACTTATAGCACTATATGCATCGGCTCCGAATCATGATTTGGGTCAATAGTTGGGTTTGCCCGGCTCCTATGTTTTGGTGCCTTACGTTCCACTATATCGGCTAAGGTAGCACTAGGAGAACTACTGCGATTGTGCCCCAGTTGAGCTGGGCTGAGCACCTCAGTAGAGAAAGCTAAAACTGACTGTCATGATAAGGCGAGAGACCGGTCGCTGTTCGAGAGGTTTTTCGGGTCCTTAAAGACCTATGCCACTTAGAGCGAGGAACCGGATTTTGTCCGGCCAAGGCGTGGATAGCGCCCCGAACTCGGTCTTTCGAATACTAGGGGCTTCGCCGAAATTTAAAATTATAGAGTTCTATGGCTAAGTGAGAGTGTTCAAGCATTATAGTCCGATTGCCTTGTTCGTTGTGCTGAGCGCCTCCCTCGAAGGACCCAAACATGGGAAAAAGAGCGCTCAGGTTTATCCCGAACACCCCAGCACTAGTGGCATGGGGGCAGAAGCCGACGACTGGCCATCTCTCAATTTTTTGATAAACGGCCACACAGAAAGTAATATTTTAAATTCAACAAGCATTGCTTAGCGCATATGAACAAGTTTTCAGCGCACAGGATAAAACGAGCGAGTTCATTCAAAAATTACATCCTTGGTACATTCATCCGCCATAAGGTGGGCACCAGCAAGAACATCCTTGTAATAGTTCTCGGGCTTCCGATGCTCCTTCCCCGGCGGCGGCCCGTCCCTCACAAGCTTCTCACCGTCCAGCTTACCCCAGTGCACCTTTGCACGGGCAAGGGCCCTACGGGCACCTTCGATGCAGATGGAGCGCTTGATGACCTCGAGCCGTGGAGAGGCCTCCACCAACCGCCGCACGAGTCTGAAGTAGCTCCCAGGCAGGGCCTCTCCAGGCCACAGCCAAACTATGAAGCCTTTCATGGCCTGTTCGGCCGCCTTGTGGAGCTCGACCAGCTGCTTCAGCTGGTCGCTTAAGGGCACAGGGTGTCAGGCCTCAGCATACTGAGAACAGAACACCTTCTCCGTCTAGCTGCCCTCTTCAGCTTGGTAGAATGCGGCGGCATCGGATACGCTGCGGGGAAGATCTGCGAACGCCCCTGGAGAGCTTCGGATTCGGGTAAGTAACAAGTAGTTTACTTTTATATGTCTGCTTTGCATAAAGAATGCCTTACCCGCCGCTATATTTTTCACCGCATCCAATTCCTGGAGGGCCTTCTGGGCTTCGGCCTTTGCAGACTTGGCAATTTCAAGGGCCGCAGCAAGCTCGGACGCTCGCGTCTTCGAGTCCAGCTCCAAACTCTCATGTTTTTTCATGAGAGCCTGAAGCTCTTGCGGCTTTTTTTGTATTCGGCTTTTCTTTCTGAATTCGGCTTTTCTTTCCGAACGCCAAACAGAGCATCAGGGGCTACTGTCTATGCGGTAATATTTTTACATATTTTTACTTACCTCGAAGCCTGTTAGAAGGCTAGCACAAGCTTCAGTCAGCCCGCTCTTAGCGGACTGAACCTTCTGGATCACCGTACTCATAATAGTACGGTGCTTCTCGTCGATGGAGGCGCTGTTAAGCACCTCCAGTACATTGTCCGGTGCCCCCGGTTGGACGGGGGCTGCCGGCTCAGAAGGCTTGCTCCTCTTGGAAGGAGTTCGCCTACCACAGTCCAAAATCGTTGAAGATTCCGGCGCGGTGTTCGGCTCAAAGCCGGGCTTGGAGCCCTGAGGGGTATTGTCCCCTTTACTCCTAGAGTCCGGGAGGTCGCATTGTGGTGCCTCCAAGACCACCTCCTCCCGGCTTGGAACCTGCTGGGACAACACTTCGGCGTCGTCCGTAGGGCGAGGGGAGGTAGCCGTCGGAAGTGAATTCACATCCGACGAATCCAGGGAGCCGCTCGACGACTCGTCGAGCCCAGCCTTGGGCGGACTGCATAATTATGTTCGACATAAGGAAAGGTTGTGCAGCAAAGGAAAGCTATGAGTCACTCTAGTATCCGAATACTTACGATCCCGCTGGGCGCCTGGCCCTTTGCGACCACTCCTCCTCGCCCTTGTCGGCGTCGGTGGAGTAGTCCGGCGGAAGGGTATTCCCCTTCTTGGACACTTCGGCCTCCCTTGCTGGGACGGCCTTCCTCTTCTTTCCTCCCCCCGCTGGAGGGGGAGAGGTTTCTTCTTCCTCCTCTTCGTTTTCACGGGATGAGCGCGTCTTGGAATCGTCGGACGAAGAATCCGACTCCTCCTGGCATCGGGAACTCTTTTGAGTCCCCGTGGCCCTCTTCTTGGCCTTCCTCTCCGGCACCACGTAAGGTGCCGGAGCCAGCAGCTTCGATAAACGAGCATCTGCTGGGTCTTCGGGCAAACGGGCCGGACAGTTGACCTGTCCGGAGTTCTCCTGCCACGCCTGTCAAAGGTGAGGGAGTTTACATCCCGCATAGAGTCAACCTATGAGAAACAAATGTCCTGTAAAAGGTAAAGATAACTCACCGCACTAGCCGAACACTGCGTGCTGAATCCACGATCCTCGGATGCGGATGCGGGAGCCTCGGCGCCTTTGAAAAGCACCTTCCAGGCGTCTTCAGACGTCGTATCGAAGAGCCTATTCAGGGTTTGGTGTTGCGTCGGGTCGAACTCCCACAGATTGAAGTCCCGTTGTTGACACGGGAGGATCCGGCGGACGAGCATAACCTGGACTATATTGACAAGCTTGAGTCGCTTGTTCACCGGGTACTGGATGCATGTTTGCAGTCCGGTCACCTCCTCCTCGTCGCCCCATGACAGGCTCGTCTCTTTCCAGGACGTGAGCCGCATAGGGGGTCCGGACCGGAACTCAGGGGTTGCGATCCATTCCGGATTGCGCGGCTCGGTGATGTAAAACCACCCTGATTGCCACCCCTTCAAGGTCTCCACAAAGGAGCCCTCGAGCCATAGGACGTTGGCCATCTTGCCCGCCATGGCGCCTCTGCACTCCGCTTGGCTGCCGGGCACCACCTTCGGCTTGACGTTGAAAGTCTTGAGCCAAAGGCCGAAATGGGGACGGATGCGGAGGAAGGCCTCGCACACGACGATAAACGCCGAGATGTTGAGGATGAAGTTCGGGGCCAGATCGTGGAAATCCAAGCCATAGTAGAACATGAGCCCTCGGACAAATGGGTGGAGAGGAAAGCCTAGTCCGCGGAGGAAGTGGGGAAGGAATATAACCCTCTCATGGGGCTCTGGGGTGGGAAGAAGCTGCCCCTTTTCAGGGAGCCAGTGCGCGATGTCTTTGGACAAGTATCCAACCTTCCTCAGCTTTTTGACATGGCCCTCCGTGACGGAGGAGACCATCCACTTGCCTCCCGCTCCGGACATTGCTGGAGAAGGTTGAGGTGGGAGGTGCGGGCTTGGGCGCTGGAGCTCGAGTGCGCGGAAGATGGATAGGCAAAGGAGGAAGAAGGCGTAGGTAAAGAGGTGGATCCTTATCCGCTTATATGGGCGGATGCGGCTATGCGTCCCCACCAGCCTAGTAAAACTCGCTTGCCTCCCAAGCGTCGTGATAAATGGCGCGGTTGGGTTACCCATGTCCGTATTGATTAGAATCCCGTAAATAGGGGACACGATCTCTGCTTTGACAAGACGTGCCAAGGAAACCGCCTCGCAAAACGCGCTAAGGTTGAGAAGTGAAAACGATTCGAATAAAGGCTTGGCCGTAGTGTGATGTCACGCTACGGAATACGTCAGCAGATTAGATTTGTGTTAATTTTATGCTCTCTATGGCAATATGTGCCGGACACTACTCTTAGTGTTTACAATCTTTTATGAAGAACTTCGAGGAGGAACCCGCCTTGCAAAGCCGAAGACAATCTGCGCGCCGGACTCGTCATCATTGAAGCCTGGTTCAGGGGCTACTGAGGGAGTCATGGATTAGGGGGTGTCCGGATGGCCGGACTATACCTTCAGCCGGACTCCTAGACTATGAAGATACAAGATTGAAGACTTCGTCCCGTGTCCGGATGGGACTTTCCTTGGCGTGGAAGGCAAGCTAGGCGATGCGGATATTCAGATCTCCTACCATTGTAACCGACTTTGTGTAACCCTAACCCTCTACGGTGTCTATATAAACCGGAGGGTTTTAGTCCGTAGGACAACTCCAACATACGACAATCATACCATAGGCTAGCTTCTAGGGTTTAGCCTCCTTGATCTCGTGGTAGATCTACTCTTGTACTACCCATATCATCAATATTAATCAAGTAGGACGTAGGGTTTTACCTCCATCAAGAGGGCCCGAACCTGGGTAAAACATTGTGTTCCCTTGTCTCCTGTTACCATCCGCCTAGACGCACCATTCGGGACCCCCTACCCGAGATCCGCCGGTTTTGACACCGACAGCCGTCGCTCCACACCACGTGCAGCATGCCGTCTTGGGTAAAGACGAGATGCTTCTCGTAGCGGCAGTGGTCGGGACCAAGCTGGGGGCGGGACTTGACGAACGACACCGGCGTGACGGGGGCAGGCGCGGCCGCATCCGCATCGAAGGTCCATATTTGCCCGCACTGTGTCATGTAGTAAAACATGACGTCGTGGTACTAGATGTCAAGGTCTGTATTGCTGCCGCCATAGAGCTTGCCGACGTCCGGTCCGTCGCGGATGGTAGTGTTAGGCCAGTCCAGCCACTACCAGGCGTTTAGGCCTGCTTTCGCGAAGGCCAGGCCAAGCCCGTAGCGACAAAGGACCGCAACCGCGTGGTCCTGGACAGTGGGGTTGGCGGAGAAGGCCCCCTTCTGGATTAACTTATGCTGCACGCTGCAGATGTGTTTATCTGGTGGTGTGCCCGCGTGGAAGTATTTTGTCGAGCCGTCGGAGTTAATGCCGAAGGGACTAGGATAGAGGAGTTGGTCTCGCCGGAGCGGCGGGAGGCGGACCTGCGCGCGCGTCAGTGATACGTCCATTTTGCATCATGCTTTTATATCGATATTTATTGCATCATGGGCTGTTATTACACATTATGTCACAATATTTATGCCTATTCTCTCTTATTTTACAATGTTTACATAAGGAGGGAGAATGCCGACAGCTGGAATTCTGGGCTGGAAAAGGAGCAAATATTAGAGACCTATTCTACACAACTCCAAAAGTCCTGAAACACCACGAAAGTTATTTTTTAAAATAATAAAAAATACTGAGCGGAAGAAATACGTCAGGGGGGCCTCCACCTGTCCACGAGGGTGGGGGCGCGCCCTACCCCCTGGGCGTGCCCCCCTGCCTCGTGGGCCCCCTGTTGGCCCTCCGGTGCCCATCTTCTACTATATGAAGTCTTTCGTCTGAAGAAAAATCAGAAGCAACCTTTCGGGACGAGACTCCGCCGCCACGAGGCGGAACCAATCTAGGGCTCCGGTAGAGCTGTTCTGCCGGGGAAACTTCCCTCCGGGAGGGGGAAATCATTGCCACCGTCATCACCAACGCTCCTCTCATCGGGAGAGGGCAATCTCCATCAACATCTTCACCAGCACCATCTCCTCTCAAACCCTAGTTCATCTCTCGTATCCAATTCTTGTCTCCAAGTCCGGGATTGGTACCCGTAGGTTGCTAGTAGTGTTGATTACTCCTTGTAGTTGATGCTAGTTGGTTTATTTGGTGGAAGATCATATGTTCAGATCCTATATGCATATTAATACTCCTCTGATTATGAACATGAATATGCTTTGTGAGTAGTTACGTTTGTTCCTGAGGACATGGGAGAAGTCTTGCTATTAGTAGTCATGTGAATTTGGTATTCGTTCGATATTTTGATGAGATGTATGTTGTCTATCCTCTGGTGGTGTTATGTGAATGTCGAATACATGACACTTCACCATTATTTGGGCCTAGAGAAAGGCATTGGGAAGTAATAAGTAGATGATGGGTTGCTAGAGTGACAGAAGCTTAAACCCTAGTTTATGTGTTGCTTCGTAAGGGACTGATTTGGATCCATATGTTTCATGCCATGGTTAGGTTTACCTTAATACTTTTGTTGTAGTTGCGGATGCTTGCAATAAAGGTTAATCATAAGTGGGATGTTTGTCCAAGTAAGGACAGCTGTCGGTGTCAAAACCGACGGATCTCGGGTAGGGGGTCCCGAACTGTGCGTCTAGGCGGATGGTAACAGGAGACAAGGGACACGATGTTTTTACCCAGGTTCGGGCTCTCTCGATGGAGGTAAAACCCTACTCCTGCTTGATTAATATTGATGATATGGGTAGTACAAGAGTAGATCTACCACGAGATCAGAGAGGCTAAACCCTAGAAGCTAGCCTATGGTATGATTGTTGTTCGTCCTACGGACTAAAACCCTCCGGTTTATATAGACACCGGAGAGGGTTAGGGTTACACATAGTCGGTTACAACAGAAGGAGATCTACATATCCGTATCGCCAAGCTTGCCCTCCACGCCAAGGAAAGTCCCATCCGGACACGAGACGAAGTCTTCTATCTTGTATCTTCATAGTCCAGGAGTCCGGCCATCGGTTATAGTCCGGCAATCCGGACACCCCCTAATCCAAGACTCCCTCAGTAGCCCCCGAACCAGGCTTCAATGACGACGAGTCCGACGCGCAAGTTGTCTTCGGCATTGCAAGGCGGGTTCTTCTCCAAATTCCGTGTACTTGTTGAATAGTGTTCGGCTTCTTGTGAATATTGCGCTTCTTGGCTTCCACGCCCAATAATGGTCTTCTTCCACGTGTCAAATGAATGCGAAAAGCCAGGGTGTTTTTTGTATTTACCCCCCTACCTATGAAAATGAGCTGCCTATTAAAGAGACGAGGATTTAGATCCGAATCACACCATCTCCTCTCCGCGAGTGTTCATCGGAGCGCTTTCGACATAGATCCAATCCATCATGGCTAGTCTTCGCAGCTCCTCCTCTCGCCTTCCCAGTCCTCAGGTCGGGGATTGGGAGAGATGTTCCGTCCCACACAGCGAGCTAGTGACGCTCTAGACCAAGGGTTTTCTCCCCCCGGCCTACATGGTCCCGGTTCGAGCCGGGCTTGCCAACTATAATGGCGGAAAGCAAGCGGAGAGAGTCCCCAATCCCTCCAAAGGAGAGCGGGTATGCCTTGTCTCTTACTTGATAAGAGGGCTCGGATTCCCAATTCATCCATTTCTCCGGGGGCTTCCGGAGTTCTACGGCCTCCAGCTGCACAACCTTACGCCTGCCTCCATATTGCATATCGCGGGCTTCGTAGCCCTTTGCGAGTTGTTCTTGGGCTGCGAGGCTCATTTCGCGTTGTGGAAGAAGTTGTTCCGCCTTGTGCCCCGTTCTCAAAAGGGGTCGATATAACTAGTGGGCGGAGCCAAAGTATGGCGCATCGCTGGGTCCGGATATCTATCCGGAACCCCAAAGAAGGAGTCCGAAGACTGGCCTTCAGAATGGTTTTATATAGAAGATGTCCCCTTGCCGGATCCTATTCGGATCGGCCTTCCTAAGTTCGATACTGCTCCCTTAAGGAAGCGCCTAAGTTGGCGTCCACGGAGCCCTCAGAAGGAGAATGACAAGGACGTCCTTTACCTGATGGGCCGGATAAGGTTATTGGCTCATTCCGGACTGACCATGATCGAGGTCATGGCCACATGCATTATGCGGGGGGTGCAGCCGCTTCAATATAGGGGCCACCCCATGTGGGATTTCAACGGGGAGGACGATGCCTCCCGCTGCGGCCGTAAGGGGCCGGAATCGGCTCTCGCTCTGACGAAGATCTTGTCCGCATTGTACAAGGGAGAAGAAGAGGAATTTCTCCGCATCAATCCACAGGGAGGATTTTCTATGTACAACCCACCAAGCTGGGTAAGCGGACACTTTCTCTTTCTCTGCCCATCCGATCCATATTCCCATAGTTAGGTATCTCATTTTGTAATTTCGATGCAGGAACTGCGCCAGGCCGTAAAGGAGATAAACAGCCCTCCTCCACAACCCGAGGATCCAGAACGGTACCTCGACCCGGCCTCCCAAGAGGATCCAGACATATCTGTGGAGCTGATCGAAGGAGTATTTCACCAACTGAGCATCGACAATGCCTTGGTGGCCATCACGGCCGATTATCCTGGACTGATCCCCGCCTCGCAGGTAGTTGAGACCGAAGTCCCAATATCTCGAAAATGATCCGTCCGTGCTTATTTTTGACCATTGTATACCAATGGTGTTGTGCAGGGGAGGATCCCAAGGCAGAACGCCGAGCCTGCGGCGACTAGCCAACAAGGGACCGTGAGGGCGAGCAGGCCGAAAAGACCCGCAGTCGGGATCGAGACACCGGCGCAGCAGTAAGGCACGCTGTTTTTATACCAATGTATTGTCCTTACAACACATGTTAACGCACGTGTTCTTTTTAGGAAGAAGAGGGCTTGCCGGACTATATCTGGAGAGGTTGCTAATCGCGCCTCCACTGGCCAGGCTCCAAAGCCAGGTCCAGAAGCAGAGGCAGACATGAGGCGCACATCAGATGTTCCTCCGACAGAGGATGCGGATAGGCTGTCTGCCACCAATTCCGAGGTGGAGAGTGCCATGAACCATAGGCGTCGCCGAATAGTTCTTCGCGACGCTTGTCTATCCCGTGAGGCATTAGAGGCCTTTAACGCGGGAGACGCGTATCTCCTTGCTGCTCAAGATGGTCTAACCAGAGCTGCGGAGCAGTATGTGAAGGATATCAGGGTAAGAAAATTTTGGTGATTATATATATATATATATCAGTAGCCCCCGAGACTTGAAACAGTTAGAATAACTGATTTAAGGATCATTTGTTTATGCAGGTTCTTACAGAGAAGAATACCCTACTGTCCCAGGAGCTAGAAGAGTGCAAGGCCCAACTTAAGGCCGCACTAGCCGCAGCCGGGGAGCCCAAGAAGACTCCCTCTGGTATGATATGCCTCAATTGAGAAGTATCATGTAGAGTGCGGCGTGTATATAAGTCTGACAACAAAATTGCAGATGGCGCCGGACTAGATCCGGATAGGCAGCAACTCCTAAGCCAGTTAAAGGCTGGTGAGAGCATGCTTACGAAGGTGAGGCAGGAGAAGATTGATCTCCAAGATGCCAACACCCAGCTGGGCGTGGAACTAAAGGATGTTCGTGCCCAGCTGTCGGACTCCGTGAAGGAGAATCGGCGGCTTCGACGCGGCATATTTAGTAAGTGCTTGAATGAACTTTGAAAAAGAGTTCGGCGAGGAAGTCGACTAACAGATTATGTCTGTAGGTATGCTAACAGGTCGTCCTGCGGAGGAAATGCCCGGTTCTACGGGTGACCTTCTTCCCGAGCTCTCGCAATTGCACGAAAGAGTTCGGCAGGTGATGCACGGCGTCGCCCAGGCCTTGTGGCCCTCCGTATCCATGCCCGAAGGCCTTGGAGAGCTTGCAGAGAAGCTGAAGGGAGCGCGGCGGCGCTTCTGATTATGGAAGATATCGGCCTGCCGTTTCAAGGCGCCAGGGAGGCCTGGGCTATGGTGAAGACGCGGTACACGAAGGCTGACCCGAACCACATGGCCGAAGTCAAACCTGTGGGTCCCGATGGGAAGGAGATCCCTGTTAGCTTAGTGTACGGCCAGGTAGAGTTGGCCGCCAAATATTCCCAACAGGACTGTAAACTAGACAGCCTGTTGGATGGTATTGAAGAGGAATTTACCCAGTCAAATTGACTATGTAATTTAAAATGACATGTGAAATGCCTTCTAGCCGGATTGTAGATCGTTTGTCATGGTGGACCTTTTCGCTTCAACCTCGGGACCCGATAGTCTGGAGTGTGTCCGAATACCCTCTCGGTTATGTAAGAACCGGGGCATGCATGGAGACCAGGCGTAGGGGTCATTAGTGCTTGAATAGACAAGTTCCCAACTAGTTATGTTATATTACATGGTTAGTAAGAAACATCTTCCAGGGAGAATAGTTCCGTTAGGGGTTCTTTCCCTGGGAGGCATGCCCTAAAGTGCATGTCCGGACTGCAAAAAAAGAGCAGAAAAGCATCTGGGGGCAGATAAATAAACAAGTGGAAAATCGTCTTTTAGTTCACATACCGAATATTCCCTTAAGAATACTAGCTTTCGGCTTCACCCAGTCTGAGGTACACATCTGGCTGACCCGGCAGTAACAATCGTAGAGGTGATCCCTTTACCTCCTAGCCGAACAATCAGGAACGTAGGGGTAAGCACAGGAGCCAGGCAACCCAGCTTGGCCAAAACTTAAGTCATATCGATGCGTATAATGGTGAATAAAAGGTACATGCGGAAGTGTGACACATGTGTTGCGCATGAAGCCCGTATGATTAAGCTTCTGTTAAAGAAGCCCCCAGGTATAATGAGCGCGGATGGCGCGTCAATTGTGTGCCAACAAGGCACGAACGAGCCCTTAAAGGCCATAAGAAAAAGAGAGGGGATAAGTAGAGAAATATAAGACGGCTAATGTATAAAAAATGGACAGAGGAAGGAAATGAACACAGAGTCCGACGCTAGGCGTAGAACCTTCGAAGACGGGCTGCGTTCCATGGGTTCGGCTCGAGTCGGTTATCAGGTGCATCTTGCAGACAGTACGCTCCACCAGTCAGGACCTGGTCGATAATAAAGGGACCTTCCCATTTGGGCTTGAGCTTGTCCTTTTTCTTGTCCGACAGGCGTAGAACTAACTCGCCAACATTGTAGGTTTTGGCCCATACTTCTCTGCTTTGGTATCTTCGAGCCTGCTGTTGATAGAATGTCGAGCGGGCTTTTGCCACGTCACGCTCCTCCTCCAAGGCGTCCAAACTGTCCTACCGATCGAGTTCGGCTTCTCTTTCTTCGTACATGCGCACACGAGGTGAGTCATGAATTATGTCGCAGGGCAGAACCGCCTCTGTGCCCCATACCATAAAGAATGGTGTGTATCCAGTGGTGCGATTCGGCGTGGTCCGTAGCCCCCAGAGTACGGAGTCGAGCTCCTCTACCCAGTGCGTGTTAGATTCCTTGAGGGACCGCACTAATCTGGGTTTGATGCCGCCCATGATTATACCATTTGCTCGTTCGACTTGACCGTTAGTTTGTGGGTGATAGACTGAAGCATAGTCGAGCTTGATGCCCATGTTTTTGCACCAGAGTTTGACCTCGTCGGCCGTGAAGTTCATGCCATTATCAGTGATGATGTTGTGGGGGACGCCGTAACGGTGTACGACCCCGGATATGAAGTCTATCACCGGTCCGGATTCGGACGTTTTAACAGGCCTGGGCTCTATCCATTTGGTGAAATTGTCCACCATGACCAGTAGGTATTTTTGCTTGTGGGTTCCTCCTTTAAGGGGTCCAACCATGTCAAGCCCTCAGACTGCAAAGGGCCAGGTGATGGGTATAGTTTGGAGGGCGGTGGGTGGCATATGGCTTTGGTTAGCGAAGAGCTGGCAACCAACGCATCGTTGGACTAAGTCCTGGGCATCTGCCCGGGCCGTCGGCCAATAAAATCCTGTTCGGAAGGCCTTGCTTACAAGGGCCCCGGCTGCAGCGTGGTGCCCGCCGAGTCCGGCATGAATTTCAGCCAGAAGATTCCGCCCCTCCTCTTCGGAGATACACCTTTGAAGGACTCCGGTCGTGCTTTTCTTATAAAGCTCTCCCTCATGGACTTTGTAGGCTTTAGATCGCCGCACTATGCAGTGTGCCTCGTTTTGGTCTTCGGGAAGTTCCTGCCTGGTTAGGTAGGATAGGAATGGTTCTATCCACGGGGCAATGACTGCCATTAGTACGTGGGCCGAGGATGTTACTTCGTTGGCAGAACCTCCAATTGTGTCAGAGTGTTCGGTGTCGGGCAGTGCGGTTGGGTCCGGGCTGTTATTTCCGGGTTCCCCTTCCCATACTACGGATGGCTCCAAGAAGATGTTGGGAGGGACGGCATCGCGCTTTGCGCCAATGCGTGCCAGGACGTCTGCTGCCTGGTTGTTTTCCCGGGCTATATGGTAAAATTCGAGCCCCTCGAACCGAGCTGACATTTTTAGGATGGCATTGCGATAAGCTGTCATTTTCGGATCCTTGGCATCAAAGTCTCCATTTATTTGGGATATCGCGAGCTTCGAATCCCCGCGCACCTCTAGGCGTTGAATGCCCATGGATACTGCCATCCGGAGACCATGTAAAAGGGCCTCATATTCGGCTGTGTTGTTGGAGTCCGTATACATTATCTAGAGTACGTATTCAACTGTATCTCCTGTTGGGGACGTCAGAACGACTCCAGCCCCCAGACCAGCCAACATTTTGGAGCCATCAAAGTGCATGATCCAATTGGAATATGTGCCGTACTCTTTAGGGAGTTCGGCTTCAGTCCATTCGGCGATGAAGTCGGCCAAAACTTGCGACTTAATAGCTCAATGTGGCTTGTATGTTATGTCGAACAGGAGGATCTCAATGGCCCATTTGGCAATCCGGCCCGTTGCGTCGCGGTTGTTTATAATATCGTTAAGTGGCACTTCCGAGGCTACTGTTATCGAACACTCTTGAAAGTAGTGTCGCAGCTTCCGGGACGCCATGAATACCGCGTACGCTATCTTTTGATAATGCGGGTACCGTGACTTGCATGGAGTGAGGATCGTGGACACATAGTAAACCGGCTTTTGAAGGGGGAATTGGTGTTCGTCCGTTTCTCGTTCGACGACGAGTACTGTGCTCACGACTTGGTGAGTTGCCGCAATGTACAATAGCATTGGTTCGCCAATGTTTGGCGCGGCCAGGACCGGGTTTGTTGCCAATATGGCTTTTATTTCGTCGAGTCCGGCCGTGGCGGCATCCGTCCACTCGAAGTGTTCGGTGCGTCGGAGGATGCGATAAAGGGGTAATGCCTTTCCTCCTAAGCGGGATATAAAGCGGCTTAGAGCCGCCACACATCCGGTCAATTTTTGTATTTGTTTGAGGTCCTTTGGGATATCCAATTGTGACAGAGCTCGGATCTTGGCTGGATTTGCTTCAATTCCTCTACCGGATACAATGAAGCCCAAGAGCTTTCCGTCCGGTACGCCGAAAACACATTTTTCCGGGTTGAGCTTGATGTCGTATGTTCGGAGGTTATCGACTGTGAGCCTCAAGTCGTCTACTAGTGATTCGACATGCTTTGTTTTGATGACCACGTCGTCTATGTATGCCTCCACTATTTTGCCGATCTAGTTTGCCAGACATGTCTGAATCATGCGCTGATATGTTTGCGCCGGCGTTTTTGAGTCCGAAGGGCATTGTGTTGAAGCAGAATGGGCCGTATGGTGTGATGAATGTCGTTGTGGCTTGATCGGACTCTGCCATCTTAATTTGATGGTAGCCGGAATATGCGTCGAGGAAACACAACGAATCGTGTCCTGCGGTAGCGTCGATAATTTGATCGATGCGGGGGAGAGGGAAACGATTCTTTGGGCATGCTTTGTTGAGGTCCTTAAAATCGACACACAAGCGCCAGGATTTGTCCTTCTTTGGTACCATCACCAGGTTTGCTAGCCAGTCCGGATGTTTAATGTCTCTGATGAATCCGGCCTCCAATAGCTTGGCTAGTTCCTCTCCCATGGCTTGTCTCTTAGGTTTGAAGAAACGCCGAAGAGCCTGTTTGACTGGCTTGAATCCTTTTAGGATATTTAGGCTATGCTCGGCCAGCCTGCGTGGGATTCCTGGAATGTCTGAAGGGTGCCAGGCAAAAATGTCCCAGTTCTCACGTAGGAACTCTCGCAGTGCAGCGTCTACATCGGGGTTTAATTGTTCCCCGATGGAAGCTATTTTTGCAGGGTCCGTTGGATGGACTTGGAATTTGACTATTTCGTCCGCTGGTTTAAAGGAGGTGGACTTGGATCTTTTGTCGAGTATCACGTCGTCCCTGTTTACCATGGAGCGCAGCGCAGTTAGTTCCTCGGCCACTAGGGCTTCGGATAGTGCCTCGAGGGCTAGTGCGGATGTCTTATTTTCGGCGCATAGTGTTGTGTCTGGATCACTAGCGAGAGTGATGATTCCGTTGGGCCCGGGCATTTTGAGCTTCATGTACCCATGGGGTATGGCTTGGAAGATTGTAAACACCTCCCGCCCTAATAGGGTGTGGTATCCGCTGCTGAATGAGGCCACTTGGAATGTGACCTCTTCAGATCTATAATTGTCCGGCGTGCCGAACACCACGTCCAGTGTGATTTTTCCTGTACAGCGCGCTTCCCGACTGGGGATTATTCCTCTAAAGGTTGTGCTGCTTCACTCAATGCGGTTCCAGTCTATGTCCATTTTTTGAAGGGTTTCCTCATAAATGAGGTTCAGTCCGCTGCCACCGTCCATGAGTACCTTGGTGAGTCGAAAGCCGTCCACAACTGGACTGAGGACCAATCGGCTGGTGCTCGGGCTGTTCGGAATTTAGGTTCATCACTGGCATTGAAAGTAATAGCCGCGTCACTCCATGGGTTTATTGTGGCCACATGGTAGACTTCGGCGAGGCTGCAGAGTGTTCGTTTTCGCATATTGTTTGATGTGAAAGTCTCGAAGACTGTTAATACCGTGCTGGTATCTTTTGGCTGGTGCTCTGTGGCTTCTGGGATTAGAAGATCTTCGCCACTTTTGGCCACCTGCCGGAGTATCCAACATGCTCTAAGGCTATGAGTTGGTGTGGCGCCCTCTGTACTATGAATTTTAGACGGTCCATTGAGCCACCCCTCCAGCACGGTTCCATGCCCTGTAGAGGGTTTTTGCTTTTTGGTGGTTAACCCGGGTGTCTGGCGATAATGCACCCTTTTATTTCGGACTGGGTTTGTATTCAGGGTCGGATTGTCCCAAAATTTTATTTTGGTTTTCCGGGCACTTTCCATCGCACAGTACTTTCGTACTATGGACGCCAAGTCAGCGAAGCGTGTAATTTCACGGCGACTTATGGCGTTGAGGATTCCCTTGTCCGTGCAATTGTTGCAGAAGGATGAAATTGCGTCCTCATCGCGGCAGTCCTTTATCCTGTTCATGACCAGGAGGAATCTGGCCGATTAATGGTGTACTGTTTCTTCGGGCTCTTGCCGAATTTGGGATAGATCGCTTATGTTTGGGTGGGTGGGTGGAATTATATCTAGAACCCCACCCAATCTGAGACTCAGGGGCCAAGGAGTTTCTGAACTCGGAAGCTTGGGTTCTTGGATGTTGTCCAATGAATCTAGCCCGCTGCCTGACTTTAGGTTCAGGGCCTGAGTAACGTCCTCCCCTTCGCGGGTATCCGGCTTGGAGGCATCGGGAATCCGGACATAACTAGTCCATAAGATAGATGAAGGGTCGCCGCATTGTTCCTCCACCACTTCAACATGATGGGTGACCTGGGGAGAGTTAATCTCTCTCAGATCGGGTTTAAGCCCAATCTGATCGTAGTCTGTAGTGACTCCCAGGGCGGCGATGTGATCCAAGAGCTCGTTTAGGGAAGAGAGCTCAATCGGATCTAACTGCTCGGCGAGTTCCGAGCTTGCGTGAAGATTGCTTTTGATGACCCGAGAAGTCATCATCGGCGCGGAGGCCGAACAGGCGGTCACAAGGAAACCACCCAGCCGGAGAGTTTGGCCGATAGCCAAAGCTCCTTTAGCAACAGTGCCATTTTTAAAAACGGGATGCGGCATCCGTACTGATGGCGACGGCACAGAGGAACTCTCAATGAAAGCACCAATGTCGGTGTCAAAACCGGCGGATCTCGGGTAGGGGGTCCCGAACTGTGCGTCTAGGCGGATGGTAACAGGAGACAAGGGACACGATGTTTTTACCCAGGTTCGGGCGCTCTCGATGGAGGTAAAACCCTACTCCTGCTTGATTAATATTGATGATATGGGTAGTACAAGAGTAGATGTACCACGAGATCAGAGAGGCTAAACCCTAGAAGCTAGCCTATGGTATGATTGTTGTTCGTCCTACGGACTAAAACCCTCCGGTTTATATAGACACCAGAGAGGGTTAGGGTTACACATAGTCGGCTACAACAGAAGGAGATCTACATATCCGTATCGCCAAGCTTGCCCTCCACGCCAAGGAAAGTCCCATCCGGTCACGGGACGAAGTCTTCAATCTTGTATCTTCATAGTCCAGGAGTCCGGCCATCGGTTATAGTCCGACTATCCGGGCACCCCCTAATCCAGGACTCCCTCAACAGCACCCAAGCACCGGTCCACTCACATATCAAATTATCAAAGTACCGAACGCGAATCATATGAACGTGATGAAAACTAGCTTGACGATAATTCCCATGTGTCCTCGGGAGCGCTTTTCTTTATATAAGAGTTTGTCCAGGCTTGTCGTTTGCTACAAAAAGGATTGGGCCACCTTGCTGCACTTTATTTACTTTTGTTACTTGTTGCTTGTTACCAATTATCTTATCACAAAACTATCTGTTACCTATTATTTCAGTGCTTGCACAGAATACCTTGCTGAAAACCGCTAATCATTTCCTTCTGCTCCTCGTTGGGTTCGACACTCTTACTTATCGAAAGGACTGCAATAGATCCCCTATACTTGTGGGTCATCATGCTTGGGGAGGCTTAAATCAATGTTATATTCATGCCCCAATCATGAGCTCTCAAGATAAATGATTATTCAAAAAATTTATGCTCGGCTTTCTGATAACAGTTGTACCATGCTCGATACTTCTTGTGCTGGCTCTTTTACTATGAAGGCTATTGAATTCAAATGGGTTTTATTGAAAATAATTAGATGCAACTCTGAAGATTGGGATCTCGACGAAGGTAAGGAGTTAGGTATGACACCTAAGTTTGATTGTGTTAAATCATTTATGGATACCGATGTTTTCCGTAAATTTAGCACTAAATATGGACTTGACTCTGAGATAGTAGCTTCTTTCTGTGAATCTTTTGCTGCTCATATTGATCTCCCTAAGGAGAAATGGTTTAAATATCATCCTCCCATAGAAGTAAAAGTAGCTGCACCTATTAAAGTTGAAGAAAAGACTATCACTTATAATGATCCTATTGTTCCTACCTCTTATGTTGAGAAACCACCTTTCCCTTTTAGTATAAAGGATCATGGTAAAGCTTCAACTGTGGTCCATAAAAGCAATATTAGAACTTATACACCTCCCGAGAAAATTAAAGTTGAACCTAATATTGCTATTGTTAAAGATCTCTTGTCTGATAATATCGATGTGCATGTTATTTATTTCTGTGATGAAACTGCTAGAATTGCTAAACCCTGTGCTAAAGATAAACATAGACCTGTGGTAGGCATGCCTGTTATTTCTGCTAAAACAGGAGATCATTGTTATCATGGCTTATGTGATATGGGTGCCAGTGCTAGTGCTATACCTCATGATTTATACAAAGAAATTATGCATGATATTGCACCTGCTGAGATAGAAGATATTGATGTTACCATCAAGCTTGCCAATAGGGATACCATATCACCAATTGGAATTGTTAGAGATGTTGAAGTCTTGTGTGGGAAAACAAATATCCTGCTGATTTTCTTGTTCTTGGTACCCCACAAGATAGCTTTTGTCCCATTATATTTGGTAGACCCTTCTTCAACACAGTATAATGCTAGGATAGACTGCGAAAAGGATGTTGTTACTATCGGTTTGGGTGATGTGTCTCATGAGTTTAATTTCTCTAAATTTCGTAGACAACGGGGCTTCAATTTGTGGGAGTTCGACCCGGCGCAGCACCCAACCCTGAGCAGGCTCTTCGACACAACGTACGGAGACGCCTCGAAGGTTCTATTCAAAGGCGCCGAGGCTCCAGCATCCGCTTCCGAGGACCGCGGATTTTGCACGCAGCTTCCCGCTAGCGCGGTAAGCTATTTTTACCTTTTACAGGATGTTGGTTTTCCATAGTTTGACTCTATGCGGGATCTAAACTCCCTTTCCTTTGACAGGATTGACTGACAAAGTCTGGACAGATCGACTGCCCGGCCCCTTTGCCCGAAGACCCAGCCGATGCGCTCTTAACGAAGCTGCTGGCTCTGGCGCCTTACGTGGTGCCGGAGAAGAAGGCCAAGAAGAGGGCCACAGGGACTCGAAAGAGCTCCCGGCACCAGGAGGTGTCTGATTCTTCATCCGACGAATCCGAGGCGCGCTCCTCCCGTGAAAACGAGGGGGGGGAAGAAGAAACCTCTCCCCCCTAGTGGGGGGAGGAAAGAAAAGGAAGGCCACCCCGACCGGGGAGGCCGAAGGGTCCAAGAAGGGGAAAACCCTTCCTCCGGACTACCCCGCTAACACCGATGACGACGAAGAGGAGTGGCCGCGCAGGGCCAAGAGTCTGGCGGAATCGTAAGCATCCGGGCACCCGAGTAATTCATAGATTTCCTTTATTCCACAGCCTTTCCTTATGTCGAATATGATTATGCAGTCCGCCCAAGGCCGGGCTCGACGAGTCATCGAGCGGCTCCCTAGATTCATCGAACGTGAATTCACTTCCACCTGCCACCTCCCCACGCCCTACAGGTGATGCCGAGGTGGCGTCCCAACAGGCTCCAAGCCAGGAGGAGGTGGTCCTGGAGGCGCCACAAGGCTACCTCCCGGACTCCAGGAGTAAAGGGGATAAAAAACCCCAGGGCTCTGAGTCCGGCTTTGAGCGGACACCGCACCGGAATCGTCAACGGTTCCGGACCGCGGTAGGCGAACTCCTTCCAAGAGGAGCAAGCCTACTGAGCCGGCGTCCCCCGTCCAACCGGAGGCGCCGGAGATTCTGCTGGAGGTGCTTAACGGCGCCTCCATCGACGAGGAGCACCGCACTATTATGAGTGTGGTGATTCAGAAGGTTCAGTCTGCCAAGAGCGGACTGACTGAAGCTTGTGCCAGCCTTCTAACAAGCTTTGAGGTAAGTGCATGATATATAAAAATATTACCGCATAGACAGTAGCCCCTGATGCTCTGTTTGGCGTTCGGAAAGAAAAGCCGAATAGAGGATCTAATAAAATTCGCAGGAGTCTAACAGAAAAGGAGTCAATATGCGTATGCAGGCTTCGCTGATGGCGACCGCCGCACTAACTGCGGAGGTGGGCACGCTGAAGTAGGGCCTCGAGCGGACCGAGCAAGAGCTCGGCCTTGCCAAACGGCAGCTCGAGGAGAAAGAAGGTAAGAAATACCATATAGGAAAAATAATATAAAAGTGCAATTGCAAAAATATGACAGCATTAACATGGTTATTGTAGGGGCCACAACTGAGGTGGTGACCCTCAAGCAAGCGTTGGCCGAGGCCGATAAGAGAGCGGCCACGGAGCGCTCCGAGCGGGAGAGGTATGAAGCCCAGGTTGGCGAGGTGCAGCAAGAGATCCAGGCTCTCATGAAAAAACATGAGGGTTTGGAGCTTGACTCAAAGACGCGAGCGTTCGAGCTCGCGGCAGCTATTGAAATTGCCAAGTCTGCCAAGGCTGAATCCCAAAAGGCCCTACAGGAGTTGGATGCGGCAAAGAAGATAGCAGCGGGTAAGGCATTCTTTATGCAAAGCAAACATGTAAAAGTGAGCTTCTTGTTACTTACCCGAATTCGAAGCTCTCCAGGAGCATTCGTAGATCTTCCTCGTAGCGTGTCCGATGCCGCCGCATTCTACCGAACCGAGGAGGGCAGCTCGACGGAGAAGGTGTTCTGGTCTCAGTATGCTGAGGCCGGACACCTGGTGCCCCTAAGCGACCAGCTGAAGCAGCTGGTCGAGCTCCACAAGGTGGCCGAACAGGCCATGAAGGGCCTCATAGTTCGGTTGTGGCCTGGAGAGGCTCTGCCTGGGAGCTACTTCGGGCTGGTGCGGCGGCTGGTGGAGGCCTGTCCAAGGCTCGAGGTCATCAAGCGCTCCCTTTGTATTGAAGGTGCGCGTAGGGCCCTTGCCCGTGCTAAGGTGCACTGGGGCAAGCTGGATGGTGAGAAGCTTGTGAAGGACGGGCCACCGCCGGGGAAGGAGCATCGCAAGCCCGAGAACTATTATAAGGATGTTCTGAAGGGTGCCTCCCTTGTGGCGGATGAATGTTCCATGGATGTAATTTTGGAGTAAACTCGCTCTTCTTATCCTGTGCGCTGAAAACTTGTTCATGTGCGCTTAAGCAATGCGTTTTGAATTTAAAATATTACCTTCTGTGCGGCCGTTTATCAAATTTGAGAGATGGCGAGTCGTCGGCTTCTGCCCCCATGCCACTAGTGCCGGGGTGTTCGGGAGAAACCTGAGCGCTCTTTTTCCCATGTATGGGTCCTTCGAGGGAGGCGCTCAGCACATCGAACAAGGCAATCGGACTATAGTGCTTGAACACTCTCACTTAGCCATAGAATTCTACAATTTTTAAATTTCGGCGAAGCCCCTAGTGTTCAGAAGACCGAGTTCGGGGCGCTATCCACGCCTTTGGCCGGACAAAGCCCGCTCCTCGCTCTAAGCGGCATAAGTCTTTAGGGACTCGAAAAACCTCTCGAACAGCGACCGGTCTCTCGCTTCATCATGACAGTCAGTTTTAGCTTTCTCTACTGAGGTGCTCCACCCAGCTCAACTAGGGCACAATCGTAGTAGTTCTCCTAGTGCTACCTTAGCCGATACAACGGAACGTAAGGCACCAAAACATAGGAGCCGGGCAAACCCAACTATTGACCCAAGACATGATTCGGAGCCGATGCATATAATGCTATAAGTTCGGGGTGCCGCACTTGTTAAAGTGTTCGGACTTCTCACACCATATAAGGGGGGTACTGAAGCCCCTGGCGTATTGACCGTACCAAAGTGTACGGGTGCAACATGTCGTTAGTGAACATATATTTGTGAAAAATAGTAATGCGAAAGTAGACAAAAATCTATGCATTGTTTATAAAAAGGTTGCGATCAAGGCAGAACGATACAAATAGTGCGATAAGCAAAAGTGGGACTATTTAACGTGTCCTTTCCAGGGGCAGGCTGCGGAATAGTATGCAAAACAGGTATACTGCTCGTGATAGAGACCACCTGGGAGTTATATAATGCGGCGTAGCTTCTCTGCTTCCCTGGATCTTGCATCCTTTGAGCGGCAGTTGGATTGCCGAACAGGTCTTCCGAAGTGTGGAGTCCTGAAAGTAAGAAAAAATAAAGAAATCGACAGCCCCTAGTGTGGTTTAAGCCATGTTTTGGGCGCGCCTTGATGACGCCCCTCCCCTGTGCCCATGGTATTTCGAGAGCGTAGTTATGTACGTGAGGCACTGGTTTCGCTAGTTCGTGAGGGCTGGGGTCAGGGCCGCGTTGCTACGCCTGCTCGAAACGTGCCAGGTGGCCTTGTTGCAGGTTACTCCGGGCGCACTTGGCGATATCCGGAGTTTTAACGGCCGGACTGTTGAACTGCCTAGAGAGGCTGCTTTGTACTTCCGCTACGAGGGCCGCCTGTGTTCCTACGTTCGGAGGGAGCGTTCGGTGTTTCCATTGACCGTGATTACTCCTCGAGGGCCTGGCATCTTGAGCTTAAGGTATGCGTAGTGCGGCACCGCATTGAACTTTGCGAATGTGGTTCGCCCGATCAGTGCGTGATAGCCACTACGGAACGGGACTATGTCGAAGATTAACTCCTCGCTTCGGAAATTGTTCGAAGATCCGAAGACCACTTCAAGTGTGACTGAGCCTGTACAGTTGGCCTCTACACCTGGTATGACGCCTTTAAAGGTCGTTTTGATGGGCTGCCCATTTTCCGCACTGTATCCTGGTAAAGCAGGTTCAGGCTGCTGCCGCCGTCCATAAGGACTCTTGTGAGATGAAATCCATCAATAATTGGGTCTAGAACCAATGCGTGGAATCCGCCATGACGGGTGCTAGTGGGGTGGTCCCTTCGATCGAAGGTGATCGGGCAGGAGGACCATGGGTTGAACTTTGGGGCGACTGGCTCCATCGCATATACGTCCCTTAACGCACGCTTCCGCTCCCTCTTGGGGATGTGGGTTGCGTGTATCATGTTCACCGTCCGCACTTGTGGGGGAAAACCCTTCTGTCCACTGTCGTTCGGTGGCCGGGGCTCCTCCTCGTCATCGCTACGCAGCCCCTTGCGTCTGTTTTCGGCATTTAGCTTGCATGCCTACTTGAACACCCAACAATCTCTGTTGGTGTGATTGGTAGGCTTTTCGGGGGTGCCATGTATTTGGCACAAGCGATCGAGTATTCGGTCCAAACTGGACGGGCCCTGAGTATTTCTTTTGAATGGCTTTTTCCGCTGACTGAATTTATAGCCTCTGAATCCGGTGTTGACTGTTGTATCCTCGTTGTTGTCGCTGTTAACACGGCGTTTTTGCTTGTTCCGACGCGACCTGCCACTGTTGTCCTTGTTGTCTGAATTACCAAGGCTCTTGGTCAAGTTATTGCTATGAGCTAGCCAGCTGTCTTCTCCCGCGCAAAAGCGGGTCATGAGCGTAGTGAGTGCTGCCATGGATTTCGGCTTTTCCTGTCCAAGGTGCCGGGCAAGCCACTCGTCGCGGATATTATGCTTGAAGGCTGCTAGGGCCTCAGCGTCCGGACAGTCGACTATTTGGTTTTTCTTTGTTAGGAACTGTGTCCAGAATTGAATAACCGATTCCTTTGGCTGCTGAATTATGTGGCTTAGGTCATCGGCGTCTGGTGGTCGCACATAGGTGCCCTGGAAATTGTCGAGGAATGCGGCTTCTAGGTCCTCCCAACACCCGATAGATTCTGCTGGCAAGCTGTTGAGCCAATGCTGAGCTGGTCCCTTGAGTTTGAGTGGGAGGTATTTGATGGCGTGTAGATCGTCGCCGCGGGCCATGTGGATATGAAGGAGATAATCCTCGATCCATACCGCGGGATCTGTTGTGCCATCGTATGATTCGATGTTTACGGGTTTGAAACCCTCAGGGATTTGATGATCCAAAACTTCATCTGTGAAGCATAGGGGGTGTGCGGTGCCTCTGTATTGGGCTATATCACGACGCAACTCAAATGAGCTTTGTCTATTGTGTCTGGCCCGGCCGGATTTATTATATCCGGAGTGACGATTACCGTCACGTGCCGTGGGGCATCCGCGCAATCCATAGATCGATCTTGTTTGCTTTGCCTTGTCCCCCAATATGTCTCGCAGGTCTGGCGCATTTTCCCATGCCCTAAAATGTTTTGAACGGCGCCGAAGTGCGGCTTGATTGGAGGGCCGAGAGGCCTCTCTGTCGCGGCCTCGAGGTGGCCGGTCGGCCGTGTCATGCGCTGGTGATGTAGGTTTAGGTGCTTCCTCCTCTAATCGGGGTAGCAGCCTGCGCTTTGGGTATCTCTTGGAGGGGCGTTCGAGTTCATACTCTTCGGCCGCAAGGACTTCAGTCCATCTGTCGGCTAGCAAATCTTGATCAGCTCTAAGGTGTTGCTGTTTTTTCTTGAGGCTGCTTGCCGTGGCCATAAGCGTGCGTTTGAAACGCTCTTGTTCGACGGGATCCTCTCGCACGACGAATTCATCGTCGTCGAGGCTTGCCTCGTCTTCGGAGGGAGGCATATAATTGTCATCCTCGACCTCTCTGTCTGCCGCTCTCTCATGAGGGCTAGCTTCTCCATCCTCCTGCGTTGAATCTTGCTGGAGGGGGTGTTCTTCGGCGCTATCCGGAGTATTTTTATCTCCTGTGCCGGAATCACCATTTTTGCTTTGGCGGGATTTAGAGCGGCGCCGCTGAAGCCGGCGCTTAAGCTGTTTCTTGGAGGGGTCATCCCCATTGTTCCATCGCCATCTCCTTCTTTTGGGGTATCCACCATGTATATGTCATATGACGAGGTGGCTTTCCAGTGCCCTATAGGTGCTGGTTCTTGGTCGTCTCCTACATCGGCGTCCATACCCGATGTCTTCAGAGTCGAAGTCGAGCACGTCGGTTAAATCATCGACAGTGGCTACGAAGTGGGTGGTGGGTAGGTTTTGAATTTCTTTGTCGTCCGTATCCCAAGCTTGCTGACCGCAGTTCGGCAAGGGCTCTTCTGATAAAGAGAGAGACTTTAATGACTTTAGAATATCGCCAAAGGGCGAGTGCTGAAAGATGTCTGCGGCGGTAAACTCCATGATCGGCGCCCAATCGGATTCGATCGGCAGGGGCGCGGGGGGCTCGGAGTCCGGAGAGGAGTCCGGCCCCACGGAGTCACGGGGCTTGCGGAGTGCGGGGCTGGTGTTCGGCTCGATCGCCGTTGGGATCACAGCCCCCGAGGCGGTGTCCAACCACTCGTCCTCGATCGGCGCAATTGGTTCCGAATCCAGGGTCAGAACCGACGCGTGCGCGGCCTCCAGGGCACTGTTCGGCGGCAGAGCTAGATCATGCCCATCACGACAGTGCGGCGCGCTCGGCTGTGGCTCGAATCCGTCGAAGATCAAGTCTCCGCGGACGTCAGCCGTATAGTTTAAACTTCCAAATCTAACCTGAAGGCCAGGGGCGTAGCTTTCGATCTGATCTAGATGGCCAAACGAATTGGCCCGCAGTGCGAAGCCGCCGAAGACGAAGATCTGTCCGGGGAGAAAAGTCTCAGCCTGGACTGCATCATCACTGATGAGCGGAGGAGCCATCGAGCCTAAAAGCGACGACACAGAGGAACTCTCAATGAAAGCACCAATGTCGGTGTCAAAACAGGCGGATCTCGGGTAGGGGGTCCCGAACTGTGCGTCTAGGCGGATGGTAACAGGAGACAAGGGACACGAAGTTTTACCCAGGTTCGGGCCCTCTCGATGGAGGTAAAACCCTACGTCCTGCTTGATTAATATTGATGATATGGGTAGTACAAGAGTAGATCTACCGCGAGATCAAAGAGGCTAAACCCTAGAAGCTAGCCTATGGTATGAATGTTGTATGTTGTCCTACGGACTAAAGCCCTCCGGTTTATATAGACACTGGATAGGGTTAGGATTACACAAAGTCGGTTACAATGGTAGGAGATCTAAATATCCGCATCGCCAAGCTTGCCTTCCACGCCAAGGAAAGTCCCTTCCGGACACAGGACGAAGTCTTCAATCTTGTATCTTCATAGTCCAGGAGTCCGGCTGAAGGTATAGTCCGGCTATCCGGACACCCCCTAATCTAGGACTCCCTCAGTAGCCCCTGAACCAGGCTTCAATGATGACGAGTCCGGCGCGCAGATTGTCTTCGGCATTGCAAGGCGGGTTCCTCCTCCAATTACTTCATATAAGATTTTGAACACAAAAGACAGTGTCCGACTCTGCAAAAATAAGTTTCCATATATTGCCATAGAGAGCATAATATTTACACAAATCTAATATGCTGATGTATTCCGCAGCGTGACATCACACCACGGCCAAGTCTTTATCCGAATCGTTTTTACTCCCCCACCTCAGCGCATTTCGCGAGGCGGTTTCCTTGGCATGTCTTGTCAAAGCAGAGATCGTGTCCCCTTATTTACGGGATTCTCATCAATACGGACGTGGGTAACCCAACCGCGCAATTTATCATGGCGCTTGGGAGATAAGCGAGTTTTACCAGGCTGGTGGGGACGCTTAACCGCATCCGCCCATATAAGGGGATAAGGATCCACCTTTTACCTACGCCTTCTTCCTCCTTTGCCTATCCATCTTCCGCGCACTCGAGCTCCAACGCCCAAGCCCGCACTTCCCACCTCAACCTTCTCCAGCCATGTCCGGAGCGGGAGGCAAGTGGATGGTCTCCTCCGTTACGGAGGGACACATCAAAAAACTGAGGAAAGCTGGATACTTGTCTAACGACATCGCGCACCGGCTTCCCGAGGAGGTGCAGCTCCTCCCCACCCCAAGGCCCCATGAGAGGGTAGTATTCCTTCCCCATTTCCTCCGCGGACTGGGCTTTCCTCTCCACCCGTTTGTCCGGGGGCTCATGTTCTACTATGGCCTAGATTTCCACGATCTGGCCCCGAACTTCGTCCTCAACATCTCGGCGTTTATCGTCGTGTGTGAGGCTTTCCTCTATGTCCGCCCCCATTTCGTCCTATGGCTCAAGACTTTCAACGTCAAGCCCAAGGTGGTGCGTGGCAACCAGGCGGAGTGCGGAGGCGCCATGGCGGGCAAGATAGCCAACGTCCTATGGCACGAGGGCTCCTTTGTGGAGACCCTGAAGGGGTGGCAATCGGGGTGGTTTTACATCACCAACCGCGCGATCCCAAATGGGTCGCAGCCCCCGAGTTCCGGTCCGGACCCCCTACGTGGCTCACGTCTTGGAAAGAGACGAGCCTGTCATGGGGCAATAAAGGAGAGGTAACCGGACTGCAAAAATGCATCCAAACCTTGGTGAACAAGCAGCTCAAGCTTGTCAACGTAGTCCAGATTATGCTCGTCCGCCGGATCCTCCCGTGTCAGCAACGGGGCTTCAATTTGTGGGAGTTTGACCCAGCGCAGCTCCCAACCCTGAGAAGGCTCTTCGACACAACGTACGAAGACGCCTGGAAGGTGCTATTCAAAGGCGTCGAGGCTCCCGCATCCGCTTCCGAGGACCGTGGATTTCGCAAGCAGCTTCCCGCTAGTGCGGTAAGCTATTTTTACCTTTTACAGGATGTTGGTTTTCCATAGTTTGACTTTATGCGGGATCTAAACTACCTTTCCTTTGACAGGATTGGCTGACGAAGTCTGGACAGATCGACTGTCCGGCCCCTTTGCCCGAAGACCCAGCCGATGCGCTCTTAACGAAGCTATTGGCTCCGGCGCCTTACGTGGTGCCAGAGAAGAAGGCCAAGAAGAGGGCCACAGGGACTCGAAAGAGCTCCCGGCGCCAGGAGGTGTCGGATTCTTCATCGGACGAATCCGAGGCGCGCTCCTCCCGTGAAAACGAGGAGGAGGAAGAATAAACCTCCCCCCCCCCCCAGTGGGGGAAGGAAAGAAAAGGAAGGCCACCCCGACCGGGGAGGCCGAAGGGTCCAAGAAGGGGAAAACCCTTCGTCCGGACTACCCCGCCGACACCGATGACGACGAAGAGGAGTGGCCGCGCAGGGCCAAGCGTCCGGCGGAATCGTAAGCATCCGGGCACCCGAGTAATTCATAGCATTCCTTTATTGCACAGCCTTTCCTTATGTTGAATATGATTATGCAGTCCGCCCAAGGCCGGGCTCGATGAGTCGTCGAGCGGCTCCCTGGAATCATCGGACGTGAATTCACTTCCGCCCGCCACCTTCCCCCGCCCTACAGGTGATGCCGAGGTGGCATCCCAACAGGCTCCAAGCCAGGAGGAGGTGGTCCTGGAGGCGCCACAAGGCGACCTCCCGGACTCCAGGAGTAAAGGGGATAAAACCCCCAAGGGCTCTGAGTCCGGCTTTGAGCCGGACACCGCGCCGGAATCGTCAACGGTTCCGGACCGCGGTAGGCGAACTCCTTTCAAGAGGAGCAAGCCTACTGAGCCGGCAGCCCCCGTCCAACCGGAGGCGCCGGACAATCTGCTGGAGGTGCTTAACGGCGCCTCCATCGACGAGGAGCACCGTACTATTATGAGTGCGGTGATCCAGAAGGTTCAGTCTGCCAAGAGCGGACTGACTGAAGCTTTTGCCAGCCTTCTAACAGGCTTCGAGGTAAGTGCATGATATATAAAAATATTACCGCATAGACAGTAGCCCCTGATGCTCTGTTTGGCGTTCGGAAAGAAAAGCCGAATAGAGGATCTAATAAAATTCGCAGGAGTCTAACAGAAAAGGAGTCAATATGCGTATGCAGGCTTCGCTGCTGGCGACCGCCGCACTGACTGCGGAGGTGGGCACGCTGAAGTAGGGCCTCGAGCGGACCGAGCAAGAGCTCGGCCTTGCCAAACGGCAGCTCGAGGAGAAAGAAGGTAAGAAATACCATATAGAAAAAATAATATAAAACTGCAATTGCAAAAATATGACAGGATTAACATGGTTATTGTAGGGGCCACAACTGAGGTGGCGACCCTCAAGCAAGCGTTGGCCGAGGCCGATAAGAGAGCGGCCATGGAGCGCTCCGAGCGGGAGAGGTATGAAGCCCAGGTTGGCGAGGTGCAGCAAGAGCTCCAGGCTCTCATGAAAAAACTTGAGGGTTTGGAGCTTGACTCAAAGACGCGAGCGTCTGAGCTCACGGCAGCTATTGAAAATGCCAAGTCTGCCAAGGCTGAATCCCAAAAGGCCCTCCAGGAGTTGGATGCGGCGAAGAAGATAGAGGCGGGTAAGGCATTCTTTATGCAAAGCAAACATGTAAAAGTGAGCTTCTTATTACTTACCCGAATTCAGAGCTCTCCAGGAGCATTCGCAGATCTTCCCCGTAGCGTGTCCGATGCCGCCGCAATCTACCGAGCCGAGGAGGGCAGCTCGACGGAGAAGGTGTTCTGGTCTCAGTATGCTGAGGCCGGACACCTGGTGCCCCTGAGCGACCAGCTGAAGCAGCTGCTCGAGCTCCACAAGGTGGCCGAACAGGCCATGAAGGGCCTCATAGTTCGTTTGTGGCCTAGAGAGGCTCTGCCTGGGAGCTACTTCGGGCTGGTGCGGCGGCTGGTGGAGGCCTGTCCAAGGCTCAAGGTCATCAAGCGCTCCCGTTGTATTGAAGGTGCGCGTAGGGCCCTTGCCCGTGCTAAGGTGCACTGGGGCAAGCTGGATGGTGAGAAGCTTGTGAAGGACGGGCCACCGCCGGGGAAGGAGCATCGCAAGCCCGAGAACTATTATAAGGATGTTCTGAAGGGTGCCCGCCTTGTGGCGGATGAATGTTCCATGGATGTAATTTTGGAGTAAACTCGCTCGTGTTATCCTGTGCGCTGAAAACTTGTTCATGTGCGCTTAAGCAATGCATTTTGAATTTAAAATATTACCTTCTATGCGGCCGTTTATCAAATTTGAGAGATGGCGAGTCGTCGGCTTCTGGCCCCATGCCACTGGTGCTGGGGTGTTCGGGAGAAACCTGAGCGCTCTTTTTCCCATGTATGGGTCCTTCGAGGGAGGCGCTCAGCACATCGAACAAGGCAACCGGACTATAGTGCTTGAACACTCTCACTTAGCCATAGAATTCTACAATTTTAAATTTCGGCGAAGCCCCTAGTGTTCGAAAGACCGAGTTCGGGGCGCTATCCACGCCTTTGGCCGGACAAAGCCGGCTCCTCGCTCTAAGCGGCATAAGTCTTTAGGGACTCGAAAAACCTCTCGAACAGCGACCGGTCTCTCGCTTCATCATGACAGTCAGTTTTAGCTTTCTCTACTAAGGTGCTCCACCCAGCTCAACTAGGGCACAATCGTAGTAGTTCTCCTAGTGCTACCTTAGCCGATACAACGGAACGTAAGGCACCAAAACATAGGAGCCGGGCAAACCCAACTATTGACCCAAGACATGATTCGGAGCCGATGCATATAATGCTATAAGTTTGGGGTGCCGCACTTGTTAAAGTGTTCGGACTTCTCACACCATATAAGGGGGGTACTGAAGCCCCTGGCGTATTGACCATACCAAAGTGTACGGGTGCAACATGTCATTAGTGAACATATATTTGTGAAAAATAGTAATGCGAAAGTAGACAAAAATCTATGCATTGTTTATAAAAAGGTTGCGATCAAGGCAGAACGATACAAATAGTGCGATAAGCAAAAGTGGGACTATTTAACGTGTCCTTTCCAGGGGCAGGTTGCGGAATAGTATGCAAAACAGGTATACTGCTCGTGATAGAGACCACCTGGGAGTTATATAATGCGGCGTAGCTTTTCTGCTTCCCTGGTTCTTGCATCGTTTGAGCGGCAGTTGGATTGCCGAACAGGTCTTCCGAAGTTTGGAGTCCGGAAAGTAAGAGAAAATAAAGAAATCGACAGCCCCTAGTGCGGTTTAAGCCGTGTTTCGGGCGCGCCGTGATGATGCCCCTCCCCCTGTGCCCATGGTATTTCGAGAGCGTAGTTATGTACGCGAGGCACTGGTTTCGCTAGTTCGTGAGGGCTGGGGTCGGGGCCGCGTTGCTACGCCTGCTCGAAACGTGCCAGGCGGCCTTGTTGCAGGTTACTCCAGGCGCTCTTGGTGATATCCGGACTTTTAATGGCCGGACCGTTGAACTGCCTTGAGAGGCTGCTTTGTACTTCCGCTGCGAGGGCCGCCTGTGTTCCTACGTTCGGAGGGAGCGTTCGGTGTTTCCATTGACCGTGATTACTCCTCCAGGGCCTGGCATCTTGAGCTTAAGGTATGTGTAGTGCGGCACCGCATTGAACTTTGCGAATGCGGTTCGCCCGTGCAGTGCGTGATAGCCACTGCGGAACGGGACTATGTCGAAGATTAACTCCTCGCTTCAGAAATTGTCCGGAGATCCGAAGACCACTTCAAGTGTGACTGAGCCTATACAGTTGGCCTCTACACCTGGTATGACGCCTTTAAAGGTCGTTTTGGTGGGCTGCCCATTTTCCGCACTGTATCCTGGTAAAGTAGGTTCAAGCTGCTGTCGCCGTCCATAAGGACTCTTGTGAGATGAAATCCGTCAATAATTGGGTCTAGAACCAATCCGGTGAATCCGCCATGACGGGTGCTAGTGGGGTGGTCCCTTCGATCGAAGGTGATCGGGCAGGAGGACCATGGGTTGAACTTTGGGGCGACTGGCTCCATCGCATATACGTCCCTTAATGCACGCTTCCGCTCCCTCTTGGGGATGTGGGTTGCGTGTATCATGTTCACCGTCCGCACTTGTGGGGGAAAACCCTTCTGTCCACTATTGTTCGGCGGCCGGGGCTCCTCCTCGTCATCGCTACGCAGCCCCTTGCCTCTGTTTTCGGCATTTAGCTTGCCTGCCTGCTTGAACACCCAACAATCTCTGTTGGTGTGATTGGCAGGCTTTTCGGGGGTGCCATGTATTTGGCACAAGCGATCGAGTATTCGGTCCAAACTAGACGGGCCCTGAGTATTTCTTTTGAATGGCTTTTTCTGCTGACCGAATTTATAGCCTCTGAATCCGGCGGTGACTGTTGTATCCTCGTTGCTGTCGCTGTTAACGCGGCGTTTTTGCTTGTTCCGACGCGACCTGCCACTGTTGTCCTTGTTGTCCGAATTACCAAGGCTCTTGGTCAAGTTATTGCTACGAGCTAGCCAGCTGTCTTCTCCCTCGCAAAAGCGGGTCATGAGCATCGTGAGTGCTGCCATGGATTTCGTCTTTTCCTGTCCAAGGTGCCGGGCAAGCCACTCGTCGCGGACATTATGCTTGAAGGCTGCTAGGGCCTCAGCGTCCGGATAGTTGACTATTTGGTTTTTCTTTGTTAGTAACCGTGTCCAGAATTGCCTAGCCGATTCCTCTGGCTGCTGAATTATGTGGCTTAGGTCATCGGCGTCTGGTGGTCGCACATAGGTGCCCTGGAAATTGTCGAGGAATGCGGCTTCCAGGTCCTCCCAACACCCGATAGATTCTGCTGGCAAGCTGTTGAGCCAATGTCGAGCTGGTCCCTTGAGTTTGAGTGGGAGGTATTTGATGGCGTGTAGATCGTCGCCACGGGCCATGTGGATATGAAGGAGATAATCCTCGATCCATACCGCGGGATCTGTTGTGCCATCGTATGATTCGATGTTTACGGGTTTGAAACCCTCAGGGATTTGATGATCCATTACTTCATCTGTGAAGCATAGGGGGTGTGCGGCGCCTCTGTATTGGGCTATATCACGATGCAGCTCAAATGAGCTTTGTCTATTGTGTCCGTCCCGGCCGGATTTATTATATCCGGAGTGACGATCACCGTCACGTGCCGTGGGGCGTCCGCACGATCCATAGATCGATCTTGTTTGCTTTGCCTTGTCCCCCAATATGTCTTGCAGGTCTGGCGCATTTTCCCGTGCCCTAAAATGTTTTGAACGGTGCCGGGGTGCGGCTTGATTGGAGGGCCGAGAGGCCTCTCTGTCGCGGCCTCGAGTTGGCCGGTCGGCCGTGTCATGCGCTGGTGATGTAGGTTTAGGTGCTTCCTCCTCTAATCGGGGTAGCAGCCTGCGCTTTGGGTAGCTCTTGGAAGGGCGTTCGAGTTCATACTCTTCGGCCGCAAGGACTTCAGTCCATTTGTCGGCTAGCAAATCTTGATCAGCTCTAAGCTGTTGCTGTTTTTTCTTGAGGCTGCTTGCCGTGGCCATAAGCCTGCGTTTGAAACACTCTTGTTCGACGGGATCCTCTCGCACGACGAATTCGTCGTCATCGAGGCTTGCCTCGTCTTTGGAGGGAGGCATATAATTGTCATCCTCGACCTCTCTGTCTGCCGCTCTCTCGTGAGGGCTAGCTTCTCCATCCTCCTGTGCTGAATCTTGCTGGAGGGGGTGTTCTTCAGCGCTATCCGGAGTATTATTATCTCCTGTGCCGGAATCACCGTTTTTGCTTTGGCGGGATTTAGAGCGGCGCCGCTGACGCCGGCGCTTAAGCTGTTTCTTGGAGGGGTCATCCCCCGCTGTTCCATCGCCATCTCCTTCTTTTGGGGTATCCACCTTGTATATGTCATATGACGAGGTGGCTTTACAGTGCCCTATAGGTGCTGGTTCTTGGTCGTCTCCTACATCGGTGTCCATACCGTCGATGTCTTCGGAGTTGAAGTCGAGCACATCGGATAAATCATCGACAGTGGCTACGAAGTGGGTGGTGGGTGGGTTTTGAATTTCTTCGTCGTCTGTATCCCAACCTTGCTGAACGCAGTTCGGCCAGGGCTCTTCTGATAAAGAGAGAGAGTGCTGAAAGATGTCCGCGGCGGTAAACTCCATGATCGGCGCCCAATCGGATTCGATCGGCAGGGGCGCGGGGGGCTCGGAGTCCGGAGAGGAGTCCGGGCCCACGGAGTCACGGGCCTTGCGGAGTGCGGGTCTGGTGTTCGGCTCGATCGCCGTTGGGATCATAGCCCCCGAGGCGGCGTCCGACCACTCGTCCTCGATCGGCGCAATTGGTTCCAAATCCAGGGTCGGAACCGACGCGTGCGCGGCCTCTAGGGCACTGTTCGGCGGCAGAGCTAGATCATGCCCATCGCGACAGTGCGGCGCGCTCGGCTGTGGCTCGAATCCGTCGAAGATCAAGTCTCCGCGGACGTCAGACGTATGGTTTAAACTTCCAAGTCTGACCTAAAGGCCAGGGGCGTAGCTTTCGATCTGCTCCAGATGGCCAAACGAATTGGCCCGCAGTGCGAAGCCGCCGAAGACGAAGATCTGTCCGGGGAGAAAAGTCTCACCCTGGACTGCATCATCACTGATGAGCAGAGGAGCCATCGAGCCTAAAAGCGACGACATAGAGGAACTCTCAATGAAAGCACCAATGTCGGTGTCAAAACCGGCGGATCTCGGGTAGGGTGTCCCGAACTGTGCGTCTAGGCGGATGGTAACAGGAGACAAGGGACACAAAGTTTTACCCAGGTTTGGGCCCTCTCGATGGAGGTAAAACCCTACGTCCTCCTTGATTAATATTGATGATATGGGTAGTACAAGAGTAGATCTACCACGAGATCAAAGAGGCTAACCCCTAGAAGCTAGCCTATGGTATGATTGTTGTATGTTGTCCTACGGACTAAAGCCCTCCGGTTTATATAGACACCGGATAGGGTTAGGGTTACACAAAGTTGGTTACAATGGTAGATCTAAATATCCGCATCGCCAAGCTTGCCTTCCACGCCAAGGAAAGTCCCTTCCGGACACGGGACGAAGTCTTCAATCTTGTATCTTCATAGTCCATGAGTCCGGCTGAAGGTATAGTCCAGCTATCCGGACACCCCCTAATCCAGGACTCCCTCAGTGCTGTTCTAGGGCAAAGAGTTGATAAGAAATTAAATGTTATTCAATATGCTAGTAAAACTCTAGACAATGCCTAGAGAAATTACGCTAGTACTAAAAAAGAATTCCTAGCAGTTGTATTTGCTTGTGATAAGTTTAGAGCATATATTGTTGATTCTAAAGTAACCATTCACACGGATCATGCTGCTATTAAATATCTTATAGAAAAGAAGGATGCTAAACCTAGACTTATTAGATGGGTTCTCCTGCTACAAGAATTTGATTTGCATATTGTTGATAGAAAGGGAGCTGAGAACCCCGTTGCAGACAACTTGTCTAGGTTAGAAAATGTGCTTGATGACTCACTACCTATTGATGATAGCTTACCTGATGAACAATTAATTGTCATAAATGCTTCTCGTACTGCTCCATGGTATGCTGATTATGCTAATTATATTGTTGCTAAATTTATACCACCTAGCTTCACATACCAGCAAAAGAAAAAGTTTTTCTATGATTTGAGGCATTACTTTTGGGATGACCCACATCTTTATAAACAAGGAGTAGATGGTGTTATTAGACGTTGTGTACCTGAGCATGAACAGGAACAAATCCTACGCAAGTGTCCTTCCGAGGCTTATGGAGGACACCACGCTGGAGATAGAACTGCACATAAGGTATTGCAATCCGGTTTTTATTGGCCTACTCTCTTCAAGGATGCCCGTAAGTTTGTCTTATCTTGTGATGAATGTCAAAGAATTGGTAATATTAGTAGACGTCAAGAAATGCCTATGAGCTATTCACTTGTTATTGAACCATTTGATGTTTGGGGCTTCGATTATATGGGACCTTTTCCTGCCTCTAATGGTTACACACATATTTTAGTCGATGTTGATTACGTTACTAAGTGGGTAGAAGCTATTCCAACTAGTAGTGCTGACCATAACACTTCTATTAAAATGCTTAAAGAAGTTATTTTTCCGAGGTTTGGAGTCCCTAGATATTTAATAACTGATGGTGGTTCACATTTTATTCATGGTGCTTTCCGTAAAATGCTTGCTAAGTATGATGTTAATCATAGAATTGCATCTCCTTATCACCCTCAATCTAGTGGTCAAGTGGAATTGAGTAATAGAGAACTCAAATTAATTTTGCAAAAGACTGTTAATAGATCTAGAAAGAATTGGTCCAAGAAACTTGATGATGCATTATGGGCCTATGGAACTGCGTATAAAGATCCTATGGGTATGTCTCCGTATAAAATGGTTTATGGAAAAGCATGTCACTTACCTCTCGAACTAGAACATAAGGCTTATTGGGCTATTAAAGAGCTCAATTATGATTTCAAACTTGCCGGTGAGAAGAGGTTATTTGACATTAGCTCACTTGATGAATGGAGAACCCAAGCCTGCGAAAATGCCAAATTGTTTAAAGAAAAAGTCAAAAGATGGCATGACAAAAGAATAGAAAAGCGTGAGTTTAATGTAGATGATTATGTATTGCTATACAACTCTCGTTTAAGATTTTTTGCAGGAAAACTTCTCTCTAAATGGGAAGGTCCTTACGTTATCGAGGAGGTCTATCGTTCCGCTGCCATAAAAATTGACAACTTCGAAGGCACAAATCCGAAGGTGGTGAACGGTCAAAGAATTAAACATTATATATGAGTTAATCCCATAAACATCGAAACCAATGTTATTGAAACTGTTACCCCGTAGGAATACATAAGGGATACTTTCCGGAACGTTTCAGACTCCGAAAAGGAATAGGTATGTGGTACGGTAAGTAAACCGACTCCAAAACAGTTCTAATGTCAATTTTTCTCCGTTTTGGAATATTTAGAAAAATAGAAAAAAAAAGAAGTCCGGGAAGGACACGAGGCCTCCACGAGGGTGGAGAGCGCGCCCTACCCTCCTGGGCGCCCCCTACCTCGTGGGCACCTCGTGTGCTCTCCGGACTCCGTTTTCTTGCACGATACGTATTTTGGTTGGTAAAAATTCATTATATAATCTCCCGAAGGTTTTGACTCCTATATCACGCAATTGTCCTCTGTTCTTGTTTCGAGCTATTTTCTGTCAGGGTTGTCAAGGCCATGCATCATGTTGTCCCCCTCCTCCAACAATGGTGACAACGATGCTTGGCTAATGAAGATAGAGCTGAAGAGGGAAGAACCCATGGAGATCAACAAGGATGAAGGGATCAAGAAGGCCACGGAGGACCAAGTTTTGGCAATAGAAGACATTCTTCAACTTGATCACAATCTTCTTACCCCAACTGAGATTGAAGCTTTCAAGATGATTGAGTTAGCTCGTATACAAAACAAGTATCTCACACGTGAAAATATTTTGTTGAAGGAGCATATCGTTGCACTCAAGGGCATTATCCGCAAAGTTGGAAGATCTCTTACGCTCGATGTGCGACTACCCATCATCACCACCATCTTCTTCATCAGCAAAGGAGACATAAATCACATGGGTATGGGCACTCCCCTTGGCAACTGCCAAGCTTGGGGGAGATGCCCCGGTATCGTATCACCATCACATCTCTATCTATACCGTTTTTCTTAGTTTGATCCTATTAGTAGTATCTTGATCTAGTAGAATAAAGTTTATGGCATGATCTAGTTTTGAGTTTTGCTTTATGATCCCTCTATGTAATCGAGTCCGTGAGCTATATAATAAAGATTAGTGTTGAGTCAAGGGCTTGATTATTTTGCCATGATATTGAGTGAATAAAAGAAAAGAAAAAAGAATAAAAAGAAACAAAGAGATCATATTGATCTTATTGAGAGTAATGACTTCACATAGAAAGAGTGTGATGATTAAAAATTGTTGGGAGTTGACAAACATAGCTTTGGTCATCATTGCAATTAGTAATAAGTAATAAAGAAAGAGAGGTTTCACATATAACTATACTATCTTGGACATCTTTTATGATTGGGAGCACTCATTAAAATATGACATGCTAAAGAGTTGATGTTGGACAAGGAAGACAATATCTGAGATAAAGTATATTGTGATGGATCATCCAACAAGTTGAGCTTGCCTTTCCCCCTCATGCTAGACAAAATCTTTGCACCAAGTAGAGATACTACTTGTGCTTCCAAATACCCTTAAACCAGTTTTGCCATGAGAGTCCACCATATCTACTTATGGAATGAGTAAGATCCTTCAAGTAAGTTGTCATCAGTGCACGCAATAAAAATTGCTCTCTAAATATGTATGATTGATTGGTGTGGAGGAAATAAGCTTTATACGATCTTGTGATGTGGAAGAAATAAAAGCGACGGACTGCATAATAAAGGTTCATATCACAAGTGGCAATATAAAGTGACGTTCTTTCACATTAATATTTTGTGCATCCAACCCTGAAAACGCATGGCAACCTCTGCTTTCCTCTGTGAAGGGCCTATCTTTTATTATTATCTTCTACCTTATGCAAGAGTCATGGTGATCTTCACCTTTCCTTTTTACATTTTATCCTTTGGCAAGCACAGAGTGTTGGAAAGATCCTGATATATATATATATATAATTGGATGTGGGTTAGCATGAACTATTATTGTTGACATTACCCTTGAGGTAAAAGGTTGGGAAGCGAAACTATAAGACCCTACCTTTCTCTGTGTCCGGTTAAAACTCCGTAACCACAAGTATTGCGTGAGTGTTAGCAATTATGAAAGACTAAATGATAGTTGAGTATGTGGACTTGCTAGAAAGCTCTGACATAGACTCTTTCTGATGTTATGATAAATTGCAATTGCTCCAATGACTGATATTTAATTTGATAGTTCTCAATAAAGTTTTTGATTTGTACTTTGTATTATGAATAGATTATTACTTGAGCGTAAGAAATCATATGACAATATTCATATATGTTGCTTTTATGAGAATAATCATGATGCCCTCATGTCCGTATTTTATTTTATCGACACCTCTACCTCTAAACATGTGGACATATTTATCGTTATCGGCTTCCGCTTGAGGACAAGCGAGGTCTAAGCTTGGGGGAGTTGATACGTCCATTTTGCATCATGCTTTTATATCGATATTTATTGCATTATGGGCTGTTATTACACATTATGTCACAATACTTATGCCTATTCTCTCTTATTTTACAAGGTTTACATAAGGAGGGAGAATGCCGGCAGCTGGAATTCTGGGCTGAAAAGGAGCAAATATTAGAGACCTATTCTGCACAACTCTAAAAGTCTTGAAACTCCATGAAAGTTATTTTTGGAAATAATAAAAATACTGAGTGGAAGAAATACGTCAGGGGGGCCTCCACCTGTCCACGAGGGTGGGGGCGCGCCCTACCCCCCTGGGCGCGCCCCCTGCCTCGTGGGCCCCCTGTTGGCCCTCCGGTGCCCATCTTCTACTATATGAAGTCTTTCGTCCGAAGAAAAATCAGAAGCAACCTTTCGGGACGAGACTCCGCCGACACGAGGTGGAACCTTGGCGGAACCAATCTAGGGCTCCATCAGAGCTGTTCTGTCGGGGACACTTCCCTCCGGGAGGGGGAAATCATCACCATCGTCATCACCAACGCTCCTCTCATCGGGAGAGGACAATCTCCATCAACATCTTCACCAGCACCATCTCCTCTCAAACCCTAGTTCATCTCTTGTATCCAACTCTTGTCTCCAAGTCCGGGATTGGTACCCGTAGGTTGCTAGTAGTGTTGATAACTCCTTGTAGTTGATGCTAGTTGGTTTATTTGGTGGAAGATCATATGTTCAGATCCTATATGCATATTAATACTCCTCTGATTATGAACATGAATATGCTTTGTGAGTAGTTACGTTTGTTCCTGAGGACATGGGAAAAGTCTTGCTATTAGTAGTCATGTGAATTTGGTATTCGTTCGATATTTTGATGAGATGTATGTTGTCTATCCTCTGGTAGTGTTATGTGAATGTCGACTACATGACACTTCACCATTATTTGGGCCTAGAGGAAGGAATTGGGAAGTAATAAGTAGACGATGGATTGCTAGAGTGACAGAAGCTTAAACCCTAGTTTATGCGTTGCTTCGTAAGGGGCTGATTTGGATCCATATGTTTCATGCTATGGTTAGGTTTACCTTAATACTTTTGTTGTAGTTGCAGATGCTTGCAATAGAGGTTAATCATAAGTGGGATGTTTGTCCAAGTAAGGACAGCACCCAAGCACCGGTCCACCCACTTATCAAATTATCAAAGTACCGAACGTGAATCATATGAACGTGATGAAAACTAGCTTGACGATAATTCCCATGTGTCCTCGGGAGCGCTTTTCTTTATATAAGAGTTTGTCCAGGCTTGTCGTTTGCTACAAAAAGGATTGGGCCACCTTGCTGCACTTTATTTACTTTTGTTACTTGTTGCTCGTTACCAATTATCTTATCACAAAACTATCTGTTACCTATTATTTCAGTGCTTGCAGAGAATACCTTGCTGAAAACCGCTTATCATTTCCTTCTGCTCCTCGTTGGGTTCGACACTCTCACTTATCGAAAGGACTACGATAGATCCCCTATACTTGTGGGTCATCAGTCAGCGGGTTCATCAGCGAGACGCTCATGTTAGGGTCGAGGAGGGCGAGCCAGCCGGCGCTGGGGCCGACGCAGTGCGAACCCGGAAGTGCCCCGCGTAGTCTTCTATGCAACCGGGAGTCCGATTAATTCGAACAAAGTTAAATTGTACTCCCTCCGTCGCACAATATAACATCGTAACGATCTTATATTTATATTTTGAAGGGAGTAGTAATAATGGAATAAATACGAGCAATGTTATACTTACGAACGAGATAAAGCATATTTTTTATAATAATTAGCAGATCCTGTAAACCGGGCCATTGAAAAAGATAACCATTTTTTCAATGGCCCGGTTTATGGGATGTGGGTGAATTTTTCAGCCGAATAGATATCGGAAAATCGATCATTCCGTAATTTTTTTCGGGATCGTGCAAAGCCCGGGTCATTTTCGTCATACCTACAGGAACCGTCCCTGTTTTTGCCGGATCCCCTTTCCTTGGCCTGAACCAACTTCCGCCCGCTTCCCTTTCCGCCTCCCACACCGCCGCTGTCAATCTCGCCTCCGACCTCGCTGTTCGACCTCGCAGTGGCAGAAACAGACCAGATGAAGTACTCGCAACCTCCAGGTGGCCCATATCATGGGCTTGCGCAACCTCCAATGTCGCCGCTCCATCCGCCCGCGCCTCCGTCAACCGTGCACACCGGTGCCGCCGCTAAACCTTCCGCCACTGGCGGCAAGAGGAAGCGGTAGGGCAATCACATCGTTCAAGAGGGCGCAACCGGCGCGGCACAACCTCCTTCCGGCCCCCGCTCCGGTTCCTCCCGTCGCGACCGCCGGTGGGAGAAAGAAGACTGCCTCCACCGGCTCGACTAGTGCACGGGCGAAGCCCCCGAGGAAGAAGGTACTCGCAGCATGAGGTCGGGCTCCTTCTCCACCTCCGGCCGGCCACGACCTCCCTTATCACCGCCACTCCACCGTTCACATCTGTCACGTGTTCGATGAAACGTCCGGCAGGTAAAAAAACTCATTTTGCTTGATTGTGCATTTGTTCATGTTTTTTGTTTGATCACACATTTGAAAGGCTAAACTTGTTACCTCGTATGTTGCGCATGAATTTGGATGTGATGAACTAGTATGATGATGAACTAGACAACTAGTGATGTAGAGGTATATATAAATTTTGTATATTCATATGCAAGCTGCAAGCACTTGTCAATATTTGTCCGATGATTTTATTTGTAGTACCGCAAGGCCTCCAGCGCGGAACAGATCCCGTAAACTCGTCCCGCAAATATTTTGCGGGACGGCTTTAGAGGATCTGTTCCGTCGGCAGTACCGCAAAAAATATTACAGGCCGCCTGTAGACGATTTTTTACGGGACGGGGATATACCGGATCTGCTAAAGATGCTAAGAGGGCGAACTATACCTGCAGGGAAGGAACAACGGGCGTGGAGGGAGGCCAGAAGCGCGACAACCATCTTGTGTGGTTGCTCACTTTGGGGAAGCCTATTCTACCAGTAGCGCCGCCAAATCATGGTGGGCTCCGCTTCTTGAGTTCATGGTCAGGGGAGTGGACGCGTGCACGTTCCCATGGTGCTAATCCAGATCTCCGGGATGTTGGTGGTTTGCCTTCATCGTCGTTCACTTCACCTTCGCCAGCACGCTGCAATAACCATCCGACCGGCTTCAACTTATGTGCTCAGTTACTTCTTCTTCCATCGTTTCTTCTTATGTCTTATGTATTTTTTCTTTTTTCTTCTTCTTTTTTCTATTTTTGTTTCCTTTTTCCTTTTTTATTCGGAATGGTTTTTCTGTTTTTTGTTCTTTTTTTCTTTTTATTGAATTGAATGAACTTTTTGTAAAATTGATGAACTTTATTCAAAATCGATGAACTTTTATCAAAATCAATGATTTTTTTCCCAAAATCGATGAACTATTTTTGAAATTGCTGAACTGTTTTGGAATCAAATGAACTTTTTTCAAAATCAACGAACTTTTTCCAAATTTGATGCACTTTTTAAAAATATGACCTTTTTCAAATTCAATGAACTTTGTTTCAAATATGTGAAGTTTTGTAAAAATTCATGTACATTTTTGAATTCACGCTTTTTTAACTTTTCTCTTTTTTCAAAATCAACGGTCGTCTGACCAGTGGTTGACCGGTCAACCATGTCCAGTCAGGAGCGAAGCGACGTGACCGAGCCAGGAGGGAGCCAGGGAGCGCACGCGTTTTGGGTCAGGCCCAAGAGTGCGACTGTGTGGGCACTAGAACCCCTAATTGGTGCCCAAAGCGCTGACTACAAGCTCTGTGGATGGAGGCCAGGTGAAGGAACATGCGGACTCGCTGACTGCTTCTGGGTAAGATGGCCTTCGGGCTGGAAGGCCCAGTCAAGCACATCGCTCTGGTTTTTTCTTCGGGAGTAGCGCCCACTTAGGACAAACCGCAAACATGACACCGAGGGCAGATCTGACGGTTAGAGACCACCCAGACGCGAAATCGAGACGCTAACAAGAGTGGTAGCGTGAGAGGGCTGGGATTAGGCTCGGTTCTGTTATCCTATATACCTTACTTTTTTATTTTTCGCCAATAAAGGAAGGAGTGCTACTGCCCATTCGTCATCCTTTTTGAAGAAAACCCCTTGCTGTTTTCCAAAATCAACCCGCGATTTGACTTGAAGTCGAAACAGGAAATGGTTTGCTATTTGCAGAAAACCCCCCAATTTATTGATTAATCGACCCATAGTCCATGGGCAGATTAAAATACTTTTAAAAATATTCATATCTTTTAAATCCTAACTCCAATATTGGCATTATTATATATAAAAATTGATTAGAAAAATGTGTAGAATCTGAATATAACTTTGTTTACATGTTAGACATTCTTAAAATGCTATAGGTGATTCCATAGTTCTTCAACCATAGCAATTGTGTTGCACAACTTGCGGTTGCAATATATTCGGCTTCAACAGTGGAAGGGGAGACGCAATTTTAATTCTTCTAGGACCAACTTACCAAGGAGTGTCTAAGAAATTGACATGCACAGAAGGTTGACTTTCAACCCACCCTGTCTCTGGCCCAGTCCGCATTTGTGTACCCAATGAGATCAAACTTGGCATCCTTGGGGTACCATAGGCCCAACGTTGGGGTGTGAACAAGGTATCTGAGAATATGCTTAACCGATGTATGATGACTTTCCCTAGGGGAAGCTTGAAATCAAGCACACATGGCTACACTTAACATGATGTTAGGTCTAGATGCATAAAGATAAAGCAAGGAACCAATCATAGAGTGGTAAAGAGATGGGTCAAATGAAATACCATTGGTGTCTTCATTAAGTACAATTTTGGTTGGTATGGACGTCTTACATGGCTTTTCATCGGTCATCCCAAACTTCTCAAGTAGGTCCTTGGTGTACTTGGTCTGAGACAAGAAGATTCCTTCTTGAAATTGTTGAATTTGAAACCCAAGAAAGAACTTCAAGTCCGCTTTGAGTGACATCTCAACATTCTTGGTCATAGAGGCCTTACATCCACATCACCAATGCCAATGATCTATGGGATAGCATTGTGATGACCAAGACCATAACCTCCTCCCTTCGACTTGCACAAAACGAAATCGCAAAAGGGGCATTGCAATAATTTTGTATGGAGAAGGGTGAGAATCCCAAGCATCTTCTCAAGCGCTTGATGAATCGTGCTGCCGACATTGAGTCCTATGATTGTGACAAAAGTCAAGATTGATTCAACTTGACTAAGCGATTTCTAGTGGACAAATTGCTAAATGCACTTGCTCCTTATCATCACCAAATAGTGTGGGAAATAAGAAGAGAGCATGAGTTCAAGGACATGTCTCTCGATTATAATACAAACTCTAGGATCACATCAAGGAAGGTGTAAACCAGATAGCTTTTGGCCAATCGAGCCAATCTTAATTTGGGATGTCTCGTTTGTCGCACTCCCCGAAGACACCGGTCTTGATGTTGTACTCCCAAATTTCTGAAGGTAGCGCCTCCATAGACTCTCCATTAATATAGTCGGATCCTGGCATAATGCAGGTGACGTAGACACAGTTGGGCCTTATCCATGTCGGCGGTGCGGATGCCACAGAGGCTGGCACCGCTAGGGAGTGGCTGCGGCTGCCGATGAGGAAGGCTCGGCCATTCAAGTGACGTGCCTTCCTCCAGCGCCGGGCCCGGGAGCTGCCTGGATGGTAGCTCTGAACATGCATTCGCATTGTCCGGGCTCGTGTATCCAATGGTAGACCGGGGCCGTTGAGGGAGTCCTGGATTAGGGGGTGTCCGGATGGCCGGACTATACCTTCAGCCGGACTCCTAGACTATGAAGATACAAGATTGAAGACTTCGTCCCGTGTCCGGATGGGACTTTCCTTGGCGTGGAAGGCAAGCTAGGCGACGCGGATATTCAGATCTCCTACCATTGTAACCGACTTTGTGTAACCCTAACCCTCTTCGGTGTCTATATAAACCGGAGGGTTTTATTCCGTAGGACAACTCCAACATACGACAATCATACCATAGGCTAGCTTCTAGGGTTTAGCCTCCTTGATCTCATGGTAGATCTACTCTTGTACTACCCATATCATCAATATTAATCAAGCAGGACGTAGGGTTTTACCTCCATCAAGAGGGCCCGAACCTGGGTAAAACATTGTGTTCCCTTGTCTCCTGTTACCATCCGCCTAGACGCACAGTTCGGGACCCCCTACCCGAGATCCGCCGGTTTTGACACCGACATTGGTGCTTTCATTGAGAGTTCCTCTGTGTCATCGTTTTTAGGCCCGATGGCTCCTTTGATCATCAACAACGATGCAGTCCAGGGTGAGACTTTTCTCCCTGGACAGATCTTCGTCTTCGGCGGCTTCGCACTGCGGGCCAATTCGCTTGGCCATCTGGAGCAGATCGGAAGCTACGCCCCTGTCCATCAGGTCAGGTTTGGAAGTTTGAACTACACGGCTGACATCCGCGGGGACTTGATCTTCGACGGATTTGAGCCACAGCCAAGCGTGCCGCACCGTCTCGATGGGCATGATCTAGCTCTGGCGCCGAACAGTGTCCTGGAGGCCGCACGCGCATCGGTTCCGACCCTTAATTCGGAGCTTGTTGCGCCGATCGAGGATGAGCGGTTGGACGCCACCTCGGGGGCTGCGATCTCAAAGGTGATCGAGCCGAACACCAGCCCCGCACTGTGCATGGCCCGTGACTCTGAGGAGCCGGATTCCGCTCCGGACTCCGAGCCCCCCGCGCCCCTGCCGATCGAATCCGATTGGGCGTCGATAATGGAGTTCACCGCCGCAGACATCTTTCAGCACTCGCCCTTCGGCGACATCCTGAATTTGCTAAAGGCTCTCTCTTTATCAGGAGAGTCCTGGCCGGACTACGGTTAGCAAGGTTGGGATACGGAGGATGAAGAAATTCAAAGCCCACCCACCACCCACTTCGTAGCCACTGTCGATGATTTCACCGACATGCTCAACTTCGACTCCGAAGACATCGACGATATGGACGACGATGCAGGAGATGAACAAGAACCAGCACGTGTAGGGCGCTGGAAGGCCACCTCGTCATATGACATATATATGATGGACACTCCAAAAGATGGAGAAGGCGATGGAACAGCGGGGGTGACACCTTTAAGAAACATCCCAAGCGCCGGCGTCAGCGGCGCCGCTCTAAATCCCGCCAAAGCAAAAACGGTGATTCGGGCACGGGAGATAATACTACTCCGGATAGCGCCGAAGAATACCCCCTCCAGCAAGACTCGGCACAGGAGGATGGAGAAGCCAGCCCTCATGAGAGAGCGGCAGACCGGGAGGTTGAGGATGACAATTATATGCCTCCCTCCGAAGACGAGGCAAGCCTCGACGACGACGAATTCGTCGTGCCATCAGATCCCGCCGAACAAGAGCGTTTTAAACGCAGGCTTTTAGCCATGGCAAGCAGCCTCAAGAAAAAGCAGCAACAACTTAGAGCTGATCAAGATTTGCTAGCTGGCAGATGGACTGAAGTCCTTGCGGCCGAAGAGTATGAACTCGAACGCCCCTCCAAGCGTTACCCAAAACGCGGGCTGCTACCCCGATTAGAGGAGGAAGCATCTACATCACCAGCGCATGACATGGCCGACCGGCCACCTCGTGGCCGTGACAGAGAGGCCTCTAGGCCCTCCACTCAAGCCATGCCCCGACGCCGCTCAAAACACGCTAAGGCACGGGAGAACGCGCCAGACCTGCAAGATATACTGGAGGACAAGGCAAGGCAAACAAGATCGATCTACGGATCGCGCGGGCGCCCCACGGCACGTGACGGTGATCGTCACTCCGGATACAATAAATCCGGCCGGGCCGAACACAATAGACAAAGCTCCTTTGAGCTGCGTCGTGATATAGCCCAGTACAGTGGCGCCGCACACCCACTATGCTTCACAGATGAAGTAATGGATCATAAAATCCCTGAGGGCTTCAAACCCGTAAACATTGAATCATACGATGGCACAACAGATCCTGTGGTATGGATCGAGGATTATCTCCTTCATATCCACATGGCCCGCGGCGATGGTCTACACGCCATCAAATACCTCCCGCTCAAACTTAAGGGACCGGCCCGGCATTGGCTTAACAGCTTGCCAGCAGATTCAATTGGTTCTTGGGAGGACCTGGAAGCCACATTCCTTGACAATTTCCAGGGTACCTATGTGCGACCACCGGACGCCGATGACCTAAGCCACATAAGTCAGCAGCCAGAGGAATCGGCCAGGCAATTCTGGACGCGGTTCCTAACAAAGAAAAACCAAATAGTCGACTGTCCGGACGCAGAGGCCCTAGTGGCCTTCAAGCATAGTATCCGTGACGAGTGGCTAGCCCGGCACCTGGGACAGGAAAAGCCGAAATCTATGGCAGCCCTGACGACACTCATGACCCGCTTTTGCGCGGGAGAAGACAGGTGGCTAGCTCGCAGCAACAACTTAACCAAGAACCTTGGTAATTCGGATATCAAGGACAAAAGCGGCAGGTCGCGCCGGAACAAGCAGAAATGCCGTGTTAACAGCGACAGCAACGAGGATACGACAGTTAATGCCGGATTCCGAGGCTACAAATCCGGTCAGCGGAAAAGGCATTCAAAAGAAACACTCAGGGCCCGTCCAGTTTGAACCGAATACTCAACCGCTTGTGCCAGATACATAGCACCCCTGAAAGACCAGCCAATCACACCAACTGGGATTGTTGGGTGTTCAAGCAGGCAGGCAAGTTAAATGCCGAAAATAGAGACAAGGGGCTGCATAGCGACGATGAGGAAGAGCCCAGGCCGCCGAACAACTGTGGATAGAAGGGTTTTCCCCGACAAGTGCGGACGGTGAACATGATATATGCAACCCACATCCCCAAGAGGGAGCGGAAGCGTGCACTACGGGACGTATATGCGCTGGAGCCAGTCGCCCCAAAGTTCAACCCATGGTCCTCCTACCCGATCACTTTTGATCGAAGGGACCACCCCACTAGCATCCGTCATGGCGGATTCGCCGCATTGGTTCTAGACCCAATTATCGACGGATTTCATCTCGCAAGAGTCCTTATGGACGGCGGCAGCAGCCTGAACCTGCTTTACCAGGATACAGTGCGGAAAATGGGCATAGATCCCTCGAGGATTAAACCCACCAAAACGACCTTTAAAGGTGTCATACCAGGTGTAGAGGCCAACTGTACAGGCTCAGTCACACTTGAAGTGGTCTTCGGATCTCCGGATAACTTCCAATGCGAGGAGTTAATCTTCGACATAGTACCGTTCCGCAGTGGCTATCACGCACTGCTCGGACGAACCGCATTCGCAAAGTTCAATGCGGTACCGCATTATGCATACCTCAAGCTCAAAATGCCAGGCCCTTGAGGAGTAATCACGGTCAATGGAAACACCGAACGCTCTCTCCGAACGGAGGAGCATACGGCAGCGCTCGCAGCAGAAGTACAAAGCAGCCTCTCCAGGCAATTCTCCAGTTCGGCCTTCAAGAAGTCGGACACTGTCAAGCGCGCCCGGAGTAACCTACAACAAGACCGCCTGGCACGTTCCGAGAAGGCGTAGCAATGTGGCCCCAACCCCAGCCCTTGCAAAATAGCGAAACCAGCACTTCGCGTACATAACTACGCTCTCAAAGTACCATGGGCGCGGGGGAAGGGGCATCATCACGGCACACCCAAAACATGGCTTAAACCGTACTAGGGGCTGGCGAATTCTTTCTTTACTTTCTCTTACTTTCAGGACTCCATACTTCGGACGAACCTGTTCGGCAATTCAACCTCCGCACAAATGATGCAAGAACCAGGGAAGCAGGCAAGCCATGCTGCATTATGGAACTCCCAGGTGGTCTCTATTACGAGCAGTATAGCTGTTTTAAATACAATTCCGCGGCTCACCCCTGGACAGGACATGTTAAATAGTCCAATTTCTTTTGCTTATCGCACTATTTATATCGTTCTGCTTAGATAGCAGCCTTCTTATAAATAATGCATAGCTTTTTGTCTATTTTTTGCATTATCCTCTTTTTCCATATATGTTTATTAATAACATGTTGCACCCGTACATTGTGGTACGGCAAAATACGCCAGGGGCTGCGGTACCCCTCAATATGGTGTGAGAAGTCCGAACACTTTCACAACTGCGGCACCCCGAACTTATAGCACTATATGCATCGGCTCCGAATCATGATTTGGGTCAATAGTTGGGTTTGCCCGGCTCCTATGTTTTGGTGCCTTACGTTCCGCTATATCGGCTAAGGTAGCACTAGGAGAACTACTGCGATTGTGCCCCAGTTGAGCTGGGCTGAGCACCTCAGTAGAGAAAGCTAAAACTGACTGTCATGATAAGGCGAGAGACCGGTCGTTGTTCGAGAGGTTTTTCGGGTCCTTAAAGACCTATGCCACTTAGAGCGAGGAACCGGATTTTGTCCGGCCAAGGCGTGGATAGCGCCCCGAACTCGGTCTTCCGAATACTAGGGGCTTCGCCGAAATTTAAAATTATAGAGTTCTATGGCTAAGTGAGAGTGTTCAAGCATTATAGTCCGATTGCCTTGTTCGTTGTGCTGAGCGCCTCCCTCGAAGGACCCAAACATGGGAAAAAGAGCGCTCAGGTTTATCCCGAACACCCCAGCACTAGTGGCATGGGGGCAGAAGCCGACGACTGGCCATCTCTCAATTTTTTGATAAACGGCCACACAGAAAGTAATATTATAAATTCAACAAGCATTGCTTAGCGCATATTAACAAGTTTTCAGCACACAGGATAAAACGAGCGAGTTCATCCAAAAATTACATCCTTGGTACATTCATCCGCCATAAGGCGGGCACCAGCAAGAACATCCTTGTAATAGTTCTCGGGCTTGCGATGCTCCTTCCCCGGCGGCGGCCCGTCCCTCACAAGCTTCTCACCGTCCAGCTTACCCCAGTGCACCTTTGCACGGGCAAGGGCCCTACGGGCACCTTCGATGCAGACGGAGCACTTGATGACCTCGAGCCATGGACAGGCCTCCACCAGCCGCTACACCAGTCTGAAGTAGCTCCCAGGCAGGGCCTCTCCAGGCCACAGCCGAACTATGAAGCCTTTCATGGCCTGTTCGGCCGCCTTGTGGAGCTCGACCAGCTGCTTCAGCTGGTCGCTTAAGGGCACAGGGTGTCCGGCCTCAGCATACTGAGACCAGAACACCTTCTCCGTCGAGCTGCCCTCTTCGGCTCGGTAGAATGCGGTGGCATCGGATACGCTTCGGGGAAGATCTGCGAACGCCCCTGGAGAGCTTCGGATTCGGGTAAGTAATAAGTAGTTTACTTTTATATGTCTACTTTGCATAAAGAATGCCTTACCCGCCGCTATCTTTTTCACCGCATCCAATTCCTGGAGGGCCTTCTGGGCTTCGGCCTAGGCAGACTTAGCAATTTCAAGGGCCGCAGCAAGCTCGGACGCTCGCGTCTTCGAGTCCAGCTCCAAACTCTCATGTTTTTTCATGAGAGCCTGAAGCTCTTGCTGCACCTCGCCGACCTGGGCCTCAAAATTCTCTCATTCGGTGCGCTCCGTGGCCGCTCTCTTCTCGGCCTCGGACAGCGCCTGCTTGAGGGTCGCCACCTCAGCCGTGGCCCCTACAATAAGCAGTACAATCCTGTCATTTTTTGCAATTGCATCCTTTTTATATATTTTTTTCTATAAGGTATCTCTTACCTTCTTTCTCCTCGAGCTGCCACTTGGCAAAGCCGAGCTCTTGCTCGGTCCGCTCGAGACCCTGCTTCAGGGTACCTACCTCCGCAATCAGTGCAGCGGTAGCAAGCAGCGAAGCCTGCATACGCATATTGACTCATTTTTTGTTAGACTCCTGCGAAATTATTTGATCCTCTATTCGGCTTTTCTTTCCGAACGCCAAACAGAGCATCAGGGGCTACTATCTATGTGGTAATATTTTTACATATTTTTACTTACCTCGGAGCCTGTTAGAAGGCTAGCACAAGCTTCAGTCAGCTCGCTCTTAGCGGACTGAACCTTCTGGATCACCGTACTCATAATAGTACGGTGCTCCTCGTCGATGGAGGCGCCGTTAAGCACCTCCAGTAGATTGTCCGGTGCCCCCGGTTGGACGGGGGCTGCCGGCTCAGAAGGCTTGCTCCTCTTGGAAGGAGTTCGCCTACCACAGTCCGAAATTGTTGAAGATTCCGGCGCGGTGTCCGGCTCAAAGCCGGGCTTGGAGCCCTGAGGGGTCTTGTCCCCTTTACTCCTAGAGTCCGGGAGGTCGCCTTGTGGCGCCTCCAAGACCACCTCCTCCCGGCTTGGAACCTGCTGGGACAACACTTCGGCGTCGTCCGTAGGGCGAGGGGAGGTAGCCGTCAGAAGTGAATTCACATCCAACGAATCCAGGGAGCCGCTCGACGACTCGTCGAGCCCGGCCTTGGGCGGACTGCATAATTATGTTCGACATAAGGAAAGGCTGTGCAGCAAAGGAAAGCTATGAGTCACTCTAGTATCCGAATACTTACGATCCCGCCGGGCGCCTGGCCCTTTACGGCCACTCCTCCTCGCCTTTGTCGGCGTCGGTGGAGTAGTCCGGCGGAAGGGTTTCCCCTTCTTGGACACTTCGGCCTCCCTTGTTAGGGCGGCCTTCCTCTTCTTTCCTCCCCCCGCTGGAGGGGGAGAGGTTTCTTCTTCCTCCTCCTCGTTTTCACGGGAGGAGTGCGTCTCGGAATCGTCGGACGAAGAATCCGACTCCTCCTGGCACCGGGAACTCTTTCGAGTCCCCGTGGCCCTCTTCTTGGCCTTCCTCTCTGGCACCACATAAGGTGCCGGAGCCAGCAGCTTCGATAAACGAGCATCTGCTGGGTCTTCGGGCAAAGGGGCCGGACAGTTGACCTGTCCCGAGTTCTCCTGCCACGCCTGTCAAAGGTGAGGGAGTTTAGATCCCGCACAGAGTCAAACTATGAGAAACAAATGTCCTGTAAAAGGTAAAGATAACGCACCGCACTAGCCGAACGCTGCGTGCTGAATCCGCGATCCTCAGATGCGGATGCGGGAGCCTCGACGCCTTTGAAAAGCACCTTCCAGGCGTCTTCATACATCGTATCGAAGAGCCTATTCAGGGTTTGGTGCTGCGTCGGGTCGAACTCCCACAGATTGAAGTCCCGTTGTTGACACGGGAGGATCCGGCGGACGAGCATAACCTGGACTATATTGACAAGCTTGAGTCGCTTGTTCACCAGGGACTGGATGCATGTTTGCAGTCCACTCACCTCCTCCTCGTCGCCCCATGACAGGCCCGTCTCTTTCCAGGACGTGAGCTGCATAGGGGGTCCGGACCGGAACTCAGGGGTTGCGATCCATTCCGGATCGCGCGGCTCGGTGATGTAAAACCACCCTGATTGCCACCCCTTCAAGGTCTCCACAAAGGAGCCCTCGAGCCATAGGACGTTGGCCATCTTGCCCGCCATGGCGCCTCCGCACTCCGCTTGGCTGCCGGGCACCACCTTCGGCTTGACGTTGAAAGTCTTGAGCCAAAGGCCGAAATGGGGACGGATGCGGAGGAAGGCCTCGCACACGACGATAAACGCCGAGATGTTGAGGATGAAGTTCGGGGCCAGATCGTGGAAATCCAAGCCATAGTAGAACATGAGCCCCCGGACAAATGGGTGGAGAGGAAAGCCTAGTCCGCGGAGGAAGTGGGGAAGGAATATAACCCTCTCATGGGGCTCTGGGGTGGGAAGAAGCTGCCCCTTTTCAGGGAGCCAGTGCGCGATGTCTTTGGACAAGTATCCAACCTTCCTCAGCTTTTTGACATGGCCCTCCGTGACGGAGGAGACCATCCACTTGCCTCCCGCTCCGAACATTGCTGGAGAAGGTTGAGGTGGGAGGTGCGGGCTTGGGCGCTGGAGCTCGAGTGCGCAGAAGATGGATAGGCAAAGGAGGAAGAAGGCGTAGGTAAAGAGGTGGATCCTTATCCCCTTATATGGGCGGATGCGGCTATGCGTCCCCACCAACCTAGTAAAACTCGCTTGCCTCCCAAGCGCCGTGATAAATGGCGCGGTTGGGTCACCCATGTCTGTATTGATGAGAATCCCGTAAATAGGGGACATGATCTCTGCTTTGACAAGACGTGCCAAGGAAACCGCCTCGCAAAACGCGCTGAGGTTGAGAAGTGAAAACGATTCGAATAAAGGCTTGGCCGTAGTGTGATGTCACGCTACAGAATACGTCAGCAGATTAGATTTGTGTTAATTTTATTCTCTCTATGGCAATATGTGGAAACTTATTTTGCAGAGCCGGACACTACTCTTAGTGTTTACAATCTTTTATGAAGAACTTGGAGGAGGAACCCGCCTTGCAATGCTGAAGACAATCTGCGCGCCAGACTCGTCGTCATTGAAGCCTGGTTCAGGGGCTACTGAGGGAGTCCTGGATTAGGGGGTGTCCGGATGGCCGGACTATACCTTCAGCCGGACTCCTAGACTATGAAGATACAAGATTGAAGACTTCGTCCCGTGTCCGGATGGGACTTTCCTTGGCGTGGGAGGCAAGCTAGGCGATGCAGATATTCAGATCTCCTACCATTGTAACCGACTTTGTGTAACCCTAACCCTCTACGGTGCCTATATAAACCGGAGGGTTTTAGTCCGTAGGACAACTCCAACATACGACAATCATACCATAGGCTAGCTTCTAGGGTTTAGCCTCCTTGATCTCATGGTAGATCTACTCTTGTACTACCCATATCATCAATATTAGTCAAGCAGGACGTAGGGTTTTACCTCCATCAAGAGGGCCCGAACCTGGGTAAAACATTGTGTTCCCTTGTCTCCTGTTACCATCCGCCTAGACGCACCATTCGGGACCCCCTACCCGAGATCCGCCGGTTTTGACACCGACAGCCGTCGCTCCACACCACGTGCAGCATGCCGTCTTGGGTAAAGACGAGATGCTTCTCAAAACCGGCGGATCTCGGGTAGGGGGTTCCGAACTGTGCGTCTAGGCGGATGGTAACAGGAGACAAGGGACACGATGTTTTTACCCAGGTTCGGGCCCTCTCGATGGAGGTAAAACCCTACTCCTGCTTGATTAATATTGATGATATGGGTAGTACAAGAGTAGACCTACCACGAGATCAGAGAGGCTAAACCCTAGAAGCTAGCCTATGGTATGATTGTTGTTTGTCCTACGGACTAAAACCCTCCGGTTTATATAGACACCGGAGAGGGTTAGGGTTACACATAGTCGGTTACAACAGAAGGAGATCTACATATCCGTATCGCCAAGCTTGCCCTCCATGCCAAGTAAAGTCCCATACGGACACGAGACGAAGTCTTCTATCTTGTATCTTCATAGTCCAGGAGTCCGGCCAACGGTTATAGTCCGGCTATCCGGACACCCCCTAATCCAGGACTCCCTCAGTAGCCCCCGAACCAGGCTTCAATGACGACGAGTCCGACGCGCAAGTTGTCTTCGGCATTGCAAGGCGGGTTCTTCTCCAAATTCCGTGTACTTGTTGAATAGTGTTCGGCTTCTTGTGAATATTGCGCTTCTTGGCTTCCACGCCCAATAATGGTCTTCTTCCACGTGTCAAATGAATGCGAAAAGCCAGGGTGTTTTTTGTATTTACCCCCTACCTGCGAAAATAAGCTGCCTATTAAAGAGACGAGGATTTAGATCCGAATCACACCATCTCCTCTCCGCGAGTGTTTGTCGGAGCGCTTTCGACAGAGATCCAATCCATCATGGCTAGTCGTCGCAGCTCCTCCTCTCGACTTCCCAGTCCTCAGCCCGGGGATTGGGAGAGATGTTCCGTCCCACACATCGAGCTAGTGACGCTCTAGACCAAGGGTTTTCTCCCCCCGGCCTACATGGTCTCGGTTCGAGCCGGGCTTGCCACCTATAATGGCGGAAAGCAAGCAGAGAGAGTCCCCAATCCCTCCAAAGGAGAGCGGGTATGCCTTGTCTCTTACTTGATAAGAGGGCTCGGATTCCCAATTCATCCATTTCTCCGGGGGCTTCTGGAGTTCTACGGCCTCCAGCTGCACAACCTTACGCGTGCCTCCATATTGCATATCGCGGGCTTCGTAGCCCTTTGCAAGCTGTTCTTGGGCTGCGAGGCTCATTTCGCGCTGTGGAAGAAGTTGTTCTGTCTCGTGCCCCGTTCTCAAAAGGGGTTGATATAACTAGTGGGCGGAGCCGAAGTATGGCGCATCGTTGGGTCCGGATATCTATCCGGAACCCCAAAGAAGGCGTCCGAAGACTGGCCTTCAGAATGGTTTTATATAGAAGATGTCCCCTTGCCGGATCCTATTCGGATCGGCCTTCCTGAGTTTGATACTGCTCCCTTAAGGAAGCGCCTAAGTTGGCGTCCACGGAGCCCTCAGAAGGAGAATGACAAGGACGTCCTTTACCTGATGGGTCGGATAAGGTTATTGGCTCATTCCGGACTGACCATGATCGAGGTCATGGCCACATGCATTATGCGGGGGGTGCAGCCGCTTCAATATAGGGGCCACCCCATGTGGGATTTCAACGGGTAGGACGATGCCTCCCGCTGCGGCCGTAAGGGGCCGGAATCGGTTGTTGCTCTGACGAAGATCTTGTCCGCATTGTACAAGGGAGAAGAAGAGGAATTTCTCCGCATCAATCCACAGGGCGGATTTTCTATGTACAACCCACCAAGCTGGGTAAGCGGACACTTTCTCTTTCTCTGCCCATCCGATCCATATTCCCATAGTTAGGTATCTCATTATGTAATTTCGATGCAGGAACTGCGCCAAGCCGTAAAGGAGATAAACAGCCCTCCTCCACAACCCGAGGATCCAGAACAATACCTCAACCCGGCCTCCCAAGAGGATCCGGACATATCTGTGGAGCTGATCGAAGGAGTATTTCACCAACTGAGCATCGACAATGCCTTGGTGGCCATCACGGCCGATTATCCTGGACTGATCCCCGCCTCGCGGGTAGTTGAGACCGAAGTCCCAATATCTTGAAAATGATTCGTCCGTGCTTATTTTTGACCATTGTATACCAATGGTGTTGTGCAGGGGAGGATCCCAAGGCAGAACGCCGAGCCTGCGGCGACTAGCCAACAAGGGACCGCGAGGGCGAGCAGGCCGAAAAGACCCGCAGTCCGGATCGAGACACCGGTGCAGCAGTAAGGCATGCTGTTTTTATACCAATGTATTGTCCTTACAACACATGTTAACGCCCGTGTTCTTTTTAGGAAGAAGAGGGCTTGCCGGACTATATCCGGAGAGGTTGCTAATCGCGCCTCCACTGGCCAGGCTCCAAAGCCAGGTCCAGAAGCAGAGGCGAACATGAGGCGCGCATCAAATGTTCCTCCGACAGAGGATGCAGACAGGCTGTCTGCCACCAATTCCGAGGTGGAGAGTGCCATGAACCATAGGCGTCGCCGAATAGTTCTTCGCGACGCTTGTCTATCCCGTGAGGCATTAGAGGCCTTTAACGCGGGAGACGCGTATCTCCGTGCTGCTCAAGATGGTCTAACCAGAGCCGTGGAGCAGTATGTGAAGGACATCAGGGTAAGAAAATTTTGGTAATTATATATATATCAGTAGCCCCCGAGACTTGAAACAGTTAGAATAACTGATTTAAGGATCATTTGTTTATGCAGGTTCTTTCAAAGAAGAATACCCTACTGTCCCAGGAGCTAGAAGAGTGCAAGGCCCAACTTAAGGCCGCACTAGCCGCAGCCGGGGAGCCCAAGAAGACTCCCTCTGGTATGATATGCCTCAATTGAGAAGTATCATGTAGAGTGCGGCGCGTATATAAGTCTGACAACAAAATTGCAGATGGCACCGGACTAGATCCGGATAGGCAGCAACTCCTAAGCCAGTTAAAGGCTGGTGAGAGCGTGCTTACGAAGGTGAGGCAGGAGAAGATTGATCTCCAAGATGCCAACACCCAGCTGGGCGTGGAACTAAAGGATGTTCGTGCCCAGCTGTCGGACTCCGTGAAGGAGAATCGGCGGCTTCGACGCGGCATATTTAGTAAGTGCTTGAACGAACTTTGAAAAAGAGTTCGGCGAGGAAGTCGACTAACAGAGTTATGTCTGTAGGTATGCTAATAGGTCGTCCTGCGGAGGAAATGCCTGGTTCTACGGGTGACCTTCTTCCCGAGCTCTCGCAATTGCACGAAAGAGTTCGGCAGGTGATGCACGGCGTCGCCCAGGCCTTGTGGCCCTCCGTCTCCATGCCCGAAGGCCTTGGAGAGCTTGCAGAGAAGCTGAAGGGAGCGCGGCGGCGCTTCTGATTATGGAAGATATCGGCCTGCCGTCAAGGCGCTAGGGAGGCCTGGGCTATGGTGAAGACGCGGTACACGAAGGCTGACCCGAACCACATGGCCGAAGTCAAACCTGTGGGTCCCGATGGGAAGGAGATCCCTGTTAGCTTAGTGTATGGCCAGGTAGAGTTGGCCGCCAAATATTCCCAACAAGACTGTAAACTAGACAGCCTGTTGGATGGTATTGAAGAGGAATTTACCCAGTCAAATTGACTACGTAATTTAAAATGACATGTGAAATGCCTTCTAGCCGGATTGTAGATCGTTTGTCATGGTGGACCTTTTCGCTTCAACCTCGGAACCCGATAGTCCGGAGTGTGTCTGAATACCCTCTCGGTTATGTAAGAACCGGGGCATGCATGGAGACAAGGCGTAGGGGTCATTAGTGCTTGAATAGACAAGTGCCCAACTAGTTATGTTATATTACATGGTTAGTAAGAAACATCTTCCAGGGAGAATAGTTCCGTTAGGGGTTCCTTTCCCTGGGAGGCATGCCCTAAAGTGCATGTCAGGACTGCAAAAAAGAGAGCAGAAAAGCATCTGGGGCAGATAAATAAACAAGTGAAAAATCGTCTTTTAGTTCACATGCCGAATATTCCCTTAAGAACGCTAGCTTTCGGCTTCACCCAGTCTAAGGTACACATCCGGCTGACCCGGCAGTAACAATCGCAGAGGTGCTCCCTTTACCTCCTAGCCGAACAATCAGGAACGTAGGGGTAAGCACAGGAGCCAGTCAACCCAGCTTGGCCAAAACTTAAGTCATATCGATGCGTATAATGGTGAATAAAAGGTACACGGGAAGTGGGACACATGTGTTGGGCATGAAGCCCGTATGATTAAGCTTCTGTTAAAGAAGCCCCCAGGTATAATGAGCGCGGATGGCGCATCAATTGTGTGCCAACAAGGCACGAACGAGCCCTTAAAGGCCATAAGAAAAAGAGAGGGGATAAGTAGAGAAATATAAGACGGCTAATGTATAAAAAATGGACAGAGGAAGGAAATGAACACAGAGTCCGGCGCTAGGCGTAGAACCTTCGAAGACGGGCTGCGTTCCATGGGTTCGGCTCGAGTCGGTTATCAGATGCGTCTCGCAGACGGTACGCTCCACTAGTCAGGACATGGTCGATAATAAAGGGACCTTCCCATTTGGGCTTGAGCTTGTCCTTTTTCTTGTCCGACAGGCGTAGAACTAACTCGCCAACATCGTAGGTTTTGGCCCGTACTTCTCTGCTTTGGTATCTTCAAGCCTGCTGATGATAGAATGCCGAGCGGGCTTTTGCCACGTCACGCTCCTCCTCCAAGGCGTCCAAACTGTCCTACCGATCGAGTTTGGCTTCTCTTTCTTCGTACATGCGCACACGAGGTGAGTCATGAATTATGTCGCAAGGCACAACCGCCTCTGCGCCCCATACCATAAAGAATGGTGTGTATCCTGTGGTGCGATTCGGCGTGGTCCGCAGCCCCCAGAGTATGGAGTCGAGCTCCTCTACCCAGTGCGTGTTAGATTTCTTGAGGGACCGCACTAATCTGGGTTTGATGCCGCCCATGATTAGACCATTTGCTCGTTCGACTTGACCGTTAGTTTGTGGGTGATAGACTGAAGCATAGTCGAGCTTGATGCCCATGTTTTTGCACCAGAGTTTGACCTCGTCGGCCGTGAAGTTCGTGCCATTATCAGTGATGATGCTGTGGGGGACGCCGTAACGGTGTACGACCCCGGATATGAAGTCTATCACCGGTCCGGATTCGGCCGTTTTAACAGGCCTGGCCTCTATCCATTTGGTGAACTTGTCCACCATGACCAGTAGGTATTTTTGCTTGTGGGTTCCTCCTGTCAGGGGTCCAACCATGTCAAGCCCCCAGACCGCAAAGGGCCAGGTGATGGGTATAGTTTGGAGGGCGGTGGGTGGCATATGGCTTTGGTTAGCGAAGAGCTGGCAACCAACGCATCGTTGGACTAAGTCTTGGGCATCTGCCCGGGCGTCGGCCAATAAAATCCTGTACGGAAGGCCTTGCTTACAAAGGCCCGGGCTGCAGCGTGGTGCCCGCCGAGTCCGGCATGAATTTCAGCCAGAAGATTCCGCCCCTCCTCTTCGGAGATACACCTTTGAAGGACTCCGGTCGTGCTTTTCTTATAAAGCTCTCCCTCATGGACTTTGTGAAGGAAATATGCCCTAGAGGCAATAATAAAGTTATTATTTATTTCCTTATATATCATGATAAATGTTTATTATTCATGCTAGAATTGTATTAACCGGAAACATAATACATGTGTGGATACATAGACAAACAGAGTGTCACTAGTACGCCTCTACTTGACTACCTTGTTAATCAAAGATGGTTAAGTTTCCTAACCATAGACAAAGGAGTTGTCATTTGATTAACAAGGTCACATCATTAGTTGAATGATCTGATTGACATGACCCATTCCATTAGCTTAGCACCCGATCATTTAGTATGTTGCTATTGCTTTCTCCATGACATATACATGTTCCTTTGACTATGAGATTATGCAACTCCCATTTACCGTAGGAACGCTTTGTGTGCTACCAAACGTCACAACATAACTGGGTGATTATAAAGGAGCTCTACAGGTGTCTCTGAAAGTATTTGTTGGGTTGGCGTATTTCGAGATTAGGATTTGTCACTCCGAATGTCGGAGAGGTATCTCAGGGCCTTCTCGGTAATGCACATCACATAAGCCTTGCAAGCATTGCAACCAATAAGATAGTTGCAAGATGATGTATTACGGAACAAGTAAAGAGACTTGCCGGTAACGAGATTGAACTAGGTATTGGATACCGACGATCGAATCTCGGGCAAGTAACATACCGATGACAAAGGGAACAATGTATGTTGTTATGCGGTCTGACCGATAAAGATCTTCGTAGAATGTGTAGGAGCCAATATGGGCATCCAGGTCCCGCTATTGGTTATTGACCAGAGATTTGTCTCAGTCATGTCTACACTGTTCTCGAACCGTAGGGTCTGCACGCTTAAGGTTACGATGACAATTATTATGAGTTTATGCATTTTGATGTACCGAAGTTAGTTCGGAGTCCCGGATGAGATCACGGACATGACGAGGAGTCTCGGAATGGTCGAGACGTAAAGATTGATATATTGGACGACTATATTCGGACATCGGAATGGTTCCGAGTGGTTTCGGATAAAACCGGAGTGCCGGAGGGGTTACCGGAACCCCCCGGGGAAGTAATGGGCCTTATTGGGCCCGAGGGGAGAGAGAGGGCTGCGGCCAGGAGGTGGCGCGCGCGCCCCCATGGGGAGTCCGAATTGGACAAGAAGGGGGGCGCGGCCCCCCTTTCCCTCTCCCTCTCCCTCTCTTTCCTTCCCCCCTCTCTTCCTAGTTGGACTAGGAAAGGGGAGTCCTACTCCCACTAGGAGGAGGACTCCCCCCTCCCTTTGGCGTGCCCCATAGGGTCGGCCGGCCTCCCCCCTTGCTCCTTTATATATGGGGGCAGGGGGGCACCCTAGAACACACAAGTTGATCTTCGTGATCGTTCCTCAGCCGTGTGCGGTGCCCCCCTCCACCATATTCCACCTCGGTCATATTGTCGCGGTGCTTAGGCGAAGCCCTGCGTCGGTAGTTCATCAAGATCGTTACCACGCCGTCGTGCTGACGAAACTCTTCCCCGAGAGCTTTGCTGGATCGGAGCCCAGAGAACGTCATCGAGCTGTACGTGTGTCAAGAACTCGGAGGCGCCGGAGTAACGGCGCTTGGATCGGTCGGATCGGGAGGAGGACGTACAACTACTTCCTCTACGTTGTGTCAACGCTTCCGCTTCGGTCTACGAGGGTACGTAGACAACACTCTCCCCTCTCGTTGCTATGCATCACCATGATCTTGCGTGTGCGTAGGAATTTTTTTGAAATTACTACGTTACCCAACACTTTGTAGGCTTTAGATCGCCGCACTCTGCAGTGTGCCTCGTTTTGGTCTTCGGGAAGTTCCTACCTGGTTAGGTAGGATAGGAATGGTTCTATCCACGGGGCAATGACTGCCATTAGTACGTGGGCCGAGGATGTTACTTCGTTGGCAGAGCCTCCAATTGTGTCAGAGTGTTCGGTGTCGGGCAGTGCGGTTGGGTCCGGGCTGTTATTTCCGGGTTCCCCTTCCCATACTACGGATGGCTCCAAGAAGATGTTGGGAGGGACGGCATCGCGCTTTGCGCCAATGCGTGCCAGGACGTCTGCTGCCTGGTTGTTTTCCCGGGCTATATGGTAAAATTCGAGCCCCTCGAACCGAGCTGACATTTTTAGGATGGCGTTGCGATAAGCTGTCATTTTCGGATCCTTGGCATCAAAGTCTCCATTTATTTGGGATATCGCGAGGTTCGAATCCCCGCGCACCTCTAGGCGTTGAATGCCCATGGATACTGCCATCCGGAGACCATGTAAAAGGGCCTCATATTCGGCTGTGTTGTTGGAGTCCGTATACATTATCTGGAGTACATATTGAACTGTATCTCCTGTTGGGGACGTCAGAACGACGCCAGCCCCCAGACCAGCCAACATTTTGGAGCCATCGAAGTGCATGATCCAATTGGAATATGTGTCGTACTCTTTAGGGAGTTCGGCTTCAGTCCATTCGGTGATGAAGTCGGCCAAAACTTGCGACTTAATAGCTCGATGTGGCTTGTATGTTATGTCGAACGGGAGGATCTCAATGGCCCATTTGGCAATCTGGCCCGTCGCGTCGCGGTTGTTTATAATATCGTTAAGTGGCACTTCCGAGGCTACTGTTATCGAACACTCTTGAAAGTAGTGTCGCAGCTTCCGGGACGCCATGAATACTGCGTACGCTATCTTTTGATAATGCGGGTACCGTGACTTGCATGGAGTGAGGACCGTGGACACATAGTAAACCGGCTTTTGAAGGGGGAATTTGTGTTCATCCGTTTCTCGTTCGACGACGAGTACTGCGCTCACGACTTGGTGAGTTGCCACAATGTACAATAGCATTGGTTCGCCAATGTTTGGCGCGGCCAGGACCGGGTTTGTTGCCAATATGGCTTTTATTTCGTCGAGTTCGGCCGTGGCGGCATCCGTCCACTCGAAGTGTTCGGTGCGCCGGAGGATGCGATAAAGGGGTAATGCCTTTCCTCCTAAGCGGGATATAAAGCGGCTTAGAGCCGCCACACATCCGGTCAATTTTTGTATTTGTTTGAGGTCCTTTGGGATATCCAATTGTGACAGAGCTCGGATCTTGGCTGGATTTGCTTCAATTCCTCTACCGGATACAATGAAGCCCAAGAGCTTTCTGGCCGGTACGCCGAAAACACATTTTTCCGGGTTGAGCTTGATGTCGTATGTTCGGAGGTTATCGAATGTGAGCCTCAAGTCGTCTACTAGAGATTCGACATGCTTTGTTTTAACGACCACGTCGTCTACGTATGCCTCCACTATTTTGCCGATCTGGTTTGCCAGACATGTCTGAATCATGCGCTGATATGTTTGCGCCGGCGTTTTTGAGCCCGAAGGGCATTGTGTTGAAGCAGAATGGGCCGTATGGTGTGATGAATGCCGTTGTGGCTTGATCGGACTCTGCCATCTTAATTTGATGGTAGCCGGAATATGCATCGAGGAAACACAACGAACCGTGTCCTGCGGTAGCATCGATAATTTGATCGATGCGGGGGAGAGGGAAAGGGTCCTTTGGGCAAGCTTTGTCGAGGTCCTTAAAATCGACACACAAGCGCCAGGATTTGTCCTTCTTTGGTACCATCACCAGGTTTGCTAGCCAGTCCGAATGTTTAATGTCTCTGATGAATCCGGCCTCCAATAGCTTGGCTAGTTCCTCTCCCATGGCTTGTCTCTTAGGTTCGGAGAGACGCCGAAGAGCCTGTTTGACTGGCTTGAATCCCTTTAGGATATTTAGGCTATGCTCGGCCAGCCTGCGTGGGATTCCTGGCATGTCTGAAGGGTGCCAGGCAAAAATGCCCAGTTCTCGCGTAGGAACTCTCGCAGTGTAGCATCTACATCAGGGTTTAATTGTGCCCCGATGGAAGCTGTTTTTGCAGGGTCCGTTGGATGGACTTGGAATTTGACTATTTCGTCCGCTGGTTTAAAGGAGGTGGACTTGGATCTTTTGTCGAGTATCACATCGTCCCTGTTCACCATGGAGCGCAGCGCAGTTAGTTCCTCGGCCACTAGGGCTTCGGATAGTGCCTCGAGGGCTAGTGCGGATGTCTTATTTTCGGCGCGTAGTGTTGTGTCCGGATCACTAGCGAGAGTGATGATTCCGTTGAGCCCGGGCATTTTGAGCTTCATGTACCCATGGGGTATGGCTTGGAAGATTGTAAACACCTCCCGCCCTAATAGGGCGTGGTATCCGCTGCTGAACGAGGCCACTTGGAATGTGAACTCTTCGGACCTATAATTGTCCGGCGTGCCGAACACCACGTCCACTGTGATTTTTCCTGTACAGCGCGCTTCCCGACTGGGGATTATTCCTCTAAAGGTTGTGCTGCTTCACTCAATGCAGTTCCAGTATATGTCCATTTTTTGAAGGGTTTCCTCATAAATGAGGTTCAGTCCGCTGCCGCCGTCCATGAGTACCTTGGTGAGTCGAAAGCCGTCCACAATTGGACTGTGGACCAATGCGGCTGGTGCTCGGGCTGTTCGGAATTTAGGTTCATCGCTGGCATTGAAAGTAATAGCCGTGTCACTCCATGGGTTTATTGTGGCCACATGGTAGACTTCGGCGAGGCTGCGGAGTGTTCGTTTTCGCATATTGTTTGATGCGAAAGTCTCGAAGACTATTAATACCATGCTTGTATCTTTTGGCTGGTGCTCTGTGGCTTCTGGGATTAGAAGATCTTCGCCACTTTTGGCCACCTACCGGAGTATCCAACATGCTCTAAGGCTATGAGTTGGTGTGGCGCCCTCTGTATATGAATTTTACAGGGTCCATTGAGCCACCCCTCCAGCACGGTTCCATGCCCTGTAGAGGGTTTTTGCTTTTTGGTGGTTAACCCGGGTGTCTGGCGATAATGCACCCTTTTATTTCGGACTGGGTTTGTATTCAGGGTCGGATTGTCCCAAAATTTTATTTTGGTTTTCCAGGCACTTTCCATCGCACAGTACTTTCGTACTATGGACGCCAAGTCAGCGAAGCGTGTAATTTCACGGTGACTTATGGCGTTGAGGATCCCTTGTCTGTGCAATTGTTGCAGAAGGATGAAATTGCGTCCTCATCACGGCAGTCCTTTATCCTGTTCATGACCAGGAGGAATCTGGCCGATTAATGGTGTACTGTTTCTTTGGGCTCTTGCCGAATTTGGGATAGATCGCTTATGTTTGGGTGGGTGGGTGGAATTATATCCGGAACCCCACCCAATCTGAGACTCAGGGGCCAAGGAGTTTCCGAACTCGGAAGCTTGGGTTCTTGGATGTTGTCTAATGAATCTAGCTCGCTGCCTGACTTTAGGTTCAGGGCCTGAGTAACGTCCTCCCCTTCGCGGGTATCCGGCTTGGAGGGATCGGGAATCCGGACATAACTAGTCCTTAAGATAGATGAAGGGTCGCCGCATTGTTCCTCCACCACTTCAACATGATGGGTGACTTGGGGAGAGTTAATCTCTCTCAGATCGGGTTTAAGCCCAATCTGATCGTAGTCTGTAGTGACTCCCAGGGCGGCGATGCGATCCAAGAGCTCGTTTAGGGAAGAGAGCTCAATCGGATCTAACTGCTCGGCGAGTTCCGAGCTGGCGTGAAGATTGCTTTTGATGACCCGAGAAGTCATCATCGGCGCGGAGGCCGAACAGGCGGTCACAAGGAAACCACCCAGCCGGAGAGTTTGGCCGATAGCCAAAGCTCCTTTAGCAACAGTGCCATTTTTAAAAACTGGATGCGGCATCCGTCCTGATGGCGACGGCACAGAGGAACTCTCAATGAAAGCACCAATGTCGGTGTCAAAACCGGCGGATCTCGGGTAGGGGGTCTCGAACTGTGCGTCTAGGCGGATGGTAACAGGAGACAAGGGACACGATGTTTTTACCCAGGTTCGGGCGCTCTCGATGGAGGTAAAACCCTACTCCTGCTTGATTAATATTGATGATATGGGTAGTACAAGAGTAGATCTACCACGAGATCAGAGAGGCTAAACCCTAGAAGCTAGCCTATGGTATGATTGTTGTTCGTCCTACGGACTAAAACCCTCCGGTTATATAGACACCAGAGAGGGTTAGGGTTACACATAGTCGGTTACAACAGAAGGAGATCTACATATCCGTATCGCCAAGCTTTCCCTCCACGCCAAGGAAAGTCCCATCCGGACTCGGGACGAAGTCTTCAATCTTGTATCTTCATTGTCCAGGAGTCCGGCCATCGGTTATACTCCGACTATCCGAGCACCCCCTAATCCAGGACTCCCTCAACAACACCCAAGCACCGGTCCACCCACATATCAAATTATCAAAGTACCAAACGCGAATCATATGAACGTGATGAAAACTAGCTTGACGATAATTCCCATGTGTCCTCGGGAGCGCTTTTCTTTATATAAGAGTTTGTCCAGGCTTGTCGTTTGCTACAAAAAGGATTGGGCCACCTTGCTGCACTTTATTTACTTTTGTTACTTGTTGCTTGTTACCAATTATCTTATCACAAAACTATCTGTTACCTATTATTTCAGTGCTTGCACAGAATACCTTGCTGAAAACTGCTTATCATTTCCTTCTGCTCCTCGTTGGGTTCGACACTCTTACTTATCGAAAGGACTGCGATAGATCCCCTATACTTGTGGGTCATCATGACTCTTTTTCTGGCAACGTTGCCGGGGAGTGAAGCGCCCTTGGCAGGTGGAATTTGGTAAGGAAGAATTTATATAGTGTGCTGAAATTTACTGTCACTTGTTACTATGGAAAGTAATCCTCTGAGGGGCTTGTTCTGGGTATCTTCACCCCGACCAGTAGAGCAAAGAGTTGCTCCTCAACCTACTGAACCTACTGAAAATGAAAATGTCTACTTTGAGATTCCTTCGGGTATGTTAGAAAAACTGCTAGCTAATCCTTTTGCAGGAGATGGAACAAAGCATCCTGATGAGCACCTAATATATGTGGATGAAGTTTGTGGATTATTTAAGCTTGCAGGTGTGCCTGGAGATGTTATTAAGAAGAAGGTCTTCCCTTTATCTTTGAAGGGAGATGCATTGACATAGTATAGGCTATGTGATGATACAGGGTCATGGAAATACAAACGATTGAAATTGGAATTTCATCAAAAAAATTATCCTCTTGTTCATCGTGATCGCAATTATATATATAATTTCTGTCCTCGCGAAGGAGAAAGCATCGCTCAAGCTTGGGGGAGACTTAAATCAATGTTATATTCATGCCCCAATCATGAGCTCTCAAGAGAAATGATTATTCAAAAAATTTATGCTCGGCTTTCTGATAACAATTGTACCATGCTCGATACTTCTTGTGCTGGCTCTTTTACTATGAAGGCTATTGAATTCAAATGGGTTTTATTGAAAATAATTAGATGCAACTCTGAAGATTGGGATCTCGACGAAGGTAAGGAGTCAGGTATGACACCTAAGTTTGATTGTGTTAAATCATTTATGGATACCGATGTTTTCCGTAAATTTAGCACTAAATATGGACTTGACTCTGAGATAGTAGCTTCTTTCTGTGAATCTTTTGCTGCTCATATTGATCTCCCTAAGGAGAAATGGTTTAAATATCATCCTCCCATAGAAGTGAAAGTAGATGCACCTATTAAAGTTGAAGAAACGACTATCACTTATAATGATCCTATTGTTCCTACCTCTTATGTTGAGAAACCACCTTTCCCTGTCAGGATAAAGGATCATGGTAAAGCTTCAATTGTGGTCCATAAAAGCAATATTAGAACTTATACACCTCCTGAGCAAATTAAAGTTGAACCTAATATTGCTATTGTTAAAGATCTCTTGTCTGATAATATCGATGTGCATGTTATTTATTTCTGTGATGAAACTGCTAGAATTGCTAAACCCTGTGCTAAAGATAAACATAGACCTGTGGTAGGCATGCCTGTTATTTCTGTTAAAATAGGAGATCATTGTTATCATGGCTTATGTGATATGGGTGCCAGTGCTAGTGCTATACCTCATGATTTATACAAAGAAATTATGCATGATATTGCACCTGCTGAGATAGAAGATATTGATGTTACCACCAAGCTTGCCAATAGGGATACCATATCACCAATTGGAATTGTTAGAGATGTTGAAGTATTGTGTGGGAAAACAAATATCCTGCTGATTTTCTTGTTCTTGGTACCCCACAAGATAGCTTTTGTCCCATTATATTTGGTAGACCCTTCTTCAACACAGTTAATGCTAGGATAGACTGCGAAAAGGATGTTGTTACTATCGGTTTGGGTGATGTGTCTCATGAGTTTAATTTCTCTAAATTTCATAGACAACACCGTGAAGAGGAATTGCCTAGTAAACATGAAATTATTGGTCTTGCTTCTATTGTCGTACCTCCTAGTGATCCTTTAGAACAATATTTGCTAGACTATGAAAATGATATGTTTATGAATGAAAGAAGGGGAATAGATGAAGTATTCTTTAAACATGAACCCATCCTAAAACACATTTTTCCTATTTAAATCCTAGGGGATCCTCCTCCACCCAAGGGTGATCCCATCTTTGAGCTTAAACCGTTACCTGATACTCTTAAATATGCTTATCTTGATGAGAAAAAGATATATCCTATTATTATTAGTGCTAACCTTTCAGAGCATGAAGAAGAGAGATTATTGAAAACTCCGAGGAAGCACCACGCTGCTATTGGATATACTCTTGATGATCTTAAGGGCATTAGTCCCACTCTATGTCAGCATAAAATAAATTTGGAGAAAGATGCCAAACCAGTTCGTGATCACCAACGACAGCTGGATCCTAAGATGAAAGAAGTGGTAAGAAAGGAAATACTAAAGCTTCTTGAGGCAGGTATTATTTATCCCATTGCTGATAGTCAGCGGGTTAGTCCTGTCCATTGTGTCCCTAAGAAGGGAGGTATTACTGTCGTTCCTAATGATAAAGATGAATTGATTCCGCAAAGAATTATTACAGGTTATAGGATGGTAATTGACTTCCGCAAATTAAGTAAGGCTACTAAAAAAGATCATTACCCCTTACCTTTTATTGATCAAATGCTAGAAAGATTATCTAAACATACACATTTTTGCTTTCTAGATGGTTATTCTGGTTTCTCTCAAATACATGTGTCAGCCGATGATCAATTAAAGACCACTTTTACTTGCCATTTTGGTACTTTTGCTTATAGACGTATGCCTTTTGGTTTATGTAATGCACCTGCTACCTTTCAAAGATGCATGATGGCTATATTCTCTGGCTTCTATGAAAAGATTTGTGAGGTTTTCATGGACGATTTCTCCGTTTATGGATCCTCTTTTGATGATTGCTTAAGCAACCTTGATCGAGTTTTGCAGAGATGTGAAGAAACTAATCTTGTCTTGAATTGGGAAAAGTGCCACTTTATGGTCAATCAAGGCATTGTCTTGGGGCATAAAGTTTCTGAAAGAGGTATTGAGGTTGATAAAGCCAAGGTTGATGCTATTGAAAAGATGTCATGTCCCAAGGACATCAAAGGTATAAAAAGTTTCCTTGGTCACGTCGGTTTCTATAGGAGGTTCATTAAGGACTTCTCAAAAATTTCTCGGCCTCTGACTAATTTATTACAAAAGGATATACCATTTGTTTTTTATGATGATTGTGTAGAAGCATTTGAAATACTTAAGAAAGCATTGATCTCTGCACCTATTGTTCAGCCACCTGATTGGAATTTACCCTTTGAAATTATGTGTGATGCTAGTGATTATGCTGTAGGTGCTTGTCCGTGTCAAAACCGGCGGATCTCGGGTAGGGGGTCCCAAACTGTGCGTCTAGGCGGATGGTAACAGGAGACAAGGGACACGAAGTTTTACCCAGGTTCGGGCCCTCTCGATGGAGGTAAAACCCTACGTCCTGCTTGATTAATATTGATGATATGGGTAGTACAAGAGTATATCTACCACGAGATCAAAGAGGCTAAAGCCTAGAAGCTAGCCTATGATATGATTGTTGTATGTTGTCATATGGACTAAAGCCCTCCGGTTTATATAGACACCAGATAGGGTTAGGGTTACAATGGTAGGAGATCTAAATATCCGCATCGCCAAGCTTGCCTTCCACGCCAAGGAAAGTCCCTTCCGGACACGGGACGAAGTCTTCAATCTTGTATCTTCATAGTCCAGGAGTCCGGCTGAAGGTATAGTCCGGCTATCCGGACACCCCCTAATCCAGGACTCCCTCAGTAGCCCCTGAACCAGGCTTCAATGATGACGAGTCCGGCGCGCAGATTGTCTTCGGCATTGCAAGGCGGGTTCCTCCTCCAATTACTTCATAGAAGATTTTGAACACAAAAGACAGTGTCCGACTCTGCAAAAATAAGTTTCCACATATTGCCATAGAGAGAATAATATTTACACAAATCTAATCTGCTGATGTATTCCGCAGCGTGACATCATACCACGGCCAAGTCTTTATCTGAATCGTTTTTACTCCCCCACCTCAGCGCATTTCGCGAGGTGGTTTCCTTGGCACGTCTTGTCAAAGCAGAGATCGTGTCCCCTTATTTACGGGATTCTCATCAATACGGACGTGGGTAACCCAACCGCGCCATTTATCACGGCGCTTGGGAGATAAGCGAGTTTTACCAGGCTGGTGGGGACGCTTAACCGCATTCGCCCATATAAGGGGATAAGGATCCACTTTTTACCTACGCCTTCTTCCTCCTTTGCCTATCCATCTTCCGCGCACTCGAGCTCCAACGCCCAAGCCCGCACTTCCCACCTCAACCTTCTCCAGCCATGTCCGGAGCGGGAGGCAAGTGGATGGTCTCCTCTGTTACGGAGGGACACGTCAAAAAACTGAGGAAAGCTGGATACTTGTCTAACGACATCGCGCACCGGCTTCCCGAGGAGGGGCAGCTCCTCCCCACCCCAAGGCCCCATGAGAGGGTAGTATTCCTTCCCCATTTCCTCCGTGGACTAGGCTTTCCTCTCCACCCGTTTGTCCGGGGGCTCATGTTCTACTATGGCCTAGATTTCCATGATCTGGCCCCGAACTTCGTCCTCAACATCTCGGCGTTTATCGTCGTGTGTGAGGCTTTCCTCTGCGTCCGCTCCCATTTCGGCCTATGGCTCAAGACTTTCAACGTCAAGCCCAAGGTGGTGCGTGGCAACCAGGCGGAGTGCGGAGGCGCCATGGCGGGCAAGATAGCCAACGTCCTATGGCTCGAGGGCTCCTTTGTGGAGACCCTGAAGGGGTGGCAATCGGGGTGGTTTTACATCACCGAGCCGCGCGATCCCAAATGGGTCGCAGCCCCCGAGTTCCGGTCCGGACCCCCTACGTGGCTCACGTCTTGGAAAGAGACGAGCCTGTCGTGGGGCAATAAAGGAGAGGTAACCGGACTGCAAAAATGCATCCAAACCTTGGTGAACAAGCAGCTCAAGCTTGTCAACATAGTCTAGGTTATGCTCGTCCGCCGGATCCTCCCGTGTCAGCAACGGGGCTTCAATTTGTGGGAGTTCGACCCGGCGCAGCACCCAACCCTGAGCAGGCTCTTCGACACAACGTACAAAGACGCCTGGAAGGTGCTATTCAAAGGCACCGAGGCTCCCGCTTCCGCTTCCGAGGACCGCGGATTTCGCACGCAGCTTCCCGCTAGCGCGGTAAGCTATTTTTACCTTTTACAAGATGTTGGTTTTCCATAGTTTGACTCTATGCGGGATCTAAACTCCCTTTCCTTTGACAGGATTGGCTGACGAAGTCTGGACAGATCGACTGTCCGGCCCCTTTGCCCGAAGACCCAGCCGATGCGCTCTTAACGAAGCTGTTGGCTCTGGCGCCTTAAGTGGTGCCGGAGAAGAAGGCCAAGAAGAGGGCAACAGGGACTCGAAAGAGCTCCCGGCGCCAGGAGGTGCCGGATTCTTCATCCGACGAATCCGAGGCGCGCTCCTCCCGTGAAAACGAGGAGGAGGAAGAAGAAACCTCTCCCCCCAGTGGGGGGAGGAAAGAAAAGGAAGGCCACCCCGACCGGGGAGGCCGAAGGGTCCAAGAAGGGGAAAACCCTTCCTCTGGACTACCCCGCTGACACCGATGACGACGAAGAGGAGTGGCCGCGCAGGGCCAAGAGTCCGGCGGAATCGCAAGCATCCGGGCACCTGAGTAATTCATAGCATTCCTTTATTCCACAGCCTTTCCTTATGTCGAATATGATTATGCAGTCCGCCCAAGGCCGGGCTCGACGAGTCGTCGAGCGGCTCCCTGGATTCATTGGACGTGAATTCACTTCCGCCTGCCACCTCCCCCCGCCCTACAGGTGATGCCGAGGTGGCGTCCCAACAGGCTCCAAGCCAGGAGGAGGTGGTCCTGGAGAAGCCACAAGGCAACCTCCCGGACTCCAGGAGTAAAGGGGATAAAACCCCCAAGGGCTCTGAGTCCGGCTTTGAGCGGACACCGCGCCGGAATCGTCAACGGTTCCGGACCGCGGTAGGCGAACTCCTTCCAAGAGGAGCAAGCCTACTGAGCCGGCGGCCCCCGTCCAACCGGAGGCGCCGGACAATCTGCTGGAGGTGCTTAACGGCGCCTCCATCGACAAGGAGCACCGCACTATTATGAGTGTGGTGATCCAGAAGGTTCAGTCTGCCAAGAGCGGACTGACTGAAGCTTGTGTCAGCCTTCTAACAGGCTTCGAGGTAAGTGCATGATATATAAAAAAATTACCGCATAGACAGTAGCCCCTAATGCTCTGTTTGGCGTTCGGACACAAAAGCTGAATAGAGGATCTAATAAAATTCGCAGGAGTCTAACAGAAAAGGAGTCAATATGCGTATGCAGGCTTCGCTGCTGGCAACCGCCGCACTGACTGCGGAGGTGGGCACGCTGAAGTAGGGCCTCGAGCGGATCGAGCAAGAGCTCGGCCTTGCCAAACGGTAGCTCGAGGAGAAAGAAGGTAAGAAATACCATATAGGAAAAATAATATAAAAGTGCAATTGCAAGAATATGACAGGATTAACATGGTTATTGTAGGGGCCACAACTGAGGTGGCGACCCTCAAGCAAGCGTTGGCCGAGGCCGATAAGAGAGCGGCCACGGAGCGCTCCGAGCGGGAGAGGTATGAAGCCCAGGTTGGCGAGGTGCAGCAAGAGCTCCAGGCTCTCATGAAAAAACATGAGTGTTTGGAGCTTGACTCAAAGATGCGAGCGTCCGAGCTCACGGCAGCTATTGAAAATGCCAAGTCTGCCAAGGTTGAATCCCAAAAGGCCCTCCAGGAGTTGGATGCGGCGAAGAAGATAGCGGCGGGTAAGGCATTCTTTATGCAAAGCAAACATGTAAAAGTGAGCTTCTTGTTACTTACCCGAATTCGAAGCTCTCCAGGAGCATTCGCAGATCTTCCCCGTAGCGTGTCCGATGCCGCCGCATTCTACCGAGCCGAGGAGGGCATCTCGACGGAGAAGGTGTTCTGGTCTCAGTATGCTGAGGCCGGACACCTGGTGCCCCTGAGCGACCAGCTGAAGCAGTTGGTCGAGCTCCACAAGGTGGCCGAACAGGCCATGAAGGGCCTCATAGTTCGGTTGTGGCCTGGAGAGGCTCTGCCTGGGAGCTACTTCGGGCTGGTGCGGCGGCTGGTGGAGGCATGTCCAAGGCTCGAGGTCATCAAGCGCTCCCTTTGTATTGAAGGTGCGCGTAGGGCCCTTGCCCGTGCTAAGGTGCACTGGGGCAAGCTGGATGGTGAGAAGCTTGTGAAGGACGGGCCACCGCCGGGGAAGGAGCATCGCAAGCCCGAGAACTATTATAAGGATGTTCTGAAGGGTGCCCGCCTTGTGGCGGATGAATGTTCCATGGATGTAATTTTGGAGTAAACTCGCTCGTGTTATCCTGTGCGCTGAAAACTTGTTCATGTGCGCTTAAGCAATGCGTTTTGAATTTAAAATATTACCTTCTATGCGGCCGTTTATCAAACTTGAGAGATGGCGAGTCGTCGGCTTCTGGCCCCATGCCACTGGTGCTGGGGTGTTCGGGAGAAACCTGAGCGCTCTTTTTCCCATGTATGGGTCCTTCGAGGGAGGCGCTCAGCACATCGAACAAGGCAATCGGACTATAGTGCTTGAACACTCTCACTTAGCCATAGAATTCTACAATTTTAAATTTTGGCGAAGCCCCTAGTGTTCGGAAGACCGAGTTCGGGGCGCTATCCACGCCTTTGGCCGGACAAAGCCGGCTCCTCGCTCTAAGCGGCATAAGTCTTTAGGGACTCGAAAAACCTCTCGAACAGCGACCGGTCTCTCGCTTCATCATGACAGTCAGTTTTAGCTTTCTCTACTAAGGTGCTCCACCCAGCTCAACTAGGGCACAATCGTAGTAGTTCTCCTAGTGCTACCTTAGCCGATACAACGGAACGTAAGGCACCAAAACATAGGAGCCGGGCAAACCCAACTATTGACCCAAGACATGATTCGGAGCCGATGCATACAATGCTATAAGTTCGGGGTGCCGCACTTGTTAAAGTGTTCGGACTTCTCACACCATATAAGGGGGGTACTGAAGCCCCTGGCGTATTGACCATACCAAAGTGTATGGGTGCAACATGTCGTTAGTGAACATATATTTGTGAAAAATAGTAATGCGAAAGTAGACAAAAATCTATGCATTGTTTATAAAAAGGTTGCGATCAAGGCAGAACGATACAAATAGTGCGATAAGCAAAAGTGGGACTATTTAACGTGTCCTTTCCAGGGGCAGGTTGCGGAATAGTATGCAAAACAGGTATACTGCTCGTGATAGAGACCACCTGGGAGTTATATAATGCGGCGTAGCTTTTCTGCTTCCCTGGTTCTTGCATCGTTTGAGCGGCAGTTGGATTGCCGAACAGGTCTTCCGAAGTTTGGAGTCCGGAAAGTAAGAGAAAATAAAGAAATCGACAGCCCCTAGTGCGGTTTAAGCCGTGTTTCGGGCGCGCCGTGATGATGCCCCTCCCCCTGTGCCCATGTTATTTCGAGAGCGTAGTTATGTACGCGAGGCACTGGTTTCGCTAGTTCGTGAGGGCTGGGGTCGGGGCCGTGTTGCTATGCCTGCTCGAAACGTGCCAGGCGGCCTTGTTGCAGGTTACTCCGGGTGCGCTTGGCGATATCCGGACTTTTAACGGCCGGACTGTTGAACTGCCTTGAGAGGCTGCTTTGTACTTCCGCTGCGAGGGCCGCCATGTGTTCCTACATTCGGAGGGAGCGTTCGGTGTTTCCATTGACCGTGATTACTCCTCGAGGGCCTGGCATCTTGAGCTTAAGGTATGCGTAGTGCGGCACCGCATTGAACTTTGCGAATGTGGTTCGCCCGATCAGTGCGTGATAGCCACTGCGGAACGGGACTATGTCGAAGATTAACTCCTCGCTTCGAAAATTGTTCGGAGATTCGAAGACCACTTCAAGTGTGACTGAGCCTGTACAGTTGGCCTCTACACCTGGTATGACGCCTTTAAAGGTCGTTTTGATGGGCTGCCCATTTTCCGCACTGTATCCTGGTAAAGCAGGTTCAGGCTGCTGCCGCCGTCCATAAGGACTCTTGTGAGATGAAATCCGTCAATAATTGGGTCTAGAACCAATGCGGGGAATCCGCCATGACGGGTGCTAGTGGGGTGGTCCCTTCGATCGAAGGTGATCGGGCAGGAGGACCATGGGTTGAACTTTGGGGCGACTGGCTCCATCGCATATACGTCCCTTAACGCACGCTTCCGCTCCCTCTTGGGGATGTGGGTTGCGTGTATCATGTTCACCGTCCGCACTTGTGGGGGAAAACCCTTCTGTCCACTGTTGTTCGGCGGCCGGGGCTCCTCCTCGTCATTGCTACGCAGCCCCTTGCCTCTGTTTTCGGCATTTAGCTTGCCTGCCTGCTTGAACACCCAACAATCTCTGTTGGTGTGATTGGCAGGCTTTTCGGGGGTGCCATGTATTTGGCACAAGCGATCGAGTATTCGGTCCAAACTGGACGGGCCCTGAGTATTTCTTTTTAATGCCTTTTTCCGCTGACTGAATTTATAGCCTCTGAATCCGGCGTTGACTGCTGTATCCTCGTTGTTGTCGCTGTTAACGCGACGTTTTTGCTTGTTCCGACGCGACCTGCCACTATTGTCCTTGTTGTCCGAATTACCAAGGCTCTTGGTCAAGTTATTGCTACGAGCTAGCCAGCTGTCTTCTCCCGCGCAAAAGCGGGTCATGAGCGTCGTGAGTGCTGCCATGGATTTCGGCTTTTCCTGTCCAAGGTGCCGGGCAAGCCACTCGTCGCGGATATTATGCTTGAAGGCTGCTAGGGCCTCAGCGTCCGGACAGTCGACTATTTGGTTTTTCTTTGTTATGAACCGTGTCCAGAATTGAATAGCCGATTCCTCTGGCTGCTGAATTATGTGGCTTAGGTCATCGGCGTCTGGTGGTCGCACATAGGTGCCCTGGAAATTGTCGAGGAATGCGGCTTCCAGGTCCTCCCAACACCCGATAGATTCTGCTGGCAAGCTGTTGAGCCAATGCTGAGCTGGTCCCTTGAGTTTGAGTGGGAGGTATTTGATGGCGTGTAGATCGTCGCCGCGGGCCATGTGGATATGAAGGAGATAATCCTCGATCCATACCGCCGGATCTGTTGTGCCATCGTATGATTCGACGTTTACGGGTTTGAAACCCTCAGGGATTTGATGATCCATTACTTCATCTGTGAAGCATAGGGGGTGTGCGGCGCCTCTGTATTGGGCTATATCATGACGCAACTCAAATGAGCTTTGTCTATTGTGTCTGGCCCGGCCGGATTTATTATATCCGGAGTGACGATCACCGTCACGTGCCGTGGGGCATCCGCGCAATCCATAGATCGATCTTGTTTGCTTTGCCTTGTCCCCCAATATGTCTCACAGGTCTGGCGCATTTTCCCGTGCCCTAAAATGTTTTAAACGGCGCTGGAGTGCGGCTTGATTGGAGGGCCGAGAGGCCTCTCTATCGCGGCCTCGAGGTGGCCGGTCGGCCGTGTCATGCGTTGGTGATGTAGGTTTAGGTGCTTCCTCCTCTAATCGGGGTAGCAGCCTGCGCTTTGGGTAGCTCTTGGAGGGGCGTTCGAGTTCATACTCTTCAGCCGCAAGGACTTCAGTCCATCTGTCGGCTAGCAAATCTTGATCAGCCCTAAGTTGTTGCTGTTTTTTCTTGAGGCTGCTTGCCATGGCCATAAGCCTGCGTTTGAAACGCTCTTGTTCGACGAGATCCTCTCGCACGACGAATTCGTCGTCGTCGAGGCTTGCCTCGTCTTCGGATGGAGGCATATAATTGTCATCCTCGACCTCTCTGTCTGCCGCTCTCTCGTGAGGGCTAGCTTCTCCATCCTCCTATGCTGAATCTTGCTGGAGGGGGTGTTCTTCGGCGCTATCCGGAGTATTTTTATCTCCTGTACCGGAATCACCATTTTTGCTTTGGCGGGAATTAGAACGGCGCCGCTGACGCCGGCGCTTAAGCTGTTTCTTGGAGGGGTCATCCCCCGCTGTTCCATCGCCATCTCCTTCTTTTGGGGTATCCACCATGTATATGTCATATGAAGAGGTGGCTTTCCAGTGCCCTATAGGTGCTGGTTCTTGGTCGTCTCCTACATCGGCGTCCATACCGTCGATGTCTTCGGAGTCGAAGTCGAGCACGTCGAAATCATCGACAGTGGCTACGAAGTGGGTGGTGGGTGGGTTTTGAATTTCTTCGTCGTCCGTATCCCAAGCTTGCTGACCGCAGTTCGGCCAGGGCTCTTCTGATAAAGAGAGAAACTTTAATGACTTCAGAATATCGCCAAAGGGCGAGTGCTGAAAGATGTCCGCGGCTGTAAACTCCATGATCGGCGCCCAATCGGATTCGATCGGCAGGGGCGCGGGGGGGCTCGGAGTCCGGAGAGGAGTCCGGCCCCACGGAGTCACTGGCCTTGCGGAGTGCGGGGCTGGTGTTTGGCTCGATCGCCGTTGGGATCACAGCCCCCGAGGCGGTGTCCAACCACTCGTCCTTGATCGGCGCAATTGGTTCCGAATCCAGGGTCGGAACCGACGCGTGCGCGGCCTCCAGGGCACTGTTCGGCGGCAGAGCTAGATCATGCCCATCGCGACAGTGCGGCGCGCTCGGCTGTGGCTTGAATCCGTCGAAGATCAAGTCTCCGCGGACGTCAGCCGTATAGTTTAAACTTCCAAATCTGACCTGAAGGCCAGGGGCGTAGCTTTTGATCTGCTCTAGATGGCCAAACGAATTGGCCCGCAGTGCGAAGCCGCCGAAGACGAAGATCTATCCGGGGAGAAAAGTCTCACCCTGGACTGCATCATCACTGATGAGCGGAGGAGCCATCGAGCCTAAAAGCGACGACACAGAGGAACTCTCAATGAAAGCACCAATGTCGGTGTCAAAACCGGCGGATCTCGGGTAGGGTGTCCCGAACTATGCGTCTAGGCGGATGGTAACAGGAGACAAGGGACACGAAGTTTTACCCAGGTTCGGGCCCTCTCGATGGAGGTAAAACCCTACGTCCTGCTTGATTAATATTGATGATATGGGTAGTACAAGAGTAGATCTACCACGAGATCAAAGAGGCTAAACCCTAGAAGCTAGCCTATGGTATGATTGTTGTATGTTGTCCTACGGACTAAAGCCCTTCGGTTTATATAGACACCGGATAGGGTTAGGGTTACACAAAGTCGGTTACAATGGTAGGAGATCTAAATATCCGCATCGCCAAGCTTGCCTTCCACGCCAAGGAAAGTCCCTTCCGGACACGGGACGAAGTCTTCAATCTTGTATCTTCATAGTCCAGGAGTCCGGCTGAAGGTATAGTCCGGCTATCCAGACACCCCGTAATCCAGGACTCCCTCAGTGCTGTTCTAGGGCAAAGAGTTGATAAGAAATTAAATGTTATTCAATATGCTAGTAAAACTCTAGACAATGCCCAGAAAAATTATGCTAGTACTGAAAAAGAATTCCTAGCAGTTGTATTTGCTTGTGATAAGTTTAGACCATATATTGTTGATTCTAAAGTAACCATTCACACGGATCATGCTGCTATTAAATATCTTATAGAAAAGAAGGATGCTAAACCTAGACTTATTAGATGGGTTCTCCTGCTACAAGAATTTGATTTGCATATTGTTGATAGAAAGGGAGCTGAGAACCCCGTTGCAGACAACTTGTCTAGGTTAGAAAATGTGCTTGATGACTCACTACCTATTAATGATAGCTTCCCTGATGAACAATTAATTGTCATAAATGCTTCTTGTACTGCTGCATGGTATGCTGATTATGCTAATTATATTGTTGCTAAATTTATACCACCTAGTTTCACATACCAGCAAAAGAAAAAGTTTTTCTATGATTTGAGGCATTACTTTTGGGATGACCCACATCTTTATAAACAAGGAGTAGATGGTGTTATTAGACGTTGTGTACCTGAGCATGAACAGGAACAAATCCTACGCAAGTGTCACTCCGAGGCTTATGGAGGACACCACGCTGGAGATAGAACTGCACATAAGGTATTGCAATCCGGTTTTTATTGGCCTACTCTCTTCAAGGATGCCCGTAAGTTTGTCTTATCTTGTGATGAATGTCAAAGAATTGGTAATATTAGTAGACGTCAAGAAATGCCTATGAGCTATTCACTTGTTATTGAACCATTTGATGTTTGGGGCTTCGATTATATGGGACCTTTTCCTGCCTCTAATGGTTACACACATATTTTAGTCGATGTTGATTACGTTACTAAGTGGGTAGAAGCTATTCCAACTAGTAGTGTTGACCATAACACTTCTATTAAAATGCTTAAAGAAGTTATTTTTCCGAGGTTTGGAGTCCCTAGATATTTAATGACTGATGGTGGTTCACATTTTATTCATGGTGCTTTCCATAAAATGCTTGCTAAGTATGATGTTAATCATAGAATTACATCTCCTTATCACCCTCAATCTAGTGGTCAAGTGGAATTGAGTAATAGAGAACTCAAATTAATTTTGCAAAAGACTGTTAATAGATCTAGAAAGAATTGGTCCAAGAAACTCATGTTAGGGTCGAGGAGGGCGAGCCAGCCGGCGCTGGGGCCGACGCAGTGCGAACCCGGAAGTGCCCAGCGTAGTCTTCTGTGCAACCTTGAGGGAATTCCCGCCTTCAAGAATATCTTCATTGTGATCTTGAACAACTTCTTTACTTGAAAACTTGATCCCATCATCCACTGTTTTTACCTTCTCATCATTTAATGAATCAGCTTGAAGAAGCTGATGCAAAAACCTTTTGCCATCAGAACCAATCGAAATAGACTAGTCATCCTTTGGAGTTTCAACAAATCTCAATCGTCCTTTATCAACGGCCGATTTGACTATTGGCCGAAGCATATTGCAATGCTCAAAATTATGTTTGAACAAATGATGCAACCTACAATACATTCATCCTTGAATTGATGGCTTGACATGGTGATCAAGAATTCCTATGTAATTATTTTTCAACAACAAATCAAATATTTGATCACACATGCTTGAATTGAAAGTAACCTTTTTATTTTCTAGCTGATCATGTTGTGAGAATGACTTTGGAGTTAAGCATACGAATGGTTTGGATTTTGCATCACCCCATTCAGCTATGCATTGTGTTTTGCACTCTATCTTCGATGTCTTTGTGTAAGATATTATACTAGCATCGGTTTTCTCAACAGAATTTAACCTTGGCTTTAAATTTCTAAAACGCAAATAGTTAGAATATACATGTCTCAATTGAGACCAAGTGCAAGCCAAGTACAAAACGAGCAAAGCTACCCATTAGATATGAACTTTAGATAAAGCAACGGGGAAAGCTTTGGCTGCAATGATAAGTCATTACCGGTCTTCATAAATGGTGCAATGGGTTGACCGATATGTTCTATAACAATTTTATTGCTAACAAGTAAATTACCCTTCTTCATTGGTCTTTCAATATTACTTATGAGGATTTTTCTAATAGATGCATCAACAATAAAGTTCTGACCAAATTAAAAATAGGTAAATTACTTGCTAAACATACCTCTTCAAATATGTTGGTAGAGCATGATGATGGTGTGACTTGAACAATATCTTGCTCCGCCTTTGGATGGCTCCCCAATGCCTCTTCGTCATCTTTTTCTTGATTCCGTGCATCATTACATTGAAGATTTTTGTCGGCCGAACTTTGTTCGTCTACTTGTTCTTGTCCTTGAAGTTCATCAATTTCTATGGCACAAAACTCATAGGGCAGGAAGTAGGTTCCATTAATTTTAGAAAAATCAAGTATGGTCGCTTCGCTATGCTTGCCATACCCTTTCTAAATAATGTTTGCCTCTTTGGATTTGATGGATTCAGAATATATACTACTTGATTCGGCTTTTTCAACCGTAGCACTTTCATGTTCTGAATCATCCTTCTTTACATTGATTCTACCAATTGGCAATGCTTCTTTTACTTGAGCCAATTCTGTTTTTTTTTCTCGGGACGAGCGATAAAATTGGCTTTAAGCTTTTTCTCAATTTCAGCCCACTCCGGATATGATTGGCCCCCAATGCTTTTATATTCTTTAGGCAATGACATATTGGTGTTGCCGAAACTTTGCAATTCTGTAGGGGGTGTATAATATGATGTAATACTAGGTGAAGGCATATGCATTGTTGGAAAACCATATTTTTGCTCGCCAATTTTATCAATTGGCAAAGATTCATCTTCTTGCAAAACTCTAGCTTTTATTGCCTCATAATAAAGAAATAGCCCCTTTTCATGTTGTTCAAGGCAAAGAGCACTAATCCTCTTATTTTGGGCTAAACTCTTCAATGCAGCCACCACTACCTTATCTTCTACAATATTGGGCACAACCGCTCCTGTAATATTTACATTTATTCGGCTATGACCTGGAAGGTGTGAAGCTTAATTATGAACATCTACGGTTGTGTATGGTGCTGAAAAAATACTGTCATGAGGTGTAGTATATGACAGTTGAGAGTGACTGGCTGAATAGCTAGTAGTAGCATGGCCAATTCTCTCATCCATCGACATGGTTGAACTAGTATATTGCAAATTAGTTGCCGATGAATAAAAAGGTGAAACACTTTGCCGCATGCTATTGGAAGTTCCTACACGAGGTGTTTCAACTTGATCAACCAAACTCATCATGTTGTTCATCGGCATAACGATTTATGGGGTTGCCGATGCATGAGAGTTGGAGTACATATGGTACATGTTACTAGTATCATAAGAAGTTGAAGCATGTAAATTACTTTGATGCATGTAAATTACTAGTATCATAAGAAGTTGCGTCAAATTACTTTGCCTTTGCACGTAATTAGATGCATGATTGAAAAAAGTAGGGCTGGCCGATAGAGTATACTCATTGAACGATCTAGTGACACCATATGAATTATTTGCATCTACAATAGGGAATTGGGTATTCATATTACCTTTGTAGATTGCAAACCCTAGATGGCGATCTCTTCGTAGCAAGGACGGGTTGGAGACCGTTCAAAGCTTCGTCCTCAGCAAAGTCGCCAAAAAGTGTGTTCACACACGAACACGTCACCGTGTACCTCCAACATTGAGGGTGATGCACCACAACTCGCGTCAAAGGAGACCCGTCCGGAAGCGCGGTACACAAGCAATCCGGCGGGCGCTTTTGAGCACCCGAAACCCCACGTGCCCGGGAGGGACCCCGTCTGGACATGCGACGGCTATGGGCTGCCCTAGGTCGACCTGACCGCCCCTAGGGCCTCGAGGTTCGCCGCCCTGCAACAAGAAGAATGAACGAAGAACGAGAAAGAAGAAGAACTAGGGCTAAGGAGAAAAGATAAAAGATAAAAAGTGGTAGATGATTTGTTCGATTATGTGTTGTTCAATCAGCCGTCACCTCCTAGGTATATAAGAGGCTGCTGGACTTCCCGTGCAAGGAAAAGGCTTGGATTCACGTCCAAAACCCTAGTCAAATTCGGATGGTTTTGTCCAAACTTTCTAAAATAGTTCTGTTTAAAACTGGCTACACCTTGCGGTATTTTTTGAGGTGGTAAACCATCTCGGATGGAAACGAACCCAAAAGCAATCTTGAACGTTTTTCAATTCGAGGTCATCTTGAAGGGCTAATTGCTCACACATTGTATCATACATCCATCAACATGTGTCTGATGTCAAGCGTAATATTTTGATCTCTAGCCGGTCCGCACCGTGTTGACCGTAATTTTTGCATACAAACTCGGATTTAGACGATTTTTATATCAAAATCAACTGTTTAAATGAGGCGCACAACTTTCATGTTGAAACTTTTTGCATACGAGGCCATCTTAATTGAGTATGATGCCATTTTATAATCCGACTAGATCATGGATGGCGCGCGTTGCTGCGCCCATTCATTTTGACAACAGAATGGTAGGTATTTTCATCAAATACAGACCAAAAAATAATGACAAGTTAATTTTTCATGGTCTCACATAATAAAATATGCATGTTGTCGTGTGCATCCATATTGAGAAAAGAATGTTGAAATGTTTAGAAAATAAGAATAGTACAATCATTCAATATTTTGTAATTTTACATACACTCGCTCAATATAGATGGTGCATCTATATTCAAACTTAGAATGGGTCCACTCATATAAATGTTATTTATATCACCTTCACAACACATGGTGACAATATTTTTGACGAACTACCCCAAAGAAATCTAGTGAACTTCAATAATAAACCGAGATACATGAAATTTTCAATATTTTGGCAACAATCCACTGCATAACTGGATCGCCATAACTCTGCAACCAAGGGTACATCGTTGGTTCAGTTTAAGAATATGCTTAATTTGAAGAACACGTCCATATTCTATAAAGTTCTCTTGTTATACTTGGTCAAGAAAGAGCACAACATCAAGTTGAAGGTTTTTAAGTAACTGAGACAAAACACAAAAGAAAAATATTGCATAAAAGCATTATAACTATACCACAATGATTGTCATAGGAGTGAAGCCCTTGTCTTTATCCTTTCAACTAATTGTATTGAACTTTCGTCTCCATCTGTTCACTGTCATTATAGATACTTCATGTTAGCTATATACACGAGGCACCCATAACTAATTACTGGAATACCTTTTATGCACCTGCAGATGAAATGGTAGTAAACAAGTTTGATCCTCCGTGTGAGGTTATATCATGTTTATGTCCCAAATGTGGACTCGTACCATATTTAGGAATTTCATATACAAATTACCTACAAATACTTCATTTGTAGATGTTTCTAGTATGCAAAATAAGTTTTTTTATTGCGAAATTACTACCCAATATGAACCGGTTTAGTAGGTAAGAAAGGGATAATGGGGACATAAGAAGATGGTTGTTGATACCTTGCAACATCATGCCAATATTATATATCTTCCATACAACAATAACGATTATAGTGTTTATGTCTAGCATAAGGCAGTGGGGCTATTAGCCATTTGCTGAAGTTCACCACATGATCTGAATCCACTTCAGAAGTTATTTGGTTTGATTGTTGTCTTAGTAATCACTCATATAATAATTCCTTGGAGTTCCTTCCAATTCACCACATGTTATGTACTTCTGCAAAAAAACATGGTAAGCATGCAAAGACATGAGAAAGAAATAAAAGATTAAACATCAAGGATAATAGACCAACATAACTGCCACATCACTTATCCTATGTTTAATTCAATAATTTTGGTACAAAACATTGGTGGATCAACCTTGGTTTATTAGAAGTAATTGTCCTATTGTTAAGAAGTGCCAAGGTATTTGATACTTTCTCTATTAAACCCATAATATTTTCCTTTGCGCTGCAATAACCTGAATATAGCATAAGAATTGAGAAGATTTATCATGAAATGTACCCCTCTATCCCCATGAATAAGACATTTTTGTAGTTTGAACTGCAAAAGCATCTTATATTTAGCGACAGAGGTAGTAGATCCTAGTGTCAAGCAAGAACAAAAAAAAAAGCCAAATCTTGGGATGACTCCCTTTAAATTAGACGCAACATCATTGGCATAAGAAAGGTCAAGTTTTATCATCAAAATGTGGTCCGACTGTCAAGCAAGAAGAAGAAAGAAGATCCATAAGTTTGTGTGAAACTGCCCTTGCATTAGACATGGAATCATTTTCTCTTGTTTTTTTTAATTTAACAAAAACTTGGCAAGTCACGTCATTGCATCAAGTTCTATTTGGCTAACTGAAATAAAAATTATTAAGCATGATCTGTTTACAAGTTGAACTGTTAGAACTAATAACCAAACCATTCTAATATCAATAACAAAATAAAAGAATAGTGGTGATTTTCGTACCAAGAGAAAAATTACCTTGGAGAATAATTTTGGTTGTCAAGAAGTTGACCCGTTGTTCAACCAACCATGAAGTTTTGCCAATTTAAGAGGACAGAATGGAAATAAGGCAAAATGTACTCATTAGATTTTAAAAAGAACATGATCCCTTTATTTTATTATTTAGTTAACTGTATGATTTGGAGGAATTTAAACCTCTCAGCACTGTGAGTACCAGGAATATAAAAATACACACCTCATTAGTTATTTCTTTCTTTCTTTTGATTTGGGAGTTGGATCTGCAACGCACTTCAGATTCTTGCGAACATATATTTGTATGTGTAGATAGCTGTGACAATACGAAGGTTTTAGTACTCGTCTAATGGTCTGGAATATCTCAAACTAAAAGGGAAGGTAGGCAAATACTCTACTTTAGGCGGTAAGCATATATTAAAAAATGGTAGCTACTCTGCATAGAGGTAACCTACTTTCTTCGTGGATAATCTCGACACAGGTGCCATCACACAAAGACATATGAGAAAATCCTACTCTGTCTAGTAGTAAACTACTTTCCTCGTGGACATGGTGCCCATCAGACGAACACACAACTACCTACAAGTCAATAGCAACATGTGCTACTATGCTTATTTATTAAGCGAGGAGAAGGTCGACTATATTATCCCAATAGTAGTTCTAGTAATAAGCTTAGAAAAGAGAAACCAAACAGAGAAGAATACTGCAAGTTGGGGACAACAAGAGAAAATACAACACAAGCACACAAGCATGAAAAAAATGATATACCGATGAGTAACCTGAGCCTCGAAGTGGTTGCTACCCTAACTTATCTACAACTCCAAGATGACTTGAATGAGGCAATTCATGATTAGATCTTGTGCAGGGAGGGTAAGAGAGGATGACACGGGAGAGGGGAAGAGAGTAGTTTCTACTCGGTGGCATTTAGAGGCAGGGGAGGGGGAGATGGAGGTGGGTGTCACTCACCTACATCAGATGATGGCGACGCCGAGAGCGGCAGACCACGTTGCGGGGAGGGGTGCAGGGAGTCCAGGTCCAAGAAGACGCAATCGAGGTCGCGGGAGAGTCATAGATTTGCAGTGGAGTTCGATCCGTGCCGAAATGAATCAAGGTGGAAAGCCGACGACGAGAGGTGCCGCAAGAACGGAGAACATGCGGCGACGATGGCGGTGGCTGGCGTATTTTTCTCTTCAGCCTCCGCGCTAGGGACGAACAGAGTGTCGTGTGCGGGTTGTTCCTTAGGGCTGCACGTCGGAAGCTATTACAGGCCCAGTAGGCCCAATTTAATCCCAGAAGGCGAAAAAAGCTACCAGAGCAGCGGCCCAGTAAGTGTCAGCGCTCGTTAGGATCGACCGATGCGACCAGGGGTGCGATTAAGAGACAATCGGATGGCCTGAAACGCCTAAAAATGACAATCCAACGGTCAGGAAAGCTAACGGTCATTGGCACAGAGACAATGCGAACGCTACGCTTGCTTTTGCTTGGGTTCTGCTAAGTGGGGTGTCGGGTTGTGCCACAGCCTCTCGCGCGCCGGGTTGTCTTGACCGCAAGGCGTGTTTTGTAATGTGGGTCTTGTTTGTGAGTGCTAGCTAAATTTTGGCCACTGCGGCTGGCAATGCTGTTGTTTTGCCATGTCTACCCGGACTTGGTCCACTATGACTGTTGGGGTGGTGTCTTTTACCATATCTCTCGGCCTTCCATCAATGCGACCTGTTCGGATGACATGTTTTTCCATCTCACCCGACCTTTCAGCCTTGTGTCCTCGGCGACTGGCGTTTACGTTGCACATGCTCGTTGACCGCACTCTTTCATGGTTCGTCGATAGTCTAGTCTGTCCTCCTGATTTTTTTCTGTTCGTGTGATTCCGGGTGGGGATCCCCAATTTTGATAGTTCAGGTCATTTGCCGTGTGAGGTGCGGTGGATTTTTCGACCATCTGAGCTGGAGTAAAAAAATAGGGCAACAATTATCATTGTCTGTCGATAGTAAATACAAGGCAAATACAAACACAATACGGACATAATCTCTTGCAGACAATTCACGAAAAACTGTGGCGGAGGTAGAGGGTGGCCAGGGCGGGCCACGACCCACCCTGAGATTTGGAAATAGTTTTTGTACCATATGAGAAAGGCTAAAAAATAAAAAATGTACATTTTCTTTAGGGCCAGAAAAGAAAAAAAAGAAAAAATGTATATGTATATGTATATGTACAGTAGCACTGCTGGCCACACTGGCCTAGTGGGCTAGATTCGCCACTAACAAAAAACATCCTTCAAATAGCTCGCGTAAGTTATTGCTTGCATTTTTTTTTTACGAATCATTTGTATAATTTGTTGTTCATAAGTCACTTCGCTTCATGGCTCGAGTTGGGCTTTACGTTAATGACGCAACGGATTGTTATAAGAAAGATCTAGTAAGAACAAAGAAACTGTCTAAGCTAAGTTGTTTGTACTACATGATTACATGAGAGGAATAAGCTATTGCTCCACCGTGAACTTAAATAAGAGGACCTCGGTTACAACACCGTGTTACCTGCCCTAGAGGATGAGCCAACATAAGGTTGTTACCTGCCCTTTGAAAATAAGGTTGTTTTGCTGTTTCCAAACGCGCCAACATGCTTGAGTAATTATCGCTATGATACTCTCTCCATCCGTATGGGTCTAGGTACACTCATTTCAGCGACAGTTAATTCCGTACAGAGGTTGTAGTTGATACGTGCAACTTGCCCGAAAAACATTAGCATCATATCTCCATGAATACACGTTTTTTTTTAAACAACCCGGTTTGTACTCTCGAAAGGTTTGGAGCCGACCGAGCTCAGCACAGCCCAAAACCACCACGCCGTCGACATCCCAAGCCCACTAAACCCGTGCCGCCGCTCAAGAAGGCCCAGCTCGCCAGCCTCACCTCTCGTGGCCCTCACGCTTGCGTCCCGGCCAACCCTACTTGACCTCCTCGCCCCGCAAAACCCTAACGAGCGGCGAGCCGCCTCTCTCTCTGAGCATCATTCACCCTCGCCCCCCAATCCCGCCGCGCGCGCCCCCATCGCGGCCGCCCCTGAGCTCCCACCCCGGAACCTTCTAGAACGCGCGGATCGCCGGAGCAGCCAGCCCGCCAGCCGGCCGGCGCGCGGCCATCGCCGCCACCGACGCGCGCATGGAGAAGCTCCGCATCCACCACTGCGGCGGCCGCGCGGTCGCCTGGGCCCCCTCCCCCATCGTCGCCCTCGCCACCTCCCCCTGCGCCTCCCAGGTCGCCGCCGCGCGAGAGGACGGCTCCCTCGAGCTCTGGCTCGTCTCCCCCGGCTCGGTCGGGTGGCACAACCAGCTCGTACGCTCCCTCCCCCCCTCACCCTCCTCGCCGCGCCGCGCCGAGGTTTCTGCGAGCGACCCCGGGATTTCGCCGTGACCTGATTTTCGGTTTCTGTGGCCGCAGACTATACAGGGAGGCGCGGAGTCGAGGGTCACATCGCTTGTGTGGGTGCCGAATGGCGCAGGGGGCCGTCTGCTCTCTTCCAGCGTTGATGGGTCGGTGGCTGAATGGGATCTCTTCCACCTGCAGCAGAAGGTGCGGCACTTTGCGTGCTTGTGCTACATTTCAGTTCCAATTCGAACGCACCCGTCATTTCAGAAACATTGGGGGATAGGTTTCCAACTTGTTCACAGTCTGTAGCAATGACATTAAGTTTGAGGTTTTGTGTGTACCGCCTGGAAGCGTGTGATTGGGTTGTAGAATGCCTGGTCTTCTTACCATCTTGGGTGCAGAAAATGCAATGTGCTAGGAGTGTATATCTGACATAAGTTCCATTGGATGGCTATACATCTGTTTTTATTTGAATTTACTTGTATATTTATCGCTTTAGTCATTGTAAGTTTGTGGATGTAATCATGATGGTTTTATTATTCTCTTCTGTAGACTGTCCTAGATACTGTTGGGGTACCGGTCTGGCAGATGGCCATGGAGCCTATGGATGATCAATTGATTTCTGGAAATAAAAGCTCGGGATGTGCTGCCAATGGCCATGCAAATCATAATGGATCTACCGACTCTGAATTAAGTTATGTTGATGATGGTCAGAGCTCTGATGATGAAGATGATTCTGCAAAGACAAGCTCTTCGTATAATGTGAATGAATTTCCGCGTTTGGCTCTGGCATGTGACGATGGTTCTGTACGCTTGTATAATGTGCCTGAATCTGGCCCACTGACCTACTATAGATCTCTTCCAAGAGTGAGCGGTATGTCCTGTATATCTTTCATCTCCCTGTTTTGGCAGTGATTTCAACTAGGGTGATTATTTATTTATGTGTGTGCTTACTTGCAGGACGAGTTTTGAGTGTGACATGGAGTAATAATGCCAAATTCATATTTTCGGGAAGTAGCGATGGGTATGTTAACATAACATTCAGTGTAAATAGCTTTTTATGATGGATCATATGTGATTCTTCCCGTGTATATAATTAGACTGTTGAGCATCTTTCTTTCTCTTCTACAATAATTTCTCAGTTATAGGTCATCGCTTTTTTTTATGGGATGCAATCTCTATGGGTTCATTTTCATGATATAGTCCTGTACCATGCTCTACAGATTAATCAGATGCTGGGATTCAACAATTTTCCATGAGAAGTATCGCATCACTGCTGGATTAGGGGGTGCTGGTAGTGGAAGTGAATTTTGTATATGGTCATTACTATTTCTAAGGTGAGACAATGCATTTTCTTATGTTCAATGTTCTTCTCCCTCTACTTGCTTGTGTTGATTATTGCTGTTGCTATGTAGGTGCGGAACCCTTGTTAGCGGAGATAGTTCTGGGAGCGTTCAATTTTGGGATAACCGCCATGGAACTCTTCTGCAAGCCCACACTTACCATAAAGGCGATGTTAATGCACTAGCAACTGTGCCTAGTCAGAACCGGGTATTTTCTGCAGGATCTGATGGGCAGGTTGGTAGCATTGCTGAAACAGCTGTTAGGTGGATTAACTACACTTACGAAAAATTCTCTCTATGTGTGTTTTTGCCTTCAAAAACTCGAGAAGCTGTTCTTTATTGTTGAATGCAATACATGTTGGGACATTTTCTTAAATTATAGTTGTGCAATAAATACACCATATAAATTGGAAATAGACTTCTCAATTAAATGTGTTAATTCTGTTTGTTGCAATTCAAGAACCCTTGAGTCAAGCATGCTGTACCTGGTTTTCTTCGCTTTCTAACTGAACAGTTGATCTCTAGGTAATTTTGTACAAGGCATCGAAAGATGAGTTCAGTGCTCATAATGAGAAGGTGGCCGAAGAGCAAATGCACAAGTGGGTCTATGTGGGATATGTTAGGGCCCATTCTCATGATGTAAGGGCATTGACTATGGCCGTACCAATATGCAAAGAAGGTTTGTGTTAGTGCATATTGTAACCTGACCTCCAATTGTGAGTACGTTGATTTATCTGTGTTCTTTTATTCTGTCAGATGCTGTACCAGAGGAAAAGGTTGTAAAGACTCGCCGCAAGGATGAATTCAGTTACCGCAAGTGGGCACATCTGGGTGTACCGATGCTCATTTCTGGTGGGGATGACACCAAGCTGTTTGCTTATTCTGCACGGGAGTTTACTCTATATGCACCTCATAACTTCTGCCCTGCACCTCAACGTCCATTGATAAATTTAGCAAGAGATTGCACAGTTAACGGAGATTCTGTGATGCTTGTCCAGTCTGTCAACTGCTTGGACGTTCTACTTGTGTCAGTTAAGAACAAACTGACTCCAAGTACATCGTCTGGAGGAGATGCTACGATACGACAAGTTGTTCATCTTAAAAGCAAGGGGTCTAGAAAAATAATAGCAAGTGCTGTCTCTACCAATGGAATGCTATTTGCCTATTCGGATTGTGTAAAGCCCTGCCTTTTCGCACTAAGACACAAGGGCGGAAAGAAGTTCTCTCTAGACAAAATAGAGTTGCCAAAGGGAATACCATGCTCTCAGAGCATGATGTTCACTGATGATTCATCCAGTCTGGTTCTATCTTGCAATGATGGGAAAATTTATGTAAGTGTTTCTTTGATCTGGCCCCCTTTTTGTACTCATAGGAGAATGATTAGTAGATGATCTCCATTATCTGTGCATTTTAACTGCTTAACTTATGCTGTTGCGGCTGCCATGCGCCTAAAGCTATTCATCTCATAGTTTATTGGAAACAATTCTAGTAGATTACAATATGCAGTTAAAACAGTCCATTTGAAGTTTTGTACATCCAGTATAGTACTATAAGATGTTGGACGTAGTAATAGCATGTCTAACTAATCTGAAGGTACAAATTGATACGGGTCCACTTCTATCTTTTTGGGCCTTATTACTCATACCTTTGCTAGCGTTGAATTGAGCATGAATTGGTCAAATCACAAGGTTTAAAACTGGGATGTGATTTCTATCCCCAATTATTTGACTTTTCTTGTAGGGTGAAATACATCTTGATGATTGAGCCCATGGTGGAGTTTTTATTTTTGTCTTCTCATTCCTCTGTTATTTTGTTTCTGAACTTCATTTGTACTGCACAAATCAGGTTGTGGATATTGCGTCAAGAAAAATTTCAAATATATTTCGCCCTACAAGTAAGATAGATGGAACAAAAACTTCCAAAGAACCACCTGTCACAAAAATGTTTGTGAGTGCTGATGGGCAGTGGGTGGCTGCAGCTAACTGCTTTGGGGATGTCTACATATTTAACCTTGAGATCCAGAGGTATGCTTCATATCAGTTGATTGTGTGTGACTCTCCGAATGTGCTTTCATGCCTAGTAAGATTCTACTAATAATTTACTAATGTATGGAGTACAATGTAATCTCGGCATTCACAAATTCTGCTTTGCAGTCATATGACATGGCAGACCATTAGTTTCATGATTATGCATTGGAAGGCATGCTTTTGTACCATATCTAAACCTTTTTCTATTATCTGCAGGCAACACTGGTTCATACCGAGAATGAATGGTGGCTCGGTTACATCTGGTGGCTTTTGTCCCAAGAACAATGCCCTTGTCATGACTACCTCTAAAAATGAGGTATATGTATTTGATGTGGAAGCAAAAGAACTGGGCGAATGGTCTAAGCGTCATACACAGCAATTACCCACAAGATTCCAAGACTTTCCTGGAGAGGTCATTGGCCTCTCATTTCATAAAATGAGCCCATTTTCAGTCATGGTATACAGTGCCAGGTAATAACGTTCTATTGCTTAGTATTTTGCTAGTTAGTGTCGTCTATTGCTGAACTGTTTTTGGCTAGTTCACTTATGCTGCCTGTGTTTTAATGTTCTGAGCCCTGTGCGTTAACACATTCTTGGTGCTGATTTAATACATATTTCATGAAGTGCTGATTTGTTCGATGGGCATTTGTGAAGAAATCTGATCGCCATAATTGGAGTGGCATTTATCTAATTAACCCCTGATTATATGGGAATTAATAGTCTCTGCTAGCCTTTTGTTGCCTTGTTACTAGAAGACTGACAATGATTAACATGACGCTGACGCATAAATGTTTCTTTCTTTTCCAGGGCAATGTGCGTTATTGATTTTGGATTGCCAGTTGTTCAGGATGTCCAATTGTCAACATCAGAAAAGACAGACTCACAAAAGGCTGCGAAAACAAAGGTTAAGCGGAAACATCGTGACGAAGATTTGAAACAAGAGAAAAGGAGTAACTTCACCTTCTTTGCATTTAAAGATCCGGTGCTGTTTGCTGGCCACCTACTGGACAGTTCAATTCTGGTAGTAGAGAAGCAATGGATGGATGTCGTCCAAGGATTCGGCCCACCGGTCCACAGACACATATACGGGACATGATCCATCCATCCATAGTAACAGGCAGGCAGGCAGCCAATTCTTTTTCATCACCGCCATGAAATGTTTTCAACCCCAAGCAAGTTGTCTGGCATGACACTCCCAAGATATAGCAGCACATAATGTCTGCTATTATCATCTGGCGCGATAGCAGTCTGGGTCAATTTCTCTTTGGTGGCTTTTCTTTCTTGAGTAGCCTCGTTGTATTCTTTTTCTTCACTGAAGTATGTTAGTGGACCCTTCACAGCGCCAGTTTTGTCATACCGTGTCAAAATGCGCAAATTTTGTCATATGTAAACAATGTATCATCTACTGTTATGTCAACATATCTCGTTTGTCCAAGCCTTTGTGCTGTGTGTACGTGAGCAAACGATAGAACATCAAGGATGAAACCCGTATAATACAATTGTTCGCAGACAAATATTTTGTATTTTTAGTTCAATATTCATAAAGAAACATGATAAATTATTGAATCGCAGCCGACTGGACCTAAAAATTATGAAGTTGGGATTTTTGTTGACAATCATAAATGTAAAATTTTTTAATCTCAATAATTTGGTAGTTTGGTCATCCATGGTAAGTAATATGATTGAGGGGCATAAATATGGTAAGGACTCATGGTAAGTAATATGATTGAGGGGCATAAATATTATAAGGACTCTAAACGGATGTCTATTTTGTTCGTTTGGGTTGGATAGGTAATTTTTTTTAAATCTCAATAATTTGGTAGTATGGTCATCCATGGTAAGTAATATGATTGAGCGGCATAAATATGGTAAGGACTCATGGTGAGTAATATGATTGAGCGGCATAAATATGGTAAGAACTCTAAATGGACGTCCGTTTTGTTTGGATTTTATCCGTTTGGGTTGGACGGATTTTTGTTGACAATCATACATGTAAAATTTTTTTAATCTCAATAATTTGGTAGTTTGGTCATCCGTGGTAAGTAATACAGCATGATTGAGCGGCATAAATATGGTAAGTACTCTAAATGGACGTCCACTTTGTTTGGATTTTGCCCGTTTGGGTTGGGCAAAAGGGTGGCGTCCAGCCTTTTCTAGATTTGAGTTGGCCGTGCGCTCAACCGGCGGTCCGGCCGACTGGAATTTTTGCGAAGGGAATGGAAAACTAAAATTTTGGCACCGCGACCGTAGTTCATGCCAGCGGTTATAGTTCATGCCGGCCAGATCGCTAGCATCCGGCACACATGCTAGCCTACAAAATGATCAACACTCAAGTTTTTACGCCGATAACAAAGCAAGCGGCCGGCACACTTGCCAGCCTACAAAAAACGACCATAGTTCATGTCTCGCAACCTCCCTATTTCATGCCGTATTGGTCGAACATCTCCTTTTGCCTTTTCTCAAACCATTTTCTTCTCTTCGGAGACATGTTGTTCAAGTCCACAGTCATGATGGCTAGCCCACCTCTTTTGCTTTGGTGTCGGCATTGGCGGCCTCGATCGCGAGCTTTTTCGTTTGGACGGCGTCCTTCATGTCGAGATTCCTCTTGACGGGCTCCTCCATGTCGAGCTTTTTTTTTGGAGATCCATGTATATCCTCATTTGCTCCTCCTTTTCTTGGCGCTCCCTCTCGTCCCTTACTTCCTTTTGGGTCATCATTCCTTGCAAAGTTTCTTGTAAGGTGAAAGAGACTGCATCACGCTTCTCGTCCACCTTCGAGTTGCTCTTACCCCTTGATCTCTTCACTCCGTCTCCATCCCCAGCCACGGCCACCGATCCTCCATTCTTCTTTAGAGCTGCATATCGATCTTTAAACTTGGGACAATCTTTGACGAGCATCCAACAATGGGTGAGGGTGAATGGCTTCTTGGAATTTCGGGCGTTGGAGGCTTCCAAAGTTTGGAATGCCTACACAAGCAAAGTGAAGGCCATAATGTAATACGAGCGACACATAATGCAACAAACATAAGCATGGCATAGGAACTAAGAGAAGAAGTTCATACCAAGTCGCCCACGCCTAGGACACTCATGGGACGGGCTTCAACGTTCTCAAGTGCGGCACAAAACTTGTTGCATTCTTGTTGAGTAAACCCTCATCTCTTTTGGATTGAGTTTATGCCACTGGTGCTCGCAAACTTGTAGGGCGAAACTTCCTACGTTCATGAAAGGTTGTATGAACTCTTTCCCAAAAGACGACACCTTTTTGCCCGGCGCTGGTCTTGGGATCTTGCGGGATCTCCTTCCAACTCTTGTAAATCAACATGTCCTCATCTTTGGTGTACGACCCCGTGTGAATGCTTTGCTTCCTCCTTTGTGCATTGGCTCATTGGGTGAGCTCATCGATAAACAAATGCTCCTCCTCAATGTCAACGCCCTCTTCTCTCTCTTCGCAATAGATGTCTTCATGCCATGAGTCACCATGGTCGTCGGCCTCTTCTTCTTCGTTGCCACCAAAGTGTTCGACACCATCTTGGTTTGGGTCTCGTCGGGATCGAAGCCTTGGCCGTCGGGGTGGAAGGCTTGGCCACAACCATCATAGATGATGTTCTCCATGAATTGGTTGAAGTCGGGGACGTCGACCGCCGACGTCGAGTTGGACGTTCCGTCAAACAGGTTGCGAGCGTCGGGAAGGGAGGGGCAGCCACCAAGGAGCGAAAGGCCCTCCTTTGGGCGCCAACCAAGGGGGGGGGGAGGGAGTCCAGTCCAATTCGCCCCCCAAGGAAGGGGGGGGGGACTTCTCATTGGGCCATGATGGCCCAGTACTCCTCCCATCACTTGGCCTTTTAAGGCCCGCCGATCTTAAATTAAATATAAAAGCCTCCTATCAATTAATAGAGCCTTTTATTATTAATTGGACATAACCAGAAAAAAATTTCACCTATATTTTATTTATCAATAATACCTGGTATTGTCCGATAATCTCCCAAACCCTTCGAGTGATCCCGAAACACTTCCGGTTCCTCTCGAAACTATTTCGAATATTAATGAAACAACTCCAAAAATGAATCCTCGATACTCTTGTCCAACTAACACTCAGAAAATCATGATTACCTTAAGCTTCTGACCTGTAGGCTCGGTAAATTATAGACATGAATGAAACCCCTTCGTTCAATGACCGATAGCGGAACCGTGGACGTCCATATCAATCCCTATGATTACACGAATGACATTCGAGGGAATCTTTGGTTACCATGTTATATTCCCTTTGCTTCGTGATACTTTACAAAACCTAAGGTGTGCTGGTATCCTCCTGATCATGCACATGCTCACTATACCGTCATTCTTGTTACGCTTTTGTTCTTCTTTCTCATTGAAGTGTTCCAGCATCCCCGTGACGCAGTCAGCTGTGTCTAGCCAGATGATGATTGATGCCGTCTGATACGTCTCCAATGTATCTATAATTTTTGATTGTTCCATGCTATTATATTATCTGTTTTGGATGTTTAATGAGCTTTACTAAGCACTTTTATATTATTTGGGACTAACCTATTAACCGAAGGCCCAGTGCAAAATTTTGTTTTTTTTGCCTATTTCAGTGTTGCACAGAAAAGGAATATCAAATGGAGTCCAAACGGAATGAAACCTTTGAGAGAGTTATTTTTGGAACAAACGTGATCCAGAGGACTTGGAGTGGACGTCAAGAAAGAAGCGAGAAGGCCACGAGGCAGGGAGGCGCGCCCCCACCCTCGTGGGCCCCTCGCAGCTCCACCGACCTACTTCTTCCTCCTATATATACCCATATACCCCGAAACCATCCAGGGGCACCACGAAACCCTATTTCCACCACCGCAACCTTCTGTACCGTGAGATCCCATCTTGGGGCGTTTTTCGGCGCTCTGCCGGAGGGGGAATCGATCACGGAGGGCTTCTACATCAACACCATAGCCTCTCCGATGATGTGTGAGTAGTTTACCTCAGACCTTCGGGTCCATAGTTATTAGCTAGATGGCTTCTTCTCTCTCTTTGGATCTCAATACAAAGTTCTCCTCGATCTTCTTGGAGATCTATTCGATGTAACTCTTTTTGCGGTGTGTTTGTCGACATCCAATGAATTGTGGGTTTATGATCAAGATTATCTATGAAAAATATTTGAATCTTCTCTGAATTCTTTTATGTATGATTGGTTATCTTTGCAAGTCTCTTCGAATTATCAGTTTGGTTTGGCCTACTAGATTGATCTTTCTTGCAATGGGAGAAGTGCTTAGCTTTGGGTTCAATATTGCGTTGCTCGATCCCAGTGACAGTAGGGGAAACGACTCGTATTGTATTGTTTCCATTGAGGATAAAAAGATGGGGTTTATATCATATTGCTTGAGTTTATCCCTCTACATCATGTCATCTTGCCTAATGCTTACTCTGTTCTTATGAACTTAATACTCCTGATGCATGCTGGATAGCGGTCGATGCGTGGAGTAATAGTAGTAGATGCAGAATCGTTTCGGTCTACTTGTCGCGGACGTGATGCCTATATGCATGATCATGCCTAGATATTCTCATAATTATGCACTTTTCTATCAATTGCTCGACAGTAATTTGTTAACCCACCGTAATACTTATGCTATCTTGAGAGAAGCCACTAGTGAAACCTATGGCCCCCGGGTCTATTTTCCATCATATTAATCTCCCGTCAACTAGTTATTTCTGTCGCCGTTTATTTTGCAATCTTACTTTCAATCTTTATCATAAAAATACCAAAAATATTATCTTATCATCTCTATCAGATCTCACTTTTGCAAGTGGCCGTGAAGGGATTGACAACCCCTTTATCGCGTTGGTTGCAAGGTTCTTATTTGTTTGTGGAGGTACAAGGGACTTGCGTGTGGCCTCCTACTGGATTGATACCTTGGTTCTCAAAAACCGAGGGAAATACTTACGCTAATTTGCTGCATCGCCCTTCCTCTTCAAGGGAAAACCAACGCATGCTCAAGAGGTAGCAAGAAGGATTTCTGGCGCCGTTGCCGGGGAGTCTACGCACAAGTTAAGACATACCAAGTACCCATCACAAACTCTTATCCCTTGCATTACATTATTTGCCATTTGCCTCTCGTTTTCCTCTCCCCCACTTCACCCTTGCCGTTTTATTCGCCCTCTCTTTCCATTCGCCCCTTTTTCGCTTGCTTCTTGTTGCCTATTTGCCCTAATGGCCCTTCCTAAAAACGTTGATCCTTACCTTAAAAGGTTGGAAGAAATTGAAAACAACGTCAGAAGCTTTATGACTTTGCAATTTGAGCATAATAATTTCTTTAGAAACGAGCTTAAAGAACAAAAAAGCTTTATGGAGTACATGAATAAAGAGCTTGATGATATGTCTAAGGAATTTTATGGCTTGAAATCTCAGTTTGCTCATCTTGAAAAATTAATAGCCCAAATTCCGGATAAGCAGGCCACCTTAGTCAATAAGATGGCCGCTAAACCGGAAGATCTAGAAGGTAATAAGGATGAAGATATAAAAGTGATTGATGTGTCTCCCATTAAATCTTTGTTTTGCAATATGAATCTTGATAATGATGGGACTGGAGATGAGTCAACTTTAGTTAAAAGGCGTCCCAATTATTCGGAGTTTTTAGATCTTGATGCAAAAATTGGTAAAAGTGGGCTTGAAGAGGTCAAAACTTTACATAGAAATGAACCCACTATTTTGGATTTCAAGAAATTTAATTATGATAATTGTTCTTTAATAGATTCTATTTCCTTGTTGCAATCCGTGCTAAATTCTCCGCATGCTTATAGTCAAAATAAGGCTTTTACCAAACATATCGTTGATGCTTTAATGCAATCTTATGAAGAAAAGCTTGAATTGGAAGTTTATATCCCTAGAAAACTTTATGATGAGTGGGAACCTACTATTAAAATTAAAATTAAAGATCATGAATGCTATGCTTTGTGTGATTTGGGTGCTAGTGTTTCCACGATTCCAAAAACTTTGTGTCATATGTTAGGTTTTCGTGAATTTGATGATTGTTCTTTAAACTTGCACCTTGCGGATTCCACCATTAAGAAACCTATGAGAAGAATTAATGATGTTTTTATTGTTGCAAATAGGAATTATGTGCCCGTAGATTTCATTGTTCTTGATATAGATTACAATCCTTCATGTCCTATTATTCTTGGTAGACCTTTCCTTAGAATGATTGGTGCAATTATTGATATGAAAGAAGGGAATATTAGATTCCAATTTCCGTTAAGAAAAGGCATGGAACAATTTCCTAGAAAGAAAATAAAATTACCTTATGAATCTATTATGAGAGCCACTTATGGATTGCATGCCAAAGATGACAATACCTAGATCTATCCTTGCCTTTATGCCTAGCTAGGGGCGTTAAATGATATCGCTTGTTGGGAGGCAACCCAATTTTATTTTTATTTATTTCTTTTTGGTAATGTCTAGTAATAAATCTTTGATTTAGCCTTTTTGTTAGATGTGTTTTCATGTTTTAATTAGTGTTTGTGCCAAGTAGAACCTTTGGGAAGACTTGGGTGAAGTCTTTTTGATCTTGCTGTAAAAAACAGAAACTTTAGCGCTCACGATATTTAGTAGATTATTTTTGAAGATGATTAATAGGTAAATTCCTCACGTCCAGAAATTTATTTTAGAATTTTTGGAGTTCCAGAAGTATACGTTTGATACATATTACTGCAGACTGTTCTGTTTTTGACAGATTCTGTTTTTCGTGTGTTGTTTGCTTATTTTGATAAATCTATGGCTAGTATCGGAGGTCATGAACCATAGAGAAGTTGGAATACAGTAGGTTTAACACTAATATAAATAAAGAATGATTTCATTACAGTAACTTGAAGTGGTGTTTTGTTTTCTTTCGCTAACGGAGCTCATGAGATTTTCTGTGAAGTTTTGTGTTGTGAAGTTTTCAAGTTTTGGGTAAAGATTTGATGGATTATGGAACAAGGAGTGGCAAGAGCCTAAGATTGGGGATGGTCAAGGCACCCCAAGGTAAAATCCAAGGACAACCAAAAGCCTAAGCTTGGGGGTGCCCTGGTGTAACGCCCTCGATGCGGCTATATCTCCCACGTGTCGAAGCACGACTTAGAGGCATAACCGCATTGAAAGCAATGTCGCAAGTGAGGTAATCTTTACAAAACCCATGTAATACATAAGGGAAAGAGATACATAGTTGGCTTACAGTCGCCACTTCACACAATACATAAATAAACATCCATCATCCAGATTACACTCAAGGTCCGACTACGGAACCAAAATGAAAGAAGAGTACCCCAAATGCTACACAGATCCCCGAATCATCCCAACTGGGCTCCACTACTGATCATCAGGAAAAGACACATAGTAACGACCACGTTCCTCGTCGAACTCCCACTTGAGCTCGGATGCGTCATCTGCACTGGCATCGTCGGCACCTGCAACTGTTTTGGTAGAATCTGTGAGTCACGGGGACTCAGCAATCTCACACCCGCGAGATCAAGACTATTTAAGCTTAAAGGTAGGATAGGGTTGTGAGGTGGAGCTGCAGCAAGCGACTAGCTTATATGGTGGCTAACAACGCAAAAGAGAGCGAGAAGAGAAGCAAAGCACGGTCGTGAAGCTAGAAGTGATCAAGAAGTGATCCTAGAACAACCTACGTCAGACATAACTCCAACACCGTGTTCACTTCCCGCACTCCGCCGAGAAGAGACCATCACGGTTACACACGCGGTTGATGTGTTTTAATTAAGGTCAACTTCGGGTTTTCTACAACCGGACATTAACAAATTCCCATCTGCCTCATAACCGTGGGCACGGCTTTCGAAAGATAATACCCTGTAGGGGTGTCCCAACTTAGCCCATTATAAGCTCTCACGGTCAACGAAGGATATTCCTTCTACCGGGAAGACCCGATCAGTCTCGGAATCCCGGACTACAAGACATTTCGACAGTAATAAAACAAGACCAGCAAAGCCGCCCGATTGTGCCGACAAATCCTGATAGGAGCTGCACATATCTCGGTCTCAGGGCACATCCGGATAAGTCAAGCTACGAGTAAAACCAGGCCTCGAGTTTCCCCGCGGTGGCCCCGCAGGCTGCTCGGTTCGGGCCAACACTCGAAGGAGCACTGACCCAGGGGGGTTAAAATAAAGATGACCCTCGGGCTCACGAAAACCCGGGGGAAAAAGGATTAGGTGGCAAATGGTAAAACCAAAGTTGGGCCTTGCTGGAGGAGTCTTATTCAAAGCGAACTGTCAAGGGGGTCCCATAAATCACCCAACCGTGTAAGGAACGCAAAATCAAGGAACATAACACCAGTATGACGGAAACTAGGGTGGCAAGAGTGGAACAAAACACCAGGCATAAGGCCGAGCCTTCCACCCTTTACCAAGTATATAGATGCATTAATTAAAATAAGAGATATTGTGATATCCCAAAATAATCATGTTCCAACATGGAACAAACTTCATCTTCACCTGCAACTAGCAACTCTATAAGAGGGGCTGAGCAAAGCGGTAACATAGCCAATCAACGGTTTGCTAGGAAAGGATGGTTAGAGGTTTGACATGGCAATATGGGTGGCATGATATAGCAAGTGGTAGGTATCGCAACACAGGCATAGCAAAAGAGCGAGCATCTAGCAAGCAAAGATAGAAGTGATTTCGAGGGTATGGTCATCTTGCCTACAAAGTTCTCAGAGTTGTCGAAAGCTTGCTCCTCGTAAGCGTTCTCAACAGGTTCCTCGGTCACGTACTCGTCTCCCGGCTCTACTCAAAACAAGAACATAATCAAAGGAACAACTATCAACCACGATGCAATGCACAAACAACATGATGCAAAACATGGCATGATATGCGAGATGTGATATGCAATGCATATGCGCGCTCCGGAAGGACAAAGATGAACAAGGCATAATCTTGGAAAACCAAGTATGCCTCTGGAAAGGTGAGGTGATTTCGGTTGAAATCGATATAAAGATCACCGGAATCGGATACACGGTTTGCAAATGACAAGCAAAACAAGATATGATGCAAACTGCCTAAAACAGCAACATGGCCACTTGGATGCAAAGTATAAATATGCTACAACACCCAAACATGTGAACAAAATGCATGGAAGTGATGTACAGGAGATGCTCTACCAAACATGAACACTGAGCTAAATCTATAAATCACCAGAGCAAAACTAAAACAGCATGGCAATAATGCAAAAGATGACAGTTTTACAGACTTAGTGAAAATGCTAGACATAGCAGAAACAGATTCAACATGGCATATTTACAATCTTGATTAACTCACTGCGAGGCATGTCATGGCATGGAACAAAATCTAGCATTAAGTAGACATGAAAAAGAAGCTATCCATGTGCAAAGCAACCTCATGGCATGTTTAAATTAAATCACACGAAAATGACAAAACAGCATCATGATGTAAAATGACATGTTTATGAACTTGCCCAAATGCAGAAACTAATGCCACCACTGGATTGGTGGGATTTTTCTACCCCAAAAACATATATAATATGTTGGGGTTGCTGTAGAAAAATGATCACAAGTGCAATAAGTTAAAAACTGCCCTAAATGAAATATGGCAGAATTGGCATTTCCCTTATTTGGAAACGTCCAGAAATGGACTTGCCCGAAATGGATAGATTCCATATGCCAGAAATGGAATATTCGCCGGGAATTAAAGGAAAAGGAAAAACAAGAAGCTAGTGGAGAATGACAGGTGGGGTCCTGGAGTCAGAGGATATGACAGATGGGGTCACCCTGTCATACACGCACACGTAGCAAAACAGATAAAATAAAAAGGGCGCGCCTGGGACTCGAACCCAGAACCTCCCGCACGTAAACGAGTGCACTGACCACTGCGCTGGCTGTGTCTAGATGATCTAGAGTGGGCTCTGTTTTAAATCAAATAGCAGCAACGCTTGGACCTGCTGAGACGAAAAATGATGGAAACAATGGTGTAGCCATGGGGAGTCGACCCCAAGACCTCCTACAACTGAGCGTGCGGGAGCAACCAGTGGGTTACAAGCCCAGCGTGTGAACATGAAGGGGCACGTCTCCCTTTGAACAGAGAGAAGCCCGGTCCCGGAAATCGCCATGAACGCGCAGCAGAGTTCCGGCGTCGACGGCAAGCAAAGGCGGCGACTTCTGCAGCTGCAGAGCACCGGCGGGCGTGCGGGATGGGGCAAGGACGCGCGCGTGCAAGCGGAGCAGCAAGGGAAAGTGTGTGTGCGGGCCCTCCCGAGGACGAGCTCGTGCTCGCCTCAGTGGCTAAGGCGGTGCTAGGCGAGGCCTGGGGCACGCGCGGGGCTGCTGAGCTGCGGGAGCGCGTGAGCGTGCTAGCTGAAGCGCTGAGGCGAGTGTGGCAAGGCGGAGCCGGGAGCGCACGGGCAAGCCACGGCCACGACAGGAACTACCCAAAACAAATACAACTTCGCCGGAGCACCGAGAGCACGGGAATGATTGAATCGAAGCAGTGCCTACGGTGATCTATTGACGACAGGAGGGAGTAGAGAGGAAGTTGGGTATACCTCCTTACCCAAGGACAAGGATACGGGGATGGAGTCGTGCCTGCGGCGACGCGGACGAGCTCTGAACCTGGCGGGGCTGCTGTCCGGGAAGAAGAGGAAGAAGACCGGTCGTGGAGATCGATCCAGAGGCCGTAGAGGTGCGTGCGTCGAAGTAGGATATGTAGGGGAACTTGACGGTCTTCTCCACGGCGTCCGAGGTGGTGGGAGGCGCGGCGAGCGTCTACCCCGAGATGAAGCTTGAGCTCAGCCGGAGCATGGTGGGCAGGGCGTCGGCGTGGGCGTGGCTAGGCTTACCTGGCGGCGACGAGGGAAGGAGAGGAGGGGGATCGGTCGAGGAGGAACCCTAGGGAACCGGTGACATGATTTATAGGGCTAGGGACGAACTCCGGCCGTCAAATCATCTGGCGTGCCGACGTTGTTGGAAATATGCCCTAGAGGCAATAATAAATTGATTATTATTATATTTCCTTGTTCATGATAATCGTTTATTATCCATGCTAGAATTGTATTGATAGGAAACTCAGATACATGTGTGGATACATAGACAACACCATGTCCCTAGTAAGCCTCTAGTTGACTAGCTCGCTGATCAATAGATGGTTACGGTTTCCTGACCATGGACATTGGATGTCGTTGATAACGGGATCACATCATTAGGAGAACGATGTGATGGACAAGACCCAATCCTAAGCCTAGCACAAGATCATGTAGTTCGTATGCTAAAGCTTTTCTAATGTCAAGTATCGTTTCCTTAGACCATGAGATTGTGCAACTCCCGGATACCGTAGGAGTGCTTTGGGTGTGCCAAACATCACAACGTAACTGGGTGGCTATAAAGGTACACTACAGGTATCTCCGAAAGTGTCTGTTGGGTTGGCACGAATCGAGACTGGGATTTGTCACTCCGTGTGACGGAGAGGTATCTCTGGGCCCACTCGGTAGGACATCATCATCATAATGTGCACAATGTGATCAACGAGTTGATCACGGGATGATGTGTTGCGGAACGAGTAAAAGAGACTTGCCGGTAACGAGATTGAACAAGGTATCGGGATACCGACGATCGAATCTCGGGCAAGTATCGTACCGATAGACAAAGGGAATTGTATACGGGATTGATTAAGTCCTTGACATCGTGGTTCATCCGATGAGATCATCGTGGAACATGTGGGAGCCAACATGGGTATCCATATCCCGCTGTTGGTTATTGACCGGAGAACGTCTCGGTCATGTCTGCATGTCTCCCGAACCCGTAGGGTCTACACACTTAAGGTTCGATGACGCTAGGGTTATAAAGGAAGTTTGTATGTGGTTACCGAATGTTGTTCGGAGTCCCGGATGAGATCCTGGACGTCACGAGGAGTTCCGGAATGGTCCGGAGGTAAAGATTTATATATGGGAAGTCCTGTTTTGGTCACCGAAAGGGTTTCGGGTTTTATCGGTAACGTACCGGGACCACCAGGAGGGTCCCGGGGGTCCACCAAGTGGGACCACCGGCCTCGGAGGGCTGCATGGGCCACATGTGGGAGGGGACCAGCCCCAGGTGGGCTGGTGCGCCCCCCCACAAGGGCCCAAGGCGCCTAGGGTTTGGGGGAACCCTAGAAGGGGGCGCCCCCCTTGCCTTGGGGGGCAAGCCACCCCCTCCTGGCCGCCGCCCCCTCCTCAGATGGGATCTGAGGGGTCCGCCCCCCCTCTCCCTTGCCCCTATATATATGAAGGGGGTGGGAGGGCAACCGCACCAATATGCTGGCGCAGCCCTCCCCCTCTCCCAAGTCCTTCTCCTCTCCCGCGGTGCTTGGCGAAGCCCTGAAGGATTGCCACGCTCCTCCATCATCACCACGCCGTTGTGCTGTTGCTGGATGGGGTCTTCCTCAACCTCTCCCTCTCCCCTTGCTGGATCAAGGCATGGGAGACGTCACCGGGCTGTACGTGTGTTGGACGCGGAGGTGCTGTCCGTTCGGCACTAGGATCATCGGTGATTTGGATCACGACGAGTACGACTCCATCAACCCCGTTCACTTGAACGCTTCCGCTTAGCGATCTACAAGGGTATGTAGATGCACTCTCTTTCCCCTCGTTGCTGGTTTCTCCATAGATAGATCTTGGTGACACGTAGGAAAATTTTAAATTTCTGCTACGTTCCCCAACAGTGGTATCAGAGCCAAGTTCTATTGCGTAGATTCTTTGCACGAGTAGAACACAAAGTAGTTGTGGGCGTTGATTTTGTTCAATATGCTTACCGTTACTAGTCAATCTTGATTCGGCGGCATTGTGGGATGAAGCGGCCTGGACCGACCTTACACGTACACTTACGTGAGACAGGTTCCACCGACTGACATGCACTAGTTGCATAAGGTGGCTAGCGGGTGCCAGTCTCTCCCACTTTAGTCGGATTGGATTCGATGAAAAGGGTCCTTATGATGGGTAAATAGCAATTGACATATCACGTTGTGGTTTTGCGTAGGTAAGAAACGTTCTTGCTAGAAACCCATAGCAGCCACGTAAAACATGCAAACAACAATTAGAGGACGTCTAACTTGTTTTTGCAGGGTATGCTATGTGATGTGATATGGCCAAAAGGATGTGATGAATGATATATGTGATGTATGAGATGATCATGTTCTTGTAATAGGAATCACGACTTGCATGTAGATGAGTATGACAACCGGCATGAGCCATAGGAGTTGTCTTAATTTATTTATGACCTGCGTGTCAACATAAACATCATGTAATTACTTTACTTTATTGCTAACCGTTAGCTATAGTAGTAGAAGTAATAGTTGGCGAGACAACTTCATGAAGACACGATGATGGAGATCATGGTGTCATGCCGGTGACGATGATGATCATGGAGCCCCGAAGATGGAGATCGAAAGGAGCAAAGTGATGATGGCCATATCATGTCACTATTTGATTGCATGTGATGTGTATCATGTTTTTTTGCATCTTATTTGCTTAGAACGACGGTAGTAAATAAGATGATCCCTCATTAAAATTTCAAGAAAGTGTTCCCCCTAACTGTGCACCGTTGCGAAAGTTCGTCGTTTCGAAGCACCACGTGATGATCGGGTGTGATAGATTCTTACGTTCGAATACAACGGGTGTTGACGAGCCTAGCATGTACAGACATGGCCTCGGAACACATGCAAACACTTAGGTTGACTTGACGAGCCTAGCATGTACAGACATGGCCTCGGAACACAGAAGACCGAAAGGTCGAGCATGAGTCGTATGGTAGATACGATCAACATGAAGATGTTCACCGATGTTGACTAGTCCGTCTCACGTGATGATCGGACACGACCTAGTTGACTCGGATCATGTAATCACTTGGATGACTAGAGGGATGTCTATTTGAGTGGGAGTTCATAAGATGAACTTAATTATCCTGAACATAGTCAAAAGATCTTTGCAAATTATGTCGTAAGCTCGCGCTTTAGTTCTACTGTTTTAGATATGTTCCTAGAGAAAATATAGTTGAAAGTTGATAGTAGCAATTATGCAGACAGTAGAAGGCTTGTGTCCTTAATGCACCACTCGGTGTGCTGGACCTCGAACGTGGTCTGTGGATGTTGCGAACATCTGACATACACGTTTTGATGACTACATGATAGTTCGGTAATGATAAATGGTTTAGAATTGAGGCACCGAAGACATTTTGAAATGTCGCGGAACATATGAGATGTTTTGAGGGCTGAAATTGGGATTTCAGGCTCGTGCCCACGTCAAGAGGTATAAGACCTCCGACGATTTTCTTAGCCTGCAAACTAAGGGAGAAAAGCTCAATCGTTAAGTTTGTGCTCAGATTGTCTGAGTACAACAATCACTTGAATCGAGTGGGAGTCGATCTTCCAGATAAGATAGTGACGTTTCTCCAAAGTCATTGCCACCAAGCTGCGAGAGCTTTGTAATGAACTATAACATATCAGGGATAGATATGATGATCCTTGAAATATTCGCGATGTTTGACACCGCGAAAGTAGAAATCAAGAAGGAGCATCAATTGTTGATGGTTAGTGAAACCACTAGTTTCAAGAAGGGCAAGGGCAAGAAGGGATACTTCATGAAACGGCAAATCAGCTGCTGCTCTAGTGGAGAAACCCAAGGTTAAACCCAAACCCGAGACTGAGTGCTTCTATAATAAGGGGAACAGCCACTGGAGCAGAATTACCCTAGATACTTGGTAGATGAGAAGGCTGTCAATAGAAGTATATTGGATATACATTATGTGAATGTGTACTTTACTAGTACTCCTAGTAGCATCAGGGTATTAGATACCGGTTCGATTGCTAAGTGTTAGTAACTCGAAATAAAAGCTACGGAATAAACGGAGACTAGCTAAAGGTGAGCTGACGATATGTGTTGGAAGTGTTTCCAAAGTTGATATGATCAAGCATCGCTCGCTCCCTCTACCATCGAGATTGGTGTTAAACCTAAATAATTGTTATTTGGTGTTTGCGTTGAGCATAGACATGATTGGATTATGTCTATCGCAATACGGTTATTCATTTAAGGAGAATAATGGTTACTCTATTTATTTGAATAATACCTTCAATGGTCTTGCACCTAAAATGAATGGTTTATTGAATCCCGATCATAGTGATACACATGTTCATGCCAAAAGATATAAGATAGTAATGATAGTACCACCTACTTGTGGCACTGCCATGTAAGTCATATTGGTATAAAACGCATGAAGAAGCTCCATGTTGATGGATCTTTGGACTCACTCATTTCTGAAAGGATTGAGACATGTGAACCATGTCTATTGGTATATACGCATGAAGAAACTCCATGTAGATGGACCGTTTGGACTCACTTGATTTTGAATCGCTTGAGACATGCAAATCATACCACATGGGCAAGATGACTGAAAGCTTCGGTTTCAGTAAAATGGAACAAGAAAGCAACTTGTTGGAAGTAACACATTTTGATGTGTGCAGTCCAATGAGTGTTGAGGCACGCAGTGGATATCGTTATGCTCTAACTTCACAGATGATTTGAGTAGATACTGAGCATATTTACTTGATGAAACACAAGTCTGAATTATTGAATGGTTCAAGTAATTTCAGAATGAAGTTGAATATCGTCGTGACAAGAGGATAAAATATCTATGATATGATCATAGAGATGAATATCTGAGCTGCGAGTTTGGTACACAATTGTGACATTGTGGAAATTGTTTCACGACTAGTACCGCCTGGAACACCATAGAGTGATGGTGTGTCCGAACATCATAACTGCACCCTATTGGATATGATGCATACCATGATGTGTCTTATCGAATTACTACTATCGTTCATGGGTTAGGCATTAGAGACAACCGCACTCACTTTAAATAGGGCACCACGTAATTCCGATAAGATGACACCGTATGAACTATGGTTTAGAGAAACCTAAGCTGTCATTTCTTATAAGTTTGGGGCTGCGACGCTTATGTGAAAAAGTTTCAGGCTGATAAGCTCGAACCCAAAGCGGATAAATGCATCTTCATAGGATACCCAAAACAGTTGGGTATACCTCCTGTCTCAGATCCAAAAGCAATAGGGATTGTTTCTCAAATCGGGTCCTTTCTCGAGAAAAAAATTCTCTCGAAAGACTTGAGTGGGAGGATGGTGGAGACTTGATGAGGTTATTGAACTGTCACTTCAACTAGTGTGTAGCAGGGCACATGAGTTGTTCCTATGGCACCTACACCAATTGAAGTGGAAGCTTATGATAGTGATCATGAGACTTCGGATCAAGTCACTCCCAAACCTCGTAGGATGACAAGGATGCGTACTACTTCAGAGTGGTACGTAATCCTGTCTTGGACGTCATGTTGCTAGAAAACAATGAACCTATGAGCTATGGAGAAGCGATGGTGGGCCCGGATTCCGATGAATGGCTCGAGGCCATAAAATCCGAGAGAGGATCCATGTATGAAAACAAAGTGTAGACTTTGGCAGAACGGCTCGATGGTCGTGAGACTGTTGAGTACAGATGGATTTTAAAAGGAAGACGGACAATGATGGTAAATGTCACCATTAAGAAAGCTCGACTTGTCGTTAAGATGTTTCTCGACAAGTTCAAGGAGTTGACTACGATGATACTTTCTCACTCGTAGCGATGCTAAGAGTCTGTTGGAATTAGCAGGTACTGCATTATTTATGAAATCTTGCAGATAGGATGTCAAAATATTGTTTCCTTGTTCTTGAGGAAAGGTTGTATGTGATACAACCAGAAGTTTTTGTCGATCCTGAAAGATGCTAACAAGTATGCAAAGCTCCAGCAATCCATTTAAGGACTGGAGTAAGCATCTCGGAGTTGGAATGTACACTTTGATGAGATGATCAAAGAATTTGGGTTTATACAAAGTTTATGAGAAACTTGTATTTCCAAAGAAGTGAGTGGGAGCACTATAGAATTTCTGATGAGTATATGTTGTTGACATATTGTTTATCGGAAATGATGTAGAATTTCTGGAAGGCATATAGGGTTGTTTGAAAAATGTTTTTCAATGAAAACCTGGATTAAGCTACTTGAACATTGAGCATCAAGATCTATAAGGATAGATCAAAATTGCTTAATAGTACTTTCAAACAAACACATACCACGACAATATTTTGAAGGAGTTCAAAATAGATCAGCAAAGAAGGAGTTCTCGGCTGTGTTACAAGGTGTGAGTATTGAGCAAGACTCAAGACATGACCACGACAGAATAGAGAGAAAGGACGAAGGTCGTCCCCTATGCTTTAGTCATAGGCTCTAAAGTATGCTATGTTGTGTACCGCACCTGAAGTGTGCCAAACCATGAGTCAGTCAAGGGGTAAAAGTGTGATCTAGAAATGGATCACAGGACAACGGTCAAAGTTATCCTTAGTAACTAGTGGACTAAGGAATTTTCTCGATTATGGAGGTGGTAAAAGAGTTCGTCGTAAAGGGTTACGCCGATGCAAGCTTTGACACTAATCCAGATTATTCTGAGTAGTAAACTGGATTCGTCTAGTAGAATAGTTATTTGGAATAGCACCAAAAAGAGCGTGGTAACAGCATCTAGGAGATGACATAGATATTTGTAAAGCACACACGGATCTGAAAGGTTCAGACCCGTTGACTATAACCTCTCTCACAAGCATAACATGATCAAACCCAGAACTCTTGGGTGTTAGTCACATAGGGATGTGACCTTGAGTGTTAATCACATATCGATGTGAACTAGATTATTGAATCTAGTGCAAGTGGGAGACTGTTGGAAATATGCCCTAGAGGCAATAATAAATTGATTATTATTATATTTCCTTGTTCATGATAATCTTTTATTATCCATGCTAGAATTGTATTGATAGGAAACTCAAATACATGTGTGGATACATAGACAACACCATGTCCCTAGTAAGCCTCTAGTTGACTAGCTCGTTGATCAATAGATGGTTACGGTTTCCTGACCATGGACATTGGATGTCGTTGATAACGGGATCACATCATTAGGAGAATGATGTGATGGACAAGACCCAATCCTAAGCCTAGCACAAGATCATGTAGTTCGTATGCTAAAGCTTTTCTAATGTCAAGTATCGTCTTCTTAGACCATGAGATTGTGCAACTCCCGGATACCGTAGGAGTGCTTTGGGTGTGCCAAACGTCACAACGTAACTGGGTGGCTATAAAGGTACACTACAGGTATCTCCGAAAGTGTCTGTTGGGTTGGCACGAATCGAGACTGGGATTTGTCACTCCGTGTGACGGAGAGGTATCTTTGGGCCCACTCGGTAGGACATCATCATAATGTGCACAATGTGATCAAGGAGTTGATCACCGGATGATGTGTTGCGGAACGAGTAAAAGAGACTTGCCGGTAACGAGATTGAACAAGGTATCGGGATACCGATGATCGAATCTTGGGCAAGTATCGTACCGATAGACAAAGGGAATTGTATACGGGATTGATTAAGTCCTTGACATCGTGGTTCATCCGATGAGATCATCGTGGAACATGTGGGAGCCAACATGGGTATCCAGATCCCGCTGTTGGTTATTGACCGGAGAACGTCTCGGTCATGTCTGCATGTCTCCCGAACCCGTAGGGTCTACACACTTAAGGTTCGATGACGCTAGGGTTATAAAGGAAGTTTGTATGTGGTTACCGAATGTTGTTCGGAGTCCCGGATGAGATCCTGGACATCACGAGGAGTTCCGTAATGGTTCGGAGGTAAAGATTTATATATGGGAAGTCCTGTTTTGGTCACCGAAAGGGTTTCGGGTTTTATCGGTAACGTACCGGGACCACCAGGAGGGTCCCGGGGGTCCACTAAGTGGGACCACCGGCCCCGGAGGGCTGCATGGGCCACATGTGGGAGGGGACCAGCCCCAGGTGGGCTGGTGCGCCCCCCACAAGGGCCCAAGGCGCCTAGGGTTTGGGGGAACCCTAGAAGGGGGCGCCCCCCCTTGCCTTGGGGGGCAAGCCACCCCCTCCTGGCCGCCGCCCGAGGGGGCCGGCCCCCCTCTCCCTTGCCCCTATATATATGAAGGGGGTGGGAGGGAAACCGCACCAATATGCTGGCGCAGCCCTCCCCCTCTCCCAAGTCCTTCTCCTCTCCCACGGTGCTTGGCGAAGCCGTGCAGGATTGCCACGCTCCTCCATCATCACCACGCCGTTGTGCTGCTGCTGGATGGAGTCTTCCTCAACCTCTCCCTCTCCCCTTGCTGGATCAAGGCATGGGAGACGTCACCGGGCTGTACGTATGTTGGACGCGGAGGTGCTGTCCGTTCGGCACTAGGATCATCGGTGATTTGGATCACGACGAGTACGACTCCATCAACCCCGTTCACTTGAACGCTTCCGCTTAGCGATCTACAAGGGTATGTAGATGCACTCTCTTTCCCCTCGTTGCTGGTTTCTCCATAGATAGATCTTGGTGACACGTAGGAAAATTTTAAATTTCTGCTACGTTCCCCAACAGACGTGTCTCCTCTGGATGTCCTGCCGTACAGGAGGACGATGCAACTGTCGCTTGCACGCTAAAGGGTTGCGGGAGGGTTGCTGGGCCGCGGCTGGACTGCTTTGCTGCTGGGTTGCGCTGCTGCTGGTGCTCTCTCTCTCCCCCTCTGGCTCTTTCCCATTCCTTCGAACAGAAATAAAAGAGCGAAAAGCACAGAAGGGTTGGGGGGGGGGGGTTGTGAGAGATATGAAAATATCCTCAGGCTTCTGGAATTATTCTCAATTTGATAAAATTGAGTTGGGTATTTTAAGAGGTAGAAAAATACAACAAGTTTGAATATAGTTCAAACTTGGAGCATTTTTGAACCTAACCAACACAATTTCAAATGAGCTGAAATTTGGCAGAGAGGTTCTGGACATGGTGATAGAAAATTGAGGCAAGGTTGAACATTAATGGAGGAGGGTAAAATGGCAGTTGCTAAACGAAAGAAAAAGAAGGAGAGGTGGTGATGCATGGAGGTGGTGATGCATGGATCACACATAGAACATGCAACAACATATCATGCATGCATATCATGGAAATGCAAGTAGACATAAGCACAACACAACATTGATATACACATGATGCAAACATATGATGGCTAAAAGGAATATGACAAGAAGCACAAATGCAATATGACAAGGTAAGCATGGCAATGAAATGAGTAGAACAACATAACAAAACAAAATGAGACCAAAAGATCGAACCCCGAATGGAATTGGATGGAGACCAACATGGATATATTGCCAAATGTTCGTCAAAAAAGATATATTGCCAAATATGGAAGTTTTACATCTGGGGTGTTACAACTCTCCTCCACTACAAGTGGATCTTGTCCCGAGATCTAGGACTGAAAGAACTCCGGATATTCGGAACGGAGGTGGTCCTCGCGCTCCCAGGTGGCTTCTCGGTCGGAATGGTGTGACCACTTCACTTTCAGGAATTTGATAGACTTGTTGCGAGTCTTGCGCTCAGTTTCTTCAAGAATAGCAACGGGATGCTCATGATAAGACAAATCTTCCTGAAGATCAATCTCTTCGAAGTTGATGGTGCGCTCAGGCGTCTTGAAGCACTTGCGAAGCTGTGACACGTGGAACACATCGTGCACGTTTGCAAAGTTGGGAGGAAGCTCAAGTTGATAGGCGAGATCGCCTCTTTTGCCGATGATCTTGAAAGGACCCACGTATCTAGGGGCAAGTTTCCCTTTGATACCGAAGCGACGAGTGCCTTTCATTGGAGAGATGTGGAGGTAGACATGATCTCCGATCTCGAAAGCCAAATCACGGTGTTTGCTATCATAATAGCTCTTCTGGCGCGATTGCGCGGCTTTGAGATTCTCACGAATGACTTTACACATATCTTCAGCCTCTGTGATCAAGTCGTTGCCAAGAAGTTGGCGTTCGCCCGTCTCTGACCAATTGAGAGGAGTATGGCACTTTCTGCCATAGAGAATCTCGAATGGGGCTTTGCCCGAGCTCGCTTGAAAGCTGTTGTTGTAAGAGAACTCAACATATGGAAGACAATCCTCCCACTTCATGCCGAGAGATAACACAAGCCCTGAGCATATCTTCAAGAATTTGGTTGACACGCTCGACTTGTCCACTAGTTTGAGGATGGAAAACTGTGCTGAAGCGAATGTTTGTGCCCATGGCCTTCTGAAAAGAATCCCAAAACTTGGATGTAAAGATGCTGCCACGGTCTGAAGAAATCAATTATGGAATGCCATGCAATGAGACAATTCTGGAGGTGTAAAGCTCTGCCAGCTGCGCTGCTGTGATAGACTCTTTGATAGGAAGAAAATGAGCCACTTTAGTGAGCTTGTCGATGACGACGAAGATAGCATCATTTCCACGCTTGGACTTAGGAAATCCAGTCACGAAGTCCATTTCAATATGATCAAACTTCCATTCTAGAATAGCAAGAGGTTGGAGTAGACCAGCTAGTCGTTGGTGTTCTACTTTCACCCTTCTGCAGACATCACATTCATTCACGAATTGAGCAATTTCTCGCTTCATTCGAGTCCACCAATACGACTGCTTGAGGTCATGGTACATCTTTGTACTTCCAGGATGAATGGATAGGAGTGAATTGTGCGCCTCGTTCATAATGACTTTCCGTAGATCACCCTTTGGAACCACAATCCGGTCCTCGAAGAAAAGAGTATCTCTGTCATCAACGCGATAGCACTTGTATTTGGAAATGCCCTTGTCAATACCACGTTTCACCTTCTTCACCATGGTATCCAGCAGTTGTGCCTCACGAATTTGATCTTCCAAAGTAGGAGAGACTATGAGGTTGGCGAGAAAACCTTGAGGAACAACTTGGAGATTCAACTTGCGGAAAGCTTCACAAAGATCCGGTTGAAAAGGCTTGAGGATTAAGCTGTTGCAATAAGCCTTCCTGCTCAATGCATCTGCAATCACATTAGCCTTGCCTGGAGTATATTCAATACTCGGATTATACTCTTGAATCATTTCGAACCATCGAGTTTGCCTAAGGTTGAGGTTGGGCTGAGTGAAGATGTACTTGAGACTCTTGTGATCGGTGAATATGTCCACTTTCCTTCCCAACAGGAGATGTCTCCATGTTATTAATGCATGGACAACTGCCGCCAACTCAAGATTGTGAGTGGGGTAGTTCTTTTCGTTGGGCTTCAACTGACGAGAGGTATAGGCCACAACCTTCTTCTCTTGCATTAACACAGCACCGAGACCTTGAATAGAAGCATCACAGAAAACTTCATAAGGCTTGGATTCGTCAGGAGGAGTCAAAACTGGAGCAGTGACGAGTTTCTCTTTGATAGCGTTGAAAGCAACGTCACACTCAGGAGACCAGACATACTTCACATGCTTCTGGAAAAGGTTGGAAAGAGGCTTTGCAGTCTTTGAGAAATTCTCAACGAATCTTTGGCAATAGCTTGCAAGTCCAAGAAAACTGTGAAGCTGCTTGACATTCTGAGGAGGTTCCCAATTCAAAACTGCAGACACCCTCTCGGGATTAATAGCAATGCCCTTGGCGGAGATGATATGCCCAAGGTAAAGAACTTCATCAAGCCAGAATTCACATTTGGAGAACTTCGCATAGAATTGATACTCTTTGAGCTTGTCGAGCACCAATCGCAAATGTTTGGCATGATCCTTCTTATTCTTGGAGAAGACCAATATATCATCGAGATAGACCAAGACGAATTCGTTGGTGTAGGGGTTGAAGATGAAGTTCATCATTCGAGAGAAAGTTGGAGGAGCATTGACAAGGCCGAAAGACATGACAGTATATTCATAAGAACCAAAGCTTGTTCTGAATGCTGTCTTGGGAATATCTCCTTCACGAATGCGAATCTGATGATAACCCATACAAAGGTCAAGCTTGGAGAACACTTTAGCACCTTTAAGTTGCTCGAATAGCTCATTGATGTTGGGAAGTGGGTACTTGTTCTTGATTGTCTTCTTGTTCAATGGACGGTAATCGACGCAAAGTCGGTCCGTGCCATCCTTCTTCTGGACAAAAAGAACACCACAACCCCAAGGAGATGAACTCGGTCTGATCAGACCCAGACGCTCTTGTTCATCGAGTTGTTTCTTCAATTCCTTCAACTCTTTTGGCCCAAGCTTGTATGGACGCTTGCAAACGGGTTCCGTGCCAGGCTCAAGATCAATAACGAATTCGACTGGCCGGTGAGGAGGCATACCCGGAAGCTCTTCTGGAAAGACATCTTGGTACTCACAAACGACTGGAATCTGAGAGATAGCATCCAATTCGCCCTTCTCATTGAGAGAAAACAACCGAATGGTTTCGTCGTGAGTGGCATAAATGATCACATCGTCAGAAGAGTGAGTCAATTGAATTTCCCTGGCAGCACAATCAAGCTGAGCCTTGTGCTTAGAAAGCCAGTCCATCCCGAGAATAAGATCAATATCAGAGTCACCAAGAACAATTGGTTTAGACAAGAATCTATAGTCTCCCATCTTGATGGAAACATCCGGAACCACCAAACTAGAGCTCAAACGCTTGCCCGGAGAAACGATATCCATGGGTTTACCCAAATTTGAAGAAGTGAACTCATGCTTGGCAAAAAATGGTCTTGACATGAAACAATGCGAAGCACCAGTATCAAATAAGACTTTTGCAGGAATATCATTAACAGGAAGGTTACCCATGATCACTTATGAAGAATCCTCTGCCTGAGCCGCGTTCATCATGTTCACTTTGGCATGCTTAGGATTATGCTTGACCACTGCATTGCTGGAAGATCTCACAGGAGGAGGAGGCGGAAGGCGCCTTTGGTTGAAGCACTTGTTCGCATAGTGACCCTTTTGCTGACACTTGTTGCAAGTCACTTCTGAGAGCGGACGGTGATAAGGAGCATTTGGCCTTGGAGCTTGGTTCTGAGACTTGTTCTGATAGCCAGGGTTGGGTGGGTGGGAAGATCCACGACCACCTGAGTTCTTCTACTGGTAAGGCTGACGGAACGGAGGAGGAGGAGGCAACCGGAACTTCTGTTGCTTGGCCGTCACTAGTGAGGAAGAAGAGGACTGAACTGCGTCCCTGACTCTCTTCTTAGATGCCTCACACTTGAGCTGAGCAGCTTCTTGTTTCAGTGCCATGTTGTAGAATTCATCATACTTTAACGGCTCAAAAAGCACAAGAGCTAGTTGCAGATCTTCTCTGAGGCCACGCCTGAATTGGTAAATCATGCTCTTCTCATCAGGGATGTCCTGCTTAGCAAAGCGAGAGAGCTTCTGGAACTGAGTGTTGTATTGATACACAGACATGTTGCCTTGCTTGAGATTGCGGAACTCCTCACGCTTACTCTCAACAACACTTTCTGGAATGTGATGAGCTTTGAAGTCACGGCGGAAATCATCCCAGGTAATCACACGACCTCCTCTGGAATCTTTGTATTGTTGGAACCACTCAGCAGCTTGATCCTTGAGTTGAAAAGAGGCAAACTTGACAAAGTCCTCAGGTCTGACATTGCTGCATTCAAAATGCTTGTTGATGTCCATGAGCCAATCATCGGCGTCTGTGGCCTCGACACAGTAGCTGAAAGTCTTTGGCTGATTTGCAAGGAACTGATTGAGGGTAGCAAAATGCGGCTGATTGTTGCCTTGGCCTTGATTTCCCTGATTACCTTGCCCTTGGTTGAGATCTTGCAAGAGCTGAATCAGAATCTGAGCGTTGGCATTGGTGGCTGTCATCAAGGCTTGCCATGCCTCCGGAGGCGGAGGTGGTGGCGGAGGGTTAGCCTGACTTCCTTCATTGCGTTCCGGATTCTGACGCGTTGGCGGAGCCATCCTGAAGAGGGTGACATCCATTAGCATCTTGAAAGACATATATTCAAGCTGAATCAAAGGATCGAAATTGCAACATATAGTCTTCACAATAAACATTCGAACAAGAATGAACGAATGAATTCCAAAGTAAAGCATCACACTTCCATAAGCTGAGAAGCCATTTAGATAAAGGTATGGAATCATCATCTGCCTCGAAACAACTCGAATATCACAACTGAAAACAAAACAAAGGATTGGCTTGCAGAATAAGCCGGAACAAACATATGATAGATCCCATATCGTATCATGTGTCTGTTGGAAAGATATTCTAGGAGCTACTTGAATTCCCACTTATAAACTCCCGAAACTTTTTGGTTATGCAATCAGGTGTTGGGGATACAGGGGACACAAAATATATCACCCAACCTAACAATACCTAGATCCAGCTGTATCCATCCTTCAACACATAACCAAGAAACCTTCGGAAATCGTCTACCTCAACCTTCGAAAAAACATCCGTTATACGAGTTATGGCAATACTCCCGCACTCGCCTCAGTACTGGGCTATCAGGGTTATCTCACCAACAACTATACAAAAGAGATTTTTGATGCCAGCGTACTAAACTCAGGTATTCCAGAACTGCAACGATAAAATTATGACGACAACACCTCAGAGCTCAACTCCCCGGGACACTTCCACTAAACCCCTGCTGACAGGAGGCACCAAGACAATGTTGTCATCACAAAAATATCGGAACGATTCTAAGATACCCGCGTGATCCTAAATTTTTTTTATTGAAATTTGAGAAGAGAAGAGTCAAAACTCTACGTCAGGATGCCTTACCAGAGCGATGAGGAGACTGGGAAGTAAAAAGAATTCCTAAACTCTCCGATACATAATTCCTAAATGACTCAAAACATTTTTCTAGACACAACTTGGCCGCTAAAAACGATCAATCAGTGGGGGCTCCTAAGGTCGGGGAAGGCTCTGATTACCAACTTGTAACGCCCTCGATGCAGCTATATCTCCCACGTGTCGAAGCACGACTTAGAGGCATAACCGCATTGAAACCAATGTCGCAAGTGAGGTAATCTTCACACAACCCATGTAATACATAAGGGAAAGAGATACATAGTTGGCTTACAGTCGCCACTTCACACAATACATAAATAAACATCCATCATCCAGATTACACTCAAGGTCCGACTACGGAACCAAAATGAAAGAAGAGTACCCCAAATGCTACACAGATCCCCGAATCATCCCAACTGGGCTCCACTACTGATCATCAGGAAAAGACACATAGTAACGACCACGTTCCTCGTCGAACTCCCACTTGAGCTCGGATGCGCCATCTGCACTGGCATCGTCGGCACCTGCAACTGTTTTGGTAGAATCTGTGAGTCACGGGGACTCAGCAATCTCACACCCGCGAGATCAAGACTATTTAAGCTTAAAGGTAGGATAGGGTTGTGAGGTGGAGCTGCAGCAAGCGACTAGCTTATATGGTGGCTAACAACGCAAAAGAGAGCGAGAAGAGAAGCAAAGCACGGTCGTGAAGCTAGAAGTGATCAAGAAGTGATCCTAGAACAACCTACGTCAGACATAACTCCAACACCGTGTTCACTTCCCGCACTCCGCCGAGAAGAGACCATCACGGTTACACACGCGGTTGATGTGTTTTAATTAAGGCCAACTTCGGGTTTTCTACAACCGAACATTAACAAATTCCCATCTGCCTCATAACCGCGGGCACGGCTTTCAAAAGATAATACCCTGCAGGGGTGTCCCAACTTAGCCCATTATAAGCTCTCACGGTCAACGAAGGATATTCCTTCTACCGGGAAGACCCGATCAGTCTCGGAATCCCGGACTACAAGACATTTTGACAGTAATAAAACAAGACCAGCAAAGCCGCCCGATTGTGCCGACAAATCCTGATAGGAGCTGCACATATCTCGGTCTCAGGGCACATCCGAATAAGTCAAGCTACGAGTAAAACCAGGCCTCGAGTTTCCCCGCGGTGGCCCCGCAGGCTGCTCGGTTCGGGCCAACACTCGAAGGAGCACTGGCCCGGGGGGGGGGGGTTAAAATAAAGATGACCCTCGGGCTCGCGGAAACCCGGGGGAAAAAGGCTTAGGTGGCAAATGGTAAAACCAAAGTTGGGCCTTGCTGGAGGAGTCTTATTCAAAGCGAACTGTCAAGGGGGTCCCATAAATCACCCAACCGTGTAAGGAACGCAAAATCAAGGAACATAACACCGGTATGACGGAAACTAGGGTGGCAAGAGTGGAACAAAACACCAGGCATAAGGCCGAGCCTTCCACCCTTTACCAAGTATATAGATGCATTAATTAAAATAAGAGATATTTTGATATCCCAAAATAATCATGTTCCAACATGGAACAAACTTCATCTTCACCTGCAACTAGCAACGCTATAAGAGGGGCTAAGCAAAGCGGTAACATAGCCAATCAACGGTTTGCTAGGAAAGGATGGTTAGAGGTTTGACATGGCATTATGGGTGGCATGATATAGCAAGTGGTAGGTATCGCAGCACAGGCATAGCAAAAGAGCGAGCATCTAGCAAGCAAAGATAGAAGTGATTTCGAGGGTATGGTCATCTTGCCTACAAAGTTCTCAGAGTTGTCGAAAGCTTGCTCCTCGTAAGCGTTCTCAACAGGTTCCTCGGTCACGTACTCGTCTCCCGGCTCTACCCAAAACAAGAACACAAGCAAAGGAACAACTATCAACCACGATGCAATGCACAAACAACATGATGCAAAACATGGCATGATATGCGAGATGTGGTATGCAATGCATATGCGTGCTCCGGAAGGACAAAGATGAACAAGGCATAATCTTGGAAAACCAAGTATGCCGCTAGAAAGGTGAGGTGATTTCGGTTGAAATCGATATAAAGATCACCGGAATCGGATACACGGTTTGCAAATGACAAGCAAAACAAGATATGATGCAAACTGCCTAAAACAGCAACATGGCCACTTGGATGCAAAGTATAAATATGCTACAACACCCAAACATGTAAACAAAATGCATGGAAGTGATTTACAGGAGATGCTCTACCAAACATGAACACTGAGCTAAATCTATAAACCACCAGAGCAAGACTAAAACAGCATGGCAATAATGCAAAAGATGACAGTTTTACAGACTTAGTGAAAATGCTAGACATAGCAGAAACAGATTCAACATGGCATCTTTACAAGCTTGATTAACTCACTGCGACGCATGTCATGGCATGGAACAAAATCTAGCATTAAGTAGACATGAAAAATAAGCTATCCATGTGCAAAGCAACCTCATGGCATGTTTAAATTAAATCACACGAAAATGACAAAACAGCATCATGATGTAAAATGACTTGTTTATGAACTTGCCCAAATGCAGAAACTAATGCAACCACTGGATTGGTGGGATTTTTCTACCCCAAAAACATATATAATATATTGGGGTTGCTGTAGAAAAATCATCACAAGTGCAATAAGTTAAAAACTGCCCTAAATGGAATATGGCAGAATTGGCATTTCCCTTATTTGGAAACGTCCAGAAATGGACTTGCCCGAAATGGATAGATTCCATATGCCAGAAATGGAATATTCGCTGGGAATTAAAGGAAAAGGAAAAACAAGAAGCTAGTGGAGAATGACAGGTGGGGTCCTGGAGTCAGAGGATATGACAGATGGGGTCACCCTGTCATACACGCACACGTAGCAAAACAGATAAAATAAAAAGGGCGCGCCTAGGACTCGAACCCAGAACCTCCCGCGTGTAAACGAGTGCACTGACCACTGCGCTGGCTGTGTCTAGCTGATCTAGAGTGGGCTCTGTTTTAAGTCAAATAGAAGCAACGCTTGGACCTGCTGAGACGAAAAATGATGGAAACAAAGGTGTAGCCATGGGGATTCGACCACAAGACCTCCTACAACTGAGCGTGCGGGAGCAACCAGTGGGTTACAAGCCCAGCCTATGAACATGAAGGGGCACGTCTCCCTTTGAACAGAGAGAAGCCCGGTCCTGGAAATCGCCATGAACGCGCAGCAGAGTTCCGGCGTCGACGGCAAGCAAAGGCGGCGACTTCTGCAGCTGCAGAGCACCGGCGGGCGTGCGGGATGGGGCAAGGACGCGTGCGTGCAAGCGGAGCAGCAAGGGAAAGTGTGCGTGCGGGCCCTCCCGAGGACGAGCTCGTGCTCGCCTCGGTGGCTAAGGCGGTGCTAGGCGAGGCCTGGGGCTCGCGCGGGGCTGCTGCGCTGCGGGAGCGCGCGAGCGTGCTAGCTGAAGCGCTGAGGCGAGTGTGGCAAGGCGGAGCAGGGAGCGCACGGGCAAGCCACGGCCACGACAGGAACTACCCAAAACAAATACAACTTTGCCGGAGCACCGAGAGCACGGGAAAGATTGAATCGAAGCAGCGCCTACGGTGATTTATTGACGACAGGAGGGAGTAGAGAGGAAGTTGGGTATACCTCCTTACCCAAGGACAAGGATACGGGGACGGAGTCATGCCTGCGGCGACGCGGACGAGCTCTGAACTTGGCGGGGCTGCTGTCCGGGAAGAAGAGGAAGAAGACCGGTCGGGGAGATCGATCCAGAGGCCGTAGAGGTGCGTGCGTCGAAGTAGGATACGTAGGGGAACTTGACGGTCTTCTCCATGGCGTCTGAGGTGGTGGGAGGCGCGACGAGCGTCTACCCCGAGCTGAAGCTTGAGCTCAGCCGGAGCATGGTGGGCAGGGCATCAGCGTGGGCGTGGCTAGGCTTACCTGGCGGCGGAGAGGGAAGGAGAGGAGGGGGATCGGTCGAGGAGGAACCCTAGGGAACCGGTGACATGATTTATAGGGCTAGGGACGAACTCCGGCCATCAAATCATCTGGCGTGCCGACGTGTCTCCTCTGCATGTCCTGCCGTACAGGAGGAGGATGCAACTGTCGCTTGCAGGCTAAAGGGCTGCGGGAGGGCTGCTGGGCCGCGGCTGGACTGCTTTGCTGCTGGGTTGCGCTGCTGCTGGTGCTCTCTCTCTCCCTCTGGCTCTTTCCCATTCCTTCGAACAGAAATAAAAGAGTGAAAAGCACATAAGGGTTGGGGGGGGGGGTTTGTGAGAGATATGAAAATATCCTCAGGCTTCGGGAATTATTCTCAATTTGATAAAATTGAGTTGGGTATTTTAAGAGGTAGAAAAATACAACAAGTTTGAATATAGTTCAAACTTGGAGCATTTTTTAACCTAACCAACACAATTTCAAATGAGCTGAAATTTGGCAGAGAGGTTCTGGACATGGTGATAGAAAATTGAGGCAAGGTTGAACATTAATGGAGGAGGGTAAAATGGCACTTGCTAAACGAAAGAAAAAGAAGGAGAGGTGGTGATGCATGGAGGTGGTGATGCATGGATCACACATAGAACATGCAACAACATATCATGCATGCATATCATGGAAATGCAAGTAGACATAAGCACAACACAACATTGATATACACATGATGCAAACATATGATGGCTAAAAGGAATATGACAAGAAGCACAAATGCAATATGACAAGGTAAGCATGGCAATGAAATGAGTAGAACAACATAACAAAACAAAATGAGACCAAAAGATCGAACCCCGAATGGAATTGGATGGAGACCAACATGGATATATTGCCAAATATGGAAGTTTTACATCTGGGGTGTTACACCTGGAAGGCATCCCCTCTTTTGTCTTCGTCCATCGATAAATTTACTTGGAGCTATATTTTGATTCACCACATGATATGTGTTTTGCTTGGAGCGTCTTGTATGATTTGAGTCTCTGCTTTTTAGTTCACCACAATCATCCTTGCTGTACAAACCTTTTGGGAGAGACACACATTAATCGGAATTTATTAGAATACTCTATGTGCTTCACTTATATCTTTTGAGCTAAATAATTTTGCTCTAGTGCTTCACTTATATCTTTTAGAGCACGGTGGTAGTTTTATTTTATAGAAATTATTGATCTCTCATGGTTCACTTATATTATTTTGAGAGTCTTTTAGAACAGCATGGTACTTTGCTTTGGCTATAAAATTAGTCCTCATATGATAGGCATCCAAGATGGATATAATAAAAACTATCATATAAGTGCATTGAATACTAAGAGAAGTTTGATACTTGATGATTGTTTTGAGATATAAAGATGGTGATATTAGAGTCATGCTAGTTGAGTAGTTGTGAATTTGAAAAATACTTGTTCTAAAGTTTGTGATTCTCGTAGCATGCACGTATGGTGAACCATTATGTGATGAAGTCGGATCATGATTTATTTATTGATTATCTTCCTTATGAGTGGCGGCCGGGGACGAGCGATGGTCTTTTCCTACCAATCTATCCCCCTAGGAGCATGTGCGTAGTACTTCGTTTCGATAACTAATAGATTTTTGCAATAAGTATGTGAGTTCTTTATGACTAATGTTGAGTCCATGGATTATACGCACTCTCACCCTTCCACCATTGCTAGCCTCTCTAATATCGCACACCTTTTGCCGGTATCATACACCCATCATATACCTTCCTCAAAACAACCACCATACCTACCTATTATGGCATTTCCATAGCCATTCTGAGATATATTGCCATGCAACTTACCACCGTTCCGTTTGTTATGACACGTTTCATCATTGTCATTGTGATGCCCCCGATTCAATCGTACAGTAATCATGCACGCAAATGTGTACGATCAAGATCAGGGACTCATGGGAAGATATCACAACACAACTCTACAAATAAATAAGTCATACAAGCATCATAATACAAGCCAGGGGCCTCGAGGGCTCGAATACAAGTGCTCGATCATAGATGAGTCAGCGGAAGCAACAATATCTGAGTACAGACATAAGTTAAACAAGTTTGCCTTAAGAAGGCTAGCACAAACTGGGATACAGATCGAACGAGGCGCAGGCCTCCTGCCTGGGATCCTCCTAACTACTCCCGGTCGTCGTCAGCGGGCTGCACGTAGTAGTAGGCACCTCTAGAGTAGTAGGAGTCGTCGTCAAAGGTGGCGTCTGGATCCTGGACTCCAGCATCTGGTTGCGGCAACCGGATAGAAGGGAAAAGGGGAAAAGGGGGAGAAAAGCAACCGTGAGTACTCATCCAAAGTACTCGCAAGCAAGGAGCTACACTACATATGCATGGATATATGTGTAAAAGGGCCATATTAGTGGACTGAACTGCAGAATGCCAGAATAAGAGGGGGGATAGCTAGTCTTATCGAAGACTACGCTTCTGGTCGCCTCCGTCTTGCAGCATATAGAAGAGAGTAGACTGAAGTCCTCCAAGTAGCATCGCATAGCATAATCCTACCCGGCGATCCCCTCCTCGATGCCCTGTTAGAGAGCGATCCCCGGGTTGTATCTGGCACTTGGAAGGGTGTATTTTATTAAGTATCCGGTTCTAGTTATCATAAGGTCAAGGTACAACTCCGGGTCGTCCTTTTACCGAGGGACACGGCTATTCGAATAGATTAACTTCCCTGCAGGGGTGCACCACATAACCCAACACGCTTGATCCCATTTGGCCGGACACACTTTCCTAGGTCATGCCCGGCCTCGGAAGATCAACACGTCGCAGCCCCACCTAGGCACAACAGAGCGGTCAGCACGCCGGTCTAAACCTATGCGCGCAGGGGTCTGGGCCCATCGCCCTGAGCACACCTGCATGTTGCGTACGCGGCCGGAAGCAGATCTAGCCCCCTTAATACAAGTGCGAGCTTACGATCCAATGCGGCGCGCGCCACTCAGTCGCTGACGTCAAGAAGTGCTTCGGCTGATATCACGACGCCGAGTGCCCATATCTTTCCCGCGTAGTTGGTTAGTGCGTATAGACCAAATGGCCAGACTCAGATCAAATACCCAGATCTCGTTAAGTGTGTTAAGTATCCGCGAACGCCAACAGGGCCAGGCTCACCTCTCACCCAGGTAGCCCCGAAGTGCCCTGTCGCTCCGCCACAGAGATCCACACAGAGGGCCGTCGGGACAAAGGTCCTTTCAGCCCCCAATCCGTAAATCACTCGCGGGTACTCCTCGAGCCAACCCGACTTTGGTCACCACATGTATCATGTTTAAAGTATAGTATATATCCATGATCACCTCCCGAGGTGATCACAGCCCAGTAGTATAGCATGGCAGACAGACAAGAGTGTAGGGCCACTGATGGAACACTAGCATCCTATACTAAGCAAGTAGGATTGCAGGTAAAGGTATCAACAACAGTATCAAGGACAGGCTATGCATCAGGATAGGAATAACCAAAGCAGTAACATGCTACACTACTCTAATGTAAGCAGTATAGAGGAGAGTAGGCGATATCTGGTGATCAAGGGGGGGGGCTTGCCTGGTTGCTCTGGCAAGAGAGAGGGGTCGTCAACTCCGTAGTCGAACGGGGCAGCAGCAGCGTCGGTCTCGGCGTCTATCGAGAGAAGAGGGGGGGGGGGAGAAACAATAAATACAATGCAAACAGATGCATAACGATGCATGACAAAACAAAGCGTGATGCTAGGCGTGCCCTAACGCGGTATGAGATGATACCGGTGAAGGGGGGAAACATCCGGGAAAGTATCCCCGGCGTTTCGCGTTTTCGGGCAGAGGAGCCGGAGGGGGAAAGTTGCGAGTTGGATAGGTTAGGGATGCGTGGTGGACAAGCGGGCTGCGTATGCGGGTTCGTCTCGTCGTTCTGAGCAACTTTCATGTACAAAGTTTTTCCATCCGACTTACGGATTATTTTATATTAATTTTCAAAGTTTTAATTCATTTTCTAATTTATTTTAATTCGAAATTAATGTTAAATTGCTAGATGTACCCAGCACAGTGTACACAAAAATTGTACACTGGCTGACAAGTGGGACCAGGGGGACCCAGTTGACCAGTCACTTTGACTGGTCAATAGGGGGTGGGGCCCCCTGTCATTGACTGTCTAGTTAACTAACAGGTTTAGTTAGGCTAATTATATGGTTAATTTGTTAATTAAGCAACATTAATTAATTATTAAGTTAATTAATTATTCTTCTCTTTTTTTATTCTTTTTATTATTATTATTATTATTTTTTAACAGGGGTGTGGGGGGGGGCCCACTGGGCAGTGGCCCAGGCAGCCACTAGTGCGACTGGGGAGCTCGGACCAGGGGGATGGAGGCCACCAAGGGGGGGGGGGCGCCGGCCACGGCGGCAACCGGAGCAGCGCGGGAAGGGGGGGGGCGACACGGCGGGGTTTCGGCCCCGGCGGGAAGGCCAGGGGAGGCGGCGGGGGCGTGAGGGGCGTCTCGCACGGCCGGACGGAGAAGCGCGCGGCCAGGGCGCGGCCCGACCGTGGTGACCGCGTGCGTGGGGGGGGGGAAGGCCATGGCCTCGTCGAGGCATCAGTTGCGGGCGGCGCGGAGGGGGGAACCAGGGCGAGGGCCGTGCGCGGGGGTGCGTGAGCGCTGGACAGGGTGGGCTTGGGCGCGGCCAAAGGCATGCCGAGGCGCGCGCGGCAGAGCAAGCAGGCGCGGGGCGGGGCCACTGGTGGGCGCGCGCGAGGGCGCAGGCGACGCGTGCCGGGGCCATGGCGCGCGGCGGGTCGAGGGGCTGCGGCGGCGAGCAGAAGCATCACAGCAGCAAGGCGCGGTGACCGAGATCGTGGCGCACGGTGCAGAGGGGAGAGGAGGAGGGCGCGGCCCTCACCGGTGTTGGAGAGAAGAGGGGGCGGCGAGGCTCGATGAGGTCCGATGGAGAGGAGGACGGGGACGGTTCGACGACGGCGGCGGGGTCGATGACGGGGAGGCGATCCAGTCGTCGGCGCGGTCGGCGCGTGGCGTGGCCGCGGCGAGGTCGAGGTCGGCAGGCCAGCTCCGGCGAGGACGCGAGCGGCGCGGGCTCTGTGCGGCGTCGGCGCGCCGGGGGCGACGGGATCGGGGCGACAGTTGCCCCCGATCCAGATCCGTTCATGGGGGAGGAGTCGAGGGAGCGAGGGAGTGGGGGACGTGGGGAGTGTGCGGTTCAGGCTAGGGTTTGCCCCGGGGGTTTTGGGGAGTGGGGTGGGGCATGGATGGGCCGGCCTGGTTGGCCCGATGGCCTGCTGGGCCACAACCAAGCAAGGGGGGTTTGCCTTCTTTTATTATTCCCATTTTATTTTATTTTATTTTCTTTTTATTACATTCATCAATTCATTTTAGTTTTGTAAAATGTATTATTAGTACCTAAATTAGTTTTATGAATTACACCATGGCCACAAAAGTTTAAACCCCAAATAAATTAGTTTAAAATTTTATAAAGTATAAAAGGTATTTAATTAATTTATTTTCTTAATGTTTTATCCATTTTTGAGTATTTACACATTTTATACAAGTGTGGTTTCTCCACCATTATTAGTTAGGATTTATCTGTCCCATCTTGAACATTTTAGTTTTAATGTTTGAAAACTTTTATTGTTTGCCCTGATTTTGAATTTTGAATTCAAACCGTTTTCGAACTAACGTGAGATGAGCAACAGTAATCGAGGTGACCTGGCATCATTAGCAGAGGTTACTGTAGCTTGATTACCCGGGCGTCACAATTCTCCTCCACTACAAGAAATCTTGTCCCGAGATTTAACAGGGGAGAAAGGGGGAAAGGTCTGGGTACTAATCCTAACGAATCTTCTTGGTATTGGTAGCTCTTCTCGAAGAGGTCGATCCATAGCGTTGATGTCTTCATTCCTATGCATCAATGCATCACAATGAAGGTGTCTTCCTTCCTTCAGGATCCTCATCGTACTTACGAAAGGATAAGAGGGGAAAAACTCTATAAGGACGGATCCTAATAAAATTAAGCATCAGACGGTTAACTCAGGGGAAGATGCATAAGTATCTCCCGAGTTGAAATTTAAGAAGATATCGAGAGCAAGGTAAGAAGGTACCATGAGAAGTTTCAAACGGATAGGCAATCGTTTGATGTCTGAAAGACCGTGCGAAAGGGGGTCCAGAGCAACGAGATTGAGTATTGCGTCTGTTACCAGAATAGATCACTAGGACGGTGGCCCGTGAATTACATACGAGGCCACGCGCTAGGAACAACCTTGGGAACAGGGGGTGTACATGGGAGTCAGGTTTCGATCCTGTGACCTGTGGGTTATGGGCCCACCATGTGGTTAAAAGTAGGAAGGGCGTTGACATCCTGCACGGTCATCTAAGCAAGGCATGTCAGAGGTTAGTCTGCCAGTTATGTCGACAACAACATCGGTACCAAGGGCGAGGGACGAAGAGAACCATTTTTTTCCGCTCGTTGAACGAGGCGTACCATTAGTCAAAGTTCTCGTCCATCGGTGGCTACCGAAATGTCAGCAATTATAGTAATAGGGTCTTGCTGACTGAATTGTACACCGAGGTGTTTACATAAGCAGTGAATCTTTACTGCTTAGATTATATAGATCACAAGAAAGGTCAAACAACCCAATGAAAAGAAAAATGTGATCATCAGGTTAATCAGAACAATGGTAAGGGAAATGTGTTTAAACACATATCCTAGGGGTATATCCTTCCCAAGGACAAACAGAGTATGATATCCATGATAGGATATAATGTAGAAAACCCTCTAGGTAGGGGGAGAGAAAATTTTCATGACATTACCCATACAACGATGTTTGGATAATCGAGCAGGAAACATTTAGCATTGGGCTTCAAATGTTATTGTTGAAAATCGGGGTACCACAAACATGCTTCAAGATAGCATTGACATGGTCGTCAAGCAAAATTTACACTTCGGATAAACGAAGGATCCATCGGGAACAACTTGTAGAATAAGCCTTACAGTTTCCCCATGGAAGAATAGATGACATTGCTAAAAGGAAACTATAACAATAGGTCCTCCGGCCAGGTATGGTAGGCATGACACCACCTTACCGGGTCATATAAAGACCAATGTTAAACTCTTGGAAATGTTTTTCCAACCATCGTATCTGGCCGAGATTCAGATCTGATAGGTGTCAGGATACCTCAGACATTTGGATGACTGAGAAGAAAAGGTGCAACACAAATTATCGAGATGATATTTTAAGATTCTCCAGAATTGAAATATGGAAGCGAGTTCCAAAACAAGAGTTCATCATTTAACTAAGGAGAGGACGAGGAGGTGGCTGATGGACTCAGCGTCAATTCCTCGAGATTTCCAAAAGGATGGATTTCCACAACTATGTGAATAAGGAGATAACATTTGTCAGATTAGATGGTATAATGATGTATGCTCGAGGAAAACATACACAATTAAACATTGGTTGAAAGGTGCTCCCGAAATATGGGCTTAGGTAGCATAATCAAAGTTAGAATGGTGATTCGATAACCAATGGTCTAAGAATGAAATGTCGACCATTAACTCCAAAGCAATAGGGTTGCTAGAAGTACAGAATCCAAGCAGCACGGTTCACGTGTTGGTATCCCGGTTAAAATCAACACGGGGACCAAGAAAGAATGATGAGGGTGAGAAGTATCATTATAGCAAGAATTCTTAAGAGGTGGAGCAATCCTCACAACATTCTTGACATCAAATATGGTAATACTCCGCGGTAGAACATAACATAAGTTGGATAGCAAGGAACTCAAGGTACAACACAAAACAGGAACAAGTTTTGTGTTGGAGGGAATGCAATAATGTTGTCGATGATAACCCAAATCATCGAGGGCAAAGGACGCTATTTCTCATCAAGAATTCGATAGATATCTTGGAAGACCTCATAAGGTTGATGATGTTCACGACACATTTGTCGAGAGATTTCTAGATGTAATCAATCAGCGACGACATCAAATCAAAGGAATGATGAAGCGGAAGGTTATTGGAACCATGGGTAGGACACAAACTTGAAATCAAGCTTGTTGTTCAAGGTGAACTGATATGACGAGGAAGATCGCGTAAGCTTAGCTCATCATCGAAAGTTGTGCTCCGGGATTAAGGACGAGGTAGCACAGTTAAAATTTAGCACGATAATGATATAGCCGATCAGGCTTGGAATGACTTGAAGGATTATTAAACTCATAAGCAACGGAGGTTACTTAGAGCTATTGAATCGGAGTGCGAAATTGATTCACTTATCAGTGTCCTTGAGTGTCTAACAACTCATAACCCGGGGAAAATTGGAATCGGTGAGAAATAACAGTTGATGAAGAACCCATAATAAGTTATGCAGTTCCATGATATTCTTGAGATACCAGAGTTTAATACTCAACGGTAGATCAAAGTAAAGGTTGGACAGGTGCAATGATCTTCAGAAGACAAGTACTTAAACTTGTCCAAGAAATGGTATTTACAAGGAGAACATGGTCGGAACCATGATTGCAAAGGATCAATTCGACGAAACCAAAGGATATTATATCAAGGAAATAGCTATTATTACAAGAAGCTTCCAGGATAGGATCTACATCGTGTCCATGGGCATGAACACAAAGTTCAAGGTCGACTCCCACTTCTTCATGTATAACCTTCCATTCACTCCTCGCTTTGATAAAGGCATTAGTGTTGAAAGTTTTACCTGGTGAAATACCAGATGAGTATGACTCGTGAAAACTTCCGAGTTCACACATATAAAGGAAGGCATCGGATCAACCCGTTAGGGTATCGTGGAGACATATACCACAATATTCAAGAGTAGATACCACCAGCTCGAAAGCAGAGCATGGTTGGCAAAAGGAGAGGATACAATTTACCAAAGGCATTATGTATCAGAGAAAGAACTCACAAGGTGATTAATTATGAAGGACACTGTCGGACAATAATCCAACAGTGGATATTGCGATCCACAATGGAGCTGATGTGAGTATCGATACCCAATCAGAGGAAGAAAGAATGCATATGCATCGGTCTATAGGGCATCTGAATAATTCAACGTTTAAATAGCAAAGGAATTATGATTTTTAAATCAAGGGATCAGGAGCAACGCTCTGATCAAGGATGGATAAGTTGAATACACTTAGGGGTACCATCAATTGCAATCTGATTGGCCGAGAACCAGCTCATGTTCGAAAGACGTCTGAGCGGGAAGATAATTTATAAGGATCAACTGATGATTGCGTGCATTCGCACACATATAGAATCAACGGACTTAAATGATAGTGACCAAGGATGCCAATAAGATTACTAGACTTATGGGATTAACCAAAATGTAAGCAAGCAAGAATTTCAAGAGCAATAGGCTCCTGAGGATTTTTGGAAGATCGAATAGTATTTCGAAGATTGATGACATACATGAATCAACTGGGGATGAGTGGATACTCGGTAAGTGTGAGAAATTATCCGTAGGGATATTCATGTGTCAAGAACTGCAAGGCAGTAAGCTCAACGGATTATCGAAACAACGACGAGTGTTTCGGGGTATCTTGTAATAACAAGACCAACTAGGGATGAATGTAAGAATAACAACTGTAAGTACTTATCCTTAAGGGTTTACGGTGGAAGGGGAATTGCAAGAGGGATGGCACAAAGTATCGAGGGAACATCCGAGAGTATTGTCAGGATCTTCCATTGAAGCAGTCGATCATCCTTATTAAAGGGCTCTCCGGCATGAAGTGGTAACGAGAACCTAGAGTTAGATTTTACCAAAATCATTTAACCCGAATAGAAGAGATGTCAGAGTCCCAGAGTATAGATCAAGGAGTAAAAGATCCTACTACCACCCGATGGCGACGTGTGCCCGTGAGACACACAGCCAAGTTAGTAAAAGTTTTGCAATGCCTAGACTCGACTTCGGCCAAGGAGTTGGAAAAGGGGATTCCTACAGGCAGTTGGCTCTGATACCAACTTGTGACGCCCCCGATTCAATCATACACTAATCATGCACGCAAATGTGTACGATCAAGATCAGGGACTCACGGGAAGATATCACAACACAAGTCTACAAATAAATAAGTCATACAAGCATCATAATACAAGCCAGGGGCCTCGAGGGCTCGAATACAAGTGCTCGATCATAGACGAGTTAGCGGAAGCAACAATATCTGAGTACAGACATAAGTTAAATAAGTTTGCCTTAAGAAGGCTAGCACAAACTGGGATACAGATCGAACGAGGCGCAGGCCTCCTGCCTGGGATCCTCCTAACTACTCATGGTCGTCGTCAGCGGGCAGCACGTAGTAGTAGGCACCTCCAGAGTAGTAGGAGTCGTCGTCGAAGGTGGCGTCTGGATCCTGGACTCCAGCATCTGGTTGCGGCAACCGGATAGAAGGGAAAAGGGGAAAAGGGGGAGAAAAGCAACCGTGAGTACTCATCCAAAGTACTCGCAAGCAAGGAGCTACACTACATATGCATGGATATATGTGTAAAAGGGCCATATTAGTGGACTGAACTGCAGAATGCCAGAATAAGAGGGGGGTAGCTAGTCTTATCGAAGACTACGCTTCTGGTCGCCTCCGTCTTGCAGCATATAGAAGAGAGTAGACTGAAGTCCTCCAAGTAGCATCGCATAGCATAATCCTACCCGGCGATCCCCTCCTCGATGCCCTGTTAGAGAGCGATCCCCGGGTTGTATCTGGCACTTGGAAGGGTGTATTTTATTAAGTATCCGGTTCTAGTTGTCATAAGGTCAAGGTACAACTCCGGATCGTCCTTTTACCGAGGGACACGACTATTCGAATAGATTAACTTCCCTGCAGGGGTGCACCACATAACCCAACACGCTTGATCCCATTTGGCCGGACACACTTTCCTGGGTCATGCCCGGCCTCCGAAGATCAACACGTCGCAGCCCCACCTAGGCACAACAGAGCGGTCAGCACGCCGGTCTAAACCTATGCGCGCAGGGGTCTGGGCCCATCGCCCTGAGCACACCTGCACGTTGCGTACGCGGCCGGAAGCAGATCTAGCCCCCTTAATACAAGTGCGAGCTTACGATCCAATGCGGCGCGCGCCACTCAGTCGCTGACGTCAAGAAGTGCTTCGGCTGATACCACGACGCCGAGTGCCCATATCTTTCCCGCGTAGTTGGTTAGTGCGTATAGACCAAATGGCCAGACTCAGATCAAATACCTAGATCTTGTTAAGCGTGTTAAGTATCCGCGAACGCCAACAGGGCCAGGCTCACCTCTCACCCAGGTAGCCCCGAACTGCCCTAACGCTCCGCCACAAAGATCCACACAGAGGGCCGTCGGGACAAAGGTCCTTTCAGCCCCCAATCCGTGAATCACTCGCGGGTACTCCTCGAGCCAACCCGACTTTGGTCACCACATGTATCATGTTTAAAGTATAGTATATATCCATGATCACCTCCCGAGGTGATCACAGCCCAGTAGTATAGCATGGCAGACAGACAAGAGTGTAGGGCCACTGATGGAACACTAGCATCCTATACTAAGCAAGTAGGATTGCAGGTAAAGGTATCAACAGCAGTATCAAGGACAGGCTATGCATCAGGATAGGAATAACCAAAGCAGTAACATGCTACACTACTCTAATGCAATCAGTATAGAGGAGAGTAGGCGATATCTGGTGATCAAGGGGGGGGGGGCTTGCCTGGTTGCTCTGGTAAGAGAGAGGGGTCGTCAACTCCGTAGTCGAACGGGGCAGCAGCAGCGTCGGTCTCGGTGTCTATCGAGAGAAGAGGGGGGGAGAAACAATAAATACAATGCAAACAGATGCATAACGATGCATGACAAAACAAAGCGTGATGCTAGGCGTGCCCTAACGCGGTATGAGATGATACCGGTGAAGGGGGGAAACATCCGGGAAAGTATCCCCGGCGTTTCGCGTTTTCGGGCAAAGGAGCCGGAGGGGGAAAGTTGCGAGTTGGATAGGTTAGGTATGCGTGGTGGACAAGCGGGCTGCGTATCCGGGTTCGTCTCGTCGTTCTGAGCAACTTTCATGTACAAAGTTTTTCCATCCGACTTACGGATTATTTTATATTAATTTTCAAAGTTTTAATTCATTTTCTAATTTATTTTAATTCGAAATTAATGTTAAATTGCTAGATGTACCCAGCACAGTGTACACAAAAATTGTACACTGGCTGACACGTGGGACCAGGGGGACCCAGTTGACCAGTCAAACTTTGACTGGTCAATAGGGGGTGGGGCCCCCTGTCACTGACTGTATAGTTAACTAACACGTTTAGTTAGGCTAATTATATGGTTAATTGGTTAATTAAGCAACATTAATTAATTATTAAGTTAATTAATTATTCTTCTCTTTTTATTCTTATTATTATTATTATTATTATTATTATTATTATTATTATTATTATTATTATTATTTTAACAGGGATGTGAGGGGGGGGCACTGGGCAGTGGCCCAGGCAGCCACTAGTGCGACTGGGGAGCTCGGACCAGGGGGATGGAGGCCACCAAGGGGGGGGGGCGCCGGCCACGACGACAAGCGGAGCAGCGCGACAAGGGGGGAGGGGGCGACACAGCGGGGGTTCGGCCCCGACGGGAAGGCCAGGGGAGGCGGCGGGGGCCTGAGGGGCGTCTCGCACGGCCGGACGGAGCAGCGCGCGGCCAGGGCGCGGCCCGACCGCGGTGACCGCGTGCGTGGGGGGGGGGGAGGCCATGGCCTCGTCGAGGCATCAGTTGCGGGCGGCGCGGAGGCGGGAACCAGGGCGAGGGCCGTGCGCGGGGGTGCGTGAGCGCTGGACAGGGTGGGCTCGGGCGCGGCCAAAGGCATGCCGAGCCGCACGCGGCAGAGCAAGCAGGCGCAGGGCGGGGCCACGGGTGGGCGCGCGCGAGGGCGCAGGCGACGCGTGCCGGGGCCATGGCGCGCGGCGGATCGAGGGGCTGCGGCGGCGAGCAGAAGCAGCACAGCAGCAAGGCGCGGCAGCCGAGATCGTGGCGCACGGGGCAGAGGGGAGAGGAGGAGGGCGCGGCCCTCACCAGCGTTGAAGAGAAGAGGGGGCGGCGAGGCTCGATGAGGTCCGATGGGGAGGAGGACGGGGACGGTTCGACGACGGCGGCGGGGTCGATGACGGGGAGGCGATCCAGTCGGCGGCGCGGTCGGCGCGTGGCGTGGCCGCGGCGAGGTCGAGGTCGGCAGGCCAGCTCCGGCGAGGACGCGAGCGGCGCGGGCTCCGTGCGGCGTCGGCGCGCCGGGGGCGACGGGATCGGGGCGACAGTTGCCCCCGATCCAGATCCGTTCGTGGGGGAGGAGTCGAGGGAGCGAGGGAGTGGGGGACGTGGGGAGTGTGCAGTTCAGGCTAGGGTTTGCCCCGGGGGTTTTGGGGAGTGGGGTGGGGCATGGATGGGCCGGCCTGGTTGGCCCGATGGCCTGCTGGGCCACGGCCAAGCAAGGGGGGTTTGCCTTCTTTTATCATTCCCATTTTGTTTTATTTTCTTTTCTTTTTATTACATTCATCCATTCATTTTAGTTTTGTAAAATGTATTATTAGTACCTAAATTAGTTTTATGAATTACACCATGGCCACAAAAGTCTAAACCCCAAATAAATTAGTTTAAAATTTTATAAATTATAAAAGGTATTTAATTAATTTATTTTCTTAATGTTTTATCCATTTTGAGTATTTACACATTTTATACAAGTGTGGTTTCTCCACCATTATTACTTAGGATTTATCTGTCCCATCTTGAACATTTTATTTTTAATGTTTGAAAACTTTTATTGTTTGCCCTGATTTTGAATTTTGAATTCGAACCGTTTTCGAACTAACGCGAGATGAGCAACAGTAATCGAGGTGACCTGGCATCATTAGCAGGGGTTACTGTAGCTTGATTACCCGGGCGTCACAGTCATATTTCTTTGCATGATCATGTAGTTGACATCGTAGTTGTGGCAAAGCCACATTTATAATTCTTTCATACATGTCACTCTTGATTCATTGCATATCCCGGTACACCGCCGGAGGCATTCACATAGAGTCATATTTTGTTCTAAGTATTGATTTGTAATTTTTGAGTTGTAAGTAAATAAAAGTGTGATGATCATCATTATTAGAGCATTGTCCCAAGTGAGGAAAGGATGATGGAGACTATGATTCCCCCACAAGTCGGGATGAGACTCCGCACGAAAAGAAAAAAAAGAAAAAAAGAGGTCATAAAAAATAAGAAGAAGAAGGCCCAAATAAAAAAAATAAAAAAATGAGAGAAAAAGAGAGAAGGGACAATGTTACTATCCTTTTACCACACTTGTGCTTCAAACTAGCACCATGATCTTAATGATAGACAGTCTCCTATGTTGTCACTTTCATATACTAGTGGGAATTTTTCATTATAGAACTTGGCTTGTATATTCCAATGATGGGCTTCCTCAAAATTCCCCAGGTCTTCGTGAGCAAGCGAGTTGGATGCACACCCACTTAGTTTCTTTTGTTGAGCTTTCATACACTTATAGCTATAGTGCATCCGTTGCATGGCAATCCCTACTCACTCACATTGATATCTATTGATGGGCATCTCCATAGCCCGTTGATACGCCTAGTTGATGTGAGACTATCTTCTCCTTTTTGTCTTCTCCACAACCACCATCCTATTCCACATATAGTGCTATGTCCATGGCTCACGCTCATGTATTGCGTGAAGATTGAAAAAAAGTTTGAGAACATCAAAAGTATGAAACAATTGCTTGGCTTGTCATCGGGGTTGTGCACGATTAAATACTTTGTGTGATGAAAATAGAGCATAGCCAGACTATATGAGTTTGTAGGGATAACTTTCTTTGGCCATGTTATTTTGAGAACGCATGAGTGCTTTGTTAGTATGCTTGAAGTATTATTATTTTCATGTCAATATTAAATTTTTATCTTGAATGTTTCAGATCTGAACATTCATGCCACAATAAAGGAAATTACATTGAAGAATATGCTAGGTAGCATTCCACATCAAAAATTCTGTTTTTATCATTTACCTACTCGAGGACGAGCAGGAATTAAGCTTGGGTTGCTTGATACGTCTCCAACGTATCTATAATTTTTTATTGTTCCATGATATTATATTATCTGTTATGGATGTTTAATGGGCTTTACTAAGCACTTTTATATTATTTTGGGACTAACCTATTAACCGAAGGCCTAGTGCAAATTGTTGTTTTTTTGACTATTTCAGTGTTTCGTAGAAAAGGAATATCAAACGGAGTCCAAACGGAATGAAACCTTCGGGAGAGTTATTTTTGGAACAAACGTGATCCAAAGGACTTTGCGTGGACGTTAAGAAAGAAGTGAGGAGGCCACGAGGCAGGGATGCGTGCGTGCCCCCTGGGCGCTCCCCCACCCTCGTGGGCCCCTCACAGCTCCACCGACCTACTTCTTCCTCCTATATATACCCATATACCCCGAAACCATCCAGGAGCACCACAAAACCCTATTTCCACCACCGCAACCTTCTGTACCAGTGAGATCCCATCTTTGGGCCTTTTCCGGCACTCCGCCGGAGGGGAATCGATCACGGAAGGCTTCTACATCAACACCATAGCCTCTCCGATGATGTGTGAGTAGTTTACCTCAGACCTTCGGGTCCATAGTTATTAGCTAGATGGCTTATTCTCTCTCTTTGGATCTCAATACAAAGTTCTCCTCGATCTTCTTGGAGATCTATTTGATGTAACTCTTTTTGCGGTGTGTTTGTCGAGATCCGATGAATTGTGGGTTTATGATCAAGATTATCTATGAAAAATATTTGAATCTTCTCTGAATTCTTTTATGTATGATTGGTTATCTTTGCAAGTCTCTTCGAATTATCAGTTTGGTTTGGCCTACTAGATTGATCTTTCTTGAAATGGGAGAAGTGCTTAGCTTTGGGTTCAATCTTGCGTTTCTCGATCCCAGTGACAGCAAGGGAAACGACACGTATTGTATTGTTGCCATCGAGGATAAAAAGATGGGGTTTATATCATATTTCTTCAGTTTATCCCTCTACATCATGTCATCTTGCCTAATGCGTTACTCTGTTCTTATGAACTTAATACTCTAGATGCATGCTGGATAGCGGTCGATGTGTGGAGTAATAGTAGTAGATGCAGAATCATTTCGGTCTACTTGTCGCGGACGTGATGCCTATATACATGATCATGCCTAGATATTCTCATAATTATGCACTTTTCTATCAATTGCTCGACAGTAATTTGTTCACCCACCTTAATACTTATGCTATCTTAAGAGAAGCCACTAGTGAAACCTATGGCCCCGGGTCTATTTTCCATCATATTAATCTCCCCTCAACTAGTTATTACTGTCACCGTTTATTTTGAATCTTACTTTCAATCTTTATCATAAAAATACTAAAAAGATTATCTTATCATCTCTATCAGATCTCACTTTTGCAAGTGGCCGTGAAGGGATTGACAACCCCTTTATTGCGTTGGTTGCAAGGTTCTTATTTGTTTGTGTAGGTACGAGGGACTTGCGTGTGGCCTCCTACTGAATTGATACCTTGGTTCTCAAAAACTGAGGGAAATACTTACGCTACTTTGCTGCATCGCCCTTTCCTCTTCAAGGGAAAACCAACGCATGCTCAAGATGTAGCAAGAAGGATTTCTGGCGCCGTTGTCGGGAAGTCTACGCACAAGTTAAGACATGCCAAGTACCCATCACAAACTCTTATCCCTCGCATTACATTATTTGCCACTTGCCTCTCGTTTTCCTCTCCCCCACTTCACCCTTGCCGTTTTATTCGCCCTCTTTTTCCGTTCGCCCCTTTTCGCTTGCTTCTTGTTGCCTGTTTGTCCTAATGGCCCTGCCTAAAAACATTGATCCTTACCTTAAAAGGTTGGAAGAAATTGAAAACAACGTCAGAAGCTTCATGACTTTGCAATTTGAGCATAATAATTTATTTAGAAACGATCTTAAAGAACAAAAAAGCTTTATGGAGTACATGAATAAATAGCTTGATGATATGTCTAAGGAATTTTATGGCTTGAGATCTCAGTTTGCTCATCTTGAAAAATTAATAGCCCAAATTTCGAAAAGCAGGCCACCTTAGTCAATAAGATGGCCGCTAAACCGGAAGATCTAGAAGGTAATAAGGATGAAGATCTAAAAGTGATTGATGTGTATCCCATTAAATCTTTGTTTTGCAATATGAATCTTGATAATGATGGAACTGGAGATGAGTCAACTTTAGTTAAAAGGCGTCCCAATTATTCGGAGTTTTTAGATCTTGATGCAAAAATTGGTAAAAGTGGGATTGAAGAGGTCAAAACTTTACATAGCAATTAACCCACTATTTTGGATTTCAAGGAATTTAATTATTATAATTGTTCTTTAATAGATTGTATTTCCTTGTTGCAATCCGTGCTAAATTCTCCGCATGCTTATAGTCAAAATAAGGCTTTTACCAAACATACCGTTGATGCTTTAATGCAATGTTATGAAGAAAAGCTTGAATTGGAAGTTTCTATCCCTAGAAAACTTTATGATGAGTGGGAACCTACTATTAAAATTAAAATTAAAGATCATGAATGCTATGCTTTGTGTGATTTGGGTGCTAGTGTTTCCACGATTCCAAAAACTTTGTGTCATATGTTAGGTTTTTTTGAATTTGATGATTGTTCTTTAAACTTGCACCTTGCGGATTCCACCATTAAGAAACCTATGGGAATAATTAATGATGTTCTTATTGTTGCAAATAGGAATTATGTGCCCGTAGATTTCATTGTTCTTGATATAGATTGCAATACTTCATGTCCTATTATTCTTGGTAGACCTTTTCTTAGAACGATTGGTGCAACTAATGATATGAAAGAAGGGAATATTAGATTCCAATTTCCGCTAAGGAAAGGCATGTAACACTTTCCTAGAAATAAAATGAAATTACCTTATGAATCTATTATGAGAGCCACTTATGGATTAAATGCCAAAGATGACAATACCTAGTCTATCCTTGCCTTTATGCCTAGCTAGGGGCGTTAAACGATAGCGCTTGTTGGGAGGCAACCCGATTTTATTTTTATTTATTGCTTTTTGGTTCTATCTAGTAATAAATATTTGATCTAGCCTCTGGTTAGATGTGTTTTCATGTTTTATTTAGTGTTTGTGCCAAGTAGAACCTTTGGGAAGACTTGAGTGAAGTCTTTTTGATCTTGCTGTAAAAACAGAAACTTTTTACTGGAGATTGATATTTAGTTGATTCTTTTTGAACATGATTAATAGATAAATTACTCATGTCCAGAAATTTATTTTAGAATTTTTTGAGTTCCAGAAGTGTACGTTTGATATAGATTACTACAGACTGTTCTGTTTTTGACAGATTCTGTTTTTCGTGTGTTGTTTGCTTATTTTGATGAATCTATGGCTAGTATCGGAGGTTATGAACCATAGAGAAGTTGGAATACATTATTTTTAACACCAATATAAATAAAGAATGATTTCATTACAGTACCTTGAAGTGGTGTTTTCTTTTCTTTCGCTAAAGGAGCTCATGAGATTTTCTGTTAAGTTTTGTGTTGTGAAGTTTTCAAGTTTTGGGTAAAGATTTGATGGATTATGGAACAAGGAGTGGCAAGAGCCTAAGCTTGGGGATGCCCAAGGCACCCCAAGGTAAAATCCAAGGACAACCAAAAGCCTAAGCTTGGGGATGCCCCGGAAGGCATCCCCTCTTTTGTCTTCGTCCATCAGTAACTTTACTTGGAGCTATATTTTTATTCACCACATGATATGTGTTTTGCTTGGAGCGTCTTGTATGATTTGAGTCTTTGCTTTTTAGTTCACCACAATCATCCTTGCTGTACATACCTTTTGGGAGAGACACACATTAATCGGAATTTATTAGAATACTCTATGTGCTTCACTTATATCTTTTGAGCTAAATAATTTTGCTCTAGTGCTTCACTTATATCTTTTAGAGCATGGTATTGTATTGTTGCCATCGAGGATAAAAAGATGGGGTTTATATCATATTTCTTGAGTTTATCCCTCTACATCATGTCATCTTGCCTAATGCGTTACTCTGTTCTTATGAACTTAATACTCTAGATGCATGCTGGATAGCGGTCGATGTGTGGAGTAATAGTAGTAGATGCAGAATCGTTTCGGTCTACTTGTCGCGGACGTGATGCCTATATACATGATCATACATAGATATTCTCATAATTATGCACTTTTCTATCAATTTCTCGACAGTAATTTGTTCATCCACCGTAATACTTATGCTATCTTGAGAGAAGCCACTAGTGAAACCTATGGCCCACGGGTCTATATTCCATCATATTAATCTCCCGTCAACTAGTTATTTCTGTCGCCATTTATTTTGCAATCTTACTTTCAATCTTTATCAGAAAAATACCAAAAATATTATCTTATCATCTCTATCAGATCTCACTTTTGCAAGTGGCCGTGAAGGGATTGACAACCCCTTTATCGCGTTGGTTGCAAGGTTCTTATTTGTTTGTGTAGGTACGAGGGACTTGCATGTGGCCTCCTACTGGATTGATACCTTGGTTGTCAAAAACTGAGGAAACTACTTACGCTACTTTGTTGCATCACCCTTTCCTCTTCAAGGGAAAACCAACACATGCTCAAGAGGTAGCACCGTCATATCGTGAGGGCCCTAAAAATATCTCTGCATCGTTGAAGGAGCAAATAAAACTCTAGAGCTATCTAGTCCCTCGTCAAACTTTTAAATGAGCTTGTAAGTTGTCGTTATGATCACTGTGTTACACATGATGTTTGAACAACCCCAAAGTTCACCATACAGTAGGAAGTGACTACGATATTCTCATGGTCTGAGGAACTAAAAACACATTCTAGCACTCCTTATTATCACAATTGATTTCAGACGATATTATCTTAAAGTATAACAAACAAGGACAAGTTTGGGTCGATTCAATATGACCGTTCTGCTAACGCCATACTCTCAATGTTTGTTTTAGAACTATCGTTACACTTAATGACATCCTAAGATCCGGAAAACATGATCACCAACAACACTTGAGCCAATCTTAGAGGTGAAGGAAATATGCACTAGAGGCAATAATAATGTTGTTATTTATATTTCCTTATATCATGATAAATGTTTATTATTAATGCTAGAATTTTATTAACCAAAAACTTAGTACATGTGTGAATACATAGACAAAACATAATGTCCCTAGTATGCCTCTACTTGACTAGCTCGTTAATCAAAAGATGGTTAAGTTTCCTGACCATAGACATGTGTTGTCATTTGATGAACGAGATCACATCACTAGAGAATGATGTGATGGACAAGACCCATCAGTTAGCTTAGCATAATGATCGTTTAGTTTTATTACTATTGCTTTCTTCATGACTTATACATATTCCTTTGACTATGAGATTATGCAACTCCCGAATACCGGAGGAACACCTTGTGTGCTATCAAACGTCACAACGTAACATGGTGATTATAAAGATGCTCTACTGGTGTCTCCGAAAGTGTTTGTTGGGTTGGCATACATCGATATTAGGATTTGTCACTCTAAGGGAGAATACTGATATGTTGACTTTTGCGTAGACTCCCCGGCAACGGCGCCAGAAATCCTTCTTGCTACCTCTTGAGCACTACATTGGTTTTCCCTTGAAGAGGAAAGGGTGATGCAGCAAAGTAGCGTAAGTATTTCCCTCGGTTTTTGAGAACCAAGGTATCAATCCAGTAGGAGGCCACGCTCAAGTCCCTCTCACCTACACAAACAAATAAAAACCTCGCAACCAACGCAATAAAGGGGTTGTCAATCCCTTCACGGTCACTTACGAAAATGAGATCTGATAGATATGATAAGATAATATTTTTGGTATTTTTATAATAAAGATGCAAAGTAAAATAAAAGGAAATAAAAATAGCTAAGTGTTGGAAGATTAATATGATGGAAAATAGACCCGGGGGCCATAGGTTTCACTAGTGGCTTCTCTCAAGAGCATAAGTATTACGGTGGGTGAACAAATTACTGTTGAGCAATTGATATAATTGAGCATAGTTATGAGAATATCTAGGTATGATCATGTATATAGGCATCACGTCCGTGACAAGTAGACAGACTCCTTCCTGCATCTACTACTATTACTCCACACATCGACCACTACCCAACATGCATCTAGAGTATTAAGTTCAAAAGAACATAGTAATGCTTTAAGTAAGGTGACATGATGTAGAGGGATAAACTCATGCAATATGATTTAAACCCCATCTTGTTATCCTCGATGGCAACAATACAATATGTGCCTTGCTGCCCCTGCTGTCACTGGGAAAGGACACCGCAAGATTGAACCCAAAGCTAAGCACTTCTCCCATTGCAAGAAAGATCAATCTAGTAGGCCAAACCAAACTGATAATTCGAAGAGACTTGCAAAGATAACCAATCATACATAAAAGAATTCAGAGAAGATTCAAATATTGTTCATAGATAAACTTGATCATAAAGCCACAATTCATCGGTCTCAACAAACACACCGCAAAAGAAGATTACATCGAATAGATCTCCACGAGAATCATGGAGAACTTTGTATTGAGATCCAAAGAGAGAAAAGAAGCCATCTAACTAATAACTATGGACCCGAAGGTCTGAGGTAAACTACTCACACATCATTGGAGAGGCTATGGTGTTGATGTAGAAGCCCTCCGTGATCAATGCCCCTCCGGTAGGACGCCGGAAAAGGCCCCAAGATGGGATCTCACGGGTACAGAAGGTTACGGCGGTGCAATTAGGTTTTCATGGATGCCTCTGTTGGTTTGGGGGTACGTAGGTATATATAGGAGGAAGAAGTTTGTCGGTGGAGCAACGTGGGCCCCACGAGGGTGGAGGGCGCGCCCCCTGCCTCGTGCTCTCCTGGTTGATTTCTTGACGTAGACTCCAAGTCCTCTGGATCACGTTTGTTCCGAAAATCACGTTCCCGAAGGTTTCATTCCGTTTGGACTCCGTTTGATATTCTTTTTCTGCGAAACTCTAAAATAGGCAAAAAACAACAATTTTGGGCTGGGCCTCCGGTTAATAGGCTAGTCCCAAAAATAATATAAAAGTGTATAACAAAGCCCATTAATCATCCAAAACAGAATATAATATAGCATGAAGCAATCAAAAATTATAGATACGTTGGAGACGTATCAGTGCGCCCCTTGTGGCCGGCCCTCCTCCTCCTCCCCTCCTTTATATACGGGAGAGGGGGCACCCCATAGACACACAAGTTGATCTTTAGCCGTGTGCGGTGCCCCCTTCACAGTTTTCCACCTCAGTCATATTGTCATAGTGCTTAGGCGAAGCCCTGCGCCAGTAACTTTATCATCACCGTCACCATGCCGTCGTGCTAACGGAACTCTCCCTCGGCCTCAGCTGGATCAAGAGTTCGAGGGACGTCACCGAGCTAAACATGTGCAGATCCCGGAGGTGCCGTGCGTTCGGTACTTGATCGGTTGGATCGCGAAGACGTTCGACTACATCAACCGCGTTACAAAACGCTTCCACTTTCGGTCTACGAGGGTATGTGGACACACTCTCCCCGCTCGTTACTATGCTTCTCCTAGATAGATCTTGCGTGATCGGAGGAAATTTTTGAAATACTACGTTCCCCAACAGTGGCATCCGAGCCAGGTTTGTGCGTAGATGTTATATGCACGAGTAGAACACAAAGAGTTGTGGGTGATAACAGTCATACTGCTTACCAGCATGTCATATTGATTCGGCGGTATTGTTGGATGAAGCGGCCCAGAGCGACATTACATGCCCGCGTTCATGAGACTGGTTCTACCGCCGTGCTTTGCACATAGGTGGCTAGTGGGTGTCTGTTTCTCCAACTTTAGTTAAATCGAGTGTGACTACGCCCGGTCCTTGTTGAAGGTTAAAACAACACACTTGACGAAAAATCATTGTGGTTTTGATGCGTAGGTAAGAACGGTTCTTGCTAAGCCCGTAGTAGCCACGTAAAACTTGCAACAACAAAGTAGAGGACGTCTAACTTGTTTTTGCAGGGCTTGCTGTGACGTGATATGGTCAAGACGTGATGATATATAAATTGTTGCATGAGATGATCATGTTTTGTAACAGTTATCGGCAGCTGGCAGGAGCCATATGGTTGTCGCTTTATTGTATGAAATGCAATCGCAATGTAATTGCTTTACTTTATCACTAAGCGGTAGGGATAGTCGTAGTAGCAATAGTTGGTGAGATGACAATGATGCTTCGATGGAGATCAAGGTGTCAAGCCGGCGACGATGGTGATCATGAAAGTGCTTTGGAGATGGAGATCAAAGGCACGAGAGGATTATGTCCATATCATATCACTTATATTGATTGCATGTGATGTTTATCCTTTATGCATCTTATTTGGTTAGTACGGCGGTAGCATTATAAGATGATCTCTCACTAAATTTCAAAGTACAAGTGTTCTCCCTGAGTATGCATCGTTGCTACAGTTCGTCGTGCCGAGACACCACGTGATGATCGGGTGTGATAAGCTCTACGTTCACATACAACGAGTGCAAGCCAGTTTTGCACACGCAGAATACTTGAGTTAAACTTGATGAGCCTAGCATATGCAGATATGGCCTCGAAACACTGAGACCGAAAGGTCGAGCGTGAATCATATAGTAGATATGATCAACATAGTGATGTTCACCATTGAAAACTACTCCATCTCACGTGATGATCGGACATGGTTTAGTTGATATGGATCACGTGATCACTTAGATAATTAGAGGAATGTCTATCTAAGTAGGAATTCTTTAGTAATATGATTAATTGAACTTAAATTTATCATGAACTTAGTCCAGATAGTATTTGCATATCTATGTTATAGATCAATAGCTTGCGATGTAGCTCCCCGTTTATTTTTCATATGTTCCTAGAGAAAGCTAAGTTGAAAGATGATAGTAGCAATGATGCGGACTGGGTCCGTGATATAAGGATTATCCTCATTGTTGCACAGAAGAATTATGTCCTTGATGCACCACTAGGTGACAAACCTGTTGCAGGAGCAGATGCAGACGTTATGAATGTTTTGCAAACTCGGTATGATGACAACTTGATAGTTTAGTGCACCATGATTTACGGCTTAGAACCGGGACTTCAAAAATGTTTTGAATGCCATGGAACATATAAGATGTTCCAAGAGTTGAAATTAGTATTTCAGGCTCATGCCCGTGTCGAGGGGTGTGAGACCTCTGACAAGTACTTTGCCTATAAGACGGAGGAGAATTGCTCAGCTAGTGAGCATCTGCTCAGAATGTCTGGGCACTATAATCGCTTGAATCAAGTGGGAGTTAATCTTCCAAATAATATAGTGATTGATAATGTTCTCTAGTCACTATCACCAAGTTACTAGAACTTCGTGATGAACTATAATATGCAAGGGATGACGAAAACGATTCCCGAGCTCTTCACGATGCAGAAATCGGCGAAGGTAGAAATCAAGAAAAAGCATCAAGTGTTGATGGTTGATAAGACCACTAGTTTCAAGTAAAAGGGCAATGGAAAAGAAAGGGAACTTCAAGGAAGAATGGCAAGCAAGTTTCCACTCCCATGAAGAAGCACAAAGCTAGACCCAAGCCTGAAACTGAGTGCTTCTACTGCAAACGAAATGGTCACTGTAGTGGAACTGCCCTAGATACTTGGCGGATAAGAAGGATGGCAAAGTGAACAAAGGTATATCTGATATACAGGTTATTGATGTGTACTTTACTAGTGTTTATAGCAACCCCTCGGTATTTGATATTGGTTCAGTTGCTAAGAGTAGTAACTCGAAAACGGGAGTTGCAAGATAAACAGAGACTAGTTAAGGACGAGGTGACGATGTGTATTGGAAATGATTACACGGTTGAAAGATCACCATCGCACACTCCTTTTACCTTCGGGATTAGTGTTGAATCTAAAATAAAGGTTATTTGGTGTTTGCTTTAAGCATGAATGTGATTGGATCATGTTTATTGCAATACGGTTATTCATTTAAGTCAAAGAATAATTGTTGTTCTGTTTACATGAATAAAACCTTCTATGGTCATACACTTAATATAAATGGTTTATTGATTCTCAATCGTAGTGATACACATATTCATAGTGTTGATGCCAAAAATTGCAAAGTTGATAATGATAGTGCAACATTCTTGTGGCACCGCCGTTTAGGTCATATTGGTGTAAAACGCATGAAGAAACTCCATGCAGATAGACTTTTGGAATCACTTGATTATGAATCATTTGTTGCTTGCGAACCATGCCTCATTGGCAAGATGACTAAGACTCCGTTCTCCGGAACAATGGAGCGAGCCACTAACTTATTGGAAATAATACATACCGATGTATACAGTCTGATGAGTATTGAGGCTTGCGGTGGGTATCATTATTTTCTAAACCTTCACAGATGATTTGAGCAGATATGGGTATATCTACTTAATGAAACACAAGTCTGAAACATTTGAAAAGTTCAAAGAATTTTAGAGTGAAGTGGAGAATCATCATAACAAGAAAATAAAGTTTCTACGATCTGATCGCGGAAGCGAATATTTGAGTTATGAGTTTGGCCTTCATTTAAAACAATGTGGAGTAGTTTCACAAATCACGCCACCTAGAACACCACATCATAATGGTGTGTCCGAACATCGTAACCGTACTTTATTGCATATGGCGCGATCTACGATGTCTCTTACCGATTTACCACTATCGTCTTGGGGTTATGCATTAGAGACAACTGCATTCACGTTAAATAGGGCACCATCTAAATCCGTTGAGACGACACCATATGAACTGTGGTTTGGCAAGAAACCCAAGTTGTCGTTTCTTAAAGTTTGGGGCTGCGATGCTTTTGTGGAAAAGCTTCAACCTGATAAGCTCGAACCCAAAACGGAGAAATGTGTCTTCATAGGGTACCTGTCGTGGGTTTGTCACGGCAAATGTCCTAGCAAAAGGACTTAGTCGTGGAGCCATCGCAATGGGTTAACTTGAAGGGGTTAAAGAGGACAAGGGACACAGGGAGTTTATACTAGTTCGGCCCCTTCGATGAAGGTAAAAGCCTACGTCTAGTTTGTGATGGAATTGATGGGGTTTCGATGACTAGGGAGCAAACAAGCTTCGCCTAGGCCTCGAGTTATTCTTGTCTGTTCTGAACCGCTATCGGGTTGTCCCCTTATATACACGGGCGACACCCGTCGGTTCATAGAGTCCCAATCTCCGGTTTATATTCGTATCCGGGTTGGTCTCTCCCTATTCCTAACTTATAATACAAGTTTATATACACGCCGGTTTATGGCGACAGATACTGAACCGACTACGGCCTTGGGCCTTTGTCTAGCCTTTGGGCTTTAGTACCTTTAGACTACTGATGAAGTCAACCCGGCCCACTTAGGCCGGTTTACGCCCAGCAGTAATATCCCCAACATTAGGCCCCAGATTGATTTGAACAGGTTCATGTCAATCCTTAGCCAAAATCTTTGTCTTCATCATCTTCCTGTATCTGTTGAACCGTCGTGTCGTCATCTTCTTTGGTTGCTGTAAACCGGCATGATGTCATCCTGAAACTAGCCTTTATAACACCTTCTTTGTTTAATAGATCCGCACTAATCGAGGCGACAACTCCGAAAATTGTGGCTCCTGGATTCGCGCGCCTGACACATGTCCTTTGCTTCATAAATAGGGCCGAAGGGTCATTTCTTTTCTCTCCTTCATCCCCTTTCTCTTCGTCTTCTCCGCGCCGCCGGCCTCGGAGCTCTGCTGCCGCTGCTGATCTCTGCATCGTCTTGCGCCGCTGCATCAACCTGATCGTACCAGAAAACCGCGGCGTCCTTCCGCATCTCCCCTAGCTCTGGTAAGATCTCTGCTTTTTACCCATCCGGATCCATACTAGGGTTTCATGTTCTTGCTGTGTTCTTGCTTACTGTTCGTATTCCTGCTCATACCTCTGGATAGATCCAAGGAAACCCTTCTGTGAGTTACCAATGGGCTTTTAGCATTCATCTTGTAGACTCATGTTTCAGTTCATAGATCCAAATAACCTTTCTGCTCTTTGAACCAATATTGTTCCGCCTTAAGCTTTTAAATATTTTCCTTTTTCTGGACTGGCTTTAGATCCATCGCTGTAGAGAAGTCTTGTGAAACCTGTTTCTGTATTTATACACCCTCAATTGCTTTCAATGCTCAGATCCGGCGGTTTAACTTTAGCATAGAAAATGTAAAGGACCAGTATATATCATTAGTCCCCCTGTTTGAACCGCCAGACGTTGCCACCTTGCATAACTCCGGTTTAGATAGGACTGTCTTCGGTTTAAGTAGATATGCCTCCGGTTCAATTCAAACATATACTTGAACCGGAACTGCTTGTTTTGTAGATTTCCTCATGGCGAAGCAAATATATGAATGCAACTGGGTTCCTTCTCGTGTTACGGAAACACACCTGAACAACTTAGTTCTCACTAGCGCTTTAAGCAGTAAAAACACCGTCCACTCGAGAGTCCCAGGCACAGAATGTCCTCCCACCCCTGAAGAGGGAGAGGTTGTTGTTTTTGCGGATCACCTGGCCCGGGGCTTTAGCCCGCCCGGTTCAAAGTTTTATCGGGATGTCTTAGCCAATTTCCAACTGCGCCCACAAGATATCGGTCCCAACTCTGTCACTAATATATGCCACTTCCAAGTGCTTTGCGAAGCGTACTTCCAAGAGGAACCCACAGTGGAACTATTCCGAGACTTCTTTCACTTGAACCGCCGCACAGAGTTTACTGACGGCCCCAATATGGAACTGGGTGGTATGGCAATTCAAAAAAGGAAAGAAGTCACTTATCCTCATCCAAAATTGCACAGTCATCCCCAGGAGTGGAATAATTCCTGGTTCTATTGCAAAGATACCTCCCCTGCCGAAGAGAATCCATTGCCTGGTCTCCGTCCGGAACGGCTTAGCAACACTCACCCCTTTCCTCAGAGGTTAACTGGCAAAGAGAGGAGTAAATACGCTCCTCAATTGTCCAAGCTCAGAGCTTTCCTAGCCAACGGTTTAACTGGAGTTGATCTTGCCCGTTGTTGGATATCCTGGAGTATACTGCCCCTTAGCCGACGCTCCGGTTTGATGTGTGAATATACGGGCAGTGTTGATGATCCGCTGCGGCATGTAAACATCCAGCTTACTGATGAAGAAGTCACAGAAGCTGTAAGGAAATTTTTGAATGAACCGGAGCACGTCTGCGCTCGTACCGGCCTGCTTCCTTTTTGCGCCACCAACAAACCGCCAGCCGTAAGTCTGCATTTTTCTTTGTAAATGCCTTTATACTTGTCTATTACTGATACCGACATCTGTTTCATGCAGGGTAATGATCCGTTTTGGAGCAAGAAAATCCTACAAGAGAAAACCGATAAACCGGACAGACCAGTCCGGCCTAAGACCAAGGTTGTTAAGAAGTCTGCTCATAAAAGGAGAACCACCGCTTCCTCTGATCCGCCCGCTGATGATGATCTGGGTAATCCGGACCTTGAGGCAGAACTTGATTCCCTCGGTTTACTTTTTGTACACCTTATTGATGATGATATTTGTCAGGATGATGCCGAAGCTAGCCATGCTGACGATGTAGAGGTAATTGTTCTTTCCTCTGACTCAAGCCTTCTGCCTTCACATAAAATCCGTCAGGCAAACCGCAAAGTTAAATTTTCTCATCCCCTTGCTTATTTGGATCCCAACTTTCTTATGAAGACCCAACTGCATGAGGTGCGCCGCACAACTCGACACAGCGGTCAGGTACTTACCTCCGCCGGTTTACCGAACAATCCGGTTCGGAGACGTCATTCAGAGGTCATTAATTTGCTTGTTAGTATTCGTCCTAAAGCGGGCTGTTTTCGTCAACCGCTTAATCCGTCTGACTCCGATTATCAGGTCACCTCGCACTCCTCTTCTGGCGAGTCAACTAGCACCCAGCTGCCTCCACTTAAAACCGTGCTTGGGTAAGCTTGCACTTATCATAATGTTGTTGATTTTTGTAGTTTTCAACATGTACTTTCTTTGATTTTGCTGCTTCTTTTTAGGGCCAAACCGAGGCCAAGTAAGAAAGCTCGCCTGGATAAGGCAGCTGAAGAAGACGCTGCTCCTGAACCGGATGCTACCCCAAACATTGAAGCGGTCATCCATGAAGATGTGGTTAATGACCCGCTAGTACGAGATGAAGTTGTTACTGCTGATGAAGGTTTTGTTAACACCTCCGGTCCTGCTGACCAGCCAGCCAGTCCCATCCGGATTGAGAAAACCACCAGCCCTTCCAGACCTGCCGATAAACCGACTACGCCGGTTCAAACCGGCGAGTCTAAGGATGATGAAGTCATAATCACTGGCATTGGTTGTTCTGAGCCGGGGAATCCCGTCGCCTTAGCCAAGCATACTGCCAAAGAAGAAATTTCATGAGCAAAGGCAAATGGGATGTTGATCTGGCAACATACACTGCTCTGGGCGCCCAAGATGTGCATTCTGGATACTTGAACCGGCTGTATACTAGCCGTGATTATGAAGCTAATCTGGTAAAGCTGATGAAAGAGAAGCTTGAGGTAACTTCCATGAATTTGTTCCTGCTTATCACCATTGTAGCCCCCAAGGGCCGGTTCAACCTATCATAGTTGAATCGGGTCTTGACATAAAAAATTCCATGCTTCAAAATTCCTTGATATAGCCCCCAAGGGTCGGTTTAACTTGATGTAGTGAAACCGACACTTTAATCTTCATACCGTGGCATCAAAAACTTATCAGAGCAAATAGCCATTAGCCCCCAAGTGCCAAGTTGAATATTTGTATTGAGCTTGGGACTTTGACAATTAACTGATAGCTATAGATCAAATAAGCATTAGCCCCCAAGTACAATGCGCATAACTTGTTATGTGGTTGGTACTTCATTGTTCATGTTTTTTGTTAAACCGTCTGACTGTCGGAATGCAGGCTGAAGTAAGGGCCAAAGAAAACCAAGTTGCCGACCTTCAAGAGAATTTGAAAACCCAACAAGCTGAAACCTCCAAGGTAAAGGAAGAGCTAACCAGCGCTTTAAGCAGCATGGAGCAGCTGAAGGAGGACTTCAAGAAGGAACGGGCTAACTGGGCCACAGAAAAGGCCGCTTTAACCAAGAAGATTGAAAATGCGGAGGCTGCCCTAAAACCAGTAACTGATGAATTAACCAGCGTAAAGCGACAAGTGCACGCCATGACTGCCGCCATCTTTGGTAAGCTTCTTGCGACTTGCATAATAACCGTGATCCTCTTGTAAACAACCCGGTTTGTAAACTGCTGATCATGTTACAGGCACTCGCATTAACCACTTGGGATCGGATGTGCGGATGAAACTGAAAGCCGCCTACACCTTAATCGAACAGCTGTATACTGGAGCGCAGCGGATTATCTCAACTGCGTCACACAATAATCCAGCACCTACTTTGATCCAAGATACGCTGAAGAGACTGTCAATGCTCCCTGCTCGGATTGATGAGCTAAAAAAGTCCGCTGCTCGAACCGGAGCCATTAATGCCTTAATCCGGGCCAAAGCATGGGTGCCCGATTTTGATCCGGTTGAAGCGGCTCAAGGCTATCCCAGCTTGAAGGAGGATGGCTCAGAATTCAACGAAGAGGATTTAAGAGAGATAAACCGGGCGGTGCGCCCTCTGGCCTGCCAATTGGTAGAGGAAGCAAATTTGTCGCATTATCAAGCTCAGTATAATGACCAAAACAAAAGAGTGGCTGCACCAATCCCTGAAGCGGAAAACCCGATTCCTCCAATCCGTAAGCATACTTACGCCCCTGATATTGAACCGTCTTCACTGATCCATGAAGAGGCTGTCTTTCAAGCATTAATGGGAATCGACTGGACCACTGTTGACTTCCAGCCGCTGGGTAGAGACGAGGAAGCTGAAGCGGCGCAGGATGATCCAGAACAATCAAACCGGGGTGGCCAGCAGGCGTAAACCGAAGGCAGCTTTATCGAGCTTCCTTGTTATATCTTGTCAAGAAAACAATGATCTCATTTGGGCTCCAAGCCGCCTTGTAATAGGATAGACAATACTTTTTGCTTCCTGAGATGCCTTCGTGCATCTATGCTGATACCTTTATTTGGAAGGTCAATATTGCCAACTTATATCTCCTGCAATCATAAAATCTTAAACTACTAGGGCGGTTGTACCGCCATCCGGTTTATGAATCTTTATGTAGATACGCCAGGAGACTTGCAAATATGATCAATTTTTGTGATACGAAATACCTGCCATTTATTGGGCACGAAGTAGGCGTGTAGCCAATCTTAAAACGGGGGTTTGATAACCCTAAACCATCATGGGAGAAAGCAGCTCCTGTATATATAACGCCGGCTTACTGTGTAAACCGTGCTTTGATCATAATAGCCTTTTGTTACTCCAAAAAACGATGTGAACAGAAAAAATTAAACCGGGCAAATAATCTTCGGTTTAAAAATGGACCGTGTTCCGCCAATTTGGCTGTTTGAACCGGTACAAAGCACTGTCGGTTTAAAAAACGCAACTAAGATAAAATAGCAACTCCTTAAGAAAAGCTATTTAAAGCAAAAGCAATGATAAAACTTTTTGCAAAAAGAGAGGCTTTACTGAGCCGATCAGATGGTGTTACCATGGTCAGATGCAACCAAGCTCCCCAAAGGTGTAGCTATGGTGCCAGTCGGCCAGGTCCCCAAATGACTCATGGCATTACGCCGGCCAAGTGGCATGGCAATGGTTCGGGTTCGACCAAGCCCCCAAGTGACTCTAAGGCCTGTAGGCCGACCAAGAGGCGTGACCGGTTCAGACTTGACCGTGTCCCCAAGTGATCTGGTGGCTTTCGCCGATCAAGAGGTGTTGCATCGGTTCGGACACGACCGAGCCCCCAAGTGATCTGGTGGCTTTCGCCTATCAAAAGGTATTGCATCGGTTCAGACATGACCGAGCCCCCAAGTGATATTGATAATATTTGCAAGGGGTAAACCGGAGGTCGTTTTAAAACAGAACAACTCCGTGTAACCACACATGATAGAAACGAACAGATACCCCGCTTTAGCTGAGGATCCGGTTTATTGTATTGATAATATATACATTGTCATAATATGTACATAAGCGGAGCCAATGGCTCAAGTATAGTAAGGCCGAAGATGAGCTATGTTCCATGGCCTGCTGGTCTCCTCCTCTGACTTACGTGAGTCCTTATGCTCTCGAATATCAATCAGATAGTATGACCCGTTGTGCAGATTTTTGCTGACCACGAACGGTCCTTCCCAAGGCGGAGATAATTTATCCATATCGGTTTGATCTTGAATGAGTCGAAACACCAAATCTCCTTCTTGAAAGGTTCTGGTTCTGACCCGACGACTGTGATAGCGACGAAGATCTTGTTGGTAAATCGCTGAGCGGGCAGCTGCTGTGTCTCGCTCTTCATCCAACCGGTCTAAAGCATCTTGTCGAGCTGTCTTGTTATCTGCTTCAACATAAGCCGCAACCCGAGGTGAATCGTGACGGATATCACTAGGGAGAACCGCCTCTGCCCCATAAACCATGAAGAACGGCGTGTATCCAGTTGATCTGTTGGGCGTGGTATTGATACTCCATAACACAGAGGGCAACTCTTCGACCCAACAACCCAGCGTCCTTTGCAAGGGAACCATAAGCCGTGGTTTGATGCCTCTCAAGATCTCCTGATTAGCTCTTTCTGCTTGACCATTGGACTGCGGGTGTGCCACTGATGAAACGTCAAGGCGGACGTGCTCTCGTTCGCAGAACTCTCTCATGGCACCCTTAGATAGATTGGTACCATTATCTGTGATGATACTGTGCGGAAAGCCAAACCGGAAAATCACTTTTTTGATGAACTGAACCGAAGTGGCTGCATCACACTTGCTAACGGGCTCTGCCTCCACCCATTTTGTAAATTTATCAACCGCCACCAGGAGGTGGGTCTTCTTGTCTTTGGACCTTTTGAAAGGCCCAACCATATCCAGCCCCCAGGTTGCAAACGGCCAAGTAATTGGGATCATCCTCAATTCTTGAGCCGGAACATGAGCGCGTCTTGAGAATTTTTGGCAACCATCACATCGCCTGACCAGATCCTCCGCATCAGCATGGGCAGTCAGCCAATAGAAACCATGGCGAAACGCCTTAGCCACCAAATACTTTGAACCGGCGTGGTGACCACAATCCCCTTCATGGATCTCACGCAAAATTTCACAGCCTTCCTCAGGAGACACACAGTGTTGAAATGCTCCTGATACACTGCAATGATGCAACTCGCCATTGATGATTGTCATGGACTTGGACCGCCGTATTATTTGTCTGGCCAGAGTCTCATCCTCTGGTAACTCGCCCCGGTTCATGTACGCCAGGTAAGGAAGTGTCCAATCCGGAATGACGTGGAGTGCCGCCACCAACTGAGCCTCCGGATCAGGAACAGCCAAATCTGCTTCTCCAGGTAGCTGAACCGATGGGTTGTGTAGTATGTCGAGAAAGACATTAGGCGGGACCGGTTTATGCTGTGACCCTAGCCGGCTCAAAGCGTCCGCCGCTTCATTCTTCCGACGGTCCACGTGGTCCACCTGATAACCCTTGAAATGACCAGCAACAGCATCAACCTCACGACGATATGCCGCCATGAGTGGGTCCTTAGAATCCCAAGTACCAGACACTTGTTGAGCTACCAGGTCCGAGTCACCGAAGCACTTAACTCGGCTTAAGTTCATCTCTTTAGCCATCCGGAGACCATGGAGCAAGGCTTCGTACTCAGCTGCATTGTTAGTACAAGGGAACATTAAGCGGAGAACATAACAAAACTTGTCACCTCGTGGGGAAGTTAATATGACTCCAGCCCCCGAGCCCTCCAATTGTCGTGATCCGTCAAAATGGATGGTCCAATATGTGTGATCCGGCTTCTCTTCAGGGGCCTGCAGCTCTGTCCAGTCATTAATAAAATCGACAAGTGCTTGGGACTTCACTGCTGTCCGAGGCACGTATTTCAAACCGTGTGGCCCAAGCTCTATAGCCCACTTGGCAATCCGACCTGTTGCTTCCCGGTTCTGGATGATATCACCCAAAGGGGCAGAGCTGACCACTGTGAAAGGATGCCCTTGGAAATATTGCTTCAGCTTCCGGCTTGCCATGAAAACTCCGTATACCAGCTTCTGCCAATGCGGATATCTTTGTTTGGACTCAATAAGCACTTCGCTGATATAGTAAACTGGACGCTGAACCGGCTACTCTTTGCCCGCCTCCTTCTGCTCCACCACTATAGCTACACTGACCGCACGAGCATTGGCGGCGACGTACAGCAATAATGGTTCCTTGTCAACGGGGGCGGCAAGTACAGGTGGATTGGCCAATTGCCGCTTTAAATCCTCCAATGCCTGATCCGCGACAGGACTCCAGGCGAACTGATCTGTTTTCTTCAACATCTGATATAGCGGGATCACTTTTTCACCAAGGCGACTGATAAACCGGCTCAACGCGGCAATTCGGCCAGCCAAACGTTGAACATCATTAATACATTTCGGTTTAGCCAGAGAAGTGATAGCCGTGATCTTCTCCGGATTAACCTCAATTCCTCTGTTGGACACCAGAAAACCCAATAACTTGCCTGCTGGTACACCGAAAACACATTTGGCCGGATTGAGCATCATCTTATATGTCCTTAGGTTATCAAAGGTTTCCTTCAAGTCATCGACCAAAGTCTCCTTATTCCTTGACTTAACAACGATATCATCCACATAAGCATGCACATTACGGCCAATATGATTGTGGAGACAATTTTGCACACACCGTTGATAAGTTGCCTGGGCACTTTTGAGCCCAAAAGGCATAGACACATAGCAGAAGGCTCCAAAAGGAGTTATAAACGCCGTCTTCTCCTGGTCCTTAACTGCCATTTTGATCTGATGATAACCGGAATAAGCATCCAGGAAACATAAACGCTCGCAACCCGCCGTAGCATCAATGATCTGATCAATACGGGGGAGGGCAAAAGGATCTGCGGGACAGGCTTTATTAAGATCAGTATAATCTACACACATGCGCCAGGTGCCGTTTTTATTAAGGACTAGCACCGGATTAGCAAGCCACTCAGGGTGGAAAACTTCAACAATGAAGCCAGCTGCTAAGAGCCTGGCCACCTCTTCTCCAATAGCTTTTCGCCTCTCCTCGTTGAACCGGCGGAGGAACTGTTTCACCGGTTTGTATTTAGGATCCACGTTAAGAGTGTGCTCAGCGAGTCGTCTCGGTACACCAGGCATGTCAGAAGGTTTCCACGCGAAGATGTCCCGATTCTCACGGATGAACTCGATGAGCGCGCTTTCCTATTTCGGATCCAGATTGGCACTGATACTGAAATGCTTGGACGAATCACCAGGTACGAAGTCAACAAGCTTAGTCTCAGCGGCTGACATAAACTTCAGAGCCGGATCATGCTCCGTAGTAGGCTTTTTTAAAGGAGTCATATCCGTCGGATCAACATTGTCTTTGTAATACTTGAGTTCCTCGGTACTACAAACCGACTCTGCGTAAGCTGCATATCCTTCTTCGCATTCCAAAGCGATCTTGCGGCTTCCGTGAACCGTGATGGTCCCCTTATGACCTGGCATCTTGAGTTGCAAGTAGACATAACAGGGTCATGCCATGAATTTCGCATAGGCCGGTCTACCGAACAGGGCGTGATACGGGCTTTTGATTTTCACCACCTCGAATGTCAGCGTCTCAGACCGGGAATCGTGATCATCTCCGAAAGCCACTTCTAATGCTATCTTTCCAACGGGGTATGCTGACTTGCCAGGTACCACACCATGAAAAACCGTATTTGAAGGCCGGAGTTCCTTATCTGTTAGCCCCATTCGACGAAAAGTCTCATAGTACAGGATGTTAATGCTGCTACCTCCATCCATGAGTACCTTGGTGAACTTATAACCTCCAACCTGAGGTGCCACCACTAAAGCCAGCTGACCCGGATTGTCAACCCGGGGAGGGTGATCCTCTCTACTCCATATGATTGGTTGCTCTGACCAGCGCAGATACCGGGGCACGGCCGGTTCAACAGAATTAACCGCCCGCTTCTGGACCTTCCTATCCCGCTTGTCCAAGCTAGTGGTGAATACATGATACTGCCCACTATTTAGCTGCTTTGGATTGCTCTGGTAACCCGACTGCTGCTGTTGCTGATTGTTACCACCCTGGCTATTCTGATTATGCTGGTTGTTATGCCCGCCCCGGTTACCATTAAATCCTGAACTGGAATTTCCACCACCGTGACTCGGTCCAGATCCAGAACCACCACCAGAGCCAGGGTCATACCGGAAGGCATTGGAATTCTTGAATTCTTGCATGATATAACAATCTTTCCAAAGGTGGTTTGCCGGTTCCTCCCTTGTTCCATGCTTTGGACAGGGCTGGTTTAGCAGATAGTTCAGGCGTTCCGGATTAGGACTAGGCCCTCCACTGCGGTTTTTGCCCTTCCCTCGCTGGCCTCCGTTCTGCACGTTAGTATTGGCCACAAAATCCATGTTGCCATCCGCTTTACACTTGCCTCCACCACCGTTTCCTGCTGGGTGATGGTGCTGACCCCTGAAGTTGCCGTTCTTCTTTCCCTTCCCTGTCTTTTCATCATCAGACTCGGGATCCTTGGTACTATCAGAATCAGCGTATTTTACCAAAGCGCCCATGAGGGTTCCCATGTCAGTACAATGGCGTTTCATTCGTCCTAACTTCAGCTTCAAAGGTCCAAACCGGCAATTGCCTTCCAAGGTTATAACTGCAGTGTCCGCATTGATGCGGTCTGAAGAATGCAGAACTCGTGAGACCCTGCGAACCCAATGAGTCGTTGATTCTCCTTCCTCCTGGACACAGGCAGCTAAATCCACTATTGACATGGGATGCTTACACGTGTCTTTGAAATTATTGATGAACCGGTCTCTCAGCTGGGCCCATGAACTGATAGAATTGGGCGGCATGCTTTTTAACCAAGTGCGGGTTGTCCCTTCAAGCATCATGGTAAAATATTTTGCACACGCCGCCTCATCAACATCAAGCATCTCCATGGCCATCTCATAACTCTCCACCCACGTCTCTGGGGGTTGATCCGCCGTGTAATTCGGCACCTTCCGCGGGCCCTTAAAATCCTTGGGTAGGCGCACATTGCGTAAAGCGGGGACAAGACAAGGCACTCCCAAAGCGCTAGACGTGAGCCCCGGTTCAATCGAAGTGGTGGGACGAACCGGCGTGAACTGATGAGTCTGATACTGCGCTGCTACCTCAGCTTCCCTGTGCGCTCGGGCCCGGCCTACCACCTCCTGGGCATCGGGAGCCGAATTGTTGCCACGGGGTGCTTCACGCCGCACGTTACTTGACACAACTGGTTCCTCCATACGCCTGCTATAACTCTGGGCCGGACGTGGGGTAGAATGAATCCGGTCACGGCTGTATGAATATGCTTCCTGTTGGATCAAAGCCGTCCTAAGGAGATCCTTAACCCGGCGCGTTTCGATCGCCTGTAATGAATCACCTTCAACCGGAATAGCCTCTAGCCGTGCCGCAGCTGCAACGAGGTTATCCATCGGATTGGAGTAGTGACCCGAAGGTGTAGGCACGGCCTGCGGTACACCAGCATTATGACGAGGCAGATCTATTAAACGGGGCTGAACCGGTGCTCCTGCCGCAGGTGCCTCCGCCCGGTTTACTACCGGCGGATTATTGATTCCTGCTTCAGGGGTGTTGAAAAGGTTCCTTCCTTCAAAAACTGAGGGTAACCGAGATCGGTATTTCCTCCTCATGACTTCCTGTGAGGCATTCTGGTCCAGCATGAGTTTATAAGCTTGGGCATCTAAAGCGGCCCGCTCCGCGGTTATCCTGACCTCTTCTGCTGCTAGATCCGCTTTGGCCTGGGTAATCTGCTCTCTCACCTTTGCGATCTCCGCATTATGAGCATCCTGATCCACCAGATTAGCCTCCGCCATGAGCGCAGCCAATGCGTCGAATAGATCTGATAACACTTGAACCGGCAGGCGCACCGAGCCTCCTGCTCTGGCAGCCGTTGCTGCTGCTGAACCGGAAATCATTGCCGCGGCCGTCGATGAGTGAGGCGCTGCTTGTGTACCGGCCATGAATATTCCAACCCGGTTGGGCAGATCGGAGGAGTCCGGAATACTGTCGCCATCGGAACAGCCCCCAATCCGGCCATCTTGTAGCTAATACAATGACTCAGTCTCTCCGGTAGATGACTCGTCGCCAGAGTATACGATGGTTTCACCACCAGATCCTGATCCGTCCTCATAGCTTCCTCCATGGATGACTCCCACGAAGGCATGCTTCACGGCCGGTTTAACCCGGGCAGGTCGTGCACGCTGAGCTGTCTCGACGAGGTCGGTGCAGGTGTCCAGCTCAGGGCCCGGTTCACCGATCTTGCCGATGAAGACATGTATGCCACCAAAGGGGACCCGATACCCGTACTCAATTGAGCCGGCCTCGGGGCCCCAGCCTGCGTCGTCGATGTAGATCTTGCCGCGACGACTCTTGTGTGGGGAACGTAGTAATTTCAAAAAAAATCCTACGCACACGCAAGATCATGGTGATGCATAGCAACGAGAGGGGAGAGTGTTGTCTACGTACCCTCGTAGACTGAAGCGGAAGCGTTGACTCAGCGTAGAGGAAGTAGTCGTACGTTCTCCTCGCGATCCGACCGATCACAGCACCGTTACTCCGGCACCTCCGAGTTCTTAGCACACGTTCAGCTCGATGACGATCCCCGGGCTCCGATCCAGCAAAGTGTCGGGGAAGAGTTCCGTCAGCACGACGGCGTGGTGACGATCTTGATGTGTTACCGGCGCAGGGCTTCGCCTAAGCACTGCAACGATATGATCGAGGTGGAATTTGGTGGAAGGGGGCACCGCACACGGCTAAGGAACGATCCGTAGATCAACTTGTGTGTCCTAGGGTGCTCCCCTGCCCCCGTATATAAAGGAGCCAAGGGGGAGGGGCTGGCCGGCCAAGGGGTGGCGCGCCAGGGAGTCCTACTCCCTCCGGGAGTAGGATTCCCCCCAATCCTAGTTGGAATAGGATTCCTCAAGGGGGGGAAAGAGAGAGAGGGGGGCCGGCCACCTTCTCCTAGTCCTAATAGGACTAGGGAAGGGGGAAGGCGCGCGGCCACTAGGGCTGCCCCTTTCTCCTTTCCACTAAGTCCCATTAAGGCCCATATGCCTCCCGGGGGGTTCCGGTAACCCACCCGGTATTCCGGTAAAATCCTGATTTCACCTGGAACACTTCCGATGTCCAAACATAGGCTTCCAATATATCAATCTTTATGTCTCGACCATTTCAAGACTCCTCGTCATGTCCGTGATCACATCCGGGACTCCGAACAACCTTCGGTACATCAAAATGCATAAACTCATAATAACTGTCATCGTAACGTTAAGCGTGCGGACCCTACGGTTCGAGAACAATGTAGACATGACCGAGACACGTCTCCGGTCAATAACCAATAGCGGGACCTGGATGCCCATATTGGCTCCTACATATTCTACGAAGATCTTTATTGGTCAGACCGCATCACAACATACGTTGTTCCCTTTGTCATCGGTATGTTACTTGTCCGAGATTCGATCGTCAGTATCCAATACTTAGTTCAATCTCGTTACCGGCATGTCTCTATACTCATTCCGTAATACATCATCCCGCAACTAACTCATTAGTTGCAATGCTTGCAAGGCTTAAGTGATGTGCATTACCGAGAGGGCCTAGAGATACCTCTCCGACAATCGGAGTGACAAATCCTAATCTTGAAATACGCCAACCCAACATCTACCATTGGAAACACCTGTAATACTCCTTTATAATCACCGAGTTACGTTGTGACGTTTGGTAGTACCCAAAGTGTTCCTCTGGCAAACGGGAGTTGCATAATCTCATAGTCATAGGAACATGTATAAGTCATGAATAAAGCAATAGCAACATACTAAACGATCGGGTGCTAAGCTAATATAATGGGTCATGTCAATCAGATCATTCAACCAATGATGTGACCTCGTTAATCAAATAACAACTCTTTGTTCATGGTTAGGAAACATAACCATCTTTGATTAACGAGCTAGTCTAGTAGAGGCATACTAGTGACACTCTGTTTGTCTATGTATTCACACATGCATTATGTTTCCGGTTAATACAATTCTAGCATGAATAATAAACCTTTATCATGATATAAGGAAATAAATAATAACTTTATTATTGCCTCTAGGGCATATTTCCTTCAGTCTCCCACTTGCACTAGAGTCAATAATCTAGATTACACTGTAATGATCCTAACACCCATGGAGTCTTGGTGTTGATCATGTTTTGCTCGTGGAAGAGGCTTAGTCAACGGGTCTGCAACATTCAGATCCGTATGTATCTTGCAAATCTCTATGTCTCCCACCTGGACTAGATCCCGGATGGAGTTGAAGCGTCTCTTGATGTGTTTGGTCCTTTTGTGAAATCTGGATTCCTTTGCCAAGGCAATTGCACCAGTATTGTCACAAAAGATTTTCATTGGACCCGATGCACTATGTATGACACCTAGATCGGATATGAACTCCTTCATCCAGACTCCTTCATTTGCTGCTTCCGAAGCAGCTATGTACTCCGCTTCACATGTAGATCCCGCTACGACGCTTTGTTTAGAACTGGACCAACTGACAGCTCCACCGTTTAATGTAAACACGTATCCGGTTTGCGATTTAGAATCGTCCAGATCAGTGTCAAAGCTTGCATCAACGTAACCTTTTACGGTGAGCTCTTTGTCACCTCCATATATGAGAAACATATCCTTAGTCCTTTTCAGGTATTTCAGGATGTTCTTGACCGCTGTCCAGTGATCCACTCCTGGATTACTTTGGTACCTCCCTGCTAAACTTATAGCAAGGCACACATCAGGTCTGGTACACAGCATTGCATACATGATAGAGCCTATGGCTGAAGCATAGGGAACATCTTTCATTTTCTCTCTATCTTCTGCAGTGGTCGGGCTTTGAGTCTTACTCAATCTCACACCTTGTAACACAGGCAAGAACCCTTTCTTTGCTTGATCCATTTTGAACTTCTTCAAAATCTTGTCAAGGTATGTGCTTTGTGAAAGTCCAATTAAGCGTCTTGATCTATCTCTATAGATCTTTATGCCTAATATGTAAGCAGCTTCTCCGAGGTCTTTCATTGAAAAACTTTTATTCAAGTATCCCTTTATGCTATCCAGAAATTCTATATCATTTCCAATCAGTAATATGTCATCCACATATAATATTAGAAATGCTACAGAGCTCCCACTCACTTTCTTGAAAATACAGGCTTCTCTGAAAGTCTGTATAAAACCAAATGCTTTGATCACACTATCAAAGCGTTTATTCCAACTACGAGAGGCTTGCACCAGTCCATAAATGGATTGCTGGAGCTTGCACACTTTGTTAGATCCCTTTGGATTGACAAAACCTTCCGGTTGCATCATATACAACTCTTCTTCCAGAAATCCATTCAGGAATGCAGTTTTGACATCCATCTGCCAAATTTCATAATCATAAAATGCGGCAATTGCTAACATGATTCGGACAGACTTAAGCATCGCTACGGGTGAGAAAGTCTCATCGTAGTCAATCCCTTGAACTTGTCGAAAACCTTTTGCGACAAGTCGAGCTTTGTAGACAGTAACATTACCATCAGCGTTAGTCTTCTTCTTAAAGATCCATTTGTTCTTAATTGCTTGCCGATCATCAGGCAAGTCAACCAAAGTCCATACTTTGTTCTCATACATGGATCCCATCTCAGATTTCATGGCTTCAAGCCACTTTGCGGAATCTGGGCTCACCATTGCTTCTTCATAGTTCGTAGGTTCATCATGGTCTAGTAACATGACTTCCAGAATAGGATTATCGTACCACTCTGGTGCGGATCTCACTCTGGTTGATCTACGAGGTTCAGTAGTATCTTGATCTAAAGTTTCATGATCATCATCATTAGCTTCCTCATTTATTGGCGTAGGTGTCGCAGAAACAGTTTTCTGTGATGTACTACTTCTCAATAAAGGAGTAGGTACAGTTACCTCGTCAAGTTCTACTTTCCTCCCACTCACTTCTTTCGAAAGAAACTCCTTCTCTAGAAAGTTTCCGAACTTAGCAACAAAAGTCTTGCCTTCGGATCTGTGATAGAAGGTGTATCCAACAGTTTCCTTTGGATATCCTATGAAGACACATTTCTCCGATTTGGGTTCGAGCTTATCTGGTTGAAGCTTTTTCACATAAGCATCGCAGCCCCAAACTTTAAGAAACGACAACTTTGGTTTCTTGCCAAACCATAGTTCATAAGGTGTCGTCTCAACGGATTTAGATGGTGCCCTATTTAACGTGAATGCGGCCGTCTAGAGCGTATCCCTAAAACGATAGCGGTAAATCAGTAAGAGACATCATAGATCGCACCATATCTAGTAAAGTACGATTACGACGTTCGGACACACCGTTACGTTGTGGTGTTCCGGGTGGCGTGAGTTGCGAAACTATTCCACAATTTTTCAAATGTACACCAAACTCGTAACTCAAATATTCTCCTCCACGATCTGATCGTAGAAACTTTATTTTCTTGTTACGATGATTTTCAACTTCACTCTGAAATTCTTTGAACTTTTCAAATGTTTCAGACTTGTGTTTCATTAAGTAGATATACCCATATCTGCTCAAATCATCTGTGAAGGTGAGAAAATAACGATATCCGCCACGAGCCTCAACATTCATCGGACCACATACATCCGTATGTATGATTTCCAACAAATCTGTTGCTCTCTCCATAGTTCCGGAGAACGGTGTTTTAGTCATCTTGCCCATGAGGCATGGTTCGCAAGTGCCAAGTGATTCATAATCAAGTGACTCCAAAAGTCCATCAGTATGGAGTTTCTTCATGCGCTTTATACCGATATGACCTAAACGGCAGTGCCACAAATAAGTTGCACTATCATTATCAACTCTGCATCTTTTGGCTTTAACATTATGAATATGTGTATCACTACTATCGAGATTCATCAAAAATAGACCACTCTTCAAGGGTGCATGACCATAAAAGATATTACTCATATAAATAGAACAACCATTATTCTCTGATTTAAATGAATAACCGTCTCGCATCAAACAAGATCCAGATATAATGTTCATGCTCAACGCTGGCACCAAATAACAATTATTTAGGTCTAATACTAATCCCGAAGGTAGATGTAGAGGTAGCGTGCCAACTGCGATCACATCAACTTTGGAACCATTTCCCACGCGCATCGTCACCTCGTCCTTTGCTAGTGTCCGCTTATTCTGTAGTCCCTGTTTTGAGTTGCAAATATTAGCAACAGAACCAATATCAAATACCCAGGTGCTACTGCGAACATTAGTAAGGTACACATCAATAACATGTATATCACATATACCTTTGTTCACCTTGCCATCCTTCTTATCCGCCAAATACTTGGGGTAGTTCCGCTTCCAGTGACCAGTCTGCTTGCAGTAGAAGCACTCAGTTTCAGGCTTAGGTCCAGACTTGGGTTTCTTCTCTTGAGCAACAACTCGCTTGCCGTTCTTCTTGAAGTTCCCCTTTTTCTTCCCTTTGCCCTTTTTCTTGAAACTAGTGGTTTTGTTAACCATCAACACTTGATGCTCCTTCTTGATTTCTACCTCCGCAGCTTTTAGCATTGCGAAGAGCTCGGGAATAGTCTTGGTCATCCCTTGCATATTATAGTTCATCACGAAGCTCTTGTAGCTTGGTGGCAGTGATTGGAGAATTCTGTCAATGACGCAATCATCTGGAAGAGTAACTCCCAATTGAATCAAGTGATTATTATACCCAGACATTTTGAGTATATGCTCACTGACAGAACTGTTCTCCTCCATTTTGCAGCTATAGAACTTATTGGAGACTTCATATCTCTCAATCCGGGCATTTGCTTGAAATATTAACTTCAACTCCTGGAACATCTCATATGCTCCATGACGTTCAAAACGTCGTTGAAGTCCCGGTTCTAAGCCGTAAAGCATGGCGCACTGAACTATCGAGTAGTCATCAGCTTTGCTCTGCCAGACGTTCATAACTTCTGGTGTTGCTCTAGCAGCAGGCCTGGCACCTAGCGGTGCTTCCAGGACGTAATTCTTCTGTGCAGCAATGAGGATAATCCTCAAGTTACGGACCCAGTCCGTGTAATTGCTACCATCATCTTTCAACTTTGCCTTCTCAAGGAACGCATTAAAATTTAACGGAACAACAGCACGAGCCATCTATCTACAATCAACATAAACAAGCAAGATACTATCAGATACTAAGTTCATGATAAGTTTAAGTTCAGTTAATCAAATTAATTAAGAACTCCCACTTAGATAGACATCCCTCTATTCCTCTAAGTGATCACGTGATCCAAATCAACTATATGATTCACGCTCGACCTTTCGGTCTCTGTGTTCCGAGGTCATATCTTATATGCATAGCTCGTCAAGTATAACCTGAGTATTCCGCGTGTGCAACTGTTTTGCACCCGTTGTATTTGAACGTAGAGCCTATCACACCCGATCATCACGTGGTGTCTCAGCACGAAGAACTTTTGCAACGGTGCATACTCAGGGAGAACACTTCTTGATAATTTAGTGAGAGATCATCTTATAATGCTACCGTCAATCAAAGCAAGAGATGCATAAAAAGATAAACATCACATGCAATCAATATAAGTGATATGATATGGTCATCATCATCTTGTGCTTGTGATCTCCATCTCCGAAGCACCGTCATGATCACCATCGTCACCGGCGCGACACCTTGATCTCCATCGTAGCATCGTTGTCGTCTCGCCAATCTTATGCTTCCACGACTATCACTACCGCTTAGTAATAAAGTAAAGCATTACATCGCGATTGCATTGCATACAATAAAGCGACAACCATATGGCTCCTGCCAGTTGCCGATAACTCGGTTACAAAACATGATCATCTCATACAATAAAATTTAGCATCATGTCTTGACCATATCACATCACAACATGCCCTGCAAAAACAACTTAGACGTCCTCTACTTTGTTGTTGCAAGTTTTACGTGGCTGCTACGGGCTTAAGCAAGAACTCATCTTACCTACGCATCAAAACCACAACGATAGTTTGTCAAATAGACTCCGTTTTAACCTTCTAAAGGACCGGGCATAGCCACACTCGGTTCAACTAAAGTTGGAGAGACAGTCTTCCGCAAGCCATCTATGTGCAAAGCACGTCGAGGGAACCGGTCTCGCGTAAGCGTACGCGTAAGGTTGGTCCGGATCGTCTCGTCCAACAATACCGCTGAACCAAAGTATGACATGCTGGTAGGCAGTATGACTTGTATCGTCCACAACTCACTTGTGTTCTACTCGTGCAAATAACATCAAACCATAAAAACCTAGGCTCGGATGCCACTGTTGGGGAACGTAGTAATTTCAAAAAAATTCCTAAGCACACGCAAGATCATGGTGATGCATAGCAATGAGAGGGGAGAGTGTTGTCTACGTACCCTCGTAGACCGAAGCGGAAGCGTTGACTCAGCGTAGAGGAAGTAGTCGTACGTTCTCCTCGCGATCCGACCGATCACAGCACCGTTACTCCGGCACCTCCGAGTTCTTAGCACACGTTCAGCTCGATGACGATCCCCGGGCTCCGATCCAGCAAAGCGTCGGGGAAGAGTTCCGTCAGCACGACGGCGTGGTGACGATCTTGATGTGTTACCGGCGCAGGGCTTCGCCTAAGCACTGCAACGATATGATCGAGGTGGAATTTGGTGGAAGGGGGCACCGCACACGGCTAAGGAACGATCCGTAGATCAACTTGTGTCTCCTAGGGTGCTCCCCTGCCCCCGTATATAAAGGAGCCAAGGGGCAGGGGCTGGCCGGCCAAGGGGTGGCGCGCCAGGGAGTCCTACTCCCTCCGGGAGTAGGATTCCCCCCCAATCCTAGTTGGAATAGGATTCCTCAAGGGGGGGGGAAGAGAGAGAGGGGGGCCGGCCACCTTCTCCTAGTCCTAATAGGACTAGGGAAGGGGGAGGCGCACGGCCACTAGGGCTGCCCCTTTCTCCTTTCCACTAAGGCCCATTAAGGCCCATATGCCTCCCGGGGGGTTCCGATAACCCACCCGGTATTCCGATAAAATCCTGATTTCACCTGGAACACTTCCAATGTCCAAACATAGGCTTCCAATATATCAATCTTTATGTCTCGACCATTTCGAGACTCCTCGTCATGTCCGTGATCACATCCGGGACTCCGAACAACCTTCGGTACATCAAAATGCATAAACTCATAATAACTGTCATTGTAACGTTAAGCGTGCGGACCCTACGGTTCGAGAACAATGTAGACATGACCGAGACACGTCTCCGGTCAATAACCAATAGCGGGACCTGGATGCCCATATTGGCTCCTACATATTCTACGAAGATCTTTATCGGTCAGACCGCATAACAACATACGTTGTTCCCTTTGTCATCGGTATGTTACTTGTCCGAGATTCGATCGTCAGTATCCAATACTTAGTTCAATCTCATTACCGGCAAGTCTCTATACTCGTTCCGTAATACATCATCCCACAACTAACTCATTAGTTGCAATGCTTGCAAGGCTTAAGTGATGTGCATTACCGAGAGGGCCCAGAGATACCTCTCCGACAATCGGAGTGACAAATCCTAATCTCGAAATACGCCAACCCAACATCTACCATTGGAAACACCTGTAATACTCCTTTATAATCACCCAGTTACGTTGTGACGTTTGGTAGTACCCAAAGTGTTCCTCTGGCAAACGGGAGTTGCATAATCTCATAGTCATAGGAACATGTATAAGTCATGAATAAAGCAATAGCAACATACTAAACGATCGGGTGCTAAGCTAATATAATGGGTCATGTCAATCAGATCATTCAACCAATGATGTGACCTCGTTAATCAAATAACAACTCTTTGTTCATGGTTAGGAAACATAACCATCTTTGATTAACGAGCTAGTCTAGTAGAGGCATACTAGTGACACTCTGTTTGTCTATGTATTCACACATGCATTATGTTTCCGGTTAATACAATTCTAGCATGAATAATAAACCTTTATCATGATATAAGGAAATAAATAATAACTTTATTATTGCCTCTAGGGCATATTTCCTTCATCTTGGTCATCCGGCCCACGGCGTATCCCTCGAGTCCTTCAAAGCGGCCCTCCAAGAACTTGAAACCATCGTGCGATAGCCCCATGGTGTGCGCCAAGTGTCGTGGGTTTGTCACGGCAGATGTCCTAGCGAAAGGACTTAGTCGTGGAGCCATCGCAACGGGTTAACTCGAAGGGGTTAAAGCGGACAAGGGACACAGGGAGTTTATACTAGTTCGACCCCTTCGATGAAGGTAAAAGCCTATGTCTAGTTTGTGATGGAATTGATGGGGTTTCGATGACTAGGGAGCAAACAAGCTTCGCCTAGGCCTCGAGTTATTCTTGTCTGTTCTGAACCGCTATCGGGTTGTCCCCTTATATACACGGGCGATACCCGTCGGTTCATAGAGTCCCAATCTCCGGTTTATATTCGTATCCGGGTTGGTCTCTCCCTATTCCTAACTTATAATACAAGTTTATATACACGCCGGTTTACGGCGACAGATACTGAACCGACTACGGCCTTGGGCCTTTGTCTAGCCTCTGGGCTTTAGTACCTTTAGACTACTGATGAAGTCAACCCGGCCCACTTAGGCCGGTTTACGCCCAACAGTAATATCCCAAACAGTACCCAAAGGAAACAGTTGGGTACACCTTCTATCCAAGATCAGATGGCAAGATATTCATTGCTAAGAATGGATCCTTTCTAGATAAGGAGTTTCTCTCGAAAGAAGTGAGTGGGAGGAAAGAATTGGAAAGTAGTTCATCACAGAAATCAGTTCGATTGATTCCTACACCAATTAGTGAGGAAGCTAATGATGATGATCATGAAAAACTTCAGATCAAGTTACTACCAGACCTCGTAGGTCAACCAGAGTATAGTCCGCACTAGAGTGGTACGGTAATCCTTTCTGGAAGTCACCTTACTAGACCATGACGAACCTAGGAACTATGAGGAAGCGATGACGAGCCCAGATTCTGCGAAATGGCTTGCAGCCATGAAATCTGAGATGGGATACATGTATGAGAACAAAGTATGGACTTTGATTGACTTGCCCGATGATCGGCAAGCCATTGAGAATAAATGGATCTTCAAGAGGAAGACAGACGCTGATAGTAGTTTTACTATCTACAAAGCTCGAATTGTCGCAAAACGTTTTCGACAAGTTCAAGGTGTTGACTACAATGAGAGTTTCTCACTCGTATCTATGCTTAAAGTATGTCCGAATCATGTTAGCAATTGCCGCATTTTATGAAATTTGGAAAATGGATGTCAAAACTGTATTCCTTAATGGATATCTTAAAGAAGAGTTGTATATGATGCAACCAGAAGCTTTTGTCGATCCTAAAGGTGCTAACAAAGTGTGCAAGCTCCAGCGATCCATTTATGGACTGATGCAAGCCTCTTAGAGTTGGAATATACGTTTTGATAGTGTGATCAAAGCATATGGTTTTATACAGACTTTTGGAGAAGCCTGTATTTACAAGAAAGTGAGTGGGAGCACTACATCCTTTCTGATAAGTATATGTGAATGACATATTGTTGATCAGAAATAATGTAGAATTTTCTGGGAAGCATAAAGGAGTGTTTGAAAGGAGTTTTTCAAAGAAAGACCTCGGTGAAGCTGCTTACATATTGAGCATCAAGATCTATAGAGGTAGATCAAGACGCTTAATAAGTTTTTCAATGAGTACATACCTTGACAAGATTTTGAAGTAGTTCAAAATGGAACAGTCAAAGAAGGAGTTCTTGCCTGTGTTGCAAGGCATGAAGTTGAGTAAACACTCAAAACCCGGCCACGGCAGAAAATAGAAAGAGAATGAAAAGTTATTCCCTATGCCCGAGTCATAGGTTCTATAAGTATGCTATGATGTGTACCAGACGTATTGTGTACCTCACCATGAGTTTGGCAAGAGGGTACAATAGTGATCCAGGAGTGGATCACTGGACATTGGTCAAAATTATCCTTAGTGGAATAAGGATATATTTCTCGGTTATGAAGGTGACAAAAAGTTCGTCGTAAAGGGTTACGTCGATGCAAGCTTTGACACTGATCCGGATGACTCTAAGTCTCAATCTGGATACATATTTAAAGTGGGAGCAATTAGCTAGAGTACCTCCGTGCAGAGCATTGTAGACACAGAAAATTTGCAAAATACATACGACTCTGAATGTGGCAGACCCGTTGACTAAACTTCTCTCACAAAGCAAAACATGATCACTCCTTGGGTGTTAATCACATAGCGATGTGAACTAGATTATTGACTATAGTAAACCCTTTGGGTATTAGTCATATGGAGATGTGAACTAATTGCATAAAGATGTGAACTATTGGTGTTAAATCACATGACGATGTGAACTAGATTATTGACTCTAGTGCAAATGGGAGACTAAAGGAAATATGCCCTAGAGGCAATAATAAAGTTGTTATTTATATTTCCTTATATCATGATAAATGTTTATTATTCATGCTAGAATTGTGTTAACCGGAAACTTAGTACATGTGTGAATACCTAGACAAAACATAATGTCCCTAGTATGCCTCTACTTGACTAGCTTGTTAATCAAAACATGGTTAAGTTTCCTGACCATAGACATGTGTTGTCATTTATCATTAGAGAATGATGTGATGGACAAGACCCATCAGTTAGCTTAGCATAATGATCATTTAGTTTTATTGATATTGCTTTCTTCATGACTTATACATATTCCTTTGACTATAAGATTATGCAACTCCCGAATACCGGAGGAACACCTTGTGTGCTATCAAATGTCACAACATAACATGATGATTACAAAGATGCTCTACAGGTGTCTCCGAAAGTGTTTGTTGGGTTGGCATAGATCGAGATTAGGATTTGTCACTCCGTGTATCGGAGAGGTGTCTCTGGGCCCTCTCGGTAATGCACATCACTATAAGCCTTGCAAGCAATGCAACTAATGAGTTAGTTGCGGGATGATGCATTATGGAACGAGTAAAGAGACTTGCCGGTAATGAGATTGAACTAGGTATGATGATACCGATGATCGAATCTCTGGCAAGTAACATACCGATGACAAAGGGAATAAAGTATGTTGTTGTGCGGTTTGACCGATAAAGATCTTCGTAGAATATGTAGGAGCCAATATGAGCATCCAGGTTCCACTATTAGTTATTGACCGGAGATGTGTCTCAGTCATGTATACATAGTTCTCGAACCCATAGGGTCCGCACGCTTAATGTTCGACGACGATTCATATTATGAGTTTATGTGATTTGATGTACCGAAGGTTGTTCGGAGTCCCGGATGAGATCACGGATATGACGAGGAGTCTCGAAATGGTCAATACATAAAGATCGATATATTGGAAGGCTATATTAGGACGTCGGAAAGGTTCTAAGTGGTTCGAGTATTTTTCGGAGTACCGGAGAGTTACGGGAATTCGCCGGGGGAAGTGTTGGGACTTCATGGGCCTTAGTGGAAAGGAGAGAAGGGCCACAAGGGGAGGCCGCCCCCCCATGGGCTGGTCCGAATTGGACTAGGGCTAGGGGGGCGCCCCCCTTTCCTTTTCTTCTTCCTCTCCTTCCTTCTTCTCCTACTTGGACTAGGAAATGGGGAAACCTACTCCTACTAGGAGTAGGAATCCCCCCTTGGGCGCGCCCCTTGTGGCCGGCCCTCCTCCTCCCCCCCTCCTTTATATACGGGGGAGGGGGGCATCCGATAGACACACAAGTTGATCTTTAGGCGTGTGCGGTGCCCCCCTTCACAGTTTTCCACCTCGGTCATATTGTCATAGTGCTTGGGCGAAACCCTGCGCCGGTAACCTCATCATCACCGTCACCACGCCGTCGTGCTGACGGAACTCTCCCTTGGCCTCGGCTGGATCAAGAGTTCGAGTGACGTCACCGAGCTGAACGTGTGCAGATCGCGGAGGTGCCGTGCGTTCGGTACTCGATCGGTTGGATCGCGAAGACGTTCGACTACATCGCCCACGTTACTAAACGCTTCCGCTTTCGGTCTACGACGGTATGTGGACACACTCTCCCCGCTTGTTGCTATGCTTCTCCTAGATAGATCTGGCGTGATCGTAGGTTTTTTTTTGAAATACTACGTTCCCCAACAAGAGGCAAGACTGAGAACCTATACTTTACCGTTTATCATTCCACACGTGCATATGAGTTTTTCACTGAATCACATATTTCAGGATCATAGCAGTTATAGCATGAAATATAAATTCTTTAATTATGAAAATGGAAATACAATAATACAATATTATTGCCTCTAGGGCATATTTTCGACACTCAACTCATACCGTCCCTATCCCTGCGCGGTAGGATATAGAAGGCTACCACCATGGAGCTAGGGCTGGGCCAACCTGTGCCCTGGCCCGCCCCGCCATGCATTTTGTAAGGTATACCTACTATTGTGTGTTTCCTATTCGGCGCATGTTGTGCCCATTAATGTGTAAACCACAAACCGGTGCACACACCCTTCGCACTGGGCGGCCGACCCGTTTTAGTTTTGTTTTTTTCTGTTAGAAAAAAAAACAAGCGCGCGAGGTGGCTCGAACCCGTGACTGCTTGCTCTCGATAAACAACATTAGCCACCGGGGACACCACACCTCTTGTGATCACTTGCTCCATGTTTCTTCTTTCTTTTATCTTTTTATTTGCCTTCTCCTTTTCTGGGAAGTTTTCTCAAAATTCGTCAACTATTTTAAGATCCCTGAACCTTTTTCCAATTTTGATGAACTTTTTTCGATACGATAAACTTTTTTTCAATTTTGATTTTTTTGGAAAACTAATGACCTTTTCAAATTTAATGATTTTTTTGGCGAACTTGTGAACTTTTTTTCAAAATTGATGAACTTTTAAAAAATCTATGAATAATTTTCAAATATTATGTTTTTTTTAAAATTGATGAACTTTTTTAAAAAATTAGATGGATTTTATAAATCGGTGAACTTTTTTCAGTTTTGTGTTTTTTTCATATTCATGGACTTTTTTGTTTCTTTTCAAATCCGTGAACTTATTTGAATTCAATTTTTTTTCTGATTTTTGTTGATGATTGTTATGGGTTTTTAAAATCAATGGTTGACCAGTCAACTAGTCAATCGTTGAGCTTTCAACCATTGACCGAATGCGAACGAGCTGCACGCCTGCCGAGCGTTGGCGTCTCTCGCTATTCGGCTGGCTCGTATATGTTGGCGCGTGGGCACCAGAACCCCTAGTTGGCGCCTAAGGCGATGACTAGGAGGTCCCCTACTGAGTCATGGAATTGAGTCATGGAATAGTAACCTAGTACTCCCTCCGTTTTTAAATATAAGTCTTATTAAGGATTCCACTATGAACTATTCCCTCCGTTCGGAATTACCTGTCGTAGAAATGAATGTATTTAGACGTATTTTAGTTCTACATATATCCATTTCCGAGACAAGTAATTCCGAACGGAGGGAGTACATACAAAGCAAAACGAGTGAATCTACACTCTAAAATATGTCTACATACATTCATATGTAGTTGTAGTGGAATCTCTAAAAAGACTTACATTTTGGAACGGAGGGAGTAATAATTTCCTACGACTAGCCCTCGCGGGCATGCCCACAATTTTCTTTTCATTTTTCTTTTATCTTTTTATTTTCCTTTTCTTTTTCATCACCGCCATGTAATGTTCCCATCCCCAAGCAAGTTGTCTAGCATGACACTCCCGAGATCTTATCAGCTTCCTGTAGATTGTTGGATCGGATGTGATTCGGTTATGTGCACCCCAATATCAGCTCGTGTGGCTTCAGAAGGGTGTGATGTGAAGCTTGTTGTCTGTTGACATTATGGGACATGTCGGTATATTGATTGTTACGCCCCCGATTTAATCGTACACTAATCATGCATGCAAATGTGTACGATCAAGATCAGGGACTCACGAGAAGATATCACAACACAACTCTACAAATAAAAATAAGTCATACAAGCATCATAATACAAGCCAGGGGCCTCGAGGGCTCAAATACAAGTGCTCGATCATAGACGAGTCAGCGGAAGCAACAATATCTGAGTACAGACATAAGTTAAACAAGTTGCCATAAGATGGCTAGCACAAACTGGGATACAGATCGAAAGAGGCGCAGGCCTCCTGCCTGGGATCCTCCTAACTACTCCTGGTCGTTGTCAGCGGACTGCACGTAGTAGTAGGCACCTCCAGTGTAGTAGGAGTCGTCGACGACGGTGGCGTCTGGCTCCTGGACTCCGGCATCTGGTTGCGACAACCAGGTAGAAGGGAAAGGGGGAAAAGAGGAAGAAAAGCAACCGTGAGTACTCATCCAAAGTACTCGCAAGCAAGGAGCTACACTACATATGCATGGATATATGTGTAAAGGGCCATATCAGTGGACTGAACTGCAGAATGCCAGAATAAGAGGGGGATAGCTAGTCTTATCGAAGACAACGCTTCTGGCAGCCTCCGTCTTGCAGCATATAGGAGAGAGTAGACTGAAGTCCTCCAAGTAGCATCGCATAGCATAATCCTACCCGGCGATCCCCTCCTCGATGCCCTGTTAGAGAGCGACCACCGGGTTATATCTGGCACTTGGAAGTGTGTGTTTTATTAAGTATCCGGTTCTAGTTGTCATAAGGTCAAGGTACAACTCCGGGTCGTCCTTTTACCGAGGGACACGACTATTCGAATAGATAAACTTCCCTGCAGGGGTGCACGACATAGCCCAACACGCTTGATCCCATTTGGCCAGACACACTTTTCTGGGTCATGCCCGACCGCGGAAGATCAACACGTCGCAGCCCCACCTAGGCACAACAGAGCGGTCAGCACGCCGGTCTAAATCCTATGCGCGCAGGGGTCTGGGCCCATCGCCCATTGCACACCTGCACGTTGCATACACGGCCGGAGAGCAGACCTAGCAACCTCCATTACAAAGGAAGTCACGTTACGCAGTCCAACCCGGCGCGCGCCGCTCAGTCACTGACGTCACGAAGGCTTCGGCTGATACCACGACGCCGGGATACCCATAACTACTCCCGCGTAGATGGTTAGTGCGTATAGACCAAATGGCCAGACTCAGATCAAGTATCAAGATCTCGTTAAGCGTGTTAAGTATCGCGAACGCCGACCAGGGCTAGGCCCACCTCTCTCCTAGGTGGTCTGTACCTACCCTGTCGCTCCGCCACAAAGTAATAGTCGGGGGCCGTCGGGAACCCAGGCCCACCTCTACCGGGATGGAGCCACCTGCCCCTTCAGCCCCCATCTCCGAACAGTATCACAGGTAAGATAAAAGTGTAAAGTATATAGTATATGCCCGTGCTCACCTCCCGAAGTGATCACGGCCCAGTAGTATAGCATGGCAGACGGACAAGAGTGTAGGGCCACTGACGGAACACTAGCATCCTATACTAAACAGTAGGATAGCAGGTAAAGGTAACAACAGTAGTAGCAAGGACAGGCTATGCAGCAGTATAGGATTAACGGAAAGCAGTAACATGCTACACTACTCTAATGCAAGCAGTATAGAGAAGGAATAGACGATATCTGGTGATCAAGGGGGGTTTGCCTGGTTGCTCTGGCAAGAGAGAGGGGTCGTCATCGATGTAGTCGTACACAGTGGCACCAGCGCGGTCTCGGGTTCTACCGGAAAGAAGTAACGGAGGGGGTACATAATAAATAACAGAGCAATCAAAGCATCACAAAAGCGTAACATGGCAAACGTGGTGCTAGATGTGCCCTAACGCGGTATGAGGTGATACCGGTGAAGGGGGAAACATCCAGGAAAGTATCCCCGGTGTTTCGCGATTTCGGACAGATGGACCGGAGGGGGAAAGTTGCGAGTTCGATGTGTTAGGGGTGTGTGGCGGACAAACGGGCTGCGTATCCGGGTTCGTCTCGTCGTTCGGAGCAACTTTCATGTACAAAGTTTTTTCAGCGGAGTTACGGTTAATTTTCTATGATTTTCCAATGTTTTAAGTATTTTCTGAAATTTCTGGATTTATTATATTTAGTTTAATCGAAATTGACCAAGTCAATTTGACTAGTCAAAAGGGCATGTGTGGCCCACATGTCATAGACTATTTTCCTAAACAAATAAATAAACCTAACTTATCTAAATGAGGACCCACATGTCATCTACCACTAAAGTAACTTAGCACTAATAAAACTAGCTAAGGGGCAAAAATAATCCTAAAACTAATCCATCTAATTAAATTAGACCTAAACTAATTTTGGGGCAGCCCCACACACATGGCACATCGGCCACACACACACTTCTGTTCCCTTTTAACAAAACAAGGCATTTTGTGATTTTGATAGGATTTAATCCAAGCATCGAAAGGATTTGGTCCAGTAGAATAAAATGGAGTTTGTCAAGTATACTCTCTGCCAAATTATTTTTGTCCACATAAGAACTTGTTTTGTGGATGATTATTGGCTGTCAAAGGGGCTACTCAATGTGAGTTTGCCGAAGCTAGCTGCAGCTACAGTAACTGAATGTTACTGTAGCTAGCAGTCAGTAGGAGCGGCAGTAGAAGGTAGATAGCAGCAGCACGCACACAGGGGCGCCGACGGCTGAAGCTAGCAGCGCCAGTAGCACAGACGCGGGCGCGCATGCACGCGCGGGCTGGACGCTGGGTGTGGCGCGGCCAGCGAGGAACGGGCAAGCGCAACGCGGTGACGGGCGCTGGCGTGGCCGAGCGCAGCGGCGGCGGATCAGCAGGCCCGTTGATGAGGGAGACCAAATTGGCCGACCGCACAGGGCCTCAAAATTTTGGAGGCCCCCAGTCCAGCAACATATGTGTATTATGTGAAAAAGAGAAGACCCGGTACCCAGGCAGCCCATTCCAACACTTCGGATTGAGAATCATCCAAATACACGCACGCAGCCCCTGCAGCCTGTCTGTTCGCTTCCCTAACTCCCGGCTACGATTAGCATCTGAATCCCGATCGCACGCAATCAAAGAGGCAGCAGGTCGACGGCGGCAGAGGGAAGACGCCAGGCCAGACTCAGAGGTGCATACACGGCCGCTGACCGGCCACGCCCCAGGACAGTGGCGGAGCCAGCTCGGCGGGCGAGCCGGGGCAAAGTACACGGAGCTGCAGCCTATCAGTTGTTTGCCCCTATAAAATGGTGATTAGCTCTCCATTTACTGCTATAAATCGAACGAGAATGTATGGCTGAGCCCGGGCAGCTGCCCCGGGTAGCCGGGAGGTGGCTCCGCCACTGCCCCAGGACGCATCATCCCTTGCCAGCGTAAGTCATTTGTAGGCAAAGCCCTATTTTATTTTTGCTAGTGTAGGCTACTTTTTTGTTAAACGAAATTTTCATAGTTACTTTCTATCTTCTTCTTTTTATTATTTTCTTAGCTACAAAGGGCTATAATTCATAGAGTTTAAATTAATTCAGATTACTTTCTGTTTTCTTAAACAAAAGGAATCATGCATCCTGGAAGGAAGTATAATTCCGATGCTTCAAAGCGAATGAAGAAACAAAAAACTAAAAGCAGATGCTCGATCCCAAATGGGTGTTCTAGATATAAATTTGTTGTGAAAGAATCTGAAGCCAATTCTGGAAACCAAACTTCAATGCTAATATTGATGATGCACATGGTGGTGATCCAGTAGAGGCTATTTTGATTTTCGTCCCGGGCCCCCAAATTTCTGAAGACGGTCCTGCGGATCAGCGTAGCGGCGTGCGGCGAGCGACGACGGATGGCGCGGGAGCAGCAGCTGTACAGGGCGCTCGTGGCCACGGTGGCCAGCGGCGACTATGGCCGGGGTGCGGCGACGCGCACGCCCGGACCGGCGCGGGTCGCGGCACGGCACAACGAGCACGGCCAAGACGAGCAGGGGATGGACGGGGACGAGCAAAGGCACGCAAGCACGGGACGTACACGGGTCTACGGCGTCGATTCGACGTGAAAAAGAGAAGGGGAGAAAGGAGCTCACTGCCGTTGGATCGAAGAGGGGCGGCGAGGCTTGTTGGAGCGTGCTGGGGAGGGGACGAGGATGAGCGTCGGCGACGAGGCAAGGCAGCGGCGACGATGGCGAGCTGCGGGCGTCCACGGTGAGGCTCACCGCAGTCGTTGACAGCTTAGAAGCACAGAGGACGGTGCGGTGGCGGCGACCTCCGGCGACGAGGGTGACGGAGTCGGGGCAGAGGCGTGGCCGCGGCCACAGGTGGGCGCCGCCGCGAGGGAGAGGGGTGAGGAGGAGAGGGAGTGGGGCGCTAGGGTTCGACCCGGGGCGACGGGGGCGGCTTATAGGTAGGGGTAGCCGGGCGATGGCCGCCACGGCGCCGCTGGCAGCGGCCGATGGCTGACACACCCCCCGTGAACAGGAAGATGGGGGCGCATGTGGGTTACCCGGTGATAGCTGGGCCGCTTGGCCCAGGGGAGTGGGGAGGGGCCTTTTGTTTTTCTTTGCTTTGTTTTATTAATTTTTCTTTTCACGTATTTAAGTTAGCTACTGTTTCGTATTAATTTGAGTGACAAAAAATGAATTTAGTCAATCATGAAGTCTGACACACAATTCAAGAACACTGCGGTGTTGCATAAAAAGTTTTAGAGCCAACGAAAATGTTCTAGCATTTTTAGAATTGAATAGGTCAATTAATATGATGCTAGGCCACTTTATATTGTCCTAGGGATTAAAGGGAGGGCCAAATGATGTTAGTTGCCACATGATAATTAGCTAGTGAATACTTGCAACCCAAGGAACATTTTGCTTTGACATTTGAAAACTTTAAAGTTTGACTTGATTTTAAAATAGAATTTGAACGGGGTTTGAATCATCGTGAGTTTATCAACAGTAATCGTGGAGACGTGGCATCATTAGCAGAGGATTACTGTAGCTTGATTACCCGGGCGTTACAAATCTCCTCCACTACAAGAAATCTCGTCCCGAAATTTAAGAGGTGAAGTAAGGGGGAAAGAGTTGGTTACGAAATTCTAGCGAGTCTTCTCGTTCTTGGCTGCCCTTCTTGAAGAAGGTGATCCCTTTCATTGATGTCTTCATTCTTTGCTTCACATCACCATGATGAAGTCGTCATCCTTTCTTCGAAAACTCCATCGTACTTATGAAAAGGGTAAGGGGTAACTTTGGAAGAACGGGCCTCTACAAGGTTGATTAACTGGTAGATAACTCAGGGAAAGAAGTAGAAAGCAACTCTTGATTTGATCTAAAAAACATCGAGATCAAATTAAGAAGTTTCAATGAGAGGTTTCAGGCGGACAAACAATCGTTCGATGCTTGAAGCAGAGTGGGGAAGGGGTTCATAGGATCGGGAATGGATCATCCCTAGGAGGGTGGCTCGTGATAACACACAAGTCAAGAAAAAAGGATACTTCGGAATAAAAGATAAACAGGAGAATCAGGTTCTGATCTTGTGGAACTATGAGTTATGGGCCCACCATGTGGGTTAAAAGTAGAAAGAGCGGTGACATGTTACACGGATATGATAGCAAGGTGGGTCAGAGGATAGCCTGTCAGTTATGTTGGCAACAAAGTTTGGTACCAAGGGCGAGGGGCGAAGAGAAACATTTTCCTGCTCGCGAAGCGAGGCGGACCAATAGGCAAAGTTCTCGTCCATCGGTGGCTACCGTAATGTCATCAACAATAGTAACAGGGTCTCACTGACAAGGTTGTACATCGGGGTGTTTTCATAACCAGAGAATTAATTTTGCTCAGGTCATTTAGATCATGAGAAAGGTTAATCAAACCAATGGAAAGGAAAAAAAGATTAATTGATTATTCAAATTAACCAATGGGAAGGAAAATGTGATTACACTCAAGAACTAGGAGTATATTGTTGGGGAACGTTGCAGAAAATTAAAATTTTTCCTACGGTTTCACCAAGATCCATCTATGAGTTCATCTAAGCAACGAGTCATGGGAGAGAGATTGCATCTACATACCACTTTGTAGATCGCGAGCGGAAGTGTTCAACGAACGGGGATGAGGTAGTCGTACACGACGTGATCCAAATCACCGGAGATCCTAGCACCAAACGGACGGCACCTCCGCGTTCAACACACGTACGGTCAGCGTAACGTCTCCTTCTTGATCCAGCAAGGCAAAGGAGAGGTTGGGGAAGATGGCTCCAGCAGCAGCACGACGGCGTGGTGATGGTGGAGCTACAGTACTCCGGCAGGGCTTCGCCGAGCTCTACGGAGGAGGAGGAGGTGTTGGAGAGGGAGAGAGGGAGGCGCCAAAGACAAGGGTGCGGCTGCCCCCTCCCCTCCCCTCATATATATAGCCCCCTACGGGGGGGGGGCGCCGGCCCTAGGAGATGCAATCTCCTAGGAGGGCGGCGGCCAAGGGGTGGGGGGGCTTCCCCCCAAGCAAGGGGGCGCCCCCTTTAGGGTTTCCCCCACCCTAGGCGCGCATGGGCCCTGGGGAAGTGGCACCCCAGCCCACTTTGGGCTGGATCCTTTCCTACTTCAGCCCATGGGGCCCTCCGGGATAGGTGGCCCCACCCGGTGGACCCCCCGGGACCCTCCGGTGGTCCCGGTACAATACCGATAACCCCGAAACTTGTCATGATGGCCAAAACAGCACTTCCTATATATAATTCTTTACCTCCGGACCATTCCGAAACTCCTCGTGATGTCCGGGATCTCATCCGGGACTCCGAACAACATTCGGGTTACTGCATATACATATCTTCACAACCCTAGCGTCACCGAACCTTAAGTGTGTAGACCCTATGGGTTCGGGAGACATGCAGACATGACCGAGACGGCTCTTGGGCAATAACCAACAGCGGGATCTGGATACCCATGTTGGCTCCCACATGCTCCACGATGATCTCATCGGATGAACCACGATGTCGAGGATTCAATTAATCCCGTATACGATTCCCTTTGTCAATCGGTATTTTACTTGCCCGAGATTCGATCGTAGGTATCCCAATACCTCGTTCAATCTCGTTACCGGCAAGTCACTTTACTCGTACCGTAATGCATGATCCCGTGATCAAACACTTTGATCACATTGAGCTCATTATGATGATGCATTACTGAGTGGGCCCGGTGATACCTCTCCGTCAAGCGGAGTGACAAATCCCAGTCTCGATCCGTGTCAACCCAACAGATACTTTCGGAGATACCCGTAGTATACCTTTATAGTCACCCAGTTACGTTGTGACGTTTGGCACACCCAAAGCACTCCTACGGTGTCCGGGAGTTACACGATCTCATGGTCTAAGGAAAGGATACTTGACATTGGAAAACTCTAGCAAACGAACTATGCGATCTTATGCTATGTTTAGGATTGGGTCTCGTCCATCACATCATTCTCCTAATGATGTGATCTCGTTATCAATGACATCCAATGCCCATAGTCAGGAAACCATGACTATCTATTGATCAACGAGCTAGTCAACTAGAGGCTTACTAGGGACACGTTGTTGTCTGTTATTCACGCATGTATTACGATTTCCGGATAACACAATTATAGCACGAATAAAGACAATTATCATGAATAAGGAAATATAATAATAATGCTTTTATTATTGCCTCTAGGGCATATTTCCAACAGTCTCCCACTTGCACTAGAGTCAATAATCTAGTTACATTGTGATGAATCGAACACCCATAGAGTTCTGGTGCTGATCATGTTTTGCCTTAGGGAGAGGTTTAGTCAATGGATCTGCGACATTCAGATCCGTGTGCACTTTACAAATTTCTATGTCTCCATCTTGAACATTTTCACGAATGGAGTTGAAGCGACGCTTGATGTGCCTGGTCTTCTTGTGAAACCTGGGCTCCTTGGCAAGTGCAATAGCTCCAGTGTTGTCACAGAAGAGTTTGATTGGCCCCGACGCATTGGGTATGACTCCGAGGTCGGTGATGAACTCCTTCACCCAAATTGCTTCATGTGCTGCCTCCGAGGCAGCCATGTACCTCGCTTCACATGTAGATCCCGCCACGACGCTCTGCTTGCAACTGCACCAGCTTACTGCCCCACCATTCAAAATATACACGTATCCGGTTTGTGACTTAGAGTCATCCAGATCTGTGTCGAAGCTAGCGTCGACGTAACCCTTTACGACGAGCTCTTCGTCACCTCCATAAACGAGAAACATTTCCTTAGTCCTTTTCAGGTACTTCAGGATATTCTTGACCGCTGTCCAGTGTTCCTTGCCGGGATTACTTTGGTACCTTCCTACCAAACTTACGGCAAGGTTTACATCAGGTCTGGTACACAGCATGGCATACATAATAGAACCTATGGCTGAGGCATAGGGGATGACACTCATCTCTTCTATATCTTCTGCCGTGGTCGGACATTGAGCTGAGCTCAATTTCACACCTTGTAACACAGGTAAGAACCCCTTCTTAGATTGATCCATATTGAACTTCTTCAATATCTTATCAAGGTATGTGCTTTGTGAAAGACCTATGAGGCGTCTTGATCTATCTCTATAGATCTTGATGCCTAATATATAAGCAGCTTCTCCAAGGTCCTTCATTGAATTTTTTTTATTCAAGTAGGCCTTAATGCTGTCCAAGAGTTCTATATCATTTCCCATCAAAAGTATGTCATCTACATATAGTATGAGAAATGCTACAGAGCTCCCACTCACTTTCTTGTAAACGCAGACTTCTCCATAAGTCTGCGTAAACCCAAACGCTTTGATCATCTCATCAAAGCGAATGTTCCAACTCCGAGATGCTTGCACCAGCCCATAAATCGAGCGTTGGAGCTTGCACACCTTGTCAGCATTCTTAGGATCGACAAAACCTTCCGGCTGCATCATATACAATTCTTCCTTAAGGAAACCATTAAGGAATGCCGTTTTGACGTCCATTTGCCATATTTCATAATCGTAGAATGCGGCAATTGCTAACATGATTCGGACGGACTTCAGCTTCGCTACCGGTGAGAAAGTCTCATCGTAGTCAACCCCTTGAACTTGTCGATAACCCTTAGCGACAAGCCGAGCTTTATAGATGGTCACATTACCATCCGCGTCTGTCTTCTTCTTAAAGATCCACTTATTTTCTATGGCTCGCCGTTCAACGAGCAAGTCAGTCAAAGTCCATACTTCGTTTTCATACATGGATCCTATCTCGGATTTCATGGCTTCCAGCCATTTGTCGGAATCCGGGCCCGCCATTGCTTCCTCATAGTTCGAAGGTTCACCGTTGTCTAACAACATGATTTCCAAGACAGGGTTGCCGTACCACTCTGGTGCGGAACGTGTCCTTGTGGACCTTCGAATTTCAGTAGGAGCTTGATTAGAAGTATCTTGATCATCATCATTAATTTCCTCTCTAGTCGGTGCAGGCACCTCAGGAACGTTTTCTTGAGTTTCGCCATTTTCCGGTTCAAGAGGTAACACTTCATCAAGTTCTACTTTCCTCCCACTTACTTCTTTCGAGAGAAACTCTTTCTCTAGAAAGGATCCATTCTTGGCAACAAAGATCTTGTCTTCGGATCTGAGGTAGAAGGTATACCCAATAGTTTCTTTAGGGTATCCTATGAAGACGCATTTTTCCGACTTGGGTTCGAGCTTTTCAGGTTGAAGTTTCTTGACATAAGCATCGCATCCCCAAACTTTTAGAAACGACAGCTTAGGTTTCTTCCCAAACCATAATTCATACGGTGTCGTCTCAACGGATTTCGACGGAGCCCTATTTAATGTGAATGCGGCAGTCTCTGAAGCATAGCCCCAAAAAGATAGCGGTAAATCGGTAAGAGACATCATAGATCATACCATATCTAATAGAGTGCGATTACGACGTTCGGACACACCATTACGCTGAGGTGTTCCAGGCGGCGTGAGTTGTGAAACTATTCCACATTTTCTTAAGTGTGTGCCAAATTCGTGACTCAAGTATTCTCCTCCACGATCTGATCGTAGAAACTTGATCTTTCTATCACGTTGATTTTCAACTTCACTCTGAAATTCCTTGAACTTTTCAAAGGTCTCAGACTTGTGTTTCATTAAGTAGATATACCCATATCTACTCAAGTCATCAGTGAGGGTGAGAACATAACGATAGCCACCGCGAGCCTCAACACTCATTGGACCGCACACATCGGTATGTATGATTTCCAATAAGTTGGTTGCTCGCTCCATTTTTCCTGAGAACGGAGTCTTGGTCATTTTACCCATGAGGCATGGTTCGCACGTGTCAAATGATTCATAATCAAGAGACTCTAAAAGTCCATCTGCATGGAGCTTCTTCATGCGTTTGACACCTATGTGACCAAGGCGGCAGTGCCACAAATATGTGGGACTATTGTTATCAACTTTAACTCTTTTGGTATTCACACTTTGAATATGTGTATCATCACGTACGAGATTCATTAAGAATAAACCATTAACCATCGGAGCATGACCATAAAACATATCTCTCATATAAATAGAACAACCATTATTCTCGGATTTAAATGAGTAGCCATCTCGAATTAAACAAGATCCAGACACAATGTTCATGCTCAAACTTGGCACTAAATAACAATTATTGAGGTTTAAAACTAATCCTGTAGGTAAATGTAGAGGTAGCGTGCCGACGGCGATCACATCGACCTTGGAACCATTCCCGACGCGCATCGTCACCTCGTCCTTCGCCAGTCTCCGTTTATTCCGCAGCTCCTGCTTTGAGTTACAAATGTGAGCAACTGCACCGGTATCAAATACCCAAGAGCTACTACGAGTACTGGTAAGGTACACATCAATTACATGTATATCACATATACCTTTTGTTTTGCCGGCCTTCTTGTCCGCTAAGTATTTGGGGCAGTTCCGCTTCCAGTGACCACTTCCCTTGCAATAAAAACACTCAGTCTCGGGCTTGGGTCCATTCTTTGGCTTCTTCCCGGCAACTTGCTTACCGGGCGCGGCAACTTCCTTGCCGTCCTTCTTGAAGTTCTTCTTACCCTTGCCCTTCTTGAACTTAGTGGTTTTATTCACCATCAACACTTGATGCTCCTTCTTGATTTCTACCTCTGCTGATTTCAGCATAGCATATACCTCAGGAATGGTCTTTACCATCCCCTGCATGTTGTAGTTCATCACAAAGCTCTTGTAGCTAGGTGGAAGCGACTGGAGGATTCTATCAATGACCGCTTCATCCGGAAGATTAACTTCCAGTTGAGTCAAGCGGTTGTGCAACCCATACATCTTGAGTATGTGTTCACTGACAGAGCTATTTTCCTCCATCTTACAGCTAAAGAATTTGTCGGAGATTCATATCTCTCGACCCGGGCATGAGCTTGGAAAACCATTTTCAGCTCTTCGAACATCTCATATGCTCCATGTCTCTCAAAACGCTTTTGGAGCCCCGGCTCTAAGCTGTAAAGCATGCCGCACTGAACGAGGGAGTAATCATCGGAACGTGACTGCCAAGCGTTCATAACGTCTTGTTCTGCAGGGAGAACAGGTGTGTCACCCAGCGGTGCTCGTAGGACATAATCTTTCTTGGCAGCTATGAGGATGATCCTCAGGTTCCGGACCCAGTCCGTATAGTTGTTGCCATCGTCTTTCAGCTTGGTTTTCTCTAGGAACGCGTTGAAGTTGAGGACTACGTTGGCCATTTGATCTACAAGACATATTGTAAATATTTTAGACTGAGTTCATGATAATAAAGTTCATCTTAATCAAATTATTTAATGAACTCCCACTTAGATAGACATCCCTCTTCTAGTCATCTAAGTATTACATGATCCAAGTCAACTAGGCCGTGTCCGATCATCACGTGAGACGGACTAGTCAACATTGGTGAACATCTTCATGTTGATCGTATCTTCTATACGACTCATGCTCGACCTTTCGGTCTTCTGTGTTCCGAGGCCATGTCTGTACATGCTAGGCTCGTCAAGTCAACCTAAGTGTTTGCATGTGTAAATCTGTCTTACACCCGTTGTATGTGAACGTTAGAATCTATCACACCCGATCATCACGTGGTGCTTCGAAACAACGAACTGTCGCAACGGTGCACAGTTAGGGGGAACACTTCTTGAAATTATTATGAGGGATCATCTTATTTACTACCGTCGTTCTAAGTAAACAAGATGCAAAACATGATAAACATCACATGCAATCAAATAATAAACGTGACATGATATGGCCAATATCACATAGCTCCTTTGATCTCCATCTTGGGGCTCCATGATCATCTTGTCACCGGCTTGACACCATGATCTCCATCATCATGATCTCCATCATCGTGTCTCCATGAAGTTGCTCGCCAACTATTACTTCTACTACTATGGCTAACGCGTTTAGCAATAAAGTAAAGTAATTTACATGGCGTTTCTCAATGACACGCAGGTCATACAAAAATAAAGACAACTCCTATGGCTCCTGCCGGTTGTCATACTCATCGACATGCAAGTCGTGATTCCTATTACAATAGCATGAACATCTCATACATCACATATAGATCATTCATCATTCATCACAACTTTGGCCATATCATATCACAAAGCACTTGCTGCAAAAACAAGTTAGACGTCCTCTAATTGTTGTTGCAAGTTTTACGTGGCTGAATTAGGGTTCTAGCAAGAACGTTTTCTTACCTACGTGAAAGCCACAACGTGATTTGTCAACTTCTATTTACCCTTCATAAGGACCCTTTTCATCGAATCCGCTCCAACTAAAGTGGGAAAGACAGACACCCGCCAGCCACCTTATGCAACTAGTGCATGTTAGTTGGTGGAACCGGTCTCACGTAAGCGTACGTGTAAGGTTGGTCCGGGTCGCTTCATCCCACAATACCGCTGAAGCAAGATAAGACTAGTAGCGGCAAGAAAGTTGACAACATCTACGCCCACAACAAATTGTGTTCTCCTCGTGCAATAGAGAACTACGCATAGACCTAGCTCATGATGCCACTGTTGGGGAACGTTGCAGAAAATTAAAATTTTTCCTACGGTTTCACCAAGATCCATCTATGAGTTCATCTAAGCAACGAGTCATGGGAGAGAGATTGCATCTACATACCACTTTGTAGATCGCGAGCGGAAGCGTTCAACGAACGGGGATGAGGTAGTCGTACACGACGTGATCCAAATCACCGGAGATCCTAGCACCGAACGAACGGCACCTCCGTGTTCAACACACGTACGGTCAGCGTAACGTCTCCTTCTTCTTGATCCAGCAAGGCAAAGGAGAGGTTGGGGAAGATGGCTCCAGCAGCAGCACGACGGCGTGGTAATGGTGGAGCTACAGTACTCCGGCAGGGCTTCGCCGAGCTCTACGGAGGAGGAGGAGGTGTTGGAGAGGGAGAGAGGGAGGCGCCAAAGACAAGGGTGCGGCTGCCCCCTCCCCTCCCCTCATATATATAGCCCCCTAGGGGGGGCGCCGGCCCTAGGAGATGCAATCTCCTAGGGGGGGCGGCGGCCAAGGGGTGGGGGGGCTTGCCCCCCAAGCAAGGGGGCGCCCCCTTTAGGGTTTCCCCCACCCTAGGCGCGCATGGGCCCTGGGGAAGTGGCGCCCCAGCCCACTTTGGGCTGGATCCTTTCCTACTTCAGCCCATGGGGCCCTCCGGGATAGGTGGCCCCACCCGGTGGACCCCCCGGGACCCTCCGGTGGTCCCGGTACAATACCGATAACCCCAAAACTTGTCCCGATGGCCAAAACAGCACTTCCTATATATAATTCTTTACCTCCAGACCATTCCGAAACTCCTCGTGACGTCCGGGATCTCATCCGGGACTCCGAACAACATTCGGGTTACTGCATATACATATCTTCACAACCCTAGCGTCATCGAACCTTAAGTGTGTAGACCCTACGGGTTCGGGAGACATGCAGACATGACCAAGACGGCTCTCGGGCAATAACCAACAGCGGGATCTGGATACCCATGTTGGCTCCCATATGCTCCACGATGATCTCATCGGATGAACCACGATGTCGAGGATTCAATTAATCCCGTATACGATTCCCTTTGTCAATCGGTATTTTACTTGCCCGAGATTCGATCGTCGGTATCCCAATACCTCGTTCAATCTCATTACCGGCAAGTCACTTTACTCGTACCGTAATGCATGATACCGTGATCAAACACTTTGATCACATTGAGCTCATTATGATGATGCATTACTGAGTGGGCCCGGTGATACCTCTCCGTCAAGCGGAGTGACAAATCCCAGTCTCAATCCGTGTCAACCCAACAGATACTTTCGGAGATACCCGTAGTATACCTTTATAGTCACCCAGTTACGTTGTGACGTTTGGCACACCCAAAGCACTCCTACGGTGTCCGGGAGTTACACGATCTCATGGTCTAAGGAAAGGATACTTGACATTGGAAAACTCTAGCAAACGAACTATGCGATCTTATGCTATGTTTAGGATTGGGTCTCGTCCATCACATCATTCTCCTAATGATGTGATCTCGTTATCAATGACATCCAATGCCCATAGTCAGGAAACCATGACTATCTATTGATCAACGAGCTAGTCAACTAGAGGCTTACTAGGGACACGTTGTTGTCTGTTATTCACACATGTATTATGATTTCCGGATAACACAATTATAGCACGAATAAAGACAATTATCATGAATAAGGAAATATAATAATAATGCTTTTATTATTGCCTCTAGGGCATATTTCCAACATATATCCTTTCCCAAGGAAAAGCGGAGCACAATATACATGATAGGACAGCAAGTTTAAAAGCATCTAGATAAAGGGGCGAGGGAAGAATCATGATATTACCCATACAACGGTGTTTGGATAATAGATCAAGAAACATTCGACAATGTGCTTCCAATGTTCTTGTTGATATTCGGAATACCTCAGTCATGCTTCGAGGTAGCATTAACATAGTGTTCCAAGTAGGGGTTGGAGTTGAAGATCACAAGAAGTACTCAAAGAACAATTGCAGGAATAGTAAGGAGTCCAGGGTATAACCAAGACATGATCAAACATGTGTTGGAAAAAAGACAAGGGGGAGGGGGGTAGTCGATGATAACTCAAATCATCGTAGGTCAAGGATGGTATTTCTCACCATGAATTCAATTTTCATTTCAACAGAAGTCAAAATGTTGATGCTGATCACGACGCATTTGTCGAGAGGCTCTATGAAGATGCCATTGAGGAGCGATGCCATCAAGCAACAGGAAGGACGAAGCGGAAGGCTATTGTAACCACAGATACGACACAAGCTCAAAATCAAGCTTGTTGTTCGAGGTGAATTGATAAAATGAGGAAGATTGATGTAAGCTTCGCTCATCATCGAAAGTTGTGCTCCGGGATTAAGGACCAGGTAGCACAGTTAAAATTTAGCACGATAATGATATAGCCGATCAGGCTAGTAATGACTTGAAGGATTATTAAACTCGTAAGTAATGAAGGTTACCAAGAGTAGCTTAATCGTGATGCGGACTCGAGTCAGTTATTGGTGTCTTTGAGTGTTTAATAACTCAGAGCCCGTGAAAATTGGAATCAATGAGAATGTAGCACTTGATGAAGAACTCATAAGAAGTTGTGCAGTTCCGTGGTAATCCTGAGATACCAGGGGGTAATACTCGACGACAAATCAAGGTAGAGGTTGGACTAGGGTATTGCTCTGCAGAAGACAAGGGCTCAAACTTGCACGAGAAACGGAATCAAGGAGGAACATGGTCGGAACCACGTCCATGGATACAAGATGAACTTATAACAAGGGGATAATTATTTTAAGAGAAGCTTCCATGATAAGGTATACATCGTGTCCATGGGCATGAACACAGGGTTCAAGGTCGACTCCCACTTGTTCAACGCATAACCTTTCATTCACCTCTCGTATTTCGAAAATGACATTAGTTGTTGAAAGTTTTTACCTGGTGCAATACCAGATAAGTAGGACCCGTGTAATATTTCGGGTTCACGCGGATTAGGGAAGGCGTAGGTTCAACCCATCAGGGCATCTTAGGAACATATACCACAAACTTCGGAGTAAATAATACAAGCTCGACAGTAGAGCATTGTTCAAAAGCAGATGATACAATTTACCAAAGGCATTATATACCCATGGAAAGGCTCACAAGGTTATTCAATATGAAGCACACTGTCGGATAAAATCCAACAAAGGAACCGATGGTCCATAAGGGATATGATGTGAGCATCGGTACTCAACCAGAGGAAGAAGAATGCAAGGAGATCTGATTATAGAAACATCTGACTAATTCAAAGTTCAAATGCAAAAGGATTATGATTTCCGATCAAGGGATCAGAAGCAAACGCTCTGATTAAGGATGGATAAGTTGCATAGACTTAGGGGTACAATCGATGGCAATCCGACTGGTCGGGAACCAGCTCATGTTCAAAAGGATGTCTGAGCCGGAAAGATAATTTAGAAGGGTTGATAGATGATTGTGTGCATTCGCACAAATGTTGAATCAATAGGATCAAAATGACGGTGTCAAAAGATACTAGTGAATATTGCTAGTGATATGGGAGCATCCATAATGTAAGCATACAAGTATTTGCAGAGCATTAGTTGCTAAGGATTTTCGGAGGATTGAATAGTATTTCAAAGACTTTTGTGAAACACATGAACAACGGTGAAAGAACGGATGCTCGGTAAGTGCGAGGAATTATCCGTAGGGGGTATTCAGGTGGCAAAGAACTGCAAGGCAGTAGACACAAAGTATTCTCGGAACAATAGAGAGCATTTCGATGTATCTTCTAATAAGAAGGTCAACTGGGGATGAATGTATGAATGACAAGTGTACGTGGTTATCTATAGAGGTTTATCGATGGATGGGAATTGCAAAAGTGATGGCACAAAGTCTCGAAAGAGTATCAGAGAGTAACTTTGAAACCTTCAGGTGCAGCCGGCGATCATCTGGAGTGAGGGGCTCTCCGGGAGAAAGTACTTTCGAGAACCTAAAGTTAGTTTTGTTTTTAGCAAAATCATTTAACCCGAATAGAAGAGAGATCAGAATCCCAGAGTATAGGTCGAGGAATAAAAGATCCTAGTACCACCCGATGGTGACGTGGGCCCGTAAGGCACACAGCCAAGTTAGTAAAAGTTTTTTCAACGTCTAGACTCGACTTCGGCCAAGGAGTGTGGAAGGGGGATTCCTACAGGCAGTCGGCTCTGATACCAACTTGTTACGCCCCCGATTTAATCATACACTAATCATGCACGCAAATGTGTACGATCAAGATCAGGGGCTCACGGGAAGATATCACAACACAACTCTACAAATAAAAATAAGTCATACAAGCATCATAATACAAGCCAGGGGCCTCGAGGGCTCAAATACAAGTGCTCGATCATAGAGGAGTCAGCGGAAGCAACAATATCTGAGTATAGACATAAGTTAAACAAGTTGCCATAAGATGGCTAGCACAAACTGGGATACAGATCGAAAGAGGCGCAGGAGTAGTAGGCACCTCCAGTGTAGTAGGAGTCGTCGACGGCGGTGGCGTCTGGCTCCTGGACTCCGGCATCTGGTTGCGACAACCAGGTAGAAGGGAAAGGGGGAAAAGAGGAAGAAAAGCAACCGTGAGTACTCATCCAAAGTACTCGCAAGCAAGGAGCTACACTACATATGCATGGATATATGTGTAAAGGGCCATATCAGTGGACTGAACTGCAGAATGCCAGAATAAGAGGGGGATAGCTAGTCTTATCGAAGACTACGCTTCTGGCAGCCTCCGTCTTGCAGCATATAGGAGAGAGTAGACTAAAGTCCTCCAAGTAGCATCGCATAGCATAATCCTACCCGGCAATCCCCTCCTCGATGCCCTGTTAGAGAGCGACCACCGGGTTATATCTGGCACTTGGAAAGGTGTGTTTTATTAAGTATCCGGTTCTAGTTGTCATAAGGTCAAGGTACAACTCCGGGTCGTCCTTTTACCGAGGGACACGGCTATTCGAATAGATAAACTTCCCTGCAGGGGTGCACCACATAGCCCAACACGCTTGATCCCATTTGGCCGGACACACTTTTCTGGGTCATGCCCGGCCGCGGAAGATCAACACGTCACAGCCCCACCTAGGCACAACAGAGCGGTCAGCACGCCGGTCTAAACCCTATGCGCGCAGGGGTCTGGGCCCATCGCCCATTGCACACCTGCACATTGCGTACGCGGCCGGAGAGCAGACCTAGCAACCTCCATTACAAAGGAAGTCAGGTTACGCGGTCCAACCCGGCGCGCTCCGCTCAGTCGCTGACGTCAGAAGGCTTCCGCTGATACCACGACGCCGGGATACCCATAACTACTCCCGCGTAGATGGTTAGTGCGTATAGACCAAATGGCCAGACTTAGATCAAGTACCAAGATCTCGTTAAGCGTGTTAAGTATCGCGAACGCCGACCAGGGCCAGGCCCACCTCTCTCCTAGGTGGTCTGTACCTACCCTATCGCTCCGCCACAAAGTGATAGTCGGGGGCCATCGGGAACCCAGGCCCACCTCTACCGGGATGGAGCCACCTGCCCCTTCAGCCCCCATCTCCGAACAGTATCACAGGTAAGATAAAAGTGTAAAGTATATAGTATATGCCCGTGCTCACCTCCCGAAGTGATCACGACCCAGTAGTATAGCATGGCAGACGGACAAGAGTGTAGGGCCACTGATGGAACACTAGCATCCTATACTAAACAGTATGATAGCAGGTAAAGGTAACAACAGTAGTAGCAAGGACAGGCTATGCAGTAGTATGGGATTAACGGAAAGCAGTAACATGCTACACTACTCTAATGCAAGCAGTATAGAGAAGAAATAGGCGATATCTGGTGATCAAGGGGGGCTTGCCTGGTTGCTCTGGCAAGAGAGAGGGGTCGTCATCGATGCAGTCGTACACAGTGGCACCAGCGCGGTCTCGGGTTCTACCGGAAAGAAGTAACGGAGGGGGTACATAATAAATAACAGAGCAATCAAATCATCACAAAAGCGTAACATGGCAAACGCGGTGCTAGATGTGCCCTAACGCGGTATGAGGTGATACCGGTGAAGGGGGAAACATCCGGGAAAGTATCCCCGGTGTTTCGCGATTTCGGACAGATGGACCGGAGGAGGAAAGTTGCGAGTTCGATGTGTTAGGGGTGTGTGGCGGACAAACGGGGTGCGTATCCGGATTCGTCTCGTCGTTCTGAGCAACTTTCATGTACAAAGTTTTTTCATCGGAGTTACGGTTAACTTTCTATGATTTTCCAATGTTTTAAGTATTTTCTGAAATTTCTGGATTTATTATATTTAGTTTAATCGAAATTGACCAAGTCAATTTGACTAGTCAAAAGGGCATGTGTGGCCCACATGTCATAGACTATTTTCCTAAACAAATAAATAAACCTAACTTATCTAAATGAGGACCCACATGTCATCTACTTCTAAAGTAACTTAGCACTAATAAAACTAGCTAAGGGGCATGTTGTTGCAGAAACGGAACTACTACTCGCCGTCAATCACCGGAGACAAGAAAGAAACGAGAGAGGAGGGACACAGAGTATTTCCAGGCGCTCGAACACCTTGCTGCACAGACAACTCCTGTGTATTTCCATCGAGCTCGAACTCGACCACCTCACTGTTACAATGACCAACACAGGGTTTTTATACCCAGGCACACGTTAGACGCGATCTCCACGCCCCTACCTACTCGCGGCCACGACATGGCTCGCTCCGGCCGCATCCTCCGCGCGCGCCCGCAACGCACGCGACGCCCCCGAGCCCTCCAGATCGCTACGCTTCCCCTGGACCTGGTCTCTAACAAACACACGCACACGTCCTCGTGCTACACACGCACGCACACCTACGGGCACGCACACACGCATGCGTACAACGCACACACGTCATGGTTTATTGGCTAACATTTTCCCCCTTAAACTGTGACCTACAGAAGAGTCGGCTCGTCGTCGACGTTCAGCGCCATGGCTGCCGCTACGGCCTCCACCACACTTGACGTTGCACTCCACCATGATCAGCATGCCCTCAGCTCACGCCCATGCCGCGCACTCCCCGGTCGGCGCACCCGTCGCGCTCGGACGCGAACGACGCGGCCGTCTCCAGTGCGGCGACGTGGTCACCTCCTCGGTGATCGACCCCGTGCTCCACACGCCCCCAGCTCGCGGCCTGGATCACGCACCAACGCGATTAACGCGGCCGATCCAGCGTGCCCAGGAGCACGGTCTTCTCCTCGCCGCGCCACGCCCTGCACGCCCCGGCTCGCGCACACGATCACGCACTGACGTGATCGACGCGGACGCCCAGCGCTCCGCTGGACGTGTTCCCCTCCGGTGATCCGCCCGCCCGTACGCGCGCCCGCGGTCCCGACGCGCCCGATGCGTCCCGTGCGCACCCATAACACGCATCGGTCGAGCCTGGCTTGCCGCCGCGCCTTATTGCCTCGCACCGCTGCGGCCTAACCCGCAGCGCAGCACCTCCACGCCACCGCGCCGTTGTGTGTCGTCGCCGCGCCTCTGCATCCACCACACGGACGGCGTCACAACGAGCCACAGCCGCGGCCGCCTCCGTGCTCACCACGGACTCGCCGCGCCACAGCCCCGAGCCGCGAGGCTCTGATACCAAATGTTGTTGCAGAAACGGAACTACTACTCGCCGTCAATCACCGGAGACAAGAAAGAAACGAGAGAGGAGGGACAGAGAGTATTTCCAGGCGCTCGAACACCTTGCTGCACAGACAGCTCCTGTGTATTTCCATCGAGCTCGAACTCGACCACCTCACTGTTACAATGACCAACACAGGGTTTTTATACCCAGGCACACGTTAGACACGATCTCCACGCCCCTGCCTGCTCGCGGCCACGACATGGCTCGCTCCGGCCGCATCGTCCGCGCGCGCCCGCAACGCACGCGACGCCCCCGAGCCCTCCAGATCGCTACGCTTTCCCTGGACCTGGTCTCTAACAAACACACGCACACGTCCTCGTGCTACACACGCACGCACACCTACGGGCACGCACACACGCATGCGTACAACGCACACACGTCACGGTTTATTGGCTAACAGGGCAAAAATAATCCTAAAATTAAACCATCTAATTAAATTAGACCTAAACTAATTTTGAGGCAGCCCCACACACATGGCACATCGGCCACACACACGCGCGCGCACACAGTGCACGTAGCTAGGAGTTACTTCTGTTCCCTTTTAACAAAACAAGGCATTTTGCGATTTTGATAGGATTTAATCCAAGCATCGAAAGGATTTGGTCCAGTGGAATAAAATGGAGTTTGTCAAGTATAGTCTCTGTCCAAATTATTTTTATCCACATAAGAACTTGTTTTGTGGATGATTATTGGCTGTCAAAGGGGCTACTCAATGTGAGTTTGCCGAAGCTAGCTGCAGCTACAGTAACTGAATGTTACTGTAGCTAGCAGTCAGTAGGAGCGGCAGTAGAAGGTAGATAGCAGCAGCACGCACACAGGGGCGCCGACGGCTGAAGCTAGCAGCGCCAGTAGCACAGACGCGGGCGCGCATGCACGCGCGGGCTGGACGCTGGGTGTGGCGCGGCCAGCGAGGAACGGGCAAGCGCAACGCGGTGACGGGCGCTGGCGTGGCCGAGCGCAGCGGCGGCGGATCAGCGTAGCGGCGTGCGGCGAGCGACGATGGATGGCGCGGGAGCAGCAGCTGTACAGGGCGATCGTGGCCACGGTGGCCAGCGGCGACTATGGCCGGGGTGCGGCGACGCGCACCCCCGGACCGGCGCGGGTCGCGGCACGGCACAACGAGCACGGCCAAGACGAGCAGGGGATGGACGGGGACGAGCAAAGGCACGCAAGCACGGGACGTACGCGGGTCTACGGCGTTGATTCGACGTGAAAAAGAGAAGGGGAGAAAGGAGCTCACTGCCGTTGGATCGAAGAGGGGCGGCGAGGCTTGTTGGAGCGTGCTGGGGAGGGGACGAGGATGAGCGTCGGCGACGAGGCAAGGCAGTGGCGACGATGGCGAGCTGCGGGCGTCCACGGTGAGGCTCACCGCAGCCGTTGACAGCTTAGAAGCACAGAGGACGGTGCGGTGGCGGCGACCTCCGGCGACGAGGGTGACGGAGTCAGGGCAGAGGCGTGGCCGCGGCTACAGGTGGGCGTCGCCGCGAGGGAGAGGGGTGAGAGGGAGAGGGAGTGGGGCGCTAGGGTTCGACCCGGGGCGACGGGGGCGGCTTATAGGTAGGGGTAGCCGGGCGATGGCCGCCACGGCGCCGCTGGCAGCGGCCGATGGCTGACACGCCCCCCGTGAACAGGAAGATGGGGGCGCACGTGGGTTACCCGGTGATAGCTGGGCCACTTGGCCCAGGGGAGTGGGGAGGGGCCTTTTGTTTTTCTTTGCTTTGTTTTATTAATTTTTCTTTTCACGTATTTAAGTTAGCTACTGTTTCGTATTAATTTAAGTGAAAAAAAATGAATTTAGTCAATCATGAAGTCTGACACACAATTCAAGAACACTGCGGTGTTGCATAAAAAGTTTTAGAGCCAACGAAAATGTTCTAGCATTTTTAGAATTGAATAGGTCAATTAATATGCTGCTAGGCCACTTTATATTGTCCTAGGGATTAAAGGGAGGGCCAAATGATGTTGGTTGCCACATGATAATTAGCTAGTGAATTCTTGCAACCCAAGGAACATTTTGCTTTGACATTTGAAAACTTTAAAGTTTGACTTGATTTTAAAATAGAATTTGAATGGGGTTTGAATCATCGTGAGTTTATCAACAGTAATCGTGGAGACGTGGCATCATTAGCAGAGGATTACTGTAGCTTGACTACCCGGGCGTTACATCGATTTTCATGGTGAAGACAGTGGCGGAGAACGTCATGGAGGCCTAGTAATGGCAGATAAAGTTTTTGAGGCGATGAGGACTTTGCTTGGTGATTCGTGACTCGTACCAGCGGCATCGGCAAGTGGGGGCGGCAACACAGGCGGAGTACAAAGTCTTAGCTTTTAGGGTGAAAACCCAATGTCTGGTCTTAGTTGGTTGTGTCTGTCAGTGTCCTTGTTGAAGGCATTTTTTTGAGAGCGCGGATTTTCTTCAGGGGTAAAACCTAAGATCTATGATCGGGCGACGACGGCGCTTGTGCGCTGTTTCCTTCTTGTACGCATTGCTTGCGAAGAATTTGGATTTCGGGTGTTGTCTTGGTGGTGGTTCGTGCTGCAGCTACAAGGAATTGATCACTATAGCGAGATCTTTTTTATCCTTCTTCTTTTTGTCTTTTGGGTGTGTGCATCTGTAATGCCTACTCCCTCCTTCCATGTATATAGGGCCTAATGCGTTTTTCGAGGCTAACTTTGACCAAATGTTAGAGCAATAATATATGACATGCAACTTACACAAAGCACACCATTAAATTCGTGTGTGAAAGGAGCTTTCAATGATATAATTTTCACATTGTGCATGCCATGTACTATTAATCTTGTCAATAGTCAAAGGCGGTCTTAAAAAACGCATTAGGCCCTATATACATGGAAGGAGGGAGTATGATATTTCGTTGTTGCAGACGCTGGATGCAATTGGTATCTTCATGATATTAATATATTCCCTTTGTCATAAATAAATAACTGTTTGGGTCGATTTCTCTTTGGTGGCTTTTGTTTCTTGAGTAGCCTGGCTGTATTCTTTTTCTTCACTGAAGTATGTTAGTGTAGCCTTCACACCGCCTGTTTTGCTATACCGTTTCAAAATGCACAATTTTTGTCATATGTAAACAATGTATCATTAGTACTGTTATTATGTCAAGATATCTCGTTTGTCTATGAGTTTGTGCTGTGTGTACGCGAGCAAACGATAGGACATCAAGGTTGAAACCCATATAATATGATTGTTAGCGGGCAAATATTTTGTATTTTTAGTTCATCACTCATCAAAATCATGATAAATCAATGGTTGACTAGTCTAACTGTCAACTGGCCAATCATTGACCTGTCAACCATTGACCGAAAGCGAACAAGTTGTGGGTGAATCCCATTCGGCGCTGATCTAACCAGTTTTGGTACCGTCAGTCAAGCAAGCGAAAAGGTATTATCACATACTCCATCCATTTCAAAATATAGTGCGTTCGCATTTTTCGAGGTCCAACTTTGATCATAAATTTAACCAACGAGAACGACTGTGGTGGGAGAAAAAATTATATAAAAACTTCTTTCGAATACGAATTCACTGGTATTTTGCTCCCACCGCAGCCAGTCTTGTTGGTTAGATTTATGGTCAAAGTCGAAGCACGAAAATAGAGGAAGCACTATATTTTAGAATGGAGTGAGTATGTGATAAAGCCTTTCCGCCTGCTTGACTGACGGTACCAAAACTGGTTAGACCCAAATTTTTTTCAAAAGAGATAAAATCACGCTAAATATTGACCAAAAGCCAAAACAATCATTTTGGCGTATCGAGGGAGGGGTGGCCCGTAGCAGTCTGTCGGGTGATTGTTTCGGTATTCCAACAACAAAGCTTTGTAAACTTGGACCCGACCTACGAAAATGCCGTTTTGGAGGCCGAGCTCCATGGAGCTTTCTATTTTTAAAAAGCTCAAATTCAAACTTTTATGTTTCAAAAAATTCTGAAAAAAAAATGCTTGTATGTAAGTATGTAACTCACATGTGTGTAAAAATTCATGATGAAATATTTTAAGTTGCGACATGTACAAAAAAGATAAACATTCATAGTCTGGGAGGATGAACAATATCATGTGTTAAACAACCTCAAATTTGTTTTCTTTTGCACAACCCTCATTTTAACGTATTTTGTCCTGAAAATTTACACACATGTGTGTTATGCCTTCATGTATGTCTGTGTTTTTTTTCAGAATTTTTTGAAACGTAAAAATATGAAGTTTGAATTCTGAATTTGGAGGCCTGGTCGGAGCTCGGTCACCAAAAGGGATTTCCGCCCACGGTGCTAGTACAACAATGCTGCAGGGAGTCGGGAGGGACCGACATGAAAGCCTCGAGGCTTGATGGGAATCGCTACGGAGTGAAATTGCGTGTAGTATCTTGGTAAGAATCGCCGACACACTCGTAACTCGTTCTATGTGTGCACGTCCGCACGATGAATAAAAATAAGGTAGGTATCGGCAGCGCTGGTCTTGTGATAAGTGAGTGCGTGTGGACGTGTGTGTATCAGCTGTAGCATCTGCTTGTGATCCCACCAAGGACCGATCTCGGTTCCAGAGCAGAGCTGGTCGTGTCTGTCCATGGCCGGCGCGGGGCGCAACTTGCGGTGGATGATGATTCCAAGCTACCATGCTAGCCCACGTGATGTCAGTCAGTCACGAGATCCCCGGGCGACTCGTGCGCACCACTACTACGGTCATCTACCGCCGAATCTCTCAAATCCGTCTTATATGTCCGGGCAGACCGCCCGGCCATTGATCGATCATGTTTTTTATCTAGATGAATGTCTCAAGCGGGTCTCAAACATTCGTACTGACCGACACCTTATATCCAGCCCAAATACGAGGCAGATATGGACGCTCAGATGCGCATGCCATGTTGGACCCGACCCATGCTGACCCACCCGATCCCATTTATATTCGTTCCCATCCACTCGCCGGAGCAAACCCTAACTACTTCACTCCACTCTCTTCCGCCACCCGAGTTCACCTCCGACGGTTTTCGACCTTCTCCGCCATGGCAGGCAGCGAATCAGACTCTGACCAATTCGCATCTATCGACTTGGGTGTCATACCGTGTGGTTAGAGGAGGCAATGACAGTCCGCATTGCACTCCGCCGCTCCCGGGAGAACAGCACCCGGCCGACGGACGGATCCGTCCGCGCGACGCCATAGCGTCGGCTCACCGGGCGCTCGGGTCCTCTGGTGCTGGATCCTCGCGGTCCGGGCAACCGGAACACCTCACCTTCCCCATCACCGGGCGCGCAGACTACGAGTCCCACCGAGAACGGGTGGCCCGCCGTGGAAAGGAGAAGATAAGGGCCGATGAGGCCCGTATCACGGCGGAAATGGTGGCGGCGGAGGCAGCACATGCGGCGTCCCGGGCGACTGCAGAGGGGGAAGTCATCTGCGTCCGCATTATGAAAAAACATTAGCTTCCAAAGCAATCATTAAATTTTATCTTAATACCTGTAATATGAGGTTATGGCCTTGTATAAAGAAATGAAGGAAGTATATTTTTTGAGGGTTGTCCGGTCAGTGCATGCAGACGCGCCCGATCACGTTTGCGGGTGTTTGAGAACGGATTTACCAAGTCCGGTTGTAGATGCTCATTCAATTATTAGTACCCGTACGGGAGCAGGCAAGGCAGCAAGGCGATCCGATCGACCAACGAAAAGAAATCATGATGGAGCGATCGGCGGCGAAATGAATGAGTATGAAAACTCTGGGCTTCATGATCCGCGTGAATGAATAATTTACTGCCCTGCCTGCAGCTGCGCCATCCTGATCCTGATTCCTGGTAAAGAAACACGAAAGAAGGGGCGTCGGGTCGACCTTGACAGGACCGATCAACAAACCAACCGTGCATTTATGCTTGGGGATCTGCCCCCGGCGTCAGTCAGTCAGTCAAACTGATGATGAGATTGGGTGGGCTTTCACGGGAAGCCGGCTGGGTCAGAGGTCTTCTTCTTCCGTGCGCATCCGGTGACGATACGATGGATATGATCCAGAGGGAGGGGCTGACGCGTACGCTGTGGAGTTAGAATGCAGTGACCCGTCGGAGGAGTAAAGAATCGTCATCTTGAGTGCTTTCGGAGCTTCCATCTTTGGCCCGCACGCCACCTCCTCCTTCCTGTAACAAAAAGCAACGCCGTTGATAATTACAGTATGTTTGTTGAATTAAAAAAGGGGAAGGAAGAAAGAAGCGCAAAGGCTCTCCTCCTGGATCTTGAATTCTTGATAAGTTAAAGAAATGGCAGTAGGTCCTGTATCTAGATCCTCTCAGCTCTGGAAACAATAGCCATACAACTGTGGAAGAAGAGGAAGAAGAAGAAGAGAAGAGAGGAAAGCTGAGAAGGGAAAACAATTGCACCGAGCAAGGAAGGCTCACCCTGCCAACAAGAACCTCCCTCTCCTTTTACAGCGCCTGTCTCTTCTCTCCTTCTACTCCTATGACCCAATCCCCAACTCGACCCCCGTTTCTTTCCATTCTCGGCAGCGCACACCACCACCACCACCAGACCAGAGTAGGCACCGTAGACAGCAGTGACAGTATAAAAGTACTCTCCTCACCCTCCTCCTAGCGAGCGAGCGAGCGCGGCAACAGCCAACGACAGCGGTAGAAGCAGAGGAGAAGCCAGATCCGAAGCTGCCGCCGCCTCCGTCGAGCCCGGACAAGAACAGCAGTCTCGCCAATGGATATGGAGCTCGACGCCGCTCGCCACGGGTTCGCCAGGATGGGCTTCGGGTCCGTCGGCCTCTCCTCTCGCAGCTGCTTGTCTGCTCTGTACTACTAGTAACCAGGCTGGAGCAGTAGCTGACGGGGAGACTGCTTCTTCGTCTTCGTCGTGTGTGTACGCGCAGGTGCAAGCACTACAGGAGGCGGTGCAGGATCCGGGCGCCCTGCTGCAACGACGTCTTCCACTGCCGCCATTGCCACAACGACTCCACGGTCTCTGCTCTGCTTCTCTTCTCTTTGCTCTCTTCTCTGGTCTGCTTGGGTTGGTGGTCCTCACATTTCTTTCGTTCTTTGGATAATCTCTGCCTCTTCATCTGCATCTTCTTCTACTTCCTTGGATTGTGCTTAGAAAGACGGGCACGAGCTCGACCGCCACGCCGTCGAATCGGTGCGCACTTCTCTCACAGCTTCCTCCTCTTCAATTCTTAATTTCTCGCTAACAAAACAACATTTTCCTTGTTCCGTAGGTTATATGCCTCGTCTGCGACACCGAGCAGCCGGTTAGCATCTGACGGCGATTCCCTCCCTAGTTTCTTCTTTCTTGTGCTGCTACTAGTTTCAGAGTTTGGGTACAACACTAACAGATTGGAGGTGATCGTCAGGTCGCCCAGGTGTGCAACAACTGCGGCGTGTGCATGGGGGAGTACTTCTGCCGGGCGTGCAAATTCTTCGACGACGATGTGAGATCCATCGTTCCTGCCCCTGTCCCTGTCCCTGTGCTGGATTTGGATTTGGATTTGGTGGTTGCTGATGGGGATCTTGCTGCTGCTGTGCAGGTCGACAAGGAGCAATACCACTGCAAAGACTGCGGCATCTGCAGGTAGGTGCTCCTGCCTATCATACGCTGACTCTCACTTCCACTTTCAGTTGCCGAGCTGACTGAAACTGTGATCAACAGAGTTGGAGGGAAGGACAACTTCTTCCACTGCAACAAGTGTGGTAAGCAAGATCTTCTCATGATACAGTCCTAATTTTGACAGACTCACTCCAATTCAAACTATGGATGTATCCGTCGGGTGCCGCCGCCGCAGGATCGTGCTACTCGGTGACGCTCCGGGACAAGCATGTCTGCATCGAGGACTCGATGAAGAACAACTGCCCGATCTGCTACGAGTACCTGTTCGACTCCCTGAGGGAAGCGTCGGTGCTGAGATGCGGCCACACCATGCACCTGCAGTGCTTCCACGAGATGCTCAAGCACGACAAGTAATCGCCCATGCCTTTCTATCGACCCACACATCCCATCCCTTTCGTGTGATCTTGTTCTTCTTGCTTGGATAGATAGATAACGCTATCCTCGACGTGTCTGCAGGTTCACTTGCCCCATGTGCTCCGTGTCCATCTTTGACATGGAGAAATTCTTGAGGGCCTTAGATGCCGAGGTAAGTATTTCCTCAGTAAGATCCACAGCATCGGCATGATCTCATCTTGGGTTCCTTTTCGTGTGAATTTTCTCTTAGTGTTCTTGGCCTGGCCTGAGATTTTTTTTATCATTTTTTTTTCAGATTGAGGCGAAGTTCTTGCACATTGGAAAGGTCAGTGCCACATTTGCAACTCACATATTTTTTTAGCCCTCAAGTAATCGCCAACATTCACAAATTTTCAGTACCAATAATGCTAGATTCACGGGCTGCCTGATACGGACTTCACGGGCCAGCTGACTTGTTCAGTTTTTATTGGGCTAAAAAACTAACTCCTACTCATTAACCGCGCCCCCCTGATTTTAATTGGTGGGTGCGCCCGTCAGCCCCGTAAAACGCCCGTAAATGCCCGTGAATGTAGCATTACTCTTTCAGTATTAGTCCTGGCCATGGGCAGCCCGGCCCGAACGGCCCGGCCCGACGCTGCTCCCGGGCCGGGTTCGGGCCTAGATTTTGAGCCCGAAGGCCGGGCCGGGCCAGGCCCGGGCCCATCGTTTTCGCATTTTTCTGAAGGATGGACCGGGCCGGCCCGAAGCCCGACGGGCTTTCACGTGTTCGGGCCGGGCTCGGGCCTAGAAAACAGGCCCGACGGCCGGGCCGGGCCGGGCTCGGGCCTGAGTTTTTTGCGACGGGCTTGGCTAGGCCCGGCCCGAAGCCCGGCCCGGCCCAAGGTATGGCCAGGTATATTCAGTACACAAGCGGAGCCATCCCTCAAATAAACACTTTCGTTGTACATACTTATTTATGAAAATTTATAGGAACATATGTACCTGTCGATGTGCAGGGATGGATCGTGTGCAACGACTGCTGGGACACGACCCGAGTGTATCCGGGCATGGCAGGACAGAGAAAGTGTTGCCATTGTCAGTCCTACAACACCTGCAGGGTCGCTCCATCGGTGCTGCCGGCCTAGCAGCCATGATGCCCGCTTCGGTGACGATTACGATTATTTAGTAATAGCTGCAATTGATGTATTATTTCCAGTTCAACATGAACTGTGCAGACTGCAGAAGCATTATTATATACGGTACCGATTTATATGGAGTGTTTGACAAAAAAAACTACCATTTTAGGGGTATCCGTCCCACAGAACTATCATTTTTTAAAAAATGACCGAAAACTACCAAAACTTCTTAATTTTGTGACTAAAAACTACCAGTTTCAGATAGTTGCTCGTTTAAATGATTTAAACACGCTTATGACATGTGAGGCCCACTCGTCAGGGCTGACGTGGCGGCACAGTCAACTCCGTCCATTTTGACCGTTATTACAGGTGGGGCCCACACGTCAGCGCCTACATTCTTCTTCTTCCTCCTCTCTTAGGCATTTCAACGAACACCTTGTGCTCGAAACAAAATCAATCGGTGCTGCCGCTCGCCGAGGACCTCCTCCTCACGCCCCGGCGCATCGAGCTGTGGATCTGGTAGCCACCATCGTCCCCCCACGCCGCCGGCGTGGATCCGGTCACCACCACCGTCTCCATCACCCTGCACGAGCAGCAGGCCGCGGCACCGTCCAGATGCGGGAGAGTAGCAGCAGCATGCAGCGGCGCCGGCCAGATGTGGGAGACCAGCGACCGCGAGCCCCGGCAGCGGTGGGCGGCGGAGGTGCGCCGAAGCCCCAGGCGTCCTGCAGCACCATCATCACAGAGGCGACGCGCCACACACCGCGCACGTGCACAGCCTCGGCGAAGTGCACAACTCCTCCCAGTAGCAAGGCCTCCTGCGTGGAGCCGAGGAGCAGGAGAAAGGCGTGAAGGCATCCTGCTGCGAGGCGCCCGACAACCTTGCGGCCGGTCCGGACGAGGCGCGCGGTGCTGCGGGAGTCGCCTCGAAAGACGGACATGACGGACTTGGCGAGGAATGTGGGGACGGTTCGGAGGTCGCGCCCAATTGAGCGGGCGTCGCGGCCGGCGTCACCGTCGCCTGTCGTCGACGTAGAGCGCGACGACCCGCACGCACGCCTCATCCTCCGACAGCGAGCGCGGGGTCGAGGGCACAGCGCTCGTGGAGGTGCCTCCGCCGTTGACCAGGAGGCGGGCACGGCGCCATGCTCGGACTTCCATCGCCGTTTGTGTTGAACGCGGCCGTGGCAGCCTCGTCGTCGCTCACTCTCACCGCCGGCAGCCTACTGCGCGTCCTCAACGGGCGTCCAATCCATGCTCTGTTCCATCACGCTGGCACGAACACTAGGTGTTGGTTGAAATGCCTATGAGAGAAAAAAAGGAGGAAGAAGAAGAATGTAGGCGCTGCCGTGTGGGCCCCACCTGTAATAACGGTCAACTTGACGGTCAAAATGAACGGAGTTGACTGTGGCGCCACGTCAGCCCTGACGAGTGGGCCTCACATGTCATAAACGTGTTTAAATCGTTTAAACTGGCAACTAGCTGAAACTGGTAGTTTTTAGTCATAAAATTAAGAAGTTTTGGTAGTTTTCGGTCACTTTTTTAAAAGTGGTAGTTCTGTGGGACGGGACCCCTAAAGTGGTAGGTTTTTGTCAAACACTCGATTTATATGTATGCACGGTGCCAATTACCGGAAAAGGCTTTCGCCCCGCTTTATGAATAAAGCAAACCGCCAAGAGCACGCATACAAGGACTAGTTCAGAACACACACACACCCAGTTCACACAACACGAAGTACAAAGGTTCTGCTGAGGGCACAGCTCAACAAGCCCCAAAACAACAAAAACAAAGGCGGCCGCAGCCGGCGACGACGGACATGCCGACGTCTAATCAGGCTCTAGGGGTGGCGGAGGGAGCGGCGGCAATGAAGGTGGAGATGGCGTCCCGATCCTGAGGGCGGCTAAGCAGCCGCCAGAGCTGCAAGAAACCAGACAATTTGAATAGAGCGTCAGTAGCCCGTCGAAGAGGGACGTGCTGAATCACAAGCTTATTGCGGATCGTCCAGAGGGTCCACGCGAGTGCCCCAATCTCGAGCCACCTAATGTGGCGAGAGGGCAAGGGGGAGTCCTGGAGTTCGGCAAAGAGGTCGGGGAAGTTGGTGTGGCACCAATCACCACCCACCACCTCTCTAAAGCAGCTCCACATGAATTCGGCGGACACACAAGAGAAGAAGATGTGATTGGAATCTTCGGGGGTACCACAAAGCGGGCAAAGGCCAGATCCAGGACCGTTACGCTTGCGAGCCTCCACCCCAGACGGGAGTCATCCACGGATCCATTGCCACATGAATATCCGGATTTTCAGTGGCAAGCGGATGGACCACACCGCCGAAAGGGGGAGCGGAGCTGACGAAGGAGCGATGGCCAGATAGAGGGATTTGGTGGAGAATTGGCCCGAGATGAAGGGAAAATATCCAGTTTCTAGGGGATGCACGGTGCCAATTTGCGAGAAAGAAAGATGAATGGAAAAACGTTGCCTCGATGCAGTTTCTAGGGGAATTTGATTGATGATATATAAGTAAGATGTTCGATTGTTAGTCAAAGTTGGTCATCTTTTGAGAAAATATCCCACAGGGAATGTGGTTTGTGAAAAATGATTGGTTTCATATCACACATTCGTCCCTATGCATGAATGTATTGTACGTACCTTGTAAATATTGATGTGAATGTAAAGCTTCTTATAATAGTTAGTTTGTCCTTCCCGTCATAAATCTTCAAGAATTATGAGCCAAAAGAACCTATAATGGGTTGTTTTTAGTTGGAAAGAATTATGTATGCTGCACACATAGCTCACAATTATGAAAACAATGAACCAAGGATAAGAGAAAGAGCGAAAAAGGGAAAGCTTGTTCCAAAATGGTCGGGCTGAAGAAAGGCTATTATGGAATAACAGGAAAATCATCACATCCTTCTCATAATACTTCCCCAATATCACTATGAGATGCAAAACCTGGAGGTTCTAGACATTTGGTATACGGGGAAAAAAAATCCTTGTCAAAGATAATGAAAATGACCAGTCTGAAAGCTCCATCGGTGCTGCCGGCCTAGTAGCCACTTCGGTGGCCACTATGAAAATGACCCCGCAAAAAAAATTGAAAATGACCAGTCTCGCACTTTAGTGTACCAACTACTATGACAACATATACTACATTGATGAGGGTAGAATCCCCATTATGGTTTATCAAATTTGTACCTAGCTATCTAGAATGATAATTCACCGAGGAGGAATAAACATCACTATGTTGCTTGCTTGAGAATTTGGTTCGTTGGTATCAAAGTGTTTGTCTGAACCATGAAGATCAAAATATCCACTCTGAAGTCTGTTGTTAGAACTCATGATTCGTAAGTATTTGAATACTTCCTCCTGCACTGTATAGCTAATCTAAAAGGTTCATACCATACTAACCATTCCAACATCCACATATGCTTGCAAACAGAAGTTCTCCTGGTATATTTTTCCTCTTGACGGCATGGATTGCACACCTTCAAATCTGCAACATATTCTAGCATTAGAAATGGATGACTCTGAACTAAGCATCCAAGCAACCTGTAGGTGAAGATAGATTCTACTGACAGGTAATTAACCATAATGGAATTAAAAGACAGGTAATTGGGTACCTAACTAAGTAGCATATGATCCAATCAGTGGGCGAAGCAAATCCTTAATTACGCTGTCCAGAAAATACAGGGCGGGTTAAAGGTGCACAAATATAAGAACCAAAAGTCAAATAATAATTGTAACCCTAATGATACCAGAAGAACAATCCTACAAAAGATAATATAGTACACTGAGCCTTGTATTTGATTATGGCAATATGGCTGAGATTTTAAGGCCAAAAAATCTCTAAAAAATCGACAATACAGAATCTCTTAGGGAAATAGAGACTTTAGTATGATCATGAGGTCGAGCAGAGCAGTGCTGGCGAATCATTCCATCGTATATCAAGAGGATGCAGTCAAATTTGAACAAAATTGGAAAGAAAAGGAAAAACTTGAAACAAAATATTTTGTGTTTGGTGATGAACACTGTTCGGTTGTTTCCTGAGTATCATATTCCTTGGCAATAATAAATCAATAAATATCGTTTGCTGCTCCGCCCTCACTGCTTAACTTGTTAGTCTGTTACATGGTTTTTGAATTTCCTTTTATTGCTACAAGGGCGCAACGAAAAGGTTGTTTCTTCTTCTTCGTCCTCCTCGTCTGACTTCAGCCCCATCTGGTCAGCGAGCAGCCCAAGCACGTCCCATATCTCGAAGCGTCGCGGATGCGCCTGGTCGTCAGCGACGAATGAGCTTAGCTCGCCGTCGACCTCCACCGCGCTATACGCCGGGACCTTCTTGAGCCCCCGGCTTCCGATCAACTTTCGCACCCTCCGCGCGTCATCCTTGCGGTTGGCGTCAAGATAAATGTTGGACAGCTGGACGTACACGCCCTCGTCGGCGCCCACACCTAGCTTCTCGAGCTCCTTGGCCGCCACCTCTGCCAACTCGACGTTGCCGTACACCCGGCAGCCTGCTAGGAGAGACCCCCACACTGATGCGAGCGGGGCCATCGGCATCGTCCCAATCAGCCCCACCGCGTCCTCGAGTCGCCCAACCCGGCACAGCATGTCCACCGTGCAGCTGTAGTGCTCGTGCCCCGGGGTGACACCGTACCGCCGGCGCATCTCCTTGAGAAGTCCGAGCCCGTCTTCAACCTTTCCGGCGTGTGCGCAGGCGGACAGCGCCCCGAGCACCGCCACGCCATCCGGGCGCACCCCGTCCTCGCCTGCCATCCTCTCCAAGCACGCCACAGCCTCCCTCGCCATGCCGTGCACCGCGAACGCGCCGACCATGGTGCCCCAGACGTACTCATTCCGCTCCGGCATTCCCTCAAACACCCTCACGGCCTCCTGCAGGCAGCCGCACTTGGCGTACATGCTCACCAGCGCCGACCCGACGAACGCGTCCGCGAGCAGCCCCGGCGCGTTGCTCTCCACGTACCGGTGCACCCACTCCCCGCACTCCAGCGCGCCGGACTGGGCGCACGCCGCGACCGCCGTCGTGAGCACGACGGCGTCCGGCGCCACCCCGTCCGCGAACATGGCCCTGAACAGCTCCAGCCCCTCGGCGGCCATCCCGGCGCGCGCGTACGCCCCGATGACCAGGTCGTAGTGGATGGCCTCCCGCCTGGGCAGCTCGTCGAACACCCTCCGCGCGTCGTCCGGGCGGGGCGCGTGGAGCTGGAGCAGCGCGGTGGTGACGTAGTGGTCGGAGGGGAAGAGGGCGTTCTTGACGAGGAGCGCGTGGAGCTGCGGGCCGGGGGGCGGGGCGACGGGGGCCGCGGCGGCGGCGGAGAGGGCGAAGGGGAAGGAGAGGTGGTCGGGGCCGGGGAGCGGCGAGGCGGGGGAGAGCATGAGGAGGAGGAGGCGGAGGGCGAGGAGCGGGTGGGCCTGGGAGGAGGCGCCGCGGGCGAGGACGCGGAGGAGCGAGTTGAGCGCGACGAGGGAGAGCTCCGGGTGGCGCGGGGAGAGGCCGGCGGTGGTGAGGAGGGCCTGGACGGGGAGGAGCGGCGCCGCGGGCGAGGCGGCGGACGGCCGGAAGCGGGAGGAGAGGAGCGAGTGGCAGAAGGCGAAGGTTGCCTTGGGGATGTACGGCCTCATCGCATGCTGGTTTGGTCTGGCCGGGGGAAGCAGTCCGCGGGAATGCCAGAGACCTCTCTCTTCTTCAAGAGGGCCGAGTTGCTGGACCGAGATCCCCTATCATCCACCGTTGGAATTGATCCAGCGGCCGGCAGCAGTTCACAGTCAAAAGAAACTGAATGAGTGGACAAAACAGCAGAGAACAGAGTGCACTTTCTTCAGGCAGAGAAGAGAGCAGAGCATTGGTTCAGTTAACACAATACAGTACAGTTCAGTTTAGCAAACTTCAACAAAAAAGGAGCACGTCTCAACACTTCAGAGAACAGGGAACAAATTCCTATTTGCTCACGCAGAGAACAGAGCAGAACATTTGGTTCAGTTAACACACTGTTCAATTCATCAAAACAGCAGCCGTAGAAGGCTATATATATATATATATAACACAATACAAGGCGGTATATATAACACAATACAGTTCAATTTAGCAAGCAAAAACACTTCGGCTCAGTTTAGCAAACATCAAGCAAAAAGGAAAATCTGAGCTATTTTAAATACATGGACATTCAGTTAAGAGGTTCAGAAAAACAACAACAGAAAGTGCAACACAGTACAGAGTCGTTTGTAGGAGTGAATAAACTAATTTCTAAAGCACTTAACGTAAAAATTTGTTCTTACGTAATCATTCAAGTACATAGAGTTGGCCCTTTTACTTGTACACTTGAGCCACAAAAGACTATAGTTAGCCCCCAAATCCAAAAGTACTATAGTCAACCCTGTCCAAAATACAGTCCACAGTGCCCAAACTACTATCTAACAAGCTTGTGCATGCTAGAACAGATCTTCATCATAACGGCTAGCTGTCAAGAGCTGCGTGCCACTCATTGTCTTGTTGCAGTCTTGAAACTCCACATTTGCTCCTTTATCGCGTCCATCCTTCTTCACTCCTACTTGAGGCTCGGCACCATCATGTTTCTTTTGTTGTTGCAATAAAACTTCTAGTAAGTAATTTAGGAATGAATGGTAACAACACATCGTGTACATATTACTACATACCTTTGCTCTTTGGTTTTTGGATGCAACAACTTTAGTTGGCTTGCGCCTCCCTTTGAGTAACTTATCAAGCCAAGTTGTCCTTCTCCTCAGATTTTTTGATTGAACCTCTTTTTTCTTGAGCTTTGCAGTACTAAGAACCTCACTTGTGTGCTGCACATTTGGGTCAACATTTTCTTTGTCATTGCATGGCTTATTCATCGCATTGGTAGTTGGATTGAGTTTCTCCTTTAGTTGTGGACCAATGCAATCAAGTGCATTTTCTAACATCAAACAACATTCTAGAGAGTAGGCTATTTTATATGCCAAAGCGTGAAATTTGTGAGGCAAATCTTTGTACCGAAGTTGGGCTTCCAACTTTGGATTTTCTACCACATTCCTTGTCTATCTTGTATACTTCCATTGCGTGCCTCTCTAGTCCATCTTTTTAAGTGATAATGTGTTGGCAATAGTTTTATATTCATCAAATCAGGCACTTTGAAACCATGTGCACACAATATTCCTGTCCTATTAAACATTCCACAACTACATGAAGCTCTTTGGGTCAGAGGATCACCAATCACTACACGCTTCTCCTTGAATTTTAAATCACCATGCAAACTCCCAATAGCAACTACGAATTTGTTATGTCCATCCAATGCTCTAGTGCATGCAGCCATGGATCTTTCATATTCACTTTGGAAAGCTTCGAAAATAATTGGAGTGTACTCTTTGCTTGCTAGCACCAACATAGGTGTGTGCATCTTGATTCTTGGCAACTTCTTCCTTGCATCAAATTCAGACTGCAATTCCTTTCTTCTTTTCACTTCCACTGTCCTCTCAAAATGCTTCAAGAACCGAACAATATGAAAATCTGATTTCAAATGGGTTTTCAATGAATTGTTGAAGCTCTCACTAAGTTGTGTACTTCTCACTCCCAAACTAAACACATCTCTCATATAACATTCAGCCCATTTTTCTTTCAACTTGTAGATACTATCTAACCAAGTTTTCTTATGCACTTTATGCCTCATATTGTCAAATGCTTCTTGAAATCCTATTTTGTCCTCATAGCCATACATACATTCACTAAAATCAATGAGAATATGAGACTCCTCATCTTCATATTTCCCATCATCTTTATCTTGCCCTTCTTCTTTCTCTTTCTCTTCATCTTTTCCTTCACCCTTCAATGGACATAAATGCTTGACAACATTTTGCATTATATGAAAGGTGCACAATCCATGATATGATTCCGTGAAGACTTTCCCTATAGCTTTCCCCATTGCTGCATCTTGATCCGTATAAATAGTTCTAGGTTGCCTCCCATTATGTGCAGCTAGAAAAGTCTCAAAAAGCCATGTAAACGAGTCACATGTTTCGTCAAATAGCAATGCAGCACCAAAAATGGTGGTTTCTCTAAACTGATTGAGTCCAAGAAAAACACCAAATGGCCTATATTCTTTGTTTGTGCCAAAAGTAGTATCGAATGTGAAAACATCGCCAAAGTGTGCATAGTCAAGAACCATTTTAGCATCAACCCAGAATATGTTGGTTATATGCTCCTCACAGTCCAACTGCAAAGCATATTGGAAAGATGGGTTCTCAATGATTTTGTCATGGAAGTACTTCAACATACTACCAGCCTGTCCAAAAGCCAACTCTCTTAGCCGCTTGCTTCGCAAATGATTCTTTTGGTCAACACAAGTGTAGCCGAGGTTAAGTGGTCCACCAACTTGACGACAAGCAAGCTCATGTGCAGCTTTTGGCATGATTCAGAATCATCAGGGCTTCTATTTCAAAAGCTTGTACTTCGGAGATCTTCCTTTGTGATGCCATCAAGTGACAAGTTTGTGGCAATTGAAGATAATGATTGTGTTCTAGCACAATATCTGTGATTTCAGAATTTTTTGCCACTCGATCCAATGTAATAGTCATCCGAGCTTTGCAATATGTTCTTGTTTCAGCTCTAATACGCTTTGGCACATGATCCAATGTTATCCCTTTCTTTCGAATACCCTCATTGGAATAAACAAATCTGCATAAAGTCACTTCACCATCACACTTGCTTACATTTTTGTTTCTCTCCCTCGCATCAAACCCTGCACGACCCCCATATGCAACCCAAAACACCCAAGCTTCATCTGCATCCCTGAACCTCATACCAACTTGAGGTATTCCCTTGCCAATTTCTCCCATTGCACATCACTTGCAAATGCACAACACTGACAACACTTTGTCAAATTGCACAGCACCGCAAGCCCAATCAGCAACAATTCTGTCAAATACGACAACACGTACATCTCTCAATTTCACAGAGCATATAAAAAAATGCTAAATAGCAAAGATGGCTACCTGCTAGAGTCGGCCTAGAGCTTGCTTAATGGACTCTGCTTGAGGAGGGGTCGCAGGGGGCAGAGGGAGCCGTCGGAGGGGGTGGGGTGGAGTAGCCTGTAGTGGCAGCGGAGGAACCCACCGATGCCGTTTTCTTCAGTGGCCACCACCGGAGCTCGATCCACTCCCTTTCTAGCAGCGGCAGGTAGAGCGGCGGCGGGGCGGGCGAGCGAGCGGAAATTTCTCCCAGCCCGCGGCCTTTTCCCCTGCCCCTCCCGAGAGTTTTCCCCCGTGTTTTGTCGCTTGGCTGTGAACTGCTGCTGGCCGCTGGATGGATTCGAACGGTGGATGGTAGGGGGCAAGGCGCGCTGTGCCTTGGCCACAACAAGGCACCGGATCTTGATCCCGAGTTGCTAGCCCTATACTCCCTTTCTATCTTTGAAAAAGAGAACCTTGTAAATTTTGGTTTAAGTCAAACGGTGCAAAGTTTAATTAGAGCATCTACAACCGAAGCCAAATGTTCCAAACTTGCCTCAAACGGTCCGCCCGAGCAATGACCGGTCGTGGAAATTTGACCTAGACGGACGCCTTGAACGAGCCTCAAACGCCCGAGCTGACCAACACCCCTCATACTTAGCTCAAATATGGGGCGGATATGGGGCGCCCAAGTGCGTCCGCTACATTGGACCCGGCCAACACTGGCCCACATACATTCCCCCCCATCCGGTTGCCGGACCAAACCCTGCCTACTTCACTCCACTCCCCTACACTCCCATCCGCCACCCAAGCTCCTGTCCGGCAAGCTCCAGCCTTCTCCAGCATGATGGGCAATAGACTCGAGTCCTTCACCTCCAGATCCGTCGGCCCCGAGCTCATCCCACGTGGCCCCGAGGAGGAGATGGCCATTCGGCTTGTGCTCCACCGCTCCCAGAGGAGGTCCATGTGAGGCAGCACTCGGACTCCTTCCGTCGGGAATCCATTGCGTCCGCCCAAATGGTTGATGGATCCGAGACTGGGTGTGTCGTCGCTGCCTCACCGGAGGCCGTGCGGTCCGACTGGCGTCCGAACACAGTGGATGACGTGCAACCCCTTCGTTGGCATTCCGAGGCCATGGACGCACCATGGGCGTCCATCGACTCAAACATGCATGGCACGGCGTGCCCGCCATGCAAGCTGCGGGCGAGGGAGATGACCGCAGCCCTCGCGACGGTGGACGTTGGCGAGGTGGAGTCGCATTCTTCGGTGCCCCGTATGGTGCACCAGTCCAGGCACCGCAACCACGTCGTGGTGGATGTTGCCGTCTCGTCCCAAGACGGATCCATCATCGATCTGAAGTCCACCAACAACGTTCGGGTTCCGGGCTCCGACGAGGAAGAGTAGAGCATGGGAGATGGCGCCGACTTGAGTCCTGTGAGCCAGCTCATGTCTCATGCCCTACTCTACCTTGTCGGCGATCGGACCAACACTCTGGGGTGCTCAGCCGGCCGCCGGACATGGGCACGATGGAACCGGACGAGCTCCTTTTAAAAATCGGTTTATGTTGCATGTAATAATATGGATTTGAGGTTTCTAATTTGAGATATCCGGATGTAGAATCAAATATTTGAGGCGTGGCCGGTCACTGTCCACGAACGTGTTGAGGGGTTGAATTTGCCAAGTCCGGTTGTAGATACCCTTAAACTTCTGGCGAGCGGCAGCGGCGGCGGTGGCTTGCCCGCGAAAATTTCTCCCAGCCCGCGCCCTTTTCCCCTGCCCCGCCCGAGAGTTTTCCCCCATGTTTTGTCGCTTGGCTGTGAACTACTGCTGGCCGCTGGATGGATTCGAACGGTGGATGGTAGGGGGCAAGGCACGCTGTGCCTTGGCCACAGCAAGGCATTGGATCTCGATCCCGAGTTGCTAGCCCTGTACTCCCTTTCTATCTTTGAAAAAGAGACCCTTGTAAATTTTGGTTTAAGTCAAACAGTGCAAAGTTTAATTAGAGCATCTACAGCCGAAGCCGAATGTTCCAAACTTGCCTCAAACGGTCCGCCCGAGCAATGATCGGTCGCGAAAATTTGACCTAGACGGACGCCTTGAACGAGCCTCAAACGCCCGAGCTGACCAACACCCCTCATACTCAGCTCAAATATGGGGCAGATATGGGGCGCCCAAGTGCGTCTGCTACATCGGACCTGGCCAACACTGGCCCACATACATTCCTCCCCATCCGGTTGCCGGATCAAACCCTGCCTACTTCACTCCACTCCCCTACACTCCCATCCGCCACCCAAGCTCCTGTCCGGCAAGCTCCAGCTTTCTCCAGCATGACGGGCAATAGACTCGAGTCCTTCACCTCCAGATCCGTCGACCCCGAGCTCATCCCACGCGGCCCCGAGGAGGAGATGGCCATTCGGCTTGTGCTCCACCTCTCCCAGAGGAGGTCCATGTGAGGCAGCACTCGGACTCCTTCCGTCGGGAATCCATTGCGTCCGCCCAAATGGTTGATGGATCCGAGACTGGGTGTGTCGTCGCTGCCTCACCGGAGGCCGTGCGGTCCGACTGGCGTCCGAACGCGTTGGATGACGTGCAACCCCTCCGTTGGCACTCCGAGGCCATGGACGCACCATGGGCGTCCATCAACTCAAACATGCATAGCACGGCGTGCCCGCCGTGCAAGCTGCGGGTGAGGGAGATGACGGCAGCCCTCGCGATGGTGGACGTTGGCGAGGTGGAGTCGCATTCTTCGGCGCCCCGTATGGTGCACCAGTCCAGGCACCGCAACCACGTCGTGGTCGATGTTGCCGTCTCGTCCCAAGACGGATCCATCATCGATCTGAAGTCCACCAACAACGTTCGGGTTCCGGGCTCTGACGAGGAAGAGTAGAGCATGGGAGATGGCACCGACTTGAGTCCCGTGAGCCAGCTCATGTCTCATGCCCTACTCTACCTTGTTGGCGATCGAACCAACACTATGGGGAGCTCAGCCGGCCGCCGGACATGGGCACGGCGGAACCGGACGAGCTCCTTTTAAAAATCGGTTTATGTTGCATGTAATAATATGGATTTGAGGTTTCTAATTTGAGATATCCGGATGTAGAATCAAATATTTGAGGCGTGGCCGGTCACTGTCCGCGAACGCGTTGAGGGGTTGAATTTGCCAAGTCCGGTTGTAGATACCCTTAAACTTCTGATGAAAATCATGAACAATTAAATACAAAAACCGACATAATATATAAATATATTTTGTTATGTATCTAGTGACATTAATTAGGTATTGTAGTTTTTGATATTTCGCTATAAACTTGACCAAACTTTACACCGTTTGAATTCAGACAAAATTTATAAGGCTTCTTTTTCAAAGACATGTGTACTAGTAAAGATGACCATTGATAGTCACGTGTCTTCGTTTTCTAGTGTCAATCGATATACCCCTCTGTTTTTTGCTCTGCAGGTCAGATCTCTGTAGGTCAAATCGTCGACCCACAATTGCTTTATTAATATGTATTTTATGCAACATAAAATTGATGTCATTGGATTTGTATCATGAAAAATACATATTAATAGTGTAATTTTTTATCAAAGGCTTGTCCTAGCGAGACCCACAATTGCCCCCCCCCCCCGATTCACCCACGCAGTAGCCCTGCAGCAATTACAGCCGCCTTCATGCGTTGGAGTTGGGGTGGGTGGGGTGAGAGAGAGGTGGGAGGTGGGTGGGTGTATGGCAGGTGGGAGATGCGGGGAGTGCAGCGGACACAGCCGGACGACGGGGACATAGAAAATGTCTGGTTTGTGTTCGCTTAAGACTCAAATCGTGAGCAAATTTTGAATGAAAAATGGGTCTGAGCGGGCACAAAACGGACGAAAAATGGGATGGATCTGCGCGCTGGGTCTTCATTTTTGTCCGTTTGAACTCAAATGGATACACGCGGACCAAATGGGAACATGCGTTCAAGTTGGCCTTAGGTGGGACATTCATTGTCGTGTGGGCATTCGTCGACCTCCAGCTCTCAATGGAGATTAGCACTACCACAATAGTACGAACTTCGAGATTACTTGCTTGCTAGTTTTGCCTTATGTAGATTGCTTGCTTGTTGTAGCTCATCTTTTAGGGTGTATCACCCAATTGCGTTTGTAGAGAGCTTACTTCTCTGAAACCCCCCTCTAAAAATCAACTAAGGAAAGTAAAATTTTGTTGAGACATCTTTGATCCTTCACACTCTATATTCTAATTCCACGTCTATAAATTTATATTGGGAAACCAACAGAGAGCCACTCGAATTTTTTCCGTCGTTGCAAACTTCTGTTCTTCCGCGACCCCATCTAGAGGCCTTTTCCAGTACTCTGCCGGAGGGGGAATTGATCACGGAGGGCTTATACATCATCCTTGCCGCCTTCTGATAATGCGTGAGTAGTTCACCACAGACCTACGAGTCCATAGCTGGTATCTAGATTGCTTCTTCTCTCTCTTTGATCTTCAATATAATATTCTCCTCAATCTTTTTGGAGTTCTATCCAATGTAATTTTCTTTTGCAGTGTGTTTTTCGGGATCCAATGAATTGTGGGTTTATGATTAGATTATTCATGGAAAGTACTTGAGTATTTTCTGAACTTTATTATGCATGATTGTTATACCTTAGTATTTCTCTCTGATCTATCCGTTTGGTTCGGCCAACTAGATTGATTTATCTTGAGCGAAGAGGTGCTTTGTAATGGGTTCAATCTTGCGGTGCTCTATATCCCAGTGACAGAAGGGTACAAGGCACGTATTTGTATTGTTGCCATCAAGGATAAACGACATGGTTTATTCATATTGCTTGAGTTTACTTTGTCTACATCATGTCATCTTGCTTAAGGCATTACTCTGTTTGTCATGAACTTAATACCATAGATGCATGCTAGATAGTAGTCGATTGGTGGAGTAATAGTAGTAGATGCAGGCATGAGTCGGCCCACTTTGTCGGACGTGATGCCTATATACATAAGCATTGTCTTGAATATCATCATAACTATGCGCTTTTCTATCAATTGCCCAACAGTAATTTGTTCACCCACCGTATGCTATGTGCTCGAGAGAGAAGCCTCTAGTGAAAAGTATGGCCCCGGGGTCTACTTTAATCATATATAAAATACCTTGCTGCAATTTTATTTCTTTTATTTTGTTTTGCAATTTACTTTTCTATGTACCACTATCAGAATTAATCCTTGCAAGTAATGATTTCAAGGGGATTGACAACCCTCTTGCCCGCGTTGGGTGCAAGTATTTGCTTTTGTGTGTGTAGGTGCTATTCACGAGGCTTTGTGTGATTCTCCTACTAGATTGATACCTTGGTTCTTGATACGTCTCCAACGTATCTATAATTTTTTTTATTATTCCATGCTGTTATATTATCATTCTTGGATGTTTTACAACCATTTTATAGCAACTTTACATCTTTATTGGGACTAACCTATTGACATAGTGCCCAGTGCAGTTGCTGTTTTTTGCTTGTTTTTTACTCCGCAGGAAATCAATACCAAACGGAGTCCAAACACAGCGAAACTTTTTGGTGATTTTTTTGGACCAGAAGACACACGATGGGCCAAGAAAGTACCTGAGGGGGGCTCCGAGGGGAGCACAACCTACCAGGGCGCGACTGGGGGCCCATGCACGCCCAGGTGGGTTGTGCCCACCTCGGCCGCCCCCCGCACCGCCTCTTTGCTCTATAAATACCCAAATATTCCAGAAACCCTAGGGGAGTCGACGAAAATCAATTCCAGCCGCCACAAGTTCCAGAAACCGCAGATCCAATCTAGACACCATCACAGAGGGTGTAAGTGCATCTAGTGCCCCTTAGTGATTTTGGTGTATTGAAGACTTATAGGTTAAGAATCTAATGTGTTTATGAGTGTACACATGTCTATAAGTCTATGAGGAGTTTGATATTTACAGAGAAAGTCGACCCCTAAAAATGAAGTTCTTCGACTGAAGACTTTGATATACCGAAGACTTTCTGAAGACTTTGAAAGTGAAGAAATTGGTGTGACCTTGAAGACTTGGTATTCATTCGAGGAACATGAAGCGTGAAGACTTTTGTTTTCGTAGTTTCATTTTCTCTTTCTTGAGTCATAGGAAACACCGTACTGTTAAAGGGGGTCGAGGAAATACCAAGGAGAAAATTTCCATGTGATGCTCAACTCAAATCCTACACCTACCAATCCCTTCGAGTGAAGCCATTCGAAATCTCATACAGTTCAGTCAATTTTTCAGTGACAGAGACGCAGTTCTTCTGGTCACTGAGGACTTTGCTCTGACTGAGGAGTTAGGAATTCGCCAGTGCAAATTGCCTACACAGTGAGGAACATGATAGCCCTGAGGAATTTGTACCTCAAATTTCCGACCGTTGCTGTGCTACGCGCCAGCTGTCCCAAAATATCTTATCCATCCAACGGTCATATCATTGAAGGGCATTTATGTCTTATCATGTCGGGCTGCTCCCTAGGCTATAAGTAGCCGCCCCCCTACAACCACTTGCTGGTTGGCTGCTCCGCAAGAACTTGACACTTGTCATTTGAGAGCAACCCATCCTCCGAGGACTTTGAGCGAAAATCATCAAGTGAGGAAAATCCAAACCCAAACCCAAAACACCTACAAACCCAAAGTGATTGAGCATCACTGAAGAGATTGATCCTGCGTGGATCCGACGCTTGTTACCTTTGAAGATTGTGCTTCTTCTAGACGGTTAGGCGTCAAGGTCTAGAGCATCCAAGAGGAATTGTGGATCGCTGAGTGACCAAGTCTGTGAAGGTTTGGAAGTCACCTGAAGACTTACAACGAGTGATTGGGCGAGGACTGTTTGTCCTTAGCTCAAGGAGAATACGGTGAGGACTGTGTGTCCGGGACTAGGTGTCCTCGAGTTTAAATACTCAGCCGCTCCAACCAGATGTACAACTGAGACAGCAGTTGGAACTGGTCTACCAAATCATTGTTGAGGGAGTCCTGGATTAGGGAGTGTTCGGATAGCCAAACTATATCTTCAGCCGGACTCCAGGACTATGAAGATACAAGATTGAAGACTTCGTCCCGTGTCCGGAAGGTTCTTTCCTTGGCGTGGAAGGCAAGCTAGGCGTGCGGATATTCAAGATCTCCTACCAATGTAACCGACTCTGTGTAACCCTAACCCTATCCGGTGCCTATATAAACCGGAGGGTTGTAGTCCGTAGGACGAACACATCATAACCATCATCATACCCATAGGCTAGCTTCTAGGGTTTAGCCTCCTTGATCTCGTGGTAGATCTACTCTTGTACTACCCATATCATCAATATTAATCTAGCAGGAGTAGGGTTTTACCTCCATCGAGAGGGCCCGAACCTGGGTAAAATAAAGTGTCCCTTGTCTCCTGTTACCATCCGACCTTGACGCACAGATCGGGACCCCCTACCCGAGATCCGCCGGTTTTGACACCGACATTGGTGCTTTCATTGAGAGTTCCTCTGTGTCGTCGCCTTTAGGCCCGATGGCTCCTTTGATCATCAACAACGATGAGGTCCAGGGTGAGACTTTTCTCCCCGGACAGATCTTCATCTTCGGCGGCTTCGCTCTGCGGGCCAACTCGCTTGGCCATATGGAGCAGATCGAAAGCCACGCCCCTGGCCATCAAGCCAGGTGGGGAAGCTTAAACTACACGGCAGATACCCTCGGAGACTTGATCTTCAACGGATTCAAGCCACAGCCAAGCGCGCCGCACTATCTCGAGGGGCATGATATAGCTCTGCCTCCGAACAGTGTCCTGGAGGCCGCATACGCTCCGGCCCCGATCCTCGATCCGGAGCCCGCTGCGTTCTTTGAGGATGAACGGTTGGACGTCACCTCGGGGGCTGCGATCTTAAAAGCCATTGAGCCAAACGCAAGCCCCGCACTCCGCATGGCGCATGACTCCAAGGAGCCGGACTCTTCTCCGAACTCCGAACCTCCCGCGCCCCTACCAATCGAATCAGATTGGGCACCGGTAATGGAGTTCACCGCCGCGGACATCTTTCAGTATTCGCCTTTCGGTGAAATTCTGAAATCTCTCAAGTCTCTCTTTTTTTCAGGAGAGCCCAGGCCGAACTATGGCCTGCGAGGTTGGGATTCGGACGACGAAGAAATTCAAAGCCCACCCACCACCCACTTAATAGCCACTGTCGACGATTTAACCAACATGCTCGACTTCGGCTCCGAAGACTTCAACGGTATGGACGACGAAGACGGAGACGAACGGGAACCAACGCCCATAGGGCATTGGACCTCCACCCCACTTAATGACGTATTCATGGTGGATACACCTGAAAAAACTCACAATAAGGAAGAAGGGGGCGAAAAGAAGGGTAAACCCTCCGAAAAGCACTCAAAGCAGCGACGTAAACGCTGAGCGAAGCCCCGCCTCGATCAAGACCCAGCCATAGAGCAGGACGAGCCGGCAGATGACGAACGCATCCTAGAACAGCCGTCCGAACAGGGTAACACGGGCAGAGAGGACGAACAGTCCTCCCCCGGTCATAACAGAACTCCGGACGATACCACGCCGGATAAAATCATGGAGCAGAAGAATCTCCAAGAAAGGCTCGTCGCCACAACACGAAGCCTGAAGAAGCAGAAGCAAAAGCTAAAGACGGCAGAAGATGCACTCAAAACAAGATGGAGCAAAGTAATCAAGACCACAGACAAATACGGCGGCAGCCGCCGCACCAAAAGCTATCCGAAGAGAAAGCTACTGCCCGAATTCGACCAGTAGGCCCTAGAGCCCCCAAACTCGAAAAACAAAAAGGCTACACGGTCGAATAAACGACCTCTCGGCCACTACAATACGGCAAACAGCGCCACACTCAATGCGGCATGCGACACAATCAAAGACTCACATCATGGCCCAGCCAGGTCCATTTACGGGCCAAGAAAGCAAGCTCTCGCAAGCAATGCAAAAAATCCACCATCAGAATCCGACACACCCAAATATAGGGGTGCCGCACACCCTCTATGCTTCACCGATGAGGTCCTGGAATATGAATTCCCAGAGGGATTTAAACCCGTTAACATAGAGGCGTACGATGGAACAACAGACCCGGGAGTCTGGATCGAGGATTATATCCTGCACATACATATGGCTAGAGGAGATGATCTCCACGCCATAAAATATTTACCCCTTAAGCTTAAAGGGCCAGCCCGGCACTGGCTTAAAAGCCTTCCCGAAAACACAATTGGAAGTGGGGAAGAGCTCGAGGACGCTTTCCGAGCAAATTTTCAAGGGACCTACGTCCGTCCCCCGGACGCAGACGACCTCAGTCACATAACTCAGCAATCCGAAGAATCAGCTCGGCAGTTCTGGAATAGATTCCTCACTAAAAAGAATCAAATAGTGGATTGTCCGGACACCGAAGCCCTAGCGGCTTTCAGGCACAATGTCCGAGACGAATGGCTCGCCAGACACCTCGGCCAGGAAAAGCCAAGAACAATGGCCGCACTCACAAGCCTCATGACCCGCTTTTGCGCAGGAGAGGACAGCTGGTTGGCACGATGCAGCCCCAGCGACCCAAGTACATCAGAAATCAGGGATGGAAACGGGAAACCACGGTGATACAAGGACCTTCGTCGAATCAAAAGAAAAAGTCCGAAGAGCACGACAGTCAATGCCGGATTCAAAGGCTCACGGCAAAATCAGACAAAATCACCCCCTCAGGATAATAGGGAAAATCCGTCCAGTCTAAAGAGAATCATGGACAGGATATGTCAGATACACAATACTCCTGGAAAGCCTGCTAATCATACCCATAGAGACTGTTGGGTTTTCAAACAATCCGGAAGGCTTAATGCCGAACACAAGGGGCTCGACACACCAAGTGAGGAAGAGGACGAACCCCAAAAGCAGAACACCAGGAAGCAAAAGAACTTCCCGCAAGAAGTCAAAACAGTGAACTCACTTCACATAACAAGGCATGAGGCACCCATAAAGGTCCGCACATTCAAGCCTATCCCTCAGGAGTCTGGCCACTGGTCACTAAAACCAATCATTTTTGATCAGCTAGATTATTCTCGCAATATCAAACACGCAGGCCGGACTGCCCTGATACTTAATCCAATAATAGACGGGTTCCAGTTTACCAACGTCCTTATGGACGGTGGCAGTGGACTAAATCTGATATATCAGGATACAATTCACCGCATGGGCATAAACCCAGCATGAATCCGTCACAGTAAAACCTCCTTTCAAGGAGTAGCACCAGGCCCGGGCACCCACTGTATGGGTTTTCTCCGGCTTGTGGTCATATTTGGCTCTGCCAATAACTTTCGTCGCGAAAAGCTTATCTTCCACATAGTCCCGTTTTCAAGTCGCTATCAAGCACTAATGGGACGCGGAGCTTTCGCTCGCTTTAACGCAATACCGCATTATGCATCCCTCACGCTAAAGATGCCCGGTCCTCGAGGCATCATCTCTTTAAAGGGAGTATACTAAACTACATCTCCTCCAAACGGAGGATTGTGCGGCCGCTTAAACGGCCGCCCAACAAAATGGCCTCGCCAGCCAAAAGACTTTTTCGATGAAAGTCACAAAAGGCCGCGGACCCGGACTCAATGAGTTCGGCACAAGCCCATTTTCGTTATAGGCTTGGTACGCCTCACCAGGGGCTGTACGCAGAGACAATAAAACTCGACCGTATCTATTTCTCACTTCACATTTTATTTATTATTCTTTTTGATCCGCACGACCCATTTTTCAATTTAGTTCTTCCCTTTTACAGATGAACGTCGTACGGCGCCCGTCCAGGACACGGCACAGCGGAGACACAGGCGCAGACGTGCAGTAGGGACCCGCCCCAAAGGATTCTTCTTAGATTAAGACCCTGCGTAATCCTTTTTTACTGTCTCTTGCTGCTATACATTCCCTGGTTTACCTCACTATAACCATGGAGGAGACTGGCGTTTTGGCATGTGGCCACGCCAGAATTCTTGCTCGTACCTGGACACAAGGGGCTTTTTTCTTTTTCAAGGGTGTTGTTTCACACGCACCCACAAAGACCGAACACCTTAGGGAGTGTTCGGCGTCGCGAGTTTTGGCACTATATGCATCAGCTCCGAGTCATGATTTTGGTCACATGTTGGGTTGCCCGGCTCCTGAGTTCGGCCACCTTACGTTCCGTTCTGTCGGCTAAGGTTGCACCAGGAGAACTACTGCGATTGTGCCCCGGTTCGGCCGGGTGAGCACCTCAGTAGAGAAAGCCGAAAACCGACTGCCATGATGTAGCGCGAGACTGGTCGCCACTCGATGACTTATAGGAATTTATCGAATTCCTCCGTTTTGACGAAGGGCCGCTTCCCGGTCAGGCACATATGCGTCCCGAATTCGGGTAAACGCAGTCGCCATTAAAGGGCTACCTAAAGAGTCCCACTGTCAAGCTCCTATGGCTAAGTGAAAGTGTTAAAGCATTATAGTCCGGTTGCCTAGCCCGCGGCGTTATCACCTCCTTTGTAGGACCAAGACGTTGGGTTAAGTGTAAAAATGCGTTCTTCGCGCGCACCCCCGCACTATGTGCGTGGGGGCTGAAGCCAACGACTGCAATCTTTCAGAATTTATATATCAAAACGGCCGCACAGGAGGTGTTATTAATACTTGAAGGCACAAGTCTAAATTACGCCATTACAATTTATAAAAATATTGATCTACGATTACATATGCTGTCATAAAACAGCATCTTTCGAACACTGCGTCTCTATTATACGAGCGCCCGCGAGGACTTCCTCAAAATAGTGCTCGGAAGGAATTCGGATTTTATCCGAATCACGGGACGCAACAACGGTGGGCTCCATATCTGCCCAGTATGTCTTGACACGGGCAAGAGCCAGCCGCGCGCCCTCTGTGCAAGCGGACCTCTTTAGAGCTTCAATCCGAGGCACCACGTCAAGAAATTGCTGCACCAAACTGAAATAGCTTCTCGGCTTCGATCTCCCCGGACACAGGCGGTCCATGGCATACTTCATGGCGAGTCCGGACAACCTATTCAGCTCGGCCCATTGGGCCAGGCGATCATCCACTGATAGTGGACGCTCTGGATTAGTGAACTGCGACCAGAAGAGCTTTTCCACTTCATGATCTTTCTTATCTCGAAAGTACTTGGTCGCATCGGTGGCGCTAGCCGACAAATCCAGATAGGTGTCCTCCATGCTCCACGCTCGGTCCAACGGGGCGAACTTCGGATCAAACAATTTTCTCCGCAGCAGGAAGGGCTTTCCATCCGCAATTAGTCTGGCTTAACGCAGCTCTTCCCTTGACGCTCTCATACCAGAGCGGGCGTCCTTGGCGTCGGCGACGGCCTTCTCTAAATCCGTCTGCCAGGCTCGACCTTCCTCTTCAAGAAGTTTGCAACGGTCAGTAGCACTTTTCAACTTTACGGCTATATCAACCATCTCCTCCTTGCTTCGGCAATGGGAAGCCTGTTCGGCTTTTAGCTCTTCATGGGCTCTTCCGGCAGCCGCATCGCTTTTTCTGGCTTGTTCCTTTGCTTTGGCGAGCTCGGCCCTAAGTCCTTCTACGGCCGCCGCACCATCTGCATCAAGCATACAGAAGGTAAGATATTGACATAAAGCTCCTCTTACTAACAATCGCCAAATAAACTCAATACCTTGAGCATCATCAAGCCGCTTGTTAACAAGCACGATGTCGGCTTCTGCCTCATCGAGTTGCCGTTTCATTTCGGCAAATTCTCGAGTCCGGCTCGACTCCGGACAACCTGCCACCTACATGCAAAGGTGCCACTTAAAGGACCTGGGATTAAGATCCTCTGCGCGCCGCTAATCTTTGCGGCACATAGAGTCTCAGGGGCTACTATCTATACAAGGCGCATGTTATTATGCGCAATTAACACTAATGTTCGTTATTCAAAACGTACCTCAAGGCCCGCCAGTAAACTCTTGACGGCTTCGTTCAGTCCGCTTTCCGCGGATGAGATCTTTTCAATCACCGTGTGCATCAACGCACGATGCTCCTCTGAAACAGAGGCTCGGCCCAGCAGAACCTTCATCTCCTCCGACCGAACACCAGATGGTGCCGGACTCGTCCCATGGCCTTCTTCGAAGGCCGGACATGGAGAACCCCGGGGGGCCGCATGATCACCTTCTGCCTCTGGCAGATTCGGAGAAATCCTCTGCGACGACACTTCGGCGTCGCCCGCCTTGCTAGGCGATGAAGGAGGAGGCATTCCGCTCTCCATCATCTCCGGAAGAAGATCCCCCGATGACGAGCTCTGCCGAGAAGGGTCGAGGTCCGAACTACAAGGTAAGGTTTCGGTTAAAACTTCTCAGATATAAATTAAGGGTTTCTCTTAAAAGAATGACTCTCTTTCTACTTACGGCTCGTTGGAGGGCTGCTCCTTTTGAGGATTTAGTTCGGCCGAGGGGCTCCCCGGCGTCGGGTGCTCTGACGCGGATTCTTTCCCCCGCTTTGGAGCTACGGCTCCCGGGTCGTCAGAGGCGGCCCTTTTCTTCCCCTTTGGAGAGGAGTTGTCGATTCCCCCCTTTGGGATGGCCCCTTTCGAAGAGGCCACGGTTTCCTTGTCCGCCCCTTCATTTACCTCCAGAGGCGCCACCTCCAACATCCTGACTAGCACAGGATCTAGCCTGGTCTCAGGGAGGGGAGCCGGACACCGGACTAGCTTCGCCTTCGCTATCCACTCCTGCGTAAAAGGAGAAGTACTGTTAAAAAATAAGTCAATTGTACGGATAGAAGGTCCGGGCGCAAGGTCACCTACTTCTGTATCCGGGCGGTTGCGGCTTAAACCAGCATCCACGGTCGAATCCGGACTCACTCCTTGTGGTCCGAAGAACAGTTTATACATCTCCGTAGGCGTCATGCCCATGAAATTTCAGAGAACTCGCGACCCCTCTGGGTTGAACTCCCACAAGCGGAGGGGGCGACGTTGGCCAGGCAGTGTCCGGCGAATCAGCATAACTTGTGTCACCTTGACCAGGTTGAGGTCTCCTTTTAGGAGATCCTTTATGCGGCCCTGCAACAGAGGAACGTCTTTGGGCAAGCCCCGATCTAACCCTTTGTTGATCCACGATGTTAAACATGGTGGGGGGCCCGAGCGAAAGGCGGGAGGCGCTACCCAAGTGGTGCCCCGAGGAGAGGTGATGTAGAACCACTCCTGTTGCCATAAGCCGAGCTCCTCTTTAAAAGTGCCCTCGGGCCATGGAGCATCGGTATTCCTTTTTATAACAGCACCTCCGCACTCTACGTGACGCCCCTCGATTATCTTCGGTTCTACCTTGAAGGTCTTGAGCCATAATCCGAAGTGAGGAGTGATATGGAGAAACGCTTCGCACACAACAATGAAGGAGGAGATATGGAGGATGGACTCCGGAGCTAGGTCATGGAATTCCAGCCCATAATAAAACATCAGCCCCCTTACGAAAGGATCCGTTGGGAAGCCTAATCCCCGAAGTAAGTGGGAGATGAATACTACGCTCTCACCGGGCTGAGGGCTTGGGATCGCTTTTTCTTGAGCAGGCAACCTGTGCGGGATCTCGCTGGTCAGGAACCTAGCCTCCCTCAACCTTGATACGTCCTCCTCCGTAACGGAGGAGGGCATCCATTGGCCTTGAAGGCCGGAGCCGGACATTGTCGATGGTCCGGTGCGCCTAGAATCTAAAAGCCTGGGGTGTTGGAACTCGAGGCTATGGGCGAGCTTGTTTTGAGAACACAAGAGGGGAGCAAGGTCTCGGTCTCTTTATAAGAGGCAGAATATCAAGAGCCCTCCCCGTAACCATCTTGGATTAGCCTTTAATCAAGGCAGGACGTGCTTAACGGGCACGGTTGGGTTACCCACGTCCGTATTAATGAGAATCCCGTTAAAGGGGGCACACGATCTCTGCTTCGACAAGACGTGCCAAGGAAACCGCCTCGTTGAACGTGCGGCGGTGGAACAACAAAAAATAATCCATACAGAAGGCTTGGTCGCAGTGTTATGACGCACTGCGGAATACGTCAGCAGATTTGATTGGTGTTTGTATTATTCTCTATATGGCAATACGTGGAAACTTGTTTTGCAGAGCCGGACACTATTTTTTGGTGTTTATTATCTTCTTGAAGAATTTGGAGGAGGAACCCGCCTTGCAATGCCGAAGACAATGTGCGCGCCGGGCTCGTCGTCATTGAAGCCTGGTTCAGGGCTACTGAGGGAGTCCTGGATTAGGGGGTGTTCGGATAGCCGAACTATATCTTCAGCCGGACTCCAGGACTATGAAGATACAAGATTGAAGACTTCGTCCCGTGTCCGGAAGGTTCTTTCCTTGGCGTGGAAGGAAAGCTAGGCGTGCGGATATTCAAGATCTCCTACCAATGTAACCTACTCTGTGTAACCCTAACCCTATCCGGTGCCTATATAAACCGGAGGGTTGTAGTCCATAGGACGAACACATCATAACCATCATCATACCCATAGGCTAGCTTCTAGGGTTTAGCCTCCTTGATCTCGTGGTAGATCTACTCTTGTACTACCCATATCATCAATATTAATCTAGCAGGAGTAGGGTTTTACCTCCATCGAGAGGGCCCGAACCTGGGTAAAATAAAGTGTCCCTTGTCTCCTGTTACCATCCGACATTGACGCACAGATCGGGACCCCCTACCCGAGATCCGCCGGTTTTAACACCGACAATTGTCTTCACCAAGCTTACTGGTTCCATTTCCTCAACACTTTCATTTCCTCATTACTGTGTTGTGTGTTTGTTCATATCTGTGTTTGAAGACTTTGACTGAAGACTTTCTCAATTTCCTCAGTTCAATTTCTTCAGTCTGTTTTGTCTTCATCTAGTGTTACCCTGTGTTTACGCTTTCTGTACTATGTGTTTGTCTTTATTTCATCATGATGACTATGCCTGGATTCTGTTATGTCTTCATCTGAGTACTTATTCCGCTGCTAGTAGTTCTTCACTAAGGAATTTCCTCACGAGCAAATTCCTTAGTGAAGAATTTCATAAAAATCGCCTATTCACCCCTTCTCTAGTCGATATAATGCACTTTCAATTGGTATCAGAGCAAGGTACTCCCTTGTTCTGTGTGATTTTGGTTTAACCGCCTGGAGTTTTAGTTATGTCGACCGCAGATATGAAGAAAGTGACATGACTCATCTTTGACGGTCACGAGTATCCCAAATGGAAGGCCATGATGAAAAAGCGTGTAACACCCCGGATGTAACTTGCCATAATTGTAACTCCAACTCTTGCCATTTTCGGCAATGTGATATGATATTCCCTCGTGGTTGGGTTCTTCTTCGTTTTGCATTTTTGTCCTTGTCATGCATTTCATATCATGTCATCATGTGCATCGCATTCGCATACGTGTTCGTCTTATGCATCCGAGCATTTTCCCCGTTGTCCGTTTTGCAATCCGGCGCTCCTATGTTCCCCGGCGTCCCCTTTTACCTTTTTCCGTGAGCGGGTATTAAACCTTCTCGGAATGGCCCGAGGTTTGTCAAGCGGCCTGGGTATAGCACCGGTAGACCGCCTGTCAAGTTTCGGGTCATTCAGAGGTCGTTTGATACTCCAACGGTTAACCGGGTAACCGTGAATGCCTCGTGTGTGTTGCAGCCCAAAACCCCTCCAAATCAGCCCAATAACCCATCTAAGTCACTCCCATGTCCATCGCCGTTCGATCACGATCGCGTGGCCGAAAACCACACCTCATTTGGACACTCCTACCTCCTCCTAGCTATAAATATGTGCCCTCCCCGTCCATTTTCGCAGTCTAATCCCTAGCCCCGCTCCCCTCGCGCCGCCGGACACGTCCGCTCCGGCCGGACGCGTCCACCGGCCACCTCACCCGGACCAATCAGACGCTGCCACGTCATCAACTCCGCCGCCCGGACCAACCAGGAGCTGCCACGCGTCCCCGAGCGCGCCCACATCGCCGCCGCCGCCCGGGGCCCAGATCCGGCCTGCCCCGGGGCCGAACCGGGCTGCGCCGGGCCCGCCTTCCGCCGCCACCCGACGCCCCGGCACCCGCCGCGCGCCCGCGCCCCGCTGCCTCTGCGCCCACGCCCCGCCGCTGCCCGGCTGCGCCTCCGCCGCGCGCGCGTCCCCGCGCCTCGCGCCGCCCGCCTCCGCCGCCTTCCGCCGCCGACGCGCCGTCGCCCGCCTCCACCGCCGCCCGGATCTGCCCTACCGCGCCTCCGCCGGACTTCCACCACCTCGCCGGAGCTCCGGTCACGTCTCGGTTCGCGCGCCCACCGACGAACCCTAGATCCGGAGGTCGAAAATCCTCCAAGTCATTTTTTCAGTAATTTTGTTGCATGTTCATCGGATCATAACTCCCTGCATACTGCTCCGTTTCATGCGTGTAATATGTCAAAATGTTCATCTCAGAGAGTACATCATTTCACCTCATTGCATTATTTTAATTTGAGCTCATCTTGATGCCCAAAATGCTGTTGGAAGACGGCTACGTGATGTTAGTTTCAGATCTGTTTCAGTAGATGCACTTTTGTCATTTTTGCCATGATTGATGTGTGCATCCTATGAACTAGAGTCCTACATGTGTTTTGTAATATGCCATGCCATCTTTACAGGGGTGTATGCCATGTATTTTTGTGATCTTTGTGATGACTAGCACACGCATGCAAACTAGGGATCATATTGTTGCTGATTTCAGGGACTTAGTATTTTCACTAAGTTATTCCCTGCTGTTATTTTTATGCCATGTGTTCATGTTGGTTCAGAGAGATCTATGCCTCTTTTGAGCATGATCAGTAAGGGTGTTTTGAACATATGGATTTGCTATATACATACATGCCTTTGTTTGTAATTATGGAGTGCCATAGCTTGTGTCAATCGAGCTATACTTTTGCTATAAAATGTTACTGGCAGATTGTTTACATGTTATTCGATTTTGCCAAGCATGTTGTAGTTGATCTTTGCATGCTATGATGTTATTCTTGCCATGTATACCTTGTATACCATGTCTTCTTAATGAATGTATGCTTAGTTTATCGTGCAATGCTCTGTAGTGAGTGCATCGAGCTCGTAAACATGCCTACTTGTTATCTGTTTTTGACATGTCCAGTTTTCTGCTAAGTCTGAAAACTGTAACGAAACTTGCTTAATTGACATGGGTGCTATTATATTTTCTGGTCCTTTTTGGCTCTTGTTCATTAAGGGACTTTTGTTCTATGATTTTAGTAGATTCATGCCATGCCATATTTTGCTATGTCCCGTTCTTGTAGCAGGTTGTTTCCTTGCTCTAAACATGTCATCCTGATGTTAATTTCTGGCATGTTAGTATTTTCACCAAGTCTGTGAAGCTGATATGTTTTGCACTTTTGCCATGCTTGTTTGAACCTGTTGTTGTGTGATTTAGCCGTATCTCAGTGTTCTTATTTTGTCAAGCATCTTGATTAGATCACTGTCAAATGCTTTGCTGATATGTTTGGGTCCAGTAGCTTAATTTCTTGTTGCATGCTAAGTGGCATCATGCTGTTAATGGCAGAATCTTGTCATTCTTGTTTTGCTTGTCATTTGCAAACCGTGCATACGATTCCGGTGATCTTTATATCGATTTCAACCGAAATCACCTCACCTTTCCAGTGGCATACTTGGTTTGCCAAGATTATGCCTTATTCATCCTTTTTCCTTCCGGAGCACGCATATGCATTGCGTATCATATCATGCCATGTTTTGCATCATGTTGCTTGCGCATTGCATCGTGATTGATGTTTGTCCCCTTTGCTTGTGTTCTTGCCTTGGGTAGAGCCGGGAGACGAGTACGTGAACGAGGAACCTGTTGAGAACGCTTACGAGGATCAAGCTTTCGACAACTCTGAGAACCTTGCAGGCAACATGACCATACCCTCGAAATCACTTCTATCTTTGCTTGCTAGATGCTCGCTCTTTTGCAATGCCTATGCTGCGATACCTACCACTTGCTATATCATGCCACCCATATTGCCATGTCAAACCTCTAACCATCCTTTCCTAGCAAACCGTTGATTGGCTATGTTATCGCTTTGCTCGGCCCCTCTCATAGCGTTGTTAGTTGCAGGTGAAGATGAAGTTTGTTCCTTGTTGGAACATGATTATTTTGGGATATCACAATATCTCTTATTTAATTAATGCATCTATATACTTGGTAAAGGGTGGAAGGCTCGGCCTTATGCCTGGTGTTTTGTTCCACTCTTGCCACCCTAGTTTCCGTCATACCGGTGTTATGTTCCTTGATTTTGCGTTCCTTACACGGTTGGGTGATTTATGGGACCCCCTTGACAGTTCGCTTTGAATAAGACTCCTCCAGCAAGGCCCAACTTTGGTTTTACCATTTGCCACCTAAGCCTTTTTTCCCCCGGGTTTTCGCGAGCCCGAGGGTCATCTTTATTTTTAACCCCCGGGCCAGTTCTCCTTCGATTGCTGGTCCAAACCGAGCGATGTCCGGCGCCCCTTGCGCAACCAGGGTCTATGCCAACCCGACGTCTTGCTCATCCGGTGTGCCCTGAGAACGAGATATGTGCAGCTCCTATCGGGATTTTTCGGCACATTCGTGCGGCTTTGCTGGTCTTGTTTTATTACTGTCGAAATGTCTTGTAGTCCGGGATTCCGAGACTGATCGGGTCTTCCCGGTAGAAGGAATATCCTTCGTTGACCGTGAGAGCTTATAATGGGCTAAGTTGGGACACCCCTGCAGGGTATTATCTTTCGAAAGCCGTGCCCGAGGTTATGCGGCAGATGGGAATTTGTTAATGTCCGGTTGTAGAAAACCCGAAGTTGACCTTAATTAAAATACATCAACCGCGTGTGTAACCGTGATGGTCTCTTCTCGGCGGAGTCCGGGAAGTGAACACGGTGTTGGAGTTATGTTTGACGTAGGTTGTTCTAGGATCACTTATTGATCACTTCTAGCTTCACGACCGTGCTTTGCTTCTCCTCTCGCTCTCTTTTGCGTTGTTAGCCACCATATATGCTAGTTGCTTGCTGCAGCTCCACCTCACAACCCTATCATACCTTTAAGCTTAAATAGTCTTGATCTCGCGGGTGTGAGATTGTTGAGTCCCCGTGACTCACAGATTCTACCAAAACAGTTGCAGGTGCCAACGATGCCAGTGCAGATGACGCATCCGAGCTCAAGTGGGAGTTCGACGAGGAACGTGGTCGTTACTATGTGTCTTTTCCTGATGATCAGTAGTGGAGCCCAGTTGGGATGATTCGGGGATCTGTGTAGCATTTGGGGTAGTCTTCTTTCATTTTGGTTCCATAGTCGGACCTTGAGTGTAATCTGGATGATGAATGTTTGTTTATGTATTGTGTGAAGTGGCGACTGTAAGCCAACTATGTATCTCTTTCCCTTATGTATTACATGGGTTGTGTGAAGATTACCTCACTTGCGACATTGCTTTCAATGCGGTTATGCCTCTAAGTCGTGCTTCGACACGTGGGCGATATAGCCGCATCAAGGGCGTTACAAGTTGGTAATCAGAGCCTTCCCCAACCTTAGGAGCCCCACTGTTTGATCGTTTTTAGCGGCTGAGTTGTGTCTAGAAAAATGTTTTGAGTCATTTAGGAATTATGTATCGGAGAGTTTAGGAATTCTTTTTACTTCCCAGTCTCCTCATCGCTCTGGTAAGGCATCCTGACGTAGAGTTTTGACTCTTCTCTTCTCAAATTTCACTAAATTTTTTTTAGGATCACGCGGGTATCTTAGAATCGTTTCGATGGTTTTATGATGACAACATTGTCTTGGTGCCTCCTGTCAGTAGGGGTTTAGTGGAGGTGTCCCGGGGAGTTGAGCTCTGAGGTGTTGTCGTCATAATTTTATCGTTGCAGTTCTGGAATACCTGAGTTTAGTACGCCGACATCGAAAATCTCTTTTGTACAGTTGTTGGTGAGCTAACCCTGATAGCCCAGTACTGAGGCGAGTGCGGGAGTATTGCCATAACTCGTATAACGGATGTTTTTCGAAGGTTGAGGTAGACGATTTCCGAAGGTTTCTTGGTTATGTGTTGAAGGATGGATACAGCTGGATCTAGGTATTGTTAGTTTGGGTGATATATTTTGTGTCCCCTGTATCCCCAACACCTGATTGCATAACCAGAAAGTTTCGGGAGTTTATAAGTGGGAATTCAAGTAGCTCCTAGAATATCTTTCCGACAGATGCATGATATGGGATTGGGTAAATCTCTATCATATGTATTTGTTCCGGCTTATTCTACAAGCCAATCCTTTGTTTTGTTTTCAGTTGTGTTATTCGAGTTGTTTCGAGGAAGATGATGATTCCATACCTTTATCTAATTGGCTTCTCAGCTTATGGAAGTGTGATGCTTTACTTTGGAATTCATTCGTTCATTCTTGTTCGAATGTTTATTGTGAAGACTATATGTTGCAATTTCGATCCATTGATTCAGCTTGAATATATGTCTTTCAAGATGCTAATGGATGTCACCCTCTTCAGGATGGCTCCGCCAACGCGTCAGAATCCGGAACGTAATGAAGGAAGTCAGGCTAACCCTCCGCCACCACCTCCGCCTCCGGAGGCATGGCAAGCCTTGATGACAGCCACCAATGCCAACGCTCAGATTCTGATTCAGCTCTTGCAAGATCGCAACCAAGGGCAAGGTAATCAGGGAAATCAAGGCCAAGGCAACAATCAGCCGCATTTTGCTACCCTCAATCAGTTCCTTGCAAATCAGCCAAAGACTTTCAGCTACTGTGTCGAGGCCATAGACGCCGATGATTGGCTCGTGGACATCAACAAGCACTTCGAATGTAGCAATGTCAGACCTGAGGACTTTGTCAAGTTTGCCTCTTTTCAACTCAAGGATCAAGCTGCTGAGTGGTTCCAACAATACAAAGATTCCAGAGGTGGTCGTGTGATTACCTGGGATGATTTCCGCCGTGACTTCAAAGCTCATCACATTCCAGAAAGTGTTGTTGAGAGTAAGCGTGAGGAGTTCCGCAATCTCAAGCAAGGCAACATGTCTGTGTATCAATACAACACTCAGTTCCAGAAGCTCTCTCGTTTTGCGAAGCAAGACATCCCTGATGAGAAGAGCATGATTTACCAATTCAGGCGTGGCCTCAGAGAAGATCTGCAACTAGCTCTCGTGCTTTTTGAGCCGTTAAAGTATGATTAATTCTACAACATGGCACTGAAACAAGAAGCTGCTCAGCTCAAGTGTGAGGCATCTAAGAAGAGAGTCAGGGACGCAGTTCAGTCCTCTTCTTCCTCACTAGTGGCGGCCAAGCAACAGAAGTTTTGGTTGCCTCCTCCTCCTCCGTTCCGTCAGCCTTATCAGCAGAAGAACTCAGGTGGTCGTGGATCTTCCCACCCACCCAACCCTGGCTATTAGAACAAGTCTCAGAACCAAGCTCCAAGGCCAAATGCTCCTTATCATCGTCCGCTCTCAGAGGTGACTTGCAACAAATGTCAGCAAAAGGGTCACTATGCGAACAAGTGCTTCAACCAAAGGCGCCTTCCGCCTCCTCCTCCTGTGAGATCTTCAAGCAATGCAGTGGTCAAGCATAACCCTAAGCATGCCAAGGTGAACATGTTGAATGCAGCTCAAGCGGAGGATTCTTCTGAAGTGATCATGGGTAATCTCTCAGTTAATGATATTCCTGCAAAAGTCTTATTTGATACTGGTGCTTCGCATTGTTTCATCTCAAGACCTTTTGCATCCATGAACAATTTGCATACTTCGATCTGCCTAAGCCAATAGCGGTTTCCTCTCCGGGTTTGTTCATGAATACCAAGATGATGGCTCCGGATGTTCCATCAAGATGGGCGACTATAGATTTCTGGCTAAACCAATTGTTCTTGGTGACTCTGATATTGATCTTATTCTTGGGATGGACTGGCTTTCTAAGCACAAGGCTCAGCTTGATTGTGCTGCTGGGGAAATTCAATTGACTCACTCTTCTGACGATGTGATCATCTATGCCGCTCGTGATGAAACCATTCAGTTGTTTTCTCTCAATGAGAAGGGCGAGTTGGATGCTATCTCTCAGATTCCAGTCGTTTGTGAGTACCAAGATGTCTTTCCAGAAGAGCTGCCAGGTATGCCTCCTCACCGGCTAGTTGAATTCGTTATTGATCTTGAGCCTGGCACGGAACCCGTTTGCAAGCATCCATACAAGCTTGGGCCAAAAGAGTTGAAGGAATTGAAGAAACAACTCGATGAACAAGAGCGTCTGGGTCTGATCAGACCGAGTTCATCTCCTTGGGGTTGTGGCGTTCTTTTCGTCCAGAAGAAGGATGGCACGGACCGACTTTGCGTCGATTACCGTCCATTGAACAAGAAGACTATCAAGAACAAGTACCCACTTCCCAACATCAATGAGCTATTCGAGCAACTTAAAGGTGCTAAAGTGTTCTCCAAGCTTGACCTTCGTATGGGTTATCATCAGATTCGCATTTGTGAAGAAGATATTCCCAAGACAGCATTCAGAACAAGCTTTGGTTCTTATGAATATACTGTCATGTCTTTCGTCCTTGTCAATGCTCCTCCAACTTTCTCTCGAATGATGAACTTCATCTTCAACCCCTACACCAATGAATTCGTCTTGGTCTATCTCGATGATATATTGGGCTTCTCCAAGAATAAGAAGGATCATGCCAAACATTTGCGATTCGTGCTCGACAAGCTCAGAGAGTATAAATTCTATGCGAAGTTCTCCAAATGTGAATTCTGGCTTGATGAAGTTCTTTACCTTGGTCATATCATCTCTGCCAAGGGCATTGCTATTAATCCAGAGAGGGTGTCTGCAGTTTTGAATTGGGAACCTCCTCAGAATGTCAAGCAGCTTCACAGTTTTCTTGAACTTGCAAGCTATTGCCGAAGATTCGTTGAGAATTTCTCAAAGATTGCAAAGCCTCTTTCCAACCTCCTCCAGAAGCATGTGAAGTATGTCTGGTCTCCTGAGTGTGACGTTGCTTTCAACACTATCAAAGAGAAACTCGTCACTGCTCCAGTTTTGACTCCTCCTGACGAATCCAAGCCTTATGAAGTTTTCTGTGATGCTTCTCTTCAAGGTCTCGGTGCTGTGTTAATGCAAGAGAAGAAGGTTGTGGCCTATACCTCTCGTCAGTTGAAGCCCAACGAAAAGAACTACCCCACTCACGATCTTGAGTTGGCGGCAGTTGTCCATGCGTTGATAACATGGAGACATCTCTTGTTGGGAAGGAAAGTGGACATATTCACCGATCACAAGAGTCTCAAGTACATCTTCACTCAGCCCAACCTCAACCTCAGGCAAACTCGATGGGTCGAAATGATTCAAGAGTATAATCCGAGTATTGAATATACTCCAGGCAAGGCTAATGTGATTGCAGACGCATTGAGCAGGAAGGCTTATTGCAACAGCTTAATCCTCAAGCCCTTCCAACCGGATCTTTGTGAAGCTTTCCGCAAGTTGAATCTCCAAGTTGTTCCTCAAGGTTTTCTTGCCAACCTCATAGTCTCTCCTACTTTGGAAGATCAAATTCGTGAGGCACAACTGATGGATACCATGGTGAAGAAGGTGAAACGTGGTATTGACAAGGGCATTTCCAAATACAAGTGCTATCGTGTTGATGACAGAGATACTCTTTTCTTCGAGGACCGGATTGTGGTTCCAAAGGGTGATCTTCGTAAAGTCATTATGAACGAGGCGCACAATTCACTCTTATCCATTCATCCTAGAAGTACAAAGATGTACCATGACCTCAAGCAGTCGTATTGGTGGACTCGAATGAAGCGAGAAATTGCTCAATTCGTGAATGAATGTGATGTCTGCAGAAGGGTGAAAGCAGAACACCAACGACCAGCTGGTCTACTCCAACCTCTTGCTATTCCAGAATGGAAGTTTGATCATATCGAAATGGACTTCGTGATTGGATTTCCTAAGTCCAAGCGTGGGAATGATGCCATCTTCGTCGTCATCGACAAGCTCACTAAAGTGGCTCATTTTCTTCCTATCAAAGAGTCTATCACAGCAGCGCAGCTGGCAGAGCTCTACACCTCCAGAATTGTCTCCTTGCATGGCATTCCACAATTGATTTCTTCAGACCGTGGCAACATCTTTGCATCCAAGTTTTGGGATTCTTTTCAGAAGGCCATGGGCACAAACATTCGCTTCAGCACAACTTTCCATCCTCAAACTAGTGGACAAGTCGAGCGTGTCAACCAAATTCTTGAAGATATGCTCAGGGCTTGTGTTATCTCTTTCGGCATGAAGTGGGAGGATTGTCTTCCATATGCTGAGTTCTCTTACAACAACAGCTTTCAAGCGAGCTCGGGCAAAGCCCCATTCGAGATTCTCTATGGCAGAAAGTGTCGTACTCCTATCAATTGGTCAGAGACGGGCGAACGCCAACTTCTTGGCAACGACTTGATCACAGAGGCTGAAGATATGTGTAAAGTCATTCGTGAGAATCTCAAAGCCGCTCCATCGCGCCAGAAGAGCTATTATGATAGCAAACACCGTGATTTGGCATTCGAGATCAGAGACCATGTCTACCTCCACGTCTCTCCAATGAAAGGCACTCGTCGCTTCGGTATCAAGGGGAAACTTGCCCCTAGATACGTGGGTCCTTTCAAGATCATCGGCAAACGAGGCGATCTCGCCTATCAACTTGAGCTTCCCCCAACTTTGCAAATGTGCACGATGTGTTCCACGTGTCACAGCTTCGCAAGTGCTTCAAGACGCCTGAGCGCACCATCAACTTCGAAGAGATTGATCTTCAAGAAGATTTGTCCTATCATGAGCATCCCGTTGCTATTCTTGAAGAAACTGAGCGCAAGACTCGCAACAAGTCCATCAAATTCCTGAAAGTGAAGTGGTCTCACCATTCAGACCGAGAAGCCACCTGGGAGCGCGAGGACCACCTCCATTCCGAATATCCGGAGTTCTTTCAGTCCTAGATCTCGGGACGAGATCCTCTCGTAGTGGTGGAGTGTTGTAACACCCCGGATGTAACTTGCCATAATTGTAACTCCAACTCTTGCCATTTTCGGCAATGTGATATGATATTCCCTCGTGGTTGGGTTCTTCTTCGTTTTGCATTTTTGTCCTTGTCATGCATTTCATATCATGTCATCATGTGCATCGCATTCGCATACGTGTTCGTCTTATGCATCCGAGCATTTTCCCTGTTGTCCGTTTTGCAATCCGGCGCTCCTATGTTCCCCGGCGTCCCCTTTTACCTTTTTCTGTGAGCGGGTATTAAACCTTCTTGGAATGGACCGAGGTTTGTCAAGCGGCCTTGGTATAGCACCGGTAGACCGCCTGTCAAGTTTCGGGTCATTCGGAGGTCATTTGATACTCCAACGGTTAACCGGGTAACCGTGAAGGCCTCGTGTGTGTTGCAGACCAAAACCCCTCCAAATCATCCCAATAACCCATCTAAGTCACTCCCATGTCCATCGCCGTTCGATCACGATCGCGTGGCCGAAAACCACACCTCATTTGGACACTCCTACCTCCTCCTAGCTATAAATATGTGCCCCCCCGTCCATTTTCGCAGTCTAATCCCTAGCCCCGCTCCCCTCGCGCCGCCGGACACGTCCGCTCCGGCCGGACGCGTCCACCGGCCACCTCACCCGGACCAATCAGATGCTGCCACGTCATCAACTCCGCCGCACGGACCAACCAGGAGCTGCCACGCGTCCCCGAGCGCGCCCACATCGCCGCCGCCGCCCGGGGCCCAGATCCGGCCTGCCCCGGGGCCGAACCGGGCTGCGCCGGGCCCGCCTTCCGCCGCCACCCGACGCCCCGGCGCCCGCCGCGCGCCCGCTCCCCGCCGCCTTGGCGCCCGCGCACCGCCGCCGTCGGCGCGTGCCGCCGCCGCCCGGACGCGCCTCCGCCGCGCGCGCGCGTCCCCGCGCCTCGCGCCGCCCGCCTCCGCCGCCTTCCGCCGCCGACGCGCCTCCGCCGCCGCCCGGATCCGCCCTCCCGCGCCTCCGCCGGACTTCCAACACCTCGCCGGAGCTCCGGTCACGTCTCGGTTCGCGCGCCCACCGACGAACCCTAGATCCAGAGGTCGAAAATCCTCTGTCATTTTTTACCCAGTAATTTTGTTGCATGTTCATCGCATCATAACTCCCTGTATACTACTCCGTTTCATGTGTGTAATATGTCAAAATGTTTATCTCAGAGAGTACATCATTTCATCTCATTGCATCATTTTCATTTGAGCTCATCTTGATGCCCGAAATGCTGTTGGAAGATGGCTACGTGATGTTAGTTTCAGATCTGTTTCAGTAGATGCACTTTTGTCATTTTTGCCATGATTGATGTGTGCATCCTATGAACTGGAATCCTACATGTGTTTTGTAATATGCCATGCCATCTTTACAGGGGTGTATGCCATGTATTTTTGTGATCTTTGTGATGACTAGCACAAGCATGCAAACTAGGGATCATATTGTTGCTGATTTCAGGGACTTAGTATTTTCACAAAGTTATTCCCTGCTGTTATTTTTATGCCATGTGTTCATGTTGGTTCAGAGAGATCTATGCCTCTTTTGAGCATGATCACTAAGGTTGTTTTTAACATATGGATTTTCTCTATCCATCCATGCCTTTGTTTGTAATTATGGAGTGCCATAGCTTGAGGCAATCGAGCTCTACTTTTGCTATAAAATGTTACTGGCAGATTGTTTACATGTTATTCGATTTTGCCAAGCATTTTGTAGTTGATATTTGCATGCTATGATGTTATTCTTGCCATGTCTAGCTTTTATGCCATGTCTTCTTAATGAATGTATGCTTAGTTTATCATGCAATGCTCTGTAGTGAGTGCATCGAGCTCGTAAACATGCCTACTTGTTATCTGCTTTTGACATGTCTACTTTTGCACCTGTTGCTAGACTTGAGGCTATTCGCATATTGCTTGCTTATGCTAACCATCATGATATCATCTTATATCAAATGGATGTAAAAAGTGCATTCCTCAATGGTAAGCTTGAGGAAGAAGTATATGTTGCTCAACCCCCAGGTTTTGAAGATCCAAAACATCCTGACAAAGTCTTCAGACTTAACAAGGCCCTCTATGGCCTCAAGCAGGCCCCACGGGCGTGGTATGATACATTGAAGGAATTCTTCATGAAGAAAGGCTTCACACCCGGTTCACTCGATCCCACTCTCTTTACTAAATCTTATGATGGTGAACTGTTTGTGTGCCAAATATATGTTGATGATGTCATCTTTGGCTGTACTGACCAACGTTATAGTGATGAATTTGCCTATATGATGAGTGAAGAATATCAAATGTCTATGATGGGAGAGTTGAAATTCTTCTTAGGTCTTCAAATTCGTCAACAGCGCAATGGCATATTCATATCTCACGAGAAATACCTCAAGGATGTCCTGAAGAAATTCGGCATGCAAGATTGCAAAGGCATCAAAATTCCTATGCCCACAAATGGTCATCTATGCACTGATGAAAATGGTATTGACTTCGATCATAAGGTATACCGCTCCATGATTGGCTCTTTATTGTACTTATGTGCATCTAGGATAGATATAATGCTTAGTGTTTGCATGTGTGCCCGGTTTCAAGCTGCACCAAAGGAATCACACCATAAGGCAGTGAAGCATATTCTTCGATATCTAGCTCACACACTAACACTAGGATTATGGTATCCCAAGGGCTCGGATTTTGATCTCATTGGATATTCTGACTCTGACTATGCTGGTGACCGTGTGGACCGCAAGTCAACATCTGGTACTTGTCATTTCCTCGGACGATCCTTGGTCTGTTGGTCCTCGAAGAAACAGAACTGTGTATCACTGTCTACTGCTGAAGCTAAGTACATTGCTGCTGGTTCTTGCTGTGCTCAACTGCTATGGATGAAGCAAACACTCAAGGACTATGGCATCAACGTGAAGAATGTGCCTCTCCTCTGTGACAATGAGAGTGCCATCAAGATTGCTCACAACCCAGTTCAGCACTCGAAGACAAAGCACATTCAGATTCGTCATCATATTATTCGTGATCATGATTTGAAGGGCGACATTTCTATTGAGCATGTGAAGACTGAAGAACAGCTAGCTGATATCTTCACTAAGACCTTGGATGAGAAGAGATTTAGCAAGTTGCGGTGTGAGCTAAATATCTTAGAGTCTTCGAATGTACTTTGAAAAAGGCACTCATCCTAACCCTTATGCAAAATTGATGACTTAGATGTGCAACACATGAAGAAACGTTTTTCTTCAATCAATGAAGAATAACACTCTAAGTGTGAAGAAATTAATGAAGAATTTGATTCTCAGAACCCTACGACAATTGTAAGCGGTGTCTGAAATCATCATTCTTATACGGTGGGTCACGCCACCACAAAAGTTGAAAATCTTCAATTTGAGTTTTTCCTCGGTTTTTGAAATTCCTTAGTTGTTCAAATTCTTCAACTTGCAAAATCTTCACTCTTGCTGTCGTTTTTCTTCATTGACTATGTATATATATGAGTTTATGTCCTCTACAGCATTCACTTATAGCTAATTCTTCAAGTTGGTTTTTCTGCTAAGTGAATGTGATCGGACCCTTCCCCTCTATGCCATACTCAATCCAATCTATTCACAAATTCTTCATGTGCGTTCTATTTGAAACTCGTTCAAAATCTTCACTGTGTCCTTGTCAGCTGAAGAAATTGCGAACGGATCGTTAAAACGGATCTTATCCAAACTTTTGGTTTTGCCGCTCAAACCGTTTCGCATCCCACGATGCATTAGTTTACTCACCCACGATCTTACACGATCTCCACTACACAGTACGTGGGTGACACATGTCGTGAGAAGGAGAACGGGCAGGGGCACGTTCGTCCCAAATCTTCGGGCGAGCAGTTTTTCACCGTGGCTATAAATACCCCTGTCCCCTTCCTCATTTCTTTTACTCCGCTCGATCTCACTCTCCCGCTCGAGCTTCCGAACCCTAGCGCCGCCACTACTCCATCGTCACCGGTGAGGAAGAGCTTCACTGCCTCGACCTCGTCGCCGTCGTACTCGCGCCGACCGCGGAAATCTTCACCTCCGCCACCGCCGTAGACGTCTTCCTCCGCCGAGTTAGGGCGTGGAAGATCTGCATCGACGAACTTCACTGTTTCAACTCTCAGTTCGTCGTGTTCTTCGTTCAGGCGTTCCTCGAAGAAAAGCTGCATACTTCTTCAGAGAATTCAATTGTTCAAATTCCTCAACTAAAGAAAATGGCTGAAGGTAAAAGTCCACAGAAAGGAGGAAAGAGGCCTGAGGTCATGACTGCCTTTGAAATCCCTGAGGATTTATATAAGGATTACTGCACACCTCCTGAGGAAGACAAAAATCAGCGCAAGGTGCGCATTCAAAGGATTGAACGGAGATGGGCACGTGAATGGAGGGAGTACAGATACGTCACTCCAAAGTACATGAAGAAATTCGCACTGAACCCTCCATGCCCAAGAGCCCCATTGGCACCTAGCCAAGAGGCTGATCCCACTAGCATCAAGCGCGGTGAGGATTTTCCTGAAGAATGGGCCAAGCGCCAAGCCAAATTGGCAAGACAAGCCAGAGAAGCAGTGAGGAAATTTAATGAAGACTCTGCTGCTGCTGCCATTGAGGCCTTTGTCAAGCCAAGGAAATCGATGCTCAAGAAGCCCGCTCGCAAGCCAAGTGCTTCACCAGCAATGCCCTCACGACCAAGTTCCTCTCCTATGCCCTCACGGCCAGAAACTTCAAAGTCTTCAAAGCAAATTCCTCAAGCTGCCCCTGCTCCTCCGAAATCCTCAGCACCTCCTCCAAATTCCTCAGCTGATCCGACAAAGTCCTCAGCACCTGCGCATCCTGCCACATGCCAAAGGACTGTAGGCGTCTCTATTGCCTCTGGTGTCTCAGCTAGTTCCTCAGCTGCACCAAGTTCCTCACCTGGACCCTCTCCGCTGAAGAAAAAGGCTACTGCTGGACGCGGTACTCGCCCAAGTCCTAAGAAGAAGCAGGTAGTCTTCACTGTACCGTCTGATGATGATGAAGCTGGTGAAGAAGAACTTGCTGAAATCATCAGGGACCGCCAAGAAAGGGCTGCTAAAGCCAAAGGCACACCTGTGCCCCTACTGCTCGATCCAAGGGCTTTCCTCGATTACATCAATATCTGGCATAAGGATCCCAACACACCTATGCCCGACTTCAAGCTGACACCTGGCCAAAGTCACATGCTGACTCACTTCATCCAAGAGGAGAAGAGGAAATATGATAGGGCCAGGCAGATCAAGAAATCGCAGTACAGGAAAGAGAAACTGCTGAGGAAAAATGTTCTCATGATGAAACCTGAAGAACTTATCAAGATGCAGGCTGACATCAAAACCCTCAACGATGAATTTGATGCATACTATGCTGACTGGAAGGAGCAAAAGTCAGGTTTGTACAACTGACTGAGAAATTTACAAATGTTGCAGCCCCATCGCAACAAGGAATTCCTCAAGCTGAACCTTCAGCACAGCCCACTGAAGAACATGCCAGCACCGCTGATGACTTTCAGGCTGCTGAAGAAAATGCTAGTTCCAGGGCTGATGTCTCCACTCCAGCTACTGAAGAAACTGCCAGGGCATCCACTAGTGGTGCGCCTGAAGAAACTGAAGAAATCAAGGCAACTGCATCAGTTGCGCCTGAGGAAAATCAACCAGATTCCTCAGCTCCACCTGCGCCTGCACCAACTCTTGTCCTTCCATCTGCATCAGATGTGAAGAAGACCAAGGCTGCAGAGCGAGCTGCAATGAAGAAAAGGAAAGCATCAAGTGTTTCAGAATCTTCAGTCCCAAAGAAGATGAAGCCCATGACCAGCTCGTTTGCCAATCCAATTGATGATGTTCCAATTTCAACCATGCCATCAAAGGACCTTGTTGCTTTTGGTGAAGAATATGAGATCCCAAGTGGATCAGATGAAGAAACTCAGTTTGCTGCTTCCTCAGAGCAGATTGATGAAGAAATTGAAGTGGATGGAATCCCTTCAACCCCAATGGTCTCATCACCAATGCCTCAGTTTACTGCTGAAGAGGCTGGTGTTGAAGAATTAGAGGATGAAGATGTGGACATTGGAAGCACAACTCCAGTGATGAATGACGACTTTTGGGAAAGTCAGCATCCCAATTCTCCACTCTTCACTCCACTGCAGCAAATTCCTCACTCCCCTGCACCAACTGTTCCGATGGGCTCTGAAGAAACTCATCCCACTGCATCTGTGAATGAAGAAATTGCAGCCACTAGTGCTGAAGAAACTGCTGCTACTACTGAAAAGGTGACTGCACCTGAGGAAGAACCTGAAATTCCTCAGCCTGAAGAACCTGAGATTGTGATTCCTGAGGTAGTGATGCAACTCACTGACACTCCTCTGCCCAAGCCAAAGGATCCGTTCTCAAGGAAACAAAAGTTCAAGGCTGAAGACTTCTTTGGCGAGCACGTGTTCTTCACTGAGTATAATCCATATGATTCTGCTCGCATAAGGAAGAGGCGTTTCTGGACAGCTAGTCAAGCAAATTTCTATTCCTCGGTGCTTTTCAACAAGGACAAAGTCTTCGACCATGCACATATTCCTCACGTGGATATGGAGTCTATGCCGTGCTTCACGCCAGTCCTTAGTGTTCTTCACGACGCTGGGCTGCTCAACTTCTGCACTGACATATGCGATTGGAATGAAGAACTCATTCTTCAGTTCTATGCAACACTGCACATCACCGGCAACTCTGAAGATGTGAATTCGTGGGTTCTGGACTGGATGACCGAGAACACCCATTATAAGGCCCCAACATCTGAATTGCTTCGTGCCCTTCCTCTGAGTCCACCCACTGAAGATGCACATTGTGTTTACAACGAACCTGAGCTCTCAAATCACTATATGCAAGTGCTGATGAAGCCTTTGAAGCCAGGACAGGCCCCTCGAACCACATTCCTCGTCAAGGAATTGTTGTATTTGCCTCGGACTGTCTACCGCATTCTGACGAAGACAATGAGTCCCATCAAAGGCCACGACTCAAGTGATGAAGAATTCATTGGCATCATGAAGAATATGCTTTTCAACATCTGTCATGGCGTTCCCGTCAACTTCCATGATTTCTTCATGAGGACTCTGGCCAACATTGCTATGTCACCATTTGAGCTGAAGCCTTATGCACCTTGGATTATGAGATTCATTAGGACAAGGTCTTCACTCAATTACAAAGCTAAAACTCTGAACTACTACAGCTACTTGCCCCCTATTGAAGTCCTCAAAAGGACATTTTCCTCAGCTGAAGAAAAGGGCAAAGCTACTGCTATGATAGATGAAGGCACTCGTCTATTGGATGGTCAATTTCGCAAGGCTGCATCTTATTCCACCAATGACGACTCTGCCACACATGACACTGCCGCCAACACTGCCAAGCCAAATCCTCAAGCCACAGCACCCAGGGTGATGACTAATCGTGAGTTACTCCTCAGTCTTCATCAAAAGGTTGATCGCAATCACAAATGGGTCAAGCGTCAGTTTGGTTCAATTCTTCACAACATGACTGCAACACATAATGCAGTGAAGAAAAACCACTACTACCTTCATGAAACCCTCAACCGCACCTGGGCTGTTTTATCTCAAGTCTACAACGCTGATGATCTGAAGCAAATGGGTCTCAACGAAGAATTTGCCTGGTCTGCACCTCCTCCGAAGAAATACAAGAAGGTCCCAGTTCCTTCTTTGGTGGCCAGCTCCTATTCTTCATCGCGCGACACTGATGAACATGAAGACTTGGACGACACTGTGGCAGGCCCTACTTCAACAACCGACCCCAACAACGCTGGCGCTCCTTCATCAACTTGAATATCTTCAGGGGCGTTAGTCCTCAGTTTCGATCCTTTTGGTCATTCGATGACAAAGGGGGAGAAATCTGAGTTAGTCTTCAAACGGGTCTATAATTAGGGCATATTTTTTGCTAAGTTACAACTCTCGTTCTTCCGAAACTTTTATTGGATCGAGTTGTAATCTTAAACCCGATGGTGCGCTGATACTTTTATTGCACTAGGTTCTGATATTTTTGATGCTCTATTCGGCATGCTTATTCCTCATTAATATTATTGCACACATGCTGAATTTCATCAGGCACCATATTTCATCATGCATTTAAAATTCTTCATATTATATATCAAATGCGTGTATGAATTACAAGATATAGGGGGAGATCTCCATGATTCATCTCTTCAAGTGTGCATTGCTTCAAAAGCAAATTCCTCACTATGCACAACTTCAGGGGGATTTCTTCTATATCTTGTAATCAAATTCCTCAATATCAGTATTTACACTTTATATATTTATCCCCGTTGAAAACTTAACCTATATTGTCATCAATCACCAAAAAGGGGGAGATTGTAAGTGCATCTAGTGCCCCTTAGTGATTTTGGTGTATTGAAGACTTATAGGTTAAGAATCTAATGTGTTTATGAGTGTACACAGGTCTATAAGTCTATGAGGAGTTTGATATTTACAAAGAAAGTCGACCCCTAAAAATGAAGTTCTTCGACTGAAGACTTTGATATACCGAAGACTTTCTGAAGACTTTGAAAGTGAAGAAATTGGTGTGACCTTGAAGACTTGGTATTCATTCGAGGAACATGAAGCGTGAAGACTTTTGTTTTCGTAGTTTCATTTTTTCTTTCTTGAGTCATAGGAAACACCGTACTGTTAAAGGGGGTCGAGGAAATACTAAGGAGAAAATTTCCATGTGATGCTCAACTCAAATCCTACACCTACCAATCCCTTCGAGTGAAGCCATTGGAAATCTCATACAGTTCAGTCAATTTCTTTAGTGACAGAGACGCAGTTCTTCTGGTCACTAAGGACTTTGCTCTGACTGAGGAGTTAGGAATTCGCCAGTGCGAATTGCCTACACAGTGAGGAACATGATAGCCCTGAGGAATTTGTACCTCAAATTTCCGACCGTTGCTGTGCTACGCGCCAGCTGTCCCAAAATATCTTATCCATCCAACGGTCATATCATTGAAGGGCATTTATGTCTTATCATGTCGGGCTGCTCCCTATGCTATAAATAGCCGCCCCCCTACAACCACTAGCTGGTTGGCTGCTCCGCAAGAACTTGATACTTGTCATTTGAGAGCAATCCGTCCTCCGAGGACTTTGAGCGAAAATCATCAAGTGAGGAAAATCCAAACCCAAACCCAAAACACCTACAAACCCAAAGTGATTGAGCATCACTGAAGAGATTGATCCTGCGTGGATCCGACGCTTGTTACCTTTGAAGACTGTGCTTCTTCCAGACGGTTAGGCGTCAAGGTCTAGAGCATCCAAGAGGAATTGTGGATCGCTGAGTGACCAAGTCTGTGAAGGTTTGGAAGTCACCTGAAGACTTACCACGAGTGATTGGGCGAGGACTATGTGTCCGGGACTAGGTGTCCTCAAGTTTAAATACTCAGCCGCTCCAACCAGATGTACAACTGAGACAGCAGTTGGAACTGGTCTACCAAATCATTGTCTTCACCAAGCTTACTGGTTCCATTTCCTCAACACTTTCATTTCCTCATTACTGTGTTGTGTGTTTGTTCATATCTGTGTTTGAAGACTTTGACTGAAGACTTTCTCAATTTCCTCAGTTCAATTTCTTCAGTCTGTTTTGTCTTCATCTAGTGTTATCCTGTGTTTACGCTTTCTGTACTCTGTGTTTGTCTTCATTTCATCATGATGACTATGCCTGGATTCTATTATGTCTTCATCTGAGTACTTATTCCGCTGCTAGTAGTTCTTCGCTAAGGAATTTCCTCACGAGCAAATTCCTCAGTGAAGAATTTCATAAAAATCGCCTATTCACCCCCCTCTAGTCGATATAACGCACTTTCAGAGGGGTTCATCATCCTCATTGGTGCCTATCCAATGATGCGTGAGTAGTTCATTGTAGACCTTCGGGTCCGTAGTTAGTAGCTAGATGGCTTCCTCTCTCTCTCTCTCTCTCTCTCTCTCTCTCTTGATTCTCAATACAATGGTCTCTTGGAGATCTATTTGATGTAACTCGTTTTTGCGGTGTGTTTGTTGGGATCTTATGAACTTTGAGTTTATGATCAGATCTATGTTTTTATCCATGAAAGTTATTTGAGTCTTTTGATCTCTTATATGCATGATTACTTATAGCCTCGTATTTCTTCTTAGAATCTTTGGTTTAGTTAGGGCAACTAGATCAATTTTTCTTGCCATGGGAAGAGGTGCTTTGTGATGGGTTCGATCTTACTGTGCTTGATCCCAGTGACAAAGGGGAACCGACAAGTATGTATCGTTGCCATTAAAGATGACAAGATGGGGTCTATTTCTACATAAATAGATCTTGTCTACATCATGTCATCGTTCTTATTGCATTACTCCGTTTTCCATGAACTTAATACACTAGATGCATGCTGGATAGCGGTGGATGTGTGGAGTAATAGTAGTAGATGCAGGTAGGAGTCGGTCTACTAATCTAGGACGTGATGCTTATATAATGATCATTGCCTGGATATCTTCATAATTATTTGAAGTTCTATCAATTGCCCAATAGTAATTTGTTTATCCACAGTATGCTATTTTTCTCGAGAGAAGCCACTAGTGAAACCTACGGCCTCTGGGTCTCTTCTTTATTATATTTGCCTTTGAGATCTATTTTTATTCGCTTTTATTTTAAGATATATTAATCCAAAAACAAAAAAAATACTTTTCTGCACTTTATTTATTCGCGATCTATTTATTCAATCTATTACAACTTTCTCCCGTCCACTTGCCAATTTCTGGTGCCGTTACCCGAAAGGGACTGACAACCCCTTTTACATGTCGGGTTGCAAGTATTTGTTCTTTGTGTGCAGGAGCTGTTTACGTGGTGTTGCATGGTTCTCCTACTGGTTCGATAACCTTGGTCTCATCACTGTGGGAAATACCTACCGTTGTTGTGCTGCATCATCCCTTCCTCTTTGGGGAAATACCGACGTAGTTCAAGCAAACATCAAAAGGAATTTCTGGCGCTGTTGCCGGGGAGACATCATCAACATCTACCAGGTTCCTAATCACAAATCTCATCTCCTTGCAATTTGCCTCTCATTTTCCTCTCCCCGACTTCACAAAAATTTGCCGTTTTATTCGCCCTCTTTTTCGTTCGCCGTTTTCTCTTCAGATCCCATGTTTACTTGTGTTGCCATGTGCCTTCCATTTGCTTGCATCTTCGCTTGCTAAAAATATATTGTTATGGATCCTCATCCACTTGCTAATCTTTTCAAGTGATCCAATTATGATGAACCCATTGCTAGTGAATTGAGTTCACTAGATTATCTTTATGAAGTTTTGCTTGAGATTTATGATTATGAAAATTATGATGAAGTGTTAAAAGAAGAAAATTATAAAGTGATTCACGATAGCTCCTTGAATGAAAAGCATGATTGCAATGATGTTACTATAAATTCTATTAATGTCAATTGTGCTAATAGTATGCAAAACCCCAAGCTTGGTCATGCTTTTGATATGTACACTACTTATTGCAATGATCATGATTGGGGTGATAATGCTTCTTATGATCTTGAATTTTTTTCATGCGCATGATGAATATGCTATTGATAATAACGTTTTCAATAGTATTGAAATTGGGTTTGGAAGAGTGTCAACTTTAGCTAAAAATAATCCCACATATTTGGAGAGTGTTCAATCTTACGAAATTTTCGATAAAAGTGGGTTTGGAGAGGTCATGCCTTTAGTTGATGTTAATCCCACTATTTTGGAAGAGTGTCAACTTTGCATGCATGTGGATCATGAAGAGAATATTTTGTGTGATAGTTATACTGTTGAATTTTAATATGATCCCACATGTAATTATTATGAGAGAGTAAAATATGGTTGTAGAAATTTTCATGTTACTAAATTACCTCTATTCATGTTGAGATTAGCTATGTTTTATTCTTCTTCCTTGTATTTGCTAGCTATTTCTTGTCTTGATAATTTGCTTGATTATAAAATTCCTATGCATAGGAAGTATGTTAGACTTAAGTGTGTTTTTCACATGTTTTATGATGCTCTCTTTGTGCTTCAATTCTTGTCTTTCACGTGAGCATCATTAAAATTATTATGCCTAGCTAGGGACGTAAAACAATAGCGCTTGTTGGGAGGCAACCCAATGAATACAATTTATTTTTGTTTTTTCCTTTCTGTTCTTGAGTGTTTGCACAATTATTCTACTATTATGATAATGTGTTTTTTGTGTTTTAATTAGGGTTTGTGCCAACCAAAGCCTTTGGGATCATATTGGGTGATAGTTGATTTGATCTTGTTGAAAAATAGAAACTTTTGCGCTCAGAAAAATATTTTTCATAAATCACAGAAACGTGATTTTGCTCTGAATTTTTTACACAAGATTGATATACAAATTTCCCACGTTGTCATAATTTTTCAGAATTTTTGGAGTTACAGAAGTATACGAAGTTCCCTGATTACGATAGATTGTTCTGTTTTTGGTAGATTCTGTTTTCTTTGCGTTATGTGCTTATTTTGATGATTATATGGTTTCCTTTGAAGAGCTTTTGCTATAGAAAAGTTGGAATGCAATAGATACAATGCAAAAATAAAATATGAATGGGTTTGCAACAGTACTTAGAGTAGTAATTTGCTTTGTTATACTAATGGATCTCACGAAGGTTTTCTTGAGTTTTGTGTGATTGAAGTTTTCAAGTTTTGGGTGAGATCACGATGGATGAAGGAATAAGGAGTAAGAAGAGCCTAAGCTTGGGGATGCCCCATGGCACCCAAAGCTATCATCTATAAGAGAAGCAAGCAACTAAGCTTGGGGATGCCCCGAGTGGCATCCCCTCTTTCTTCTAACGACCATCGGTATTTTACTTGGAGCTATATTTTTATTCGTCACATATCATGAGTTTTGCTTGGAGCGTCTTGTATGATATGAGTCTTTGCTTGTTTTGTTTTTTTGTTTTAAGTCATCTATCCTTGCTGGACACACCTATTTGATGGAGCCAAAAAATTTCTATGACTTGTTAGAATTGCTCTCTATGCTTCACTTAAATCTTTATGAGCTATGGAATTGTACTTCACTTATATATTTTTGAGCACGGTGTGCTTTATTATTTTTGAAGAAATGCTCTCATGCTTCACTTAGATTTATTTGAGAGTTAGTAGACTTTTTAAGAAATTCTCTCTTGCTTCACTTAAATTGTTTTGAGAGAAGAAAATTTTTATGCACATGTTCTTCACTTAGATTTGTTTGAGCTATCAAAAGCAACATATGAAATTAGTCCCAAAGTGATAGATATTCAAGAGGGATATAATAAAAACTTTCATGAAGATCATTGGACAAAATAAACTTGATTCCTTGTAATAGTTTTGTGATATGTTGATATAATATGTGAGTCATGTTGATGACTAATTATGCTTTAGTAAGAATATTGGTGTTAAGGTTTGTGATTCCCTATGCAAGCATGAAAGTCAATAGTTATGCAATGAAATTACATCCTACTTGTGGTGCATTATTCAGTGTTAGTTATGCTTAACGCTCGCTTATGAGATTTTTCGTTTCTTGGTTGGATGCTTCCCAATCTTTTGCTAGCCTTCATTTGCACTAAGTATGATCACTACTTGTGCATCCAAAATCCTTAAACCAGTTTTGCCACATGAGTCCACTATACCTACCTATATGCGGTATTTCCGTGCTGTTCTAAGCAGATTTGTATGTGCCATCTCTAATTTTCAAATTAAATTTCTCTTTTGTGTGCTCATACCGCTCATGAAATAGTAGGGGGTGGCTGATATTTTTCCATGCTAGATGTGGTATTCTCAGGATGAGTGTTTATTCACTTGTCATTGCACGAGAGTACGGCAAAGGTATTAGGGATGCCCAGTCCCGGATTGAAAAATGAATTTACTTTATGTTGTCAAATAATAAATTCCTTGGAAAGTGTTGGTATGGACGACACCCGTGGATTCGGTTAGCCGTGGAATGTGAAAGTATGGTGGAAAAAGGAATAAACTTTATTTTCTGTTTGGGAACCGCCTATCATATATCTAGCATGGAAAGTATTGGGAACTACTCGATTGTTTTCGTTGACAAGAAAAGCATGCCACCCAAAATGCTTTATCTCTACCTTTTTCGCTTTGAGCTGTGGCACCTCTACAAATCCCTACTTACCTCTGCGAAGGGCCTTTCTTTTACTTTATGCAATTTTTTTGAGTCTCCATCTTCTCTTATAAAGCACAAACTAAGGGGCACTATGATCGTACTTGAGCATTGGGTGTAGCTAGTATGCGAGTGTGTTTCATGAATGGATCAATGATTGAGCATAATGGGCTAGGGATAACTTGCTTTAGTATTGATATTTTGAAAGAGATGGTTGCTTCACTACAGTAATAAGGCACTTTGTTGTCTGCCATGGTTGACGGCAAAGGCATGCCTGGTGGAAGGCAAAAGCCTTTGCTGTCAGCCAGCAGACGGCAACACATCTGGCTGAACAAACTACGACAAAGGGTTCTTTGCCGTCTGCTGGCGGACGGCAAAGATACAAAGGTCTTTGTCGTCTGCCAGCAGTCGGCAAAGGGCCTGGACGGCACACGTGGCAGCTTAGGTCCGTTAAGGGGTTAACGGCATGCTTTGCTGTCTGCCAGCAGACGGCAAAGTGCCCAAACAGGCCAGCCCAGATGCCCCCAGGTAGCTGACACATGGCATGCTTTGCCGTCTGCTAGCAGACGGCAAAGATGCAAAGGTCTTTGCCGTCTGCGAGAAGATGGCAAAGCATGCGATATAGGCAAGCCTAGTGCACCGCAGGTTGCACAGGTAGATGACATGTGGCAGCTTTGCCATCTGGTGGCTGATGGCAAAGCTCTTTGCCGTCTGCCAGCAGACGACAAAGTGCCTGTTTTTTCTATTTTTTCTTAAATTCAATCAATTTCACAGAATTTTACATATATATATATATATATATATATATATATATATATATATATATATATACACATTTGAAAATACTTTCAACAAGCATACCAACACATATACATGACAAATCATATTCCTGCCATATGGATATGATCATCCAACACATATACATACCAAATCAAAAGTCCAGATGCAACATATATAGCTAGCCAACATATCCAACAACAAGCATACAATGGTTTCATCCATCCATACATATATAGGTAGCAAGTTTCACATAGTTCATCCTACAAAATCAAAACAAAAAGGAAGCACAAGGAGAAGAGTAGACTCCATCAATGCAAGTTTCCTCATCTAAAGCAAATCTGCAAATTGGGAAAGAAGAAAGTTAGAAGAAGAATAAGAAGACTAGAAGAAGAAGACTAGCTAGAAGAAGAAGAAGAAAAAGAAGAAGAAGAAGAAGAAGAAGAAGAAGAAGAAGAAAAAGAATAAGAAGAATTTTTCTTCTCTTTCTTTGTCTCCTCTCCTCTTCTTTATATTCTTCTTCTTCTTCTAACTAAGGTAGGTAAAAATTCTATTTTTTATCTAAGCTAGGTGAAAATGCTAAGTGTAGGTCATTTTTGAGCTAACCTAGGTAGTTATGCCATTTTTGAGTTAACTAAGCATATTTATTCATTTTGTAGGACAAAATGGTAAGTGTAGGTCATTTTAGAGCTATCCTAGTTAAAATCGATCATTTTGGAGCTAGGTAAGGTTATTTTGTCATTTAGGAGGAAAATAAACTAATTATATGACAGTTTGGAGCTAAACCAAGGTTATTATGCCATTTTTTACCTAAGTAAACTAATTATGTCATAAATGAACTAGGTAAGCTAAGTATAGATCATTATTGAGCTATCCTAGGTAGTTATGCCATTTTTTTGCTAACTAAGCATATTAAGTCATTTAGGAGGAAAAAATGCTAAGTATAGGTCATTTTATAGCTATCCTAGGTAAATTATAGGTCAACTAAGCTTATTATGTCAATTTGGAGGAAAATAAGGTAAGTATAGGTCATTTTTGTGCTAACCTAGGTGATGATGTCATTTTTGAGCCAACTTACATAAGTATAGCTCATTTTTTATCTAACTTAGGTAATTATGCCATTTAGGAGGAAAATAAGCTAAGTATGCATTTTTTAAGCAAAACACTCGAGAAAACTTACCCTCATCACAAGAAATGCGATGAAGATCGCAACTAAGGTAACAATTGATCCAACGGCATAATGATACCAACCTCATTATCAATGGCATATTTTCTAATCTTCTTAATCTTCAAGCATATTGCATCCATCTTCAAGCGCATTGCATTCACCTTCTTCTTGTGATCATCGACGACATCGGCAACATACAACTCCAATATCATCTTCTCTTCTTTAATTCTTTTAATTTTTTCTTTCAAATACTCATTTTCTTTTTACTAAATTTAACTTCTCGACAAGAGGGTCGGTAGCAATTTCCGGTTCACATGCCTCCTAGATAAAAATATCTCTATGTCAACTTGATGGCCATAATTGTCATAAATGCGAAATGCAACAAATAGTTATAAAAGAGAATTTACCACATCCGAATCATAAAGCGGGCGAGGGACGACGGGGACGGATATCAAGACCATGGCACTATGTATAACAAACAATCATACAAAGTAAGAAAATTATACAAGTAACTATATAAATCATACAATCATATAAGTAACTATATAAATCAAGTACAACATAAAAAATTGAATACCTAACAATAATTAGCATCGTCGGGTTCAATAAATGCTCCGGGACCAATAAATGCATCATCATCATCACTATCAGTAATGACATGCTCATCATCATCATCAATAAATGCATCATCATGTGGAAGGCCACATTTACATAATCGGTCAAGCATTGACAGGTCATCCACAGCAGTAACCTCTTCTAGTTCAGGCTCTTCATGTTCTGGCTCGGGGGTGAAGTCAGGTTCACTGTCACTGTCTACTTCAATGTTCTGGGGTGAAGTAGAGCGGTTCTTGAAACGTGTTTTGGAAAGACGTGTTTCTTGGAAGAATTCTCCTTCATATGTGTCGGTGGGAACGACACCTATGGGATCACAAGAATCCCTACTACGGTTGGCGGGGCGCGGGGTTGAGAGAACAACGGATCTAACAGATAGCACGCGGTTCGTTTACCCAGGTTCGGGCCGCGAGGATGCGTAAAACCCTAGTCCTTCTTTGGTGGGTGTATTCAGAGTTCTTGAGCTAGCTACGGGGTGTAACGAGCTCCAAAAAGCCGAATCCTTCTCCTGGTTGCCTCGGGCCTTCTTTTATAGAAAAAAGGGGTCGCCACAGTGGCACATAGGAGGTGGAAAGGTCTACAGTGTCGCGAGGTTATCCCTCGCATTACAGGACAAGATGCATTTAATGCATCGCTTAGGTGTCCCCTTGCTTTATCGGGGGCGGGAACGGAGCCCGTCCCGTCTGTTGCCGCCTCGCCTGGCTTCGACACGCGCCCTGGCCAGCGGTGCGGGTGGTGCCATGTAGGCAGGCAAGCATCTGAGGTGGCGCGGTGGTAGGGCCTTCACGAAGATCTGCATGCCGTCACGCAGGCGCTTGATGAGTTGGCCTGGTAGCTGCATGTTGCCACGCAGGTGCCCGCCTATCTGGTTGGGCTGACAGCTGCATGTGAACAATGGTGGAGGCTTTGTCGGGCCGAGCCTAGTGGTGGCCCCGCTGGCGTCCTAGGCGAGGGCCTTGCCGGGTGACCCGGGAAGGGTCTTGCCGTAGCGTGCTGTCGCCCCCGGCAAGGGCCTTGCCGGGGTCTGGTGGCCTTCCTCGGCAAGGATTTTGCCGAGGATCGTCATCTTCTAATCTTCAACTGATCTTGTATGTTTATGATCTTGACGTATATCTGCATGCCACCAAGGAGGTGTCTCCCGAGCCCTTGCCTCAACGTAGTTGAGCACGCTAGAGGCTGTGGGCTCAAGGGTGACTCGCTCCGTTGGTGTGGGGCGAGCTGCCCCGGCAAGGGTCTCGCTAGGGCTGCTGAGGCCGCCCCCGGCAAGGGTCTTGCCGGGGGAGTCAGCTTCGTCCCTTCGCTCTTTGTAGTTTTCGCCTCGATGTTGTCTTTGGTCATCTTGCACTCTGGTCTTACCTTGGCTCACCTCGCTTGCTCTGCTTGGTGCAACCGTGGGCGCGGCTCCGACTGCCCGTGCACTGGTATAGGGGTACAAAAAGTTCACCCCTCTTTTTGTACACCTACAGGAGCCCCCGGGCCTGGGCCACACATAAGTGCGATGCGTTTGTTGGGCTAGGCCCAGAACGGTGTGCGGGCAGGCGGGGCGGTTTTTACCGCGGTAAAACTTTTCGCGCGCTACGTTTCCCACATCCCGCGCACGTGGCGCGGCGTGGAGGGGTGCGCGTGACGTGGGCGGCATGCGTGGGGTGATTCCCGCATGCATGCATCACATCAGAGTAAAGAGGCGGCTCGCATCTCCCCCATAAAAAGAGGGAGGCGTGGAGGCGCGGCTCATTTACTGGGATGGCTTGAGTCACGGGCTTTAGTGCGCCCGTTCCCTATGATCACGGGGTGAGGAACGATCGCTTCACCCGTCTCTTCGGTTCTGCCGGCTTGCCACGTGTTCTTCATGCAGGCGACAGGTAGTGGGGGCAGGAAACCGGGCCGTCGCTAATTGGAGCGGCGGGTCGGCCTGGATTCCTCGCGCCCCCTGGTGACTGGATCGGTTGAATAGGGCGGACGGGCCTCCGACTCTGCCTCTTTATAAGGAGAGGAGGGGAGCGGCATTCCACATCCTTCCATCACCCACCTTCTTCTCCTTCTCTGCTTCTTACTTTCACCTGTCATGGCGAGAGGAGGCGCGGGCTCTATGATGGTGGCGGCGAGGGTTGCCGCTCGTCAGCGTGTCCCTCCTTCTTCTGAACCCGAGGCGGCGGAGCCGGCCACGAGAGGAAGAGGGAGGAGGCGTGGTCGAGGTCTTTGTGGTGGTCGGGGAAGAGGAGGGCGAGGTGGTGCAGTGGCCGCACTTCTGCCAGCGGTGCCCCTTGCGGTGGAGGGCCATGTCGGGAATCAGCCCCGCGAGTTCTTCATCAGGCTGCGTCGGCCACCGCGCCGTCATCTCCGCCTCCCCACCCCCTTCGCCGAGGAGATGGAGCTCGATCCGCCTCGGACCCTTAGATTGCACATGAGGGGCTGCGGGACCGGCGGTACGCGGGTCGCCGTCGATTTCCCCGCCCCGCATGTGATGTATCTCCGCCGTGGATGGAAAACGTTTGCTCACATCCATAGCTTGACGGTGGGGCTCGTCCTCTACTTCAAGTTAATGGAGGGTGGCGTGCTCTCCGTCAAGGCCTTCGGAGATCTTGGAACTCGTCTAAAGTGTTGCGTGGAGAGTTCCTCCGACGATGAAGATTCCTCCTCGAGCGAAAGTGATGAGGAGGACAGTGGCAGTGATGACGAGGGTAGTAGGCGGCAGGATGCCGGGTCCGATTAGGTGTCGGCCCCGCCGTCCCAGGGCAGCGTCGGCAGCAGCAACATCTGCACCGATCCCCTTGAACTTCTCGGTGTCGCCTCCTTGGGTGGCTGGCGTAGGAGGCCCGGAGGGGGTGAAGAAGGCGGATGGCAGGCCGTCAACTTGGAGTACGCGGGCACCGACGCCTTCATCGCGTATTGCCGATCCTGCCGCCTCATCTTCCAGCTCTTCCCCCGTCATCATCATCACCAGCCTCTCGTCGGGGTGGCCGCCGGGATGTTCTCCCGGTGTCTTCTGTTGCTCGTACCTCGCCTAGGCGCCCCTTTTGCCCTTTTGCCATCTTGCTCTACCTCCTGAGGAGAGGGACAAGAAAGGGATTATGGGCACCTTATCTGTTTTTAGTTTGTAAGCCTTCGGGTCCTAGTAGAATTTAAAGCTTGTAACCCCCTTGCTCATGCTTTTCATTCTGTATGAACTGTACCTGTATGGGATGTTTTTAAATGAAATGGGGTGTTTTCCGGGTTCTTTGTGCGTGAGAGAGGCCCCCGCCAAGGAACGAGTCCTTGTTATTTTTAAGATAAACATTATTGCCCGGCAACAGGCCTTGCCGTCCATCATTACTTTGGTCGGCCATTCTCACGCTTTCGGCGGAGACAGGGGTGAAGTAGAGTTAGGCCCCTCGTTCATTACCCTTCTATCGCGGCTACAACCAAATTCCGGACCAGGGGTTTATCCTTGGGCACAGGAAATAGGGGAGCACGGTATTCTGGGAATAAACGAGGTTTCATACGTCCCAATTCATACAAAAATACATGGCAGGAGATGAATGACTTATCTAAGTTTGCAGCCCCCGGCAACCTTGGCTCGCCGGGGTTGGATCCTTGTGTCTTCAGCCCCGGGCAACTTGGGCTTGCCTGGGTTGGAGTGACGATCTGTCCCCCCTCTTTTTTGGCTTAGTAGATGTGTCCATGTGCCCTGTGAACCAAAGAGGACAGAAAAGACGCAAGCTCAACCTCTAGGCTAGGGGTTAGTCGCTGCTAGGCACTATCAACCCTAACCGAGGAGGATACTCAACCTAGCATGCATGGTATAACTTAGGGCGCCAGCGCTTCATTTATTTATGCTAAGGGTCTGCGCCTGGCTTTGTACAAAGGGTTACATGCCTTGGCGGCAAGGCTTGTACAAAAGGTGGCTTGCCGGGGGGCCCGGGAAGCCGCGCCTTATGGTAAAACTTGCGAAGATGCTCGATGTTCCAGGAATTGCTCACCGGAACAACATCTTCGGTCTCCAGGCGGACTACGCCGGGCCTGGTGACTCGTATTACCCGATAAGGGCCTTCCCACTTTGGCATCAACTTTTTAGTATTCTTGGCCGATTGAACGCGCCGAAGAACAAGGTCGCCTTCCTCAAAGCTTCGGGCATGAACCTAGCGGCGCAAGGCCTGCTGGTAGCATGCTGCTCTCACAGCCGCCCGAAGACGATCTTCCTCAAGGATCGTTGCATCATTTTGCCGCAATCGCTCTTGCTCAAACTCGTCATAAGCGAGCACTCGAGGTGACCCGGATATGAGTTCCATGGGGAGAACTGCTTCTGCCCCGTATACCAGGGCAAAGGGTGTCTGGCCGGTGGCTCGATTTGGCGTCGTCCTGATCGACCAAAGAACCGTCGGCAACTCATCAATCCAGCGCCTTCCATTCCTGTGCGGCCTATCAAAGGTCTTCGTTCTCAGGCCTCGCAGCACTTCAACATTTGCCCTCTCAGCTTGACCATTGCTTCGTGGGTGAGCAACGGAAGCGAAACAGACCTTGCTGCCGAGGTCTTGGATATATTGCATGAAGGCGCGGCTTGTGAACTGCGTGCCGTTGTCGGTGATGACCCTATTGGGTACACCAAAACGGCATACTACTCCCTTGAAGAACTTGACGGCTGACTGGGCTGTAACTTTCCTCACCGCCTCCACCTCCGGCCACTTTGTGAACTTGTCGATCGCGACGTACAAGTACTCAAAGTCCCCGACAACGCGGGGGAAAGGGCCCAGTATGTCGAGCCCCCAGACCGAAAATGGCCATGAGAGAGGAATGGTTTGAAGGGCTTGAGCTGGTTGATGAAGCTTCTTTGAATGGAACTGACACGCTTCACACTTGGTTACTAGTGCCGTCGCATCCTGGAGGGCAGTGGGCCAGAAGAAGCCTTGCCGAAATGCCTTCCCGGCAAGGGCTCTTGACCCTATGTGGGATCCACATATGCCTCCATGTATCTCCGCCAACAGCTCCAGTCCTTCCTCTCGGGGGATACACTTCAATTTCACACCGTTCGGTCTTTTTCTGTATAGGACGTCATCGACGAACTGATACATAGCAGACCGACGGGCTACTTTCTCCGCTTCTTCCTGCTCCTCAGGAAGTTCCCCTGTTTGGAGGAATCAGACTGTATGCTACGCCCATGCCAGAGCCTGAGGCTCGACGGCGAGGACCAAAGGCATTTCTTCCGTCATAGGAACAGCTGTCTCTATGGCAAGGGCTTGATGCTCTGCCGGAGCTGGTTGCCCTATGGCGGGCTCAGTGTCTCCGGCAACATCCTTGCCGGCGGCTCTGGGGAGCTCGGCGGGAAAGTACTTGCCGGGCCCTGATTTCGTCCTCTTGTTCTGTTCTGTTGATGGATCAACGGATGGCTGAGTCAGCCGAAGCATAAAGGTACCTGGTTCCACAGGCAGCTTGAGGGCAGCGCACTCCGATAAATTCACTATTTCACTCGGAACACATCCTATATCCAAACATAGGATTCCAATATATCAATCTTCATGTCTCGACCATTTCGAGACTCCTCGTCATGTCCATGATCACATCCGGGACTCCGAACAACCTTCGGTACATCAAAACATATAAACACATAATATAACTGTCATCGTAACGTTAAGCGTGCGGACCCTACGGGTTCGAGAACTATGTAGACATGACCGAGACACGTCTCCGGTCAATAACCAATAGCGGAACCTGGATGCTCCTATTGGCTCCTACATATTCTACGAAGATCTTTATCGGCCACACCGCATAACAACATACATTGTTCCCTTTGTCATCAGTATGTTACTTGCCCGAGATTCGATCGTCGGTATCTCAATACCTAGTTCAATCTCGTTACCAGCAAGTCTCTTTACTCGTTCTGTAATACATCATCCCGCAACTATCTCATTAGTTGCAATGCTTGCAAGGCTTAAGTGATGTGCATTACCGAGAGGGCCCAGAGATACCTCTCCGACAATCGGAGTGACAAATCCTAATCTCGAAATATGCCAACCCAACAAGTACCTTCGGAGACACCTATAGAGTACCTATATAATCACCCAGTTATGTTGTGATGTTTGGTAGCACACAAAGTGTTCCTCCGGTAAATGGGAGGTGCATAATCTCATAGTCATAGGAACATGTATAAGTCATGAAGAAAGCAATAACAATATACTAAACGATCTTGTGCTAAGCTAACGGAATGGGTCATGTCAATCACATCATTCTCCTAATGATGTGATCCTGTTAATCAAATGACAACTCATGTCTATGGTTAGGAAACATAACCATCTTCAATTAACGAGCTAGTCAAGTAGAGGCATACTAGTGACACTCTGTTTGTCTATGTATTCACACATGTATTATGTTTCTAGTTAATACAATTCTAGCATGAATAATAAACATTTATCATGATATAAGGAAATAATTAATAGCTTTATTATTGCCTCTAGGGCATATTTCCTTCAATCTCCCACTTGCACTAGAGTCAATAATCTAGATTATACAGTAATGATTCTAACACCCACGGAGCCTTGGTGCTGATCATGTTTTGCTCGTAGAAGAGGCTTAGTCAACGGGTCTGCAACATTCAGATCCGTATGTATCTTGAAAATTTCTATGTCTCCCACCTGGACTAGATCCCGGATGGAATTGAAGCGTCTCTTGATGTGCTTGGTTCTCTTGTGAAATCTGGATTCCTTCGCCAAGGCAATTGCACCAGTATTGTCACAAAAGATTTTCATTGGACCCGATGCACTAGGTATGACACCTAGATAGGATATGAACTCCTTCATCCAAACTCCTTCATTTGCTGCTTCCGAAGCAGCTATGTACTCCGCTTCACATGTAGATCCCGCCACGACGCTTTGTTTAGAACTGCACCAACTGACAGCTCCACCGTTCAATGTAAACACGTATCCGGTTTGCGATTTAGAATCGTCCGGATCAGTGTCAAAGATTGCGTCAACGTAACCATTTACGATGAGCTCTTTGTCACCTCCATAAACGAGATACATATCCATAGTCCTTTTCAGGTATTTCAGGATGTTCTTGACCGCTGTCCAGTGATCCACCCCTGGATTACTTTGGTACCTCCCTGCTAGACTTATAGCAAGGCACACATCAGGTCTGATACACAACATTGCATACATGATAGAGCCTATGGCTGAAGCATAGGGAACACCTTTCTTTTTCTCTCTATCTTCTGCAGTGGTCGGGCATTGAGTCTTACTCAACTTCACACCTTGTAACACAGGCAAGAACCCTCTCTTTGCTTGATCCATTTTGAACTTCTTCAAAACTTTGTCAAGGTATGTGCTTTTTGAAAGTACAATTAAGCGTCTTCATCCATCTCTATAGATCTTAATGCCCAATATGTAAGTAGCTTCACCGAGGTCTTTCATTGAAAAACTCTTATTCAAGTATCCCTTTATGCTATCCAGAAATTATATATCATTTCCAATCAGTAATATGCCATCCACATATAATATCAGAAATGCTACAGAGCTCCCACTCACTTTCTTGTAAATACATGCTTCTCCAAAAGTCTGTACAAAACCAAATGCTTTGATCACACTATCAAAGTGTTTATTCCAACTCCGAGAGGCTTGCACCAGTCCATAAATGGATCGCTGGAGCTTGCACACTTTGTTAGCTCCCTTTGGATCGACAAAACCTTCCGGTTGCATCATATACAACTTTTCTTCCAGAAATCCATTCAGGAATGCAGTTTTGACATCCATCTGTCGAATTTCATAATCATAAAATGCGGCAATTGCTAACATGATTTGGACAGACTTAAGCATCGCTACGGGTGAGAAGGTCTCGTCGTAGTCAATCCCTTGAACTTGTCGAAAACCTTTGGCAACAAGTCGAGCTTTGTAGACAGTAATATTACCGTCAACGTCAGTCTTCTTCTTGAAGATCCATTTATTCTCAATTGCTTGCCGATCATCGGGCAAGTCAACCAAAGTCCACACTTTGTTCTCATACATGGATCCCATCTCAGATTTCATGGCTTCAAGCCATTTTGCGGAATCTGGGCTCACCATCGCTTCTTCATAGTTCGTAGGTTCATCATGATCTAGTAGCATGACTTCCAGAACAGGATTACCGTACCACTCTGGTGCAGATCTTACTCTGGTTGATCTACGAGGTTCAGTAACAACTTGATCTGAAGTTTCATGATCATCATCATTAACTTCCTCACTAATTGGTGTAGGTGTCATAGAAACTGATTTTTGTGATGAACTACTTTCCAATAAGGGAGCATGTACAATTACCTCATTAAGTTCTACTTTCCTCCCACTCACTTCTTTCGAGAGAAACTCCTTCTCTAGAAAGGATCCATTCTTAGCAACAAATGTCTTGCCTTTGGATCTGTGATAGAAGGTGTACCCAATAGTTTCCTTTGGGTATCCTATGAAGACACATTTCTCCGATTTGGGTTCGAGCTTATCAGGTTGAAGCTTTTTCACATAAGCATCGCAACCCCAAACTTTAAGAAACGACAACTTTGGTTTCTTGCCAAACCACAGTTCATAAGGTGTCATCTCAACGGATTTTGATGGTGCCCTATTTAACGTGAATGCGGCTGTCTCTAAAGGATAACCCCAAAACGATAGCGGTAGATCAGTAAGAGACATCATAGATCGCACCATATCTAGTAAAGTACGATTACGACGTTCGGACACACCATTACGCTATTGTGTTCCGGGTGGCGTGAGTTGCGAAACTATTCTGCATTGTTTCAAATGTAGACCAAACTCATAACTCAAATATTGTCCTCCACGCAGATCGTAGAAACTTTATTTTCTTGTTACGATGATTTTCAACTTCACTCTGAAATTCTTTGAACTTTTCAAATGTTTCAGACTTATGCTTCATTAAGTAGATATACCCATATCTGCTTAAATCATCTGTGAAGGTGAGAAAATAACGATATCCGCCACGAGCCTCAACATTCATCGGACCACATACATCTGTATGTATGATTTCCAACAAATCTGTTGCTCTCTCCATAGTACCGGAGAACGGCGTTCTAGTCATCTTGCCCATGAGGCATGGTTCGCAAGTACCAAGTGATTCATAATCAAGTGGTTCCAAAAGTCCATCAGTATGGAGTTTCTTCATGCGCTTTACACCGATATGACCTAAACGGCAGTGCCACAAATAAGTTGCACTATCATTATCAACTCTGCATCTTTTGGTTTCAACATTATGAATATGTGTATCACTACTATCGAGATTCATCAAAAGTAGACCACTCTTCAAGGGTGCATGACCATAAAAGATATTACTCATATAAATAGAACAACCATTATTATCTGATTTAAATGAATAACCGTCTCACATCAAACAAGATCCAGATATAATGTTCATGCTCAACGCTGGCACCAAATAACAATTATTTAGGTCTAATACTAATCCCGAAGGTAGATGTAGAGGTAGTGTGCCGACCGCGATCACATCGACTTTGGAACCATTTCCCACGCGCATCGTCACCTCGTCCTTGGCCAGTGTTCGCTTAATCCGTTGTCCCTGTTTCGAGTTGCAAATATCAGCAACAGAACTAGTATCAAATACCCAGGTGCTACTGCGAGCTCTAGTAAGGTACACATCAATAACACGTATATCACATATACCTTTGTTCACCTTGCCATCCTTCTTATCCGCCAAATACTTGGGGTAGTTCCGCTTCCAGTGACCAGTCTGCTTGCAGTACAAGCACTCAGTTTCAGGCTTAGGTCCAGACTTGGGTTTCTTCTCCTGAGCAGCAACTTGCTTGCTGTTCTTCTTGAAGTTCCCCTTCTTCTTCCCTTTGCCCTTTTTCTTGAAACTAGTGGTCTTGTTGACCATCAACACTTGATGCTCCTTCTTGATTTCTACCTCCGCAGCCTTTAGCATTGCGAAGAGCTCGGGAATCGTCTTATCCATCCCTTGCATGTTATAGTTCATCATGAAGCTCTTGTAGCTTGGTGGCAGTGATAGGAGAATTCTGTCAATGACGCTATCATCCGGAAGATTAACTCCCAGTTGAATCAAGTGATTATTATACCCAGACATCTTGAGTATATGCTCACTGACAGAACTATTCTCCTCCATCTTGCAGCTGTAGAACTTATTGGAGACTTCATATCTCTCAAGCCGGGCATTTGCTTGAAATATTAACTTCAACTCCTGGAACATCTCATATGCTCCATGACGTTCAAAATGTCGTTGAAGTCCCGGTTCTAAGCCGTAAATCATGGCACATTAAACTATCGAGTAGTCATCAGCTTTGCTCTGCCAGACGTTCTTAACGTCGTCAGTTGCATCAGCAGCAGGCCTGGCACCCAGCGGTGCTTCCAGGATGTAATTCTTCTGTGCAGCAATGAGGATAATCCTCAAGTTATGGACCCAGTCCGTGTAATTGCTACCATCATCTTTCAACTTTGCTTTCTCAAGGGACGCATTAAAATTCAACGGAACAACAGCACGGGCCATCTATCTATAATCAACATAGACAAGCAAGATACTATCAGGTACTAAGTTCATGATAAATTTAAGTTCAATTAATCATATTACTTAAGAACTCCCACTTAGAAAGACATCCCTCTAATCCTCTAAGTGATCACGTGATCCAAATTAACTAAACCATAACCGATCATCACGTGAAATAGAGTAGCTTTCAATGGTGAACATCACTATGTTGATCATATCTACTATATGATTCATGCTTGACCATTCGGTCTCAGTGTTCTGAGGCCATATCTGCATATGCTAGGCTCATCAAGTTTAACCTGAGTATTCTGCGTGTGCAAAAACTGGCTTGCACCCCTTGTAGATGGACGTAGAGCTTATCACACCCGATCATCACGTGGTGTCTGGGCACGACGAACTTTGGCAACGGTGCATACTCAGGGAGAACACTTTTATCTTGAAATTTAGTGAGAGATCATCTTATAATGCTACCGTCAATGAAACCAAGATAAGATGCATAAGATAAACATCACATGCAATCAATATAAGTGATATGATATGGCCATCATCATCTTGTGCTTGTGATCTCCATCTCCGAAGCACTGTCATGATCACCATCGTCACCGACGCGACACCTTGATCTTCATCATAGCATCGTTGTCGTCTCGCCAATCTTATGCTTCTACGACTATCGCTACCGCTTAGTGATAAAGTAAAGCATTACAGGGCGATTGCATTGCATACAATAAAGCGACAACCATATGGCTCCTGCCAGTTGCCGATAACTCGGTTACAAAACATGATCATCTCATACAATAAAAATTAGCATCATGTCTTGACCATATCACATCACAACATGCCCTGCAAAAACAAGTTAGACGTCCTCTACTTTGTTGTTGCAAGTTTTACGTGGCTGCTATGGGCTTTAGCAAGAACCGTTCTTACCTACGCATCAAAACCACAACGATAGTTTGTCAAGTTGGTGCTATTTTAACCTTCGCAAGGACCGGGCGTAGCCACACTCGGTTCAACTAAAGTTGAAGAAAGTGACACCCGCCAGCCACCTATGTGCAAAGCACGTCGGTAGAACCAGTCTCACGTAAGCGTACGCGTAATGTCTGTCCGGGCCGCTTCATCCAACAATACCGCCGAACCAAAGTATGACATGCTGGTAAGCAGTATGACTTATATCGCCCACAACTCACTTGTGTTCTACTCGTGCATATATCATCAACGCATAAAACCAGGCTCTGATACCACTGTTGGGGAACGTAGTAATTTCAAAAAAAATCCTACGCACACGCAAGATCATGGTGATGCATAACAACAAGAGGGGAGAGTGTTGTCTACGTACCCTCGTAGACCGAAAGCGGAAGCGTTAGCACAACGCGGTTGATGTAGTCGTACATCTTCGTGATCCGACCGATCAAGTACCGAACGCATGGCACCTCCGAGTTCAGCACACGTTCAGCCCGATGACGTCCCTCCAACTCCGATCCAGCCGAGTGTTGAGGGAGAGTTTCGTCAGCACGACGGCGTGGTGACGATGTTGATGTTCTACTGACGCAGGGCTTCGCCTAAGCACCGCTACAGTATTATCGAGCTGGACTATGGTGGAGGGGGGCACCGCACACGGCTAAAAGATCAAATGATCAATTGTTGTGTCTCTAGGGTGCCCCCTGCCCCCGTATATAAAGGAGCAAGGGGGGGGGGTGCGGCCGGCCATAGGAGGAGGCGCGCCGGAGGAGTCCTACTCCCACTGGGAGTAGGACTCCCCTCCCTTTTCCTAGTTGGATTAGGACTTGGGGGGAAGGAGGAGAGAGAGGGAAGGAAAGGGGGGGGGGCGCCGCCCCCTCCTTGTCCAATTCGGACTTGGGGGGAGGGACGCGCGGCTGGCCCTTGGACCGCCTCTCCTCTTCCTCCACTTGGGCCCATAAGGCCCAATAGCCTCCGGGGGGTTCCGGTAACCCCTCCGGTACTCCGATAAAATCACTATTTCACTCGGAACACTTCCTATATCCAAACATAGGCTTCCAATATATCAATCTTCATGTCTCGACCATTTCGAGACTCCTCATCATGTCCGTGATCACATCCGGGACTCCAAACAACCTTCGGTACATCAAAACATATAAACTCATAATATAAATGTCATCATAACGTTAAGCGTGTGGACCCTACGGGTTCGAGAACTATGTAGACATGACCGAGACACGTCTCCGGTCAATAACCAATAGCGGAACCTGGATGCTCATATTGGCTCCTACATATTCTACGAAGATCTTTATCGGTCACACCGCATAACAACATACGTTGTTCCCTTTGTCATCGGTATGTTACTTGCCCGAGATTCGATCGTCGGTATCTCAATACCTAGTTCAATCTCGTTACCAGCAAGTATCTTTACTCGTTCTGTAATACATCATCGCGCAACTATCTCATTAGCTGCAATGCTTGCAAGGCTTAAGTGATGTGCATTACCGAGAGGGCCCAGAGATACCTCTCCGACAATCGGAGTGAGAAATCCTAATCTCGAAATACGCCAACCCAACAAGTACCTTCGGAGACACCTATAGAGTACCTTTATAATCACCCAGTTACGTTGTGACGTTTGGTAGCACACAAAGTGTTCCTCCGATAAACGGGAGTTGCATAATCTCATAGTCATAGGAACATGTATAAGTCATGAAGAAAGCAATAGCAATATACTAAACGATCATGTGCTAAGCTAATGGAATGGGTCATGTCAATCACATCATTCTCCTAATGATGTGATCCCGTTAATCAAATGAAAACTCATGTCTATGGTTAGGAAACATAACCATCTTCGATTAACGAGCTAGTCAAGTAGAGGCATACTAGTGACACTCTGTTTGTCTATGTATTCACATATGTATTATGTTTCCAGTTAATACAATTCTAGCATGAATAATAAACATTTATCATGATATAAGGAAATAAATAATAACTTTATTATTTCCTCTAGGGCATATTTCCTTCACAACGGGCTCTGGTAATCTTGGTTGACTTGTTTGACGACAAGTTGCGAGTCGCCACTGACGGTGAGTTTCTTGATTCCGAGGTCTGCCGCGATCCTGAGACCGGCAAGCAACACCTCGTACTCAGCAATATTGTTCATCGACGTCTCCCTGGGGAAGTGCATTTGGATCACGTACTTGAGGTGCTCTCGGGTGGGCGCGGCAAGCAGTACGCCAGCCCCGGCGCCTTGTAGTGAGAAGGCCCCATCAAAGTACATGACCTAGTCGCAACTTGCCTCCTTGCCGGGGAGAGAAGTCTCCTGAACTTCTTCGTCAGGTGTCGTATTCCATTCTGCGACGAACTCTGCCAAGACTCTGCTTTGAATTGTCGACGTACTCTCAAACTTGAGGCCAAAGCTAGACAGCTCCAATGCCCACTCCACAATCCTTCCAGTTGCGTCCGGATTATGCAGTATTCATTGCAAAGGGAGGCGGGTAACGACGGTGATCTCGTGTTCCTGGAAGTAATGACGCAGCTTCCTCGAGGCCATAAGGAGGCTGAAGAGCAGTTTCTGCACACCGGAGTACCTCGATCTAGCCCCCTGCAAGAGGGAGCTAACAAAGTAGACCGGGTGCTACATCATCTTCTTCTTTGGCAACACTTCGACCAGCTGTGTCGTCTCTGCTCCAATGCCATCAGGCTCTGTTGCCGCTATCACTTTGGTGTCGACCTCTCTTTGCGCGACTAGTGCGACACTGACCACTTGGTTTGTTACCGCTAAGTATAGTAGCAACGGTTCTTGTGGTTTAGGCGCAACTAGTATTGATGTGGAGGAGAGGTATTTCTTCAAGTCTTGCAGTGCTGCTTCAGCCTCCGGGGTCCATTCCATTGGGCCTGCCTTTTTCAAAATCTTGAAAAAGGGGAGGGCTCGCTCGGCAGACTTGGAAATGAATCTGCTCATGGTGGCAACGCAGCCAGCAAGCCGACGCACATCCTTGACCCGCCTGGGTGCCTCAATCTGCTCGATCGCCTTGATCTTGTCCAGGTTTGCCTCGATCCCACGCTGTGACACAAAGGACCCAAGAAGCTTGCCGGATGGAACGCCAAAGACGCACTTCTTAGGGTTCAACTTGAGGTTGATCTTGCACAGATTTGCAAACGTCTCTTCCAAATCTGGTATGTGGGTCGCCCTGTCCTTGGTTTTGACCACTACGTCATCCATATAAGCCTCCATATTTCTTTGGAGCTGGGGTTCAAAACCAATTTGGACTGCCCTTGCAAACGTTGAGCCAGCACTCTTCAACCCGAAAGGCATCCGTATGAAGCAATACGTACCACATGGGGTGATGAATGCTGTCTTCTCTTCGTCTTCTCTCGTCATGAAGATCTGGTGGTAGCCGGAGTAGGCGTCGAGGAATGATAGCAAATCACACCCAGCCGTGTAGTTAGCAATCTGGTCAATGCGTGGCAATGGGAAGGGGTCCTTGGGACAAGCCTTATTGATATCTGTGTAGTCAATACACAGTCTCCACTTCCTGTTTGCCTTGCGCACTACCACCGGATTGTCTAGCCACGTTGGATGGAGCACCCCTCTCACCAAACCTGTTGTTTCCAGTTTCTGAATCTCCTCTGTGATGAACTCTTGTCGCTCCAAAGCCTACTTTCTGACCTTCTACTTGACGGGTCATGCATGAGGGCAGACGGCAAGGTGGTTCTCAATCACCTCCCTGGGAACGCCGGTGATGTCGGATGCTTGCCATGCAAACACATCGACATTCGCCCGCGGGAACGTGACGAGCACGTCTTCCTATTTGCCATCAAGGGTGGAGCTTATGGTGAAAGCCCCTCCCGTGCCATCCTCTTTGACGGACACCTTCTTAGTCTCTGGCGGAATGGCCCTAGACTTCTTGCTCTTGCCGGTGGAGCTCTCTGGAATGTCCTCGACGGGAGCACTACACTCCGAAGAGGTGCGCTTGCCGGAGTGGGTGCTAGAGGCCTTACCGGTCTTCTTCTTCCCTCCCGGAGCTTCAGTGGCAGGAGCAAGTGCCTTGGCGGCGGCGGCGGCTGCAACTGCTTCCTGGTAAAGTAGGTCGGCACATATCAGCGCATCTTTCTTGTCAGAGGGGACGGTGATGATTGTCACTGGCCCCGGCATCTTCAATGTGTTGTAGGCATAGTGTGATGCTGCCATGAACTTGGCCAACGCTGGGCGGCCAAGGATCCCATTGTAAGGCAAGGGGATCTTGGCAACATCAAACACGATCCTCTTCGTCCTATAGTTTAGATCACTCCCGAATGTCACAGGCAGCGTGACCTTCCCTTTTGGTTGGCTCCTTCCCGGGTTGATCTCCTGAAACGTGCCCGTTTCTTCGAGGTCTCCGTCGGGAATTTGCAGCTTCTTGATCACGGCAGGCGAAATTAAGTTCAGACCAGCCCCGCCGTCAACTAGCATCTTTGTCACCTTGAGGTTGCGTATTGTTGGGAAAACCAACAACGGCAAGCACCCGACCGCGGTTGTGCGATCAGGGTGATCCTCAGTGTTGAAGATGATAGGCGTGCTGGATCACTTCAGCGGCTTTTGGGCATCGAACGACGGTTTTGTCGCTGTAATCTCACGCACCCACTGTTTGAGCCGGCAAGTACGCAGCGAGGCTCCGCCGTCGACGCACATGGCCTCTATAGCTTTCTAAAACTCTTGGTCGCCGGACTCGTCGTCCTCTTCGTGTTCGTCATCTTCTTGCTTCTTGTCGCGGCCCCGGGCGGGCCTCTCTTGCTGTTTATCCTTGCCGCGGCGGCCTGCATGGCCGTCACGCTTCTTGCCGGATCCTTGGGCACCATCCTGGCCCTTCTCCTTGTCCCGCCTTTCATATTCAGCTTTTTGCTTCTCGGCAAGCAGCTCAACCTGTCGGTAGTTCTGGAGGTCATGGCCTTTGGTGTGATGGATCTTGCAGTATTGCTTGTCGGAGTTCCCTGGCATCTCGGCAGCCGCCAAGGCCCGGCAGGCGACGCATCTGGCAATCTCCTTTCTGGGGTCGTCCGCCTTGGTTTTCTTGGCGGTGCCGTCGTCTCAGATCCCTCGACGGCAAGCACAGCTTTACCCTTACGTTTCCTGTTACGACGCCGTCTTTTCTTCACCGGGGCGGCAGTATACTCGTCTGAAGTGTCAGTTTCCACGCCGGCATCTTCGCCGGGGTACTTCCTTCCCTCTTCTGCCCGGGCACATCTATCGGCAAGAACGTAGAGTTCCGCCACATCTTTCACCTTGTTCATCGCCAGCTCTTCGCGCATTTTGCGGTTGCATACGTTCTGATGGAATGCACTGATGATGGCGGCATGATGAACATCTGGGATATTCTATTGTACCCGGCTGAATCTCTGTATGTACTTGCGCAGGCTCTTACCTTCTTTCTGAGGGATGACATGCAAATCGCTTGCCTGGCCATGAGCTTGGTGACCCCTTGTAAAGGCGCCAACAAACTCATGGCACAAATCCGACCAAGGAGAAATAGAATCTACTGGCAAGTGCATCAACCATGACATGGCATTGGGCTTAAGGGCCAACGGAAAGTAATTCGCAAGCACCTTATTGTCGTGGGCCCCGACAGCTTGCATCGCGATGGTGTAGATGCTGAGGAACTCCGACGGGTGGGTCTTGCCGTTGTACTTCTCGCCAATGTCAGGCTTGAATGTGTGGTGAGTGGGCCACTGGAACTGCCACAGCTCACGGGTAACGGCCGGACAACCTACCTCGTAAGGTAGACCTCCAGGGCTTACCGGTGTTGGGTGGTTCACAACGGGCCCAGTCCGCCTGTCTGACTGGTGGTGCGCTTCGCGCTGGCGCTCGATGGTGGTTCGAGCGTCTTCATGGGTTCGCTCCCAGAGAACTTGGCGTCGGTTGCAGCAGGTCTGTGGGTTGGACGATGCTATGGAGACGTCGTCAGCGGCATCGTCGCGACGGGTCGACATCCGCGGCACTTGGCGAGGAGGAGGCGAGTGTACCGTGGCCGCAGCGCCCCCAGTCCTCCCACCACTGGTGCATGGTGCTCCGTCGGAGCATTGGCCCGAGGGGCCAATTGGCCTTGGTTCATCTTTGTTGGCGACGACAACAAGGCTCCGGATGGTAGCTCTCCATTCGTCGAGCTTCCCCGTGGCAGGAGGGAAGTCGAGGAGCAACTGCGCGCGCTAGGGCCTCTGCTGGCCTCGGCGGTGGCGAAACCTGCGCGGATCGTGATGCGCCTCGACTTCTAACCATGTTAGAAGGAGCTCTATCACGGTCCCGCGGTTGCATGCCGTTTTCGCTGGAGCCTCGGCGGGCGTGCAGGTCTTCTGTGTCCCGCGAATGATGCACGGGACTCTTCCCACGGCGGCGTCCGGGGTCTTCGGCGTGATGATGCCGCTCGTCGCGCGCAGCCTGAGAGGAGCGCGCCGTGGGCACCGGCATGGGTGTCTTCAAGGCCGCCGCATCGCCTTCAGGCGACGCGACGACGCCCTTGGAGGTCCCCGCGCCGCCTGCGGAGGGCCTGGCTCCTTCTTTGGATTTGGCGACGTGCCACTCGCTGCCTGGCACACGAGCATCGTTGCCCTCCAACCTCCGGCTACTGGGGCGGCGTTGGTGTTCGCGGGCCGCGCCCCGGGTCCTTTCCGTGAATGGTCCGCTGCTCGCCCGTGTCGGGACGGGCCATTCAGCTCCTGACGAGCCGACCGCCACCGTCGTCGTCTTCTTGGGTGCCATGTCGATGAAGAAACGCTAAACTAGCTGCTAAAGCCAATTCTCACAACTGTGCCCCCTACCTGGTGCACCAAAGATGTCGGTGGGAACGACACCTATGGGATCACAAGAGTCCCTACTATGGTTGGCGGGACGCGGGGTTGAGAGAAGAGCGGATCTAACAGATAGCACGCGGTTCGTTTACCCAGGTTCGGGCCGCGAGGATGCGTAAAACCCTAGTCCTGCTTTGGTGGGTGTATTCAGAGTTCTTGAGCTAGCTACGGGGTGTAACGAGCTCCAAAAAGCCGAATCCTTCTCCTAGTCGCCTCGGGCCTCCTTTTATCGAAAAAAGGGGTCGCCACAGTGGCACACAGGAGGTGGAAAGGTCTACAGTGTCGCAAGGTTATCCCTCGTATTACAGGACAAGACGCATTTAATGCATCGCTTAGGTGTCCCTTGCTTTATTGGGGGCAGGAACGGAGCCCGTCCCGTCCGTTGCCGCCTCGCCTGGCTTTGACACGCACCCTGGCCAACGGTGCGGGTGGTGCCATGTAGGCAGGCAAGCAGCTGAGGTGGCGCGGTGGTAGGGTCTTCATGAAGATCTGCATGCCGTCGCGCAGGCGCTTGATGAGTTGGCCTGGGAGCTGCATGTTGCCACACAGGTGCCCGCCTAGCTGGTTGGGCTGGCAGCTGCATACGAACGGTGGAGGAGGCTTGGTCGGTGCGGGCCTGGTGGAGGCCCCGCTGGCGTCCTAGGAGAGGACCTTGCCGGGTGACCCGGCAAGGGTCTTGCCGTTGCGTGCTGTTGCCCCCGGCAAGGGCCTTGCCGGGGTCTGGTGGCCTTCCTCGGCAAGGATTTTGCCGAGGATCGTCGTCTTCTAATCTTCAACTGATCTTGTATGTTTATGATCTTGACGAAGATCTGCATGCCACCAAGGAGGTGTCTCCCGAACCCTTGCCTCAACGTAGTTGACCATGCTAGAGGCTACGGGCTCAAGGGTGACTCGCTCCGTTGGTGTGGGGCGAGCTGCCCTGCAAGGGTCTCACTGGGGCTGCTAAGGCCGCCCCCGGCAAGGGTCTTGTCGGGGGAGTCAGCTTCGTCCCACCGCTCTTTGTAGTTTTGGCCTTAATGTTGTCTTTGGTCATCTTGCGCTATGGTCTTACCTTGGCTCACCTCCCTTGCTCTGCTTGGTGCGACCGTGGGCGCGGCTCCGACTGCCCGTGCACAGGTATAGGGGTACAAAAAGTGCACCCCTCTTTTTGTACACTGACAATATGTGTCTGGGTTAATGTGAGGCTCATAATACTCTTCATTGGGGGGAGGTTGTTAATACGTCTCCAATGTATCTACTTTTTCTCACGCTTTTCCTCTTGTTTTGGACTCTAATTTGCATGATTTGAATGAAACTAACCCCGGAGTGACGCTGTTTCCAGCAGAACTACCATGGTGTTGCTTTTGTGAAGAAATAAAAGTTCTCGGAATGGAATGAAACTTTGCGTGGAATGTTTATATGATATATAGGAATTTCTGGAGCCAAGACCTACCGGAGAAGGGCCCCTAGGTGGGCACAGCCCACCAGGGCGTGCCCCCTCTCCTGGCGCGCCCAGGTGGGTTGTCCCCACCTGGTGGCCCCACAGACCCTGAAACCGACGCTATAAAATCCTATTTTTCCAGAAACAATAAGGGAGAAAGAATTATCGCGTTCCACGAGACGGAGCTGCCGCCACCTCCTGTTCTTCATCGGGAGGCTAGATCTGGAGTCCGTTTGGGGCTCCGGAGAGGGGGATCTTCGTTTTTCGTCATCACCAACCCATCTCCACCGCCAATTCCATGATGCTCCCACCGGGAGTGAGTAATTCCTTCGTAGGCTCGCTAGTCGGTGAGGAGTTGGATGAGATTCATCATGTAATCGAGTTAGTTTTGTTAGGGCCTGATCCCTAGTATCCACTATGTTCTTAGATTGATGTTTCTATGACTTTGCTATGCTTAATGCTTGTCACTTTGGGCCCGGGTGCCATGATTTCAGATCTGAACCGTTTATGTTATCATCGTTATATTCATGTACTAGATCCGATCTTGCAAGTTATAGTCACCTACTACATGTTATGATCCGGCAACCCCGGAGTGACAACAACCGGGCCCACTCCCGGTGATGACCGTAGTTTGAGGAGTTCATCTATTCACCACGTGCTAATGCTTTGTTCCGGTTCTCTATTAAAAGGAGGCCTTAATATCCCTTAGTTTCCAATAGGACCCCGCTGCCACGGGAGGGTAGGACAAAAGATGTCATGCAAGTTCTTTCCATAAGCACGTAACACTATTTACGGAATACATGCCTACATTATATCGATGAACTGGAGCTAGTGCCGTATCGCCCTAGGTTATAACTGTCACATGATGAATATCATCCAACAAGTCACCGATCCAATGCCTACTAATTTATCTTATATTGTTCTTGTTAAGTTACTACTACTATCATCACTGTTACACTTGCTACAAAATACTGTTATCACTGTTACCGTTGCTACTACTACTATTATCAAAACTATCAAACTACATTGCTACTGATCACTTTGCTGCAGATAATTAATCTCCAGGTGTGGTTGAATTGACAACTCAGCTGCTAATACCTTTAAATATTCTTTGGCTCCTGTTGTGTCGAATCTATAAATTTGGGTTGAATACTCTACCCTCGAAAACTGTTGCGATCCCCTATACTTGTGGGTTATCAAGACCTTTTTCTGGCGCCGTTGTCAGGGAGCATAGCTATCTTTGTTGAGTCACTTGGGATTATTACCAATTTATCACTACGAAGAATCTGAAGGACGCTAAGACTACTATTTTTCCCTCAAAGACGAGGGGAGGTAAGGAACTGCCATCCAGTTCTGCTTTAGATTCACCTACTGTTATAAGTAAACTTGCAACAACACCACCACATGCTATTAATTTTGATATGTCGCAAGTTATTGATGATGCTACTTCTACTATGAATGATGCTTATGATGATGCTAGTACCATGCTTGATAATGATGATGTGCCAATTGGTGAATTTCTTGATGCACAAATTGTTAGAGTAATTACGGAATACATGCCTACATTATATCGATGAACTGGAGCTAGTGCCTTATCGCCCTAGGTTATAACTGTCACATGATGAATATCATCCAACAAGTCACCGATCCAATGCCTATGAATTTATCTTATATTGTTCTTGCTAAGTTACTACTGCTATCATCACTGTTACACTTGCTATAAAATACTGTTATCACTGTTACTGTTACCATTGCTACTGCTACTATTACCAAAACTATCAAACTACTTTGCTACTGATCACTTTGCTGCAGATAATTAATCTTCAGGTGTGGTTGAATTGACAACTCAGCTGCTAATACCTTCAAATATTCTTTGGCTCCCGTTGTCTCGAATCTATAAATTTGGGTTGAATACTCTACCCTCGAAAACTGTTGCGATCCCCTATACTTGTGGGTTATCGAGACCTTTTTCTGGCGCCGTTGCTAGGGAGCATAGCTATATTTGTTGAGTCACTTGGGAGTATTATCAATTTATCACTATGAAGAATCTGAAGGACGCTAAGACTACTATTTTCCCCTCAAAGACGAGGGGAGGTAAGGAACTGCCATCCGGTTCTGCTTTAGATTCACCTTCTGTTATAAGTAAACTTGCAACACCACCACCACATGCTATTAATTCTGATATGTCGCAAGTTATTGATGATGCTACTTCTACTATGAAGGATGCTTATGATGATGCTAGTACCATGCTTGATAATGATGATGTGCCACTTGGTGAATTTATTGATGCACAAATTGCTAGAGTAATACAACATGATGTTGTTGAATCTGATGATGAGCTTGAAACTGAAACTCTTGAAACACCTGCTGGAACTAACCTTCCTAGATATGAATTGCCTAAGGTACCGGAAGGTTATGTTATGAATGAAGAGACTAATAGATATATTCTTGCTTGTAAGGATAGAGATGATCTAGAGAAATTATTATGCAAGTATAAGGAAAAGTCTCTGAATGCTAGAATGAAATGTGATCCTAAGTTTGCTACTTCACCTATTTTTATTGATGATAAGGATTATGAATTCTTTGTCGACCCAGAGTTAATTACTTTGGTTGAATCTGATCCTTTCCATGGATATGAAACTGAAACTATTGTGGCACATCTTACTAAGTTGAATGATATAGCCACCCTTTTTACTCATGATGAGAAGACTCGCTATTACTTTATTCTCAAATTATTTCCTTTCTCATTAAAGGGTGATGCTAAAGCTTGGTACAATAATCTTGCTCCTGGTTGTGTGCGTAGTCCCCATGATATGATTTATTACTTCTCTGAAAAATATTTTCCTGCTCATAAGAAATAAGATGCCTTACAGGAAATATTTAACTTTGTGCAAACTAAAGATGAGAGTCTCCCCCCCACAAGCTTGGGGGAGGCTTTGCCAGTTACTTAATGCTTTGCCTAATCATACTCTTAAGAAAAATGAAATACTTGATATCTTCTATAATGGGATAACCGATGCTTCTAGGGACTTCCTAGATAGTTGTGCTGGTTGTGTTTTCAGGGAACGAACTGTTGGACGAGCTGAAGAATTATTGAATAATATATTGAAAAATTATGATGATTGGACTCTTCCTGAACCAACGGCTAAACCCACTGCGAAGAAGAGGGGTATATTATATCTCAGCCCTGAAGATATGTAAGAGGCAAAGAAATCTATGAAGGAAAAGGGTATTAAAGGTGAGGATGTTAAAAATTTACCTCCTACTGAAGAAATACACGGGCTTGATACACCACCACTGCCTAAGGTGGTAGAGGTAAATTCTTTAATGAAGTTCAATGATAACGATAATCCTCACAATATGCACCCTAGTCAATGCCTTTATGAGTTTGAAAATTATATTAGAAAACAAGATCACTTCAATGCAAATGTTATGAAACAATTGAAATAAAATTCTGATATGATTGCTCTCTTGAGTGACTTGTTGTTTAGAATTTCAAATGATGTTCGAGGTGTTGGAAAACATGCTTCTATGGTTCAAACCCAAGTAGAACAAGTTGCTAAATCACAAAGAGAATTGCTTGATGAAATGAATCATAATATAAATGACTTTGTTGTTAGAGTAATGACTAGAGGAGGTAGAATGACTCAGGAACCACTTTATCCTGAGGGACACCCAAAAAGAATTGAACAAGATTCACAAAGAGCTAATGATAATGTACCTAGTCCTTCTAAAAAGAAAAAGAAAAAGAAAAATGATAGGACTTTGCATGCTTCTAGTGAACCTGAAATAGAAAAACCTCCTGATAATGATAATGATGTCTCTATTTCTGATGCTGAAACTCAACATGGTAATGAACATCCACCTAGTGATAATGAAACAGATAATGCTGATGTTCATGAAGATGCTCAACCAAATGAAAAGGAGCCAGATAATGATGTTGAGATAGAACCACCTGTTGATCTTGATAACCCACAACCCAAAAATAAAAGATATGATAAAAGAGACTTCATTGCTAGAAAACACGGTAAAGAAAGAGAACCGTGGGTTCAAAAACCTATGCCTTTTCCACCAAAGTCGACTAAAAAGAAAGATGATGAAGAATTTGAACGCTTTGCTGAAATGCTAAGGCCAGTATTTTTGCGTACTCGCTTGACTGATATCTTGAAAATGCCTCCTTATGCAAAGTATATGAAAGACATCATCACTAATAAGAGAAAAATATCGAAATCTGAAATCTCCACTATGCTTGCTAATTATACTTTCAAAGATGGAGTACCTAAAAAACTTGGAGATCCGGGAATACCAACTATACCTTGCTCTATCAAAAAGAATTATGTGAAAACTGCTTTGTGTGATTTAGGAGCTGGTGTTAGTGTTATGCCTTTCTCTTTATATAAAAGACTTGACTTGAATAAACTCACACCTACTGAACTATCTCTGCAAATGGCTGATAAATCAACTGCCATACCCATATGTATTTGTGAGGATGTGCCCGTTGTTGTTGCTAATGTTACTATTTTGACTGACTTTGTTATAGTTGAGACGCCCGAGGACGACAACATGTCGATTATCCTTGGTAGACCCTTCTTGAATACTGTAGGGGCTGTTATTGATTGCAATAAAAGCAATATCACTTTTCATATCAATGGTAATGAGCATACGGTGCACTTTCCGAAGAAACAATTCCAAGTGAATGGTATTAATGTTATTAAAAAATCTCCGACAGTCACTATTGGAAGTTTTCAAATACCTCTACCTACTGTCAAAAAGAAATATGAAATTCTTATTGCTGGGACATGCATATCCCCGTCGAGGTAACTTAGTGATTTACGAAAGTTCTTCGGTTTCATGCTAATCGAATGTGGTTGTTGATAAGACCTGATCAACCTTATTAATGAATCATTTTTGAGCGGTATGAAGTTGATGAATTTAGTAAGCACTACCTTTTGTCCCTACCTTTTAGTTTCTATTTTTCTTAGTTAAATAAAATAAAATGCCATGTTATGTCTGTTTTCTGAATTTCCCGAGCAATAAAAAAATGACCCAAAAATAAAAGTTCTCAGAATGCTCTGAAAATTTAATACGATTTTTTCTGAATTTCTGGTGCAAATAATATCAGAGGGAGGTGCACCAGGTGGGCACAACCCACCTGGGCGTGTCAGGACCCCCAGGTGCGCCCTGGTGGGTTGTGGTCCCCACGTAGGCCCCCTCACTTATCTCTTTAGCCCACATCATCACTTACCTCCAGAAAAAAGCCCCATTGCTCTCTCTCCCGTGTTCTTGCTCTCAAACCCACATACTTCGATCTCTTTGCTCGAAGCTCCGTTTCTGAAACTGTTTCGAGGGATTGTTGCTTGGTATGTGACTCCATCATTTGTCCAATTAGTTTTTGTTTTAGTTGTTTATATTTTGAATAATTAGCTATTCTTGGTGCTGCTGTAGATGAGCTTGCATGTTGAATTCTTAGTGTTCTAAGTAGTTTGAATGCTTGTTAAGGCCTCTATGTATCCCTATGAGTAGTTGCTATCAGTATAATAGAGTTTTGTTGACAAAATTTTTGTCACCCAAAATTTTGATTTTCAGAAATTGTACGCGGACATGATGAACTTATTTGGAAGGAGTTCTTCGAGGAGGCGATCCTCGGGGGCATCTCTAGTGACAGTTCTGCCCGCCGGTCTTATGTTGAACCAAGTGAAAGTTCCACACAAGATGCCACCACCAAAACATGCTTATGGCCTTGCGATGATTATATGGTGTGTGTTCGCATTAAGGAGGAATTTGAGCAATATGTTCACAATGCCGGCCTCGGTCCCTACATTGCAGATAAGTGCGAACAACGCCACCTTCACACTGAATCATTTGTCAAAGGTTTTAAATTCTTCCCTCGTGAGTCTAGGGTGTCTTTTATGCTTTATGATAATCCATTTACTATCTCACTAGAGAATTTTTCTTACCATTGCAAACTTCCATTTTGGGGTTCGCTTGACGAACCACCAAAGGCTGAGTTCAAATCTTTCTTGACTAGTCTTTGTTACGGTGAAAGGAGGGGAGTGACACAAGGTAGAATAAAGAGCATTCATTTCCCCGCGGTTCAGTACTTTGCTTTATTCAACGGGAAATGTATAGTAGGCAAGCAAGACTGTAGTACACTTTGTGCTCCAGACTTGAGCCTCATACGCACCGCTCTCACCGGTGAAAGGAATTACAACCTTGGAGCGATTGTTGCACGCAGACTTCAGCATAACGCTAACAGTGGCTAGTTCTATGGTGGAATTTATGCCACGCGTTTATCACGAGGGCTTGGTGTTGCACCTTTGCCTTTTGATCCTATCTTACCCATGCAGTATTTAGATTTTGGCACTTTGAAAGATCATAAAATCCTTAAGGGGAAGATTCATGATTTCACTTATAATCTATTGTTTAACCAAACCTCTGTTGTGGACACATATTTGCCTGCGCCTGCTCTTTTTGACTATAACAGCAAGGGAAGATACTTTGTTCTTGAGAGCGAGGCTCGAGCTCACAACGCAGCAGTGGTGGCAGGACAGCAGCCCGAGGCATCCGCACCGAGAGCCTCTGTGAGCTACCACGCTGACTACTACCATCCAGGCTACTGATCTACTACCCAAGTTAGGCCAAAAGCCTAAGCTTGGAGGAGTACGTGTTGCTCAACGACATTAGATTCATGTTCACGTATTATTTCATTTGTCGGTGTTCACACTTTTTCATTGTATCATCCACGCTTAAATTTATTTTCTTGCTTTCTTCTTGTGTGTTTGAAAAACTTTAGAAAAACCAAAAAAAATATATTTAGTTTTAGTGATTTACTTTCTATGCATGCTTGGCGGTTATTAAAAAGAAAACACAAAAAGATTTCCTCGTTCTTCTTTTGCTTGTTGGGAGCTTTCCCGTGTAAATAGCTTTTCTCGTTTTTGTTTTCCCCTTTTATTTCCTTGTTCCAGAAAACCAAAAACTCCAAAAATATTTTAGTGTGTTTCTATGAACGTCTTTTCTTTTTATTCGAGTCTTACCGAGGAGAAGACCACGATGAAAATGTCGAGTGGCCCTCATATGAATAAATTATTGAACTAATAAAGAACCCATTTTACCTTGTCTTCTATTGTTGAATAAAATGTTTTGTAGATTTTAGCTTAGTCCATGGCACTCTTGCACTATTATTATTTCCATATCGTTCGGTCGTGCAAGTGAAAGGCAATAATGACGACATTCGATGAACTGGTCGTGGCAGAGAGAAACTTGTATGAACTCGACTTGTTTTGTTTGTGTAAGTATGTTTAACCTAGTGTCCATGATTCAGCCCATTATGATTAAACATGTTTGCAATGACAATTAGAGATTATAGTTTCGCATGCCATGCATAAGTAGCTGGGGGTGGATAATGATTTATCTTGGATATCTACATTGCGTTAAAATGATTGTGATGTGGTATGATGATATGGTATCCTCCTCTAAATGTTCGAGTGACTTGACTTGGCACATGTTCATGCATGTAGTTGAATCAAACCAACATAGACTCTATGATATTTATGTTCATGGTGTTCATATCCTACTCATGCTAGTGTCCTATGTTACTTATGCATAATGCATGGTTATGACCGTTGTTGCTCTCTAGCTGGCCGCTTCTCAATCTAATTGCTAACCTTTGCCTGTACTAAGTGGGAACTCTGCTTGTACATCAAAAACCTTGAAACCAAAGTCATTCCATATGAGTCATCCATACCTACCTATATGCGGTATTATCCTGCCGTCCTAAGTAAATTTGCATGTGCCACCTCTAAAAACTTCTAAAAATTATCCTTTTTTGTGTGCTTGGATCGTTCATGGAACAACAGGAGGTGGTCGGTATCTTCCATGCTAAGCGGGTTATTCTCAGGTCGAGTGTTTATTCACTCGCCATTGCACGAGAAAAGGGCAGTAATAGGGATACCCAGTCTCAAACTGCAAATATGAAAAAGAGTTAATATCTTAAATAATCAAACAAAAACTCCCAATGGAGTAAAAACCTTTACTTTTATCGCTTGGGAACCGCCTCTAACGTGCTTAGCATGGAAGATGTTGATAACTGATGGTCGTGAAGTGAATAAGCAGGGTGCATGTCTCAAAATATTATTTATCTCTGTTTTAAAACTTGAGCTCTGGCACCTCTGCAAATCACTGCTTCCCTCTATGAAGGGACTATCTATTTACTTTTATGTTGTGTCATCACCTTCTTAAACAAGCGCCAGAAACTGAGTAGAGCACAACTGTCATGATTTATGCATTGTGTGTAGCTAATGTCGGGTGCATCATGACTGGATCTTTTCTACCATGAATTACAATGTCTAGTCGCTGCTTGGACTTTGGAGGTGCTCTGCATTTATGTTTTACGGTCTCAGAAAGGGCTAGCGAGATACCACTATTGTCATATTATATCATCATTGTTTTGATAACGTGTTGCTATTTGAGATATCTTATTATTGCTCGCTAGTTGATTATGCCATTGATATGAGTCATTATAATCTTTAAGAGTTATTGTTGACATGGTTAGTTATAATGCTGGTTGAAAACCTGGGTGCCGTTTAAGCTTATTTATGCAAACAAGAGCAAAAGAGTTCATAAAAGTTTTTCTTTCTCACTTTCAGTTTATCAACTGAATTGCTTGAGGACAAGCAAAGGTTTAAGCTTGGGGGAGTTGATACGTCTCCAATGTATCTACTTTTTCTCATGCTTTTCCTCTTGTTTTGGACTCTAATTTGCATGATTTGAATGAAACTAACCCCGGACTGATGCTGTTTCCAGCAGAACTACCATGGTGTTGTTTTTGTGCAGAAATAAAAGTTCTCGGAATGGAACGAAACTTTGCAAGGAATTTTTATATGATACATAGGAATTTCTGGAGCCAAGACCTACCGGAGAGGGGCCGCTGGGTGGGCACAACCCACCAGGGCGCAACCCCTCTCATGGTGCACCCAGGTGGGTTGTCCCCACCTGGTGGCCCCGCAGACCCTGAAACCGACGCTGTAAAATCCTATTTTTCCAAAAAAACAGGGAGAAAGAATTATCGCATTCCACGAGATGGAGCCACCGCGACCTCCTGTTCATCATCGGGAGGCCAGATCTGGAGTCCGTTTGGGGCTCCGGAGAGGGGGATCTTCGTTGTTCATCATCACCAACCCATCTCCACACCAATTCCATGATGCTCCCCACCTGAAGTGAGTAATTCCTTCGTAGGCTCGCTGGTCGGTGAGGAGTTGGATGCGATTCATCATGTAATCGAGTTAGTTTTGTTAGGGCCTGATCCCTAGTATCCACTATGTTCTTATATTGATGTTTCTATGACTTTGCTATGCTTAATTCTTGTCACTTTGGACCCGGGTGCCATGATTTCAGATCTGAACCGTATATGTTATCATCATTATATTCATGTTCTAGATCTTATCTTGCAAGTTATAGTCACCTACTACGTGTTATGATCCGGCAACCCCGGAGTGACAACAACCGGGCCCAGTCCCGGTGATGACCGTAGTTTGAGGAGTTCATGTATTCACCATGTGTTAATGCTTTGTTCCGGTTCTCTATTAAAAGGAGGACATAATATCCCTTAGTTTCCAATAGGACCCCGCTGCCACGGGAGGGTAGGACAAAAGATGTCATGCAAGTTCTTTCCATAAGCACGTATGACTATTTATGAAATACATGCCTACATTATATCGATGAACTGGAGCTAGTGCCTTATCCCCTAGGTTATAACTGTCACATGATGAATATCATCCAACAAGTTACCGATCCAATGCCTACAAATTTATCTTATATTGTTCTTGCTAAGTTACTACTGCTATCATCACTGTTACACTTGCTATAAAATATTGTTATCACTGTTACTGTTACCGTTGCTACTGCTACTATTATCAAAACTATCAAACTACTTTGCTACTGATCACTTTGCTGCAGTTAATTAATATCCAGGTGTGGTTGAATTGACAACTCAACTGCTAATTCCTTCAAATATTCTTTGGCTCCCCTTGTGTCGAATCTATAAATTTGGGTTGAATACTCTACCCTCGAAAACAATTGTGATCCCCTATACTTGTGGGTTGTCAACGGTCTAACACATGGCGGCACTTCATAAACGACATCCCAACCATTGAGATTTGGATCACTTTGACAGGCCCACGGTAGGTAGAAAACTTGGGTTGCTTGTTGAGCCGTAATATATACATCGGGAACATCCAAATGGGTCCTTTGTTTGATTTCCACTAGCCCTATATGTTCATGAGTCCTTCTAGTCTCCTTCGGCTGGAACCAATAACATTTGAAGACTACGGCGTTTGGCGGGTTTGCACCATAGAATTAAAGTTCATAAATTGCTTCAACTCTTCCATAATACTCAGTATCTCCTTCGCCGATAGCAGAGACACGACAATTTGTAGACTTTTGCTCGTCCATAGATAGCTCTTTGCCATAGGTACGAAAGCGATACTCGTTGATGTCGTATTTTTCAAATGAACGGACCTTAAAGTCAAAATCATTAGCTACTTGTCTCAATTCGGCGTCCATAAACTCTAAATTAGCCTACAAGTTTAATACGAAAGGGATTGTTGCATTAGCCACAAATTAGACGAAGAAATGAAACGGTCTAATGGAAATTACCGTTTGTTTGAACCAAGAGATGAAACCGGGATAGCCGCCGCCATGCTTTGCCAGAAGCTCATACTCTTCGACTGAATCCTTTTGGATCACTGCTCCATACGAGAATTTGGCGACATATCGACTGTATCAAATTTATCAGGGAATAAGAGCAGTTCAAAGGAATTAGAAGTTGTGAAACAATGTACCAAGAACTTACTCGATGTACGGCCGCACTTCTGTTAGGTTGTTCAAGATATACAATGAAATGATCCGCCATTCTTCGACATCCAACGTTAAGGAATTAGAAGCACCTGCTGGTGCGAGATCCCCTTTGAATAAGGTGAGGTCGGGTCCACCCTTTTTAGGGTCGCCAGCATTGTACCGAGGCTTCGGATTATGCAAATGATGATTTTTGGCTTCGTAGTGTGCTGTCATGAAGTTTGCCGCCTCCTTAGTAATGAATGCCTCGGCCATCTATGCTTCAATTCTATGTTTATTTTTGCATTTTTCTCAAAGCGTCTTTTGCATCCTCTCAGTTGTGTAGCACCAACGATTTTGCACGGCCCCCCAATCTTGCCTCTGTTGGGAGATGCAAAATCAAGTGCTGCTTTGGATTAAAGAAGCCCGACGGAAAGATCTTCTCTAACTTGCAGATCAACTCCGGCGCCAACTCTTCCATTTCTTCTAGCAGTCCAGGCGATAGTTCTTTCACACAAAGAACACGAAAGAAATAGCCCAGCTCTGCCAGTACTAGCCATTCATCCTCACGGATGAAGCCATGCAACATCACCGGCATTACCCGCTCAATCCATATGTGCCAATCATGACTCTTGAGACCAAATATCTTCAATTTTTCAAGATTCGCTCCCCTCTTTAGATTCGCTGCATACCCGTCGGGGAACATCAACTGTATTTTCAGCCACAAGATAATTTCCCTCATAGCTAGCCTTCCAAGATTGAACCATGCCTTTGGCTTTGTCCAGTTCTGCTTTCCTTTTGGTGGTTGCATGTTTTGTAACGGTCTATCACATAGCGCCTCCAGATCGACTCTAGCCTTAGTATTATCCTTTGACTTCCCCTCTATGCCGAACAATGTACCAAAAAGTGCCTCGGCGATATTCTTTTCAGTATGCATCACGTCAATGTTGTGTGGGCAAAGGATGTCTTTGAAGTAAGGCAGATCCCACAAGCATGTCTTGTGAGTCCAGGCGTGTTTCAAATTATGCCCCTTGAAATACCCTGGATGATCTGGATCTGGCTCGAGAGCGTTTAACTGATCCAGGGTCTCTTGGCCTGTCAACGCAGGTGGTGCAGAGTTTTTGACAACTCTACCATTGATGAAGTTGTTCTTGTCTTTCCTGAACTTATGGCGAGGATCCAGGAACTGTCTATGCAAGTCAAAGCAAGAAAACTTGCGACCGGACAGAAGCCAACGAAACTCAAGAGCTCCCTTGCATGTGGGGCACGGGAGCCTTCCATGCACACACCAGCCAACGAATAGCGCATACACCGACAAGTCATGCGTCGAGTACATGTACCAGACACGCATTATGAAGTTCCGTTTGCTAAAGGCATCATATGTCTTGAACCCATTATCCCAGGCTTCTTGCAATTCGCCCTTCAGTGGCTGCATGTACACATTCATATTCTTCCCGGATAGTTGGGCCCTGGAATTATCAACGTCAGGAAAATGTTATTTCTTTGCATAATCTGTCCGGGGGGGGGGAGATTGAGTGGAATGACAAAGACGGGCCAACAACTGTATTGGTCTGCCGTTAGACCAAACACACTAAACCCATCTGTGCTGATGGCGACTCAAGGATGCCTTGGATCTGCCACTTTTTCATGATGTAATGCATGGAAGCGCTTCCATGCTTCACCGTACGATGTGTGCACCATCATCAGCTTCCCATCTGCATCTAGTTGGGTTCTTTTGCCTGTTTTGTGCCATGTCATCTGTCTGGCCGTCTCTTCGACCATGAAAAGACGTTGTAGTCTTGGTACGACTGGCATATACCAAGAACATTAACGGGGATTTTGGTCTGCGTCTTCTCACCCATACTGTTGTCTACCATAACATACCTGGATGACTTGCAAATGGGACAATAGTTCAAGTACGCATACTGAAGCCTAAATAAGGCACATCCTTTCTCACAGGCATGTATCTTCTCATAGGGCATCTTAAGAGCATGGAGGATTTTGTCTGACTGGTACAGGTTTGCAGGTAGTACATGGCCTTTGGGTAGAAAACATCCAAATATTATCATCATCGCGTCGTAGCATTCTCTACCCAAGTTGAATTGAGCCTTCATAGCCATTATTTTTGAGATGGCATCCAGCTGACAAAGCTCAGTGTGCTCGTGGAGAGGACGTTTTGAAGACTCCAACATTTCATTGAAGGCCTTTGCAGATTCCTCCATCTCATCGTCCGAGTCCCGAGCATTATCAAAGTCTTGCACCATGTCTTCCATCCCGGTACCATGCTCGTCGGTGCAACGATGAAGCACCTCAGCTCTGGCACGTTGGGCAGACTCGCCCTGAAATGTACACACCGTATAACCCGACGTAAAACCCCTCTTCTGCAGGTGTTTCCCCATTTCATCCTCTGTCTTCTTGTGCCAATTGTCGCACCCAGCACAGGGGCGCCAGGTTGCCCTCTGGCCATTTGCAAATGCGGCTCTCAGAAACCCCTTGGTTTTTGTTAACCATTCAATGGTCATGTCTTTCTGACTAGTGTGACCGGTGTACATCCACGCACGATCACTCATCTTGCCTAGCTACTGGACACATAAGAAATATATATATATATATATATATATATATATATATACATATATATATATATATCAGCATGTATATATATTCATCAGTTAACGGAGTTTGTCACTTTTATTACGTCCATACAACCTAGACGCTAATAGGTAAAGATAGGTCCTAATCCCACCCGAGTAAGTGTAGATTGGGTTCGTTTTCCCATGCTCTACTCCGGATCCGACGCAAAATTCTAGCAGCACGTCCCTGCTATTCTCCTCATACACGTCTCGGCAATAAGAAGAGAGGATGTGTACCCGGAGAACAACAGGGAGGCACTGACAAAATTCTGCATCGGATCCGGAGCAGAGCTTATGGGAAAACGAACCCGATCTACACATACCCGGGCTGTCCATGGATAACATTGGAAACAATTTGAAAGAATCACGGTTATAAATATGCAAATGCATGCATATTTATAGATGTAACCCTTTCGAACGAGAGACGCATAGTGGTCACGCATACTGATGATTGAAGACACCTATAGGTAGCAAGTTTCATCGGCACAAAGACCGGAACAGAGCAAATGAAGGGGGAGGAGGAGATGTCATTTGTGCTCACCCACGAACACAGGGGCGGAGCTCGTTGAACGCACGGGGAGGCCATCGAACACCAGACCCTCACAGCGACGAAACAACTGCACATTTAAAACCACCTAATCAACACAAATATGATGTTCATTATAACAAAATCGAAAAATATATGAGCTAACTCATAATTCACAAATATATGACCCCGTCGGCCTCTGCAAGGCCGAAGAGCACCTTTTTTCGGGAGGTGTCAGGGGTCGGGGTGTCGTGTCGGGGTCGAGGTGCTGTGTCGGGGTCGGGGGTGCCGTGTCGGGGTGTCATGTCGGGGGTCGGGGTTTCGGTGCTGTCGTGTCAGGGTCGGGGTGTTGTGTCGGGTTCGGGGGTGCCGTGTCGGGGTCGGGGGTGCCGTGTCGGGGTCAGGGTGTTGTGTCGGGGTCGTGGTGTCGGGGTCGGGGTGTCGTGTCGGGGTCGGGGTGTCGGGGTCAAGGGGTCGCGGTGTCGGAGGTGTCGTGTCGGGGTCAGGGTGTAGGGGTGCCGATCATGTCTTTTATTTTCCTTTTTCCTCTCCTTCTTTTTCTTTTTCTTCTTCTTCCTTCTTTTCCTTCTTCCTCTTGACTTCCTTTTCTTCTTCATTTTCCTCATTTTCCTTTTTCCTCTCCACTTCTACTTTTTCCTCTTTTCTTCTTTTTTTCCTCTCACAAAATGTACTAATAACCTAAAATATGACTAACCTAAAATCTGTTAACCTAAAAAAAGCAACTAAATCGACTAACCTAAATTACTAACAGTACAACATAAATAAAAAAATAGCAAGAAAAAAAAAGAAAGAATAAAAGTGAAGAACCTCACCAGGGGCGGCTAGACGGAGCGGCGCTGGGCGGCAGGGGGCGGTTGGACGGAGGGCGACGGGCGGCGGCGCGGCTGCAAGGCCTTTGCGGGGCACCGGGGCACCGGGGTGGCGGTCGGCCTTGGGGGTCGGGGGCGGCGGGGTGATTGGGGTCAGGGGCGGGGGCAACGGCGTGGGTGAGGTGAGGGGACAAAGAGAGGGAAGAGAGAGAGATGGGTGGGGTGCGGGTGCTGGCCACTTTTTAGTTAGGTCACAACTCTTTGTCGTCTGCTAGCAGACGACAAAGAGCGTAGTGGGGCCGGGGGAAACGGCCGTTAGGTTGGCCACATTCTTTGTCGTCTTCTAGGAGACGACAAAGAAGCTTTGCCGTCTGCTACTGGACGGCAAAGAAAGTGGCCGTTAGGTCATTCTCGTTAGTGGGCCACCCACCTTCTTTGCCGTCTGCTAGCAGACGGCAAAGCTTCTATGTCGTTAGCTAGCACACGGCAAAGAGCAGGCTGACATCAAACATGATCTTTGCGGTCAACTCGTTCTTTGATGTTAGTTTTCTGTAAGCTGATGGCAAAGATGTTCGTTGTCGTCAGCTAGCTGACGGCTGATACGTCTCCATCGTATCTACATTTCCAAACACTTTTGCCCTTGTTTTGGACTCTAACTTGCATGATTTGAATGGAACTAACCCGGACTGACGCTGTTTTCAGCAGAATTTCCATGGTGTTATTTTTGTGCAGAAATAAAAATTCTCGGAATGACCTGAAACTTCATGGAGAATATTTTTGGAACTTATCAAAAATACTGGCGAAAGAATCAAGACCAGGGGGCCCACACCCTGTCCACGAGGGTGGGGGGCGCGCCTCCCCCTGGGGGCGCCCCCTGCCTCGTGGCCCCCCTGATGCTCCACCGACATCAACTCCAACTCCATATATTCACGTTCGGGGAGAAAAAAATCAAAGAGAAGGATTCATCGTGTTTTACGATACGGAGCCGCCGCCAAGCCCTAAACTCTCTCGGGAGGGCTGATCTGGAGTCCGTTCGGGGCTCCGAAGGGGGGAATTCGTCGCCGTCGTCATCATCAACCATCCTCCATCACCAATTTCATGATCCTCACCACCGTGCGTGTGTAATTCCATCGTAGGCTTGCTGGATGGTGATGGGTTAGATGAGATTTATCATGTAATCGAGTTAGTTTTGTTAGGGTTTGGTCCCTAGTATCCATTATGTTCTGAGATTGATGTTGCTATGACTTTTCTATGCCTAATGCTTGTCACTAGGGCCGAGTGCCGTGATTTCAGATCTAAACCTATTACGTTTTCATGAATATATGTGAGTTCTTGATCCTATCTTGCAAGTCAATAGTCACCTACTATGTGTTATGATCCGGCAACCCCGAAGTGATAATAATCGGGACCACTCCCGGTGATGACCTTAGTTTGAGGAGTTCATGTATTCACTAAGTGTTAATGCTTTGGTCCGGTACTCTATTAAAAGGAGGCCTTAATATCCCTTAGTTTCCAATAGGACCCCGCAGCCACGGGAGGGTAGGACAAAAGATGTCATGCAAGTTCTTTTCCATAAGCACGTATGACTATATTCGGAATACATGCCTACATTACATTGATGAACTGGAGCTAGTTCTGTGTCACACTATGTCATAACTGTTGCATGATGAACCGCATCCGACATAATTATCCATCATCGATCCAATGCCTACGAGCTTTTCACATATTGATCTTTCCTTAGTTACTTTTCTGTTGCCACTGTTACGATTACTATAAAACTGCTACTGTTACCTTTGCCACCGTTACCGTTACTTCCATACTACTTTGCTACTAAATACTTTGCTACAGATATTAAGTTATCCAGGTGTGGTTGAATTGACAACTCAGCTGCTAATACTTGAGAATATTCTTTGGCTCCCCTTGTGTCGAATCAATAAATTTGGGTTGAATACTCTACCCTCGAAAACTGTTGCGATCCCTATGCTTGTGGGTTATCAAGACTATTTTCTGGCGCCGTTGTCGGGGAGCATAGCTCTATTCTTTGAGTCACTTGGGATTTATATCTGCTGATCACTATAAGGAACTTGAAAGACGATAAAACCAAGATTTATCCCTCAACTACGAGGGGAGGTAAGGAACTGCCATCTAGCTCTGCACTTGATTCTCCTTCTGTTTTGAGTAAACTTGCGACACCTAAACCTGCTTCTGCTATTAATTCTAATATGTCACATGTTATTGATGATGCCACTTCTGCTATGCATGATACTATGATGAAACTACTTCTATGCTTGATAATACTGTGTCACTAGGTGAATTTCTTGATGAACAAGTCGCTAGGGCTAGAGAGAATGAAATTATTGAAACTGATAATATTGATGAATGTGATGATGAAGATTCTCCCCCTAAATATGAATTGCTTGTTGTGCCTGAGGGTTATGTTATGGATGAAGAAACTGCTAGAGATTTTCTTGCTGGCAATGATAGATCTGATCTTAAGAAATTATTAGCTAAGATGAAAGAAAAGTCTTTGAATGCTAGAATAAAATATGACCCTGCTTTTGCTACTTCACCTATTTGTGTTACTGATAAGGATTATGATTTCTCTATCGATCCTAAGATAATTACTTTGGTTGAATCTGATCCTTTTTATGGCTATGAATCTAAAACTGTTGTGGCACATCTCACTAAATTAAATGATATAGCCACCCTATTCACTAATGATGATAAAACTTGCTACTACTATATTCTTAAGTTATTTCCGTTCTCGTTAAAGGGTGATGCTAAGACATGGTTTAATTCTCTTGATCCTGGTTGTGTGCGTAGCCCCCAGGATATGATTTATTACTTCTCTGCTAAATATTTCCCCGCTCATAAGAAACAAGCTGCTTTAAGGGAAATATATAATTTTGTGCAAATTGAAGAAGAGAGTCTCCCACAAGCTTGGGGGAGGCTTCTCCAATTACTTAATGCTTTGCGTGATCATCCTCTTAAGAAAAATGAAATACTTGATAACTTTTATAATGGACTAACCGATGCTTCCAGAGACCACCTGGATAGTTGTGCTAGTTGTGTTTTCCGGGAAAGAATAGTTGATCAAGCTGAATTGTTATCGAATAATATGTTGACCAATGAAAACAATTGGACACTTCCTGAACCAACTCCTAAGACAACTCCGAAGAAAAGGGGTATTCTATTTGTCAGTCCCGAAGATATGCAAGAGGCAAAGAAATCTATGAAAGAAAAAGGTATTAAAGCTAATGATGTTAAGAATTTACCTCCTATTGAAGAAATACATGGTATTAATTTGCCACCTATTGAAGAAATACATGGTCTTGATAACCCGACACAGGTAGTAAAGGTAAATTCTCTCTATAGATTTGATGAAGGTGAAATTCCTCGTTATAAGTCTGCTAGCCAATGCTTGGATGAGTTTGATAATTTTATTGTCAAACAAGAAAACTTCAATGCTTATGTTGGTAGACAATTGAAACGCAATGCTTATATGATTGAACACTTGAGTGATTATATGTCTAGAGTTAAAGGTGAACTTAAACTCATTAGTAAACATGCTTCTATGGTTACCACTCAAGTAGAACAAGTGCTTAAAGCTCAAAACGATCTGCTCAATGAATTAAATAATAAGAAAAAGGATAATGCTGTTAGAGTTATGACTAGAACAGGTAAAATGACTCAGGAACCTTTGTATCCTGAAGGCCACCCTAAGAGAATTGAGCATGATTCTCAGAGAACTAATGTTGATGCACCTAGTCCTTCTAAGAGGAAGAAAAAGAAAAATGATAGGACTTTGCATGCTTCTAGTGAACCTATTGCTGACACACCTAAGAATCCCAATGATATTTCTATCTCTGATGCTGAAACACAATCTGGTGATGAACATGAACCTAGTGATAACGTTAATGATGATGTTCATGTTAATGCTCAACCTAGCAATAACAATGATGTAGAAATTGAACCTGCTGTTGATCTTGATAACACACAATCAAATAATCAACGTTATGATAAGAGAGACTTTGTTGCTAGGAAGCACGGTAAAGAAAGAGAACCATGGGTTCAGAAACCCATGCCTTTTCCTCCTAAACCATCCAAGAAAAAGGATGATGAGGATTTTGAGCGCTTTGCTGAAATGATTAGACCTATGTTTTTGCGTATCCGTTTGACTGATATGCTTAAAATGAATCCTTATGCTAAGTATATGAAAGAAATTGTTACAAATAAGAGAAAGATACCGGAAGCTGAAATTTCCACCATGCTTGCTAATTATACTTTTAAGGGTGGAATACCAAAGAAACTGGGAGATCCAAGAGTGTCAACTATACCATGCTCCATTAAAAGAAACTATGTTAAAACTACTTTATATGATCTTGGAGCTGGTGTTAGTGTTATGCCTCTCTCTTTATATCATAGACTTGACTTGAACAAGTTGACACCTACTGAAATATCTTTGCAAATGGCCAATAAATCAACTCCTATACCTGTTGGTATTTGTGAAGATGTGCCTGTTGTGGTTGCCAACGTTACTATTTTAACGGACTTTGTTATTCTTGATATTCCCGAGGATGATAGTATGTCGATTATCCTTGGTAGACCCTTTTTGAATACTGCAGGGGCTGTTATTGATTGCAACAAAGGCAATGTCTTTCATGTTAATGGTAATGAGCATACGGTACACTTTCCGAGGAAACAACCTCAAGTCCACAGTATAAATTCTATTGGAAAAAATCCAACTATCACTATTGGAGGTTTTGAATTTCTCTTCCTACTGTCAAGAAGAAATATAATATTCTTATTGTTGGGGACATGCATATCCCCATTCAGGTAACTTAGTGCTATTCGAAAATTCTTCGGTTCCATGCGATTCGGAATGAGTTTGTTAACAAGACTTGATCAACCTTGTTAGTGGATTCCTTCTGACGAGCATGAGATGGATGAAGTTAGAAAGCACAACTCTCTGTACCCTCCTTTTACTTTCTGCTATTTAGAATAAATAAAGAAAAAATAGTAATTTTCTGTCTGTTTTTTGAATTATCAGTGCAATAAAAATACCCCGAAAATAAAAGTTCTCCAAATGCCCTGAAATTGAAATATGTTTTTTTCTAGAATATTTAAGAATATCTGGCACCGAAAACACAACAGAGGGAGCCAGCACCTGGCCACGAGGGTCCAGGGCGCGCCCACCCCTGCCTCGTGGGCCCCTGGTGGCCCCCTCCACTTATTCTTGCACCCACACACTCTTCTTCCTCCCAAAAAAATCACCAACCAGCTCAAGCACGAGTTCTAGATCATTTTGCTGTGATTTTCGATCTCCTTGCTCAAAGCTCCACTCACAAAACTGCTTTGGGGGATTGTTCTTCGGTATGTGACTCCTCCAATGGCCCAATTAGTTTTTGTACTAGTTCTTTATTCGTCGCAAATTTTTGCTGCTTAGGTGACCCTGTTCTTGAGCTTGCATGTCAAATTTATTTGGTCCCAAGTAGTTCTAATGCATGATATAGTCTCTAGGCACTTGTGGGAGTAGTTGCTATCAATCTTGTTGAGTTTGGTTCACTTTTATTTTAAGTTACTAAAAATTTCAGAAATTTTCAGAAAAGGATGAAGAGATTTTTGAGGGGCTCTTCGAGCCGAAGCTCGAAGGACAAGCAAAGTGAAGAGAATAAGAGGCCCAAATATAATCTCCCTCGCACCACGGAGAATGCGGGCCTCACCGACTTCCTCCACGACCACCGCGAACAGTATCTCCTACTCACTAATATTTTCGTGCAATTTTTTTACTTTCATGCTAGAAAATCACCACCAATGGTGGAGTTTCATTTATATGATGAGGTTAAGGAGATGCCACTTAGTGAATTTTGTCGGGTCTGCAAGATACCCTTTGAGGGTAGCATAGAGGAACCACACCGTAATAATGTGGAGGGATTTATTGATATGATTGTTGTAGGGGAAACGAGGAAAGTTTCCGATGCAAGAATCACTAGCATACACTTTCCTGTTCTACGTTACTTTGCAATATTTGCTAGTAGATGTTTAATTGGTCGCGGGAACTGTGGAAACCTTAGTGCTCCTGATATTGTTATTTTGTGCCATGCCTTGTTCCGTGATAACACTTTTAGTCTAGGCGCTATTTTTGCCAAGCGGTTAAATCTAAACCGTACCCCATCTTGGGAGGTATCTTCGCTTCACGCCTCGCTGCACACTTTAACATACCTATTAGGCATTATGAGAAAGAAGAAAAGTTGTTGCCTCCTGTTTTTCTAGACTATAAGAGTATGGTAGCACATGATTTTATTGTTAAGAATAAGAAAAAGATGCTTAACTATAGATTGATATTTGATAAAAAATATATTTTGAGACTATTACTTTGCCTGGTCCTTCTTTGTTCAACTTCTTCAGGCAAATACCTTGTTCTGCCGGAGGCATTTCATGCCTCTCGGAACCAAGCACCCGCTCCAGAGCCCGAGCCGGAGCCACCACTTGATCCACACCATCAGCCTGTTTATTAGTGGGATCCGGAGGAGATCGCCAACCAGTGGCACCCAGAGGACCCTCCTCAGTACACCAGAGAAAGTAGCTTCGATCCATGGGCATATACCAACTTTGGCCAAAAGCCTAAGCTTGGGGGAGTGCGTATTTCTCACCGAGATTGTATTCATGTTCACACACTCATTCTAGTTGTCGGTGCTCATACTTTTTCATTGTACTATCCATGCTAGTTTATTTATTTTTTCTCGCTTTATTCTTGTGTGTTTGAAAAACCTTAAGAAAACCAAAAAAAATAGTTGTAGCTTTTAGCTAGTTTACTTTCCATGCCTGTAGTAGTAGTAATTAAAAGAAAACCCCAAAAGATTTCTCGTTCTTCTTTTGCTTGTTGGGAGCTTTCCCGTGTAAATATTTTTATTTCCTTTCTTTTCTTTGGGGGTCGAGAGGAGAAGACCATGATGAAAATGTTGAAGTTGCTCTCATATGCATTATTGTTGATTTAACCAAGAGCCATATTACTTTGTCTTCTTCCTTGTATTAAATGCTCATAGATTCCATCTTAGTCCAATGCACGTGCACTATTATTATTATCCACACCGTTCGGTCGTGCGAGTGAAAGGCAATAATGACGATATATGATGGACTGATTGAGATGAGAGAAGCTGGTATGAACTCGACCTCTCTTGTTTCTGTAAATATGATTAGTTCATCGTTCCTAATTCAGCCTATTATGAATGAACATGTTTGCAATGACAATTAGAGATTATAGTTGCTTATGCCATGCTTAATTAGCTAGGACTTTATAATGGTTTACCTTGCATGCCAACATGCTATTAAAATGGTTATGATGTGGTATGATAGGTTGGTATCCTCCTTTGAATGATTCGAGTGGCTTGACTTGGCACATGTTCACACATGTAGTTGAAACAAAATCAACATAGCCTCCACGATATTTATGTTCACGGTGAATTATATCCTACTCATGCTTGCACTCAGTGTTGATTAATTTTAATGCATGTTCATGACTGTTGCCGCTCTCTAGTTGGTAGCTTCCCAGTCTTTTTCTAGCCTTCACTTGTACTAAGCGGGAATACTGCTTGTGCATCCACTTTCATAAAACCCCAAAGTTATTCCATATGAGTCAGCCATACCTTCCTATATGCGGTATTTACCTGCCGTTCCAAGTAAATTTGTATGTACCAAACTCTAAACCTTCAAATGAAATTCTGTTTTGTATGCTCGAATAGCTCATGTATCAACTAGGGTTGTCTGTATCTTCCATGCTAGGCGGGTTATTCTCAAGAGGAGTGGACTCCGCTCCTCACTCACGAGAAAATGGTTGGTCACCGGGATGCCCAGACCCATGCTCTAAGCAAATCAAATCGAAATAATTGCAAACAAAACTCCCACATGGCTGTTGCTAGTTGGAGGCACTCTTTGTTTCGAGCAAGCCATGGATTGATGCTTGTTGGTGGTGGGGGAGTATAAACTTTACCATTCTGTTTGGGAACCGCCTATAATGTGTGTAGCATGGAAGATATCGAGATCTCTCGGTTGTTATGTTGACAATGGAAGTATACCACCCAAAATATTATTTATCTCTATTTCAAAAATCAAGCTCTGACACCTCTACAAATCCCCGCTTTCCTCTGCGAAGGGCCTATCTATTTACTTTTATGTTGAGTCATCACCCTCTTATTAAAAAGCACCAGTTGGAGAGCACGACTGTCATTTGCATCCATTACTATTAATTTATATTGACTATGACTAGATCTCTTTTACCATGAATTACAATGTCTAGTCAGTCCTTGATCTTTAGAGGTGCTCTGCATTAATGTTTCGCGGTCTCAGAAAGGGCTAGTGAGATACCAGCTTGTTATATCATATTATGATTGTTTTGAGAAAGTGTTGTCATCCGAGATTTATTATTATTGCTCGCTAGTTGATTATGCCATTGATATGAGTAAACATGAGACATAAATGTTATTGTGAATGTGGTTAGTTCATAATCTTTGCTGAAAACTTGAATGCTGGCTTTACATGTTTGCAACAACAAGAGCAAACCGAGTTTGTAAAAGTTTTTCTCTACCACTTTCAGTTTGTCAACTGAGTTGCTTGAGGACAAGCAAAGGTTTAAGCTTGGGGGAGTTGATACGTCTCCGTCGTATCTAGTTTTCCAAACACTTTTGCCCTTGTTTTGGACTCTAACTTGCATGATTTGAAATGGAACTAACCCGGACTGACGCTATTTTCAGCAGAATTGCCATGGTGTTATTTTTGTGCAGAAATAGAAGTTCTCGGAATGACCTTAAACTTCACGAAGAATATTTTTGGAACTTATAAAAATACCGGCAAAAGAATCAAGACCAGGGGTCCCACACCCTGTCCATGAGGGTGGAGGGCGCGCCTCCCCCTGGGCGTGCCCCCTGCTTCGTGGGCCCCCTGATGCTCCACCGACGTCAACTCCAACTCCATATATTCACGTTCGGGGAGAAAAAATCAGAGAGAAGGATTCATCGCGTTTTACGATACGGAGCCGCCGCCAAGCCCTAAACTCTCTAGGGAGGGCTGATCTAGAGTCCGTTCTGGGCTCCGGAGAGGGGAATCCATCGCCGTCGTCATCATCAACCATCCTCCATCACCAATTTCATGATGCTCACCGCTGTGCATGAGTAATTCCATCGTAGGCTTGCTGGACGGTGATGGGTTGCATGATATTTATCATGTAATCGAGTTAGTTTTGTTAGGGCTTGATCCCTAGTATCCATTATGTTCTGAGATTGATGTTGCTATGACTTTGCTATGCTTAATGCTTGTCACTAGGGCCCGAGTGTCATGATTTCAGATCTGAACCTATTATGTTTTCATGAATATATGCGAGTTCTTGATCCTATCTTGCAAGTCAATAGTCACCTACTATGTGTTATGATCCGGCAACCCGAAGTGACAATAATCGGGACCACTCCCGGTGATGTAGTTTGAGGAGTTCATGTATTCACTAAGTGTTAATGCTTTGGTCCGGTACTCTATTAAAAGGAGGCCTTAATATCCCTTAGTTTCCAATAGGACCCCGCTGCCACGGGAGTGTAGGACAAAAGATGTCATGCAAGTTCTTTTCCATAAGCACGTATGACTATATTCGGAATACATGCCTACATTACATTGATGAACTGGAGCTACTTCTGTGTCACCCTATGTCATAACTGATGCATGATGAACCGCATCCGACATAATTATCCATCACCGATCCAATGCCTACGAGCTTTTCACATGTTGATCTTTCCTTAGTTACTTTTCTGTTGCCACTGTTATGATTACTATAAAACTGCTACTATTACCTTTGCCACCATTACCGTTACTTCCGTACTACTTTGCTACTAAATACTTTGCTGCAGATATTAAGTTATCCAGGTGTGGTTGAATTGACAACTCAGCTGCTAATACTTGAGAATATTCTTTGGCTCCCCTTGTGTTGAATCAATAAATTTGGGTTGAATAGTCTACCCTCGAAAACTGTTGCGATGCCCTATACTTGTGGGTTATCACTGGCTAACGACAAAGATCCTGATTCCAGTAGTGCTTGTTGATATGCTTGAGTATTGAAATCTTCATGTCAAAACTAGACTATTGATTTGAATCATATAAAAGTCCAAATGTCCATGCTAGTAAGAAAAGAATATGTGATGAACATGTTAGGTAGCATTCCACATCAAAAATTATGTTTTTATCATTTACCTACTCGGGAACGAGCAGGATATAAGCTTAGGGATGCTGATACGTCTCCAACGTATCTATAATTGTTTATTGTTCCTTGCTGTTATATTATCATTCTTGGATGTTTTACAACCATTTTATAGCAAATTTATATCATTTTTTGGAACTAACCTATTGACATAGTTCCCAGTGCGAGTTGCTGTTTTTTGCTTGTTTTTTACTTCGCAGGAAATCAATACCAAACGGAGTCCAAATGCAGTGAAACTTTTTGGTGATTTTTTCTAGACCACAAGACACACGATGGGCCAAGAAAGTACCCGAGGGGGGCTCCGAGGGGAGCACAACCCACCAGGGCGCGCCCGGGGGCCCATGCGCGTCCAGGTGGGTTGTGCCCACCTCGGCCGCCTCCCGCACCGCCTCTTCGCTCTATAAATACGCCAATATTCTAGAAACCCTAGGGGAGTCGACGAAAATCAATTGCAGCCGCCGCAAGTTCCAGAAACCATAGATCCAATCTAGACACCATCATAGAGGGATTCATCATCCTCATTGGTGCCTCTCCGATGATGCGTGAGTAGTTCATTGTAGACCTTCGGGTCTGTAGTTAGTAGCTAGATGGCTTCCTCTCTCTCTCTTGATTCACAATACAATGGTCTCTTGAAGATCTATTTGATGTAACTCTTTTTTGCGGTATGTTTGTTGGGATCCGATGAACTTTGAGTTTATGATCAGATCTATGTTTTTATCCATGAAAGTTATATGAGTCTTGATCTCTTATATGCATGATTACTTATAGCCTCGTATTTCTTATTCGAATCTCTGGTTTAGTTATGCCAACTAGATCGATTTTTCTTGCCATGGGAAGAGGTGCTTTGTGATGGGTTCGATCTTACGGTGCTTGATCCCAGTGACAGAAGGGAAACTAACACGTATGTGTCGTTGCCATTAAGGATGACAAGATGGGGTCTATTTCTACATAAATAGATCTTGTCTACATCATGTCATCATTCTTATTGCATTACTCCGTTTTTCCATGAACTTAATACACTAGGATAGCAGTCGGTGTGTGGAGTAATAGTAGTAGATGCAGGCAGTGACTCTCGCAAAGCACAACCGTGCCTCTCACGGAAGCAAAACCGTGACTCTCGCAAAACAAAAAAACAGAAAACGCGTTTTGTTTTCCCTTTCCGAGAGGCACGACCGTGACTCTCACGAAAACACAACCGTGCCTCACGCGGAAACAAAACCGTGACTCTCGTGAAAGAAAAAAAACAGAAAATGCGTTTTTTTCGTTTCCGAAAGGCATGGCCGTGACTCTCGCTAAAGCACAACCGTGCCTCTCGTGGAAGAAAAACCATGACTCTCGCGTAAGAAAAAAATTAAAAGCGTTTTTTCACGCAATTTTTTTTTCAAAATATTTTTTTGATCGAAAGGCTAAGGAAGACCGGGACAAAACCTAAACGTCGAAAAACCCAAAAGAACCTGTCTAAAAAGCCGAAAACACGTGCGAAAAAATAAAAAATATAAAATCCGGAGGGAGCGCCCAGAGCACGACACGTGGCGAATGGCTGAGAGCGCGCCAAGTGGCGCTGATCGTTGCGAGGCTCCCGAAGGAGCGCTTGTTAACTAGTTGCTCTCGGGGAAATCAGGCGAGAAATATCAATAGAAAACATACAATGGGGAACTTTTTTTTGTCGAGAAGTCAACCTAACTAGTTGCAGCATGCATGTGTCACTAGACTAGGATCTTATTGCACATAAAATAATTGATCACATATTGCACATAAAATAATTGATCAGGTATTGCACAATTTTAGTAGTGAGTCTTGAAAGTTTAAAAACATGAATATCGTGGTGGCGACTCGGGAGGCCAAGCAAGCGTTGTCATAGTGGTTCCTGGATCGCCACCACTGTTTATGTGTTGTGCGTGTCGTGCGCCTGTGTTGGGCTTGTTGTGTTATGCCCACAGCTGAACCCATGTATTGTCTGTGTGCGTGTGTGTTGGACCTTGCCTGCGGTGGCGTTGTGTGTGTGTTGATCGGTTGATACCTTGATATTGTGTGCTCACTGGTTGATTTATTTATAAAGCGGGTGATACGTCTCCAATGTATCTATAATTTTTGATTGCTCCATGCTATATTATCTACTGTTTTGGACTATATTGGGCTTTATTTTCCACTTTTATATTATTTTGGGACTAACCTATTAACCGGAGGCCCAGCCCAGAATTGCTGTTTTTTTTGCCTATTTCAGTGTTTCGAAGAAACTAAATATCAAACGGAGTCCAAACAGAATGAAACCTTCGGGAATGTGATTTTCTCACCGAACATGATCCAGGAGACTTGGACCCCACATCAAGAAAGAAGGGAGGTGGCCACGAGGGTGGGGGCGCGCCCACCCCCCTAGGGCGCACCCCCTGCCTCGTGGGCCCCCCTTTGCTCCACCGACGTACTCCTTCCTCCTATATATACCTACGTACCCCCAAACGATCAGATACAGAGCCAAAAACTGAATTCCACCGTCGCAACCTTTTGTACCCACGAGATCCCATCTTGGGGCCTGTTCCGGAGCTTCGCCGGAAGGGGAATCCACCATGGAGGGCTTCTACATCATCACCATAGCCCCTCCGATGAAGTGTGAGTAGTTTACCTCAGACCTTCGGGTCCATAGTTAGTAGCTATATGACTTCTTCTCTCTTTTTGGATGTCAATACAATGTTCTCCCCCTCTCTCGTGGAGATCTATTCGATGTAATCTTGTTTTTGCAGTGTGTTTGTTGAGACCGATGAATTGTGGGTTTATGATCAAGATTATCTATGAACAATATTTGAATCTTCTCTGAATTCTTTTATGTATGATTGGTTATCTTTGCAAGTCTCTTTGAATTATCAGTTTGGTTTGACCTACTAGATTGGTTTTTCTTGCAATGGGAGAAGTGCTTAGCTTTGGGTTCAATCTTGCGGTGTCCTTTCCCAGTGACAGTAGGGGCAGCAAGGCACGTATTGTATTGTTGCCATCGAGGATAACAAGATGGGGTTTTTATCATATGGCATGAATTTATCCTTCTACATCATGTCGTCTTGCTTAAGGCGTTACTCTGTTTTCTTAAACTTAATACTCTAGATGCATGCTGGATAGCGGTCGATGAGTGGAGTAATAGTAGTAGATGCAGGCAGGAGTCGGTCTACTTGTCACGGATGTGATGCCTATATACATGATCATACCTAGATATTCTCATAACTATGCTCAGTTCTATCAATTGCTCAACAATAATTTGTTCACCCACCATAAAATACTTATGCTCTTGAGAGAAGCCACTAGTGAAATCTATGGCCCCTGGGTCTATCTCTATCATATTAATCTTCCATCACTTTATTATTACTTTGCCTTTTATTTTACTTTGCATCTTTATACCAAAAATACCAAAAATATTATCTACTCCCTCCGTTCCTAAATATAAGTCTTTTTAGAGATTACACTATGGACTAGATACGGATCAAACTGAGTGAATCTAAACTCTAAAATATGTCCATATACATCCGTATGTAGTTTGTAGTGGAATCTCTAAAAAGACTTACATTTAGGAACGGAGGGAGTATCATATCTATCAGATCTCACTCTCGTAAGTGACCGTGAAGGGATTGATAACCCCTATTTGCGTTGGTTGCAAGGAGTTATTTTCTTTGTGTAGGTACGAGGGACTCGCGCGTAGCCTCCTACTGGATTGATACCTTGGTTCTCAAAAACTAAGGGAAATACTTACGCCGCTTTGCTGCATCATCCTTTCCTCTTCGGGGAAATCATACGCGGTGCTCAAGAGGTAGCAAGAAGAATTTCTGGCGCCGTTGCCGGGGAGTCTACGCAAAAGTCAACATACCAAGTACCCATCACAATCCCTTATCTCTCGCATTACATTATTTGCCATTTGCCTCTCGTTTTCCTCTCCCCCACTTGACCCTTGCCGTTTTATTCACCCTCTCTTTTCAGTTTGCCTTTTTCTCGCTTGCCTTTTTGTTTGCTTGTGTGTTGGATTGCTTGCTTGTCATGATGGTTCAAGGTAATACAAATTGTTTGACTTTACCAATACCAACAATAATGATTTCCTTAGCACTCTGATTGCTCCTCTTACCAACACTGAATCTTGTGAAATCAATATTGCTTTGTTGAATCTTGTTATGAAAGATCAATTCGCCGGCCTTCCTAGTAAAGATGCCGCTACTCATCTAAATAGCTTCGTGGATTTGTGTGATATGCAAAAGAAGAAAGATGTTGATAATGATATTGTTAAATTGAAGCTATTTCCTTTTTCGCTTAGAGATCGCGCTAAAGCTTGGTTTTCGTCTTTGCCTAGAAATAGTAATTATTCTTGGAACAAGTGCAAAGATGCTTTTATCTCTAAGTATTTTCCTCCCGCTAAGATCATCTCTCTTAGAAACGATATTATGAATTTTAAGCAACTTGATCATGAACATGTTGCACAATCTTGGGAGAGAATGAAATTAATGATACGTAATTGCCCTACTCATGGTTTGAACTTGTGGATGATTATACAAAAAATTTAAGCCGGATTGAATTTTGCTTCTAGAAATCTTTTGGATTCGGCCGCGGGAGGCATTTTTATGGAAATCACTTTTGGAGATGCTACTAAACTCCTAGATAATATTATGGTTAATTATTCTCAATGGCACACTGAAAGATCTACTAATAAAAAAGTGCATGCGATAGAAAAAATTAATGTTTTGAGTGGAAAGATGGATGAACTTATGAAATTATTTGCTACTAAGAGTGTTTCTTCTGATCTTAATAATATGCCTTTGTCTACTTTGATTGAGAATAATAATGAATCTATGGATGTGAATTTTGTTGGTAGGAATAATTTTGGTAGTAACGCGTAGAGAGGGAATTTTAATCCTAGGCCTTATCCTAGTAATCCTTCTAATAATTATGGAAATTTCTACAACAACTCTTATGGATTTTAGACTAGTGTTAAAGAGTTTATGAATTCACAAAATAATTTTAATGCTTTGCTTGAAGAGAAATTGCTTAAAATTGATGAATTGGCTAGGAACATTGATAGAATTTCTCTTGACACTGATTCTTTAAAACTTAGATCTATTACTCCTAAGCATGATATCAATGAGTCTCTCAATGCCATGAGAATTTCCATTGATGAGTGCAAGGAAAGAACCGCTAGGATGCGTGCTACGAAAGATGCCTTTATTAAAGCGTGTTCTTCCAATCCCTATGAAAATAAATATGAAGATCTAAAAGTTATTAATGTGTCCCCTATTAAACCTTTGTTTTGCAATATGAATCTTGACAATGATGGGACAGAATATGGTCCACCTTTACCTAGAAGGCGTACCAAGAATTCGGAGTTTTTAGATCTTGATGATGAAATTGATAAAAGTGGGATTAAAGAAAGCAAAACCCTAGAAGTTGCTAAACCCACTATTTTGGACTTGAAGGAATTTAATTATGAAAGTTGCTCTTTAATTGATTGTATTTCCTTATTGCAATCCGTGCTAAATTCTCCTCATGTTTATAGTCAAAATAAAGCGTTTACTAAACATATCGTTGATGCCTTGATGCAATCTTATGAAGAAAAACTTGAGTTGGAAGTTTCTATCCCTGGAAAACATTATGATGAGTGGGAACCAACTATTAAAATTAAGATTAAGGATTATGAATTTTATGCTTTGTTTGATTTGGGTGCTAGTGTTTCCACTATTCCCAAAACATTGTGTGATTTGCTAGATTTCCGTGATTTTGATGATTGCTCTCTAAACTTGCATCTTGCGGATTCCACTATTAAGAAACCTATGGGAAGAATTAATTATGTTCTTATTGTTTCAAATAAAAATTATGTGCCCGCAGATTTTATCGTTCTTGATATAGATTGCAATCCTTCTTGTCCTATTATTCTTGATAGACCTTTCCTTAGAATGATTGGTGCAATTATTGATATGAAGGAAGGGAATATTAGATTTCAATTTCCATTAAAGAAAGGCATGGAACACTTCCCTAGAAAGAAAATAAAATTACCATATGAATCTATCATGAGAGCCACTTATGGATTGCCTACCAAAGATGGCAATACCTAGATCAATCCTTGCTTTTATGCCTAGTTAGGGGCGTTAAACGATAGCGCTTGTTGGGAGGCAACCCAATTTATTTTTTGTCCTTTTGCTTTTACTTCTGTTTAGGAATAAATAATCCATCTACCTTCTGTTTAGATGTGGTTTTATGTTTTAATTAGTGTTTGTGCCAAGTTAAACCTATAGGATCTTCTTGGATGATAGTTATTTGATCTTGCTGTAATTTCCAGAAACTTTCTGTTCACGAAAACAATTGTTAAAAATCACCAGAACGTGATAAAATAGTGATTCAAATTGCTTCTGGTCAATAAACAAATTTCCTAGGTCTTCCTATTTTGTCTGAATTGTTGGAGTTCTAGAAGTTTTTGTTAGTTATAGATTACTACAGACTGTTCTGTTTTTGACAGATTCTGTTTTTCGTGTGTGTTTGCTTATTTTGATGAATCTGTGGCTAGTAAATTAGTTTATAAACCATAGAGAAGTTGGAATACAGTAGGTTTAACACCATTATAAATAAATAATGAGTTTATTACAGTACCTTGAAGTGGTCTTTTGTTTTCTTTCGCTAACGGAGCTCACAAGATTTCTGTTGAGTTTTGTGTTGTGAAGTTTTCAAGTTTTGGGTGAAACCTTTTGATGGATTATGGAACAAGGAGTGGAAAGAGCCTAAGCTTGGGGATGCCCATGTCACCACCAAGATAATCCAAGTACACCAAAAAGTCAAATCTTGGGTATGCCCCGGAAGGCATCCCCTCTTTCGTCTACTTCCATCGATAATTTTACTTGGAGCTATATTTTTATTCACCACATGATATGTGTTTTGCTTGGAGCGTCTTGTATGATTTGAGTCTTTGCTTTTTAGTTTACCACAATCTTCCTTGCTGTACACACATTTTGAGAGAGCCATACATGAATTGGAATTTGATAGAATACTCTATGTGCTTCAGTTATATCTTTTGAGCTATGTAGTTTTGCTCTAGTGCTTCACTTATATCATTTAGAGCACGGTGGTGGATTTGTTTTATAGAAACTATTGATCTCTCATGCTTCACTTAGATTATTTTGAGAGTCTTAAATAGCATGGTAATTTTCTTAATAACAATAATATACTTGGTATTCAATATTTGTAAAACTTTCTTTTGAGTGCGTTGGATACTAAGAAAAGTTTGATGCTTGATAATTGTTTTGAGATATGGAGGTGATAATATCAAAGTCATGCTAGTTGAGTTGTTGTGAATTTGAGAAATATTTGTGTTGAAGTTTGCAAGTCCCGTAGCATGCACGTATGGTAAACGTTATGTAACAAATTTGAAACATGAGGTGTTATTGTTGGGGAACGTAGTAATTTCAAAAAAATTCCTACGCACACGCAAGATCATGGTGATGCATAGCAACGAGAGGGGAGAGTGTTGTCTACATACCCTTGTAGACCAAAAGCGGAAGCGTTATATCAACGCGGTTGATGTAGTCGTACGTCTTCACGATCCGACCGATCCAAGCACCGTTACTCCGGCACCTCCGAGTTCTTGGCACACGTTCAGCTCGATGACGATCCCCGGGCTCCGATCCAGCAAAGCTTAGGGGAGGAGTTCCGTCAGCACGACGACGTGGTGACGATCTTGATGTACTACCGACGCAGGGCTTCGCCTAAGCACCGCAACAATATGACCGAGGTAGAATATGGTGGAGGGGGGCACCGCACACGGCTAAGGAACGATCACGAAGATCAACTTGTGTGTTCTAGGGTGCCCCCCTGCCCCTGTATATAAAGGAGCCAGGGGGAGGGGTGGCCGGCCAGGGTTGGGCGCGCCAGGGGGGAGTCCTACTCCCACCGGGAGTAGGACTCCCTCTTTTTCCTATTCGGAGTAGGAGAAGGGGGGAAAGAGGAGGAGGGGGAAAAGGAAAGGGGGGGTGCCGCCCCCCTTCCCTTGTCCTATTCGGACTAGGAGGGGGAGGGGCGTGCGGCCCCTTCCTTCCCCTTTCTCCCTTCTCCCTTAAGGCCTATAGTGGCCCATTAAACCCCCCGGGGGGTTCCGGTAACCCCCCGGTACTCCGGTAAAATGCCGATTTCACCCGGAACCATTCCGATGTCCAAATATAGGCTTCCAATATATCGATCTTTATGTCTCGACCATTTCGAGACTCCTCGTCATGTCCGTGATCACATCCGGGACTCCGAACTAACTTCGGTACATCAAAATGCATAAACTCATAATAACTGTCATCGTAACTTTAAGCGTGCGGACCCTACGGTTCGAGAACAGTGTAGACATGACTGAGACAAATCTCCGGTCAATAACCAACAGCGGGACCTGGATGCCCATATTGGCTCCTACACATTCTACGAAGATCTTTATCGGTCAGACCGCATAACAACATACGTTGTTCCCTTTGTCATCAGTATGTTACTTGCCCGAGATTCGATCGTCGGTATCCAATACCTAGTTCAATCTCGTTACCGGCAAGTCTCTTTACTCGTTCTGTAATACATCATCTCGCAACTGACTTATTAGTTGCAATGCTTGCAAGGCTTATGTGATGTGCATTACCGAGAAGGCCCTGAGATACCTCTCCGACATTCGGAGTGACAAATCCTAATCTCGAAATACGCCAACCCAACAAATACTTTCAGAGACACCTGTAGAGCACCTTTATAATCACCCAGTTACGTTGTGACGTTTGGTAGCACACAAAGTGTTCCTACGGTAAACAGGAGTTGCATAATCTCATAGTCATAGGAACATGTATAAGTCATGGAGAAAGCAATAGCAACATACTAAACGATCGGGTGCTAAGCTAATGGAATGGGTCATGTCAATCAGATCATTCAACTAATGATGTGACCTTGTTAATCAAATGACAACTCCTTTGTCTATGGTTAGGAAACTTAACCATCTTTGATTAACAAGCTATTCAAGTAGAGGCATACTAGTGACACTCTGTTTGTCTATGTATCCACACATGTATTATGTTTCCGGTTAATACAATTCTAGCATGAATAATAAACATTTATCATGATATATAAGGAAATAAATAATAACTTTATTATTGCCTCTAGGGCATATTTCCTTCAGTCTCCCACTTGCACTAGAGTCAATAATCTAGATTACACAATAATGATTCTAACACCCATGGAGTCTTGGTGCTGATCATGTTTTGCTCGTGGAAGAGGCTTAGTCAACGGGTCTGCTACATTCAGATCCGTATGTATCTTGCAAATCTCTATGTCTCCCACCTGGACTAGATCCCGGATGGAATTGAAGCGTCTCTTGATGTGCTTGGTTCTCTTGTGAAATCTGGATTCCTTTGCCAAGGCAATTGCACCAGTATTGTCACAAAAGATTTTCATTGGACCCGATGCACTAGGTATGACACCTAGATCGGATATGAACTCCTTCATCCAGACTCCTTCATTCGCTGCTTCCGAAGCAGCTATGTACTCCGCTTCACATGTAGATCCCGCCACGACGCTTTGTTTAGAACTGCACCAACTGACAGCTCCACCGTTTAATGTAAATAAGTATCCGGTTTGCGATTTAGAATCGTCCGGATCAGTGTCAAAGCTTGCATCAACGTAACCGTTTACGACGAGCTCTTTGTCACCTCCATATACGAGAAACATTTCCTTAGTCCTTTTCAGGTACTTCAGAATATTCTTGACCGCTGTCCAGTGATCCACTCCTGGATTACTTTGGTACCTCCCTGCCAAACTTATAGCAAGGCACACATCAGGTCTGGTACACAGCATTGCATACATGATAGAGCCTATGGCTGAAGCGTAGGGAACATCTTTCATCTTCTCTCTATCTTCTGCAGTGGTCGGGCATTGAGTCTTACTCAACTTCACACCTTGTAACACAGGCAAGAACCCTTTCTTTGCTTGATCCATTTTGAACTTTTTCAAAACTTTGTCAAGGTATGTGCTTTGTGAAAGTCCAATTATGCGTCTTGATCTATCTCTATAGATCTTAATGCCTAATATGTAAGCAGCTTCACCGAGGTCTTTCATTGAAAAACTCTTATTCAAGTATCCCTTTATGCTATCCAGAAATTCTATATCATTTCCAATTAGTAATATGTCATCTACATATAATATCAGAAATGCTACAGAGCTCCCACTCACTTTCTTGTAAATACAGGCTTCTCCAAAAGTCTGTACAAACCCAAATGCTTTGATCACACTATCAAAGCGTTTATTCCAACTCCGAGAGGCTCGCACCAGTCCATAAATGGATCGCTGGAGCTTGCACACTTTGTTAGCTCCCTTTGGATCGATAAAACCTTCTGGTTGCATCATATACAACTCTTCTTCCAGAAATCCATTCAGGAATGCAGTCTTTACATCCATTTGCCAAATTTCATAATCATAAAATGCGGCAATTGCTAACATGATTCGGTCAGACTTAAGCATCGCTACGGGTGAGAAGGTCTCATCGTAGTCAATCCCTTGAACTTGTCGAAAACCTTTTGCGACAAGTCGAGCTTTGTAGATAGTAATATTACCGTCAGCGTCAGTCTTTTTCTTAAAGATCCACTTATTCTCTATTTCTTGCCGACCCTCGGGCAAGTCAACCAAAGTCCATACTTTGTTGTCATACATGGATCCCATCTCAGATTTCATGGCTTCTAGCCATTTTGTGGAATCTGGGCTCACCATCGCTTCTTCATAGTTCGTAGGTTCGTCATGATCTAGTAGCATGACTTCCAGAACGGGATTGCCGTACCACTCTGGTGCGGATCTCACTCTGGTTGATCTACGGGTTCTGTAGTAACTTGATCTGAAGTTTCATGATCAATATCATTATCTTCCTCACTAATTGGTGTAGGTGCTATAGAAACAGATTTCTGTGATGTACTACTTTCCAATAAGGGAGCAGGTACAGTTACCTCATCAAGTTCTACTTTCCTCCCACTCACTTCTTTCGAGAGAAACTCCTTTTCTAGAAAGACTCCGAATTTAGCAACAAAAGTTTTGCCTTCGGATCTGTGATAGAAGGTGTATCCAACAGTTTCTTTTGGATATCCTATGAAGACACATTTTTCCGATTTGGGTTCGAGCTTATCAGGTTGAAGCTTTTTCACATAAGCATCGCAGCCCCAAACTTTAAGAAACGACAACTTTGGTTTCTTGCTAAACCAGAGTTCGTAAGGTGTCGTCTCAACGGATTTCGATGGTGTCCTATTTAACGTGAATGCGGCCGTCTCTAGAGCATAACCCCAAAACGATAGCGGCAAATCTGTAAGAGACATCATAGATCACACCATATCTAGTAAAGTACGATTACGACGTTCGGACACACCATTACGCTGTGGTGTTCCGGGTGGCGTGAGTTGCGAAACTATTCCGCATTGTTTCAAATGTAGACCAAACTCGTAACTCAAATATTCTCCTCCACGATCAGATCGCAGAAACTTTATTTTCTTGTTACGATGATTTTCAACTTCACTCTGAAATTCTTTGAACTTTTCAAATGTTTCAGACTTATGTTTCATTAAGTAGATATACCCATATCTGCTTAAATCATCTGTGAAGGTGAGAAAATAACTATATCCGCCACGAGCCTCAACATTCATTGGTCCACATACATCTGTATGTATAATTTCCAATAAATCTTTTGCTCTCTCCATAGTACCGGAGAACGGTGTTTTAGTCATCTTGCCCATGAGGCACGGTTCGCAAGTGTCAAGTGATTCATAATCAAGTGACCCCAAAAGTCCATCAGTATGGAGTTTCTTCATGCGCTTTATACCGATATGAACTAAACGGCAGTGCCACAAATAAGTTGCACTATCATTATCAACTCTGCATCTTTTGGCTTCAACACTATGAATATGTGTATCATTACTATCGAGATTCATCAAAAATAGACCACTCTTCAAGGGTGCATGACCATAAAAGATATTACTCATATAAATAGACCAACCATTATTCTCTGATTTAAATGAATAACCGTCTCGCATCAAACAAGATCCAGATATAATGTTCATGCTCAACGCTGGCACCAAATAACAATTATTCAGGTCTAATACTAATCCCGAAGGTAGATGTAGAGGCAGCGTGCCGACCGCGATCACATCAACTTTGGAACCATTTCCCACGCGCATCGTCACCTCGTCCTTAACCAATCTTCGCTTAATCCGTAGTCCCTGTTTCGAGTTGCAAATATTAGCAACAGAACCAGTATCAAATACCCAGGTGCTACTGCGAGCATTAGTAAGGTACACATCAATAACATGTATATCACATATACCTTTGTTCACCTTGCCATCCTTCTTATCCGCCAAATACTTGGGGCAGTTCCGCTTCTAGTGACCAGTCTGCTTGCAGTAGAAGCACTCAGTTTCAGGCTTAGGTCCAGACTTGGGTTTCTTCTCTTGAGCAGCAACTTGTTTGCTGTTCTTCTTGAAGTTCCCCTTCTTCTTCCCTTTGCCCTTTTTCTTGAAACTAGTGGTCTTGTTGACCATCAACACTTGATGCTCCTTCTTGATTTCTACCTCCGCAGCCTTTAGCATTGCGAAGAGCTCGGGAATTGTCTTATCCATCCCTTGCATGTTATAGTTCATCACGAAGCCTTTGTATCTTGGCGGCAGTGATTGGAGATTTCTGTCAATGACACAATCATCCGGAAGATTAACTCCCAGTTGAATCAAGTGATTATAATACCCAGACATTTTGAGTATATGCTCACTAACAGAACCATTCTCCTCCATCTTGCAGCTATAGAACTTATTGGAGATTTCATATCTCTCAATCCGGGCATTCTGTTGGAATATCAACTTCAACTCCTGGAACATCTCATATGCTCCATGATGTTCAAAACGTCGTTGAAGTCCCGGTTCTAGGCCGTAAAGCATGGCACACTGAACTATCGAGTAGTCATCAGCTTTGCTCTGCCAGACGTTCATAACATCTGGCGTTGCTCCAGCAGCAGGCCTGGCACCCAGCGGTGCTTCCAGGACGTAACTCTTCTGTGCAGCAATGAGGATAATCCTCAAGTTACGGACCCTGTCCGTGTAATTGCTACCATCATCTTTCAACTTTGCTTTCTCAAGGAACGCATTAAAATTCAACGGAACAACAGCACGAGCCATCTATCTACAATCAACATAAACAAGCAAGATACTATCAGGGACTAAGTTCATGATAAATTTAAGTTCAATTAATCATATTACTTAAGAACTCCCACTTAGATAGACATCCCTCTAATCTTCTAAGTGATCACGTGATCCAAATCAACTAAACCATGTCCGATCATCACGTGAGATGGAGTGGTTTCAATGGTGAACATCACTATGTTGATCATATCTACTATATGATTCACGCTCGACCTTTCGGTCTCCGTGTTCCGAGGCCATATCTGTTATATGCTAGGCTCGTCAAGTTAAACCTGAGTATTCCGCGTGTGCAACTGTTTTGCACCCGTTGTATTTGAACGTAGAGCCTATCACACCCGATCATCACGTGGTGTCTCAGCACGAAGAACTTTCGCAACGGTGCATACTCAGGGAGAACACTATTACTATGATAATTTAGTGAGAGGTCATCTTATAATGCTACCGTCAATCAAAGCAAGATAAGATGTATAAAAAAGATAAACATCACATGCAATCAATATAAGTGATATGATATGGCCATCATCATCTTGTGCTTGTGATCTCCATCTCCGCAGCACCGTCATGATCACCATCGTCACCGGCGCGAAACCTTGATCTCCATCGTAGCATCGTTGTCGTCTCGCCAATCTTATGCTTCTACGACTATCGCTACCGCTTAGTGATAAAGTAAAGCATTACAGGGCGATTGCATTGCATACAATAAAGCGACAACCATACGGCTCCTGCCGGTTGCCGATAACTCGGTTACAAAACATGATCATCTCATACAATAAAATATAGCATCATGTCTTGACCATATCACATCACAACGTGCCCTGCAAAAACAAGTTAGACGTCCTCTACTTTGTTTGTTGCATATTTTACGTGGCTGCTACGGGCTTAAGCAAGAACCAATCTCACCTACGCATCAAAACCACAACGATAGTTTGTCAAATAGACTCCGTTTTAACCTTCTCAAGGACCGGGCGTAGCCATACTCGGTTCAACTAAAGTTCGAGAAACTGACACCCGCCAGCCACCTGTGTGCAAGGCACGGCGGTAGAACCAGTCTCGCGTAAGCGTACGCGTAATGTCGGTCCGGGCCGCTTCATCCAACAATACCGCCGAACCAAAGTATGACATGCTGGTAGGCAGTATGACTTGTATCATCCACAACTCACTTGTGTTCTACTCATGCAAAACATCAAACCATAAAAACCTAGGCTCGGATACCACTGCTGGGGAACGTAGTAATTTCAAAAAATTTCCTACGCACACGCAAGATCATGGTGATGCATAGCAACGAGAGGGGAGAGTGTTGTCTACATACCCTTGTAGACCGAAAGCGGAAGCGTTATACCAACGCGGTTGATGTAGTCGTACGTCTTCACGATCTGACCGATCCAAGCACCGTTACTCCGGCACCTCCGAGTTCTTGGCACACGTTCAGCTCGATGACGATCCCCGGGCTCCGATCCAGCAAAGCTTAGGGGAGGAGTTCCGTCAGCATGACGGCGTGGTGACGATCTTGATGTACTACCGACGCAGGGCTTCGCCTAAGCACCGCAACGATATGACCAAGGTGGAATATGGTGGAGGGGGGCACCGCACACGGCTAAGGAACGATCACGAAGATCAACTTGTGTGTTCTAGGGTGCCCCCCTGCCCCTGTATATAAAGGAGCCAGGGGGAGGGGCGGCCGGTCAGGGTTGGGCGCGCCAGGGGGGAGTCCTACTCCCACCGGGAGTAGGACTCCCTCTTTTTCCTATTCGGAGTAGGAGAAGGGGGGAAAGAGGAGGAGGGGGAAAAGGAAAGGGGGGCGCCGCCCCCCTTCCCTTGTCCTATTCGGACTAGGAGGGGGAGGGGCGCGCGGCCCCTTCCTTCCCCTTTCTCCCTTCTCCCTTAAGGCCTATAGTGGCCCATTAAACCCCCCGGGGGGTTCCGGTAACCCCCCGGTACTCCGGTAAAATGCCGATTTCACCCGGAACCATTCCGATGTCCAAATATAGGCTTCCAATATATTGATCTTTATGTCTCGACCATTTAGAGACTCCTCGTCATGTCCGTGATCACATCTGGGACTCCGAACTAACTTCGGTACATCAAAATGCATAAACTCATAATAACTGTCATCGTAACTTTAAGCGTGCGGACCCTACGGTTCGAGAACTGTGTAGACATGACTGAGACAAATCTCCGGTCAATAACCAACAGCGGGACCTGGATGCCCATATTGGCTCCTACACATTCTATGAAGATCTTTATCGGTCAGACCGCATAACAACATACGTTGTTCCCTTTGTCATCGGTATGTTACTTACCCGAGATTCGATCGTCGGTATCCAATACCTAGTTCAATCTCGTTACCGGCAAGTCTCTTTACTCATTCTGTAATACATCATCTCGCAACTGACTTATTAGTTGCAATGCTTGCAAGGCTTATGTGATGTGCATTACCGAGAAGGCCCTGAGATACCTCTCCGACATTCGGAGTGACAAATCCTAATCTCGAAATACGCCAACCCAACAAATACTTTCGGAGACACCTGTAGAGCACCTTTATAATCACCCAGTTACGTTGTGACGTTTGGTAGCACACAAAGTGTTCCTATGGTAAACGGGAGTTGCATAATCTCATAGTCATAGGAACATGTATAAGTCATGGAGAAAGCAATAGCAACATACTAAACGATCGGGTGCTAAGCTAATGGAATGGGTCATGTCAATCAGATCATTCAACTAATGATGTGACCTTGTTAATCAAATGACAACTCCTTTGTCTATGGTTAGGAAACTTAACCATCTTTGATTAACAAGCTAGTCAAGTAGAGGCATACTAGTGACACTCTGTTTGTCTATGTATCCACACATGTATTATGTTTCCGGTTAATACAATTCTAGCATGAATAATAAACATTTATCATGATATATAAGGAAATAAATAATAACTTTATTATTGCCTCTAGGGCATATTTCCTTCAGTTATTTGATTGTCCTCCTTATGAGTGGCGGTCGGGGACGAGCGATGGTCTTTTCCTACCAATCTATCCCCCTAGGAGCATGCGCGTAGTGCTTTGGTTTTTGATGGCTTGTAGATTTTTGCAATAAGTATATGAGTTCTTTATGACTAATGTTGAGTCCATGGATTATACGCACTCTCACCCTTCCATCATTGCTAGCCTCTTCGGTGCCGTGCATTGCCCTTTCTCATATGAGAGTTGGTGCAAACTTCGCCGGTGCATCCAAACCCCGTGATATGTTACGCTCTTTCACACATAAACCTCCTTATATCTCCCTCAAAACAGCCACCATACCTACCTATTATGGCATTTCCATAGCCATTCCGAGATATATTGCCATGCAACTTTCCACCATACCGTTCATCATGACACATTCATCATTGTCATATTGTTTAGCATGATCGTGTAGTTGACATAGTATTTTTTGGCAAAGCCACCGTTCATAATTCTTTCATACATGTCACTCTTGATTCATTGCATATCCCGGTACACCGTCGGAGGCATTCATATAGAGTCATACTTTGTTCTAGTATCGAGTTGTAATCATTGAGTTGTAAATAAATAGAAGTGTGATGATCATCATTCAATAGAGCATTGTCCCCAAAAAACGAGAAAGACCAAAAAGAAAAAAAAGAAGGCCCAAAAAAAGAAATAAAAGGGGCAATGCTACTATCCTTTTTCCACACTTGTGCTTCAAAGTAGCACCATAATCTTCATGATAGAGAGTCTCTTGTTTTGTCACTTTCATATACTAGTGGGAATTTTTCATTATAGAACTTGGCTTGTATATTCCAACAATGGGCCTCCTGAAGTGCCCTAGGTCTTCGTGAGCAAGCAAGTTGGATGCACACCCACTTAGTTTCTTTTGTTGAGCTTTCATACATTTATAGCTCTAGTGCATCCGTTGCATGGCAATCCCTACTCCTTGCATTAACATCAATCGATGGGCATCTCCATAGCTCATTGATTAGCCTCGTTGATGTGAGACTTTCTCTTTTTTGTCTTCTCCATATAACCCCCATCATCATATACTATTCCACCCATAGTGCTATGTCCATGGCTCACGCTCATGTATTGCGTGAAGGTTTATAAGTTTGAGATTACTAAAGTATGAAACAATTGCTTGGCTTGTCATCAGGGTTGTGCATGATGAGAGCATTCTTGTGTGACGAAAATGGAGCATGACTAAACTATATGATTTTGTAGGGATAAACTTTCTTTGGCCATGTTATTTTGAGAAGACATAATTTCTTAGTTAGTATGCTTGAAGTATTATTATTTTTATGTCAATATGAGCTTTTGTCTTGAATCTTTCGGATCTGAATATTCATACCACAATTAAGAAGAGTTACATTGAAATTATGCCAAGTAGCACTCCGCATTAAAAATTCTTTCTTTTATCATTTACCTACTCGAGGACGAGCAGGAATTAAGCTTGGGGATGCCTGATACGTCTCCAACGTATCTATAATTTTTGATTGCTCCATGCTATATTATCTACTGTTTTGGACTATATTGGGCTTTATTTTCCACTTTTATATTATTTTTGGGACTAACCTATTAACCGGAGGCCTAGCCCAGAATTGCTGTTTTTTGCCTATTTCAGTGTTTCGAAGAAAACGGAATATCAAACGGAGTCCAAACGGAATGAAACCTTCGGGAACGTGATTTTCTCACCGAACATGATCCAGGAGACTTGGACCTCATGTCAAGAAAGAAGGGAGGTGGCCATGAGAGTGGGGGCGCGCCCCCTGCCTCGTGGGCCCCCTTTGCTCCACCAACGTACTCCTTCCTCCTATATATACCTACGTACCCCCAAACGATCAAATACGGAGCCAAAAACATAATTCCACCGCCGCAAACTTCTGTACCCACGAGATCCCATCTTGGGGCCTGTTCTGGAGCTCCGCCGGAAGGGGAATCCACCACGGAGGGCTTCTACATCATCACCATAGCCCCTCCGATGAAGTGTGAGTAGTTTACCCCAGACCTTCGGGTCCATAGTTAGTAGCTAGATGGCTTCTTCTCTCTTTTTGGATATCAATACAATGTTATCCCCCTCTCTCGTGGAGATCTATTCGATGTAATCTTCTTTTTGCGGTGTGTTTGTTGAGATCGATGAATTGTGGGTTTATGATCAAGATTATCTATGAACAATATTTGAATCTTCTCTGAATTCTTTTATGTATGATTGGTTATATTTGCAAGTCTCTTCGAATTATCAGTTTGGTTTGGCCTACTAGATTTGTTTTTCTTGCAATGGGAGAAGTGCTTAGCTTTGGGTTCAATCTTGCGGTGTCCTTTCCCAGTGACAGTAGGGGCAGCAAGGCACGTATTGTATTGTTGCCATCGAGGATAACAAGATAAGTTTTTATCATATTGCATGAATTTATCCCTCTACATCATGTCATCTTGCTTAAGGCGTTACTCTGTTTTCTTAAACTTAATACTCTAGATGCATGCTGGATAGCGGTCGATGAGTGGAGTAATAGTAGTAGATGCAGGCAGGAGTCGGTCTACTTGTCTCGGACGTGATGCCTATATACATGATCATACCTAGATATTCTCATAACTATGCTCAATTCTATCAATTGCTCAACAGTAATTTGTTCACCCACCGTAAAATACTTATGCTCTTGAGAGAAGCCACTAGTGAAATCTATGGCCCCCGGGTCTATCTCTATCATATTAATCTTCCATCACTTTATTATTGCTTTGCTTTCTTACTTTGCCTTTTATTTTACTTTGCATCTTTATACCAAAAATATTATCTATCATATCTATCAGATCTCACTGTCGTAAGTGACCATGAAGGGATTGACAACCCCTATTCGCGTTGGTTGCGAGGAGTTATTTGCTTTGTGTAGGTACGAGGGACTCATGCGTAGCCTCCTACTGGATTGATACCTTGGTTCTCAAAAACTGAGGGAAATACTTACGCTGCTTTGCTGCATCATCCTTTCCTCTTCGGGGAAATCCAACGCAGTGCTCAAGAGGTAGCAGCGGGGCGAATGCCTTTTTGGAGAGATAGTGGTTGATGGACTGGCTAGGCGCGGCGGTGCTAATGACACACGTTACAACGTGTTGCTCAACCACGACACGCTGGTGGTCACCGATTATATATAGGCATGTCAGGTTCAACAAGGTGGACTACGTCTCCGGCGAGCCCGACTACGTGTTGCCCTTGAACGGCGGTATATCAACAATGTGGCCTTCATCGTCTACCTCAAGACGCCCAAGCCCAAGTAGGGCATCCACCTCATGCTGCAGTGGGTTGACTGTTGACGAACTGCATGTGGCCCTCTTCATCCATGAAGCGGCGGCACGTTGTTCATCGTGGGAATGGCGATGGCCTAGTGCGGCCGATCACCCAAGTGGCATTTTATTTGGTGGTGATATATAACTAACATATCGATCAAATATATATTTTTCATACACATAAAATAAAATGCCCGGTGGTTTTCGATCAGATCTGGGTGAAAACCTGCTATTTTGCCAAGGCCGGGTCTCGGTGGGGGGACTTCTCCTTGCTGAGATCTGGCAGCGGCGGCCTGGATCATCCAGATCCCGACAAGGATGGCGGCGACCCATGCATGAGAGATGGAGGTCTTCGATCAGATTTGGGTGAAAACCTGCTATTTTGCCAAGGCCGGCGATGGCGACGCTATCTGCGTCGTTCCCTTCCTGAAGGGATCGCCGTGGAGAAGTTCAAGGCCACTCTCTGCTACCTCCGGGGGAAACCCTAGATCAGTATATTAGATGACGGCGGCTATCTGGTGTCGTTTCCCCCTTGGGGGCGTCATTCTTGGAGGTGCACATGGGCTTGAGGGACCGGAGGACGGCGACTTTGGTGGAGCGGTGCTTCATCTTACACACTGATGGTGGCGGATCTCGGCGGCGTGGCGCTGTAGAGACTCGGCGTCTGATGCGCGGAGATGGACTCGCACATGAGGAGTAAGCTGTCCGACGTCATGGTGGCGTTGATGGCAGAGAGGCCTGGTAAGGTCGGTGCTTCAGTTCTGCTCTGAGGATGGACCGAGGGATGATGGAGGTGACGGCCCTTGCAGCATGCGGTGCTCACTGGGAGTGTGCCAGACCGGTGTGAGACTCAATCCAGGTAGTGGCTTGGATGGGACACCCGGCTTTAGATGTTAGGCTTTGGTGCCATGTCTGTTTGGTATTAGGCCCGGACATTCGGCACGCCTTCATCAAGGGGATAGGAGTAGCAACAGTGTTGCCAAGATGGTGGCTTTAGGCTTATTGATGTATCATCTTGTATGGTCTTTGTGAATAATTAATAATATGGCTGCATGCATCGTCCAGATACAGAGGCCGGGGGTACATCCTCCTTTTCTAAAAAAAAAAATCATACACATATGCATGCGTGTAAGGAGCTGATCACTTTCCTTTCTCATTTATGAGTGAGATACACGGGTAGTGGGATGCATTTTCAATCGGGCACGCTAAAGTTAGGCAACTAGTACATAACCTTAAGAGGTACAAGTCGTCTTCCCACAACGGGTTGAGACTATTATTGTTTTCTTTCTTCGAAGAGAGGAAAGAAAGGCGATCTCACCTGCCCTCGCGGAGCACTTCTTTCGCCGCCGACCTCCGGCGGCTCTCCATCGCCGCCGATTACCGGTGATGAGAAGGATCGTCGGATCCACGCGTGTGTGGATAGTTTTATGTCCAAGTTGCTTAGTTTTAGACTATTCATTGTCTTGACTTCGGCGACGACGATGACGACGCTCAATAAAGTTTCTTCGGATCCTACTCTGACAAGGGGATCAGTCTTATGATTGGGGATGGATTTGAAATCCAGCCTGTTCAACGAAGGATGGTGCAGCGGCGGCGGCATCCTCGTGGTGGACATGTGTCCTCGGGCTTCGTCGTTGCAACGGCGTTTGCTCCAGCGCCGGCGCGGAGCTTGGGAGGTAGTTCAGGAGCGGATGCAGATTGGCAGATTGTGGTCTGCATCGGCGGCATCTGGAAGATGGTGGATCGCGTGCTGGATTCGCGGTACGTGGATGGCAGGTATGGTTTCCTCCTCCGACGTCTTAGTCATGTAGGATTGCCAGATCTGGAGTTCGATGGCGTGTCCGGGGTGTTGCCCCTGTCTGATTCGTCTGACGATAATGGTTTCTCCTTTGGCGAGCCACCTTAGAGGTCTGCAAAGCCGCATATCAGCGATGGAGCAACGTCGAGCTCAAATGTGAAGGTGATCTGTCATTTTTTTCTTTGGTGGCTGTTGTGGTGTCAGAGGCAGGTGACGGGTGTTGGTGTCAAGCTCAGAGGTTTCTTCAGTTTTGTTTGTAGTTTTACTTCTTGGCTGGTGTTCCTTTGTACGAAGGCTAGCGTTCTACTATTTGTTCAGTTTTACCAGATCGGTATATAGGTGGCTTGTATAATGTTCCTTATGATATAAATGAGACATGCCATTAATTTTTTAATACAGGACTAGTACTACTTTGGTACTAAACCAGTACGTAGGTACATGTATATACGTACGGGCACACGTGCTCCAGGTTATTTTGTCCACGTGTGCATGAGCTATTTTTGTGCATGCATACATGCATGTGCTACTTGAAGAAGCAGTGAGAAGCCAAAGCAAGCAAGCACGTAGCTGATGGATTCAAGGCTAGCTGCATGACACCGTACCATGCATGCACACACGTAGCGGTAGCTGATGCTGATGCACGTGAGTGTTATACTCCTCTCGATTGGTCCGATCTTTTGATGCTGTCAAAAGGCAAATCAAAGAGGCCGTAGGTGCACATGTGGAAGTGCGGGAGCGTCCATCGCTTCGTCCTCGATCGGAGAAGCGGTGCACGGGGAGGATGTTGTAGACGGACGCCGGCCAGCTCGTCGTGCCGGAAAAGGACAACGTCCCATATGATGGAGAGGCCTCCGTCACCATGGACGCCGTTTTTTTCACTCGACGACGGTGAGCGGGCGAGCTTGGCGTAGGCGGCGTCACTCGTCGCCCGGTGAGTCGGTGGAGCGACGACATGATCGAACGTAGCTTGAGGAGAAGATGGGGCCGTGGCGGGGCCATGCCGGAGGCGGGGAAGACGTCCGGCGACGATTCCTTGGGTGGCTGGGTGAAGGAGCGCGCCGGCGAGGTACGTAGGAATAGGATTAGGATTCGCTCCCGGCCGGCACCGTTTTGGCCGGCGAGCGTGCTTGGGAGCTCGGGCGTCTCTGTCACCGGCGGACGGCTGAAATTGCGAAAACGTCGAGAACGATCAAAGGAGGACTCCCGGCAAGCTGCCGCGTTGTAGAGCACGCGAACTTGCTCGCTCTCGTGTCCGCCCGGGACCAGTCTCCAGACCGCGAGTGTGCTTCTCCGGCCGGCGATGCCCATTTCTCTGTTGGGCGGCGATGGAGCACGCCTCCGGTCGGCCGGACGCACGTGGCGAGACGAACTGACTGTCTGTGACTGTGTGTCGCAACGTGCGTGCAACGGAGGAAAACGTTTCCCATCCAACGAAATGACCTGACGACTGTCTGTCGCGCCGTGCACGCGCGGCCAAGGCTGTCCGTGCGTTGACGGACGCGCTGCGTATCCATCGAGTGTACGTACACGCGGGCCTTCATCGGATCGAAAACGGAAAGGAAGGAGGCACCGAGATGAATTGCAAGCTAACGAAATGGGGCCGATACTGTGCCGGACGATCGATGAGCTAGCTATCTGAAACAACGAAACCGAATGTGAAATGAAGAAGGCTAGCCAGCAGACAGCTAAGCAATACGACTGCACTAGGGAATAATTTCTCCCTAGCTTACAACTCGATCTACATCTCTGTTCTTCTTCTCTCTCTTTCCTTCCAATCCATCTCTGTTCTTCTTCTCTCTCCTTCCTACCGCGTCGATCCAATCTATCTCCCCTTCTATTTGCCGGCGATGCAGACCTTTCCCGTGTCAATGCCCCCGGCACTTCTCCCGCGCCACCATACCTACCCTACCACCACGTCTCCGCCGCCGTACGTGGCTCCGCTGCCGGCCGTCGGCGGCCCATCCTCCTATCGCGTCGTCGCCCTCGTCCAGTGGAGCCGCCCTCCTCCAGGATGGTACAAGCTCAACTTTGACGGGTCGGTCCACCACGACGGCTCCGGGCGTGCAAGCATCGGGGGTGTCATCAGAGACTGCTCCGGCCGCGTGATGCTCGCGTTCGCCAAGCGGACACGGCACGCAGGTGTTGGCGTCGTCGAGGCAAGGGCACTCATCCATGGCCTCCGCCTCGCGTTTGTGAGCGGATACCATCGACTCGTCATCGAGGGCGACGATCTCACGTTGGTGTTGCTGCTCCGCGGCAAATCAAAGCACACTCGTATCCCAAGTGACATGCATGCTGAGATCCGCCGTCTTCTTTCCTGCTTCCGGGAGTACGAGGTGCAGCATGTATACCGTGAAGGCAACCAGGTGGCGGACACCCTGTGCCACCAGGCGTATCGATGCCCCCGCGTGTGGAAGATGGATCAGCTGCTGCCACCGGCCGTTTGGGGCAAGGCCGAGGACGACCGTCACGGCGTTATATACCCGCGACTTCGAGCTGCCGCCACCGGCCATTTGGGCCAAGGCCAAGGACGACCGCCACGACGTCGTATACCCGCGACTCCGGCCAATATCAACATGATGATTACACCAGTAAGCCGACGCTCTGAGTGGGTGCCAGACTCCATACAGTGTTAGTATTCCTTGCTACGTACTCGTTAAGCTTTCCATACTATGCATGCACCCAATAGTCTCTTTATCCTTTGTCTCTCTACTAGGTTCTGCAGCTACTACACTTAGAGATGATTCTAGTGTCCTTTGAATCTCCATCAAGCACTATTAATTTTACTAGAGCTTTAGCAAGTCTCCAGCCGGGCAGCAAACCCCTAAATGACGTGCATAACATAGTTCACTATATCCCAATTAATCTGGTCCTAAGCTAAAGGGTTTAAGTAAATAAAGGGCCTTTACAATAACAAAGTAAAATAAAGCAGATAACTGAGGAAAACTCATTTATGTACTGCAAGCAAGCACGGGACGGAGCGTAAAACGCACTCGTTGCAAAAAAGGAAAAAAGTAAAACGCCCGTTTGCTACCCGGCTTGTAGCAGGATTGGGAGTAGAATTGAACTTGTTGATGCACGCATAATAATGTGAGTTGCCTAAAGGTTTGGAGACTGTGCTAATAGTTCTGTAAAATTAATATTGGTTGATCTAGATTCTTTGGCACTGGTGTCTTCTTTGAGTTAAACCTGCAGTTTCCTATGACCGACACGGGTTACTGAACTATTGTTTGCATGTGTGGGTGAAGCTTTGAGCGTAAGCAAGTCCTTGATGTAACCAATGGAGTTGTAACCAATCTATGTAATGGAACCAAACGTTGTTGGCTTGAATTTTTATGCAAAATTTGGAGTTACTTTTCTTTCATATACATTTATCCTAGTGTGCTTTTTTCTATATAGCTTGCTTTGGTCGAAAATGCGTGCATCTTGCGTATGAATGAATAGTTGACCATCATCTGTCATCCTTCCCGTCATCCAACATGTTGTCACCCCGTCCCCCATCTCTCGCCGGAGCTAACAACCGTAGGCACTCCCACATGGTTGCTTGCCTAGGACGCCAGTGAGGCACTTCATGTCGCCACCCCCACCTCGAGGAGCCGATGGCCGCCGTTGGCACACGTCGGTGAGAAGACGGCCATCAACGCTCTCCCTTCCATGCGAGAGGAGGGGAAAGGCGGCACCGCCAAAGCTATGTTTTCGCACGATATGGGGGCGGGCACACAACCACCACCAACGTCGTGCATCGGAAGGCAGCGAGCAACCATGTTGCCACCACCAACTCTGCACCTTTCTTTCCCACCAACAACACAAGACTTAGAGGTGCTAATAATAATAATAATAATAATAATAATAATAATAATAATAATAATAATAATAATAATAATAATAATAATAATAATAATAATAATAATAATAGTGCACACGCACATTCTCTTGCTCCTTCCACAAGCAAGTCCCACATTAGGGTTTCTTTCCCTCACGCCAACGCCTCCGTCGATCTGCCTTGTCTTCTGTGGCCTTAGGGCCATGGAGGCACGATGGATCCCGGGCCATACCGGTGGGAGGGCTCGTGATTTTATTTTTAGGTGGTCTCTTAGTTTGTTTAGGGTTTGTATCCTTCTTAGGAAGATGAGGCAGAGGCAACTCCCTGATGAGGGGATAATTAGGGTTCTCCACTCCTAGCCCCCGTCCCGACGGTGCGTCTAGTGTAGTCGGAGGGCGTGTGGAGGTGTGTCTCCAGTGGATCTCCTGGGATTCAATTGGTGTTTGTCATCGGGGGTCTGCTTGGATTTGGTCTGCATTCATCCTTCTACAGGTTGGTTCCATTCGATCTACACTTCTCTTCATCTGTGATGGTTGATGTTCTGGTGCATTGATCTTTGGGGCCTTAGGACGACAACTTTTGGACTATCTACAACAGCAAGGTTTGCTCGGCTTCTGTGGGGGAGGGGCGATGACGGCGGCATGCCCTTGAGACACTCCAGTACTTGTAGTTGCCGCAAGCTTGTCCATGGGCATGGATGTAATTTTTATTGCGTCCTGAGTTCTTGTATTTTCATGATGTTTGATGAATAGGTTGGCCCGATGATGAGGCCTCTTGCCAGCTTGCTACCTCCACCTCCGTCGCCGCCGCAGATGCTGAGGATTCTGATGGCGCTGATCCAGATGTGACAGAGGAGTTAGACGAGGACTACTGAGCTTTGGGGCGTTAGCATCGCTCTTTTCCTTTTTGGTGTGTTGATGCCAAAGGGGAAGAGAGTTCTATTAGGTCTTGGGATTTGCATGGGTGTGTTTTATTTGCTTCGAGTTGAACTTCTATTTGCTTTGCTTTGGCTTGTGAACTTATTGTGTGTGGAGACTTAGTACATGGTGTGAGACATGCGATCCCTATCTATCCTATCTTATTCGTTGATCTTGTTGTCTCATTTACTTACCGGTTATTTCGTACATATGCATGCTTATTGTCTATCTTTTCCATTTGTACATATTGGCTGGTCTATAAAATCTAGGGGGAGCATTCATCCTTACGTGAGCACTTTGCATTTCAAAAGCAAACCATACTAGTGCACATATATAGGCGATCCATGTCTAAATTTTCTAGACTCCAAGTGCAAATCGTGTGTTTGTCATTATCCACCAAAAAGGGGAGATTGTTAGGACATTTCCCGCCTTAGTGTTTTGGTGATGATGACAACTCACTTTGTGGTTTAATCGTGTGCCAAGTTCTTCAGGTACTCTCCCGTTTGGTACAAGATGATTAGGCATTATTCCCTCTGGACGGAAAAGATCGAAGACGGTGTTTCCTACGTGTTTATTTCTTTGGTTGTAGGAATTTCGTACTGTTAAGAGGGAATCCGCATCTGATGGTATCGGGTGAATCAATACACGTACACATTCTTGTCCATCCTTATTATCCTTCTGTTTGGAGAGAGAGAGAGAGAGGCCGTCAAACTCTTTTTTCAGTGGTTTTGATCATATGGCGGTTGTCCCGCTCGTCATGGTGGTTGTAACGCATGTCCGGTTCATCAGGTGCTTCCACTGCCCCAGGGGTGATACCGGTACTGAAAACTCGATGACAATGATACCAATATTAATAATAACTAAATCCAAACTTTAATATTTATAGCATTTCCCTGTTACGCTTTACTAATTGTAATTTTTCATTTTATTGGTTATGTGTGATTTGTTATTAGTTGTTATTTATGATTAGAAAATAAACAAATATTTATCATTTCAGGTTCTATTATTTTTATATTTTTTACTCATGTACCTTTGCAACAATAACATGATTACACACACGGTTCATTATTTAATGTGTTATTATGTCCGCCTCTACATGTTCAGAAGAGGAGGAGTCCGTCTACTAATCTTGGATGTGATGCCTATATAATGATCATTGCCTGGATATCGTCATAATAATTTGAAGTTCTATCAATTGTCCAATAGTAATTTGTTTACCCACCGTATGCTATTTTTCTCGAGAGAAGCCACTAGCGAAACCTACGGCCCCCGAGTCTCTTCTTTATTATATTTGCCTTCGAGATCTATTTTTATTCGCTTTTATTTTCAGATCTATTAATCCAAAAACACAAAAATACTTTGCTGCACTTTATTTTATTCGTGATCTATTTATTCAATCTATTACAACTTTTTCCCGTCCACTTGCCAATTTCTGGCTCCGTTACCCGAAAGGGACTGACAACCCCTTTTACACGTCGAGTTGCAAGTATTTTTTCTTTGTGTGCAGGAGCCGTTTACGTGGTGTTGTGTGGTTCTCCTACTGGTTCGATAAACTTGGTCTCATCACTGAGGGAAATACCTACCGTTGATGTGCTGCATCATCCCTTCCTCTTTGGGGAAATACTGACGTAGTTCAAGCAAACATCAGTTCTCACTGAGGGAAATACTTATTTCTACTGTGTTGCATCTCCTCTCCTCTTCGAGGAAAATCTCAATGTAGCTCACAAGTAGCAGTGAGCTGCAATGCCGGTGCGACGAGCTGGAAAGCAGACCACGGGATGCCGCAGTGGTGACTATGGCTTGTTGGACCGCGCCCCCGCGAGCTGCGATAGTCACCGCTACGAGTTGGAACTGTGGTCTTGGTTTCCTGCAATGGCTCCGTCAGCGAGCTACAACTAGAAAACGAGGTGCTACAACGAGAACCACGGTGCTGGAACTGGCCCTTTGTTTTGCTGCAACCGGCGGAGGGTGGTGTCGTGGCGGCGAATTGCGACGCCGAAATAGCTGTATCCAACAATAAAAGAAGTTGGGCCTGGCGATTTTTTCTACAACCCAATGGGAGTGGTGTTGGGGCAACAGGGGGTTGGCGGCATGTTTGGTTGTAACTGGCAACCACAAAAGCTAAAACCAGTGAGTGGTTTTGCTATGATGTGACGGGGTGGCAACACCAGCGAGCTATTTTGCTCGAACCAACAACGTTTTCGCTGCTCTCGGCGGACACTTTTGCTGGGACCAGCAACACGAGGAGAGTACATTGCGAGCCAGCCGTCAGGGTGCTACGACCGACGCAAGCTACTACATGCGTAGAGCTGGCGAGAAACACAGGAGACGACAATGGAGAGGGTGGTAACATGCGAGCACACCGGGTCGTGCTTCGAGGTTGGTCGTGTCACTCATCCATGGCGGTGTGATACATCTCCAATGTATCTATAATTTATGAAGTATTCATACCAAGTTTACAATAATTTTATATGGTTTTGGTGCACTTATTTATGATTTTTTTGGGAACTAACCTATTATCCTAGTGCTGAGTGTCAATTGTTGTTTTCTGCATATTTTTGGTTTTTCAGAAAAATCCATACGAAACGAAGTCCAAATGCCACGAAAATTTACGATAAATTTTCTGAAACATAAGAGACCCCCGTAGTTTCAAAGAAGGACCAGAAGACCCACGAGGCGACCACAAGATCACCCTGCACGCCCTGGGTGGTAGGGAGTGTCGTCCGATCTTGTGGGCACCTCGTAACTTCTATTGGGCTGAAAATTCTTATAAATCGGAAAACCACCGAAAGTTAACCTAGAACTTTTACATCGCCGCCGCAAGACTCTGTACCGAAGCGATCTCATCTGGAGGGCACTATCTTGATCTACCATGAGCTTTGTTAATATAGATGAATCATATGGTGTTCTTCCCTCTCTATCTTTGTTGTGATGAATTGAGCCTTGCACTTTGAGATTTCATTATTATTGGATTGAATATTGGATTTGAGATCACTTGATGTATGTCTTGCATGTGGATACCTGTGGTAACAATGGGGTACGTATTCTATTGAGTCACTTGATATATGTTTTGGTAATCAACTTGTGGATTTCCGTGGTTACATTGGGGTAATCTAGGCATGAAGGTTGATACACGTTTTCGTCATACTTTCTCTGTTAGAAACCTTGGGGTAATCTTCAAAGTTCTTTGTGTTCGATTGAATATGATGAATCTGAAATTGTTTGATGCATATCGAATCATTAACTACGGATACTTATGGTGACATTAAAGTATGTAGGTGACATTAGAGTTGATAGATGAGTATATGGTGTTATTGTAGTACGATCTCTAGGGCTGTTTGTGACACTTATAGGGATGACTCAATAGATTGATTGGAAAGATAACTTTGAGGTGGTTTGCTACCTACACCAATTTCCTCTTATGTTCTCCGCTGTTGATAAGAACTTTGAAGTGATTCTTTGTCGCACATTGAGAGATTGTTATATAATTCAGTTATGTTAGCACTGTCAAGAGATTGCACTACTGAAAGTATGAACCCTAGGCCTTGTTTCTAAGCATTGCTATACCATTTTGCTAGCCGTTTTCTACTTGTTACCTTTCTGTTTTTGTTATTCCAGATTATAAAAAATATATTTTGACCATCCGTATTACACTTGTATCACCATCTCTTCGTCGAACTAGTGCACCTATACAATTGACAATTGTATACAATTGACAATTGTATTGGGTGTGTTGGGGACACAAGAGATTTCTTTTATTTGATTGCAGACTTGTTTGAGAGAGACCATCTTCATCCTACACCTCTCAAGGATCGATAAATGTTAGGTCACCCACTTGAGGGAAATTTGCTACTATCCTACAAAACTCCGAGCTTGGATGCCCAACTGTGTCTACAAGAATGAACTCAGTGAAATCACTATTTGGGAAACTAAAATTGATCAATTCAAAAAATTGAAATCATTGTGTTTTTGAATTATTGAAATTAGTAGTTTGGAATGAATGAAATTCCTATTTACAAGTTATTAAACCATTGTTCTATGTTTTCAATTTCTTGACATGCGTTACAGAATGGAAGAATGAGAAAATGAGTTACGAGTGTGTTGGGCCTCACATTAGAATGCGGTGGGGCCGTGATCAGAACATGGTGGGCCAGGTGAGATAAATACCAAAGATTCTAAGAACAAGATACCAAACTAATAAGTTGGATATGGGATTAGTTGGCCACACATAATTGGTTGGCTATCAGAGCCTTAGATTTTGCAAGTCCTAGCATGTTCCAACACAAGGAAGAAACATTTTATAGATGCATTGATCCAATGGTGCATTTTTATTTTGTATCTTTATTTTTTTCATGACTACATATGTTCTTATATTGATCATGTTAGTTTCAAAAAAAATGATGGTTCATGTAAGGACACCCCCTCCTCGCAAAATACTTTTGTGGGGCTAGGCGATGACACATCCGAGAGTGGTGCGGCGATGACATTCAAAGGCGGTTGGAGGCATGAGCGGTGCTTGCTGCCGACCATGAAAACTTTAAAATTGGTGCACACCTAATTTTAGAGAGAGTGGCGAAGAATACAATCTAGAAGTAGGGAATTGGTTAGAAGGTTCGCCGACATCAGAATTGTTGGACATGACACGGTGAAGCCTTTTTACCAAATATGCAGAATAAGATGAAAGGCTTCACCGACTAGGAGGTAGAGGGGATGGACAATGAGGTTTGAAATGTTTGTGATGCCATTTTTATAAGGGTGCGACATCGTATCGCTGCCGACGTGGCTAGAACCCCCTCCTCCAGGACACCGTCACCGAGGGCCCCTGCACTATCTCGGATATGATGGGGGACCCCAAAATTTAGCGCTTCGTCTGCAAGTCTCTCAACGGCCAGGCGCTCCACCTACCCGACTTCGGCAGCTCCAGGAGGACCCTTGTCTTCCACCACATGAGTCTTCTCACCCCAGCCAATGTCGGGCTTGGGCACAAACCTCCTGACACGAGTCTACAATGACGCTGCCTTCAAGCGCTTTCACCTAGAGGAAGAGAGTGGAAGATGATGATGGGCGTACTGTTGCTCCCACTCCAGATAAAGGTGGCGCAAAGCTGTTGGAGCTCGACCTCGACTCGCGCAACCTACGCGAGGGCAGCACCACGATCTTCATCGCTGCCTGGCGCGGTCCAACTCAGGGGCTCAAGTTCTTGGACTCAGGGCGTTATCGGGGTTCCTGCAAGCGGCTCGTCGGAGGAGATAGGAAGAGGAAGTGCGGGCACAGCAAAGAAGAGAGGAAGAGCAAGACCATACGTGGAGGGGGGAGGGCTTCGCCGGCGGAGCTAGCCAGCGATGGTGCGTCGATCGAGCGATTGTGTGTGCAACGCTCTCCCAGGAGGAGTATGGGATAAGGAGGAAAGGGAGTGTGGATGGTGTGGTGGTCAGGCCAACTCCACCACGCGACCCTATCCTGTCCGGCCCCGTCCGTTTGGGGTAAAAGGGACAAAGGAGGTGGCCCAGCGCGCGACGGCCCGGACCCATCTTGTCCGTTTTGTGTCTGGGCCGACCCATTTCGAGCGCAAACTTGCGCGGGGTTTGGGTCCCGGCGGACACCAAACGGACGCGCGCTCGTCCGCGTCGGGGCCGCGTGGCAGGCGGCCACCCATCTCCCACCCACCCACATCAATGCGCACGAGCGGGCGGCCCCACCTGTCATCCGCACGTCGAGCGGTCGCCGTCCTTCTTTAAGTGGGAGCGTGGACGGGTCATCGTCCACACTGCCCCACGCCACCCAGCGGCCTCCTCGAACCCCGACAGCGCAGAAACCCTAGCCCGACTCCTCCTCGAGCTCGCCGGCCGCCCACCTCGCCATGGGCTTCTGGAACGGCAAGGCCGAGCACGACCGCGAGGCCGGCTCCTCCTCGGGGCGTCGCCGCGGCTCCGTGAAGAAGGAGGAGCCCGCGTCTCCGCCGCGCTCCTCCCGTCGGGCCCCCACGCCACCGCCGCACTCCTCCCGTCGAGCCCCCGCGCCGGCCCCCTTCACCATTGCCCCTAGGCCCTCCCACGAGCGCGACCGGCAGTACATCTCCGCGGACGTGTGCCGGAGGTACTGGGAGACGAGGACGCCGGTCCCGTGGAGCGACCCCCACCTCCCCAACGGGTGGCACCTCTCCGCGGACTGGGTCCCCATCCCGCCAGTGCCGGCGACCAGCCGTGCACGACGCGATGAGATCAACCGCCGCCGCCGCCTCCTCCCCGACGACCTATACTACGACCACATGTATGCCCCCCGACTCGCCGCTCTAGGACACATGGCTCCAGGACGAGCACGACGTGCGGCGCGCGTCCTACTTCGCCGGCACCGTGTCGGGGCCGCGGAGGCCACGTGCAGAGCCGCGCGGGCGTACGCGGGTGCGTGGCCTGATGCCCACGTTGTCGCCTTCCCCGTCTCCGTCGCCCCCTCCCCCTCCTCGCATGACAGCAGAGGAGGAGGCCCGTCTCCTGCAGCGTGTCATGGACGACTCCATGAACACGCACGACGAGCGGCAGTGGGACGGCCTGGAGGAGGCCATGGCCCTCTCTGCCGTTGGGGACGTCGCCTTCCCGGAGCTGCAGCTGGCGGCCGTCACGGCGGCCGCCAAGGAGGAGCCGATGGAGGAGGACTCGCCCGCGTTCGAGAAGCTCCTGGGCCAGGGGTGGGGCTGGTCGTGCACTGCGCCGGAGATGGCCGCCGACCTGGGCGTGAACTGGTGCCCCACTGGAGCGGGAGGCGTCGCCACGGGAGGAGGTGGTGCAGGCACCTCCGGCCGTCCAGCCCGCCCCGTCCACCACGCACCGCCGGCCCACCTCTGGACGCCGCCGGAGTACGTCGACCTCGTCAGCGACGACAACGACACCGGCGGCCAGTGAAGACGGTGACGGCCACGGCACCGACGGGCGCGGCAGGAGCGCGTGGGAGGAGTTTTTTTATTTTCTTATTATGTTAATTATGAATCTAGGCCTTTTAAGTGGCCGTTGAAACTGGGCCGTTTTGTGGCCAACCCATATATATGTTTTATGTTTTTTTAAATGCGTTTATTTTTTTTTTAGTTATTTAATTATTATTTTTAATCCCGTCCACCCCGGACACGATTTGGGGTGCGGCCGCGCGGTGGGCGCACGCACGATCCAATGGACACAGCCGGACACGGGCGCACCCATCGGCGCCCCAAAGGGACAGATTCGGGCCAATGCGGACGTCCGTTTGGGGTCGCGCGGTGGAGTTGGCCTCACCGAAAGAGAGAAGGGCTAAACGACATTAGCCCCCGTCATTTCTTTGCCACGTCGAATTCGCGGTCAAGCGATTTTTAGTGCATTTTGTCATGGATTACCACTGTGATAGGTGAAATTTACTAGTAAAACGTGAAGTGACGGTATTTTGTTAATGATGTCAGAAATGTGGTGGTTATGTGCTTTTCACTATGCACGTAAACATTCCTAGTGACATATTATTAGAGAGTAGGTTCGTATTGGAATAACATTTCCGGGAAGTGTCAATCAAAAGAAAAACCGCTGGTGTCCATGCGTGTGCGTGCTCTCCTCTCTATATATTCCTCAAAGAATCATCCAGAGAGCACCCGCCGGTATTTCCATCCCCTGCCGGCGCTGGAATTTCCATCCACGGCGACGAGAGATTGAGAATCTTGGCCGCGGATCAGAGCCTGCCGCCGTGCGCCGCGCTCCGGAGTCCCGTCGCCGTGCGCCGAGCCCAGCCTCCCGCCAGAGCCAGCAAGAAGCGCAAGAAGCGCCTGGACCGCGAGTTCTTGGCCGGCATGGAGTCGACGACGTCGTCGGCAGGGCCCGCCACGGGCGTCAACTCGCTGGACGAGGCCGTCGCCAGGGACCGCAGGCCGCGAGGGGAGGATGTTGGCCGCGAGGGGACGATGTTGGCCGCGCTCCGCCAGGTCCAGTCTCCGGCGGCCAGAGCAAGCAAGAAGCGCAAGAAGCGCAAGAAGCGTGCGTCGTCGGCGGCGGCATGGCCCGCCACGGACCGCCACTCGTGGGGCTCGATCGCCGTCGTCAACCCCAGGCTGCAGGACGCGCTGAGCCACCCGGGCGCCTCCGCCCCGGAGTGCATCTACGGGAGGCGGCTGACGAGGACGGACCGGAAGCTCCACCACAACCGGCTACTCATGTCGTGCAAGATCTGGCGGGCGCGGGGCGAGACGTTCCCGCTGGAGCGTGTCCTGACGGACGCGGAGCAGGCGGCCGTGAAGGTGGCGGAGGGCCTGCAGGTGCAGGCCTACGACCGCCGCGGCAGGCACTACGACCTCGTCTGCAAGAAGCTGCGCTCCAACAACGCCTACCGCCTCGTCCGCGGCTGGGGCACCTTCCTGAGAGCGAACGGCCTCGTCGTGGGGAAGAACGACGGGGCCGAGGTCCTGCAGCCGGTCATCAGGTTCGATCTGCGGACGTTCCACTCGCCGGCGCTCAAGATGGGCGTCACCGGACAGCAGGGCGGCCCGCTCGGGTTCCTCATCATGCACTACCCCGAGGGAGACGACCCGGCCGCGCACGCCGAGGCGGGCATCGCGGAGATCCTGGCGGCGGCGGAGAACGCAGTGGCCATGCCATTGCCGGGCGGGGCCGCCGCGGTGCCCGTCATGGAGGACGCCGTTGATGCCCCACACGAGGAGGACGCCGTTGATGCCCCAGAGGAGGAGAACGCGGTGGAGGCTGATGATGGCGGCCGGTGAGCCGGACGAGAGGCTGCCCCGGCCAGGGGATGCCGATGCTGAGTGAGAGTAACCCCCCATGAGTTCAGCGTAGATCGATCGATTTCCAGGCGAGATTGATTCGCACGACACAAGAAACATTATTTGGCATCTTGATTTGTTTTCTTTATGTTTTAGCTATAAAGAAGACTTAATTGGAATGCAATTTAGTAGGCCTCCATCTCCATGAGTTTCTTCAGTGTAGATCGATCGATTTCCAGTCTAGGACTCATTCTGTTTTCAGTTACTACTTACTATGTAAGCATGTTTGATCCTTGGAACGACAGGAAGAAACATTGGCATTCTGATTTGGTTTCTTTGTTTTCGGAACAAGACTTATAATTGGGATGCAATTTAGTAATGGATTTATTTAAGCACTTTTTAGTGATCCATACGTGCCCTAGCATTGTGGAGAAGTGAATGTGTGCTCCAACTTTTTATATGATTTCTCGTGCTATTTGTAGCAGCAAACTGTGTGTGAGAAAAACCATTTTCCGTTTTATTACACAGCCTTGATGTGATTATCTTCAGGCTAGAGGAGGCGCGCTCAACACTTGCAATGCAAATTGAAAGTTTGTAACAATGTAGTAGTGTAAGTTAAGCACTTTAGCTACTCGTAAGTTGCCTGAATTTTAAATTTGGATCGGTCGATTTTCTATTGATTTCTGCTTTGAGATTGGTGCTGCTTTTTTTTTGTGTCCTCTGCTGTTTGTTGTGTTGGGCTTGTTCTTTTTGACTGAACCTACATTTGGGTCATTAGATTTGCTACTGGGCCGAATCCCATTAACTATGCGATCCAGCCCTCATCTCTTCCTTTGTTTGTTTTATGTTATTTATGTTTTTATGTGTTTTTGCTTTTCTTTTTCTTTGTTAGTTAGTTTTTATTTTTATTTTGTGGGTATTTTTGCGATGATAGATGAGTGTAAATGTATACACATAAATACTACGCAACATGTTGAAAATTATACAATTATATGATAATGTGCTACTGTAAAAAAAACAACTAACTATTCCTTGCATACTGCATAATATGCAATTTCAGTGCAAAATGGTGTGCACGTTTTTTCAAAGGGCAATACCAATGTCACTAATTCATTTTTGGTTATTGTTTTATTCATTTTAAGTTAATAACAGTGCAGTTTCACTATTGTATCCTTATTCTTGCATACTTGAAAAAGGTGCAATTTGTGTGTATATTTTGTGCAAATTTTGTTATTGTTTGTTTTAGATTATTTTTGTGTGTAAATATAAATGTAATTACTAAATAATACGTGTGTAAATTATAGTAGAAAGTGAAAGTTGCACTATTATATGATTATTCTTTGCATATTTGAAAAAGGGCAAGTTGTGTGCAAGTTTTGAAAGCTTTTTCATTTTCATTTTCTTTCTTCTTAAAGAGTTTCATTCTTTCTTAGAAAACTTAATTATTTTGATTTTGTCTTGTTTTTTATTTTCTTTCCTTCTTAAAGGTTAATACCAATGCCACGAATTCATTCTTACATAGAAAACTTCATTTTCTTTTTCTTTTTTTATTTTAATTCATTTTTTGATTTAGTTTTAGTTTTCATTTTCTTTTCTTTTGTAAGGATAATACTGATCTCGCTAATCCATTACATTTTAGAAAACACTTCATTTTAGTTTTTATTATTTGTTTTACATTCTTTTTGTGTGCAAGTATAAACGCAAGTACTAAATAATATGTGTGTAAATTATAGTAGAATGCGAAAATTGCACTATTATGTGCTTATTCTTTGCATATTTAAAAAGTCTAATTATAATGCAAGTTTTGAAAGGTTTTCAATTTCTTTTTTTTTCTTAAAGGGTTTCATTCTTTCTTATGAAACTTCATTATTTTTATTTTCTTTCTTGAAAGGGTAATACCAATGCCACGAATTCATTTTTCCACAGAGAATTTCATTTGTATTTTATTTGAATTTTTTATTTATTTCTTTGATTTTGTTTTAGTTTTCCTTTTCTTTTCTTTTGTAAGGATAATACCTATCTCACTGATCCATTACTTTTTAGAAAACACTTCATTGTAGTTTTTAGTTTTTTTATTTATTTAAGTAATTCAGTCTGCATTAGAAAACTACTTTTATTGTTTTTCATTATTTCTGTTTTTGTTGGTTTCGTGTGGAATAAAAGACTTAAGTTGTGTTACAGTACTGAATTGACTGGCCTTAATTTTGGTTCAGTCGATTGGATAGAAATCGACTGGCCCCGGTCCTAAAACCAGGCGACTGCCCTGCAGCCAGTCCTTAAGTTAAGCAATCACACGACCCCATGGCCATATGCAAGAAGTTGCAAAAGTTTTGTACTATCTTATTACGGACACCAATCCTGCAGGAGGTGATCACTAGATAATGAATAAGTCTATATGTTCTAATCCAAATTTGTACACTACTTGCTTTATATTGTGATAAAACGATGACATGAATGTAATTCTAAGCTAAAGTCTAGATCTATATAATTATGTGGCACACCTGGCGGCTCTGCATAGCAGAGCGCACAAACCAAGCAATCGCAATTTAACATGGCCCGCCAGCAAGTAACTAATCAGCAGAATGAATTCGCAAGGCAGACAATGAACTTGGCAAAAATATGCAACAACTTTTCTGATGTGCTGCCATTTTGTATGTACCCACAACGTGCACACAGTGAATATCCTATTATCACATAGACAGGAGCAAAACCTCTTGTTGGACGTGTCCAAGATTTTGCAAAAGCTCTGTATCACTTTATTACGGGAACTAATCCTACAGGAGGCTATACTAGGATGATCTAATTCAGGGAAAATCAATTGCAATTTGGTATTGCAGTACGGTCGTATCACCACTATGTAGAGTGGACTCTATGTGGTTTTAATAAGTACCTTTTATTAGAGGTGTACCAGCTTTTATCGTTCTGTTTATCAGCATGTATCATGCATGTTTGTAATAAATGTACTTTCTTTGCCATCTTGAACTTCCATATACTCCCTTGGTCCCAAAATTCTTGTCTTAGATTTGTCTAAAAGACAAGAATTTTGGGACGGAGGGAGTATATTTGTATCGAGTATATATTCTTTACATAATAGTGAAAGATACACATGAGGCTACCATGCATATTCTGTTTAACTCATATTGTTTATAGTTCTGTCGTTTCAATTATGCTCTACATAGTTGCGGCGACGCGGTCATGATGTACACTCAACACAAATTGGGAAGACTCTTGCCAGCCACATGGATAGTTCTGAACAAGGCTAACATGACAACTCGATACAAACTGCAGGCAGTGGCGGATCTAGAATCCTACCAGCGTTGGGGCAAGCATGGACAATGATGGTTGAACGGCACAAAATGAGTGTAATGTACAAAATGATTGTAATGTATATAATATGCACTAACGGGACTTGGTTGTAGTTTGTATCTTTGTGGAGGTCCTTTCTGTAAATCCTTGCTTTAATATATCTGTGGTTTCCCGCAAAAAAAAAATATGCACCAGTGAAAGTAAATTTGTAATTTTTTTTGTGGGGGCCATGGCCCCACGAACTCACCCCCTAGATCCGCCACAGACAGCAGGGGACGGGGGGGCATCTTGTAAAGCTCTTATATGTGTACCCAATGGCCTGGCCGCAATCTGCCTTAATAACCAAGAACTTGAGTCTGTCAGGTAAACTTCGGCGCCCCACTTTCTTGTAGAGACGTTAACTAGTACTTTAGGAAATACTTCCTTCGTCCCAAAATAAGTGTTTTGACCTTGGTACAACTTTGTATTAAAGTTAGTACAAAGTTAAGACACTTATTTTAGGACGGAGGAGTATCTGATACCAATGAATGAATTGTTCTTTTAGCCACTGTAGTGGAAGAGAAGTATTGGTGTGGGCATCATCATTGAAATAGTCAACAAACTTTCTTCACCTGGCGGCGATAGAATCACTGAAGCAGCCAGCACTGAAGAAAAAACAGATGGGCATGATTTAGCAAGTGCCATGGATTCTGGCACGGATGGAACTAATGATGGGCAGTTTTCTCATTTGAGCATTTTCCATGTTATGGTATTGGTGCACAGGGCAATGGAAAATTCAGAAACTTGCAGGCTGTTTGTAGAAAAAAAATGGAGGTATATTGCCGCGACCTACCATCACCCAATCTTCTGGTGGAATGCCTATTGCTTTGCGCAGCACCATGGGTATTTAAGGGCTTTACGCAACAGCATTCTACTCCACTCGCGTGTGTATTTTGCTCCTCTTTAAAGGAGCACTTGAAGAATGCTCTACAGGAACTTGATACGGTTTTTAGGTCATGTGAAGTGACTAAGTTGGAAAAAGGAGCCATTCCATAACTTAATTTTGAATTTATGCTCTTCCTTGCGGCATCGAAAGACAACCGCTGGATGAACGCTCTACTCTCAGAATTTGGAGATGTCAGCAGGGATTTCCTGGAAGATATTGGAAGAGTTCACCGGGAAGTGCTTTGGCAACTTTCACTTTTTGATGAGAAAAAAATAGAGCCTGAAGCTATGGTGGCACAAATTTTTGCTGGTAACCAAACAAAGCAAAAGCTCTACAAAATTTAAGTACCAAACTCTCATCCCATCCTTACAAACAAAATCCACATGTGTACAAAAGCAATGTCATTCACACTGACACAAAACTACTACGAGTACTTCAAAGACCATATACCAATAAGACACCCAACAGTGGCAGTAACAAACTTTTCCCTGTTTTGATCTGAGAAACGAAGGCGGCAACTAATTACTAGGCCTAGGTGTTGCCCACTCAACATGGAGGATGAGGTTATCATAACCATAGCCATTGAGCTTGCTGATAGCCTTCTCAGCATCCTCCCTCTGGACAAAGTTGACGAAGCCAAAGCCCCTGCTTGATCCAGTTCTCTGATCCAGCGCAACATAGACTCGGCTAACAGGGCCGAAAGCACGGAACAGCTCGAGGAGGTCAGGCTCACGGGTGTCCTCGGATAAGTTGGTAACGCGGACAGAGTTCTCATCGTTCCTGCGCCTCATGTCGTGCCCACCATCTTGATAAACAGCATCCTTCCTTAGCCTCGGAGGAACATAGGAGCTCTTGGCAGGATCATTCACTGCTGCGGGTCCGTCAGAAGTAGGAGGCCTGTCCAGAGTATCGATGAGATCCTTGTAGGGGCACTTTGCGGTCCAGTGGTCACCCTTCTTGCCACAGGATCTGCAGACCATGAGAGCGGTGCCTTTGTTTGCCGTCGCCGGTTCATCATTGGAAGCACTTGGTTCATCAGCCTTGCTCCCTACAATCAAGTGAAAAGTTAGCAAATAAGATGGGGACATGATTAGGGACTTCAGAACCACAATAAGGATGGACCAATAGCAGTGTTCATGCTAGAGCGTGAGCAATGGCTAAATAAACAAGTTACATTTGTGTGGATTATGGAAGGAAATTTAACATGGCCCCCATCGGCCAAGAAACAGCTTTCAGGAATCTCTAAGCTACTCCATAACCGATAGTGCATCACAAGTTGACAACTGTAACTGGAAATCCAATGATCAGACACTCGATCTACATGGCCTGCAAGCAGCATCCTTGAATCACCTACCTAACCTAACTCAAACAGAACAAATTTATCCAAAGAAACCTATCTAGCTAGATCTCATGAAATTGATTAAACAGAACAAATTGATCTCATGAAATTTCGTAGCAGATGTGCAAAACCAGTATGTCCTCTTACACAACCAGCACAGCGGCGTTGCTTCAAAGCATGCGAATCAAGAACCTTTGGTAACAAACAACATATTATCCGACACAGATGTAACGATGATCTAGGTAGTGGGGATAGAAAGAGGATCGACGAACCTGGGGCGCGTGGGCGCTCGAGGAAGATCTCCTCGGTGGAGACGACGGTGAGGCGCGCGGAGGCGTCGTCGCCAGTGGCGGCGTCGCCGAACTTGGCCCAGGAGCGGCGCTCGACGGCCGCCTTGGAGAGGCGCGTGCGGGCGAGCTTGACGACGCGGGTGGTGGTGGTGACCTTGACCTTGTTGCCGTCGTCGTCGAAGCGGTAGTGGATCGTCTTCTTGAGGCCGTTCGCGTCGGGCCCGACGACGACCGGCGGCGGGAGCAGGAAGTCGAGGTCGCCGCCGTCGTCGTCCTCGTCGAGCTCCCCCCACCTGATCTTCGCCTCCGCCATGGCTGCCGTCGCTGCTGCTTCGCTCGTTCGCCGGCTGGGGTTCAGGGTTCGGGGGTGCGGCGGCTTGGGTGCGAACTCGCGAGCTGTGGGACGTGTGGTTCGGATTGGTTGACAGATATATCGTGTGGCGCCGGGAGATATATGGACTGCGGGCTGGACTCTACGGCTTGGGGGACCTTGGGTGCGTTTCCGTTTCCGTTTCCGTTTCTACTTGAGTCGTTTTGTAAACGGGTAGGTACCGTGCGTGCCACGCAGTGTTCGATAAGCAAATCCACCTTTTTAAAGCAAGGGAGGGCAAGCTTGAGGGCCACGATAGGTGAGCCCAGCGAGCTGGGCCCTTTGAAGGGCTTGCGATGTCCACGACATGGTCGTTTTGGACTGTGCTGAGCTCGGCTTCAACTTTTCAGACCCACTTCCCTCCTAAATAAACATATTGTTTTTTTGCGAGTAAAACATATTGTTTTCGGACCCCTCAAAATAAAACTTATTGTTTTTGTAGATTAGAAATTATTGTTTTCAATTGTACTCACTCGGTATCAAAATGTAAGATGTTTTTTGACACTAAGCATGAGATGTTTTTCGAAAGAAAAAAAAGTCTTATATTTTTTTTCGGAACGGAGGCAATAGACTTGCCTCATTCATTAATTAAGTAGAAGAGAATTGTCCCGTTAATTACCAAAAAACGTGCGAAAACCGTCACAATCTGCTGAGAGGCAAACACAAGATACTCTACGCGCACCTTTACAGAGTTCCTCGTCGAGTTAGCACATAGGCGTCATGGTCATCACTTCTTCTCAAGCAGGCGTCAACGGCATCCCCAATCCCCAAGCAAGCGACTTCGACTCCCGACTTCGCTGTAGACGAACCTCGACCCAACACACACCGCAAAGGTTGTGCAGAAACACACGAAGATCCTTGCCAGAACCCAGCCACCCACGCCGAGGGCAGCGCAACTCCCAACTCTGAAGAAAAGATTCGAAGGAGAACTATGCAAGGCTGGTGCCGCGGAAGATCGCCAAACATACCACCTGTTGTCTGTCATCGTTACCGCAGGGCCCCGTCGCCGCAGCTCCGACTTCACCACAACAAACAAACTGAGGTAATCCCACGAACATGTCGGAGAAGAGCCGACTACCGCAACCACTACCACGCCTCCGACTTCACTCGTCCCCATCATCGTTGCTACAGAAGCCTCGACACCACACCGACGCCTTCCACCACCCAACCTTCCAGCACACCCACTGGTCCCTCTAGCTGGATTAAACTCCAAAGTTAATGCCCTCAAGAGGGAAACGACGCTAACACGCCGTCAACGAACAACCCCCCGGGTTTGGGGTTTCCCCTGGAGCTGCCCCTCGCAGAGGAAGAGAGAGCATTCGTCGATGCCTTCGGGAAGGTTACGGAATATATGACTATAGAAGCAGCTATCACAGGCTCTAGCCATGGCCAAAAACAGGTTTTCACCCAGCCCTTGAGAACCTACTATCGGCAACAAATTCGGCCAACCCACCCTCGCGACATCTCCACGCATCCACCACCCTGACAGATAGATCCGCTGCCACGTGTCCTGGAAATCTGCTAGAGCCACCAGGTATCGGTGTCAAAACCGGCAGATCTCGGGTAGGGGGTCCCGAACTGTGCTTCTAAGGATCGAAGGTAATAGGAGGTAGGGGACACGATGTTTACCCAGGTTCAGGCCCTCTTAGTGGAGGTAATGCCCTACTTCCTACTTGATTGACTTTGATGAGTATAGGGGTTACAAGAGTTGATCTACCTCGACATCGTAATGGCTAAACCCTAGATGTCTAGCATGTATGATTATGATTGCATCTACGGACTACACCCTCCAATTTATATAGACACCAGAGGGGGCTAGGGTTGTACAAGGTCGGTTTATAGAGGAAGGAAACTACACATCTGGACGCCAAGCTTGCCATCCACGCAAAGGAGAGTCCCATCCGGACATGGTGGAAGGTCCTCGATCTTGTATCTTCACGACTCATCAGTCCGGCCCATATCACATAGCCCGGACGCCCGAGGACCCCCTAGTCCAGGACTCCCTCAGTAGCCCCCGAACTTGCCTTCGATGACGACATTACATCTGGTTTTACATCTTCGGCTTTACAAGTCGGGTTCTCCATTGTACCTCGGATAGTTCGGCTTTACATTAAATACCACACTCTTCAGCTTCTGTGCCGCCATCGTCTTGGCTTCCACGTGTCAGAAGAATATGAATGGTCTAAACATTTTTACAAATAATCCCTTGACCATGCAAGGAAGGCATCTATTTAAAGAGACGAGATCTCAAATGCCATTCCACACCATGCAGAAATCCTTAGATCTTCCCACAGGAAATCGCCCAAACATGGCCAGCGCACCTAGCTCCTCCTAGCGCCCTCACGGCCCTCGAAAAGGCGACTGGGAAAGTTGTTCGGTATCCCACGCTCATCTTAATAAACTTCAGATAGAGGGATACCTGCCTCCCGCGGATCTAGTCCCTGTTCGGGCTGGATTAACTTCCATCAACGGTGAAGCCTTGGCGGAGAATTTCCCAAATCCCACCGAAGGGGGGCGGGTGTGCTTTGTTTCCTTCCTGCTGAGAAGCGTAGGATTTCCGATCCACCCTTTCCTCAGAGGTCTTTTGGAGTATTATGACCTCCAACTGCACAATCTCACGCCGGGCTCTATCCTGCATATCGCAGGTTTTGTTGCTCTTTGCGAGCTGTTCCTAGGCTACGAGGCCCATTTCGAGCTGTCCTCTCCCAAAAGGGATCCATATTCGAGGTGGGCGGCGCCGAAGTATAGCGCATAACCGGGACAGGATATCTGTCCGGCACTCCGAAGAAGGCGTCCGAAGAGTGGCCCTCGGAATGGTTCTACATCGAAGACGTTGTTCTCCCAGATCCAATCTGGCGTGGTCTTCCTGAATTCTCCACCGCAACTTTAAAGAAGCGCACCAGCTGGCGTCCCCAAAGCCTTGAGGAAGAGGACAGTGCGGAGGTTAAGATGCTAGCAAACAAGATCGGAGTCCTTGCCAACTCCGGACTGTCCATAATCGAGGTAATGGCGATTTCAATAACACGATGTGTTCAACCACTCGAACCCAGAGGGCTTCCCCTCTTGGATTACAATGGGGAGGACGACGCCTCCCGCTGTGGCCGCAAGGGTTCGGATAATTTTGCCGCCCTTGCCGCCATGTTGGCTGATCTTTTCAAAGGGGAGAAGGAAGACTTCACTCATTTGAAATGTCGGGAAGGTTTTTCCATGTACAACCCCATCCCCTGGGTGAGTTTTCGTCGATCATTGGCTTCACTTAATCTCTTTCCCGAGTTGCACTAGTCAAATTTAATCCAGCTATTTTTAACAGGAGTGGAGAAAGGTCGTCGAGGGGATCCACAGCCCCGCTCCGTAGCCAGAGGTCCACAATAGGGACCTAGATCCCGGATATGAAGAAGATCCGGATATATTTATAGAGCTCAAGGAGGGGGTCTCTTATCAGGCGAGCTATGATGGCACGGAAGTGGCCATTATAGCCGATTACTCCGGCCTTCTCCCCTCCTCCCACGTAAGTACCCAGGAGACGTCTCCTCCAAAAGAGTTTTCTCATTGCGCCTCACCCACCACACTGTCACGTGCTCCAAAGGGGCGGCGCTCGTCTCGCCACGCCGTATCAGAGGCGTCCCTTAAGAGGGTGGCGCCTGCGCAGGGCGGGTCTTCGAAAAGAAAGGCAGGTGGCAGTACTATCGAGCCCCCACCTTCACCAAAGAGGTATGGTTTTTAATATGCACTAGGCGGACATACCGGATTGTGACGTTTCCTGTTGTGCCACATTTTTAGGAAGAGCATACGCCGGACTATGTCCGGAGACCTCGCCGATCATGCATCAACCAATCCGACCCCGGACCCTGCTCCAAGGACTAGGGTTGATACGGGTGCAATGTCGGATTGTCCTCTCCCCGAGGATTCGGATAATGTATCCGTCACCAACTCCAAAGTGGAGAGTGCGATGAACCATCGGCGCCGGAGGGCGGCTATGCACGATCCAAATTTCACCGAAGAGGCATTCAATGCTTTCAGCTCAGCGGATGCATACATCCGAGCTGCTCAGGATGGGCTTGCTGGAGCCACTCACCAGCTTTCAAAGGATATGCGGGTAAGAACTCTTGTGTAGATTTAATAATCATATGCCAGTAGCCCCCGAGCCTTGAAGTAGTTGGCCCAAGTGATTTAAGGGTCGTTACACCATCAGGTACTCACGGAGAAGAATAACACATTGTCAGGACCGGATTTTCGGGATATTAATTTCCCAGAAAATGGCCTTTGTGCTCACTAGCCCCAGGATTACTGTTAGCTGATGAGGCACCAACTTGATACAGAAACTCCAAGCAAAGTACAAGATATGTAGTACAAGACCATTCTGGCCTAGGAGTACAACAAATGGTTTCTAGTGGTTGATGGCGGAAGCGGTTTGCGGATCATCAGCGTCTATGGGACTCCATTTCCCACAAGAACATCTGACCTGGATAACTCCTATCTTCGTGAGTCTGCTATCATCACTGCCTAGGTTCCGGGGTTGTCATCGCAGGGCTCCTCTCCATGCAAGAAATCTGGCCAAAACAATAGCCAGGGACAAGCCAGTGAGTACTTTGAATGTACGCGCAAACATTATGAACACAGGTATAATATAACCATTTATAGTCATGCTCTGAAATATTCTGTGATCACACGTCAGTCACAAAATAAAAATCCACGATGCACGCAAGCAAGTTATTCATGTCAGATATGAATATGCAATCAGAGAGTAGAAATAGTATGCACCGATCGGGTGTCTGAAGTGACGCCTCGAAAGGATAATAATATAAAGCATGCCTTAGTTGGGCGTCTGAGCGACGTCACATAAAGGTCTTATAAGGGAAATAAGTAGCAAACAGGCCACAGTCGGGCGTCTGCGCGACACCACATAAAGGGATTATAAAGTAATTAAATAACAATCCTGCCACAGTCGGGCGTCTCAGCGACGCCACATAAAGGGCTTATAAAGTAAATGAATAACGAGCATGCCACAGTCGGGCGTCTCCGTGACACCACATAAAGGGCTTATATAAGAGTAATCACAGTGAATATCCAGGAGGTAGAACCATCCCAGGGATACTCAATAATTCAAATAATGCAAATGGTTAGTCCATAATAATAGTAATCATAATCATCCTGAGTCACAAGTCACGATGCATGTTCTGGTTTAGTAGTTTTTCCTCCGAAGACCGACACTAAGACCGACACTTGACCCATCCCAGACTGTAGTCCTTAGCCATGGACACGGCTATTCGAATAGATATAATCTCTGCAGAGGGTGTACTCTTTACCCACGAGCAACGGATTCCTTTAGTCCATCGGGACTAATTCCGTCTACGGTCTTTTAATTGAAAACACACCTGACTCGCACACACCAGCTTAACTTTACCGGTGTCTGGAATCACCCACGACACCTGTTAAGCGAAACTCTAAGTGGGGAGGCTACAACCTCGACTAGCATGGGATCACAAAATTTATACCGGGCACAAACTAGGGGAGCTACCCCTTCGGCTCCAACCGAAACACCCATGCCCCCGGACCAGGTGGCATGCCTACCGGCTGCAGTCGGTATCTTCCACCATGGCCTCTCTGTACGGTGTGTGCTAGAAAAGGGTTGACAACTTACCGAACCGTACCCTTCCTATGGCAGGGACAAGTGGTAGTACGAAACAAGTATGGGGGTTACCGGAACAAGACTCGATCTATGGTCGACTCGGGAGGTTTTAGTGTTCCCTGCATGATTAGCATAACAAATATATTTCAACCGATAGACAGAATCACCACCCATCATACCTCATCATGCCATACCGGACACAACCGTCTCGACGAGGAACTAGAGGTAAGCTCGTGTCTACCCAAGACAGAGACTTTCCCGGCTTCCTTCCGGTAGGCATGAAAAGCATACGAGGGTGATTACTATCACAAGCATATCTAATACCAACAGCACGGAATCATCAATATGCACTTATGAGTATGATTAATTCATCACATAAAATAACGAATGCTCCATGTCAAGGTGGTGTTGTAACCTTATCAAACCACACACAAAAATATTATGCCAGGGTTCAGAATGCTTGCCTTCAAGAGTATGCAAATGGGGTGCACTTTTTTTGAAAGTTGCCTTCTTCTTCAAAATCCTATTATAAGAAAATTTGAATTAACACATAGTTTAAAAATAGTAAAAAAAGTTGTTTGGAAAATTTTCAAATAAATATGAAAATAAACTAGACCAAATTTGAGAAACAACAGAAAAAGAATCAAGTCAATTGGACTTGTATTTAAAAAGTTATAGCCAGTGAAAGTTTAGTCAAAATTCGGGTTTTAATAAAAACAGAAAAAGAAAATGGTTCGAAAGAGAATACGTTTTCGGGGCAGAGAAGACGTACTCTGGGTTATTTTACACCACCGTTTGCGATTATGGCATCGCACATAGTTTCGTCGAAGGGGCTCTGATCGTAGTGTCGCGTTAGCAGCATCCTGCAGTAGTGTCCAGCCGAATTGTAAAATGATTGTCATGGCAGACCTTCTGCTTCAACCTCCGAAACCCAAGGTTTGGAGTGTTTCTGGATACTATACCATCGGTAAACACCAAAGTATGTTCGGAAACTAGGCAGTCCGGTCATAGTTGCTTGAACAGACAAGTTGTATTCGGGGAGTTATGTTATATTACATTTGATCGTAAGAAACATCTTCCAGAGAGAATAGTTCCATTAAGGGTTCCTCTCCCTGGGCCAGCATGCATTGTTGTGCATGCCTAAGCTGTGATGCTATCACAATACATGTTATATTGTGGGGGCTTACATTGCAACGAGGGCAGTTTGTTTTTTGTCCGCCGACCAATTATTCCCTTAAGAACGCTAGCTTTCGGCTTCACCCATCTGAGGTACATGTCCGGATAACCCGACTGTAACAATCGCAGAGGTGCTCCCTTTATGCCCTAGCTGAACAAGCGGGAACGTAGGGCATAAGCACAAGAGCCAGGCAACCCAGCTTGGCAAAAACTTAAGTCATAAAGGTGCATATAATGCCGAAGAAAAGACATATATGAAAAGACGACACATATATGCGGTGAGCTTGATGCTCGAATAATAATAATAATAAGCTTCTGTAAAAAGAAGCCCCCAGGTATTGTGGGGTATGGACATTTAAGGATGTATACCCCGTAAGTGTGCGGTTTATCCGAACACGAGCTAGAAGTCGTATAGAAACAAGAAAAAAGAAAAATATGAAAAGGAGAAAAGAAGGAACGAGAAAAAAATGGATATGTGCGGACTTAGACGTAGAATCTTCGGAGCCGGGCAGTGCTACCTCTTGAGCATGCGTTGGTTTTCCCTTAAATAGGAAAGGATGATGCAGCAAAGTAGCGTAAGTATTTCCCTCAGTTTTTGAGAACCAAGGTATCAATCCAGTAGGAGGCCACATGTAAGTCCCTCGTACCTACACAAACAAATAAGAACCTTGCAACCAACACGATAAAGGGGTTGTCAATCCCTTCGGGGCCACTTGCAAAAGTGAGATCTGATAGAGATGATAAGATAATATTTTTGGTATTTTTATGATAAAGATTTAAAGTAAAGAAAGCAAAATAAACGACGACAGCAATAGCTAGTTTACGGAAGATTAATATGATGGAAAATAGACCCGGGGGCCATAGGTTTCACTAGTGGCTTCTCTCAAGATAGCATAAGTATTACGGTGGGTGAACAAATTACTGTCGAGCAATTGATAAAAAAGTGCATAGTTATGAGAGTATCTAGGCATGATCATGTATATAGGCATCACGTCCGCGACAAGTAGACTGAAACGATTCTGCATCTACTACTATTACTCCACACATCGACCGCTATCCAGCTTGCATCTAGAGTATTAAGTTCATAAGAAAAGAGTAACGCATTAGGCAAGATGACATGATGTAGAGGGATAAACTCAAGCAATATGATATAAACCCCATCTTTTTTCCTCGATGGCAACAATACAATACGTGTCGTTTCCCCTACTGTCACTAGGATCGAGCAACGTAAGATTGAACCCAAAGCTAAGCACTTCTCCCATTGCAAAAAATATCAATCTAGTAGGCCAAACCAAACTGATAATTCGCAGAGACTTGCAAAGATAAACAATCATACATAAAAGAATTCAGAGAAGATTAAAATATTTTTCATAGATAATCTTGATCATAAACACACAATTCATCGGATCTCGACAAACACACCACAAAAAGAGTTACATCGAATAGATCTCCAAGAAGATCGAGGACAACTTTGTATTGAGATCCAAAGAGAGAGAAGAATCCATCTAGCTAATAACTATGGACCCGAAGGTCTGAGGTAAACTACTCACACATCATCGGAGAGGCTATGGTGTTGATGTAGAAGCCCTCCATGATTGATTCCCCCTCCGGCGGAGCACCGGAAAAGGCCCCAAGATGGGATCTCACGAGTACAGAAGGTTGCGGAGGTGGAAATAGGGTTTTGTGGTGCTCCTGGTTGGTTTCGGGGTATATGGGTATATATATAGGAGGGAGAAGTAGGTCGGTAGAGCTGCGAGGGGCCCACGAGGGTGGGGGCGCGCCCAGGGGGGCAGGCGCGCCTCCCTGCCGCGTGGCCTCCTCGGTTGTTTCTTGACGTCCACTCCAAGTCCTCTGGATCACGTTTGTTCCAAAAATAACTCTCCCAAAGGTTTCATTCCGTTTGGACTCCGTTTGATATTCCTTTTCTGCGAAACACTGAAATACGCAAAAAAGAACAGCAATTTGCACTGGGCCTCGGGTTAATAGGTTAGTCCCAAAAAATAATATAAAAGTGTATAAATAAGCCCATTAACATCCAAAACAGAATATATTATAGCATGGAACAATCAAAAATTATAGATACGTTGGAGATGTATCAAGCATCCCCAAGCTTAATTCATGCTCGTCCTCGAGTAGGTAAATGATAAAAACAGAATTTTTGATGTGGAATGCTACTTAGCATATTCTTCAATGTAATTTTCTTTATTGTGGCATGAATGTTCAGATCCGAAAGATTCAAGACAAAAGTTTAATATTGACATGAAAGTAATAATACTTCAAGCATACTAACAAAGCAATCATTTCTTCTCAAAATAACATGGCCAAAGAAAGTTATCCCTACAAAATCATATAGTCTGGCTATGCTCTATCTTCATCACATAAAGTATTCATGCCTTCTCAAAATAACATGGCCAAAGAAAGTTATCCCTACAAAATCATATAGTCTGGCTATGCTCTATCTTCATCACACAAAGTATTTAATCATGCACAACCCCGATGACAAGCCAAGCAATTGTTTCATACTTTTTCGATCTTCACGCAATACATGAGCGTGAGCCATGGACATAGCACTATATGTGGAATAGAATGGTGGTTGTGGAGAAGACAAAAAGGATAAGATACTCTCACATCAACTAGGCGTATCAACGGGCTATGGAGATGCCCATCAATAGATATCAATGTGAGTGAGTAGGGATTGCCATTCAACGGATGCACTAGAGTTATAAGTGTATGAAAGCTCAACAAAAGAAACTAAGTGGGTGTGCATCCAACTTGCTTGCTCACGAAGACCTAGGGTTTAAGGAAGCCCATCATTGGAATATACAAGCCAAGTTCTATAATGAAAAATCCCCACTAGTATATGAAAGTGACAACATAGGAGACTCTCTATCATGAAGATCATGGTGCTACTTTGAAGCACAAGTGTGGAAAAAGGATAGTAACATTTTCCCTTCTCTCTCTTTCTCTCATTTTTTTGGGCCTTTTTATTATGGCCTCTATTTTTTCTTTTCGTCCAGAGTCTCATCCCGATTTGTGGGGGAATCATAGTCTCCATCATCCTTTCCTCACTTGGGACAATGCTCTAATAATGATGATCATCACACTTTTATTTACTTACAACTCAAAAATTACAACTCAATACTTAGAACAAAATATGACTCTATGTGAATGCCTCCAGCGGTGTACCGGGATATGCAATGAATCAAGAGTGACATGTGTGAAATAATTATAAAGGTGACTTTGCCACAAATACGATGTCCACTACATGATCATGCAAAGCAATATGACAATGATGAAGCGTGTCATAATAAACGGAACGGTGGTAAGTTGCATGGCAATATATCTTAGAATGGCTATGGAAATGCCATAATAGGTAGGTATGGTGGCTGTTTTGAGGAAGGTATATGGTGGGCGTATGATACCGGCGAAAGGTGCGCGGTATTAGAGAGGCTAGCAATGGTGGAAGGGTGAGAGTGCGTATAATCCATGGACTCAACATTAGTCATAAAGAACTCACATACTTATTGCAAAAAATCTATTAGTTATCGAAACGAAGTACTACGCGCATGCTCCTAGTGGGATAGATTGGTAGGAAAATACCATCGCTCATCCCCGATCCCCACTCATAAGGAAGACAATCAATATATAAATCATACTCCGACTTCATCACATAACGGTTCACCATACGTGCATGCTACGGGAATCACAAACTTTAGAACAAGTATTTCTCAAATTCACAACTACTCAACTAGCATTACTCTAATAACCATCTTCACATCTCAAAACAATCATCAAGTATCAAACTTCTCATAGTACTCGATGCACTTTATATGATAGTTTTTATTATACCCATCTTGGATGTTCATCATATTAGGACTAATTTTATAGCCAAAGAAAATTACCATGCTGTTCTAAAAGACACTCAAAATAATATAAGTGAAGCATGAGAGATAAATAATTTCTATAGAATAAAACCACCACTGTGCTCTAAAAGATATAAGTGAAGCACTAGAGAAAAATTATTTAGCTCAAAAGATATAAGTGAAGCACATAGAGTATTCTAATAAATTCCGATTAATGTGTGTCTCTCCCAAAAGGTGTGTACAGCAAGGATGATTGTGGTTAACTAAAAAGCAAAGACTCAAATCATACAAGACGCTCCAAGCAAAACACATATCATGTGGTGAATAAAAATATAGCTCCAAGTAAAGTTACCGATGGACGAAGACGAAAGAGGGGATGCCTTCCGGGGCATCCCCAAGCTTAGGCTTTTGGTTGTCCTTGTATTTTACCTTGGGGTGCCTTGGGCATCCCCAATATTAGGCTCTTGCCACTCTTTGTTCCATAATCCATCAAATCTTTACCCAAAACGTGAAAACTTCACAACACAAAACTTAACAGGAGATCTCATGAGCTCCGTTAGCGAAAGAAAACAAAACACCACTTCAAGGTACTTTAATGAACTCATTCTTTATATATATTGGTGTTAAACCTACTGTATTCCAACTGCTCTATGGTTTATAACCTCCGATACTATCCATAGATTCATCAAAATAAGCAAACAACACATGAAAAACAGAATCTGTCAAAAACAGAATAGTCTGTGGTAATCTGTATCAAACGTAAACCTCTGGAACTCCAAAAATTCTAAAATAAATTGCTGGACATGAGTAATTTATCTATTAATCATATTAAAAAAGAATCAACTAAATAGCACTCTCAAGTAAAAAGTTGTAGCTAATCTCGTGAGCGCTAAAGTTTCTATTTTTTACAGCAAGATCAAAAAGACTTCACCCAAGTCTTCCCAAAGGTTCTACTTGGCACAAACACTAATTAAAACATAAAAACACATCTAACCAGAGGCTATGTCAAATATTTATTACTAGACAGAACAAAAAAGCCAGAAACAAAAAAAAATTGGGTTGCCTCCCAACAAGCGCTATCGTTTAACGCCCCTAGCTAGGCATAAAGGCAAGAATAGATCTAGGTATTATCGTCTTTCGTATGCAATCCATAAGTGGCTCTAATAACATATTCATAAGGTAATTTTATTTTCTTTCTAGGAAAGTGTTCCATGCCTTTCCTTAATGGAAATTGGAATCTAATATTCCCTTCCTTCATATCAATAATTGCACCAATCGTTCTAAGGAAAGGTCTACCAAGAATAATAGGACATGAAGGATTGCAATCGATATCAAGGAGAATGAAATATACGGGCACATAATTCCTATTTGCAACAATAAGAACATCATTAATTCTTCCAATAGGTTTCTTAATGGTGGAATCTGCAAAGTGCAAGTTTAGAGAACAATCATCAAATTCACGGAAACCTAACATATCACACAAAGTTTTTGGAATCGTGGAAACACTAGCACCCAACTCACAAAAAGCATAGAATTCATGATCTTTAATTTTAATTTTAATAGTAGGTTTCCACTCATCATAAAGTTTTCTAGGGATAGAAACTTCCAATTCAAGCTTTTCTTCATAAGATTGCATTAAAGCATCAACGATATGTTTGGCAAAAACTTTATTTTGAGTATAAGCATGCGGAGAATTTAGCATGGATTGCAACAAGGAAATACAATCTATTAAAGAACAATTATCATAATTAAATTCCTTGAAATCCAAAATAGTGGGTTCATCGCTATGTAAAGTTTTGACCTCTTCAATCCCACTTTTACCAATTTTTGCATCAAGATCTAAAACCTCCGAATCATTGGGACGCCTTTTAACTAAAGTTGTCTCATCTCAAGTCCCATCATTATCAAGATTCATATTGCAAAACAAAGATTTTATAGGAGTCACATCATTAACTTTTAGATCTTCATCCTTATTATCATGGAAACTAGAAGAACACGCTTTCACAAAGCAATCTTTTTGAGAATGCATCCTAGCGGTTCTTTCTTTGCACTCATCAATGGAAATTCTCATAGCTTTGGGGGACTCATTGATATCATGCTTAGGCGTAATAGATCCACGTTTCAAAGATCAACATCAAGAGAAATTCTATCCACGTTCCTAGCCAACTCATCAATCTTAGGCAATTTTTCTTCAAGCAAAGCATTGAAATTCTTTTGAGAAATCATAAATTATTTAACACTAGTCTCAAAATCAAAGGGCATATTATTAAAATTTCCATAAGAGTTGTTGTAGGAATTACCATAATTATTAGAGGAATTACTAGGATACGGCCTAGGGTTAAAGTTTCCTCTATAAGCGTTGTTACCAAAATTGTTCCTACCAACAAAATTCACATCCATAGATTCATTATTATTCTCAATCAAAGTGGACAAAGGCATATCATTGGGATCAGAAGAAACACTCTTATTAGCAAACAATTTCATAAGTTCATCCAACTTTCCACTCAAAACATTAATCTCTTCAATTGCATGCACCTTTTTACTAGTAGATCTTTCAGTGTGCCATTGAGAATAATTAACCAAAATATTATGTAGGAGTTTAGTAGCTTCTCCTAAAGTGATTTCCATAAAAGTTCCTCCCGAGGCCGAATCTAAAAGATTTCTAGAAGCAAAATTCAATCCGGCATAAATTTTTTATATAATCATTCAAAAATTCAAACCATGTGTAGGGCAATTATGTATCATTAATTTCATTCTTACCCAAGCTTGTGCAACATGTTCATGATCAAGTTGCTTAAAATTCATAATATCGTTTCTAAGAGAGATGATCTTAGCGGGAGGAAAATACTTAGAGATAAAAGCATCTTTGCACTTATTCCAAGAATCAATACTATTTTTCGGCAAAGACGAAAACCAAGTTTTAGCACAATCTCTAAGCGAAAAAGGAAATAGGTTCAATTTAACAAAATCATTATCCACACAAATCAACAAAATTGTTTAGATGGGTAGCGGCATCTTCACTAGGAAGGCCGGCGAATTGATCTTTCATGAGAAGATTCAACAAGGCAGCATTGATTTCACAAGATTCAGCATCGGTAATAGGAGCAATCGGAGTGCTAAGAATATCATTGTTGTTGGTATTGGAAAAGTCACACAATTTAGTATTATCTTGAGCCATCGTGACAAGCAAGCAATCTAACACACAAGCAAACAAGAAGCAAGCGAAAAAGAGTCGAACGGAAAAAGATGACGAATAAACAGCAAGGGTGAAGTGGGGGAGAGGAAAATGAGAGGCAAATGGCGAATAATGTAATGCGAGGGATAAGAGTTTGTGATGGGTACTTGGTATGTCTTGACTTGTGCATAGACTCCCTGACAACGGCGCCAGGAATCCTTCTTGCTACCTCTTGAGCATGCGTTGGTTTTCCCTTGAAGAGGAAAGGATGATGTAGCAAAGTAGCGTAAGTATTTCCCTTAGTTTTTGAGAACCAAGGTATCAATCCAGTAGGAGGCCACACGCAAGTCCCTCGTACCTACACAAACAAATAAGAACCTTGCAACCAGCGCGATAAAGGGGTTGTCAATCCCTTCACGGCCACTTGCAAAAGTGAGATCTGATAGAGATGATAAGATAATATTTTTGGTATTTTTATGATAAAGATTTAAAGTAAAGAAAGCAAAATAAACGAGACAGAAATAGCTAGTTGACGGAAGATTAATATGATGGAAAATAGACCCGGGGGCCATAGGTTTCACTAGTGGCTTCTCTCAAGATAGCATAAGTATTACGGTGGGTGAACAAATTATTGTCGAGCAATTGATAGAAAAGTGCATAGTTATGAGAATATCTAGGCATGATCATGTATATAGGCATCACGTCCATGACAAGTAGACCGAAATGATTCTGCATCCACTACTATTACTCCACACATCGACCGCTATCCAGCATGCATCTAGAGTATTAAGTTCATAAGAACAAAGTAACGCATTAGGCAAGATGACATGATGTAGAGGGATAAACTCAAGCAATATGATATAAACCCCATCTTTTTATCCTCCATGGCAACAATACAATACGTGTCGTTTCCCCTACTATCACTGGGATCGAGCAACGCAAGATTGAACCCAAAGCTAAGCACTTCTCCCATTGCAAAAAGGATCAATCTAGTAGGCCAAATCAAACTGATAATTCGAAGAGACTTGCAAAGATAACCAATCATACATAAAAGAATTCAGAGAAGATTCAAATATTGTTCATAGATAATCTTGATCATAAACCCACAATTCATCGGATCTCGACAAACGCACCGCAAAAAGAGCTACATCGAATAGATCTCCAAGAAGATCGAGGAGAACTTTGTATTGAGATCCAAAGAGAGAGAAGAAGCCATCTAGCTAATAACTATGGACCCAAAGGTCTGAGGTAAACTACTCACACATCATCGGAGAGGCTATGGTGTTGATGTAGAAGCCCTCTGTGATTGATTCCCCCTCTGGCTGAGCGCCAGAAAAGGCCCCAAGATGGGATCTCACGGGTACAGAAGGTTGCGGAGGTGGAAATAGGGTTTCGTGGTGCTCCTAGTTGGTTTCGGGCTATATGGGTATATATAGGAGGAAGAAGTAGGTCGGTGGAGCTGCAAGGGGCCCACGAGGGAGGGGGGCACGCCCAGGGGAGCAAGCGCACCTCCCTGCCTCGTGGCCTCCTCGGTTGTTTCTTGACGTCCACTCCAAGTCCTCTGGATCACGTTTGTTCCAAAAATAACTCTCCCGAAGGTTTCACTCCGTTTGGACTCCGTTTGATATTCCTTTTCAGCGAAACACTAAAATAGGCAAAAAAAACAATTTGCACTGGGCCTTCGGTTAATAGGTTAGTACCAAAAATAATATAAAAGTGCTTAGTAAAGCCCATTAAATATCTAAAACAGATAATATAATAGCATGGAACAATCAAAAATTATAAATATGTTGGAGACATATCAGGCAGCGTCCCATGGGTTTGGCTCCAAGCGATTATCCGAAGCATTGCGAAGGCGATAGGCTCCTCCAGTGAGAACTTCATCTATAAAGAAGGGACCCTCCCATTTGGGCTTGAGCTTGTCCTCTTTTCTTCTCTGGTAGGCGTAGAACGAGTTCCCCGAGATTATAAGTCTTTGCCCGTATTTCTTTGCTTTGATATCGTCGAGCCTGCTGTTGGTAGAATGTGGAACGGGTCTTCGCGACATCGCGCTCCTCCTCTAGGCCGTCCAGATCGTCCTGCCAATCGAGCTCGACTTCTCTCTCTTTGTACATGCGCACTCGAGGTGAGTCATGAATAATGTCGCAAGGAAAGACCGCCTCTGCGCCGTACACCATGAAGAAAGTGTATATCCAGTCGTGCGATTGGGCGTGGTCCGCAGTGCCAAGAGCACAGAATCGAGTTCCTCAACCTAGTGCTTATCTGATTCTTGCAGGGATTGCACTAGTCTGGGTTTGATGCTGCCCATTATCAGGTCGTTAGCCCGTTCGACCTGACTGTTTGTCTGAGGGTGATATACGGAGGCGTAATCGAGCTTGATGCCCAAATTGGCGCACCAAGTTTTCACCTCGTCAGCCGTAAAGTTAGAGCCGTTGTCAGTAATAATACTATGTGGGACACCATAACAGTGTACGACACTAGATATAAAGTCTATCACCGGTCCAGCTTCAACCGTTTTGACTGGTTTGGCTTCGATCCACTTAGTGAACTTGTCGACCATAACCAGCAAATATTTCTTTTTATGGCTTCCCCCTTTAAGGGGTCCAACCATGTCTAGCCCCCAGACCGCAAAAGGCCAAGTAATGGGGATTTTTCGTAGGGCAGTGGGCGACATATGGCTTTGATTGGCAAAAAGCTGGCATCCAACGCAGCGCTGCACGAGGTCCTGTGCGTCTGCTCGGGCCGTGGACCAAAAGAAACTCGTACGGAAGGCCTTACTTACAAGGGCCCGAGCTGTGGCGTGATGGCCACCAAGACCAGCATGTATTTCAGCCAAGAGATGTCGTCCCTCATCTTCGGAGATACATCTTTGAAGGACTCCGGTAGTACTTTTCTTGTATAGTTCTCCTTCATGAACTTTGTAGGCTTTCGAGCGTCGAACAATACGACAGGCCTCAGTTTGATCATCAGGGAACGCCTTCCTGGTGAGGTAGGCGAGGAGAGCTTCAGTCCACGGGGCAATTACTGCCATGATTTCGTGGGCTGATGGTGTTATTTCGGTGCCCGAGCCCCCGGTGATATCGGAACTGTGTTTGGAATCTGGGGGTATGATCGACTCCGGACTGGTTTTGCCACTCTCATCCTGCTACACCACGGATGGCTTGAAGAGACTCTCCACAAAGGTGTTAGGTGGGACGGGGTTGCGTTTAGCGCCCATGCGAGCAAGGATGTTCGCTGCTTGATTACTCTCTCGAGCCACGTGATGAAACTCGAGCCCCTCAAACCGGGCTGATATTTTGTGTACGGCGTTGCGGTAAGCCGCCATCTTTGGATCTTTTGCATCGAATTCTCCATTTATCTGGGAGATTGCAAGGTTTGAATCCCCGCACACCTCGAGACGTTGTATGCCTATAGAGACGGCCATCCGGAGACCGTGCAATAGGGCCTTGTATCCAGCTGCATTGTTAGAGTCTGTGTACAATATTTGGAGCACATAACGGACTGTGTCTCCTGTGGGGGATGTGAAGACGACACCAGTCCCAAGTCCGACTAACATTTTAGAGCCGTCGAAGTGCATCACCCAGTTGGAATATGTGTCGTACTCTTTAGGGAGTTCGGCCTCTGTCCATTCGGCGACGAAGTCAGCCAACACCTGAGATTTAGTGGCTCGGCGTGGCTTGTGTGTTATTTCAAATGGTAAGAGCTCAATGGCCCATTTAGCAATCCGGCCGGTGGCGTCCCGGTTGTTTATGATATCATTGAGTGGTACTTCAGAAGCCACCGTGATCGAGCACTCTTGAAAGTAGTGTCGCAGCTTCCGGGATGCCATAAAGACCGCATATGCTATCTTTTGATAATGTGGGTATCGGGATTTGCATGGTGTAAGGACCGCGATACGTAGTATACTGCTTTTTGGAGTGGGAATTTCTATCTCTCTTCTTCTCGTTCGACGACGAGCACCGCACTCACCACCGGGTGAGCTGCAGATATGTAGAGCAACATAGGTTCGCCGACGTTCGGTGCGGCCAGGATTGGTTGCTTGCTAACAAAGTTTTTATTTCTTCCAGTCCGGCTGTTGCAACATTCGTCCATGAAAGGTGGTCGGTGTGTCGGAGCAGGTGATACAATGGCAATGCCTTTTCTCCTAATCTGGAGATAAAACGACTCAAAGCTGCTACGCACCCGGCTAGTTTTTCGACCTGCTTGAGGTCTATTGGTGTGGCCAATTGTGACAGGGCTCTTTGGTTGGGTTTGCTTCGATTCCTCTATTGGAAACAATGAACCCAAGCAGTTTTCTGGCGAGAACGCCGAAAACACACTTTTTCGGATTGAGTCGTATGTCATATGTTCGGAGGTTGTCGAATGTAAGGCGTAAGTCATCCACCAATGACTCATCATGCTTAGTTTTGATGACTACATCATCTACATATGTCTCAACTGTCTTGCTGGGGGCACGTTTGAATCATGCGTTGGTAAGTGGCGCCGGCCTTTTGGAGCCTGAAAGGCATAGTGTTTAAGAAGAAGGGCATGTATGGGGTGATGAATGCCGTTGCGGCCTGGTCGGATTCCTTCATCTTGATTTGTTGGTATCCAGAGTATGCATCGAGGAAACACAGTGAATCGTGTCCTGCGGTTGCATCAATAATCTAGTCAATGCGAGGTAGTGTGAAGGGATCCTTAGGGCAGGCCTTATTAAGGTCTTTGACATCGACACACAGGTGCCAGGATTTATCCTTCTTTGGCACCATGACCAGGTTTGCTAGCCAGTCCGGATGTTTGATCTCTCTGATAAACCCGGCTTCAAGTAACTTGGCTAACTCCTCCCCCATAGCTTGTCATTTGGGTTCAGAAAATCACCGCAGCATTTGCTTGACTGGTTTGTATTCCTTCAGTATATTGAGACTATGTTCGGCCAGCCCGCGTGGGATTCCTGGCATATCCGAAGGGTGCCAGGCGAAGATGTCCCAATTCTTGCACAGGAACGCGCGAAATGCGGCATCGACCGTCGGTTCTAGTTGTGCCCCAATGGAAGCTGTCTTCTTGGGATCCGTCGGGTGAACTTGAAATTTGACTATTTCGTCTGCTAGTTTGAAGGAAGTGGACTTAGGTCTCTTATCTAGGATTACGTCGTCCCTATCCAGTTTGGAACGTAGGGTGGTTAATTCTTTGGCCGCAAGGGCCTCAGATAGTGCCTCGAGGGCCAGGGACGCGGTTTTGTTTTTGGCGCAGAGTGCTATGTCCGGATCACTGGTGATAGTGATAACTCCGTTGGGCCCGAGAATTTTGAGCTTCATATACCCGTAATGGGGTATGCTTGAAAGGGTGTGAATGTGTCTCGCCCCAACAGGGCGTGATACCCGCTGTTGAAACGTGCCACATGGAAGAGTAACTCTTCGGACCTATAGTTCTCCGTCGTGCCGAATACCACGTCGAGTTTAATTTTCCCCGAGCATCTTGCTTCCCGACTGGGGATAATGCCTCGAAAGTTTGTATTACTTTGCTCAATGTGACTCCTGTCCATTTGCATTTTATTGAGAGTGTCTTCGTAGATGAGGTTCAGTCCGCTGCCACCGTCCATGAGCACTTTAGTGAGCTGAAAGTCATCCATGATTGGGTTTAGGACCAAAGCGACTTGTGCCAGGACTAATCGGGATCTTGGTTCATCATCGGCATTGAAAGTTATCACCGTATCGTTTCAAGGATTTATTGCTGCTACTTGGCAGACTTTGGCAAGGTCGTGGAGCGCCCTTTTATGCCGATTATTTGAAGAAAAGGTCTCCAAGACCGTAAATACTTTGAGATCATCGTCCTCTGAAGAGTACTTCTCTAGGGTAGTGTTGGTGAGGATACCCTCGCCGCTCTTGGCCACTTGCCGGAGTATCCAATATGCTCGGAGGCTGTGGGTTGGTTCGGTATTCGGCGTCATGTGTATTTGACAGGGCCTGTCAATCCATTCCTCAAGGACAGTTCCATGTCCCGTAAAGGGCTTGATTTTTTTGTCCACGGGATGATGATCAGGTGCCCCGCGAGGGTGCATCCTTTTTGCCCGTCCGGGAGATGGCTTAGAGACCTGCGGTTCCCAGCGGGTTGTCTGAGTTTTCCAGGCACTTTCCATTGTGCAGTACTTCTGTACTATGTGTGCCAAATCTGCAAAGTGCAGTACGCGACGGTGGTTGAAGGCATTAAGGATTTCCTCATTCGTACAGTTGTTGCAAAATACTGAAATCGCGTCATCATCGCAGCAATCTTTGATCTTGTTTTTAACAAGGAGGAATCTAGCCCAAAAGTGATGGACTGTTTCTTGAGGCTGCTGTCGCATATACATTAGGTCGCATATATCCGGAGGACCGGAATTGCTTGGGGAATATTTCTTGTGGTGGGTGGGCAGGGTTAAATCCGGACCCTAACACACTGTGGAGTCTGGAGTTTGAAGAATTTCCAAGGTTACCAGCCCGGGCTCCGGAGTGTCCGGCGAGTTCTCAGGCTCAATGCCCGATTCTGTGTTCGGAGGACAGGGAGTGTCCCCCCAAAGATGGGTATCCGTCTCTCCGAGCTCGGAAATCTGAACATAGTTTGTTCTCAACGTAGGAGAAGAGTTATTGTCGGCTTGTTCCTCCACAACCGCTACCTGATGAGTGATCAGTGGAGATTTGATTTCTCTCTGATCAGGTTTAAGCCCAATTCGATCATAGTCAGATGCGGCCCCCAGGGCGGCGATGCGATCTAGGAGTTCTTTCAAAGACGATACATCTGCAGGATCCATCTTGTCGAAGTATTCGGGGCCGACACGGAGATGACTTACGGTGACTTGGGGGGTTGCCTTTGGCTTAATGGCCGAACGGGCGCCCATGGTGAAGCTGCCAAGCCGGAGGGTTTGCCCCGAAACTAGGGCTCCTCCAGAAGTGATACTGTCCTTGATGACAAGGCAAGCCATCAATCCTTCTGTCGACGACATAGAGAAACTCTCAATGAAAGCACCAATGTCGGTGTCAAAACCGGTAGATCTCGGGTAGGGGGTCCCGAACTATGAATCTAAGGATCGAAGGTAACAGGAGGCAGGGGACATGATGTTTACCCAGGTTCGGGCCCTCTTAATGGAGGTAATACCCTACTTCCTGCTTGATTGATTTTGATGAGTATAGGGGTTAAAAGAGTTGATCTACCTCGAGATCTTAATGTTGGGGAACGTAGTAATTTCAAAAAAATTCCTACGCACACGCAAGATCATGGTGATGCATAGCAACGAGAGGGGAGAGTGTTGTCTACGTACCCTCGTAGACCGAAGCGGAAGCGTTGACACAACGTAGAGGAAGTAGTCGTACGTCCTCCTCGCGATCCGACCGATCCAAGCGCCATTACTCCGGCGCCTCCGAGTTCTTGACACACGTACAGCTCGATGACGTCCCCGGGTCTCGATCCAGCAAAACCTCCGGGGATGAGTTCCATCAGCACGACGGCGTGGTGATGATCTTAATGAACTACCAACGCAGGGCTTCGCCTAAACACTGCGACAATATGACCGAGGTGGAATATGGTGGAGGGGGGCACCGCACACGGCTAAGGAACGATCTCAAGGATCAACTTGTGTGTCCTAGGGTGCCCCCCTGCCCCCGTATATAAAGGAGCAAGGGGGGAGGGCCGGCCGGCCTAGAGGCACGCCAAGGGAGGGGGGAGTCCTCCTCCTAGTAGGAGTAGGACTCCCCTTTCCTAGTCCAACTAGGAGGGAGGAAGGGGGAAGGAAAGAGAGGGAGAGGGAGAGGGAAAGGGGGGCCGCGCCCCCCCCCTCCTTGTCCAATTCGGACTGCCCATGGGGGGGCACGCGCCACCTCCTGGCGCGGTCCTCTCTCTCCCCTCGCGGCCCAATAAGGCCCATACTTCCCCCGGGGGGTTCCGGTAACCCCTCCGGCACTCCGGTATTATCCGAAACCACTCGGAACCATTCCGATGTCCGAACATAGCCGTCCAATATATCAATCTTTACGTCTCGACCATTCCGAGACTCCTCGTCATGTCCGTGATCACATCCAGGACTCCGAACTCCTTCGGTACATCAAAATGCATAAACTCATAATAACTGTCATCGTAACCTTAAGCGTGCGAACCCTACGGTTCGAGAACAATGTAGACATGACCGAGACACCTCTCCGGTCAATAACCAATAGCGGGACCTGGATGCCCATATTGGCTCCTACATATTCTACGAAGATCTTTATCGGTCAGACCGCATAACAACATACGTTGTTCCCTTTGTCATCGGTATGTTACTTGCCCGAGATTCGATCGTCGGTATCCAATACCTAGTTCAATCTCGTTACCGGCAAGTCTCTTTACTCGTTCCGTAATACATCATCCCGCAACCAACTCATTGGTTGCAATGCTTGCAAGGCTTATGTGATGTGCATTACCGAGAAGGCCCTGAGATACCTCTCCGACATTCGGAGTGACAAATCCTAATCTCGAAATACGCCAACCCAACAAATACTTTCGGAGACACCTGTAGAGCACCTTTATAATCACCCAGTTATGCTGTGACGTTTGTTAGCACACAAAGTGTTCCTACGGTAAACGGGAGTTGCATAATCTCATAGTCATAGGAACATGTATAAGTCATGGATAAAAGCAATAGCAGCATACTAAACGATCGGGTGCTAAGCTAATGGAATGGGTCATGTCAATCAGATCATTCAACTAATGATGTGACCTTGTTAATCAAATGACAACTCCTTTGTCTATGGTTAGGAAACTTAACCATCTTTGATTAATAAGCTAGTCAAGTAGAGGCATACTAGTGACACTCTGTTTGTCTATATATCCACACATGTATTATGTTTCCGGTTAATACAATTCTAGCATGAATAATAAACATTTATCATGATATGTAAGGAAATAAATAATAACTTTATTATTGCCTCTAGGGCATATTTCCTTCAGTCTCCCACTTGCACTAGAGTCAATAATCTAGATTACACAATAATGATTCTAACACCCATGGAGTCTTGGTGCTGATCATGTTTTACCCGTGGAAGAGGCTTAGTCAACGGGTCTGCTACATTCAGATCCGTATGTATCTTGCAAATCTCTATGTCTCCCACCTGGACCAAGTCCCGGATGGAATTGAAGCGACTCTTGATGTGCTTGGTTCTCTTGTGAAATCTGGATTCCTTCGCCAAGGCAATTGCTCCAGTATTGTCACAAAAGATTTTCATTGGACCCGATGCACTAGGTATGACACCTAGATCGGATATGAACTCCTTCATCCAGACTCCTTCATTTGCTGCTTCCGAAGCAGCTATGTACTCCGCTTCACATGTAGATCCTGCTACGACGCTTTGTTTAGAACTGCACCAACTGACAGCTCCACCGTTTAATGTAAATACGTATCCGGTTTGCGATTTCGAATCGTCCGGATCAGTGTCAAAGCTTGCATCAACGTAACCCTTTACGATGAGCTCTTTGTCACCTCCATACATGAGAAACATTTCCTTAGTCCTTTTCAGGTACTTCAGGATATTCTTGACCGCTGTCCAGTGATCCACTCCTGGATTACTTTGGTACCTCCCTGCTAAACTTATAGCAAGGCACACATCAGGTCTGGTACATAGCATAGCATACATGATAGAGCCTATGGCTGAAGCATAGGGAACACCTTTCATCTTCTCTCTATCTTCTGCAGTGGTCGGGCTTTGAGTCTTACTCAACTTCACACCTTGCAATACAGGTAAGAACCCTTTCTTTGCTTGATCCATTTTGAACTTCTTCAAAATCTTGTCAAGGTATGTGCTTTGTGAAAGTCCAATTAAGCGTCTTGATCTATCTCTATAGATCTTAATGCCCAATATGTAAGCAGCTTCACCGAGGTCTTTCATTGAAAAACTCTTATTCAAGTATCCCTTTATGCTATTCAGAAATTCTATATCATTTCCAATCAGTAATATGTCATCTACATATAATATCAGAAATGCTACATAGCTCCCACTCACTTTCTTGTAAATACAGGCTTCTCCAAAAGTCTGTATAAACCCAAATGCTTTGATCACACTATCAAAGCGTTTATTCCAACTCCGAGATGCTTGCACCAGTCCATAAATGGATCGCTGGAGCTTGCACACTTTGTTAGCTCCCTTTGGATCGATAAAACCTTCTGGTTGCATCATATACAACTCTTCTTCCAGAAACCCATTCAGGAATGCAGTCTTTACATCCATTTGCCAAATTTCATAGTCATAAAATGCGGGAATTGCTAACATGATTCGGACAGACTTAAGCATCGCTACGGGTGAGAAGGTCTCATCGTAGTCAATCCCTTGAACTTGTCGAAACCCTTTTGCGACAAGTCGAGCTTTGTAGACAGTAACATTACCGTCAGCGTCTGTCTTCTTCTTAAAGATCCACTTGTTCTCTATTGCTTGCCGACCCTCGGGCAAGTCAACCAAAGTCCACACTTTGTTTTCATACATGGATCCCATCTCAGATTTCATGGCTTCCAGCCATTTTGCGGAATCTGGGCTCACCATCGCTTCTTCATAGTTCGTAGGTTCGTCATGATCTAGTAGCATGATTTCCAGAACAGGATTGCCGTACCACTCTGGTGCGGATCTCACTCTGGTTGATCTACGAGGTTCTGTAGTAACTTGATCTGTAGTTTCATGATCATCATCATTAACTTCTTCTCTGATTGGTGTAGATGTCACAGAAACCGGTTCCTGTGATGAACTACTTTCCAATAAGGGAGCAGGTACAGTTACCTCATCAAGTTCTACTTTCCTCCCTTCACTTCTTTCGAGAGAAACTCCTTCTCTAGAAAGGATCCATTTTTAGCAACAAATGTCTTGCCTTCGGATCTGTGATAGAAGGTGTACCCAACAGTCTCCTTTGGGTATCCTATGAAGACACATTTTTCCGATTTGGGTTCGAGCTTATCAGGTTGAAGCTTTTTCACATAAGCATCGCAGCCCCAAACTTTAAGAAACGACAACTTTGGTTTCTTGCTAAACCACAGTTCATAAGGTGTCGTCTCAACGGATTTTGACGGTGTTCTATTCAACGTGAATGTGGCCGTCTCTAGAGCATAACCCCAAAACGATAGCGGTAATCTGTAAGAGACATCATAGATCGCACCATATCTAGTAAAGTGCGATGACGATGTTCGGACACACCATTGCGTTGTGGTGTTCCGGGTGGCGTGAGTTGCGAAACTATTCCGCATTGTTTCAAATATAAACCAAACTCGTAACTCAAATATTCTCCTCCACGATCAGATCGTAGAAACTTTATTTTCTTGTTACGATGATTTTCAACTTCACTCTGAAATTCTTTGAACTTTTCAAATGTTTCAGACTTGTGTTTCATTAAGTAGATATACCCATATCTTCTTAAATCATCTATGAAGGTGAGAAAATAACGATATCCGCCACGAGCCTCAACATTCATTGGACCACATACATCTGTATGTATAATTTCCAATAAATCTTTTGCTCTCTCCATAGTACCGGAGAACGGTGTTTTAGTCATCTTGCCCATGAGGCACGGTTCGCAAGTGTCAAGTGATTCATAATCAAGTGACCCCAAAAGTCCATCAGTATGGAGTTTCTTCATGCGCTTTATACCGATATGACATAAACGTCAGTGCCACAAATAAGTTGCACTATCATTATCAACTCTGCATCTTTTGGCTTCAACATTATGAATATGTGTATCACTACTATCGAGATTCATTAAAAATAGACCACTCTTCAAGGGTGCATGACCATAAAAGATATTACTCATATAAATAGAACAACCATTATTCTCTGATTTAAATGAATAACCGTCTCGCATCAAACAAGATCCAGATATAATGTTCATGCTCAACGCTGGCATCAAATAACAATTATTTAGGTCTAATACTAATCCCGGAGGTAGATGTAGAGGGAGCGTGCCGACTGCGATCACATCGACTTTGGAACCGTTTCCTACGCGCATCGTCACCTCGTCCTTTGCCAGTGTTCGCTTAATCCGTAGTCCCTGTTTCGAGTTGCAAATATTAGCAACAGAACCAGTATCAAATACCCAGGTGCTACTGCGAGCTCTAGTAAGGTACACATCAATAACATGTATATCACATATACCTTTGTTCACCTTGCCATCCTTCTTATCCGCCAAATACTTGGGGCAGTTCCGCTTCCAGTGACCAGTCTGCTTGCAGTAGAAGCACTCAGTTTCAGACTTAGGTCCAGACTTGGGTTTCTTCTCTTGAGCAGCAACTTGTTTCCTGTTCTTTTTGAAGTTCCCCTTCTTCTTCCCTTTCTTGAAACTAGTGGTCTTATTGACCATCAACACTTGATGCTCCTTCTTGATTTCTACCTCCGCAGCCTTTAGCATTGCGAAGAGCTCGGTGATAGACTTATCTATCCCTTGCATATTATAGTTCATCACCTTTGCTCTGCCAGACGTTCATAACATCTGGCGTTGCTCCAGCAGCAGGCCTGGCACCTAGCGGTGCATCCAGGACGTAACTCTTCTGTGCAGCAATGAGGATAATCCTCAAGTTACGGACCCAGTCCGTGTAATTGCTACCATCATCTTTCAACTTTGCTTTCTCAAGGAACGCATTAAAATTCAACGGAACAACAACACGAGCCATCTATCTACAATCATCATAAACAAGCAAGATACTATCAGGGACTAAGTTCATGATAAATTTAAGTTCAATTAATCATATTACTTAAGAACTCCCACTTAGATAGACATCCCTCTAATCATCTAAGTGATCACGTGATCCAAATCAAAACTAATCCATAACCGATCATCACGTGAAATGGATTATTTCTCAATGGTGAACATCATCATGTTGATCATATCTACTATATGATTCACGTGCGACCTTTCGGTCTCCGTGTTCCGAGGCCATATCTGCATATGCTAGGCTCGTCAAGTATAACCCGAGTATTTCGCGTGTGCAAAACTGGCTTGCACCCGTTGTAGATGGACGTAGAGCTTATCACACCCGATCATCACGTGGTGTCTGGGCACGACGAACTTTGGCAACGGTGCATACTCGGGGAGAACACTTCTTGATAATTTAGTGAGAGATCATCTTATAATGCTACCGTCAATCAAAGCAACATAAGATGCATAAAAGATAAACATCACATGCAAATCAATATAAGTGATATGATATGGTCATCATCATCTTGTGCTTCGTGATCTCCATCTCTGCAGCACCATCATGATCACCATCGTTACCGGCGCGACACCTTGATCTCCATCGTAGCATCGTTGTCGTCTCGCCAATCTTATGCTTCTACGACTACCGCTACCGCTTAGTGATAAAGTAAAGCATTACAGGGCGATTGCATTGCATACAATAAAGCAACAACCATACGGCTCCTGCCGGTTGTCGATAACTCGGTTACAAAACATGATCATCTCATACAATAAAATATAGCATCATGTCTTGACCATATCACATCGCAACATGCCCTGCAAAAACAAGTTAGACGTCCTCTACTTTGTTTGTTGCAAATTTTACGTGGCTGCTACGGGCTTAAGCAAGAACCAATCTCACCTACGCATCAAAACCACAACGATAGTTTGTCAAATAGACTCCGTTTTAACCTTCTCAAGGACCGGGCGTAGCCATACTCGGTTCAACTAAAGTTGGAGAAACTGACACCCGCCAGCCACCTGTGTGCAAAGCACGGAGGTAGAACCAATCTCGCGTAAGCGTACGCGTAATGTCGGTCCGGGCCGCTTCATCCAACAATACCGCCGAACCAAAGTATGACATGCTAGTAGGCATTATGACTTGTATCATCCACAACTCACTTGTGTTCTACTCGTGCAAAACATCAAACCATAAAAAACTAGGCTCGGATGCCACTGTTGGGGAACGTAGTAATTTCAAAAAATTTACTACGCACACGCAAGATCATGGTGATGCATAGCAACGAGAGGGGAGAGTGTTGTCTACGTACCCTCGTAGACCGAAGCGGAAGCGTTGACACAACATAGAGGAAGTAGTCGTACGTCCTCCTCGCGATCCGACCGATCCAAGCGTCGTTACTCCGGCGCCTCCAAGTTCTTGACACACGTACAGCTCGATGACGTCCCCGGGTCTCGATCCAGCAAAACCTCCGGGGATGAGTTCCGTCAGCACGACGGCGTGGTGACGATCTTAATGAACTACCGACGCAGGGCTTCGCCTAAACACTGCGACAATATGATCGAGGTGGAATATGGTGGAGGGGGGCACCGCACACGGCTAAGGAACGATCTCAAGGATCAACTTGTGTGTCCTAGGGTGCCCCCTGCCCCCGTATATAAAGGAGCAAGGGGGAGGGCCGGCCGGCCTAGAGGCGCGCCAAGGGAGGGGGAGTCCTCCTCCTAGTAGGAGTAGGACTCCCCTTTCCTAGTCCAACTAGGAGGGAGGAAGGGGGAAGGAAAGAGAGGGAGAGGGAGAGGGAAACGGGGGCCGCCCCCCCCCCCCTCCTTGTCCAATTCGGACTGCCCATGGGGGGGCGCGCGCCACCTCCTGGCGCGGCCCTGTCTCTCCCCTCGCGGCCCAATAAGGCCCATACTTCCCCCGGGGGGTTCCGGTAACCCCTCCGGCACTCCGGTATTATCCGAAACCATTCCGAACCATTCCGATGTCCGAACATAGCCGTCCAATATATCAATCTTTACGTCTCGACCATTCCGAGACTCATCGTCATGTCCGTGATCACATCCGGGACTCCGAACTCCTTCAGTACATCAAAATGCATAAACTCATAATAACTGTCATCTTAACCTTAAGCGTGCGGACCCTACGGTTCGAGAACAATGTAGACACGACCGAGACACCTCTCCAGTCAATAACCAATAGCGGGACCTGGATGCCCATATTGGCTCCTACATATTCTACGAAGATCTTTATCGGTCAGACCGCATAACAACATACGTTGTTCCCTTTGTCATCGGTATGTTACTTGCCCGAGATTCGATCGTCGGTATCCAATACCTAGTTCAATCTCGTTACCGGCAAGTCTCTTTACTCGTTCCGTAATACATCATCCCGCAACCAACTCATTGGTTGCAATGCTTGCAAGGCTTATGTGATGTGCATTACCGAGAAGGCCCTGAGATACCTCTCCGACATTCGGAGTGACAAATCCTAATCTCGAAATACGCCAACACAACAAATACTTTCGGAGACACCTGTAGAGCACCTTTATAATCACCCAGTTACGTTGTGACGTTTGGTAGCACACAAAGTGTTCCTACGGTAAACGGGAGTTGCATAATCTCATAGTCATAGGAACATGTATAAGTCATGGATAAAAGCAATAGCAGCATACTAAACGATCGGGTGCTAAGCTAATGGAATGGGTCATGTCAATCAGATCATTCAACTAATGATGTGACCTTGTTAATCAAATGACAACTCCTTTGTCTATGGTTAGGAAACTTAACCATCTTTGATTAATAAGCTAGTCAAGTAGAGGCATACTAGTGACACTCTGTTTGTCTATATATCCACACATGTATTATGTTTCCGGTTAATACAATTCTAGCATGAATAATAAACATTTATCATGATATGTAAGGAAATAAATAATAACTTTATTATTGCCTCTAGGGCATATTTCCTTCACTTAATGCCTAAACCCTAGATGTCTAGCATGTATGATTATGATTGCCTCTACGGACTAAACCCTCCAGTTTATATAGACACGGGAGGGGGCTAGGGTTGTACAAGGTCGGTTTACAGAGGAAGGAAACTACACATTCGGACGCCAAGCTTGGCATCCACGCAAAGGAGAGTCCCATCCGGACACGGGAGAAGGTCCTCGATCTTGTATCTTCACAGCCCATCAGTCTGGCCCATATCACATAGCCCGGACGCCCGAGGACCCCCTAATCCAGGACTCCCTCACCAGGTGCAAGCACCGAGGACACACAACCCCTCCGTGGAGCCCACAGAATGATACGTCCATTTTGCATCATGTTTTCCTACTGTTATTTAAGATTTTTTTATCCATAGTAATGCTCTTTGGAGTAATTCTAATGCATTTTCTCTCATAATATGCAAGGTATACACAAAGAGGGAGAATTCCGGCAGCTGGAAATCTGGACCTGGAAAAGCTACGCCAGGCCACCTATTCTGCACAACTCCGAACAAGCTGAAACTTCACGGAGATTTTTTATCGAATATATGATGAATATTGGAGAAAATAACTACCAGAGGGGGCCCACCAGGTGGGCACAACCCACCTGAGGCGCCAGGCAGCCCAGGCGTGCCCTGGTGGGTTCTGCTCACCCAGGCCCACCTCCTGTGCCCATCTTCTGGCATATAGGTCATTTTGACCTAGAAAAAATAAGTAGAGAACGTTCGGGACGGAGCGCCGCCGTCTCGAGGTGGAACTTGGCAGGAGCACTTTTGCCCTCCTGTAGAGCGATTCCGCCGGGGGAACTTCCCTCCCGGAGGGGGAAATCATCGTCTCCATCATCACCAACAACTATCCCATCTTGGGGAGGGTAGTCTCCATCAACATCTTCAACAACACCATCTCATCTCAAACCCTAGTTCATCTCTTGTGTTCAGTCTTGTTACCGAAACTATAGATTGGTGCTTGTGGGTGAGTAGTAGTGTTGATTACATCTTGTAGTTGATCACTATATGGTTTATTTGGTGGAAGATTATATGTTCAGATCCAATATGTTATTTAATACCCCTCTGATCTTGAGCATGATTATCCTTTGTGAGTAGTTACTTTTGTTTTTGAGGTCACGGAAGAAATCATGTTGCAAGTAATCATGTGAATTTGATATGTGTTCGATATTTTGATAGTATGTATGTTATGATTCCCCTAGTGGTGTCTTGTGAACGTCGACTACATGACACTTCACCATATTTGGGCCTAAGGGAATGCATTGTGGAGTAGCAATTAGATGATGGGTTGCGAGAGTGACAGAAGCTTAAACCCCAGTTTATGCACTATTCCGTAAGGGACCGATTGGATCCAAAAGTTTAATGCTATGGTTAGAATTTATTCTTAATACTTTTCTCATAGTTGCGGATGCTTGCGGGAGGGTTAATCATAAGTAGGAGGTTTGTTCAAGTAAGAACAGCACCTAAGCACCGGTCCACCCACATATCAAATTATCAAAGTAGCGAACACAAATCGAACCAACATGATGAAAGTGACTAGATGAAATTCCCGTGTACCCTCAAGAACGCTTTGCTTATCATAAGAGACCGTTTTGGTCTGTCCTTTGCCTAAAAAGGATTGGGCTACCTTCTTGCACTTTTGTTACTACTATCATTACTTGCTCGTTACAAATTATCTTGCTATCAAAATACTCCGCTACTTACAATTCCAGCACTTGCAGACATTACCTTGCTGAAAACCACTTGTCATTTCCTTCTGCTCCTCGTTGGGTTCGACACTTACTTAACGAAAAGAACTACAATTGATCCTCTATACTTGTGGGTCATCACACAACCACACCAGAAAGCTCCAGATGATATTTGAGCCACCACACCTCGTGACCGCCACATCGCTTGTCGGACCTCCGCCACCTTGGAGTGCCACAGCGGCCCTAGATCAGGTACGAACCGAAGTGCCCCGTTGACGTTGGGTAACCGTTCCTCCGCAAAGGAGCTACACCACCGCGGCCACCTCGTCGGTGCCTCGCGCCTGCCCACACATCCGTGACCCATGCGGGAGAAGCCAAGCGCGAGTGCCCCTACCGGCTCCCTGGCTAGATGCCAGATCCGCGGTAGCCTGCAGCTCGCTCACGCTCCGCCCTTGGCTTCCGCAAGCCCAAGCCCTCACTCGCCGCTCGAAGCCGTTGAGAGCCAACACCGCCGCCAGCCAGGCCAAGCCCTCGACCTTCGCTCCGTTAGATCGAATTCTGTAGGATTGGAGAATATAGGTCTAGAGGGGAGTGAATAGACTCTTAACCAACCAAAGGTGCAGTTTTTAGTTTTCTTGAAGTTTAGGCAGATTTTGACAGTAGTTAAGATATCACCAAGACTTCCTACACATGCATATCTAGGGATAAGGAAGCAGGAATAGTAAAACATGCAATTGTATGGAAAGTAAGGGGTAGAGATGAAGGATCAAACACAATGAAGACACGGTGATTTTTGGCGTGGTTCCGATGGGATGTGCTATTGTACGTCCACATTGATGGAGACTTCAACCCACGGAGGGTAATGGTTGCGCAAGTCCATGGAGGACTCCACCCACAAAGGGTCCATGAAGAAGCAATCTTGTCTATTCCATCATGGCTTACGTCCAAGAAGGACTAGCCTCACTCGGGTAGATCTGCACAAAGTAGGCGATCTCCTTGCCCTTACAAACTCCGTTGTTCAACTCCATGATCTCTTGGAGGCTCCCAATTGATACATAACCAATCTATGAGACACCACTCTCCAAAAGGTAATAGATGATGTTGTTGATGATGAACTCCTTGCTCTTGTGCTTCAAATGATAGTCTCCCCAATACTCAGTCCCTCTCTCATAGATTTGGCTTTGGTGGAAGAGGGGATTGAATGGAAAGAAACTTGGGGAAGGCTTGAAATCAAGGTTCAAATGGTAGGATTGGAATCACTTGATCTCGACACACGAGTAGGTGGTTCTCTCTCAGAAAATGAGTAGTAGAAGTGGTGATTCATTCTAATTGCTCTCTCAAAGAGTAGGTGGGGATGGAGGGGTATATATAGCATACACCTAATTAAAGATCCAACTGTTACAAGTCTTTGACCCAACTCGGTGACACCAGACCGAAATCTCGGTGAGACCAACTAGTGTAAAAGATTCGAACATTGGAGGTCTTGATGAGACCAATCAGAACATCTCGGTGTGACCGAAGTGCAATGGCTATGGCAAGACCTCGTTTCAGAATTTCTGATTGGTTCATCTCGGTGATTCCGAAATGAAGCAACTTCATCACAGAAACTTGGTCAAGACATCTCGGTGAGATCGAGATCCACACCGGTAGAACTGAAATGCTAGGGTTTGGCATAGGCAGTGTATGTGATCAACTCGGTGAGTCCGGGGCAGAAATTTTTGGTGGGACTGAGATGACACTTTAGGGTTTTGAACAGATGTGATGTGGAGAAGTGTTTGAGTATTTTGGAGCAATATCACTAAGCACTTGAGCAATTGAGTCATGATCAAAACCTCATCCCCTTTTAATAGTATTGACTTTCCTATGGACTCAATGTGATCTTGTATCACTTAACCAAAAATGTAGAGTCTTGGAACTCTGCCAATTCTTGTCCTTAGCATTTTGAAGGGGTCCACATCTTCATGTCCTTGCCATGCCACTCTTGAAATTATCTGAAATATACTATATAAAAGTGTTAGTCCAATAATATGTATGTTATACATTGATTACCAAAACCACCAAGGGAGCAAATCTGCTTTCAATCTCCCCCTTTTTTGGTAATTGATGACAACATACATCAAAGATTCAAATAAGGATATGTCAGACAATGTATGAAAGCTTTGAGAGAACATGTAACATGCATGTGCTCCCCCTACAAGTGTGCAAACATATAAGTGGTAATAGCTCATGAAATGTGAGTGCACAATAGGAAGGAACGAGTAATGAGTTACATGCATCTTGGCTATGTGCATCAGAGCAACATGATGAAAGGAATACCTTCATGTCCATCATTCTTTCTTGCAAACAATATGTGCAACAAGCAAGAGATCATCATGCACATGAGTGTGATGCATATTGTTGGTGTCAAAACCGGCGGATCTCGGGTAGGGGGTCCCGAACTGTGCATCTAGGCGGATGGTAATAGGAGGCAGGGGACACGATGTTTTACCTAGGTTCGGGCCCTCTTAATGGAGGTAAAACCCTACGTCCTGCTTGATTAATATTGATGATATGGGTAGTACAAGAGTAGATCTACCACGAGATCAAGGAGGCTAAACCCTAGAAGCTAGCCTATGGTATGATTGTTGTCCTTCTACGGACTAAAACCCTCCGGTTTATATAGACACCGGAGAGGGTTAGGGTTACACAGAGTCAGTTACAATGGTAGGAGATCTACATATCCGTATCGCCAAGCTTGCCTTCCACGCCAAGGAAAGTCCCTTCCGGACACAGGACGAAGTCTTCAATCTTGTATCTTCATAGTCCAGGAGTCCGGCTGAAGGTATAGTCCGCCTATCCGGACACCCCCTAATCCAGGACTCCCTCAGTAAGCCCTGAACCGGGCTTCAATGACGACGAGTCCGGCGCGCAGATTGTCTTCGGCATTGCAAGGCGGGTTCCTCCTCCAAGTACTTCATAGAAGATTTTGAACACAAAGGATAGTGTCCGGCTCTGCAAAATAAGTTTCCACATATTGCCATAGAGAGAATAATATTTACACAAATCTAATCTGCTGACGTATTCAGTAGCGTGACATCACACTACGGCCAAGCCTTTATTCAAATCGTTTTTACTCCCTCACCTCAGCGCGTTTCGCGAGGCGGTTTCCTTGGCACGTCTTGTCAAAGCAGAGATTGTGTCCCCTTTATTTACGGGATTCTCATCAATACAGACGTGGGTAACCCAACCGCGCCATTGATTACGGCGCTTGGGAGATAAGCGAGTTTTATCAGGCCGGTGGGGACGCATAGCCGTATCCGCCCATATAAGGGGATAAGGATCCACCTTTTTACCTACGCCTTCTTCCTCCTTTGCCTATCCATCTTCCGCGCACTCGAGCTCTAGCGCCCAAGCCCGCATTCCCCACCTCGACCTTCTCCAGTCATGTCCAGAGCGGGAGGCAAGTGGATGGTCTCCTCCGTCATGGAGGGACACATCAAAAAACTGAGGAAGGCCGGATACTTGTCTAACGGCATCGCGCACTTGCTTCCCGAAGAGGGGCAGATCCTCCCCACCCCAAGGCCGCATGAGAGGGTAGTGTTCCTTCCCCACTTCCTCCACAGACTGGGCTTTCCTCTCCACCCATTCGTCTGGGGACTCATGTTCTACTACGGCCTGGATTTCCACGATCTGGCCCCGAACTTCATCCTCAACATCTCGGTGTTTATCGTCGTGTGCGAGGCTTTCCTCTGCATCCGCCCCCATTTCGGCCTATGGCTCAAGACTTTCAATGTCAAGCCGAAGGTGGTGCGCGACAACCAGGCGGAGTGCGGAGGCGCCATGGCGGGCAAGATGCCCAACGTTATATGGCTCGAGGGCTCCTTTGTGGAGACCCTGAAGGGGTGGCAATCAGGGTGGTTTTACATCATCGAGCCGCTCGACCCTGAGTGGGTCGCAGCCCCCGAGTTCCGGTCCGGACCCCCCACGCGGCTCACATCCTGGAAAGAGACGGGCCTGTCGTGGGGCAGCAAAGAAGAGGTGACTGGACTGCAAAAATGCATCCAAACCCTGGTGAACAAGCAGCTCAAGCTTGTCAATGTAGTCCAGGTTATGCTCATCCGCCGGATCCTCCCGTGTCAACAACGGGCCTTCAATCTATGTGAGTTCGACCTGACGCAGCACCGAACTCTTAACAGGCTCTTCGACACGATGTACGAAGATGCCTGGAAGGTGCTTTTCAAGGGCGCCGAGGCTCCCGTATCCGCTTCCGAGGATCGCGGATTCAGCACGCAGCATCACGCTAGTGCGGTAAGCTATTTGTACCTTTTACAGGGTATTAGTTTTTCATAGTTTGACTCTATGCAGGATCTAAGCTCCCTTACCTTTGACAGGATTGGCAGGCAAAGTCCGGACAGATCGACTGTCCGGCTCCTTTGCCCGAAGACCCAGCCGATGCTCGCTTGGCGAAGCTGCTGGTTCTGGCACCCTATGTGGTGCCGGAGAAGAAGGCCAAGAAGAAGGCCACAGGGACTCGAAAGAGTGCCCGAGACGCACTCCTCCCGTGAAAACGAGGAGGAGGAAGAAGAAACCTCCCCCCCCCCCCCCGGCGGAGGGAGGGAAGAAAAGGAAGGCCGCCCCGACCGGGGAGGCCGAAGGGTCCAAGAAGGGGAAGACCCTTCCTTCGGACTACTCCACCGACGCCGACGACGGCGAAGTGGAGTGGCCGCACAGGGCCAAGCGCCCGGCGAGATCGTAAGTGTTCGGACACCTGAGTAACCCGTAGTGTTCCTTTATTGCATAGATTTCCCTTATGTCGAATATATCTATGCAGTCCGCCCAAGGCCGGGCTCGACGAGTCGTCGAGCGGCTCCCTGGATTCGTCGGACGTGAATTCACTTCCGCCCGCTACCTCCCCCCGCCCTACGGACGATGCCGAGGTGGCGTCCCAACAGGTTCCAAGCCAGGAGAGGGTGGTCCTGGAGGAGCCGCAAGGCGACCTCTCGGACTCTAGGAGTAAAGGGGATAGATCCCCCCAGGGCTCCAAGTCCGGCCCTAGGCCGGACACTGCTCCGGAACCTTCAAAGGTTCCAGAGTCCGACGGGCGACCTCCTTCCAAGAGGAGCAAGCCCACCGAGCCGGTGACCCCCGTCCAACCGGAGGCGCCGGACAATCTATTGGAGGTGCTTAAAGGCGCCTCCATCGACGAGGAGCATCGCACCATTATGAGTGCGGTGGTCCAGAAGGTTCAGTCCGCCAAGAGCGGACTGACTGAAGCTTGTGCCAGCCTTTTAACAGGCTTTGAGGTAAGTAAAGAATGTGTAAAAATATTACCGCATAGACAGTAGCCCCTGATGCTCTGTTTGGCGTTCGGGAAGAAAAGCCGAATAGAGGATCAAATAAAATTCGCAGGAGTCTAATAGAAAGGAGTCAATATGCGTATGCAGGCTTCTCTGCTGGCGTCCGCCGCACTGACTGCGGAAGTGGACGCGCTAAAGCAGAACCTCGAGCAGTCCGAGCAAGAGCTCGGGCTTGCCAAGAAGCAGCTTGAGGACAAGGAAGGTAAGAAATACCTTGTTTAAATATATATAAGTGCAATTGCAAAAAAATGACAGGATTAACATGGCTATTGTAGGGGCCACGTCTGAGGTGGCGACCCTTAAGCAAGCGCTGTCTGAGGCCGAGAAGAGGGCGGCCACGGAGCGCACCGAGCGGGAGAAGTATGACGCCCAGATTGGCGAGGTGCGGCAAGAGCTCCAGGCTCTCATGAAAAAACATGAGAGTTTGGAGCTTGACTCAAAGACGCGAGCGTCCGAGCTCGCGGCGGCAATTGAAAATGCCAAGTCTGCCAAGGCCGAATCTCAGAAGGCCCTTCAGGAGTTGGATGCGGTGAAAAAGATAGTGGCGAGTAAGGCATTCTTTATGCAAAGCAAACATATAAGAGTGAGTTACTTGTTACTTACCCGAATCCGGAGCTCTCCAGGAGCATTCGCAGATCTTCCCCGTAGTGTGTCCGATGCCGCCGCATTCTACCGAGCCGAGGAGGGCAGCTCGATGGAGAAGGTGGTCTGGTCTCAGTATGCTGAGGCTGGACACCCTGTGCCCCTGAGCGACCAGCTGAAGCAACTGGTCGAGCTCCACAAGGTGGCCGAACAGGCCATGAGGGGCCTCATAGTTCGGCTGTAGCCTGGAGAGGCTCTGCCTGGGAGCTACTTCGGGCTGGTGCGGCGGCTCGTGGAGGCCTGTCCAAGGCTCGAAGTCATCAAGCGCTCTGTCTGCATCGAAGGTGACCGTAGGGCCCTTGCCCACGCTAAGGTGCACTGGGGCAAGCTGGATGCTGAGAAGCTTGTGAAGGACGGGCCACCGCCGGGGAAAGAGCATCGCAAGCCCGAGAATTATTATAAGGACGTTCTGAAGGGTGCCCGCCTTATGGCGGATGAATGTTCCAAGGATGTAATTTTTTAGTAAAACTCGCTCGTTTTGTCCTGTGCGCTGAAAACTTGTTCATATGCGCTAAGCAATGCTTTTTGAATTTAAAATATTACCTTCTGTGCGGCCATTTATCAAATTTGAGAGATGGCGAGTCATCGGCTTCTGCCCCCGTGCCACTAGTGCTGGGGTGTTCGGGATAAACTTGAGCGCTCTTTTTCCCATGTTTGGGTCCTTCAAGGGAGGCGCTCAGCACAACGAACAAGGCAATTGGACTATAATGCTTGAACACACTCACTTAGCCATAGAATTCTATAATTTTAAATTTCGGCGAAGCCCCTGGTATTCGGAAGACCGAGTTCGGGGCACTATCCATGCCTTGGCCGGACATAGCCGACTCCTCGCTCTAAGCGGCGTAAGTCTTTAGGGACTCGAAAAACCTCTCGAATAGCGACCAGCTCTCGCTTCATCATGACAGTCAGTTTTAGCTTTCTCTACTGAGGTGCTTAGCCTAGCTCAACTGGGGCACAATCGCAGTAGTTCTCCTAGTGCTACCTTAGCCGATATAGTGGAACGTAAGGCACCAAAACATAGGAGCCGGGCAAACCCAACTATTGACCCAAGACATGATTCGGAGCCGATGCATATAATGCTATAAGTTCGGGGTGCCGTACTTGTTAAAGTGTCCGGGCTTCTCACACCATATTGAGGGGTACTAAAGCCCCTGGCGTATTTGGCCGTACCAAAGTGTACGGGTGCAGCATGTCGTTAATGAACATATAGTTGTAAAGAAGAGTAATGCAAAAATAGACAAAAGCTATGCATTGTTTATTAAAAAGGCTGCGATCAAGGCAGAACGATACAAATAACGCGATAAGCAAAAGGTTGGACTATTTAACATGTCCGTTCCAGGGGCAGGCTGCGGAATGGTATGCGAAACAGGTATACTGCTCGTGATAGAGACCACCTGGGAGTTCCGTTAATGCGGCGTGGCTTGTCTGCTTCCCTGGTTTTTGCATCGTTTGTGCGGCAATTTTACTGCCGGACAGGCCTTCCGAAGAATGGAGTCCTGAAAGTAAGAGAAAATTAAAAATCGGCAGCCCCTAGTGCGGTTTAAGCCGTGTTTCGGGCGTGCCGTGATGGTGCCCCTCCCCCTGTACCCATGGTATTTCTAGAGCATAGTTATGTACGCGAAGCACTGGTGTCGCATTTTCGCGAGGGCTGGGGTTGGGGCCGTATTGCTACGCCTTCTTGGAACATGCCAGGCGGTCTTGTTTTAGGTTACTCCGGGCGCGCTTGACGGTGTTCGGACGTTTAATGGCCGGACTGGAGAACTGCCTGGAGAGGCTGCTTTGTACTTCCGCTGCAAGGGCCGCCGTGTGCTCCTCCGTTCGGAGGGAGCGTTCGGTATTTCCATTGACCGTAATTACTCCTCGAGGGCCTGGCATCTTGAGCTTAAGGTATGTGTAGTGCGGTACCGCATTGAACTTGGCGAATGCGGTTCGCCCGAGCAGTGCGTGATAGCCACTACGGAACGGGACTATGTAGAAGATTAACTCCTCGCTTCGGAAATTATCCGGAGATCCAGAGACCACTTCAAGTGTAACTGAGCCTGTACAGTTGGCCTCTACACCTGGTATGACGCCTTTAAAGGTCGTTTTGGTGGGCTTGATCCTCGAGGGATCTATGCCCATTTTCCGCATTGTATCCTGGTAAAGCAGGTTCAGACTACTGCCGCCATCCATAAGGACTCTAGTGAGATGAAATCCGTCAATAATTGGGTCTAGAACCAATGCGGCGAATCCGCCATGACGGATGCTAGTGGGGTGGTCCCTTCGATCAAAGGTGATCAGGCAGGAGGACCATGGGTTGAACTTTGGGGCAACTGGCTCCATCGCGTATACGTCCCTTAACGTGCGCTTCCGCTCCCTCTTGGGGATGTGGGTTGCGTATATCATGTTCACCGTCCGCACTTATGGGGGAAAACCCTTCTGTCCACTGTTATTAGGCGGACGGGGCTCATCGTCGTCATCGCTATGCAGCCCCTTGTCTTTATTTTTGGCATTTAACTTGCCTGCCTGCTTGAACACCCAACAATCCCTGTTGGTGTGATTGGCTGGCTTTTCGGGGGTGCCATGTATCTGGCACAAGCGGTCGAGTATTTGGTCCAAACTGGACGGGCCCTGAGTATTTCTTTTGAATGGTTTTATCCGCTGACCGGATTTATAGCCTCTGAATCCGGCATTAACTGTTGTATCCTCAGCATTGTCGCCGTTAATGCGGCGCTTTTGCTTGTTGCGACGTGACCTGCTACTATTGTCTCTGGTATCCGAATTACCAGGGTTCTTGGTCATATTGTTGCTACGGGCAAGCCAGCTATCTTCTCCCGCGCAAAAGCGGGTCATGAGTGTCGTGAGCGCTGCTATAGATTTCGGCTTTTCCTGTCCAAGGTGCCGGGCAAGCCACTCGTCACGGATATTGTGCTTGAAGGCTGCTAGGGCCTCTGCGTCCGGACAGTCGACTATTTGATTTTTATTTGTTAGGAACCGTGTCCAGAATTGCCTAGTCGATTCCTCTGGCTGCTGAATTATGTGGCTTAGGTCATCGACGTCTTGTGGTCGCACATAAGTGCCCTGGAAATTGTCGAGGAATGCGGCTTCCAGGTCCTCCCAACAACTGACTGATTCTGCTGGCAAGCTGTTAAGCCAATGCTGGGCTGGTCCTTTAAGCTTGAGTGGGAGGTATTTGATGGCGTGTAGATCATCGCCACGGGCCATGTGGATATGAAGGAGATAATCCTCGATCCATACCGCAGGATCTGTTGTGCCATCATATGATTCGATGTTTACGGGTTTGAAACCCTCGGGGATTTGATGATCCATTACTTCATCTGTGAAGCATAGTGGGTGTGCGGCGCCTCTGTACTGGGCTATATCACGACGTAGCTCCAATGAGCTTTGTCTGCTGTGTTCGGCCCTACCGGATTTGTTGTATCCGGCGTGACGGTTATCGTCTCGAGTCGTGGGGCGCCCACGCGATCCGTAGATCAATCTTGTTTGCCTTGCCTTGTCCTCCAATATATCGTGCAGGTCTGGCGCATTTTCCCGTGCCTTGGTATGTTTTGAGCGGCGCCGGGGTGCGGCTTGAGTGGAGGGCCGAGAGGCCTCTCTGTCGCGGCCACGAGGTGGTCGGTCGGCCGTATCATGTGCTGGTGATGCAGGTTTAGGTGCTTCCTCCTCTAATCGGGGTAGCGACCTATGCTTTGGGTAGCTCTTGGAGGGGCGTTCGAGTTCATACTCTTCGGCCGCAAGGACTTTAGTCCATCTGTCGGCTAGCAAATCTTGATCAGCTCTAAGTTGTTGCTGTTTTTTCTTGAGGCTGCTTGCCGTGGCCATAAGCCTACGTTGAAAACACTCTTGCTCGACGGGATCCTCTGGCACGACGAATTTGTCGTCGTCGAGGCTTGCCTCCTCTTCAGAGGGAGGCATATAAATATCGTCCTCGACCTCTCTGTCTGCCGCTCTCTCATGAGGGCTGGCTTCTCCATCCTCCTGTGCTGAATCTTGCTGGAGGGGGTTTTCCTCGGCACTTTCCGGAGTATTATTATCTCCCGTGCCGGAATCACCGTTTTTGCTTTGGGTGGTGGGTGGGCTTTGAATTTCTTCATCATCCGTATCCCAACCTTGCTGACCGTAGTCCGGCCAGGGCTCTCCTGATAAAGAGAGAGACTTTAGTGACTTCAGAATATCACCGAAAGGCGAGTGCTGAAAGATGTCCGCAGCGGTAAACTCCATGATCGGCGCCCAATCGGATTCGATCGGCAGAGGCGCGGAGGGCTCGGAGTCCGGAGAGGAGTCCGGCTCCTTGGAGTCATGAGCCTCGCGGAGTGCGGGGCTGGTGTTCGGCTCGATCGCTGTTGGGATCGCAGCCCCCGAGGCGGCGTCCAACCACCCATCCTCGATCGGCGCAGTTGGCTCGGAATTAAGGGTCGAAGCCGATGCGGGTGCGGCCTCCAGGGCACTGTTCGTCGGTAGAGCTAGATCATGCCCGTCGTGACAGTGCGGCGCGCTCGGCAGTGGCTCGAATCCTTCGAAGATCAAGTCCCCGCGGATGTCAGCCGTGTAGTTTAAACTTCCAAATCTGACCTGATGGCCAGGGGCATAGCTTTCGATCTGCTCCAGATGGCCAAGCGAATTGGCCCGCAGTGCGAAGCCGCCGAAGACGAAGATCTGTCCGGGGAGAAAGGTCTCACCCTGGACTGCGTCGCTATTGATGATCGGAGGAGCCATTGGGCCTAAAAGTGACGACACAGAGGAACTCTCAATGAAAGCACCAATGTCGGTGTCAAGACCGGCGGATCTCGGGTAGGGGGTCCCGAACTGTGAGTCTAGGCGGATGGTAACAGGAGGCAGGGGACACGATGTTTTACCTAGGTTCGGGACCTCTTGATGGAGGTAAAACCCTGCGTCCTACTTGATTAATATTGATGATATGGGTAGTACAAGAGTAGATCTACCATGAGATCAAGGAGGCTAAACCCTAGAAGCTAGCCTATGGTATGATTGTTGTCCTTCTACGGACTAAAACCCTCCGGTTTATATAGACACCGGAGAGGGTTAGGGTTATACAGTCGGTTACAATGGTAGGAGATCTACATATCCGTATCGCCAAGCTTGCCTTCCACACCAAGGAAAGTCCCTTCCGGACACGGGACGAAGTCTTCAATCTTGTATCTTCATAGTCCAGGAGTCCGGCTGAAGGTATAGTCCGGCTATCCGGACACCCCCTAATCCAGGACTCCCTCACATATATTTACCTTGAAGTGCTTGATTATATTTCTGAAGAAATATACTTGAGAAAACAAGGTTAGATAACACTAGATAATTTCTCCAAGATAGGACACAAGACCAATAAGAGTACCAAGATTGGGATCACATGTAAGAGGCAAGTATCACTAAGTGAGTACTTTAGGTACAAACATGTCCCCAAAAGATCAAAGATCAAACGGGATTTCCAATAGAGTTCCCAAGATGATTTTTCTCCCCTAAACTTGAACTTCCTCTCCCCCTGAATCTAGCATTGGATAATGGGAGTAGGTAGAGTGAGATAAAATCAGAGCAAACCAACTCGGAACAAAAACTAAAACAAAAGGTTCAACTGGGATTGTCAACATGTTTCTCCCCTCTTAGAAACATGTAGGTTCTCTCCTCTGTGTAGAACACATCTCTCTTCCTTAGGATATTCCTTTTGATATAGAAGAGATTTGAAATAAGCTAAAATCTTTGATGTCCATCTCTCTCTCCCCCTTTGACATCAATTTCCAAGAAGGGTCTAGCTCCAAGGTAATTGGTCAAGTGGGTGTGGTCCTGGAGAGGCACAACTAGGCATAATGTGATTTTAGATGCAGGCAGAGGGAAAGAATCATTGAGTAGAGCTGGCTAAAGAAAATAATAATTTGGCAAAAGATTCTTTTAGCAGTGAACTCGGTGACTCCGAGTTGTGTTGATCGGTGACTCCGAGATGGGAAGTTCATAGATAAATTACATCAGTTGGTTTGAATTAGTCCCTTTCGGTTGTACCGACGAACTGTGTGCAGTGGTTATTTGCACTTCGGAGTGACCAATGTGTTTCAAGTCGGAGAGACCGATTTCATCACAGAAAGAACATTTTGTCAACTCAGCTCATTTTCACAAGGATTTTCAAGGAATTCGAAAAGGATTTGCAATGAATTGACCAGAGAGGAAACTAGCTAAAGAAAAAGAACACGAAAGGAAAGAGATCTAGATGAAGTTTTTTTAAAAACACACAAACAAGAAAGCAACCTAAACAAGCACTAGAGAACTTCATCTAGAGGAGGGTCGGCGACTAGGTCACCTATGTTAGAGTATATTGACTTAGGAGTCAAGTGAGATCACTTGATCATAGGTTATACTCATCTTTAAGCTCAAAATGGGGTTACCACTTTTCGTTTAAGCATTTCAATGTATTCACATCTTGTTGAGTTGCTTTGACTCATTTCTTCGAGTAAAGCTTCTCTAAGATGTGAGGACTTACATTGGGTTTTGGTGTTGATGTCTATCATGTAGTTGAACTTGAGGTGGATGCTCATGGAATGAAATTGGGAGCAATCCGTTCATTTGTAGTCCATCTTCCTACATGGGTTAGTTTTGCAAGGAACACCATATGTATCCAAATTGACAAGAGTGAAACATAGAGTCATATGTTGTCAAAGGATATGTTTGAGTTGTCTTGTTCCAAGAGCACACCAAAGATCTAGACACTTGGTCCAATTTTGCTTGCTCAAGATAGGAGTTTGAGAGCAAACTTATGAAGTGATGTACATCCAAGTACCTACAAAGGTTAGATGCAATACAAAGGAGCAATATATCTAAGATATGAAATGATCACCATTAAAGTGTTATCAAGTATTAGTCATAAAAGCTCATGCCCTTGCATGCATCGAAGTGAGTTTCTAGTTCACGTTGGAAGCATCAATGACATTCAACTCACTTCTCAAGTGATAGAATATCTTCTCTTCAAGAGGTTTAGTGAAGATATCCGCCAATTTCTTGTCGGAACAAACATGCTTGAGATCAATGTCACCTTTAGCAACATGATCTCGAATGAAATGATGACGAACCTCATTATGCTTGGTTCGAGAATGTTGCACGTGATTGTGTGAAATCTTAATAGCACTCTCATTATCACATAGTAATGGCACATGTTTCACATGTATCCCATAATCTTTGAGAGTTTGTGTCATCCATAGTACTTGAGCACAACATGATCCGACTGCAATGTATTCCGCTTCTGCGGTGGATAGAGATACCGAATTTTGTTTGTTGGAGGACCAAGATACAAGAGATCTACCAAGAAATTGGCATGTACCCGAAGTGGATTTTTCTATTAATCTTGTCTCCAGCATAGTCCGAGTCGGAAGAGCCAACAAGTTTGAAAGAGGATCCTTTGGGATACCAAATGCCAGAGTTTGGTGTATGTATCAAGTATCTCACAATTCTTTTCACAGCCTTAAGATGACACTCTTTTGGTGCCGCTTGATATCGTGTACACATGCACACACTTTGCATGATGTCAGGATGAGAGGCACATAGATATAGCAGCAGGCCAATCATGGAGCGATAGACCTTTTGATCAACCGGTTTTCCTTCCTTTGTCAAGTCAAGATGTCCGGTGGTAGGAATGGGCGTTTTCATACCTTTGCTTTCTTGCATGTTGAACTTCCTGAATAAGTACTTAGTGTACTTTGTTTGTGAAAAAAGGTACCATCTCTAGTTTGCTTGATTTGCAAACCAAGGAAGAATTTGAGTTCACACATCATGGACATCTCATACTTTTCCGACACCAACCTTCCAAACGTTTCACTAAAGAGAGGGTCAGTAGATCCAAAGATAATATCATCAACATATATTTGTCATACAAATAGTTCACCATTAACTCTCTTAGTAAACAAGGTTGAATCAACTTTACCAATTTCAAAGCCTTTTACAAGAAGAAACTTTGTCAAGCATCAGGGCCGGCCCTGAGGGGGGGGCAGGGGGCGACCGCCCCGGGCCCCCACGGTCAAGGAGCCCCCTCCCCAAGGCACGCGCATAGCCGGCCCAGCGAGGCAGGGATCGCACAGCCCATAGACGAAGCTTTCCTTTAATCTCGCAGACGCAGGTCACGCACGCAGACGAAGCTTACCTTTAATCTCGCAGACGCAAGTCACACACGCAGACGAAGCTTCCCTTCTTCTATCGTGGCTATTCAATATCTCAACTAGTGGATCTGCTAGTGTATGTCGTATGTACAGAGATGTACTCTAGTCCATCTCTCCCTTCAAAATTGAGATCCTTATTCAAGGCTGACGCGATCTAGCGTTTTCTGTTTCTATAGGCCAATGGTCGCTGAATCGATGGGTTACTCAAGGCTGATGCGATGCCCCAATCGTTGGACGCCATTGCACATGGCCTCCCGCCTCCCGCCAGGGCCATGCACCAGTCTACTTTGCATCATCGTCGAGCACTGTCGTCCGATCACCGACGCTGATGTCTGATCCAATGATCTCAGGTATACCATATTAGTGTTTCACAATCTCAATTATATTTACTTTCGCAAACACAATGCATATCTTGTGTCATTCAACCTAAAAATATATTTCTGGTTTTATCTAAGCGTCTTTCTGTATCATTTTGTATTTGTGTATATTAATTAGAATCCAAATACAACGCGAGCGTGAGGGCTGTGCTACATGTACTGCAAAATTCCTCCATTTGAATTTATTATGCCCCCTCGAATGTTGAGCCTAAAGTTGGTTAGAATTAACTTATAAAAAGTTAGGAGTTATATGCCAAAAAACTATCATTGTGTTAGTATCCGAAGGATGTGTTGAATGATCTATATTTTTTGATATATAACACATAGTTTATTAGTCAAATGTTAGATCAAAAGTAGGTTTAAAACCAAATGAGGACTAATAAATCCGAACAGAAAAAGTATCGTACCGAGCACACAATACCGAAATAACACAACTAGTCATGGGACAACACTTGTGGATCTCACAAAAAGAATCATCCAAACGCAATGTCGTAGATGTAGTTACGGCAATAGCTATAGGAGTGAAGGCGAGGTTGTTATCAATCTCAAATCCATTGCTATTATTATAATTCTCATATAATATAAGGGGCCCCGAGTTCTAGTTTCTCCCCGGGCCCCCAAAATCTCAAGACCGGCCCTGTCAAGCATTTATACCAAGCTCTAGGAGCTTGTTTGAGGCCATAGAGAGCTTTATGAAGTTTGTAGACATGGTTTGGTTTCTTTGGATTAACAAAGGCGGGAGGTTGTTAACATAAACTTCCTCCTCAATTTCACCATTTAAGAAAGCACTTTTAATGTCCATTTGATAGAGGTTGGTATCATGGTGATTGACATAAGCAAGATGCGAATGGACTCAAGCCTAGCAACGGGGGCATAGATCTCACCATAGTCCATACTTCGACTTGTGTGTGACCTTGAGCTACAAGACAAGCTTTGTTGCATATGACTTGTCCATCTTCATCTTGATTGTTACAAAACACCCATTAGGTTCCGATGACGTTTTGTTCATCCTTGGGCTTCTCAGACCAATGCCCAAACTTGATTCCTCTCGAAGTTGTGTAGTTCTTCATGCATAACATTTACCCAATCGGGGTCTTCGAGGGCTTCATCAACACTCGTAGGCTCAATACTAGATATGAATGAGTAATGCTCACAAAGGTTAGCTAAACAAGATTTAGAGCGAGTGATTCTCTCGGATTTGATGTCGCCAAGAATTTGTTCAACAGCATGATTCTTGCCAATTCTTGCTCTAACTCAAGGTAGTTTTTGCTTGGGTTGTGGTGAAGCATCCTCATCATCATCATCTTCATCATTGTTATTGTTGGTGTCGTTGTTCACTTGAGGAGGTGGAGAAGGAGGTCGAGGTGGATCATCTTGTTGGACTTCCTCATTTCCTCCGTCTTACGTGTTCCACTTGTGGATGCCTCCATATCAACTTGTGGTTCACCTTGACATGAAGTTGAGGCTTCTACTTGAATGGACGAAATACTCTCCTTCACCTCCGTTGGATGAATCTTGCCAATAGACAAGTCTTGGATTGCTTCCGAAGGGTCTTCGTCTCAAACATCAATTGGCAATTGCTCGACTTGCGAGCCATTAGGTTCATCAAACTTCACATCTACCGTTTCTTCAACTTTTCAAGTGAAGATGTTGTAGACACTATAAGTGTGAGAGTTCGATCCGTAACCGAGTAGGAAAACTTCATGAGATTTAGGAGCAAATTTTGAACGACGATGCTTATCAAGAATGCAACATTTTGAGCCAAGTACTCGAAAGTATCCAGCTTGTGGCTTGTTACCAGTGAGTAGCTCATACGCCGTTTTACCAAGAAGCTTGTGAAGATAGAGTCGATTTGGAGCATGACAAGCCGTCTCAACTGCTTCCGCCCAAAATGTTTTGGCGTCTTGTATTCATCTAGCATCGTTCTCGCCAGCTCGATGAGGGTACGGTTCTTCCTCTCAACAACTCTATTTTGTTGACGTGTGTATGTAGTCGAGAAATCATGTGAGATGCCTTCTTCGTCAAGAAATGTATCCACATTAGCGTTCTTTAACTCCATTCCGTTGTCGCTCTGAACCTTCTTGATCTTCACTTCAAATTAATTTTGGGCCTTTCTAGCGACGTTCTTGAAGATCTTTTGTACCTGCTATTTGTCATCGAGAAAGAACACCCATGTAAATCTAGAAAAATCATCAACAATGACCAAACAAAAGGAGTTACCACCAAGGCTCTTGTAAGCATTGGGACCGAAGAGATCCATATGGAGTAGCTTAAGTGGTCTCCTCATGGTCATAATGTTCTTCACGGGATGACTTCCTCCAACTTGTTTTCCTGCTTGGCAAACACTACAAAGTCTATCCTTGTCAACAATAACATCTTTCACACCAAGAATATGACTCCTTTAACAAGTTTATCAAGATTTCACATGCCTACATGCCCTAGCCTTCTATGCCATAACCAACCTTTTGAGGATTTTGCAGTAAGACATGTATAAGGTTGGGCTCTTTTAGTGAAATCAACAATGTATATATCACCTCTATGGATACCGATAAAGACCATATTATGATTATCACGACGAAACAATTGGCAATATATTTTTGTAAGTAGAACATTGAAACCAAAATCAGCTAGTCTAGATATGGAAAGAAGATTGTAGCCAAGAGATTCAACAAGCATAACATTTTGAATGGAGCTATCATTGGATATGGCCACCTTAACAAGGCCAAGTACCTTACCCTTGGAGTTATCTTCAAAATTCACATACTTGCGGACCATCATTTTTAGCAAGCTCACGGAACATGTCTCTATCTCCGGTCATGTGATCGATGCATTCACTATCAAGAATCCACTCTTTTCCTCTGGCCATGCAGTCTCAAAGATTTGCCATGAGGCTAAGATTTCTCATAGTCTTCTCATATTCAATATCAAATTCTTTGTCTTCGTCATAATAGTCATGCTCAACATCATCATCATGTATGGGATCATCACCTAGGGAAATGAATTCGTTAGTTTCATGATCATGACAATGTGCAAGTTTGTGAAGTCTAATGGTTTCCATTATGATGTTGCTAATGGTTCCAACATCACCTTTAGCACGCATGAGATCACGAAGCTCAAATAGACATTCATCAAACTTAGGATCACTAGCGGTGATGCTAAACCTCACTGGCTTACCTATTTAAGATCGTATCACTCAATCCTAGGGGTGTTGATTCTACTTGGAGCACAAGTATTAAAGTACTCCCTCCGTCCCACGAAAATGGTCTGAAATTTGCCTAGATAGATTCGCATGTATCTAGATACTAAATAGCATCTAGATACATCAAAATTTTGACAAACCTCATAAAGTTCCATAGGACAGAGAGGGTACTAAATATGTTCGCTAATTTATGAAAAGTATATAGTTTTTTGTGTGTTTTCAGTTGTTAGATCAGTGGCATCTAACGCTACACTGAGGTCAATCCTAGAAAGACAAGCTAAGTGGCACTAATTTTTCAAACGGGTACAGTAATGTGTGGATAGTCTTCAAAAAGAATAGCCATCAACACCATCATCGCCGACCTTCGCTCCATGGCTCTCCGCCTGGCGCCCCCGCTTCCTCCTCCACCTCCCGAGCCAGATTAGCCTTCTGAGGCCGTGTCACCCGCTATTGGGTTTGGGTGTGTGTGTGTGTTTCTTAGGGCTTGTTGAGTTGTGCCCTCAGCAGAACCCATTTGTGTTGTCTTGTGCTACTTCTGTGTGTGCGTGTGTATGATGAACTTTTGTCGGATTTTGTGCTCTGGTGGTTTGCTTTATATATAAAGCAGGACGAAAGCCTTTTCAGTAAAAGAATAATCATGTTCCTCACTCCATTAGACCACTGTACTTCTGGCTTCGTGTGAAGCCATCAAATGTAGAATTTGGGAACAGTTGAAATTGGTCCAGTAAGAAATTCGGGGACAATACACGGAGGCATCCCTTGCTCCATTATTAGAACAAGGGCAAAACTTTGTAGCATGAAATTTAAACTAACATTCACAAAGCTGTCCAAACCATCAGCTAACTAACAATTCCATGCTCTTATCGTTATTGATGCACCAATCTAATCTAAACAAGATGACGAATCAATAAAAGTTTACAACTCCAGAGATGGTGATAGGAGAGTCGATCAACACCCGCTTTGCTTTTCCTTCAGAAACCAATTGTGGCAGTGTGTTTGCTTCCTTTGGTGTAACACCTCCGGCTGTCCAATGTGGGAAATCATTTTCAGAGACGATAGCCTCACCACTTACCATTCCAAGTTGTGCCCCGAGCGCAGCCATCTTGTCGTTGTAGAAGAATGCACTAAACGACACGGGAACTTTCTGGTTCAGGTAGACGCTGTAACCTGCAACTGCAGCTACACCATGGGCTCTTTTGTGGGCGAGGGTGACATGCACATTCATCAGGTTATCCTCTAATTTTATGCCGTTAAGAAAATTGTTGACATCAGTGTCGTTCTCTGCAACCTGTTCAGTTGTGCAATATGCACGATGTGATTTAAGTTAGGTAAACTCTTCCCATCCGTAGTCTGAAGGAACACCAGCGACAGATCGCTCGAAGGCCGTCGATTCATTCAAAATCTGACGCTCAAGATTTTGCCTGATTTTATGGAAAAAATAATCAGCGTAAACCTCGCACGTAATCCCCTCTCCCTAATCCCTCGCGAGCCCATCATCCATAATCGCCCGCTCCGCTTCGGTCGCCTCACCGCCAGCTTGCGTCGCCGCCAGCTCTCCTCGCCAGATCCACTGCTCTGCCGGCCAGCTCGATCCGCCTCGCACAGCCACCTCGCCGGCCAGCTTCCGCCCCATGTTTCTCCTTCGATCCATGCCGTCCAGCGTCACGACTGCCTCCTATTCCTCTCCACCGATGCGTACCCCGGGCGACGGTGCTCCATCATGGAATTAGCAGTTCGAGGCCCCAATCAAGGCTGCGATTCGTGCTTTGCCGGGCTCCACCATCAATTGAATCCGCTGCATTGGGGTTTCTCCTGCCGGCCGTAGAACAGGCATCTGATTGCAAAAAATCCGCCCTATTCAAAGCACACACTTCCAAATCCAAGGTATTTGAACTAGGTCTATCGCCCCTGGTTTGGGGATTTTTAATTTTTGCAACGGAAATTTCTTTGTAATTCATTCAGCAGCCTAGTATTGGTGACAATCTTCCTTAGTTTCAATAGTTTTTCAGTGCTTACATTGAATCTGACGACTGATGTGCCAATTATATTTCAGTGCTTCCTATATACATAGCTACCAATATATATGTACCCATAGTTGGCGGTAATTTTGTTTGGTTTTCATGTTTAAAGTTATCATGCTTCCATCTAAGACTAAAATTGCACTCTCTGCAGTTTGTCCCAGCTTCATACACTCATGCTTCTAATTTGTAACCAATTTGCAACTGCCGTCTAGAAAAAATGCTTCCATTTTTAGTGCTTCCTACATTCGAAAATGTGACCAATTCTGACCAATTTGTCACGCTCATCTCTTAATCGCTCACAATAGGTTAAGATCTGTGTGGTGGCAACACAACAGATGCATCCTCATAATGGCACCAAGCTTACTAATGCCAATGTAATGTGCCGTAGAGTTGAGTGTCCATACTTCGTGCTTCCTACATTCTTGATTTCATCAGTACCGTCAACAAATATACTTTTGTTAGTTCTCATATATTGCTTCTGTACAACTAATTTCCTGTTTAATTCAGTCAACAAATATACTTTATGTTCGCTTGATCTTGCAGTTCAAATTTCTATGCTCCCATCTAATATGGGTCAGGTTGAGATCATACTGATGATGACAATTCTGAATTATAGTTCATAAGCTTTTCCTGTTTAAATAGTTGCTTCCATGAAAACTGCTTCTTCTTTTTGCATTTTTGTTATAAACATTGTCTTGTAAGCATTCTAGAGATCTATATTGCATGGTTATGTGCTTGGATTACAAGCAGCAAATGGAAGGTAGCAAGCTAGCTTCGGCTTGTACTGAGGTGGCCTCCCTGCTTCCTATCCTTGTCTCCTGCATACATATCCATGGCAGTGAATTTATGCATCAACCATTGCCACTGTGTCCTTATTTTATTGTATATACATTCTGCTTCAACCAATACTTGACTGTGTGCTTCAATCACTATTCGCGTACGCTTCAGCCACGACTGGTGTTGCTTCTTTGACTACAGTTGTTGTACATACATTTTGCTTCTTCCAGTGATCCTTATTTGCACATGTTTCCATGGTAGTAAACTTTTGCTTCAACCATTGCCCATGTACGCTTCTTTTATGATATAGACATTTTGGTCCAACCAATTCCATTTGTGTGCTTCAACCATGGCTAATGTGGCTTCTTTTACTGATTTTTTTAATCAAAATAGTAGGGAAGACCCATACAATTCTTTTACCGATATTATTATACATACATTTTGCTTCTTGCAACAAAAAGATTGTTTCAACAACTACCATACGTGCTTAATTGTTTGTCACTGATGTTTCTGTTGCAGACATTTCGTTCCGCTCGATGTAGTCATGCTTCCTCATAGCCAGCACAAGGGCTAAGGTGACGCAACCTCTAGGCAATGTTGTTTGTTGGTGGTTGCCTTGTTGCCGACGAAGAACTTGAGGTGCACGTGGAGCTTACACATGATCGGCTACTTCAACGCGCAGTGATGCTGGCTATGCAGAAGTGAAATTATTGTTGTTTGCATAAAAGTGTATAATGTTACCATAGAAGTAGAAATAATGCTAGTTAAATTTGTATAATGTTAATAGTCAAAAAAAGTGTATAATGTTCTTATCAGTTAAATTTGTGCATATGTATATTCTTGTTTAGCTTCCATACATTTTATTTTGCCAAATGCCATCAAACGCAAATATTGTTTCTGATACACCAAAATATATTTCCAAATCATTGAAATGCTACCATAGAAATAGAAATAATGCTTCTATTCATGCAAAAAATATTTCTATCAATACGGTCGATAAAATGGAATAAAAATCTTCTCATCGCACCATAAAAGGATGCTTCTACCGATAAAGAATAATGCTTCCATGGTATGTACAAAATGCATCTCGAATAATAATTATTTTCTTATATTTGTTTTTTGGAAGCAAATCACAAATTACCAGATTTTTTCTAATAAAGGATATTTGGCGTGATTTATGGGAAGCAATTTTCTGGCACATGTTGATGCGTGCATTCAATCAGGAAGCAGTGATTTAGGAAGCAAGGATAGCTATGATGATGCGTGCATTCAATCATGAAGAAGTGATTTAGGAAGCAACGACAGCAGTGATTTAGGAAGCAAGGATAGCTGGCATATGTAGCAGACGTGTTTAGCGGAAGGAGTAACAACCGGAGCAATTAATGAAGTATCCAAACCAACAAACTGTGCGTGGGCCATATTAAAATATTGGACGGCTATAATGCTTCTGATCCTACGGTGCTCCACTAGTCTGATGGAAGCAAGGGATCAGTAGTCTGATCCCTAGCGCTGCCCTTTAAGTTACAGCAACGCTTCATATAATGAAATAACCTAGAAGCAGCGGTCACATAGAACAAGTCTATGCCGAAGGATCACCTGAGCTGAGCAAAGAATCTTGCTTTGGAGACTAAACTTAGCATACAATTCTTACCTTCCAGACAAGGCCCAATATATCTGCCTGGGATAATGTCACAGCAGCAAAACTGATATTGCCAAACCTCCGCTTCGCAGTATCAGGTGTTTTGGTATCACCCTTTGCCACAGCCTTTAACTGTTCCACTACTTCTTTCGCAACAACCTCAAAGGGAACCTAAACAAAATAAACATTATAACATAAAAAATCAAATACCTTTGTCCTCGTGGAACAAAAGCATCATCTTAATTTGCATCGAAATTGTAACTCAAAGCCTTTTATGGCTTCAGACTTTTAGTAGGCAGAATTACTGCATGCTAGCCAATAACTCCCTGATTAAAGCACATCACATAGCAATGTAAAGTCATCTCTACTGCTATTGCCAAATCGAAGATAAGTGTTAACATTAAGAGTGGGTCTCATTTTAAAATTGTGACTGTAAAGAGAGTAATGAGGGTATTACCCCAATGGATGAGGTTGGTAGCCAAATGTGTCAGCGTAGGACCCCCAAAGTAAAGAGGTAGTTCAATTAATGATGTGTGAAAAAAACGTAGGTATATATTTATATTGTATATTTCACACTAATTTGTGTGTCTTCTCTTGTAAGCCTTCTGTACTACATTGCCTACTTTGGCTTAAATAAACATAGCACGCCAGTTCATAAAGTTAAAAAGTGGCAACAGGGTAAAGTGAGTTTGGAAGACTGATCTACCTCAAACTTCTTTGTCTTGAGCTAAGCTTAGAAATTTCTCTTTTATTATTAGTTTGTGACAAAACGACATGGGGTAGTGCAAAACCACAACCACCTATCCTTACTGACTATTTGGTACTTTATTGTTCTAATTGTCCACGCGTTAAATTTTCTCAATCAACCAATAGTTTCTTGAAAATAATACATATTTTCAACAAATAATAGATGTGATATGTTTACCTGAATGGATTTAAGATAATCAGCATTCCCAAACAAGATCTCACGCAACCTCTTCTCCCACTCTGCCCATTCTGTATCATATGAACCTTCTAATAGCTCTGCTCTGTTTTGACATTATTGGTCAAATCAGCCAGTATATAAAGAATCGTGATTTTGACTATTCGTGGTAATTAGTTTTTTGGTGAACATTATCAGATAACACATCACTAACTTGGTACTCTTGGGTTTTTTTGTGTGTGTGTGTGTGTGGGGGGGGGGGGGGGGGTAACAGGTAACAGTAACATACCTTTCATGAATGAATAAGCTAAGCCCCTCATCTAAGATACTTTTAACATCAGCAGGCAATGGAGATCTGGAACAAAAGACAAGTAAGAGTTCAGTAGATACATGTCTTTTACCAACAAATTTTTCCACAACGCGGTCTCATCACGACATGTTTCTCTGGTACATCTGTGCCTAATAATAAAAGGAGGAAAGCTTCCGTCAACCAATACCTTTTTCGACCGTTTTGCCCTCCCACGGAACACATAATTACCCACCAATGCCACCGGCAAGTCTTTTTTCTGCCCCTATCCGTCCTGGTTGCCGTGTTTTCCCTCATCCCCATCTCACAGGCTCCAGGGGTGAGCTGGAGAGGGCGGTCCAGGGGCGCAGGCATCAGGCGCAGAGCAGTCCCGATGGCGGAGGTGTGGCCCTTGTGGCCAGTATGCGGCCGGTGCGGCAACGCCGGCGGGTTCCTGGAGGCGGCGCTCGAGCAGGCCACATGGCGGCAGAGTCAGGGGGCAAGCGGCACAGCGTGGGGCTGGCGCGAAGGAGAGCACCGGGGTGAGGGGTGAGGGAGACGGGTCCGGCAAGCCAGGGGTGAAGGCGGTGGCCAGCGCTCGCTGCGCGTCGTGGAAGATGAGAAACGAGCTGGGGAGATGTGGTGCGGTTTGGGAGGGTTCGCTCATCTGGGTGTGCTGGGGCAGGATTGCCCTTGGGCCGTCCAATTGGTTTCAGCTAAGCGGCCCAAAAAATACTTGGATTTGGCCGGCCTTGCATAGAGCGATAAAGAAATAGGGTAGGAACGGTCCAATGGATTCTAGCCAACATTTGGATGTAGTCGCCTCCCGGCGGCCGGGACGACCTAGCTCAGTTTGATAAATAAATATATGATGCTCCAACATGAGTAAAAGACAGTTTGCCTTTTAATCTCTGCTTTTACCATTCACCTTTTGGATTTGTTTTGGGCAAAATAAGAGATAAAAAGTTATCTGTGTATCTGGCTCTATGTTTGTTTAGCAGTGGCACGCACTGGAATTTGTGCTATATTACCTGTTTGGACATACTTATCCACTATTACCTAATAATAAAAGTAGAACTGTTTCTCTCTTCGTTTGGCATACTTATCCACTATTACCTAATAATAAAAGTAGAACTGTTTCTCTCTTCGTTTGGGCGAATGTGTACTGGGTGGTCTAGCTGAAGTGGAGGGCAGTGGTGGTGCGTCTAACCGGGACGCACATTTTTTTTCTGCCATTGCAGCACACGGGCATTTGTGCTAGTATATATTGAAAGGCTATAAAGTTCTGGGTGTATAGCAAGTTATCTTTCTAAATATTCCCCCAGTGATAACAAGAAAACTGCTAAAAACAGTACAGGAACATAGAAGGGCCTGGCTCAACAAACGAGATATTTTAGATAAGCAGTAAACAAATACAAAAGTGTATTGTCCAACAAACAGGACATTCATAAAAGAGGAAAAGTATAAGAGCATAAGAAATGGGACAATATATATTAAAAAAAACAATGGTAGAAGCAGTACAAGAATATGTGAAAATCTCTTACCTATCTGGCTTCAGGAGAGGCATCTTAACCAAGAAGCCGAAACGCTTATACAGATCGCTTTCGAATTCACTTCGACTCTGGAAGTGCATTTTTCCTGAATGTAACATTTGATAATATGGTACATTCCAGCAGGATCAGAAACAGTTAATCAGGAAAGGACTTACCTTGCCCTCATAAAGGTTGTAAAACTTTAGCAAAACATAACCAGCATTCCATAATGCCTCGTCCAGATGTCCCTTTATACGTAGTCATAACATGTTAGACAATTTAAAATATATACAGCACTCACTGTCTACAAGCTTGTGTAAAGCGTAAATATTGTGTACATCATGATTGACCCGTTGGAGCACACGAAACATGAAAACAGCAAGAGCTTCCAAAGAAAATGGATTTGTATCGGTGCCTGCAGTTTGAAGAAAAATTACAAAGCAACTCAGTGATCCTATCCAAGAATATAAGCACTTCGTAAATAGAGATACACAGTGAAGATGGGAATAACATTCTAGAATGTAAATAGTCTCCAAGCAAGGGGTTTTGCATTGACTTAGTAAATAATCTCCAAATAATTGCTTTCCTCTTGAGTTCTTCATAAAGTGGCAAAAGAAAAATGGAGCAAAATATAATGAAGCGATACGTTACCTTCAGAATCAGGAATAACAGGAGCAGCAGCTGCTTTTGTGATCCGGCATATATCCTCAATCTAGAATAAATAGACCATCAGTTCCGTTCTTTCTAAACTGTAGCATGTGAAAGAAATAACATTGATAGGTATACTCGATCTAATTTGAAAGTAATCTTGCCTGCCGCCACACTTCCTCATTTGGTGCGTTTTTATCGGCGAGGGTTATTCTAAATGGTTCCTCTTTTCGCTTATCAGCAACCTTTTGCCAGTATCTTCCTGCAAGGGCAAACAGTTTATAAAAAGGTCAAAACAGCCTCACTCTTGAAGAGTAACTCTATACAATTAATCAGTTTGGCTGAAATATAGCACCTAAAATAGCAAACAGAATTGAACAACAGGTATACAGGTATATATTTATGCAGTACTCTACCAAAGTACCAATAGAACTGATGCTATAAGTATATACTGTTAAAAGTACTATAAAATCATATTCCCTCAGTTTTCAAGAAACTGCATCTACAGCAGGATATTGACTATAATTTATCAGTACAGCAGCCTCCTATTGAGTAGAAATGAGGTCCTATTTTGGCCCTGCAAACTTCGGATCCATTTTTGGCAGGAAGAAACCCCTGCCTCACCTGTTACACAGCCTAATGGTCCAGTGTCTCTAACATGTGAGTGAGTGAGTGAAAGCTTGTTTGTCCCTGTAATTATAAAAAATGTGTTCTGTTGTCCACTAATGATGACTTCCAAATTAGGGCCTTGCAACCAAATCAGAGTACCAAAAATAACCTATGCGCTTACAGATAATATTCATAATACATAATTACCAAATGTGGAAAGCACACTAGCGACAGAAAGTCTTTTGTCACTAGCGCAATGGAATATTATAATTCTTGAAAATAAGCTACATCAGGAAAAACAAATTTTACCAGTTCTTTTTGTTGAACAAGGAATATATCAAACATTCAAAGTTGGGAAGTATTGGTACATGCTGCCAGAATAATCAAAATTGTATTCATCACTCTCATAAGCACATGTAAATTTTTATTCTATTTGCATCAGAAAATCTAAGAACAAGTGGACCGCCTCCACCGAACCCATGTTTTGGTCCTATGAACATAGCAACCAAATAATACTGCCAAATGTTCCGTACCTCCAATAAGATCTCCTGTCAAACAATGAAGAGGGCGATTATCACCAAGGCCACCAGGCATTTCCAATATTTCCTTAAATAGAGCAGACTTGGCACAACCAGGTATACCTGAAAGAAGAATAAACATGACGGAGAGCAAAACAATAGAACGATGGAGTGCTAGTTTTCCACGAGGTCCTACACGAGGTCCGTATAAAACGCCATCGCGCGGTCTTCCTAAAGCTAGACTTTCACAAAGCTTATGACACGGTCCACTGGCCATTCCTGCGAGAAGTGCTGCTTCGCAAGGGCTTCGACGATCGTTGGGTGACCCGCGTCATGCAGCTTGTCTCCTGTGGCCGGACCGCGGTGAACATCAACGGGGACATTAGGCCCTACTTCCCCACCCTTTGTGGGGTCCGTCAGGGTGACCCCTTCTCACCGTTCTTGTTCAACATGGTGGTCGATGCCCTGGCGTCCATCTTGGATAAGGCCAAGGCTGCTGGCCATATCCACGGCTTAGTTCCCCACCTAGTAGGAGGGGGAGGGGTCTCCCTCCTTCAATATGCGGATGATACCATTATAATGGTTGAGGGATCCGCACTAGATATTACTAACCTGAAGTTCCTCCTCCTGTGCTTCCAACAAATGTCGGGCCTAACCATCAACTTCGATAAGAGCGAAGTGATGGTCCTCGGGTTCCCCTTGGAGGAAGCACAGGCTATCGCTAACCGACTAAACTGTCGGCTGGGCTCTTTCCCCACGACCTATCTGGGGATCCCCATTAGTGATTCGCGCCTCACCGTGGCTGATCTTCGCCCCACGGTGACCCGTATGCAACACCGCGTTGAGCCTTGGAAAGGGCGCTGGCTGTCTAAGGCGGCTCGCGTGATCCTTATCAACTCTTCGCTTGCTAGCCTCCTTTGGTTTCTCATGAGCTTTTATAGCCTCCATGAAACCCTGCACCAGGAGATCGCCAAATACCAATCCAGATTCTACTGGGCTGGCGAAGGGTATAAGCAGAAGTACCACATGGTCAGCTGGCCAGATATATGCAAACCCAAGGACCAGGGCGGTCTTGGGATTTTGTCCTCCCGGCGCATGAACATTGCCCTCCTGACCCGTTGGCTCTGGCGCATTGCCAATGGAGATGGGGATCTCTGGCTTACTATAATCCAGAACAAGTACCTGCGTGGACAGCCTCTCGCATTCTGTCAGCGCTCTGGTGGCTCCCAGTTTTGGCAAGCCGTCGTCCAGCTGCCGCCTGTTTTGCGCATTGGCACTTCCATCTCGGTGGGTACTGGGTCCTCGACCCTGTTCTGGCTTGATAGATGGCTGGGCGACACCCCCCTAGCCGCTCGATTTCCAGTCCTCTTCGACATTGTTGTGGACCCTCGGGTTTCTGTCGAGACAGCCCTTATTGACTTAGGGCGCCTCGCTTTCCGCCGCCCCTTTGGCCCCCTTGAGGTTGCGGCTTGGGATGCCCTCCTCCAGGACATCGCCCTCCTACCTATAGACGTTACCGACTCTCCGGACGCCATCTCCTGGCGACTGGAACCCTCCGGCCGCTTCTCCACCAGATCCCTCTACGCGGCTATCGCCCCATCGACGGCCCCCGAGCCCTTCAGCTTGATTTGGGACATCCGCCTGCCCCTGAAGATCAGGATTTTCCTGTGGCAATGGATCCGCGGCCGCCTCCCGTCCGGCGTGGAGGTCCTTAAACGCCACGGACCTGGGGATGGGATGTGCCCCATGTGCGGCACGGTAGAGGATACCAACCACATCTTCTTCTCGTGCTACACGGCACAGTTCCTTTGGTCCTGTTTCTGCGAAATGGTTGGGGGCCAGTGGTGCAACACCAACGTCCCTACCTGCTTGCGGAAATTCAGGCCTCTCCCCCTCGCTACAGGCATATTAGATGGCTTTGCGTGGGGATCCTTGCATGGACGCTGTGGACTGTCCGCAATAAGCTTGTCATCCAGAAGGTGCCTCTTCGGCGTGCTACTGACTCCATCTTTAAATTGTGTGGATACTTGCAGCTCTGGCGGCAGCTTAGCCGCCCACAGGACCGGGACGTCATCAGCACCCTCCTCGCCGACCTTCGATCGATGGCCTTCCGCTTGGCGCCCCCGCTCCCCCCGCCACCCCCGGAGCCCGACTAGACGCTATGTCTCTCCCGACGCGTGTGCCTTTTTGTTTTTCTTTTGGGCCTTGTTGAGCTGTGCCCTCAGCATTAACCCTCTCCCTACTTATTTGTCTGGAACTTTCGTGTGTGTGTGTGGTCTTGAACCTTGTTGGATGTTGGCTTGGGCATTTGCTTTATATATAAAGCGGGGCGAAAGCCTTTTTCGGTAAACAATATAATGATGACCAAGAGAACATAATGGCAATCAGAAAATAATAATACTGACAAAGGATATTTACTAGCTAGACAATTGCGGTATATCGACAATGATCTGAGAATCTGATTTGTCTGGTATACGCTTAGGCTCACGGGGTTTACAGGTTCAAGTCAAGCAACCCAAGGTGCCAGTTGGCCTGATGTTTACAGTTAATATCACTTAAGCAACCATCCGTTGAGAAGCTGCTTGCATGACTTAATTCTCTAGTTTATCAGGTTTATAAGCGGTAAGCTTGATAAGCTAATGTTTGAGAATTGAGAGAAAGCCAAGATACACTTAATAGGTTCACAAATATTATGAATGCTCACACAGGGTAAGAAAAATCCAGAACCAACAAATTTAGGACATATAATTAATTAAGCCTAAAGTTACCTGAAAACGATGGTCTCTACACCTATGTTGGTAAAAATGAGATCCATGGGCACGAGCACCCAGGATATTTTTGTTTAAGAGAGAGCCCACCCGGGTGAGATACCAAAAATTCTCTCCCAATATGATTCAAACCCTGGTCCGGCAGGGATGTGCCGTTGCGACCCTACCGCGGGACTATTGCCCAGTTCCACTTTGGAAACTCATCTGCAGACTGGGGGGTGCCAAAGTAAGTCAAGTTCTTCATATGGCTTGCCAGTCTTGATGGATGCTGGACTGGTGGAGAGAATCGAAGGTAGCAACATGCGCCTGTTTGCTTCCTCTGCTTGGAAACTACGCCCCACCTACTGGTTGACTGTCCCAAGGTGCAGCAGACCTGGTTTGAGGTCCTATCCAAGGTGCGAGCAACCTGCCGCCCTTAGGCGCCTGGTGAAGACTTCTTCGCTTACTCTACCAATCATTGGTGGCTTTATGCCCGCAGCTACTTCTAAGCCTCTGAGGAAGGGCCTGGCATCCATTGCGCTCATCCCTTGATGATGCGGAATCACAGGAACGGCTGCACCTTTAACTGTGAGCAGCCAAGCCTCAACCGCCTACTTGAGCAAATCAAGGATGAAGCTATTGCCTGGGGTCGCGCAGGAGCTACAGTGTGTCTCCCCTGTACTTGGGCTGTCCACTAGCTTGGTGTTGTGTCGTAACCAGCATTTTTAGGCTTTGAAATATTTCTTTCTATTTATTCGACCCATCGAGAAGCAATCTTCGCGTTTTTCAAGAAAAAAATAGCCAGTCCAGCTGGTGTGGCACCTCAGTTTCTGGCTGAACGTCAGGTTCGACGCCCACCAAAAAAGTGTTAGACAAGTTATCTTCTTTTATTTTCAGGGGTTTTTCCGCGAGACCTGGATTAATTGAGGCATCGAATAGGTGCATTAAACAATGGCCACCTAGACCCTACTTGCAAGTTCTGAGCTCATGTTCAACATTCTATGTGTACAATGATCTATAGCTATTGGTAAAATCCAAATGAATCGAATGGCCTATCATCTGAAGCAGTATAATCTTCCCCCAACCTCGCACACAAACAGCAAAAGTACAGCATAGCAGTTAGGTCGATAGTTTAGACACTGCCGGGCAAGGGCGGTACGAATGATTATCAAGTTTTTTAATGTTGAGAATATTAAAAAACCAGTTATTCCAATGATTTGAAACAACTCAAGATGAAGAATGCTTATGAAACATAAACCTTAGAATCTGTTAAAAGAAAATATAATTTACCAGGAAAGAAGACAATAAGGCCCTCAGTTTTGGAAACAGCATCGAGAGACGTTGTAGGACTACAAGGTGCTGTCCCACGTTCTGGCTGAAGATCAGCCTCTCCATCTCTCAAATTTTCTGCTTGAACCAAGACACCAGCCGTCCCTACCAGATCCTGGTTAGCATATTGTTCAAGGAAAGGCTCTGCCTCATCAAGATACGCTGAGGATGAGAGTGGCTTATTGCCACACTTTCCTGTAATGTGGACAGCCCTGTTTTAGCAAACCAAATAAAAAATAAAATTAGCATCTGTAGTTTGGGAACACAACACTTAAAACAATTCCTCCTATGAAGAGAAAGAAGTTAGTAATATACCATTGATCCAACAGTTTGGCTAGCTCTTTCTGTTTACGTGCTGATGTTCCCCAATTCTTCATTTGCCTGGTAACACATTCAGGACCATTGATATCAGAGGTAACACTGTTTGTATTCAATACAACAGCACCAAGCAAAACTTAATGTAGTCACAATCGACAACTCAGATCAAATATTTCACATGGCTGAAACCTTCAAGCATCAAATGATCATTTGATGAAGAAAAATTCTTGAATAGCATAGAAGGGGACCCCAGCATGGTAGCGGCCTCGCTTACAGGTATTAACATTTCCTACTAATGTGCATATCAACTAAGTAGATGTCTGGAGGATGCATTAGCTATGTTTCTGGCGTTACAAAAATTATGGGCAGAATAAAACTAAATCAAGACTAGTAACTACAATGCTCATCTGTTTCAGCCAACTGCAGAAGGAACTGTGGAAAGGTGAAGAACGAAAATTTGAGATTTGAATGCATGACATACCTCAGGTAATAAACTTGATATTTAGATGGGCCGTCTTCTTTGAAAAGGGTGGAGAGGCCATCCCGAATTAAAAAGGTCCTGATCTGTCAGGTAGCCATGTAAGAGAACTGTTAGAAGATACAGATACATATCCACCAGTTCAGACTTTTGTGGTTGCAGTCCTCTCCAGCGTGCAAGAATAAAAAAGCCTCTAAAGAAAAGAAGTCCACACAGATATGCCAAGCATATAAGCATTATAATGACAGTGTAATACTTATTTTACATGTGCATCGGATGTTAAAATGAAAGCAAGCAATCCAGAGTAAACAGCATTGTACTCATACATCAAGAAGTGACCAACGAACACCTAAGCTCTAAAAGAAGCTGCAAACAATGACAATGAAGTACCTTATAATTCAGGAATTTTAGTTTGAGCATCAAACTTGAATCCTCACCAGCCAGACCATCCTGAGCTGACGAACTTGAATCCACGGCACCATCAATAATTTCCAGTGATGTGTTACTGTCTTTGGAAAGTTCAGCGCCCTTCTTATTGTTTGCCTTGAACAGGTTTATATGAATAAAGAAACCTAACCATGAAACATTACGTCCGTCAAAAGTCACGCTGACTTATTTTATTGAAAAGAATTTTGAGTTACATCGTCCATCTTACCCCTGTACAGTGGCCATAACCCTTGATTTTTCCTAAAAATATACATGACCGATTAAATCTAATAACAAATAATAAATCAAAAAAGGCAAACAAAAAGGTACTGCTATGAATTAAGGTACGCGAGATTGACTTTGCAATCGTACCTCATCTCTTGCTGATAACGTCTAAAAATAGAATCATCGCGCACATGGATAACCATCTTGTATGAAAGAGAATCAACATTTTGGTAATTCAAGTAACATTTGAAGACTGCACGGAAATTTCTCTGCTTCATCAAACGAAACATCTCCTGTAACAGTGCAGAAGAAATAAATTATCATGTTCTAGTTATTGGAAGCTGACATTTGCAGTTATAAAACATCTGCCATGTAAGTATGCCTGTTATCAACAGCAATTGTAAAAAGACTTATTCTTGGAATAGAACAAATAGAAACTACTAACCTGCAATTTCTTAGTTGCATAGTCTGTAGGATGTGCTTCCAAAAAGTAAGTGACAAGCGATTTATCAGCGTTTCGAGACTGAGCATCAAGACTACTGTTTCCAAACCAATCAGAGTGGTCTGGACACATTGAAGATCCGACATTTTCAAGAAGTGCTTTAATTTTCTGTTCATGTAAAAGTAATAAGAAGTTACAGCACCATAGAACCAATACAAAACTAATAAAAATCATGAAAAGGGTGAATACCACTTGACAACATTAAACAGTACCTGCTTTTCATCTGACCTATTAGCGGCACATATTTCACGTAAACTTGGTCCTAAATCAGAGTCAACTGCATAGGAAAGTTACTTTGTACATCAACAATAAAAACTAATGTATTTGCAGCTCCACAGCTCGACTGCATTGAGAATTATTTACTACTCCCTTCGACCCAAAATGTAAGGCGCCTAAAAATTAGTCAAAAGTCAAATCTTACTAACTTTGACCAGATATTTAGGAAAAAATATTTACATCTACAATATTGAATGGACACATTAAGAAAATATACTTTATGGTGAACCTATTGATATTGAATGAACCTATTGACATTAAGAAAATATACTCCCGAGCGGAGGGGAGCAGCAACTGCTGCTGTCTGCGGCGGAGGAGCAGCAGCCTACTGCGCGGGGCGAGCTACTGGGGGAACCCCCTGCTGCTGCTAATGAGGCGAGCTGCTGGACGGAGGATGGAGTCGCGGGAGGAAGAAGGACAGCGAAGCGATTGATCGATCCAATCGTGTTTTGAAGCTGAGGGGATTTTTGAAAGATTTGAATAGCAGAGCTTTTTTTTTGTAAATGGACCACGACAACAAACTGGGGCCAGAGGGAGTAGCTCTAATTGAACAGGAAACTTATTATCGAGATGAAAACTTATTTCAGATCGTTTGCAAACAAAGAGAAACTCTCTTGTATGGCTCGTCTATTTCACTCAAATAACAAGGGTATGTCATTTACTAGCTTACCTCCATGTAATGGAGCCTGTGAGAGGCTTCTCAAGACTTCTTTCATTTGATCTGAACTTTGATGACTAACAATACGGGCAACCAGACCTTCAAGTATCTCACCCTGTACCTTTAAATGATCCTTGGACCCTAAACGAAGAGAGACATGAAAAAATATTATAACAGCAGTGAGAGTGTAAGACAACTAATGGAAAATTACCGTGGGGGTCTCCCCTAAGGTTTGCTGGTCAAAAAAAATAAGATAGTGTAAGACAACAACTGTTATTCAAGATAGACTTACCTGGTACAGATATATCAGCTATTTTCTCAAGGGCTTCACAAACTGGTGTGGCAGTCCCCACTTCACACAATGCATCATAGGCAACGAAAAAAGAAGTGGCAGATTCCCTTGCAAAGATGTAAACAGAAAGAATAATAATATTAAGACAAGAACCAGCAGTATACAGATGCGCACTTTTGAGGGTACCGAAACAATGACTCCAACAGATGAATGACATGATTGCATAGACACTAAAAATATAGCAGTTGAACAATGTCTATCAGTATGTACAGTGTAAAATAACTTCACAGCTACAATAGTCTATACCCCAAAAAGATGCATGCCAATGTAAAGAGTAGTTGACGGTACATGGGAGAAGAAGTTCAATAAATTTACGAGCATTGGCATAGATGAGTGTATGATTCGTGTTGAAGCAACAATCCATTGTAATAATAAACTAAAAAACTGACAAGACAGGAAACATTGAGCTTGAGTTACGAAAACACCGAAAGATTTCAAAACATGAGAAGAAAAGTCAAAATTGGCATTTGTATCATCAGAAGGTGTTCCGTGAAATGCTCATACACAAGAATTATAACTAAAATTTAGTCTGGATTAATGGCAACGGACACTTTTACCCTCATGATGCATCTCGTATCAAACAGCTTCAGAATGGAAACTTATATCAAGCAAGGCAGTCAAATACTTTAGCAAAGGAATTTTCTTAGCATAGAGTTGTCAGATGGGCCACCTTGTGGAAAATAGCCAGACATGATTTGTCGATAGGCGCCATTTTCGACAAAAGGCAATCACGTCTGGAGTAGAATAGAACTTTGGTTTGCCATGACCCAACTCTGTTACAGCTGTAACCACGGCTGCATAAAGATATAAATATGCATTCAAAAGAGATGTTAAAGAAGTACTGCCAAGAATGGTAAAAAATCATGGACTGAAAAATGGTGGCATAATTATATGGGTAAAGCAAGCAAGACAAAATACCAGGATAATGATGAAGGCTGAATAACATGAGCAGAAAAAGGATTGTACTGCTTCTTTTGTTCAGTCTTTATAACACCCCAAATAGAACCATGCTACTAAGTGAATGCAAAGAGTGAAATTTCAAGTATATCAATGGAAGCTTCTTACAGTTGTTAGTTTCCTGAATCATATAAATGTTTCTACTCCAATGGTTTTAGTTTATACGTTATATCAGCAGTTGTGGCAATCTTATCACAAAATGATAATTTTATCTGTGTAAATGAAACCCGATTTTACCCCCGACAATATTTGACCCTTTTACTATTCTTATAAACATCACTCATCCACTATCAAGTGCAGAAACAGTTATGCGTCATACATTTGAAGTTATAACTAGAAAATACTACTTCAGTAATGAATATCGATGAATAAAGTATATGGAGAGCACAATTTACATGAATCAGGGGAATTGACAATTTACAAGAATCCAGGGAATTTAGATGAATCAGGGGAGGGGGAGGGAGAGTACCATAATCATCCTTTGGCCTTTGCCCATGGTCTCCTAATTCAGCCGTTACAAGCTCCATTGAAATGTTTATCCGGTTTTTCTGGAAGCATATAACATGGGCAAAATCAGGAATCTTAAGAAAACTGCTGAGAAGTAGAAATGCGAACGATGAAATCCCTAAGAATAAACTGAACATTCTCGATGAGTGTCTAATTCCAATAAACTATGTATCAAAGGAAGATTAAACAGCACAGCTACAATGGTTATTCCTAATGTGTTTGTTACCTAATACTCCCACCTTTTCATTTTCTAAAACGCATTTTGGTTAAGCATGGGGATTAAGGTGGCCATGATACCAAGAGAGCGATAGAGAAATGACCATGGTACCCATGATTTAACGGCTTGGGAATCAGAGTAATTACTTAGTGTGTGTATATTTATCATAAATATAGACTATTTTAGTACATTAATTACTCATATGAGATCTTAAGTACTTAGTTCGAGGCTCTGTCAAATTAAGAACTATACTGTAAATAGAAGCAGTGAAATATAAAATGGAAAATAATATTCTCCTTAGGTGAAGGTTCTGCATCATTACTATATGTTTATAAGTACTCAATACATCAACTATCAAGTACCTAAAGATCCCGAGACAAGAAACACAAAAATATGAAAATACGGTAGTCCAAAGGCGTGTATCTCTTGAGGAAAGTTGCCCTGGGCATGGAATACCTGGAGATAATCATTAAATTCGGCTTGCATTTGAGGAGCTCCCTTTCCCCAAGCATCATGAAACATACGGTCCAGGACAAAAACGCCCACAGCAGTGTAGCTATAAGCAGGGAAAACACTTCAGTTAAATAACTCAACAAACATCAAGACAAACTAGCAGAACCTACATATTTCCAAAGCTATTCTTGGAATATGCTCCATGGTGACCAGCATACATGAATAGAGATCCTGAATGCTTCAGCGTAACCTGAACAAAAGCTTATCTTTGTAGGGTAAACACGTTTTAACCATCACCATAAGTAGTTAGCTAAAATAAAATCAGTAAACAATCAAAAGGTGATAAAAAAAGATACTCCCTCCGTTTTATTTACTTCACATTCTGGGTTTAGTCAAAGTCAAACTTTGTAAAGTTTAACCAAGAATGTAAGAAAAATAATCAACATTTATAATACCAAATGCATATAATAAGAAAATATACTTTATTAAGATTATAATACAATAGATTTTATATCATGGATGTTGATATTTTTTCCAACATATTTGGTCAAACCTTACAAATTTTGACTTTGACTAAACCCAGAACGCAAAGTAATTGTGAACAGAGAGAGTGCCAAATATACCTCCATGGTAGCAAAGCCACGCGACACCATCTCAATCATCTGTTTTCTTGTCTGCCATCACAAAAATGGGGGTAAGGTTCCCACTAAAAGTTTTGAATTACAACTCCATTCAGTAAATCTGAGTAATAACCCCCCATAGTACTATAGCCAATTCATTAAATATTTCTACAATAAGATAAACTAAATGTGGTTACATTAACCAACAACATTGAGGCCACGCAGATTGCAGACAGCATGTTTAAGAGTTCATCAATAGCTAAAAAGTAGAGCACACAGTGCGTAGCAGCTAATTTCATTAGAATTACTCAAAGGAAAAAAAATCTCATCAATACAATGGTAACCTACACCAATTAAGCAATGGATGATTTAGAAACTAAGCCTGGATTTAGCCATGTGGTGTACTATGATAGTCTAACTAATCTAACTTACCAAACAGAGTAGAACAATGTAGAGTAGTTGACTTTTGATACATTCTTTTTTCACAACTTTGAAAATAAGCATAGCAACGTGGCCCCAGCAAATTAAGGTAATCAAAATATTGAAACAGCAAACACAACTCACAATATGGTAACTTCCACATGTATTGTCTGATCAGAGTCACCAAAATAATCATGGGGAAAAACTACCGATAGTTGCTCAGGAAACACTTGGGATTGTTTATCACAAGGTGATGGAAGCAAGGAGCAATTCACGCACCTCTTGATCGGACTTCTCGTTCTCAAATTTGGGGTAGAAAGCGGCCCTGATGTGCGCCTTCGCAAACGTGTTATTGTCCATGGCGAAGTTCGTGCCCTCCGTGAACAACCTCGATGCGCCACCCTGCTCAGCCGCCACCTCGGGGGACCAGAGGGTGGCCCAGGTTCTTAAATCAAAATTTTGAAGTGTTAATTTTTTACAGCCTAAGTGGCATGTATAATTGATTATAGCATCAATCATATAGTAGTAATTGTACAATATATAAAGGTATAACGCAGATTTTTTAGCATAACATCGTAAATTCATAGAATTGATAATAGTATCAACAATTGTTCAACATATCAAAGTGGGAAACATCTGAAAAACAGAGAGGCTGCAAAAAAAAAAGATAAGGAAGCTTACAGATTACATAACTTTCTGGATGCATCAGAAAGTAGTGAGGATGCCGTCATCCTGAACTAGCCAGACGAATTCCCTTTCACTGAATGTGCATTTGCTGTGCCTCAAGAGCTGGTTTGCACTTTGCGACGTGCAAGCTTCAACTTTTTCCTTTCCAATTCAGGGTGGGATTGGATTTTTTGCCACCCTTTACTTTGGACTTTGACAATTTGCCACTAGTTAGATTGTAATTGATTTGGTGACACTTATTTCATTGGACTTTGATCTTTTGCCACTTTTCAACACAAAAAAATCTATGGAAATAATAGACAAACTAAGTACACAAAATAGAGGACCATTGTACCCTTGCATCGGCCGCAGCACCAACATGCAGCACCTACAGCAGCGGCGCTCAAGCAGATGCACGCAGCAGCAGCATCGGCCGCGCAGAGGCAGCGGCGGCAGCGCTAAAGTAGCAGCAGCAGCAGCAGCAACGCGGAGCCAACAGCAGACGCAATGCAGAGCAAGCGGCGGCACCGTTCCTCGCGCGCACTCCGGCGGACGAGGACGAGCCCCAGTCACGTAAGGGCGGAAGAGGGGTCGGGAGAGAGGGCCTCACCTTCCTCGTCGGGATCCTGCCGCCGTCCAAAGCAGCGAGCGCAATTCGCCGTCGCCGCCGTCTCCTTCACGCCTTGTTTGGTAGAGGTGGATCGGAGGGGTTTTCAGCGGGTTTTCCTCGCGTGGCGCAGAAACCTCGCAAATCCCGGTTGGCCCATTTGGTACGCCGGGTTTCGACGGCCCAACCCCATCCGATCCCATCCTATGGCCTCCTTTCCACGCAGTTCAGTTTCTCAAAAAAAGAAAATCCACGCGGTTCAAAGCCCTCTAGGGGTGAGTCGCGGATTTGGGAGGAGACGAAGGATGTGTTTGAATTGTGGTCAAAGTGCACCCTATTAAAATTTTGGTCATGACCTAAAAATTGGTCTTTGTTTGACTGGTTGCCAATTTTTTAGCATATGACAATGAACTCTAGTTCATTTTTCTTGTCAATGTTGGTCAAATACAACCAAAAATTTGGGCACAAACCAAACATACCTGAAGCCCCTACCTGCCGCCTGCTCACACTAGTAGAAAAATGGTCAAACGTGAAGCACATTAGTGCCGGTTTGAATTAGAGCTGGCACTAATGTGTATATTAGTGCCGGTTCGTGGCGCAATCAATAGTACCGGTTCGTGGTGAACCTTTAGTACCGGTTCGTACCACGAAACGTTACTAAAGAGGCTGTGTCAGCCTGCGGTCAGGCTATGGCCTCACAATCACCATTTAGTGCCGGTTCGTACCACGAACCGGTACTAATGACGTTGTGGCAGGCTGTTTTTAGTCCCACCTCGCTCCTCTAACAAGCCTTTTACCACCTTAAATATGTTATTTCTCAAACTATCACAAGCACTTGGTCTTCATTGAACTCTATGTGTAGAATTTGTGGCCGCAATATGAGTCTTCATCGAGTTATAAATCGTTGATGACTCATATTGACAATTCAGATTGTACACACAAAGATCATTGATGATCAAAGTATTTTTATGTTATAAGATTATATTGACAATTTAGACTGTAAAGAAATATAAGATCATGATGTAAATGCTCTTATATTTTTTGCGTTCAGTATGCACCATTCAAAGCGACGCCATTAACTTTCAACCATTTCTGCCTTCATTTGCTATTTTTCATGCATTCAATGATTTGTTTTGAGAACTAAATGACCTGGAAATTGAAAAGCACTACAAATGAACTCTGAAAAAGTTGAAATTTGGCATGGTATCATCATTTCACCCACATAGATTGTTCAAAAAAGTAGAGAGGGTTACGGCAAAAACTGGATGCACTTTGTTTACAAACTGAACAATCTCTTTCGAAGTATTCAGGTTTCTGACGAAATTAAACTCATCTGTTACAAAGGCATTTCATTTTTTTTAAACTTATTACAACTCCAGAATTTTTGTGCATTCAGTATGCATCATTCAAAGCGACGCCATCAACTTTCAACCATTTCTGCCTTCATTTGCTATTTTTCATGCATTCAATGATTTGTTTTGAGAACTAAATGACCTGGAAATTGAAAAGCACTATAAATGAACTCTGAAAAAGTTGAAACTTGGCATGGTATCATCATTTCATCCACATAGCATGTGCAAGAAAGTAGAGAGGCTTACGGCTAAAACTGGATGCACTTCGTTTACAAACTGAACAATCTCTTTCGAAGTAGTCAGGTTTCTGACGAAATTAAACTCATCTGTTACAAAGGCATTTTATTTTTTTAAACTTATTACAACTCCAGAATTTTTGTGCGTTCAGTATGCACCATTCAAAGCGACGCCATCAACTTTCAATCATTTCTACCTTCATTTGCTATTTTTCATGCATTCAATGATTTGTTTTGAGAACTAAATGACCTGGAAATTGAAAAGCACTACAAATGAACTCTGAAAAAGTTGAAACTTGGCATGGTATCATCATTTCACCCACATAGCATGTGCAAGAAAGTAGAGAGGCTTACGGCTAAAACTGGATGCACTTCATTTACAAACTGAACAATCTCTTTCGAAGTAGTCAGGTTTCTGACGAAATTAAACTCATCTGTTACAAAGGCGTTTTATTTTTTAAAACTTATTACAACTCCAGAATTTTTGTGCGTTCAGTATGCACCATTCAAAGCGACGCCATCAACTTTCAACCATTTCTGCCTTCATTTGCTATTTTTCATGCATTCAATGATTTGTTTTGAGAACTAAATGACCTGGAAATTGAAAAGCACTACAAATGAACTCTGAAAAAGTTGAAACTTGGCATGGTATCATCATTTCACCCACATAGCATGTGCAAGAAAGTAGAGAGGCTTACGACTAAAACTGGATGCACTTCGTTTACAAACTAAACAATCTCTTTCGAAGTAGTCAGATTTCTGACGAAATTAAACTCATTTGTTACAAAGGCATTTTATTTTTTTAAACTTATTACAACTCCAGAATTTTTATGCGTTCAGTATGCACCATTCAAAGCGACGCCATCAACTTTCAACCATTTCTGCCTTCATTTGATATTTTTCATGCATTCAATGATTTGTTTTGAGAACTAAGTGACCTGGAAATTGAAAAGCACTACAAATGAACTCTGAAAAAGTTGAAACTTGGCATGGTATCATCATTTCACCCACATAGCATGTGCAAGAAAGTAGAGAGGCTTACGGCTAAAACTGGATGCACTTCGTTTACAAACTGAACAATCTCTTTCGAAGTAGTCAGGTTTCTGACGAAATTAAACTCATCTGTTACAAAGGCATTTTATTTTTTTAAACTTATTACAACTCCAGAGTTTTTGTGCGTTCAGTATGCACCATTCAAAGCGACGCCATCAACTTTCAACCATTTCTGCCTTCATTTGATATTTTTCATGCATTCAATGATTTGTTTTGAGAACTAAATGACCTGGAAATTGAAAAGCACTACAAATGAACTCTGAAAAAGTTGAAACTTGGCATGGTATCATCATTTCACCCACATAGCATGTGCAAGAAAGTAGAGAGGCTTACGGCTAAAACTGGATGCACTTCGTTTACAAATTGGACAATCTCTTTCGAAGTATTCAGGTTTCTGACGAAATTAAACTCATCTGTTACAAAGGCATTTCATTTTTTAAAACTTATTACAACTCCAGAATTTTTGTGCATTCAGTATGCACCATTCAAAGCGACGTCATCAACTTTGAACCATTTCTGCCTTCATTTGCTATTTTTCATGCATTCAATGATTTGTTTTGAACTAAATGACATTAAATTTTGTGCAGGCATAGCACCACCTTTAGTACCGGTTGGTGGCTCCAACCGGTACTAAAGGGTGACCAGTACTACAGTTTCTTAGTAAGCTGTTTTTTAGTCCCACCTCGCCAAGAGAGAGGGACTAGGAGCGGTTTATAAGCCCTGAGTGCAGAGACGATGAAGAAGAGGCGCAATGCTCACGTTGCTTAGCTTCAAGCCTTCAGGAATATGGTAGATTGCACGGAGCTACGCGCAGTGCAGTTTACACTATTCTGAAAGGCTTGAAGCAAATTAATGAAGCATTGCACCTCTTTTTTATTTTTAATAACTTATTACAACTCCGGACTTATTACACTACACGTCGGCATTTTTTTTTTAAAACTTTGGTTATAACTCCAGACTTTGACCATCAAGTTTTGCATAAAAGAAAAAATAGCAGAAAAGAAAAAAATATAAAAAAACTACTCTGAAATAAATAGAAGAAAATAAATATAGCAGAAAAGAAAAACCTACTCAGAAATAAATAGAAGAAAAAATAAAGCAGAAAAGAAAAAAAATATTTGCTATTTTTCAATCGTTCACAAAATGACCGTGAAATTGAAAATCACTACAAAATGAACTATGAAAATGTTGAATTTTGGCAAACTAGATGAAAAACTACTCACAAATAAATATAACAGAAAATAAAAAACTATACAAAAAACTACGCAGAAATAAATAGAAGAAAATAAGCAGAAAATAAAAAAAATAAAAAAATTGGGGCGCTGCCCTGTGGGCCTGCTACGTCACGGGCGTGCAATTACAGGCCCTAAAGGCCCAGCAGACTCACAGGGCAGCGCGCAGAAATTAGGCCCACAAGCCTGCTATATAGAGGAGTTCAAATAGGCAGCCGCGGCTGGGTTTATAAACCAGTGCGGCTGTCCTTCGCCCGGCGAGGTGGGACTAAACTTTAGGGTGGCAGCGCAAGGCGTTTAGTACCGGTTGGTGGATCCAACCGGTACTAAAGACCACCCTTTAGTACCGGTTGGAGCCACCAACCGGTACTAAAGGCCTGCTCTTCCCGCCTCTTGGCCTGGCCTTTAGTACCGGTTGATGGCTCACCCTATATATACAGCACTTACGAAATTTCAGTTACATCTCCCCACTTTTTTCGTCAACCTCTCGCGCGCTGCTCCCGTCGTCGCCGCCCGTCGCCCGTCGTCGTCGTCGTCCCCGCCGCCGCCCCGAACACCGCGCGCCGCCGTCCGTCATCGTCCCGCGCCGCGGTCCCGTCGTCGTCCCGCGCCGCCGTCCGTACGTATCTCGCTCTCCTCGCGCGTACCCGCCGTCCGCCCCGAACGTCGCGCGCCGCCGTCCGTCCCCGCCGCCGCCCCGAACGCCGGTGCCCCCGCCCCGTACGCCGCCGCCTCCGCCCCGAACGCCGGCGCCCCCGCTCGTACGTACGGGGCGGCGGCGTACGGAGCCGCGCACACACACACATACCACACACACATACACACATACGTACACACATATACGTATACACACACATACACACACACATTTTTTTACTTATTTTCTGTTTTTTAGAAAAGTTAATTAGATGATCGAATGTTAGATTAATGTCGAATGTTATAGCTAGCTAGATAGAAAAATTATCGAACTAGAGATTAGAACTAGTTGAATAATTAATATAACTAGTTTATTTTTAGTAAGAAAATTGTCGAACTAGTTTATTTAGGTATATGAGATTTGAACTAGTTCAATAATTAATATAACTAATTTATTTTTAGTAAGAAAATTTAGGTATCTGAGATTTGATGATCTAATTAAAATATTATTTGTTAATGAGTTTTTCTGTTTATTTAATTTTTTATATATTTTGAGTTTATATAAATGTTAGATTAATGTCGAATGTTAGATGAATTAGATAGAAAAGTTAAATATATAGTAATGTCAATTGAATATATAGTTAGATATATTGATGTCAAATGTTAGATGAATATATTTGGCTAGATATAGGTGTTTAATGTTTCACCTATATGAACATAGGAAATGTCATCTGACGCGAAAAAGATTTCATTATGTGCGAACGCTGTGAAGACCAGCGCGGCCTGTGCGATAAAAATTTCCTTGTTGATGGTAGGCGCTTCAGCATCAAGCTGGATGAGACATTTGAAGTTGATACAGTAAGTCACTTTGTCAATTATTATTTGAATGCAAAACTTGTGCTTCATTTGCTTCAACTTATAATTTTAAATTTTCACTATTCTACTAGCGCATCCCCTGCCATGCAAGAATTTTTGTCTTGGATAAGATAGGTTTTAGTGCTATAGATGATATGGAGGTAAAGAGAGTTTACTTGAAGACGGAGCATGGGTATACTTTCAACGTCAAATTATATAATGGAGACACATACACCCATTTTGAATGCAAAACTTGGCAAGCACTATGCAAGGCTTATGCATTTGAGCCTGATATGGTTATCACCTTTGATATTCGTCCGGAAGATGATATTGAAGGTAATATAGACATCTGGGTCGATGTGCAAACGCCTCCAGTTCTACCATTTGGTGAGTTTTTCTCAACCATGCATGCATATGTTTATGTCTTTGATACAGTTTATTCAAAAATAGTTGACAACTAATTTGTATTGTCAGCTTATTTCGGTTCAAGCAAACATGTCCGGCGCTTGGTAGACAGGATCTACTACTGCCCCGGGGCTCAACTAAACTGTGAGGAGATAAGTCATTATGTTTCATGGCTTGAGGATCTTAATACTGTCAAGACAAAAAAAATTCCTGAACTTAGAAATGTTAGTACTCAAAACGTGCGACCAATGGTGATCGTATTGAACTACGGTCACATCTATAATCGAAAGATGGTAAGATTTTAAATATTTGTCCTTAATTAGTGCATCTTTTGCATACATTATTTTTGAAGCTAAACTTTTATTGCTTAGTATATTAATTACTATACGATGTTCTTCAACAAGGACTTCCGATGACAGTTGTGCCTCAGTGGATCGAGACAAAAGGTCGCATGTCAATGGTTAGCTTACGACCAAGATTTCCTACATTGCACATGAGTGCATTCAGGATTTCTGAAAGCGAAGAATGCTTAATAGTGAAAGATTGGAGCAAAATTGTTAACAATCGCAGAGAAGTACTAGGGGGCAGCAAGGAGAAGCGCAACCCAAGATTAGGAGACAGATTCATCTGCATGCTCCAGTATGATGAATCAGGAGAGCTATACATGTTCTATGCTATTCTACCTGAGAGGGAGCAGCAGGAGTAGCTACTAGTTCATGCTCTTAATTAGTACTTGTCTCATGTCCGTGTCCTGAACTTCGATGTTGGTGATGATTATGTTGAACCTGATGATATCTTTGCTTCTGTTACAAAGTGAATGTTTCCTCTTTAAGCTAGCCAGCGTTGGTGATGATTAGATAGCTAGCGGTAATGACTATGATGATTAAATAGTGGTAATTAGACGACTATGATGATTTTTAGCTAGCTAGAGTTTATTTATTTATTAATATGCGATGATGATGATGATGATGACTACAACTCATTATAACGTAAAACAATCCTAAATTAAATTGATAACACAAATTTAATTGAAAAATACAAAATAAAACAAAAACCCACAAACATTTAGTACCGGTTGGTGTTACCAACCTGTACTAAAGGGCTCCCGGCCCCCGGAGCTGGCTCGTGCCACGTGGTTTCCCTTTAGCACCGGTTCATGCTGAACCGGTACTAAAGGGGGGGGGGCCTTTAGTGCCGGTTCCTAAACCGGCACTAAAGGGCCTTACGAACCGGTGCTATTGCCCGGTTCTACACTAGTGTCACCGTGCCGCCCGCCCGACTCTCCTCAACACGCCGTCGGCCGACACCTTGACTCCGGCGTACTGGCCTTCTCCCCGGTGATAAGGGTGTGTTTAGTTTGTGCCCAAGGTTGCCCCACCAAAGCATTGGCTAGCCAAAATTTTGGTTGAGGTTTTGGTAGCCCATAATTTGGCCAACATTGGCAAGAAAAATGAACTAGAGTTGGCTAGAGTTCATTGGCATGCCAAAAAGTTGGCAACCATCCAAACAAAGACCAATTTTTAGGTCATGACCAAAATTTTGATAAGGTGCACTTTGGTCACTATCCAAACACACTCTAAGTCCTCTCCCCCCCCCCTTTCCCTCGTTGTCTAGGTTTCTTCCATCCGCCCGCCCATGGCTGCCGTCTCGTCCTCCCCGGCGAGCTGGCCTGGCACGCCGTCTCCGAGGGCACCAAGGCTGTCACCAAGTTCACCTCGTCCTAGATGGCTAGATAGGCTTTGTGTGTTTTATCTGTAGTTAGCTGTTGATTGTGCCCTGACTTGATTTTGTCTTTGCAATGGAACAACACAGACATGTAATTTCCGGTCTAGAGAAAGACATGTTGCTGTTTGGATGTTGGACGTGTTATGATGGTTTGATTGATGTTTGCTGAATGCTTGCTAATGCCGTTGGTTGTGAGAATTGAATTCTGTGGTGCAAACCTAGATTGAGAAATAATGATGCGCTTCTGTATCAGTGACTTGATTTTTACTAGGCGCTTGAATTCTCTACCATTTTTGTGTTTTCATATCGTAATAGCAATGTAAGTTTAAGTTTCTAGATTCCTTATCCTCCACCAGTAGGTTCCGTTTCTGCATTAGGTGTAGAACTCGGTGTTGTTCAATAGTTTGGGCTCAATTTCCTACTGCCGCTGAGTGTGATGATCATTATTAAGGTGGCAAGATCAGAACAACCGAACTATTTGCCTTGCCATGTCCTGTTCTTGATTTGGTACTCCAAATACTCTGCAATTAGTACACCAGCAGTAGTAGCAACTCATCTTAGCGGTCACTGACTCTGCTTATGTATCTCCAAGTAGTGGTAGTAGTCGTTCGAGTGCTAGGGGCGTGTTTGGTTGCAGTTTTCTATAGTAGCTGCATTGCATGTCCATCTCCAGCCAGCCAAGTTCTTGAAATGCAGCCTCATATGCAGCAGGTGCAACCTGTTTGGTTGCCTGCATCGCATGAAGGGAAACTTACCCCCTACTGTTTGGTTGCCGTTTTTGTGCTTAGGGTGTGAGCAGATGCAAACTTCAGCTGTTTGATTGCAAACAGCGTTTGTGTTCTGCTCACCCCATTCAAATGTGGTGGCCTTACCACCACATGATCAGCACAACAGCAAGCACATATGAGATCAAACAAAGCAAGCAACCAAATAAAATCAAACAAAGCGAGCAAGGAAATGATAGAAAACTACTTAAGATTAACAGCAGGGGCATCCTCCTTCCCTGCTCCACGCCAGGGTGCTGCTCCTGGCCAAAATATGAACAAGTTCCCAGCAAAAGTACCATAAGTCTAGCCACACCCCGTAAAAGTTTAACACTAACACCTTTGCGGACCTAGGACTGCTTGAGCTAGACAGGGTCGGGGCACGATTTACTTGGACCAATAGACAGGTTGCCCCGACCCTTAGTGTGCTCGACCGTGTGTTTGTCTCCCCCGACTGGAAGCTTTAATTCCCTTTGGCCTCCCTCCAGGCTATCACACGCATTGGTTCTGATCATGTTCCCCTTCTCTTATCATCTAGGGATGAGAGACCTCGTCCACCTCCGTGGTTCCGTTTCGAAGCTTTCTGGCTCCGGCAACTAGGCTTTGTGGCTGCCGTCCAGGCTCACCGGGTCTCGGCGCTTGCCGAGCACCATAGGCAGATGTCGATCCTGGATGTGTGGCATCACCCGTCCAAGCGCTCCAGGCAGTTCATGAAAGTTTGGGGTGCTAACCTTGGGAGGGATCTTCGGGTCCAGAAGGCCTCCCTCCTCAAGGAGGTCCGGGCCCTAGACCTCCGTGCAGATATTGTTGGGATCTCCGCGGAGGAATGGGCTCATAGGTACAATTTGGAAGACTCTCTCATGGAGATCTACTCCAAGGAGGAAGAATTTTGGCGTCAGCGTGGCTCTATGAATTGGGTGTTGTTTGCGGACGCCAACACGGCTTACTTCTAGGCCATCGCTAATGGCCATAGGTAACGATGCTCCATTCCCCTCTTATGGGAGGGAGGTCAGCTGTTCCAGGACCCTCAGGCAATCCGCTTGTTGGTCGACGACTTTTATAAGCCGCTATTTCAGGGGTGCCCTCGAAGTGGTATCGCCCTTGCTGACCATATTTGGTCACCCGAACAACAGATCTCCCCGGAAGAAAATGCAGCCCTGCTCGCCCCTTTTGATGTCGCGGAAGTGGAGACCTTTGGCAAAGCCATGAATCCGGCCTCGGCACCAGGCCCCGATGGATTGCCTGTCCGTTTTTTTCATGCCTTTTGGCCAATGGTCAAGGAGATCATCCTTGAATTATTCTATGAGTTCTCTAGGGGAACATTAGACATGTCTCGGCTTAACTACGGGATCATCTCCCTGATCCCCAAGGTGTCGGGTGCGGCGGATATTAGGCAGTTCCGCCCTATAACAGTCCTCAATGTGAAATTTAGGATTCTTGCGAAAGGGTACGCCACTAGGGCGGCCCTAATCGCTCCTCAGATTCATCACCCGAACCAATCGGCCTTCACGAAAGGCGGATATATTCTAGACGGGATCCTCGTCCTTCATGAGGTGATCCATGAGGTCAAGAGCAAACACCTCCGCACGATGTTCTTCAAGATTGACTTCCATAAAGCTTATGACACCGTCCACTGGTCCTTCCTTTGGGAGGTGTTGCTCAAACATGGATTTGACCACCACTGGGTAGCCCGAGTGATGCAGTTGGTAACGAGCGGTCGGACGGTGGTAAACATAAATGGGGAGGTCGGACCATACTTCATGACGGGCCAAGGGGTCTGACAGGGAGACCCAATTTCTATTCAACCTTGTGGTCGATGCCCTCGCCTCGATCCTTGACTTAGCCAAGCGCGCCGGCCACATTAGGGGGATTTTCCCCCATCTTGTGGCCAATGGAGGTCTGACCCACCTCCAATATGTTGACGACACCATTATGATGGTGGAAGGATCGGATGAGGATATTCAGAACCTCAAGTTCCTCCTCCTTTGCTTCCAGGAAACGTCGGGCCTCACAATTAACTTTGCCAAAAGCGAGGCGATGGTCCTAGGATACTCCCAGATGGAAGCTCAGCGAATTGTCAACCGCTTGAATTGTCGTTTGGGAACATTCCCGACCACTTACCTTGGCATGCCACTTAGTGACGCGCATCTACTAGAGAAGGACTTTCGTCCAATAATCGCCAAGCTTCAGCCTAGGATGGAGCCCTGGCAGGGGAGATGGCTATCTAAAGCCGCCCAAGTGATTCTGATGAACTCCTCCCTTATTAGCCTATTTATGTATGTCATGGGGTTCTATAGTCTTCATGAATCCCTTCATCATGAGGTCACCAAACTCCTCTCCAGATTCTTCTGGGCTGGAGAGAACAATAAACATAAGTACCACATGGTAAAATGGTCTAAGATCTGTAAGCCTAAAGACCAAGGTGGCCTTGGGGATATTTCTTCCAAGCGGATGAAGATTGCCCTCCTCTCCAAATGGCTTTGGCGGATTCAGACCGATGAGGGCGGCCTGTGGCTTGAGATTATCCGCGCAAAATACCTTCGCGGTCAGCCACTGGCTTTTGCCCCTAGATCTGGTGGGTCCCAATTCTGGCAACCGGTGATCCGTCTGATGCCGGTCTTGCGCATTGGGACCTCCATTAAAGTGGGTACCGGATCCGGCACCCTGTTCTGGCTAGATAGATGGGCCGAGACCCATCCCTTTGCGGAACTCTTTTATGCGTTGTTCAAGATCTGCGTCCGCCCTCAGCTCTCTGTGGCCGTGGCCTTAGCTGACTTGGGCGCTATTGCCTTCCGCCGTACCTTCGGGGCAGTGGAGTTCGAGCAATTGGATGAATTGCTCGAGTGTATTGCCCTCCACCCCCTCCCTGGAGCCCGATTCACTGTCTTGGCATCTCAAGTCAAGTGGTAGATTCTCGACTAGATCCCTATATCAGGCGATTGTTCCCACCCCGGCCCAGTGGAACTATCGGTGCTTTGGGAGATCAAACTCCCCTTGAAAATCCGCATATTCCTCTGGCAATGGGTCTGAGGCCGCCTCCCTTCGGGTACGGAGGTTCGCAAACATAACGACACTGGGGATGGCCTCTGCCCCATTTGTTTGGTACCGGAAGACTGCAACCACATCTTCTTCCATGCCCTGCGGCGCAGTTCCTATGAAGCTGCTTCCGGGAGGTGGTTGATGGCAGCTGGTGCCACGACAACCTCCCAGACTTATTTGGGGATGTTTTTAGGCTCCCCGGTTCTAGCCCCCCCCCCCCCCACGTGGGTGGCTTTGGGCACCCTAGCATGGACCCTCTGGTGTAACCGTAATAAACTAGTCATTGAACGCGTGATTCCATGTCGTGTGACTGATGCGGTCTATAAAATGTGTGGCTTCTTACAGCTCTGGAGACTGCTTAGCAAGCGGCGAGACCGAGATGCCATCGACAACATCATAGATGGTCTTCGTTCTTCGGCGTCGGCATTTGCTCCTCCACCGCCACCACCACCACCACCTCCCGAGCCAGATTAGCTTTAGCTTTTGTTAGCCTTGTTTGGGGCTTGTCTTGCTATGCCCCCAGCGTGACTTTATGACTTGATTGTACTCTGTACTGTTGTGTTGGATGCTCGGCCCATTGCTTTATAATATAAAGTGGGGGGGAACCCTTTTTCGTACTACATAGCATGATCAATGTCACCAACACAGTTGTGCCTGCTGCAACGAAACCTACACATGACCAAGGAGTCGTGGTTGTAGGTCTAAACCTTCAGTCCGAGTCCTGAGATGCGCACAACGGCAAGGTCGCCGGGGACGATCCGGTGGCAGCGAAAGAAGTAATTCCAGCCCCAGCCAAGCACCATGTGCCCCTCAAAGTTCTGGACCTGCACCCAGAACACGCACCGCTTGTTCGCCGACAGCCTGACCATGCGCGGGAGCTGCTTGATGACCAGCCAGGTGTTGGGGAATGTTGCAGAAAACAAAAAATTTCCTACGGTTTCACCAAGATCCATCTATGAGTTCATCTAGCAATGAGTGATCGGATGCATCTACATACCTTTGTAGATCGTGAGCGGAAGCGTTCAAGGAACGGGGATGAGGTAGTCATACACGACGTGATCCAAATCACCGGAGACCCTAGCACCGAACGGACGGCACCTCCGCGTTCAACACACGTACGGTCAGCGTAACGTCTCCTCCTTCTTGATCCAGCAAGGGGAGAGGAGAGGTTGAGGAAGATGGCTCCAGCAGCAGCACGACGGCGTGGTGGTGATGGAGCTGCAGTACTCCGGCAGGGCTTCGCCGAGCTCTATGGAGGAGGAGGAGGTGTTGGAGAGGGAGAGGGAGGCGCCAAGGCAAGGGTGCGGCTGCCCCCCCTCCCCTCCCCCCTTTATATAGGCCCCTGGGGGGCGCCGGCCCTGGGAGATTGAATCTCCCAAGGGGGGCGGCGGCCAAGGGGGGTGGAGTGCCCCCAAGGCAAGTGGGCGCCCCCCCCCACCCTAGGGTTCCAACCCTAGGCGCAGGGGGTGGGCCTTGGGGGGCGCACCAGCCCACTAAGGGCTGGGCCCCCTTCCCACTTCATCCCATGGGGCCCTCCGGGATGGGTGGCCCCACCCGGTGGACCCCCGGGACCCATCTGGTGGTCCCGGTACAATACCGGTGACCCCCAGATCATTCCCGATGGCCGAAACTGCACTTCCTATATATAATTCTTCACCTCCGGACCAATCCGGAACTCCTCGTGACGTCCGGGATCTCATCCGGGACTCCGAACAACATTCGGGTTACTGCATATACATATCTTCACAACCCTAGCGTCACCGAACCTTAAGTGTGTAGACCCTACGGGTTCGGGAGACATGCAGACATGACCGAGACGGCTCTCGGGCAATAACCAACAGCGGGATCTGGATACCCATGTTGGCTCCCACATGCTCCACGATGATCTCATCGGATGAACCACGATGTCGAGGATTTAATTAATCCCGTATACGATTCCCTTTGTCAATCGGTATTTTACTTGCCCGAGATTCGATCGTCGGTATCCCAATACCTCGTTCAATCTCGTTACCGGCAAGTCACTTTACTCGTACCGTAATGCATGATCCCGTGATCAAACACTTTGATCATATTGAGCTCATTATGATGATGCATTACCGAGTGGGCCCGATGATACCTCTCCGTCAAGCGGAGTGACAAATCCCAGTCTCGATCCGTGTCAACCCAACAGACACTTTCGGAGATACCCGTAGTATACCTTTATAGTCACCCAGTTGCGTTGTGACGTTTGGCACACCCAAAGCACTCCTACGGTATCCGGGAGTTAAACGATCTCATGGTCTAAGGAAAGGATACTTGACATTGGAAAACTCTAGCAAATGAACTATGCGATCTTATGCTATGTTTAGGATTGGGTCTCGTCCATCACATCATTCTCCTAATGATGTGATCTCGTTATCATTGACATCCAATGCCCATAGTCAGGAAACCATGACTATCTATTGATCAACGAGCTAGTCAACTAGAGGCTTACTAGGGACATGTTGTTGTCTGTTATTCACACATGTATTACGATTTCCGGATAACACAATTATAGCACGAATAAAGACAATTATCATGAACAAGGAAATATAATAATAATGCTTTTATTATTGCCTCTAGGGCATATTTCCAACAGTCTCCCACTTGCACTAGAGTCAATAATCTAGTTACATTGTGATGAATCGAACACCCATAGAGTTCTGGTGCTGATCATGTTTTGCCTTAGGGAGAGGTTTAGTCAACGGACCTGCGACATTCAGATCCGTGTGCACTTTACAAATTTCTATGTCTCCATCTTGAACATTTTCACGAATGGAGTTGAAGCGACGCTTGATGTGCCTGGTCTTCTTGTGAAACCTGGGCTCCTTGGCAAGTGCAATAGCTCTAGTGTTGTCACAGAAAAGTTTGATTGGCCCCGACGCATTGGGTATGACTCCGAGGTCGGTGATGAACTCCTTCACCCAAATTGCTTCATGTGCTGCCTCCGAGGCTGCCATGTACTCCGCTTCACATGTAGATCCCGCCACGACGCTCTGCTTGCAACTGCACCAGTTTACTGCCCCACCATTCAAAATATACACGTATCCAGTTTGTGACTTAGAGTCATCCAGATCTGTGTCGAAGCTAGCGTCGACGTAACCCTTTACGACGAGCTCTTCGTCACCTCCATAAACGAGAAACATTTCCTTAGTCCTTTTCAGGTACTTCAGGATATTCTTGACCGCTGTCCAGTGTTCCTTGCCGGGATTACTTTGGTACCTTCCTACCAAACTTACGGCAAGGTTTACATCAGGTCTAGTACACAGCATGGCATACATAATAGAACCTATGGCTGAGGCATAGGGGATGACACTCATCTCTTCTATATCTTCTGCCGTGGTCGGACATTGAGCTGAGCTCAATTTCACACCTTGTAACACAGGTAAGAACCCCTTCTTAGATTGATCCATATTGAACTTCTTCAATATCTTATCAAGGTATGTGCTTTGTGAAAGACCTATGAGGCGTCTTGATCTATCTCTATAGATCTTGATGCCTAATATATAAGCACCTTCTCCAAGGTCCTTCATTGAAAAACTTTTATTCAAGTAGGCCTTAATGCTGTCCAAGAGTTCTATATCATTTCCCATCAAAAGTATGTCATCTACATATAGTATGAGAAATGCTACAGAGCTCCCACTCACTTTCTTGTAAACGCAGGCTTCTCCATAAGTCTGCATAAACCCAACGCTTTGATCATCTCATCAAAGCGAATGTTCCAACTCCGAGATGCTTGCACCAGCCCATAAATCGAGCGTTGGAGCTTGCACACCTTGTCAGCATTCTTAGGATCAACAAAACCTTCCGGCTGCATCATATACAATTCTTCCTTAAGGAAACCATTAAGGAATGCCGTTTTGACGTCCATTTGCCATATTTCATAGTCGTAGAATGCGGCAATTGCTAACATGATTCGGACGGACTTCAGCTTCGCTACCGGTGAGAAAGTCTCATCGTAGTCAACCCCTTGAACTTGTCGATAACCCTTAGCGACAAGCCGAGCTTTATAGATGGTCACATTACCATCCACGTCTGTCTTCTTCTTAAAGATCCATTTATTTTCTATGGCTCGCCGCTCAACGGGCAAGTCAGTCAAAGTCCATACTTCGTTTTCATACATGGATCCTATCTCGGATTTCATGGCTTCCAGCCCTTTGTCGGAATCTGGGCCCGCCATCGCTTCTTCATAGTTTGAAGGTTCACCATTGTCTAACAACATGATTTCCAAGACAGGGTTGCCGTACCACTCTGGTGCGGAACGTGTCCTTGTGGACCTACGAATTTCAGTAGGAGCTTGATCAGAAGCATCTTGATCATCATCATTAATTTCCTCTCTAGTCGGTGCAGGCACCTCAGAAACGTTTTCTTGAGTTGCGCCATTTTCCGGTTCAAGAGGTAATACTTCATCAAGTTCTACTTTCCTCCCACTTACTTCTTTCGAGAGAAAATCTTTCTCTGGAAAGGATCCATTCTTGGCAACAAAGATCTTGCCTTCGGATCTGAAGTAGAAGGTATACCCAATAGTTTCTTTAGGGTATCCTATGAAGACGCATTTTTTCCGACTTGGGTTCGAGCTTTTCAGGTTGAAGTTTCTTGACATAAGCATCGCATCCCCAAACTTTTAGAAACGACAGCTTAGGTTTCTTCCCAAACCATAATTCATACGGTGTCGTCTCAACGGATTTCGATGGAGCCCTATTTAAAGTGAATGCGGCAGTCTCTAAAGCATAGCCCCAAAAAGATAGCGGTAAATCGGTAAGAGACATCATAGATCGTACCATATCTAATAGAGTGCGATTACGACGTTCGGACACACCATTACGCTGAGGTGTTCCAGGCGGCGTGAGTTGTGAAACTATTCCACATTTTCTTAAGTGCGTGCCAAATTCGCGACTCAAGTATTCTCCTCCACGATCTGATCGTAAAAACTTGATTTTTCTGTCACGTTGATTTTCAACCTCACTCTGAAATTCCTTGAACTTTTCAAAGGTCTCAGACTTGTGTTTCATTAAGTAGATATACCCATATCTACTCAAGTCATCAGTGAGGGTGAGAACATAACGGTAGCCTCCGCGAGCCTCAACACTCATTGGACCGCACACATCGATATGTATGATTTCCAATAAGTTGGTTGCTCGCTCCACTGTTCCTGAGAACGGAGTCTTGGTCATTTTACCCATGAGGCATGGTTCGCACGTGTCAAATGATTCATAATCAAGAGACTCTAAAAGTCCATCTGCATGGAGCTTCTTCATGCGTTTGACACCTATGTGACCAAGGCGGCAGTGCCACAAATATGTGGGACTATTGTTATCAACTTTAACTCTTTTGGTATTCACACTATGAATATGTGTATCATCACGTATGAGATTCATTAAGAATAAACCATTAACCATCGGAGCATGACCATAAAACATATCTCTCATATAAATAGAACAACCATTATTCTCGGATTTAAATGAGTAGCCATCTCGAATTAAACGAGATCCAGACACAATGTTCATGCTCAAACTTGGCACTAAATAACAATTATTGAGGTTTAAAACTAATCCCGTAGGTAAATGTAGAGGTAGCGTGCCGACGGCGATCACATCGACCTTGGAACCATTCCCGACGCGCATCGTCACCTCGTCCTTCGCCAGTCTCCGTTTATTCCGCAGCTCCTGCTTTGAGTTACAAATGTGAGCAACTGCACCGGTATCAAATACCCAAGAGCTACTACGAGTACTGGTAAGGTACACATCAATTACATGTATATCACATATACCTTTTGTTTTGTCGGCCTTCTTGTCCGCTAAGTATTTGGGGCAATTCCGCTTCCAGTGACCACTTCCCTTGCAATAAAAGCACTCAGTCTCGGGCTTGGGTCCATTCTTTGGCTTCTTCCCGGCAACTTGCTTACCGGGCACGGCAACTTCCTTGCCGTCCTTCTTGAAGTTCTTTTTACCCTTGCCCTTCTTGAACTTAGTGGTTTTATTCACCATCAACACTTGATGTTCCTTCTTGATTTCTACCTCTGCTGATTTCAGCATAGCATATACCTCAGGAATGGTCTTTACCATCCCCTGCATGTTGTAGTTCATCACAAAGCTCTTGTAGCTAGGTGGAAGCGGCTGGAGGATTCTGTCAATGACCGCTTCATCCGGGAGATTAACTTCCAGTTGAGTCAAGCGGTTGTGCAACCCAGACATCTTGAGTATGTGTTCACTGACAGAGCTATTTTCCTCCATCTTACAGTTAAAGAATTTGTCGGAGACTTCATATCTCTCGACCCGGGCATGAGCTTGGAAAACCATTTTTAGCTCTTCGAACATCTCATATGCTCCATGTCTCTCAAAACGCTTTTGGAGCCCCAGCTCTAAGCTGTAAAGCATGCCGCACTGAACGAGGGAGTAATCATCGAAACGTGACTGCCAGGCGTTCATAACGTCTTGTTCTGCAGGGAGAACAGGTGCATCACCCAGCGGTGCTCGTAGGACATAATCTTTCTTGGCAGCTATGAGGATGATCCTCAGGTTCCGGACCCAGTCCGTATAGTTGCTGCCATCGTCTTTCAGCTTGGTTTTCTCTAGGAACGCATTGAAGTTGAGGACTACGTTGGCCATTTGATCTACAAGACATATTGTAAATATTTTAGACTAAGTTCATGATAATAAAGTTCATCTAATCAAATTATTTAATGAACTCCCACTTAGATAGACATCCCTCTTCTAGTCATCTAAGTATTACATGATCCAAGTCAACTAGGCCGTGTCCGATCATCACGTGAGACGGACTAGTCAACATTGGTGAACATCTTCATGTTGATCGTATCTTCTATACGACTCATGCTCGACCTTTCGGTCTTCTGTGTTCCGAGGCCATGTCTGTACATGCTAGGTTCGTCAAGTCAACCTAAGTGTTTGCATGTGTAAATTTGTCTTACACCCGTTGTATGTGAATGTTAGAATCTATCACACCCGATCATCACGTGGTGCTTCGAAACAACGAACTGTCGCAACGGTGCACAGTTAGGGGGAACACTTCTTGAAATTATTATGAGGGTTCATCTTATTTACTACCGTCGTTCTAAGTAAACAAGATGCAAAACATGATAAACATCACATGCAATCAAATAATAAACGTGACATGATATGGCCAATATCACATAGCTCCTTTGATCTCCATCTTGGGGTCCATGATCATCTTGTCACCGGCTTGACACCATGATCTCCATCATCATGATCTCCATCATCGTGTCTCCATGAAGTTGCTCGCCAACTATTACTTCTACTACTATGGCTAACGCGTTTAGCAATAAAGTAAAGTAATTTACATGGCGTTTCTCAATGACACGCAGGTCATACAAAAAATAAAGACAACTCCTATGGCTCCTGCCGGTTGTCATACTCATCGACATGCAAGTCGTGATTCCTATTCCAATAGCATGAACATCTCATACATCACATATAGATCATTCATCATTCATCACAACTTTGGCCATATCATATCACAAAGCACTTGCTGCAAAAACAAGTTAGACGTCCTCAAATTGTTGTTGCAAGTTTTACGTGGCTGAATTAGGGTTCTAGCAAGAACGTTTTCTTACCTACGTGAAAGCCACAACGTGATTTGTCAACTTCTATTTACCATTCATAAGGACCCTTTTCATCGAATCCGCTCCAACTAAAGTGGGAGAGACAGACACCCGCCAGCCACCTTATGCAACTAGTGCATGTTAGTCGGTGGAACCGGTCTCACGTAAGCGTACGTGTAAGGTTGGTCCGGGCCGCTTCATCCCACAATACCGCTGAAGCAAGATAAGACTAGTAGCAGCAAGAAAGTTGACAACATCTACGCCCACAACAAATTGTGTTCTACTCGTGCAATAGAGAACTACGCATAGACCTAGCTCATGATGCCACTATTGGGGAACGTTGCAGAAAACAAAAATTTTCCTACGGTTTCACCAAGATCCATCTATGAGTTCATCTAGCAACGAGTGATCGGATGCATCTACATACCTTTGTAGATCGCGAGCGGAAGCGTTCAAGGAACGGGGATGAGGTAGTCGTACACGACGTGATCCAAATCACCGGAGATCCTAGCACCGAACGGACGGCACCTCCGCGTTCAACACACGTACGGTCAGCGTAACGTCTCCTCCTTCTTGATCCAGCAAGGGGAGAGGAGAGGTTGAGGAAGATGGCTCCAGCAGCAGCACGACGGCGTGGTGGTGATGGAGCTGCAGTACTCCGGCAGGGCTTCGCCGAGCTCTATGGAGGAGGAGGAGGTGTTGGAGAGGGAGAGGGAGGCGCCAAGGCAAGGGTGCGGCTGCCCCCCCTCCCCTCCCCCCTTTATATAGGCCCCTGGGGGGGCGCCGGCCCTGGGAGATTGAATCTCCCAAGGGGGGCGGCGGCCAAGGGGGGTGGAGTGCCCCCAAGGCAAGTGGGCGCCCCCCCCCCCCTAGGGTTCCAACCCTAGGCGTAGGGGGTGGGCCTTGGGGGGCGCACCAGCCCACTAAGGGCTGGCCCCCCTTCCCACTTCAGCCCATGGGGCCCTCCGGGATGGGTGGCCCCACCCGGTGGACCCCCGGGACCCATCTGGTGGTCCCGGTACAATACCGGTGACCCCCAGATCATTCCCGATGGCCGAAACTGCACTTCCTATATATAATTCTTCACCTCCGGACCAATCCGGAACTCCTCGTGACGTCCGGGATCTCATCCGGGACTCCGAACAACATTCGGGTTACTGCATATACATATCTTCACAACCCTAGCGTCACCGAACCTTAAGTGTGTAGACCCTACGGGTTCGGGAGACATGCAGACATGACCGAGACGGCTCTCGGGCAATAACCAACAGCGGGATCTGGATACCCATGTTGGCTCCCACATGCTCCACGATGATCTCATCGGATGAACCACGATGTCGAGGATTCAATTAATCCCGTATACGATTCCCTTTGTCAATCGGTATTTTACTTGCCCGAGATTCGATCGTCGGTATCCCAATACCTCGTTCAATCTCGTTACCGGCAAGTCACTTTACTCGTACCGTAATGCATGATCCCGTGATCAAACACTTTGATCATATTGAGCTCATTATGATGATGCATTACCGAGTGGGCCCGGTGATACCTCTCCGTCAAGCGGAGTGACAAATCCCAGTCTCGATCCGTGTCAACCCAACAGACACTTTCGGAGATACCCGTAGTATACCTTTATAGTCACCCAGTTACGTTGTGACGTTTGGCACACCCAAAGCACTCCTACGGTATCCGGGAGTTACACGATCTCATGGTCTAAGGAAAGGATACTTGACATTGGAAAACTCTAGAAAACGAACTATGCGATCTTATGCTATGTTTAGGATTGGGTCTCGTCCATCACATCATTCTCCTAATGATGTGATCTCATTATCATTGACATCCAATGCCCATAGTCAGGAAACCATGACTATCTATTGATCAACGAGCTAGTCAACTAGAGGCTTACTAGGGACATGTTGTTGTCTGTTATTCACACATGTATTACGATTTCCGGATAACACAATTATAGCACGAATAAAGACAATTATCATGAACAAGGAAATATAATAATAATGCTTTTATTATTGCCTCTAGGGCATATTTCCAACACCAGGTGTTCATCACCTCCACGAACTTGCGAGGGACGACGAGCATGACGAGGTCCTCGTTGTCCTTGATCTGCTGGTAGAAGCGCAACGGCTCCCGGGCCCCCTCCTCGTGGCCATGCCTCGGAGATCGTCCCCTTGAACGAGGCAGGCTCATGAAGGCGATCCTGCCAGGCAGGTCCACCGTCCTGAGCCACCTATTCATGGGGATGAAATCCTCGGCGCCCTCATCTCTGGCCACCACCTAAGCTCCTCCACCATCCACATCCCAGTCACTCTTCAATATCTTGTCAGGTAAGATGACAAGTATTAGTGCACAAACTCTTTGTCAAATGCCACTTATCAAATGCCACTGATCAATTGCACTAGCACTACAGCAAATGGCACTGATCACAGACATTTGCCCAAGAGCAAATGCCACTGATTAGTGCACAAACTCTTTGCTAGATGCCACTTATCAATGGCACTTGCTCTTTGGAAAATGCCACTGATCAGTGCCACTGATCAGGAGACTTGCCCAACAGCAAGTGCCACTGTCCAGTGGTACTTGCCCGTGAGAAAATGCCACTGATTAGTGGTACTTTCCCATGAGCAACTGCCACTCATCCATACACTATCCTAAGCATGGAAACATCTAAAAAGAGCAACAGCAAGTGCTTCTGCAACTGCCACTCATTAGTGCACTATCCTAAGCATGGAAACAACTAAAAAGAGCAACATCAATTGCCACTCATCAATAGCACACATGTGCACCCATGCACATTTGGCAGCATCCTAAAATGGTCCTGCTACATGCACGTATAACAATCTAAAGCATGCTTCACAAACCCTATCTTGAACATGTATAACAATCTAGAGAACGCAACATGAACAGCAACATGAACATGATCTTAGCTTGAACATGAACATGAATATGCCATTTTCATGAACACATATCCTAGCAAGACCCTACCATGAACACAGATCCTAGCAAAGCACACTAGCATTGGGGATTCTAGCATGAACACAGCTCCAACCATGAACATAGCACACTAGCAAAGCACACTAGAGCAGAAGAACATTATCCTAGGACACACACTGTAGCAAACAAGAACAGATCGGTCTAATTGGATTCGATTCGGATCGTATCCAATCGGATCTAATCGAATCCTATCGAATCCACTAAGTACTAGCACATGCCTAAGAAATAACCCCCTAATCTACATCTACGAGCAAGCATTTGGGGGTTTGACTCATCGGAGCACGCGTAGTCACAGCGAACCGAGGCCGGGGTGAAAACCCTGGCGGAAAGGAGAGAGGTGGCGGAGCAGAGGAGGAGCTGGCCATGGCGAGGGCCTGCGGCATCGGCCCCGTGCTCATGGCCACGCCGGAGGTCGAGGAGGACAGCGCGCCGACGAGAGAAAACCCTTGGATGGGGGTCAAGAAAACCCCCCTGCCCAATGGGGTCCCAAGAAGCGGCGGCTCCATGGATGGCGCCGGCGCCGAGCCCAGGACCACAAGGTCTGTAATCGGCGGCGGAGCAGGCACGGCCGGCACCGCATTGTCCGCGCGCTCGTGGTGGCCGGCAGCAGATGGGGGACGGCGCTCGCAGCGCCGACGCCAGGTCTCTGCCCGAGTTTTACAGCCCGGCCACCCAGCGCTCGTGGATGCTAGCGATGCGCTGGTCGATGGGGGTCAGAGGACGGCGCGGCGGTGGACGAGGCGGAGCCATCAGAGGAGAGGAGAGGGAGGGACGGTAAGGCAGAGAGGGATCGGTGGGAATAGTGCGGGCGGGGCGGTGACAGGAGAGTGGGGGGAGTCATGAGACGTCCCCTCCGTCTCCCGCACTGCCAGAGGCGTGCAACCCCCTCGCACGCGTGGCCGCGCTGAGCCAGGATCGCGAGAAACTGCCAATTCGGCAGTTTCCGTCGGGCCACGCTCAGGCCTGCTTTAAGGTCTGTGCGGGCCATAAAACGCATGCATCCCAGGAAACCAAACAGGCCACACACATCCCGCGCGGGCCTGGTTGGGCTGCATGCGGGCAACCAAACGCGCCCTAGATGATTGTCAATGCTTTGTTAGTTCATAGGTTGTAAGGATTGAACTTGTTGATCAAACTCATACCTATCTAGAATGTTGCAGTTGTGGTTCTATGTCTCTTTTGACATTTTGCTCCACTTCATGAAAACTAAGATTGTTGTTCTTGCTCCTGTGATCCATGTTCTGAAGTATGAACCTAGTGTTCGAGTATGCACTAGTACTATTGGGAAACGTAGCATGCAATTTCAAAAAAATGCCTACGCTTATGCAAGATCTATCTAGGAGATGCATAGCAACGAGAGGGGGAGAGTGTGTCTACGTACCCTCATGGACCGGAAGCGGAAGCGTTTGACAATGCGGTTGATGTAGTCGAACTTCTTCTCGTTCCGACCGATCAAGCACCGAACGTACGACACCTCTGAGTTCTGCACATGTTCAGCTCGATGACGTCCCTCGAACTCTTGATCCAGCAAAGTGTCGAGGGAGTGGATGAGTTCTGTCAGCACGACGGCATGGTGACGGTGATGGTGAAGTGATCCACGCAAGGCTTCGCCTAAGCACCGGGAGAATATGACCGAGGGTGTAATCTGTGGAGGGGGGCGCCGCACACGTCTAACAATTGTTGGTGTATCTTCTAGGCGCCCCCTCCCCATGTATATATAGGTGGGAGAGGGAGGGGAGCAGCAAGGGGGTGCCCTAGTAGGAGGAATCCTACTTGGGCGCCTCCCCAATTCGGCCTCCCTCCTTCCATAAGTTCCGGAGGGGGAAGGAAGGAGGAGGGAGGAGGGAGGGAAGGGGGAGGCCGAATCCCTCCCCTTCCTTCTTTCTTCCCCTCTTTCCTTCTCCTCTGGTTCGGCCCATATGGGGGGTGCAGCAGCCCTTGCTGGATGCTACCTTTCCCCTCTTGGCCCATTAGGCCCATATCTTTTGTCGGGGGTGCCCGGAACCCCTTCCGGTGACCCGATATGTACCCGGTACCCTCCGGAACACTTCCGGTGTCCGAATACTATCGTCCTATATATCAATATTTACCTCTCGACCATTTCGAGACTCCTCGTCATGTCCGTGATCTCATCTAGGACTCCGAACAACATTCGGTCACAAATCACATAACTCATATAATACAAAATCGTCATCAAACGTTAAGCGTGCGGACCCTACGGGTTTGAGAACTATGTAGACATGACCGAGACACCTCTCCGGTCAATAACCAATAGCGGAACCTGGATGCTCATATTGGCTCCTACATATTCTATGAAGATCTTTATCGGTTGAACTGTTATGACAACATATGTTATTCCCTTTGTCATCGGTATGTTACTTGCCCGAGATTCGATCGTCGGTATCTTCATACCTAGTTCAATCTCTTTACCGGCAAGTCTCTTTACTCATTCCGTAATACATCATCCTGCAACTAACTCATTAGTCACTTTGCTTGCAAGGCTTCTTATGATGTGTATTACCGAGAGGGCCCAGAGATACCTCTTCGATACTCGGAGTGACAAATCCTAATCTCGATCTACGACAACCCAACAAACACCTTCGGAGATACCTGTAGAGCATCTTTATAATCACCCAGTTACGTTGTGATGTTTTATAGCACACAAGGCATTCCTCCAGTATCCAGGAGTTGCATAATCTCATAGTCGAAGGAATATGTATTTGACATGAAGAAAGCAATAGCAATGAAATTAAACGATCAATATGCTAAGCTAATGAATGGGTCTTGTTCATCACATCATTCTCCTAATGATGTGATCCCGTTCATCAAATGACAACACATGTCTATGGTTAGGAAACTTAACCATCTTTGATTAACGAGCTAGTCTAGTAGAGGCTTACTAGGGACACGGTGTTTTGTCTATGTATCCACACATGTATCAAGTTTCCGGTTAATACAATTCTAGCATGAATAATAAACATTTATCATGATATAAGAAAATATAAAATAACAACTTTATTATTGCCTCTAGGGCATATTTCCTTCAAGTACTTCTCTCTCTTTCGAGATATATGATATCTAGTGTTATGAACATAACTTCATTTTCATTTTCATTCCGCACTTGCTTAGGTTACTCAATTTTTGGCTTTTAGTACTAGAACCTTTTAGGAAAACATAGTTATTATTTCTGAAAATTGTTTTTACTAAATATGCTTGAACAAGATTGCCTAAAGATAATCTTAGTGACACTGTACTCTGCCTCTAAGTACCATTTAATGATGAACCTCCTGTACTGCTACTAATTATATTCAGTCGAGACAACAAATGTTTTAGCTGCTGCTAATTATATGGTGTAAGATATACAATGTGTTAATACGATTATATGTTTGATGATATTTCTTTGGTTGTTTTGTTCAAATAACCTGGGCTCAAGAAGTACATAAATTGTATTGGTTCAAATACCCTGAGCTCAGGATGTACCTATGTGCAGAAATTTCTCTTTGTGTCTCTGATCACGCATGAATTGAAACTTTCGGTCCATGATAACTATATGTTTGAATACGATTATATGTTTGATTTTGCATAATTGTATTGGTCCTCCAAAATTACCTTCTGTGAGGCCATGATGATTCCAAGAAGCTTCTCATAGTACTATATGATTCTTTCTTTGTTACTCTCATGTTTTACTGTTAACAAAATTTGATGCGAGTGAGGTGTGCGTGTATGCATGAACTAGCTATTATTCAGATCAGATACAAGATATAGTATGAGACATTATGCAAAATTTAAAATCAGATCCATTCATGTCGGTCTTGTCTGTGACTTATTTGTTGGTTCTTCTTTCGATTTTGTTGGTTGATATGTTCATGTTTTTTTCCACATCTAACCCTTGGACCAATTCATCTGTTTTTATAGGGACCTGATCTCGTGGGAGCATGGATGACCATGTTTTGCCGCGACAAGTCTCCTCCACATCGTGCCGCCCGCAAACATGTCTCGGAGCATTCGCTGATCAAACATGTATTTATGTTGTGATGAACCGTTGGCTTTCGCTGACCGAACATCTTTTATTTTTCATTTGGACCGTGGCATGTGTCATGTTTTTCATTTGGACCTTGGCATCTATGCATGTACCATTTTCATTTGAACCGTTGGTAGTACTTGTAACTGATTATATGAGCCTATTTGTTGTTTTACGCAATCTAGTTACACCTTTGTTGTGAGTACATTTCTTGTGTGAGCTTTTCAAGTTGTAAAAATTGCATATTTTTTTAACCATAGTATAGTAACTTTGCCAAATAGTAGGATTATGTGAGGGGTTTAGGGATTGGGGAATTTGAGAGGATTGGGTGAAAGAGAGGGATTCACCAAATCCCCAGAAATCCCCACCTTTCAAAACCTCCTCAATCCACCTCTATCAAACAAGGCCTCAGGATATAGACAGTGTCCGTAAATTCCTTTTGGACCAGTACATCAATAAAGAAACATGTCAATGCACAACAATCCTGCATCAATCATTCTGAACAAAGTCATGTCTAGGTAGCTCCAATTTTTTTTGCAGATTCGGTGAACTCTTGTATTGTGAGAAATCAGATCAATGTTGGTACGTAGGTAAGAAGTTTCAGTTTTCTTTTACAATTTTATTGATGAATGATTAGTTATTGGTTATGCTCTTGAAGGAGTTGTCCATGGAGATAGCTGGGGTGTCACGTCCTTGCTTGATCTAGGCATATGTGTCGGCACTTACAAGTTCCATCGCATAGAGAAATGGCACGGCTTGTCTGCTACCTATGACTCGTTTATGTGCTATAGGGCCAACTTCCATTTTCATGCCAAGCAAGGTTGATTATCAGAGAGCTAGGAAAGATGGAGCATGAGAGGGAGCATCGACTACGATGAGTTTATCAAGGCGATAGTGCACATCAACAAGTTGTAGCAGGAGGAGCACCTACCGGCTGCCTTTGCCTACTTCGACAAGGACAACAGCGGTTGCATCACCGTAGAGAAGGTGGAAGAGGCTTGCCAATAGTACAACATACAAGTTGTATCAACACATCATCAGGGAGGTCGACAATGATAACATGCGTATGTTTATTCACTGCAGACTCTGTCTCGAATTAATTAATTGGTTTTAGTTAATTCCAGTGATTAGTAAGACTGTTAAGCTAAAAATTACAAATCTAAAATCCGAAATGAGCATGTCCTTGATATATAGTAATACATTTGATTAGCATGGTGAAAGCACAATTGCTCCCTTGGTGGTTTTGGTAACTTTTTTTGAGACAATGGTGGTTTTGGTAACTAATGTCAACGTATCTTTTGTTGGGCTAATATTTTTAGGACTCTGATAAGTGTCACATGTTGGAGAACGTTTCAGAAAATTAAAATTTTCCTACGGTTTCACCAAGATCCATCTGTGAGTTCATCTAAGCAACGAGTCATGGGAGAGAGATTGCATCTACATACCACTTGCAGATTGCGTGCGGAAGCGTTCAAGGGGATGGTGATGACGTAGTCGTACTCGTCGTGATTCGGATCACCAATGACCTAGTGCTGAACGGACAGCACCTCCGTGTTCAACACACGTACGGGACGATCGACGTCTCCTCCTTCTTGATCCAGCAAGGGGAAGGAGAGGTTGAGGAAGAGGACTCCAACGGCAGCACGACGGTGTGGTGAGGTTGGTGCAACAGAACTCCGACAGGGCTTCGCCAAGCGCGTACGGAGGAGGAGAGGTGTTGGGGAGGGGAGGGGCTGCGCCTTCAGTTGTGTATGCAGCCCTCCCCTCACCCCTCTATTTATAGGGGAAGGGGCAAGGGGGGCCGGCCCCCTCTAGATGGATCTAGAGGGGGGGCGGCGGCCAAGGGGGAGGGGGCTTGCCCCCCAAGCAAGGGGGGCGCCCCCTTTAGGGTTCCCCCAAACCCTAGGGCGCATGGGCCCTTGGGGGGAGGCGCACAAGCCCACTTTGGGCTGGTTCCCTTCCCCTTTACAGCCCATGAGCCCTTCCGGGAGAGGTGGCCCCTCCCGGTGGACCCCGAGGCCCCTCCGGTGGCCCCGGTACAATACCGATATGCCCCCGAACTATTCCGGTGTCCGTATGACAACTTCCCATATATAAATCTTTACCTCCGGACCATTCCGGAACTCCTCGTGACGTCCGGGATCTCATCCGGGACTCCGAACAAGATTCGGTAATCACATCCAAGTCTTCCTAATAACCCTAGCGTCACCGAACCTTAAGTGTGTAGACCCTACGGGTTCGGGAGACATGCAGACATGACCGAGACGATTCTCGGGCAATAACCAACAGCGGGATCTGGATACCCATGTTGGTTCCCACATGTTCCTCGATGATGTCATCGGATGAACCACGATGTCGAGGGTTCAAGCAACCCCGTAAACTATTCCCTTTGTCAATCGGTAGGTTACTTGCCCGAGACTCGATCGTCGGTATCCCAATACCTCGTTTAGTCCCGTTACCGGCAAGTCACTTTACTCGTACTGTAATGCATGATCCCGTGGCCAAACACTTGGTCACTTTGAGCTCATTATGATGATGCATTACCGAGTGGGCCCGGTGATACTTCTCCGTCATGCGGAGTGACAAATCCCAGTCTTGATCCGTGTCAACCCAACAGATACTTTCGGAGATACCTGTAGTGCACCTTTATAGTCACCCAGTTACGTTGTGACGTTTGGTACACCCAAAGCACTCCTACAGTATCCGGGAGTTACACGATCTCATGGTCTAAGGAAAAGATACTCGACATTGGAAAGCTCTAGCAAAACGAACTACACGATCTTGTGCTATGCTTAGGATTGGGTCTTGTCCATCACATCATTCTCCTAATGATGTGATCTCGTTATCAATGACATCCCCATGTCCATAGTCAGGAAACCATGACTATCTATTGGTTAACGAGCCAGTCAACTAGAGGCTTACTAGGGACATATTGGTGTCTAGTATTCACACATGTATTACGATTTCCAGATAACACAATTATAGCATGAATAAAGACAATTACCATGAACAAGGAAATATAATAATAATACTTTTATTATTGCCTCTAGGGCATATTTCCAACAGTCTCCCACTTGCACTAGAGTCAATAATCTAGTTACATTGTGATGAATCGAACACCCATAGAGTTCTGGTGCTGATCATGTTTTGCCCTAGGGAGAGGTTTAGTCAACGGATCTGCGACATTCAGATCCGTGTGCACTTTACAAATTTCTATGTCTCCATCTTGAACATTTTCACGGATGGAGTTGAAGCGACGCTTGATGTGCCTGGTCTTCTTGTGAAACCTGGGCTCCTTGGCCAGTGCAATAGCTCCAGTGTTGTCACAGAAGAGTTTGATCGGCCCCGATGCATTGGGTATGACTCCTAGGTCGGTGATGAACTCCTTCACCCAAATTGCCTCATGCGCTGCCTCCGAGGCTGCCATGTATTCCGCTTCACATGTAGATCCCGCCACGACGCTCTGCTTGCAGCTGCACCAGCTCACTGCTCCACCATTCAACATATACACGTATCCGGTTTGTGACTTAGAGTCATCCAGATCTGTGTCGAAGCTAGCATCGACGTAACCCTTTACGACGAGCTCTTCGTCACCTCCATAAACGAGAAACATGTCCTTAGTCCTTTTCAGGTACTTAAGGATATTCTTGACCGCTGTCCAGTGTTCCTTGCCGGGATTACTTTGGTACCTACCTACCAAACTTACGGCAAGGTTTACATCAGGTCTGGTACACAGCATGGCATACATAATGGATCCTATGGCTGAAGCATAGGGGATGACGCTCATCTCTTGTTTATCCTTTGCCGTGGTCGGGCATTGAGCTGAGCTCAATTTCACACCTTGCAACACAGGCAAGAACCCTTTCTTGGACTGATCCATTTTGAACTTCTTCAAAATCTTATCAAGGTACGTGCTTTGCGAAAGACCTATGAGGCGTCTTGATCTATCTCTATAGATTTTGATGCCTAATATATAAGCAGCTTCTCCAAGGTCCTTCATTGAAAAACACTTGTTCAAATAGGCCTTTATGCTTTCCAAGAATTCTATATCATTTCCCATCAATAGTATGTCATCCACATATAATATGAGAAATGCTACGGAGCTCCCACTCACTTTCTTGTAAACGCAGGCTTCTCCATAAGTCTGCATAAACCCAACGCTTTGATCATCTCATCAAAGCGAATGTTCCAACTCCGAGATGCTTGCACCAGCCCATAAATGGATCGCTGGAGCTTGCACACCTTGTTAGCATTCTCGGGATCGACAAAACCTTCCGGCTGCATCATATACAGTTCTTCCTTAAGATAGCCATTAAGGAATGCCGTTTTGACGTCCATTTGCCATATCTCATAATCATAGTATGCGGCAATTGCTAACATGATTCGGACGGACTTCAGCTTCGCTACGGGAGAGAAAGTCTCATCATAGTCAATCCCTTGAACTTGCCGATAACCCTTAGCGACAAGTCGAGCTTTATAGATGGTGACATTACCATCCGCGTCCGTCTTCTTCTTGAAGATCCATTTATTTTCTATCGCTCGCCGATCATCGGGCAAGTCTGTCAAAGTCCATACTTTGTTTTCATACATGGATCCTATCTCAGATTTCATGGCTTCTAACCATTTGTTGGAATCCGGGCCCGCCATCGCTTCTTCATAGTTCGAAGGTTCACCGTTGTCCAACAACATGATTTCCAGGACAGGGTTGCCGTACCACTCTGGTGCGGAACGTGTCCTTGTGGACCTACGAAGTTCAGTGGAAGCTTGGTCCGAAGTATCTTGATCATTATCATTAACCTCCTCTCTAATTGGAGCAGGCACCACAGGAACATTTTCCTGCGCTGCGTCATTCTCCGTTTCAAGAGGCAGTACTTCATCAAGCTCCACTTTCCTCCCACTTACTTCTTTCGAGAGAAACTCTTTCTCCAGAAAGGTTCCATTCTTGGCAACAAAGATCTTGCCCTCGGATCTTAAGTAGAAGGTATACCCTATGGTTTCCTTAGGGTATGCTATGAAGACGCATTTTTTCGATTTGGGTTCGAGCTTTTCAGGTTGAAGTTTCTTGACATAAGCCTCGCATCCCCAAACTTTTAGAAACGACAGCTTAGGTTTCTTCCCAAACCATAATTCATACGGTGTCGTCTCAACGGATTTAGACGGTGCCCTATTTAAAGTGAATGTGGCTGTCTCTAGAGCGTATCCCCAAAATGATAGCGGTAAATCGGTAAGAGACATCATAGATCGCACCATATCCAATAAAGTGCGATTACGACGTTCGGACACACCATTACGCTGAGGTGTTCCAGGCGGCGTGAGTTGTGAAACTATTCCACATTTTCTTAGGTGTGTGCCAAATTCGTGACTTAAGTATTCTCCTCCACGATC